>CM033470.1:218252956-219714767 GCA_019447015.1 Hymenochirus boettgeri | reverse complement strand
CTGTGCTATATTTTCATAAATGCCATTTACTTGGGAGTTATATTTATCTCACTGGGTGATATATCAGTCTCTTCTGTCATGGGAAACATTAACTGTATTATCAAGGTCAGCATGAACTTTGCTAGGTTATACTTTGGACTGCAGTTGTGGGATTCGGATCTTTAGGGATTCTATTTGTATTTTTTTTGTCATATGTTTTTTGCATAATTAATATTTTTAATATTGTTTATATTATATTAAATGGACTCCAAAACACTATATAGTAAATTGTGTGCTTGTTTTGTGACAAACCCTCAACAAAAACTTCAAATGTAAAATCACTAACACTTTTAAAACAATTTAAGGGCCAGGGCCACACATCGCGCTTTTTTTGCGATGTTTCCGTGTGCGATACACAATCGCCTGCCTTCACCATTTAAAGTGCAAGCATGCGATTTCGTATTTCAAATGAAGAAATCGCATGCGATTCTTCATTTGTCACACATGCGGCGCAGTGTGGCTGTGCCCTAAAGAAGTATTAAATAGTAACTAAAAAACTTGCAAAACATATTTTTATTACCTTGCTTTACTTGCTATACAATAAGAGGTCATTTTATTTTGTAAGAAACATTTCAAAAAGCCTGTCAAGAAAGTTAAAACATACAGACCATGGAGATTTGTTATTATGTATTAGGAATATGGTTGAATTGTGATTTATGGGAAGCTAAAAAGCATTTTCTTTTATGCCCCAGGTAGAGGTTATAAAGTTAGGATGAGTAAAGTGCTTGTATTTTCAATGAGTAATCTATAATGCACATTTTTTGGATTTGCTATAATTCATGCAGACAATAATTCCTGTTGCTTCAGCTGGCAGAAATATGCACAATTCTCTATAAAGATGCACTGATAGGCAGTGGTGAAATTATTTACTTGCTGTTTAAGTATAGGTGCATTTTCAATTAATCGTCTAGATGTTCCTTAAAGGAAATATTCGCAATAAAAATGTGAAATTATTTAGTGGCTCGAAGCAAGAACAAGCTTTTCTATAATCCGTTAATATTTTATTAGGTAGAACGCAATATGTAATACTACGTTAAAAGTTTGATATTCTCTGATGCACAAAATTATCTTGACATGGATTGAGCAGTCCCCATCACAAAAGCTTCAAAACTAGGGCCAGATTTTCTGGCTCAGTGGTTAATACTGGTGCTTTGCAATACTGAGTACTGTGTTCAGATCCACCCTTGGCTACATCTGCTTGTAATTTGGCTTGAAAAAGCAAAATTACTGTTCTTCTATTTCTTCTTTTTCTTCCGTTTTATTCTTCCGCTTTTTTGGACCGTATCCTCCTCCACAGTTTTTGAGCTAGAGGCATGAAATTCGGTACAGATGTGCGGGGCATATAGGAGAAGTGTGCTATCTTCTAGCTAAGGAATCCTGGAAGCCTTACAGCGTTATCGGCGAATTTCCGGACATTTTTTCCCATAGACTATAAGGTAACAATCCTCAAATGTGGACATTTCAAAACAGTTTGTTTCATGGTCATAAATACAAATGGTGATACCCCAACCCTCCACGCAGACCCGGTACACCCACCTACTGACCTATCTTCCATTCCCATGGAAGCCATATTTAAGGGTAACTAAAGTCAAAAAAAATATTAGATTTATCCTCAAAAAAAGATAGTTTTATGTTTAAAACACAAAAAAGACATACCCCTTCAACCAGACCCAGGTACACACACCTACTAATCTACTTATCCATTACTGTGGCAGCCATACTTAAAGGCTAACTAAAGTAAAAAAAAAACTAATTATATTTATTCTCAATAAAAGATACTTTTTTGATGATTGGTCAAAATTCGTTTTTTTGACTTTAGTTACCCTTTAAGTATGGCTGCAACAGTAATGGAGGGGTAGGTCAGTAGCTGTGTATACCTGTATCACGTTGGGGGTTAAAAAAACAAAGTTTTTTGATTATTGATCAAAATTTGCTTTTTTGACTTTAGTTACCTTTTAAAGTATGGCTGCCACAGTAATGGATATGTAGATCAGTAGGTGTGTGTACCTGGGTCTGGTTGAGGGGTATGTCTTTTTTGTGTTTACAACCATAAAACTATCTTTTATTGAGAATAAATATAAATTAGTTTTTTTTTTACTTTAGTTAGCCTTTAAGTATGGCTGCCACAGTAATGGATAAGTAGATTAGTAGGTGTGTGTACCTGGGTCTGGTTGAAGGGGTATGTCTTTTTTGTGTTTATAAACATAAAACTATCTTTTTTTGAGGATAAATCTAAATTAGTTTTTTTGACTTTAGTTACCCTTTAAATATGGCTTCCATGGGAATGGAAAGATAGGTCAGTAGGTGGGTGTACCTGGGTCTGCGTGGAGGGTTGGGGATATCACCATTTGTATTTATGACCATGAAACAAACTGTTTTGAAATGTCCACATTTGAGGATTGTTACCATTATAGTCTATGGGAAAAAATGTCCGGAAATTCGCCGATAACGCTGTAAGGCTTCCGAGGATTCCTTAGCTAGAAGATAGCACACTTCTCCTATATGCCCCGCACATCTGTACCGAATTTCATGCCTCTAGCTCAAAAACTGTGGGAGGAGATACGGTCCAAAAAAGCGGAAGAATAAAACGGAAGAAAAAGAAGAAATAGAAAGAACAGTAATTTGGCTTTTTCAAGCCAAATTAACAAGCAGATGTAGCCAAGGGTGGATCTGAACACATGACTCAGTATTGCAAAGCACCAGTATTAACCACTGAGCCAGAAAATCTGGCCCTAGTTTGAAGCTTTTGTGATGGGGACATGCTCAATCCATGTCAGAGAATAATTTTGTGCATCAGAGAATATCAAACTTTTAACGTAGTATTACATATTGCGTTCTACCATTAATAAAATATTAACGGATTATAGAAAAGCTTGTTCTTGCTTCGAGCCACTAAATAATTTCACATTTTTATTGCGAATGTATTCCTTTAAGGAACATCTAGACGATTAATTGAAAGTGCAACCTATACTTAAACAGCAAGTAAATAATGTCACCACTGCCTATCAGTGCATCTTTAATAGAGAATTGTGCATATTTTCTGCCAGCTGAAGCAACAGGAATTATTGTCTGCATGAATTATAGCAAATCCAAAAAATGTGCATTATAGATTACTCAGATTGAAAATACAAGCACTATTACTCATCCTAACTTTCTAACCTCTACCTGGGGCATAAAAGAAAATGCTTTTTAGCTTCCCATAAATCACAATTCAACCATATTCCTAATACATAATAACAAATCTCCATGGTCTGTATGTTTTAACTTTCTTGACAGGCTTTTTGAAATGTTTCTTACAAAATAAAAATGACCTCTTATTGTATAGCAAGTAAAGCAAGGTAATAAAATATGTTTTTGCAAGTTTTTTAGTTACTATTTAATACTTCTTTAGGGCACAGCCACACTGCGCCGCAAATGTGTGAATCAAATGAAGAATCGCATGCGATTTCTTCATTTGAAATACGAAATCGCATGCAATTGCACTTTAAAATGGTGAAGGCATGCGATTGTGTATCGCACACGGAAACAAAATCGCAAAAAAAGCGCGATAGTGTGGCCCTGGCCCTTAAATTGTTTTAAAAGTGTTAGTGATTTTTACATTTGAAGTTTTTGTTGAGGGTTTAGTCACAAAACAAGCACACAATTTACTATATAGTGTTATTGGAGTCCATTTAATATAATATAAACAATATTAAAAATATTAATTATGCAAAAAACATATGACAAAAAAAATACAAATAGAATCCCTAAAGATCCGAATCCCACAACTGCAGTCCAAAGTATATAACCTAGCAAAGTTCATGCTGACCTTGATAATACAGTTAATGTTTCCCATGACAGAAGAGACTGATAATATCACACAGTGAAAGATAAATATAACTCCCAAAGTAAATGGCATTTATGAAAATAATAAGCACATGTTACAAACCTGAACTCAATCAGGATGTTCTGATCAAACTACACCAGACTTCATCATCTATTTTGAGTAGATTATGTGGCAGAAAAATCTAAAAAATTCTGAATGGTCCAATTCCCTTTTGATTGATAGCCAGTTATGTACCTCTTCTTCATTTGCTATGCATTATCAGTTTTAAAAGGGAAAGGGTTTAAAACTCATTTAAATTCATTAAATTTCATGCTACAGTACAATATCTTATGTTTTTTTACGTTTTGTTGCATCACTTGTTCCGCAACTGTATCTAATGCCATCTTAAACCTACGCTAACACCCTTACTGCCACTAAGGGGTTAGCAAGCTTTTACGGCATTATACATTAATTTCTTTCTAAAATGTATCATTAAACTTTGACAAAAAGCCCTGCCCTTTTCGTTTAACTTCTGTTTCACAGAGCAACCTTAAAGACTTATTATTTTATTCCTACGCTTCCTCTTCTTCATATTCAAAGGTTAAGCAGATGAACTTAAAGCTTTCTGTCATAAAAATGACTGATATCTAAACTTTTATAAAAATAAGAAACATTTTCCAAAATATTAAAGAAACAATCATTTGACTAATAAGGGGTTTTAGTTTCAATGTGCTATATCAGCATAACATTTTTATTTAATCAATAGAAACTAAACCTTTGCAATCATATGAGATATAAGATGTGCAACAAACCTTACGAATGTTTACTTTTATTTAATTGTTTAAATATAAACATTTATAAGTTATATAATTAAAACATTCAAATAATGCTAAAAGGTCTCTGTAAATAATATACTCATCACAACATGCCCTCAACAGATTGCACCTCTACTGCTAACAACTTAAGCTGCCCATACATCAGTGCTTAACTGCTGACCGATCACGCAGCATTTCCGGATCTTCTTGGTGTCCTACATACCATTGCGAGATCCCACCGGACCCATTCATTTTGCGATTGTTTGTTGGTCGCAAAGAAAATCCGGAAAGGTGTATCCTGCAGAATTGATTGAATGTTGCAGGATCACCTGGCAGGTAAGCGCTAATGTATGAGCATCTTAAAGACCGCATTGTACAGGCAGCGTTTATTATCTTGAGATAATCCAAATTGGCCTATTCATTTTTTGATCTCAAGTGGATTGCAAAAAAAGAAGATTTCTTACATACATTATATATTTGTCTATAGACATCTGTCTTAGAGGGTGTGGAACACTAGCAGGATGATGTATAGAGAGATGCAATTTTCAAGAATATGCAATGTACTAAGTTGATTATGGCTCTCTGTAAATTAAGAATGGGTTAACTTATTTGGACTCTTAATAGCCAGATATTTCCTGGTTTTATAGGACTCATGTAAAAGAAATGTAATCGGCTCAGTACATCATTTGCATGTTGCCAGTGCAAACTGACGTAATTATAGTCTAAAAGATGCATTAACCCGTCTTTAAAGGAAAAGTTCTGTGCAAATACATATGCTTTTACATTGTCTATGTATAAATAAATGCTACCGAAAAACTGGCTTCCCTTTTGCAGGACTCCTAATAGAGACCATTAGCGCCTAGGTTGATTCAGTTGCTCAGTAGGGATCTGAGCATGTTTGACCCATCCAACAGCCAATCAGGAGAAATTACTGTTAGGAACATTCCTGGGTAGTATGAATCCTGGGTAGAAGAAGGAATGTTACAGAACCTGAAATGTCGGTTCACTAATGTCAACAGCAGGAAATAGCAAAGGCTATGAAATCAACTGATTTTTTTAAAAAATGGATGAGAATATGTAGAATAAATATGCATAATATAAACAAATGATATTTTCCACTGAATATAATTGCAGATTGCGGTTCTCAGTACAACCCCCCCTAAGCACCTAAAAACATGTCTATTGAATACTTCAATACAGTCACTTTGGGCAGATGTTCTAGGTGTTTTTATCTTTTCAAACTGTAACTGTAATCTCTTATTGAAATTCTTTTAAAAATCAATTAATTTACTACCTTCAACTGGGTTTTCTTTTTCCATTTTATAGTGTATCTCTCCTTTAGATATCACTTAATTTAGTACACCCAACTACTTTTTCTAAAATGTTATACTGCAGATGGCAATTCTTAAGGAAAATCCTAAAAAGACTTTTCATTGTTAGTTCAATAAACTAAAAATAAGGTACATTATGATGGGCAATATTTTTTTCTATTTAACACTGTTTTGCTCTCAGTTTCTTTTCCTGGCCTGATACCAAAACAAATTCCATTTTTCCCAGACAGTAAGTTAGCATCTACCAGACTAATGAGGTCTTGTGGTAATGGATAGGACATGTGGCTGACTAAAAACCAGCTATAAACACATCCATATTCTTGAAATGAAAGTACTTTAGCTAATGGAAATTAAAATAAGCTTTATATAAATACCTATAATAGACCTTTGAGATTGTATTTGCTTATTTATAATTTTCTATTTCTTTGGAACCTTATACTCACAATGTGTGCTCAAAATGTAAACAGTGAAGTCAAAACATGAGTCTAGATAAGGTGATTCTCCATTTAATAAGGACACATACTAAACTTAAAATGTCTACTTCTTAATTCTGGAAAAATTCAATTGAAATATTGCTCACCCGGAATCGCATTTTTAAAAATGTTTCTACAGCAAAATAGAAAAAAAAACCTTGGCACGCTGTTTCACAAAACAACCAAATTCTCAACAAGTTTCTTTATTTATTTTGTAAGTAATAAACAAAACCTACATTTTGTATATTTAGTTAGCATGCTAATTAATTATATGGTGTCTAATAAATAGTAGCAAACAATGGAACAAAGATATTTGGCATCATTTTATTCATGGATAAAACATGGCACAATATTGGCATTTTTTTCTCAGCTTTTTGTGTTCAAATGTCACACTCATTTTGTGTAAAAATGCTGAAAATTAAAGGGAAACAAAAAAATTATACCACCCCTATTAGTTGTTAAGAGGCAACCAGATTAAAATGCATTATTCTTACCTCTGGTTAAACACCCTAATAAGTTATAAGCTATACAAATGCCTGCTTTTATCTGCTCTAGGTGCCATCTCTGAGTACAGCCACCTTACTTAGTTGGAATTCCAGCCAAGTGAGTTGAAGCCACTCAAACTTTCCAAAAGCATGCATTTGTAAAGTGGATAATTACTTGTATGATTTCCCCCCAGAGGTAAGTAGAATGTTTTTTAGTTTGCCTTTCTGTGTACAACTCTATAGTTTCCCTTTAAGAAAATCTTTATTAATTATGTTTATGGATTTTGTTATGAATTTGGATCCTCTTAGTTTAAAATAAAACGCATATTTTTCAAATAAACCTTGAACTTAGAGAAGGGGGGATTCTTTTGTATCCAGTTTAAGAAAAAAACTTTCTGGTACTTGCCATGTGTATATTAATAAATTGAATTATAGATGAAAGTGAAATCTTATTAATCTCTTTAAAAGGCTAACTTGGGGTTGACTATTGATATTAGAGTCTAGAGCATTGTTTAGGCAAGTTTGAATGTTTTTGTAAGGAGAATTCCATAAACCATAAAAAACAATACTACTGTATGTTATTTAGAAAATGTTGGGACATCAGTATAGATAAGGAGACTTGTTTACCATGTGAGCAGGGTGAACACATTAAAACTGTTGTAGTCACTAGTATTCTAATTAAAATAGTTTATTGTTTTTTTGTAATGCGATGTATTAGTTCTGGTGAAACACTGTTTCCTATTCAATTAGTCCATACTTCATCATACTTGTTTAGCAGTTCAAATTGTTTTTAAAGGTCTTTCCAAAAGAAAAATGCATTAGAATAACATACTGTATCATTACTCTCAAATAGGCTGCATATTTATTAGTTCATAATATATGTAATATGATATAATAATAGCTGCTATTGGCATAGGTTAATTTTAAGCACCCATAGCTTTCTTTTTTTACATCATTTTTGCAGAAATACAAAACAAATGCATTTGCATATTTCTCTCTCTTGTTTTCCTTAGTTGATTATATATATAGTAGAAAATATATGGATAAAATATGTCTATAGTAAAGGAGAAATAGATGTAAACATTAATAACCTCATAATTGCTTAAATAAACCACAACAGCATGTAAACCAAACAAATAAACTGGTGCTGGAGACTACCCCACCTACAGGGTCATATTCAAGGTGTAACAATGGAATTCTCAGAAATAAAAGAGAATCATAAAAGGGTATCATCTAGCTTTCTGGATAAAATTATACATTTGATGGGGCCTTTTTTTTTACTTTTTATTCTACTACACTCTAAAATTTTACACTAAAAATGTTAAAATGTACTTTTTTTTTCTAAAACATAGATTTTTATGATTAAAATAAATTATCAGGATACTTAACATGTTTTTTTTTTATTAAAATAGACGTTTCAGGGAGAGGTCTCTTTAATATGGTTAGTATAGTTCTCATATCTAAAGCAAAAGGAAATATTTTTCATACACAGCTTATAAATAACTGCAGAACATTTTAACATGCTAGAAATATAAATATTGTCTATTGTATTGTATATCCCAAAAAAAAACTCTCCGTTACAGAATGCCCCAAATGTGATCACTACTACAAAACACCTGTAGAGAAAAAACAAACAAAATAATGAAACCAAATATTGCACAACTACTGCCGCTCAGAACACCAGAGGGTGCTATAAAGGCAACCAAGCCTAAAAAATTGTAACCAGATTCCGTGGCAGAGACCAGAGAATTCCCACAGGCGCTGGGGAGCACAATCTAAGTATGAATAGGTCTTCACCAGAGCCCCTGATGGTGGGGATGTTATGCTGCTGAAACACACCAGGTTGCGGACTCCAGCACCAGTGAGCAAGAGAACGAGAGAGCCATCACACAGATCCAAAGACGAATAACAGGTCTTTGAAATCACAACGAGGAACAGGAATCAGGACTGAGGAACAGGGACAGGTAGCAAGGGATGGGGCACAAGAACAGGTATAAGGACACAGAATGCAGGTATCAGGAAGAAGGGAACAGGAAAACAGGAAGCCAGAGTGGGCAAAGAACATACAGCAGTGCTGGATGCGTGCATTTGCAAAAGCATTCATTAGCTTGTGCGCAAGAACGTATGCGCCAATCGCGCAACCAGCTGATGGCGCGCCCACACGCCCCTCGTGGAACTCAGAAGTGCAGGTAAGTCACGATCCAACCAAATATATAAATAAATACATAACAAAAACATGTTTACTGTACCCCTAACACATACACAAATGCAGGGTAGGGTTGCAAACAGACCAAGTCTTATGTAATATATACTGTATAATGGATAACACCTTAGAGTTTCATGACCTGTATAAAAGCAAATAGCCTTTGGCCTCATGCAATTATATGGGCATGGAACTGTGACTTCTCATTTCTTTTTATTCCATGGTAAGAGGTATTTCACCCTTCAACCACATCAACCATATATATGGCCCTAGAAACACTATATTATATATAGTACAACAGGCTTATGCTGTTTGAAAGCATTCCTTACATCTGTGTACATAGTAAATCTCACAAGGGTGAAGCAATTTTGTTGTCAAGAAATGAGGAAATCTGCAGTCTGGACCCCTTGGTCCTTGGTCCTGTAGGAAATGTACTTTCAGTTTTAAGTGTGTCTAAATATTTCAGACTTTCTATATGTATAAAGGAATGTCATATTATATAACTAAAATACATTTGTTCAAATGTGCAATTAAAACATTCATATTTATTTTTTTATTATTTAATGATTCATTATTTTGTCATTATGACCATTGCTAGTGTAATAAATATTTAACTGCAGCCATCATCTACATTCAGGCAATCCAATTGTTAGTTGTGCATGGTTGGTCACCATTTACTATCCACTTTGCTGTCAAAGTAATTTTGACTTGCAACTTAATGCATCTAAACCATTCTCTGCAATAAAAGAGTAAAAGAGCTCATCCCCATTACAGGGAGAACCATTACCTAGATAATTGATATATATCAATTATTGCCATCTTGTAGAAGATCTAACTTGTTTTTAGAGATGGAATCCAGGTCCGACATGAACCTGAATCTGACACGAAACTCCTCGGTTCCGAAATCTGAATGATCCGTCCGAATCTAGTCGGATCATCCGGATTTCGGGACTGCGGAGTTTCAATAATTTTCAAATGTACGGAGATATTTTCAATCATTTTTTAAAATAGCATCAAACACTCGAAAATACGATCGGAAACTCAAAAAAATTGTCTCCGATTGGATTTTCGAGAATTTTCAAATGTTCGAGGCTATTTTCAAAAATAGCTCTGTACATTTGAAAATTATTACATTCGTAATACAAATAGTTTTGCAGATAAGTAAATAATTAACGCTGCAAACACCAAAGTTTTCAAAATCATGTCTATAATAAATAAAAAACACTGGCGTACTTACAGAAAGGTATCTCTAAAACCTTCACTAAAAGCCACTCAGACTAGCTATTCCTATAGATGTCAGTGGAGGAATGTGGCCACCAATTAATCATTATGGAGCTACTTTTCATGACTTTTGGTGCAAGATAAATATTCAGTATTATTCGGGATCAAATTTAACAAGCAGGTAATGGTTGACTCACACTGCCTTTTAGATAACAGAGGTAAGAAATAAAGGGCATAATTATATCATATTAATATCATATAAATTTCACACCCACACAACTAGTTTATTACCTGTACTAACTTGGATCTTTTTTATGTGTGAAACTCAACATAAGTTCTAGTTTTGTGGGCTTAGACTTGCGAATTAGAGATCACGATAATCACCAATAAAGTAGTGATCTTCAGAATTGCTGATTATTTAGGTTAATACTGATGAGAGCTACCTAGTACGTTCTTATCAATATACCCAGTGCCGTAATAGTCAAGAATACACCCTAGCACATTTTGTGCACTTAGAAGTTTAGCTAAGAAAAATGTTTATGTAAGGCAAATTAAAGTGCCTGTGGCTTTTAGAACATTGTTAAAAAAATGTTATTACAGCTAAAAGAAGATTATGCTTTTTTGGCTTTTTGCTTTTTAAATTTAGTAGAAATGTTTTAATTATTTCCAATATTAAGTATTATTATAATGCATAGTCTTTGGGCTTACCTGGTTTCTATTAGCATCGGGGCTGCCATACCTTGAGAATGAGATCTACAAGGCTGTCCACTTTTTTATTCTGTACAAATGAATATATTGGGTCATAGAAGAATACATAGTAATTATTGTAATGTTCTTTATTTACAATGCTGATCTATAATAGATTTGAGAATCAATATTTCACTTCTAGAACACCCCTGCATCTACCATTTCTATATTATATTGCAGCTGAGAACAAATAACTGGTAAATTGTATATTCTTTAACAAAGAATATACCCAGAATTTACCCAGCAGGATAACATGGTGATCATTGGATGTATCTTGCTTTGTATCATGTAAGTATCTTGATTTATGGCATTAATTACTACAGCACAACACTGCAGACAGCAATGGGAGAAAATAATGGACTTGCATGATGTTAAGAATTAAATATTTAGACTAGTTAAAAACAAATAATGTTGTTTACAATTCACCAGTAACTATGCATTTGTTTTACTAAAATAACTGTATTGGTATCTTCCAGCATCTAATATCTTTACATCTTCAGCATCTGAAAGAGCAGTTCCTTTTACCAAATGGTACATTTTTGCCACAGGCAAAACCAATATCGCCATCATAAAAATGGCCAATGTAAATGTTTATTATTGGACATTGTCGATAACAAACCTTTATAAATACGTTCCATAATGCTTGTTTGCCATCTCTTACTTCACCACCTCTTATCCCCCCAAACTGCTGATGAATTGCAGACTTGAAGTCAGTAATCCACAATCATCCCTTCAGACAGATCCATAGCAGAGGTGCCATTCAGTGGGCAAGCAAGTCTTTCTATTGGCAACGGATTAGCAATGCAATTTGTATGGTTCCATACGAAAAGCCCCAGGGGAATAAACCTAATAGGGGACATATCCTGTTATGTAGATTAGAGTTACCATGTCTGTACACTACTTT
Source organism: Hymenochirus boettgeri (assembly GCA_019447015.1). Lineage (NCBI taxonomy): Eukaryota > Metazoa > Chordata > Amphibia > Anura > Pipidae > Hymenochirus > Hymenochirus boettgeri. The sequence continues at coordinate 219,702,744 of CM033470.1, read as the reverse complement.
CCACACTTATCCCTTGCACATACAGAGGGTACATATTTTAGTCCCTTCACTATCAGTGTCATCAAGACTCTGAGGGCTATACTAGATATATTCGATAGAGGATACAGATAAATAGATATTTATCCCATAATAGACCTAGTAAGTAAATCTACCAATAGTAGTACATTATCAATTAAAGTGGTTCAACTTTTACCCTAGGAGTCCATTCAATTAGAGTTCACAACGCGATTATGGCCCCTCAGCTATACTATAAGTGTATATAGGCTCATATATGCAATAAATAGTATGCCCTGGGATATATATATATATATATATATATATATATATATATATATATATATAGTATACAAAAATATCTAAACAGCACGTTATTCACTATCCTAGGATTATAAGCTTAGGATTTTTAAAGATTTTGTGTATTTTGTTTGATATTGTACAATATTTTTAATGGTTCTGGCACTTACTCACTATTTGTTTTTATCACCATAGTTCTGAGGAATACGACATATACAGAAGGATAACAGTAGTTTTCCTCAGAGACATCATAAAGTGTTACTTGATAGTGGGAATGTTGGGCCCACCCACCTCACATGGGTATTTAAACACAGGAAGTGTCAGTACATGTAATGCTTACAAGAATGCGGCTGCGCTCAAAACGCGTCAGGCTTTTTAACTGTTTAGCTATTTTGTCCTTAAGGACATGCTGCATAAATGGAGATTGGCTATTTTAACCTAACCGACTGTTGTACCCCGAATGAATATTGTACCTGGACAGAGCGACGATTAAGCCTCAATATACTTACTAACAGTGGTTCTTAAAATGTACAGTGTTTAATGAAAAGGCTCATCTCCTAGGTAGTAGTCACTGATAGTAACACAAGACTCAGTTTTGGCAACAATGTTTTATAATTTAACAACACAACTTTAGGAGTGTTTTATCTAATCTGTTCTTTAGGTCTGAATTGACACTGGGTTAGTTAAAATTAATATAATTAATAGCCAAAAGTAATAAATAATGTTGTGAAGATATTAGAAATGGCACAACAATATAAAGGCCAATTGGATTCACATATTCGTATGACCCATTATCGAATATTTTAAACTATATTATAGCATAAAAAGGAACCAAATTTAATGAACACAAAGTAAGTGGAGTTGATATGTTATAATCTGTAGTCAAGCCACCAATGTGCCAGCTATAAAAATCCCATGTAAGGAATTACAGACAAAAAGACCAGTTAGGATGATCCCATATTTATTATTTTTGCACAGTAGTAAGACAGCACAATGTTTCTTTTGACTAGCCTTTGTCCAGTGATCACTCTAACTAGCCCTTCCCCCCATTAATTGTAATTTAATGGGCAAAACAGTTTGCAATGTTATCATGTCTTCATCATGCAACAGATCGTGTCATCTGTTTATAGGTCCTCTGTGATGAGCCTTGGATGTGCTTCTTTATTATTTTGTTCCTGTATTTTGAGTTTTAGCCCTCCCCTTTCTACTTCCAATAATCCAATTTTCCTGCTCCAGTATCTGGTTTATGACCTCTCTGCTCTTATATCTATTCTATACTATATTCTGTGTTTTGTGCTTCACTATATTATGTTATATAAAAAAGACAAAAATGTGCAGTAAGACTAAGGTGCTGAAAATGCCAGCAGGTGCCCTAGACAGATACTTTAATATTTGATATAATTACCTCTAACTAAAGGTATTTTTTTTAGGGAAGAGCTGGATGATGGTGTACATGCATGGATGAATGTCTCCAGGCAAAAAGGAAAGCAGAATGTAGGTTTTCTGAAGGTCTAGGATTGCATTTCTACAAATGCACTGAAACAGGTAATTTAACTCCTACTGCTGCAAAGTACATGTCCATAATGAAATACCATCAGGCCGACTTATTAGTCCATGGCTAAAAGAGAGAGAGAATTGTAATTAATAAAATGTGTTAAAGAGGAGAACAGTGGAACAGCGTTGGAAGTAAAATATTTTATATAATAGTTATTATTTATAAGGATGTCCATCACGGAACAGACCTGGGTTTCAATTTCCCAGAATTACAGTTCGAAACGGCAAAATTGTACTTTGAAACTCGTTTTGAAATTAAGATCTTTTAATGTTGATATTTTGCCTTTAGTTTTGGGAAGGAAACCAAACCAGGTTCAGATGAAACTCTGGTACATCCCTAACCATTTAATCATTTATGTATGGAAAGCTATGAGTGACTGGAGGAGGTTTTTAAGATGGGGTTTTTGTTTGTTATAAAAGGGATGAAACCCAGTTACGACTCTGAACAGGCAATTCCAAAGTTATAGTGAAACTCTCGGAAGTCTTGGGTTTTTCGGATTGTGGAACTTTTCCCAGATTTTTGATATTTATCGAATTTCTATTTTTAGAATTATTGAATTTTTGAAATCGAATGTTTATATGTTGAGAAATGTTGAATACTTGGACCCTCCATTCTAAATATGTGAACCTTCGATTCCGAATAAGCTAAAAATGGTGAATATGCAAGCCCTCGATTTCAAATATTTAAAAATGACCAAGAATGTGATACGGAAAATCGAAAATAGCTCAAGTGTGAAGAAAGTTTCCCCAGACAATCTCCCAGGTCCCTGAGCCATTTACACTAACTTTCTATTGCTATTTATACTTTAAAGGGCATGTCCACCCCCAAAACTATAATCCCCCCCCCAGTAATGGCCCCATCATGTAGTGTTATAAAATCCTTACCTCACATCCCAGCTCCATATGCTTCTCCTGTAGTCCCCCCCCAAATCCCAAAAACTGCCCACCAGGAGGATAGCAGAGTCCATATAGGACTCTGCCTCCTATCTGGCCTCCGGGAGAAGTTTGGCATGCGTACTACAGCCCTTCTCCCCCTCCCTCCCGATTAGGATTCCCTCCCCTAGCATAAAACCCTTTACATATAACATCCCCCCTGTCCCCCCAGCCCCAACCGCTCTATTTTTAATTTTAGAAAGTGCCCCAAACATTTCTTACCTTCCCTCTTTCCTCCGCCGCACTGAACTCCAGGCAGCCGCGTCCGTGATTGGCTGCCGCTCAGCCAATCACAGACGCGACTGCCGGTCCCGCCCCTCTGCTTGCATTTTCTCGCAAGCAGAGGGCCTGGCAGTGCGGTGGAGGAAAGAGGGAAGGTAAGTAAAGTTTGGGGCACTTTCTAATAATAAAAATAGAGCGGTTGGGGCTGGGGGGACAGGGGAATGTTATATAAAAAAAATTTCAAGGGTGGACATACCCTTTAAATTTAATCAGAACTTTCCAATTTTTTAAAACTTCATTACCGTTTTGCGAATGGAACTTTGCGAATGGTTTTGAACAACTGCTTTTAGTGTGTGACAGTTATCATTATGGAAATAAAATATATACATATATAATTGTTCTTTCTTTACACATTTAAACACTTTGTTGGTTTAGTGTTTCTTTAAACAATTTATTGGTTAGAGAGTCTTTAAACTTATGAATATAAGTTATATTTTTAAAATGGGCTTTATCTGTAACTAGTTAATAGAGCACTAATGCTGCAAATTTCTAAAAATTAAAACAAGATGAGTAGAGAAACATAAGCTGACTTTTTTTTAATAGTTAAACTTTAATGTGTGGCTAAAATACTGTTACCAGAGAACATCAGTGTTCAGTTTTTCATAAACATCATAGATAGGATTCTTTTTATTTCAACAATATTCCAAAATATATTTATCCAGTATATTTACTTACTTGTGGTTATGGTCTGATATAAGTATAGAATTTCTAAATCACCGAAGGACAGATATGGACAGATATGGCAGAGAGATGAAAGGTCTAGCAAACACAGTGACCACAATATTACATAACGGTTCCATTAAATACTGGTTATTGTATACCATTCGCAAGGCTTTCCTTAAAAAGTTAAATGTTAAAACTGTCATGTTGCAAAATGACAGAATATTTTCCCTTATATCTTTTTGAAAATTTCTGTCTGTGGTTTATGTATTTATGTTCTTACTTTATGTAGTCATTTTATCATTGCACCCTTAGGCCATAAAATAAAATATTTTAAACCTTTAGTCAAGTTTCTGCATGAATATACCTAAGGGCAATCAACATATTCAGTCGATGTAACTACAATTCCTTGGCTGTCTAAAGTAGATGGAAGTTGTAATTCAACAGAAGGCAAGAGCCACAGAGCGCCTAAAGCAGGCATTGACTGTCTGTATCCAGTAAGGACATCTAAATTACTTATACTAGAGGAAAATGAGATGTAAAAGTCTATTGAGATGTCATGTCAAATATGAAGATAAATGTGCAAAAAAATAGCCACTTTTTAATAGACTGATGTTTTTAAGTTAGTATTAGTCATGAATTAATTCACTATCTATTTATTGACTGAAGTTGAAGAAAACTCACAGAAACCTAGTTATATAGATAATTGGCTTAAAGGTCATGTTCACCTTTAAAACAAAAAAATGTCAAATGTAAAATGTCATTTACCTGCCCCCATTTATCTGCATTACTACCAGATATTTAAGGAATTATTATTGTCCCCATTCTGGCAGGGTAAGCTATTCCCTCCCTCCATACAGTCAACCAAGGCTTTGATTGCTGGCATCACAACCAATGATTGACTGCTGTTTTACCTGCTGCCTCCTCTGCACATGCTCAAGCTTATAAAAGCTCTTAGAGCAGAATTAGGATAACTGACAAGAAACCAGTTGTTCGTTTTAAGGGTGGACATGCACTTTATATCTAGGCAATAATATAAAATTGTGTATCTTAGGCTTAAAGGTTGAAGATCATACTCACCAGATAATACATAAAGCCCAAGTAGGGCTGGATTTACCATAAGGCACAGTACGCACAAGCCTAGGGGTGCTTGTAGTTGCAGTGGCAGCTATCAATTTCTTACCATTTTTATTCCCCCACTGTTTGCATTTTAATTTGTAAATGACAGCCTCTGTGGTACAGTTAATATTATATAAGGGATAATGCGCCCCTCACTGTGTAATTTAAGAATATTATGTCACAAGACCATACAAAAGCCTAGCCACAGGCCAAGGGCTTTTGTACAGGGCAGGGAACTCAGAGGAGACTTAAAGTGTATGTCTGTCCAGGAAAAAAACTTTTTGTATCCCACCCCACCCCAGCCCACCCCCAACTGCCAACTTTATTTGATTGGTTGCCTCTCTATGCAGCTGAGGGAACGAATGACACACAGACAGCTCAAACTCTTCACATTTTGAAAATTTGTACAGACACTGCAGGAGAACCATAAACGGCTGAGATATAAGGTAAGGATTTTTTTTTAGATGACACAGTGGGGCCAGCACTGGGGGAAGTTTTCGTTTTGGGGGTGGACATGTCTTTAATCTCCTTTTATTATAAAGGCGCAATATCTAACTTTTTTATTGGATCAAAAAAGCTGCACTACTTCCAAAAAGATTTGGAAGTGGTGCAGCACCAAAACGAACATTAAACACATACTACCCGATATTGCATCAGGTATTATAGGTTTTACTTTCTTTTTATAGGGAAACGAGCAAGACTTTAGTACCATTGCAATGCTGTCATTGTAGAATAAACTGACTGTAAATTATTTTCCAAATCTTATGGTAATCCTCTGTTTTTACTTTCTAAAAAATATTATGGGGCTAAAACCGAACCAGAAGTTCGTGTCCGACCTTTTAAACAGCTGATTGCGCATATGTTTACTTCATACGTACGATCGGCTGTTAAAAAACAGCTGATCGTGGACCTCTGTGTCTGGGGAGGGGATTAGGGTGGTTCAGGGGTCCAGCCTCCACTCTCGCGGGGGGCACCCGCAGTTACGCCCATGCTTATTATAATCACTTGATGAAAAAGCTGAATGATTATTAAAGAAAATATTACAGTGCGGTTCCCAATTTAAATTTGAGTTTCTTTAATATTATAATCAGCTCATCTTTTTTGCAGTTCACAAATTTCAGCATGATATAATCTGTACTCTCCCTATAAGAAATAGATATGGTTTGAGGGTGTGGTCTGCTTTGACGGGTGGACTGGGGTTAAGGGCATCAGTATTTTTTGGCCTTTTGGCTCCTGATATGTAATTTTTGCTCAACACAGGTTCAAACATCCAGTACAACAAAGCAAAGAAAAAGCACTGTGCAAACAATTGAGTTTGAACTCGGGCAAAAAAACACCAATATTTTATTTAAACAATTGAACCAAACAAGCACCAACCGCAAAATGAGAGCCTGACGTATGCCTATAAAACGCTGAGCAATCTGTGCGGAAAAAAAGTGAAATAACGATTCTCTTATTAACATATTTGAAGGAATAGTTCGTGCAGAAAGCAAACTATTCCTTTACTGCATTAATTGAAGAACGGGAGGTAAAGAAGCTATGCCTTACTTCCTGTTCTTCAATTTATTTAGAAGGAGCCAGGAGTTAAATTTACCTTGCACACGATCCAAAAACCTTCTACACTGGTCCTGACCACTTCCACCTTCAGTTTAACTATCGCCCACATGCACAATAATGCGTGCTATAGTTAAACTGAAACTGGAGTCTTGTCAGTGGAACCGAATTTTTCCTCCCTTTGTTCCTGGCTCAAGTGAAAAACGGGAGTTAAGGCATAGCTCCTTTACCGCCTGTTCTTCAATTTAAGCAGTAAAGGAAAAGTTCACTTTCTGAGTGAACTATTAAATATATACTGAAAATGTTACAAAAAAATCCCGAAACCAATTTTCCTCATGGACACCATGAAGCCTCATCCATACCAAGTACTGCAATTTAAAGTGAGAGAAATAGTCAAATAAAAGGGGAATAACCCCATGGTGACTCAGTGGTTAGCCCTGATGCCTTGCAGTGCTGAAGTCCTGAGTTCAAATCCACCATTGGGCACATTTGTTCTCCCCATGCTTGCGTGGGTTTCCTCCGAGTACTCCGGTTTTCTCCACAATTATAAAGGCATACTGATAGGTTGTGTGTGTCAAATAAATGTGCTTAGATTGTAAGCTCCTCGAGGCAGGGCCTGATGTTAATATCTATGTAATTGTAAAGCACTACGGAATAAATTGGCGCTATATAAATCCACAATAATAATGAACTGTCCAGGATGTTTTGCCACTGTTGGACACTGGTAAGGATTGTATTACAGCATTAAGCAGAACATTCAGTACAGCCCCTGAGCTGTTTGTGGACAGAGCCTATGTTCATTAAACTGATTTGATTCAATTTAATTTAAAGGGCGAATCATTTTGCTACTGAAATTACATCCATTGTGGGATTATCAGCAGGTAAAACAACCATGTTATATATGTATATGATGATTTAATGTTCATGTTAGATCAATTTTAATACAACCTGTATCACAAATATGTACCATTTAATAGGAAATGTGAAAATTAGATTAGTTACCAATTGGTTAAGGACAGAGAACATAGCTGAACCCACTGGCCAAAAATCGAAGTGTTGCACTTACCCAGAGTTTTACTGGCTTGTTCCAAGGGAAAATGGGAAAACATTCAAGCAGTACTACAGTATATATCAAATTGTATATTATAGCCCCTTATTAAAATAAAATAATTTTCATTTTCCATCAAGAAGTCTTGAGTCAGTGGCATGAAGCTGCCAGGGTGTAATTAAAGCTAGGTAATGTAGTAAAAACTAGTAACTGAAATAATAGAATTTGTTGTCTTCTTCTTTATATATTAATACATGCATTTTCATGTAAGGCATCAGTAATAACTTAGACCCAACATATAAGTTGTATTTAGATATAAAAGTATCAGCTGTAGCATTCATTTTATGATAGTAACTTATCATCATATACTGTATATCCACCAGCAAAAAGTGGTGGTAAATATTACTTTCCCCCTTTCCCTCTTGTATTGCATGGTTCATTGCATCTTAAAAAAAGAGCTGTTGGTAGAATATAGTTGGTCAGTATTAGCCATTTTAGATATTAGCTGCTTACAGTTAAGAACTGTCTGGGTATGCATATAATAATGCATATACTGTATACAGGAAGAATTAAATCTCACTGTAATAATCAAATGAATAATGAATAATAAGTTCCTTAAGGGTAACGGTGTTCTCCATTAAAGTATCCACTTGTAAAGAGCTCTCTCATACCTTTCAAACAAGTCAAGGATGATGCCTCTAGCTTTTCTAAATCTAAAGTTATAGGCTTGCAAAATTACACTTCCTAGTCTGCCCTGTCTCTGAGTCTCTGCGACATGCACACGATGAGCTGTATAAAAAGCCCACCCACAATAAAATCCAAGCTAGTTACAGACCAGCATCCATACTCTTTCCTTTCCTTCCTATGGACACCTTGGGGATAGAGAAACAAAAATCTTCAGTTGAAGGGTTTTTCCCAAAATGCACTATGCCTGAATAACATTTTACTTGCATTGATCCTCTGGTGTGCATTCCTGCCTGTTCATCTCTAATAGTGGGCAGTAAACGGGAGTCTGCAGTCTGCACCTAGATGATTGAATAGAAAAAATGTAGAAGGAAGACTGATATTTAGAACTGTAAAGGTTAATAACTAAAATAATATATTACACAAATAAAAGGATATCATAAAAAATCTAAGCAGAAACGGAAAACTACAAAAACTATTTTTTAAGTGACTCAGCATTGGTTTATTTGTAAAAGACTGGTTCTTCCTACAAAGGCAGTGAGCACAAAACCACAAACTATTCATTTTCTTTATTTAGCAACCATAAATCTGTGTGCAAGGCAAATATGCTGATTTTTCAAACCAGAAGAGTAATCTTTTATTCTCTAATAAGAAATGATATCTGGATAAGTGAAGAAGGGAAAGATGGAATGCATATCGCCTTGCTTATTCATTGTAACATCTCTACTTCTAATCCTTTTAAAATTAAACACATTAAATACTAATAAAAGGCTTTATTGAGGTGTGTCTAAGCACTAGTAGGGTCGTTTACACAAACCTCACTCAGAGCTTCACATAAAACTTGTGTAGCCTGCTGACATTTCTTCTGTTGCACGTTTCGGGTTTCAATAAGACTATTTTTTTTTTTTTTTTTTTGACAAGCTGACATCTAAATTGACAATGAAACATTGGCCTGTTAACCGAAAAAGGATAGTCTGTATTTCTAACCACAACACTTACGCCTGTATTTCACTGTATAATTGAACTATACCCGATCCATTTTTTTTCCAGTAAACTTACATTTTCAGTCAATATTAATTTCCTGAAAAGTTACATGCAATGAATGCAATCCACAATAACTAATGCTTTGTTTAAACTTTACACACACAAATATAAAGCAGAATTATATTATATATTATCCTAAACTTAAAGGGCATGTTCACCCCCTAACAAACTTTCAAGAATACACTAATAAGCACCCCCAAAGCTCAATTACAGCAATTCTTGCCTATCAATAACACACGGAGGGGAGATCATATCCCCCCATCCAAGTACACCAAATGGAGCACAACACTGTTAAATAGCTAGAATGAAATGAATTATGCCATACAAAATAGCAACACCAGCACCATAAAATAACACAAGCAAAATATCCTGCACCTAAACTACTATAAACCGGGGCATCCTCCATATATAAAACAAGAAACAGAAATCCCAAATGAGTCATCCCGAATCTAATGATCCGTGTAGTGGACAAGGTCAATCGTAGATAAAACCGTTCAGTAATTATACTATACTACCAGATCAGTGGCATTCCTCAGGGTGCACCCTGAGGAAGCCTGTGAGCGTTTGAGAAACGGGCAAAGGTATTTTTGGAATCCAATAGATTGTACTGAGGGTGAAACACGCGTAGGTGTTTTTGGAATCCCATCGAGTCTACTGAGGTCCAGATCGAGATGTTATACATCGAAGCAGGTGACTGTTCGAAGCTGATGACTTGTGCCTTATCCCCTGCGTGGTAGCTACTGTTCCGGCAGTTGAAGAGTCCAGAGCTTGGAGCCAACATTGATCGTTGGGCCGAGGAAGCAGCATAGCCACGCAAAAAGGAATCAACAGGTTAAGCCCCATCGGACGGCAGCATAAACCCAGGGGAAGCTTGTAGGAGGAATGCTGCGGATCTGGTAGTATGGTTTATTTACTGAACTGTTTCATCTATCATTGACATTGTCTACTACACGGATCATTAATATATACGGAAGTGATTTCTGTGAGCAGAGATTCGGGACAACTCTTATGGGATTTCTGGCCTCTTGTTTTATATATGGGGGACGCCCCGATTATAGTGGTTAGGTGAAGGGTATTGTGCATGTGTTATTTTATGGTGTTTTTGTATTTTGTATGGCATAATACATTTCATTTGAGCTGTTTAACAGTGTTGTGCTCCATTTGGTGTACTTGGGTGGAGGGATATGAGCTCCCCGCAATGTGTTATATTTATGTATTATTTTCACCAGGATTGCCACCCTTAGTAGAGTGTTACACAGCAGCCTCTTCCAAGGGTGCTGTGCAACTAGAATACATTTTTACTTAACTTTTATTTGTTAATTCTTATCTCTCTCCCTGGCACTCTTGAGTGAAGGAAAGTCCTCAGGTCAGTACCTCACCACTCTTTGTGAGCCATTAAGCATCCGGCTTGTGCAGTTTTCCATCACCGTCACAGCCTTCATTGATGGCTACCATTTGGAAGAGCTGATAGACCTGGGGACTTCAAGGTAAGACATCTTCACCCAGGAACATTGGGAAGAAGGATAAGTATTGCAAAAATAGTTTGGGTGTTAAGTGTATGCTTAAAAGTTTAATGGGGTGAGGAGAATTCCACCCTCATAATGACATCTTTTAGAAAGAATTGCCACTTTAAAATATGTTGATATATCCTACTTTGTCCTCTGGAACCATTACTGTATGGCTGCTATGCTTCTGTTGCCTTGTGGAGGCAATTTAGAGACCTTTACTGAGTATGCTCAGATGAGGCAGATATGGGATTAGCTTTCAGTCATTGGCTGTGATGTCAACTGTCAAATCCATAACTAAAAGAACCAGGAAGCAGAAAGCGGGTTTCAAGATTTCAAGCTATTACAGTTTAGAGTTTTGGGAGGGGATTTACCTATATATGATTTTTCATTTGAGGGCTGGGCTTGCCCATTAGCACAAGCAAATTATTTGCAAGGGGTAATCTTAGGTAAAGTTCAATGTCTTTTATTAAATCACATCAAAAATACAACGTTTCGGGGATAGCAATGTCCCCTTCATCATCACCTGACATTGTGATCCCCGAAACGTTACATTTTTGATTTGTAAGAGTGCCCCTTGCAAATATTTTGCTTGTGCTATAGCTGTGGGTCCTGGGTAGAGGACCTGGCAGTGGAGCACCTTGGAAACTACCGGCTAATAGCCAAAAAGGAGAGTGCCTAGGCCCGGAATCTACATTTGCTGGGCTTGGTTCCCCCTGGACTGCTATTTTTTTTAAATGTGATATTTTTTTTGGTAATCTTCAATTTCTATGGCCATCATTCCCCAAAGCTTGCAGTGGCTCAATCCCCCTTCTATTCAGGTCTGTGGTGCAACACAAAAAGCATTTCCAACCTCTGAATATTGATGAAGTCATATGGATTAATGGGGAATTAAAATAACAAGACCACATTTGCAATTATACATCAAGAGTTATCTCATGTCTTTTTGCTGTAGCTGTAGTTTTGTAGAATGTGGGTACCAAGGGTTAGCTCCCATAATATTTATTTCTGTGTTGCTTGGGATTTGAGTGCAAGCTGTACACTTCTGAGCATGCTCTCTACTGCACAGCAGCAACAAGTAAGCCATTCTGACCCCTAAAATCTGACAGAAAACCGTGTTACAACACAGAGATCCTGCCTTTGTAACTTAAAAAAACATTGCACACTATAAAAAGCCTGTAGCTCTCTCTTTTCTGGGGTTTCCCCATACTAACATTACTTTCCTTTTTTATACAAAAAAGTAATCTCTGCAGTTTATTTCCTAGCCAATAAAAATTTCATAGGAGCTAAACCATAAAGAATGGGTACATTTCGAAACTTTATCTCTTACTAGGAACGGAATGGTATCAAGAAAGTTAAAAGGTAGTATAACAGCTGACTATTTAGTGTTGTTGCTGTGAGACGGTCTGAAATTTATTACCGGTATAGCTCAAAAATAAACTGCAGAGCAACAGTTTTATCAGAGGCTTCCATATTGTTGTGGAGCCATCTGTATAGAAAATGCTCTGTAAATTGAGACAGTAAATACTGGGGTCAGGGGTGTGTCCAATAGGTGCATATGCTTACATGGACAGGGACAGTAGATGGGACTGGCAACTAGATGGAAGCCATCTATGTTACAGAATCCACTTCTTACATGTACATAAACTTACTAGTGTAGAATCTTAATTTGCTTTAGAGTTCTAGGGTGGAAAAATTTTACATTAAGGGTAAAAAAAAGGTTCAGTTCTTCTTTAAGTTGTTAGTATTATTTTATACAAGATATGCAATATTTACTGTACATGTGAAAACTATAAATATTGCATGTGTAGAGCAAATAAATAGAAAAATATTACATACGAATGATAATAACCAGTTTAACAAAAAAGTCTTGCACAAACCAGAACAATGAATGTGTCTTCCCTCCTACCACCTACTGTACCCACCTACTTCTTCACTAGTGGAAGGCAGGGTGAGTCTGGCTACAAAGGCGAACTGGAGGAAAAATTGTTAGATTTTGGTTCAGGTAAGTAAAACAGATCTTTCAGTCAAAAATAATGTGGTTCAGCTCTAAATAAGTTAGAGAATCAGATTACTTAAATTGTTTGTAGTCTTTATTTGTCCTTTAGCATCAGAATGACTGAAAGGAAAGTATTACTATGCTGCCATAATGACAAAAAAAGATTAATTTAAATAGATGCCGGATATGGGAATATCACTTCTTTACACTCAACCCTATTCATTTCAGTTTCAGACAGTAACTTCCCCACTATAAGAAAATCAAGTAGCAGGGGCAATTTGCATATGAAAAGATTGCACATAAGCAACTACTCAGATGCTGCCAATGCAGCTAATTCACTTGTGTTTTGGCTCTAAAACTTACATCTGGATTTCAACAGCCTATTTAAAAATGCCAGGTAAGTTAAGTTTTTAGCCAACACAAAGCCCATAAAAAACAAGAAAAGATAACCATCTCCTGACCTCAGGAATTTTCCCTTTAAAGGGAAAGTATATTAAAAAAATAATTTAAAATCTATAATGTTTAGGAAGACAATAGTGAGTACTCCTACCGCCCTTTCTTCCTCTCCAGCCTATCTTAAACTCGGCAGTTCAGATGATCTCACTCTCCTCCAAAAAAGAATCCGCAACCCTGATACTACAGTCCATAGGGTGGCTTCCTACTATCAATGATTAGGTGTCTGAGCACTTTGTATCCCTCCTCCCACTTGTATCTGTATGTTGTCTCTCACACTTAGATTGTAAGAGATTGCAGGGATCTCTTTCCTAACATGTCAATGCACACCATATTATTTTATCCCCGTTTGTATACTCTGTATTTTATTTTTTATTTACATAACATTTCCTCCTATCCCTTTTATAGGCACCCAGGTGTATCTGGTGGAGTTGAGAAGTGATGGGTGAGGAGCAGGAAAGCTGTCAGATGCAACTCGGGTGGCTAATAGTGATGAATTTCTGATTTTAAAATTAACCTAATTTCTGTTCAGAACTGCTGGTTTTGAAAATATGCAAATCTGATGGATTTCTAGAATTTTTCGAAATTCTTAAATTTTCATTGGAAAAATCGAAAATAGAAAACTTCCATTTGCTAAATCTGAAAATCCAATTGAAAATTCAAAAATGATATTGAATACCTAAAATGTGCAATCAGAAATTCTAAAAATTCCGATTCAATTGGGTTTGAATCAGATTTTCGGAACTTCAATAGGTTTCCGTGGAACTGCTGTTGGAACGAAACACGTCAGTTTCATTCATTCTAATGGCTAACTTTAGAATCACAGTGCTCACTCAAGCAAGTAAAAAGCGAGGTAGGAGGTCTCACTCCTGCCTCCGAAATTTTTATAATTCTTTTATTTAAACGGAACTTTCTCTTTCCACATAGAAAGGGGGCTTGCGTGAAATATCGAATAGCATGTAAGAGGGAGCAGGGAGGCAATAGTGTTGTGTAGTTTTAACTTTATGCTTTCAGAATCTTTAGTCTGATGAGACACTCCTAATCACAAGCACAGAAAAAGTCCAACATAAGAAGGCTGGTACTGGGTAGTAGAGATGTACTAGAACTCGAACCCGAGTTTGAGCCAACTATTCATGTTCGAATGGACTCGGACTTCTCGAACTATCCCGGATTTTCGATATTTTCCAGACTTTCGATAACTATCGAATGTTCGAACATTTGAGGTGTGCAAATATGCACGTAAAATGTTTATTACACCAATCCGCGAGTAAATATCGAATCCGCGAGTAAAATGTCTATTATACCTATACGCAAGTAAATACCGAATTCAGAATCCGCAAGTAAAATGTCTATTATACCAATACACAAGTAAATATCGAATTCTCGAATCCGCGAGTAAAATGTCTATTATACTTATACACGAGTAAATATCAAATATTGAATCCACGAGTAAAATGCCTATTATACCAATATGCGAGTAAATATCGAATTCTCAAATCCACGAGTAAAATGTCTATTATATCTATACGCAAGTAAATATCGCATTCTCGAATCCGCGAGTAAAATGCCTATTATACCTATACGCAAGTAAATATCGAATATTGAATCCGCGAGTAAAATGCCTATTATACCAATATGCGAGTAAATATCGAATTCTCGAATCTGCGTGTAAAATGTCTAATATATCTATACGTAAGTAAATATCGAATTCTCGAATCCGCGAGTAAAATGTCTATTATACCTATACGCAAGTAAATATCGAATTCTCGAATCCGTGAGTAAAATGTCTATTATACCTATACGCAAGTAAATATCGAATATTGAATCCGCGAGTAAAATGCCTATTATACCAATATGTGAGTAAATATCGAATTCTCGAATCCGCGAGTAAAATGTCTATTATATCTATACGCAAGTAAATATCGAATTCTCGAATCCGCGCGTAAAATGTCTATTATATCTATACGCGAGTAAATATCGAATCCGCGAGTAAAATGTCTATTATACCTATACGTGAGTAAATATCGAATTCTTGAATTCGCGAGTTGTTTATGGGATAATTATCGAATGTGAGAGCTCGAAAGTATCGTGCGTGAGACTAAAATCGAGTTTTCTAAAGTCCTGGATATTCTAACATGTTCCCCAGACCATTTCCCAGGTCCCACAGCCATTTACATTAAGTTACCATTGATATTTTAATTGTATTTCATTCGAACTTTTTAAACTATTTGACTCCCATTGACTTTAATGGGTCCGTTTTCGAACTTACGAACTTTCCTTATAGTACGAAACTAGCAGAAGAAATTTGGTAAGTCCCAATTACATACAAAGTTTGTTAGCATGATAAACTTGATCAGTCCAACTTACATCCACAAAACATTAACAGAAGAAACTTTGTAAACTCCACTTGTATTCTCCTTTACTTTCTCTGGCATTAAATGGTTAATCAGTCTGTTGCTCTAGAACTGCT
Source organism: Hymenochirus boettgeri (assembly GCA_019447015.1). Taxonomy (NCBI): domain Eukaryota; kingdom Metazoa; phylum Chordata; class Amphibia; order Anura; family Pipidae; genus Hymenochirus; species Hymenochirus boettgeri. The sequence continues at coordinate 219,687,145 of CM033470.1, read as the reverse complement.
CCAAAGATTGCTACTCACATGCAGACATTCACATACTCCCCCATTTGTTCTCCTCCACTTTTCCCCCACCTACTTGGGTACAGCCAGCTGTTCTAAGGATGCTCTCATGGACCAAAAGAAAATGCACACTAACTATAAATTATGAGAGGGGTTTAGCACTACTCACTAGTTAGAAGTGTCTCATCAGACTAAAGATACTAAAAGCAAAAAGTTGAAACTTAACAACACTATTGCCTCCCTGCGCCCTCTCGCAAGCATTCTAATACAAAACCATACCTTCTACAAACAAACAAAAATTGTTTTGTAATTATATTATATAAATATATTAAGGGGGGCGTGGCCAGCTATCCTGGAGAGAGGACGCACACACTGAGAGCTCCCTCTCTGCCACCAGGGATCCAGCTACTCTGACCAACCTAAACGGGACCCAAATACTTTAAAAAGATTGCTAAACTAAGCTAGAGATGGGCAAAAACAAAAACGCCAACTCTAAACAAACTACAAAAAAACTTACCTCGTTCTTTCCAGGCAGCACAGACCCGAGAGCCGAAATCCAAGATGGCGGCGCCCATGGAGACCACGAGGGCCGGGACCTACACGGAGGAGGAAAGGGAGATAAAGTAAGAAAGCAAAAACAAACAATATTTACCAATAATACCAACAATACAGTTACAGATTATGATATAGAACAACAAACAGATTCCCACTTACCGAGCACAGATCCGGACGAGGACTCTGGAGACGCAGATCTCCCCTCTGTCCAGGGATTACCTCCACAGAGTTCCCCCAAACTACACCCACTGAGAGAACCTGCCAAAAGATATAGAAAAGGGGAATCAGAAGAAGAGGAAGAAAACATCATAATAGAAACTGCACATGATCAGAATACTCTGCACAACTTCCCTACTAATGACATACCAGTTTCAGAAAAGGTACTAAAAGAAATGTTGATATCTCAGCACAAAGCTTTCAAAATGGATGTCACAGAAATGGTCCAAACTATTAAAAAAGACATAATAGACATAGCAGAAAGAACCAACCATATAGAAAATAAAATGGCTGAGTTCACTACCTCATTTAATGAGCTGGCAGACGCACATAACAACCTAGATGAAAAAGTAATCACACTCCAGAACAAAATCACAGATCTAGAAGACAGATCAAGAAGAAATAATATCAAAATCAGGGGAATACCTGAAACAGTCCCAAACTCTGAAATAGATCAATACCTAGAAGATTTGCTTGAAACAATTTTACCAGATACACCAAAAATAGAGAGAACTCTAGACAGAGCCCACAGACTGTTCAAACCAAAAAACGCCCCTCAAACAGCACCCAGAGATGTGATAACAAGATTTTTTCAAACTAAAGAACAATTGATGTCAATCTCAAGAAATAAAAATAACCTGCCAAGCAAATATGCCCATCTACAATTTTTTGCAGACCTTTCACCACAAACCATGCAACTAAGAAAGACTTTCCAAGAAGCTACTGAGATTCTTAGATTCAACTCAATAAAATACAAATGGGGATTTCCAGTTCGTCTGATCGTAACTAAAGACGACAAAACATACATCTTCAACACTCCTAGAGAAGCCGTTATCAAAGCCCAAGAATGGAAATTGAACATTCCCCAATCCATCAAAAATCAACTGAAAGATTCCCACAACAACGGAAAAATCCAACAAGAATGGAAACACAGCTAAAAAACTGCCTGCTGCAACCTTCAGATAAGTCAAAACCAATATTAACTATAACTTGAGGTTTGCATAACCACAACGTAAGGAACTACCTAAAATCCTTACATACCAATCCAAGATCTCTCTAAAGTTGGGAAAGAATACTGTTTCAGAACCTTTACAAGACAACGGTTTGAATGTTTTCACTGTTATTACTGTTTTTACTGTTTAATGTTTATAGTTACTTACTTTAGATAACATAACTGCTAATACACTATAATGTTAAAGTTCTATTTACTGTCAAGTAAAGAGTCAATATTGAATCACTTGAAAGCCTACTAAAATAGCAAAACAAAGTAATACCCTAATATATACTGGTCACACTGAACCTAACCACATAAATCTGTGACATAAATGGGATCCTGGGTAGAAACAGAAACAAAATTCGAACAAAACTACAGGCCACACAAGGTGAATAACCCCATAGATCCCATCCCAATACCCACTATAGAAAAAACTCTAAACCTAAATCGATGTCTATGGATATGATAGTGGTTATAGTAATATATACAAAAGATGACATTTCTGATCAATCCAGAAGCTTCTCAATCAAATAAACAAGATTGAGTGGACTAATCAAGTCCTACAGCTAAAGCATCTCCCCCATAGACACTAAAACATATCCATAAGTTTACTTGTCTCCCAGAGATAAGGCCAATAACGCAACGATAAAGAGCAATGCCCGACCCGAAACTTACAGACTAAGCTTAAGTCAATCTAGACCAGACATAATAAAAACAAGGACCTGTTTTAAAAATAACAACAATTCCAGGTGGCAAATAGCCCTCTATAAATCTAGATATCTTTTGATGACTAGGAAATGTTTACTGACCCTTAGTGGTTTTAGTATAACTATATTATTCATGTGTTTATTGATTAGTTTATGTTTTATATGTTCTATATGTTTTTTATGTTTTTTAAGTTTTATGTTTACCAATTGTGCTGTATCTGCTCAGCCTCAGTCGCCTCATTCCCATACAACCTCCAAAAACAATGCAAATACTCTCCTGTCGCCAAATATACCCCCAAAAACAGGGATCTATATAATTACACTTGCACCAGATAAGATCCTAATTAAGGCACCTAAACAATTCCATAACAAAAAAACCCCAACACACTCTAATGGGGATTAAGATACAATCCTATAATGTTAGGGGGCTCAACTCCCCTCAAAAAAGATTCTTACTCTGGAAAGAACTTACAAGCAACAAGATAGACATAGCATGTATACAAGAAACACACCTTAAGAAAACATCAAACCACCTCCTCAAACATAAATCATACAATAACATTTTCCACTCTTCATCGGAAAAAAAAAAAAGAGGAGTCACCATTGCAATAAACAACTCTTTAGCCTTCAAACTTTATGAAGCTAAGATTGATACTCAAGGCAGATACATAATTCTGCACTGCTCCATAAACAACCAAAACCTAGTACTAGCCAACTTATATGCACCTAACCAAAAACAAATCAAGTTCATAAGAAAAATCATTTATAAAGTTAAAGAATACCACCAAAAAAATACTATAATATGTGGTGACTTCAACCAACTTTTAGACCCAGAATTAGACTCTACCAACCCCAACACAAAGAAAAACTACCAATTCTCTAATCACCTAAAATCAGAAGATCTATTCGATGCATTGAGAACATCCCATCCAACAGAGAAAGACTATACCTATTTTTCCCAATCCTATAATATGTATTCCAGATTAGATTATATCCTGGTGGACAAATGGACCCTCCAGAAACTCCCCAACACCAAAATCTCCTCCATTACGTGGTCAGATCACGCACCAATAACAATTCTTCTAAAAGAAAAATTTAATCTTAATCAACTAAGACCATGGAGACTCAACCCAACCATACTAACCTCCGACAACTCCAAAAACAAAATACAAAAAGCACTATCTGAGTACTTTGAAATAAACGATTCCCCCGAAACAGACCCTTTTATACTATGGAACGCACACAAAGCTGTAATTCGAGGTATCTGCATACAACAAGCATCCCAAATAAATAAAACCAGAAAACAAAATAAACTAGCACTACTACAAAAAATAGCCACACTGGAAAAAGAAAATAAACAAAAACCATCACAGCAATTAACACTACAATTGAATGAAACAAAAGACAAACTCCACTCCCTAAATCTCTATGATTACGAAAAAATGCTTAGAAGAGTGAAAGCCTCATCCTACGCCCAAGGAGGTAAAGCAAACAGAAAACTAGCCAACAGAATCAAAAACAAACTAGCCAACTCTAAAATCTCATTTATCATTGAAAAAAACAGCAAGATAATAAACCCCCAAGAAATATCCAACCAATTCAGTATATTCTATTCTATATTATATAACCTGGCAGAAAATGAAGAAGTAAAAAAACCCAACAAAGAAATATTTGAATCATTCTTCAACTCAATTAAATTACCGACAATTACAACCGACCAAAAATAATATCTAGACAAACCAATATCCCAAGAGGAAATAAGTAAGGTCATCAGAACAGCCAAACTCAACAAATCCCCAGGAGAAGATGGGTTTACCAATGAATACTATAAAACTTTTCATACAACCCTAACCCCATACTTGCAAACTACGTTCAACAAAGCTATAGAAATCCAGACATTCCCCAAAGAAATGCTGAAAGCCATAATAATCCCAATCCCAAAACAAGGGAAAGACCCATCACTTCTTGGAAACTACAGGCCAATCTCCCTCCTAAACAATGATCTCAAACTATACTCAAAGATACTGGCCGAAAGACTTAAAAACATACTACCATATCTTATTCACTTAGATCAGGTAGGATTTATCAAAAATAGACAATCAACAGACAACACAAGAAGAATTATTGACCTCATAGATTGGGCCAACCACAACAACATCTCTTCGCTATTCTTATCATTGGACGCTGAAAAAGCCTTTGACCGTCTCAACTGGCAATATCTAAATTATGTACTTGAAAAATTCGGAATACAAAACTCCTTCAAAAAAGCAATTCTGGAGCTATACACAAACCCCTCGGCAAACGTTTACATATCCAATATGCTATCAAACCCATTCAATATCTCGAACGGAACAAGACAAGGATGCCCTCTGTCCCCACTAATCTTTGCCATGGCTATGGAACCCCTGGCACAAAAAATAAGAGCAGACCCGAATATCACAGGAATCCAAATCAAATCCTCTTCTCACAAAATAGCACTCTTCGCAGACGATGTTATTCTAATTGTCACAAAACCAATCACTTCATTAATACACATCTATAAATATCTACATCAATTTGGCTTATTATCATACTATAAAATTAACGGGAAAAAATCCCAAGTCATGGAAACCAATCTTTCAGGGACCTTAAAAATATTTCTTTCAAGTAAATACCAATTCAAATGGGATTCCAATGAAATAACCTATCTAGGTATCAAAATACCAACCAACCTTGAAAAACTATTTCAAGCCAACTTTATCCCGCTAATAGAAAAACTAGAAAACCAGACAAGAAAATGGAGAAATATGATGCTATCACTGATGGACAAAATAATGGCAACTAAAATGATAATTCTTCCTCAATATCTATACATCTTCAGATCACTCCCAATAGACATCCCAGAATCCTATTTCTCTAGAGCACAAAAAAACATAACCCAATTCATATGGAACAAGAACAAAGCAAGAATCAACAATCAAATCATGGCTAAAAATCGTAAAACAGGCGGACTAGCAATACCAATACTAAAAGACTACCACCAAGCAACAACCCTAGATCAAATAAGATATTGGTGGAAAAGTAAGACAAACAAAAACTTATGGTGCGAGATAGAAGAAAAAATGTGTCAACCCATGGATCTGAAACAAATAATGGGAGCAACGCTCCTAGAAGACAAGCAGATAACCCTCCCTTATATCTTACCTCAATCATCCATCAAAACCTGGAAAAACATCCACAAAAAACAAAACTTCCTAGCTCCACTATATGACTTCATACCTATCAACAGTCTCGAAATACTCATCCCAGACCTACATACCCAATGGGATCAACATCAACTAAAAACAATAGATCAATTATACCATCAAGGAAAACCAATCCCATTCCTTACACTACAAAGCAAATATCAGCTTAACCCGAATGACTATTTTAAACATATCCAAATAATTTCCCTGCTCACAACCTCTAAGACAAATTGGAAATCGTCGAAAGAAACAACAGAATTACAATTTATAGCCCCCACCATTCCTCCAAAAGGAATAACAACCTTCTACAACCTGATAAACAACAAAAATATTTTTATCAAACTCAGACCATATATAAAATGGGAAGAAGACTTAGGGAAAATATTCACTGATGAACAGTGGACAGAAGCAGCCAATACTCCCTTTAAACTCTCAAGATGTTCACAACATTGGGAAACTTCAAGAAAATTAGTATTGAGATACTATAGAACCCCCACTATAATAGCAAATTGGAACCCCAAATACTCACCGCTGTGTTGGAGATGTGGGGAAACCAGAGGAACCCTTCTCCATCTATTCTGGACCTGCAGGAAAATAAGGAAAACTTGGAACAAATCCCAGCAAATACTCACATCCATACTGCAAAAACAAATTACTCTTACTCCCGAAATGGCTCTCCTAGGGATAAATCTCTACCAACTCCCCAATAACCAACAAACTATCATTTTCCATACCACAATAATTATCCTCCAATATATTGCCAGAAACTGGCTAACCACGAAAATCCCCACCATCACATATATACTGAGAAATCTTAATACCAATATGCAATATGAAAAACAATATGCCATAACCCAACTTAATTTCCACAAATTTTACAAAAAATGGGAATATTGGTATACCGATAATAGATCCCTATATCAATAAATATCAATAATTATCAATAAGTGCCTATAATAACAATAATAACACAATTCCAAGAGAGTCAAGAGGTGAAGAGATGCATAATTTGGCGGCTGAGACGACATACAATATACTTTATTTCTTTTTTTTTTTTAAGTGCTTTTGTTAAATTCTTTTACCCTCCTTGTTTACCCTACCTCGATTATTTTAATGTATTTATACTTTTACTGTATTTCAACCTGAACATATCCGTGAAACTCATACTTTATAAGCAAGAAAGCGTATATGAATATATATATGTATGCACGGATGAAAAACTTCTAATAAAAATTGAATGATTAAAAAAAAAATAAATATATTAAGTATATTATGAAGTAGCATAAGAGAAAAAAAGCACTATGTTTGCAATGTTATTGCCACACTGACATTTTAGACTGTGTCTGAATGCAAAAAAAGGCAACTCTCTCAGATACAAAGAGAATTATATCTAAGGCAACTCTTTAGAGAATGCTACACCATCTTTTGGGCTTTTAGAGCATTACATTAGTAAAAAGCCACAGCAGCAGATGAAGATAGGTTTAAAGCTGGGTACACACAGGAAAGATTCTGCAAGATCCTGTCTGTCATTTTTCAAAGATCAAGATACACACCGTCCAGAGCGCAGCATAGGGAGAACGTTCGGGACTATGTGTTTCCCTCAACTGCAGCCGACTCCCTCTATAGGGAGGGAGTTGGGATGGGAATGGTCGGTGGCCACGTGCTTGTTCGGGAAAGCCACTACACACACTGCCAAGAAAGCCCCAATACCATCCAATCCTCCGGTATTGGGGCTTTATCGCTACTGTGTGTACCTAGCTTAAATATTGTTGCCTCCCCTGGTTACAAATAATTTTAGACCATTTTCCGGCACATGAACATTCTAAATAGCAAATTCCTGTAGATTTACATGGCCAAAAAAATTCAGTAGTTTGCATTGCAATTGTGTTTCTTTCTCTTTCTTTCTTTCTCTTTCTTTTTCTTTCCTTCTTTCTTTCTTTCTTTCTTTCTTTCTTTCTTTCTTTACAAAAGATAGGATCAGACAAAAAACATTTTAAAAATCAGTGTTGTTACCTTTAAACTGGAATTGAGATAATAGGGTTAAGCACATAATCAATTATATGAAATCTTTTTGACAGCAGTGTTCTATGTTTTTATAAGGCTAGGCTTCAAAATACCATTCTGCTGAGAATGGGTGATAGATAATTTATAAAGCATTTCTCTTATCACCACTTGATCTTTCTGACCTGGATTTGCCCTTGGGCTCAGCAAATCTACAGTATTTAAGACATTAGTGAATAGATTATTGCTATAAATATTTTTCTTTTCAACCCCTAGTACAGTTTATTTAAATTCTTTTAACTAATGGAGGATTTAGAAACATATCTTGGATAACAGTCTTTTCTTTCACGTAATCTTGACATATACCATTGTCTAACATATTTCTCAATGTTTATGTTTGAAAGTGCTTCATCTTCTGATTAATACCCAAGATATTTCATGTTCGCTTATATAACTTGTTTTTAAAGGATCATATTATGTCTTCAATCAAACAAGCACATTTTCACAAAAAGGAAAACTTCAACAACAAAATATTTTTAAAACACCTTAAAGCACATTTATCATTATGATGCAGTTCATATTGCTGCTTGTTTCTGCCATTAATATTTGAACTATAGATATTATATTAAACCTGCTGGATATAAATATGGGGTTATGAGTAAGACTGGGTATGTGTAATTGAGATAAAACAAACATAACTGTGATTAGAAGGACCACACTTTCACTGGCCCATTTGGAACTACGATAATCAGGTTTTGGCTCTTCTTACATTGCAATTGAGTCTTAAAGGGTATGTATACTGGCGATTTTTTTTTTAAATTGCCCATTGGTGGAATCTGTAATTCATCACAACTATCACTGTATCAGAGTAAGTGCTACTTACATGTATTTATTTATAGATTAAAATGACGGAAAGTCATTTTTTTCAGTATACATACACTTTAAGAGTTACAACTCCAGCAAATTGAGAGGTAGGAACAAGGTCTCCTACTTCCCTAATTAATGTAGTTTAATATATAGACATGTCTGTAGAATGTTCTGCATTAAAACTATCCTGCTGTTTTTTTACTGTGTTTGATATATGTTACCATTTCTTTCCATTTCACATTCAAAAGACCACTACACACTAATTATATGAATATGTACCCTCCTATACCTAATTACCTTGGAGACAGGCTAATGTGTCTGTTCCCCTTATAACCATCAACTAAAAAGGTCTTTGAAAATGAAACCCTGAGAAAGAAGAGTCATCAAAAAAAGCTTTTGCTTTTAAAGGCATCTGTTGTTATTTGGGTTGCTATACACTGAACGCTACAAACTTTTTGAACATTGAAAAAAGATTGTTAATATTTTCACACAATGAAAAAAAAAAATAACTGGACTACAGAGGCACTTTCTTGGTATTCAATCAGTATATTGTAAAGAACATACCATACATATCCTGTACCATGTTTTGTTTCCTAGTTAAATATAGCACCTCCAATTAGCTGAGAGCGCAAGTTGCTTGTATGTATTGTGTTGTTGACTTTTTAAGGATGTAAATATTCTCCTAACTCCTAACATTATCTATGACAATCTTGCTTCTCTTGTATCCTATATATTTATGAAACATATATAGGATACATTTATTGTACCAAACTGCATCTGCTTTGCTGGTATTTTGTTATGTTACCATTTTTTTTCTGTTTCCAAAATCATACATTGTACCCTAGCTGAACTAATTTTATGAATATGTACCCTCTTATACCTAGTTTAAATGGAATTCCCACCCAAAAACTCAGAAATCAGGACTTCTATAAATATTATTTGTAAATATACGTATAATACAAAACAACTAACTAATTATATGAATGTGTGAATATGTGCTTGTGAAGGTTCTCATTCATCCAGGTCATGGTATATCTGTTGTATTCAATGAGATCAACTAGATCAATTCAATTAGATCAAAACACTCTGCCATGTACAATGCTGTTTTGACACCTTACCCTGGGCGTTCCTATAACACCTCTTAGCCACTATGCAATCACGCCTTTAACACTTGACTGTGATATGCTAATTGGGATTTTCCAGGGTACATAATTGCCACAGATTCTTGTACAAGTCATTCTGAATTGAGAAAGAAAGTCGGATGACTAGCGAAATGTCTTCAAGAACTAAACTTCAAGTCCAGTTGATCTAATTGAATACAACTGATAATACAAAATAAAGTTCCATTAAAATATATAGCAGGGGTCTAACCGCCTCCAAATGTCTGAAAACCACTCCTCTCAGTATTCCTTGGATGCCTTTTGATATTGCAAAGTGCTGTAGCTTAATGCTAGGAAGTTATATTTTTCAAACGGAGGCCCCTGACGTAAAGTACAGTGTACAGTACAGAGCAGACAGAGGGCCCCCCCCCATCAACACCAAGTAATGAAAACTTTCACAAAAGGACTTACATTTGGAATTATAATATATCTCTGCTGACTCCAACCTGTATCAGTTCATTTTTAATCTTTAGCTGCAACTCCATTCTTGTTGATATAACAGGAATAGACAACCACTAGATCTCCAGATGTTTAGAAAATTACAACTTCCATAATTCTCTTCCAAGTATTCTATATCCAGGGAAGTTATGGGAGTTAAAGTTTTCAAACATCTGGGGATCTACTGGTTGTCTATCTCTGGTTTTATAACATCATCATAACCAGGGGTGTCCCTAGGGTTTTTGTCACCTGAAACAACTTTTCAATGCCGCCTCTAGGTGGATGTGCACTTTGAAAAGTGGGCGCGTTTTTGTGTGGGGGCGTGGCTTCATTGTTTGGTGTGGCAAAACTTAAGAAAATTTTGTATTTGAAAACTGTTATTTATACAGTTCTCCATTGTGATAACACATAGAAACATACTTTCTCTAGAATAAAATATGTTGCCAAAAAGATTTGTACACTTGCCACGTCAGTGTAGACTCTTTCAGCAGGGCTCTAACTAACCTAACTAGTCTAACCTAGCCTAACCTAACAAACTATCTTAAGCTAACCTAACCAAATTAAATTCCTTTTAACAATATCTAACACATTTTTAGTGAAAGAAAAATATTTAAAAAACATCTGCAGCAAAATATATGCTTGGTAGTGCATTCTGGTAAAACCTGTATTCCCCATCATATCTGTAATTAAGCCAATTCAGCAATTTAGTTAATTATTTTAGTCAAAACCTTTCGATACCACGAAACATGGTATTATCTGGTGTGCTGTCTTCTCTTTTCTTCAGCAAGAGGGCATCAAGCATGCAATTTGGTAGGTAGGTAGTCCCCAGCATACAAGTAGGTTGGCCCCAGTACACAAGTAGGTAGGTATGCCCCAGCCCCCAAGTAGGTAGTTAGGCCCCAGCCCCAAGTAGGTTGGTAGCCCCAGTACACAAGTAGGTATATAGACCCCAGTACACAAATAGATAGGCCCAGTACACACGTAGGTAGGTCCCAGTACACAGGTATGGAACCCCCAGCCCCCAAGTAGGTAGGTAGGTCCCAGTACACAAGTAGATAGGCCACAGTACACAAGTAGGTAGGCCCCAGTACACAAGTAGGTAGGTAGACCAAAGTACACAGGTAGGTAGACAACAGCACACAGGTAGGTAGGCCCCAGCCCCCACCACACAAGAAGGTAGGTAGGCACCAGTATACAAGTAGGTAGCTAGGCCCCAGCCCCCTGTAGGTAGGTAGGTCCCAGTATACAAGTAGGTAGGTCCCAGCTCAATTTATGTAAGGAGGCTCCAGTAAACAAGTAGGTAGGTAGACCCAGTACACACATAGGTAGGTAGGTCCCAGCACTCATGTAGGTAGGTAGGCCGAAGCACACAAGTAGGTAAAACCCAGCCCCCAGAAGACAAGAAGGTATGTAGGCCCCAGTACACAAGTAGGTAGGTAGGCCCCAGCACATAGGTAGGTAGGTATATAAAAATAATTCCCTCATGGTAATGTGTAGTGACTTGGCAAGTATGGGTTAAGTATGGGTTAACTATTGGTATTAGTTATTTCAAAGGACCAATAAAAATACCATTCCACCCTGGAACAGTCCTATTTTTATATTACGATTAGTGAAGCATGGAACCAGATCTTTTTTTCCAGACAATGTGGGGCCGAACCGTGTATCTGGAATTCTCTTCAGCTAGGGGTCTGGTGGGTACCCTAAGAGGTCATTTTAAGGACAACCATCCATTTGTGAATGGAAAGGAAGGCCCCTTAAAATGATACCCAACATGGAGCCCTTATTCCCTTGCCAAGGCAAGTTATTAATATCTTGGGAAATATGGATTACACTACACACAGGTCATGTTTGGTATTGGAGGAATTGATAATTAATACAGGAGATGAATATGTGGTCAATATCCCAATACAATGTACATATCTACATTTATATGGAATCTGCCTAACTGAGGGGGAATGAATGCTTTTGGCTAGTCATAAATCTGGACATTCCTAGACACTCCCACCTCATGCATAGCCCATAGGATGGGGGTGGTTCAATAAGGAGTTTACAAATCCTTGTAGCATACTGAGGGGACATGTTAAAACCGTGTGTATGGACCCGATGTTTCTTCCTGCCCCCAGGATACAGGACTTCTTCTAGTGAGTAGGGTCTGTGAATATTTTTATCCTTTTTATTTTATATAACTGTTGTACCTATTGTATGTCATTTTATTATAACACCATTTTCTTTTATTTTTGTATTATATGCACTGTCCACCTTTTGGAATATTAAATCTAAAAGTTTTGTCTTGCTTGTTTTGTTTTGCTCTAAAAGAACTCAGTTAGACTCTGATAAGTTCATATGTGGTTAAATGGAATGTTTTGCAGTGTAAATGCTAATTAACTCTGTGACTGCTTGTGAAGGACTGATGCTAATTAACCAGTTAGTTGCTGGAGTGAATGGTGTAGTGTTAACCATTTAGCTGCCAGGACAGGGGTGTGCATAGTCAGTGAGAGTCAAGAGTGTTTTTGGGGCATCTTTAAGGCCATAACTTAAAGTGGTGGCAGCAAGTACCGATTGATTGGTCAGATCATGTGCCCAGCAAACTGGCTTTCGTGACAGTAAGTTTCCCCATGCTCCTGATAATGGTGCTGCTGCTGCCTGTCACACAGGAAGACACAAAAAAGCCAATCCTCATCCACAGATGCATGCCACATCTCTCCTACTATATGTAAGACATGTACCTCGCTTGCATTGGCCTTCAGGGAAGATTGGTCTCGCAGATGCTCGGTAAGGCCCCGCCTTTGTGTATGTGCGCGATGTACATATGCATGGGGGGACGGTATGGAGCATCAGCGAGACCAATCAGGCATTAATGTATGCTGATTGGAGTACCCAAAGCTGCCGCCGATGCCAGGGAGGTACAATTATATTTACGCAGCACTGCCGCCGATGCCAGGGACTAGAAAAAAAAAAAAAAAATCATGCTGACAGACTTACTTCTTCACACAGTAGCAAGCGACATAAGCAATATTTTCATATTGCTTCATGGCAGGAGTGGCAATTTCTAATCTTGCATTATGGGAGAGAATAAAAGTTACAATGAGCAGGTGCCATAACAGAATCTTATGGGTAGAGCAGTTGGATCTGGGGACATCAGATAATTCAAGTTATATTACAGTGTTATATTATCCCCATTCCCTGAGCAATATCCCAGTCATATCTGTGTCTTTACCATTTATAAAGCATTTTTATAAATTGTCCTTCTGGAGTGTTTTAGCATATATGTAGAAGGTACATTTTATATTGTTTGGTTTTATTGGGAAAATATTTGCTTGGCAAATGAATAGAAATTTGGACTCTGGCATAGCAGTAGCTGTAGTGTACTTGGATTTTGCTAAGACTTACTTATAAGCTAATTTCTATTAGGATTGGGCAGCACATTTGTATATGGGTAGAAAGTTGGTTGATGGGTCGGATGCAGAGAGTAGCTGTTGATGGTGCTTTGTAAATGTGGACTAAATTTCTAATTGGTGTGCCGCAGAGTTCTGTGTTGGGGCCACTTCTATTTAATCTGTTTATTAATGATTTGGAAGTGGGTATTGTCAGCAAAGTGTCTGTGTTTGCGAACTACACAAAACTTTATCAACCACTAAAAGTTACAAATAATGTACAACTGTTGACCCACCCGCAACGCACGATGTAGATAATCGTGCCATGTACGGCCGGAACGGCCATTGGGTCAGGGCTCTTTGATGATCCACCTAGCGGATTGGGCAATGTTGATCGATTGGAGTGCATGCGATTGCGCCAAAAATGCAGATCGCATGTGCAACGATTAACATATTGCAGCATACAAAAGCACATATCACGTAATCGTGATCAAATCGAGTGTTAAAACGCTTTAATGTGGCCTAGCTCTAAAAGTGCGAAAGGGAAAGTTAATTCTTATTTGGTTCTTTTTGACAATAACATAGCACCAGGAGACAGGGAAAAAGCAAAACACATGCAGCAAAACTGAGTTAGTAGTAGAGATGGACTGGAACTCGAACCCGAGTTCGAGCCGAACTTATCGAGTTCGTACGAACTCGGACTTCTCGAACTATCATGGGCCCGGATTTCTCGGACTTTCAAACTTTCGATTATTATCGAATTTGAAAATCGAACCATCTTTGAATCGTTTATGGGATAATTACTGAATGTTTGAATCGTTTATGGGCTAATTACCAAATGTTCGAATAGTTTATGGGATAATTATCGAAAATTGAATGCGGGGAGATCGAAAGTACCGCGCGTGAGAATAATATACATTTTTCTGGATATCCAAGCTTGTTCCCCAGACCATTTCCCAGGTCCCAGAGCCATTTACATTAAGTTACCATTGATATTTTAATTGTATTTCATTAGAACTTTTTTTAACTATTTGACTCCCATTGACTTTAATGGGTCCGTTTTCAATCTTTCCATATAGTTCGAAAGTTCAAAAATGAACCAAACTTTTGGAAGTTCGGCCATGTCTAGTCAGCAGTAATGCAGCTTACATGCAATTGGCTTGTAATTATTGCAACCCTGTTAACTTCATTTGTTTAGAGCTAGGCCACACTAGTGTGTTTCTCACACATTTACGAGTGCATGTAAATGTGGATCGCAACATTGCATGCGCTGCTCTGTGCAATGATAAATTTTTGGGGGGCACACAATCACAATTTATTGGGGGAACACAATCACAATTTTTGGGGGGAACGTATGCGTTCTGATTGTGCAGCGCAGGTGGACAGAAATGCTTGTGAAACACGTGAGCTGTTGTTACAGTATAGTGTGGCCTCAGCCTAAGGCATCCTACAATCAGCAGGTGATGTAGAAACCCTTACATTTATGGAAGCATTGTTGCAGCAATTAAGAATTAAAGTCTTCTTGCATCTTCTACTATTAAACCTTTTTTAGGAGAAGCACTGTGAGAAAGTATGCCTCCAATACTCAACAACACTACCTTAACCTGTTTATAATCTCATTTAAATCCAAATAAACAATTGATAGCATGTTAATACTAATAATACATAAAAAAAAACAACAAAGACACCAGTACAACAGATTTACCTTTTATATACTTTAACAACAGAGGTGTAACTGCCAGAGGAGCAGACTCTGCAAACACAGGGAAGCCCCATCTTCTTATTTTTCCTATGACAGATATAGCCTCCTTCCAGAAAACCACTGTAGGTTAAGCAGGGATAGGAGCCCCATAATAGTTTTGCTGGGAGGGCCAGTAACTCCTAGTTATGCCACTGCTTAAGCAGAATGAATGTATTTAGATACAAGAAAAAATGACACATAGAAATTTCATACACATGATTTATATCTGAATTGTTCCTATGTTTATTCACACTTCATGTTATTTACAATACTCCTGTTTCTTAGGAAAGAGGGCTTATTGATACAAAGCAGTTTTCATGGGGGGTGATTTATTGAGCCTAATCTAATCCCTATGAGATCACCCATAATTTCTCTTCTGTTTTAATTTTTACTTTACGGTAACTTCTTTCGTTCATCAAAGATATTACATTATAGGCTCAGTATTTGCAATTTGCAAGTTTTATGACAGCTTTTTGTCTAATCCGGGTGTTATTTGATGTCTCGTTTTGTAGGGAAGAAGGAATGCAAGTGTTTTCTTCTCAACAGAGGAGACATTAACCTTGTATAATATCAGCACAACAATGCAATTTAAGATAAAAGTGTTACATTCCATGAAAGAGTAAAGCATTGCATTCACGTTATCGAAATTTTGGGCGAAACAAGATGAGGAACTTCGTTTAGTTCTTCTGATCGAATTTCCGATTGGCCGAAACAATCACAAGTCTAATCGGAAGAACATTGTTCAGTGTATGACCCGCTTTAAAAAGTCAAAGTCAGGTAATATTTAAGTACAGTTAAGATTAGAGGTGGCACAGTATTCTTGGTTTGTACTAAGTGCAAGTGATATATACACATATATTTATATCATTGTTTCTCTCTCCTGCTTATTTTTCATCTTTTCTGCGTGCAAAAGATAATGTTGCACTCAAAGTCAATTAGTGGTGAGATCAACAACAGCTCTAAGGAGTTAGTTATGTGGAGATAGAGGAAAGAAATCTTGAAATGTCTTTGTATTCTTTTAGGTAGTTAGGGAGGGTAAACATAAAACTGAAAAAAGACAGACTATCCCAGTATATTTTCTACATGACATGCATTTCATCATGCCCTATTCATTCCTAAATGACATGGTATTTAAAAGAATGTGAATTATCAGGTTTTATATGAGAAGGCTTCCAGGAGAAAAAAGGCAAATTTCTTTGGATTCCTGAATGTAATTTCCTATAAGACTCTTTTTCAAGCCTTCAAGTTGGATCCAATCACAAAACACAAAGAACTGCCAGTTTATGACAAAACAGCTATTTAGAAAGAAATCTTTTGTGTTTTCACAATACACAGGCAAAATCTTCGTTAGTAAACCTGTAGACATCAAAATCATTGAAACAAGCCACTATTAACAAAATTGCAGGTTATTTTTCATTCAGAATTCATTTCGAAAATACATATCAGTTTGCATAGGATTGGCCTGTTAATAGTGCAATGAGTATTATTTTCAAGCTGTGTAAATAGAACGCTGAAAGATTGTAAGATTAATAATTGGTAAGATACTTCAGAGATCAATAATATTTCAAACTATAAAAGATTTAGAAATGTATCAAAAAATGTTCAAATGCATTTAGCACATTTCAGTTCAGATACTCCAATATATTTATTTCCTTTGTTTGTTTCGTTTAACACATATGCATCCAAGCTACCTTGGTTATGAATAAAGCTAATGTTTCATATTTGTTTCTGCTTATCCTTCATCACAACATATTTGTAGAGAGCTCATGCAAGAAGTCCCAGATAATTTATTTCAGAAATAAATTTGCCCTTTAAAAAGTTGATTTTTTTTTCTTTTTAAAGGGCATGTCCACTGGTGACTTGTCAGTTACCTGTCCTCAACACCAACTGCTATTAACCAGTTTATTACATGCACTTGTAACCAGATATTTAATGATAAGTTCTATTCCATTCTAGCTAAAAGAGCTTTTTTTACCCATGAGCATTTGAAGAGGAGGCAGCAGGTGAAACTGCAGTCAATTATTGGTTGTGATGTCAGCAGTCACAGCCTTGATTGACAGCATGGAGGGCAGGGCCAGGTTACTCTGCTAGGATAGGGGCAATAATAATCCTTAAATATCTGGTAAGTAATGTAGGTACTAATGTGCAAAACATATCAGTTGGGGTTGGGGACCAGTTTTTTGTTTTAAGGCCCTTTAAATATGTTTTTTATTTTTCAATAGTAATATAATTTACAATACAGTATTATATGACATATACATTATATATTTCGCATGAATACACATTTTGCTCTGCTCTATCAATGTATTACCATTTGTATAAAAATACAGTTGCAAAGATATAGGTGTATTTGTGGCGGGGGACTGCAGCTGCTCTTACTATTGGTTGAATTCAGGATAAGCAATTCATGATTGTTTAGCTTGACTTTAACCCCTGACTAACGAGTAGAGATGTCCGAACTTCGCAAAATCCGGTCCGCTAGAGGATCTGCGAATTTTCGAAAACATTCGAAAACCCGCGAGCGGACCCATTAAAGCCTATTAAAATTCAAAAATACGAGGATTCTTTGAAAATACAAGATTCTTCGAAAATACGAGTCTTCAAAAATATGAGGAATCTTCAAAAAAAAAAAAAAGAATTCTGCGAAAATACGAGAAATCCTCGTCATTTTGAAAATTTTCGAAAACACGGTTCAGAAAAGTTCGGAAGGCGGAAAACCGGAAAATCCGCGATATCCGCTGTTCGCGAACGAGGTAAATCCGCCGCGGATCCAGTTTCGGATCCGCAAACTGGGCCAACACTACTAACGAGTATTGCAAGAGACAATGCACAGCTTGCCTTGCATTACTATTTAAGACAGCTAATATCTAGCATTAAATAGTAAAAGTGATTTAAGTAAAGGGCAGCACGGTGGCTCAGTGGTTAGCACTGATGTCTTGCGGTGCTGAAGTCCTAAGTTCAATTCCACCCATGGACACATCTGCAAGGAGTTTGTATGTTATCCCGGTGCTTGCGTGGGTTTCCTCCGTGCACTCCGGTTCCCCTACAATTATAACGACATACTGATAGGTTGCATTATTTCCTGAACTTAAAAACGTTTGCCACTTCATAAATTGCATAAATCCTACGTTAAGTGCCGTTCTTCTTTAGGAAAATGGAAAGTTGAAGCAGAAAAAATTGTGATCGCTGTAAAAAAGGTAAAAAAAAAAGGTAAAATGGCTTACACTTGTACCATTTATCTTACAAGCGAACAGCAACCCCTCCCCCCAAAAAAATAAAATGGCACTTTAACATTAACAATGAAAACAGATGAAGAACATTCATATTTAGCTGCAGAAAACATTTCCTTTTCTGCATTTTGGTGTTTGAAGTGAGCATGTGGGTGTAAATCTCTTATCAGCATATTAGGAGAATCCGTGAAACTCTTCCTTTGATTTATGCTGGAAGCTGAAAGACTTCTAAATATATGTTCAAAGCTGGACACCCTCTACAAAAATGTGTTCAAATATGTTATTTATTGTAGGAACATTGCAAAAGTTTTACAATAGGTCCTAAATTATCCCCACTTTCTTATGTTACGTAGCTTTTAAAACATGTTCCCCGGTAAATAATAAATGTTTTAGTAAGGCATTATTTGGTCACCTGAAATTCGCATTTTATTGATATAAACATTAACACTGAACTGTATGTTTTTTATTTTGCAAATCAGTCATAAATAGCAACTAAAGGTGGGTACACACACTGACAGGGGGTCTGACAGTATCGTCCCTTTTTTGTTAGTATGTAATGCATTTCCGAAGACTGACAAACGTTCAATTTTGGCCTTGTGATTGTTCAGAAATGCCAGAAACTTTCCTTCGGCCGCGCTCATCTTCCTGTATTTAAAGTATAGGGAATCAGTTGCGGCAGAGGGAAATTTGCAGTTGTGAGCGTTATCCATATGCTTTATACGGGGAGAATGCTCGGGGCTGTGTGTAGAGGGATCTTTAGAAAAATTATTGTGTCCCCAGCTTTATAGGTATTGTGGGAGATAAAGTGATTAGATTGTAAGGTCTTTATGGCAGGGCCTGGTGTAAATGGGTTAAATAAGTAAATAAATACATATATACACAATACATACACCACCCTGAATCTATGGTACACACGGGCAAATTTTTCCCCCCGACCGACCATTTACCACTAATGAGTGATCGGCCAGGACGAATTAGGATTGGGCAACAGACATTGTTCACCAGCGACGGAACCCACACCATCGATTTATACGAATATATTGGTCAGTTTGCCCAAAAAGTCTCCTCGTGTGTCCCAGTAAACATGATTTTAACCCTGTACTTGCGGCAACTGTGAGTTTTATGCCTGTTACTCTGTGGCTATTTAACGCCAGCTAATAGCTGGTATTAAATAGCCACGTTGCGGTTAATTCCTTCTGGTGTGGCAAACAATCTAATCTTGTATCAGATCCCAATCCCAACTAGGATCAATGCTTCTGTCTAATCATTACAATCAGAATACTTACATCATTGAGATGAGGATTTTTTTTCAGAGCTGTGTATATGGTATCACACATACCAAACACAGAATGATACGAATCGCATATGTGATGCCAGTTTAATCACATAAAAAGCCTAACAAACCTGCCTTCAGGAAAACACAGAGCACACACACATGGATAAGGCCTGTTTGACTAATAGAGTGTATGACTGCCAACACAAAACAGTGGCCTCTGGGTTGAGTATTTTGATATATATAAACAGTTGGGTGGTGCTGTTAATAAGGGCTATTTTTTATTAACCTTTTGGTGATTTTAGCCCTCTTTTTCATTTATAAATCACTATTACCCTTAGCAAACCATTTAGGCAGCCTTATAACCCACAGTGGGAGGTGCATATCTTTTTAATCTATAGTGTTTACATCCCTTGAAGTCTTTAAAGAGCCTTGTGAGCATATGCACCTATTGGCCTCACCCCCTGACCCCAGTACTTATTGTCTTTATGCACAGAGAATTTTCTGTATGGAAATCCCTGATAAGAATTTGAAATCTGCTAATACCTCGCAATTTATTTCCCAGCCAGCATGAGTGGCACAAAGGACAGCCTAACAGGAACAATACTAAATTGTCAGCTGATTTTTCTCCATTTTTTCCTAACTTTTTGCTTCCATTCTCTTCCTAGAAAAAGATAAATGTGGCTATGTACCGAGAGGCGTTGTCCTTCTCTTTTGCCATCTTTAGGCAATGCACCATGCCAATAGCGGCTGTCTATGCACTGCTAATGATGTGCTGGGTATATTGGTTGCGATGGTTGTGCAACCAAGTTTTTGCGCACAATAATAACCGATTTTATTTGTGTCTTTAAGCCACAATAACTCATGGTACATTGATTAACGCATCTTTAAGACACAAGTAGCCAATAGCGGCTGCGCAATGTATTATCGATTTACACTAATTCTGCGATTGGAAATAGCGCAAAATAGGGTAAACTTAACACCAATTTAAATGGAGGTGCAAACCGCACGTCTTACCTTACTGGGATCCCAGTAATCAGTCTACATATTTTTGCTAAAAGATAAGAAAAAAAAAATCCTACATCCTAGAAAGCTACATTATGATATCTTCAAAATGGTTGGTTTTCAATGTTTTGCACTGGTGAATTCCCAGACACATTTGCAATTCCTCTTACCCTAACAGCTTGCTGCCAGGGGAGTGGGCTTGCATGCAAATAATGCACCCACCACTGTTGGTCCAATCACAGCAGAAGCAGTGCTGCATTTTCATTGGGTGACATAACTCCTGTCCCATTAGCCATAGTTTTTCAAAAGATGCTTGTGAAGGTTCTCATTCATCCAGGTCATGGTATATCTGCTGTATTCGGTTAGATCAACTGGACTTAAAGTTTACCTCTTGAAGATATTTCGCTAGTCATCCAAATTACTTTCCGAAGTCCCAAAATCCAAATGATCCGTCTGGTTTCGAACGAAACATTCAGATTTCGGAACTGAGGGGTTCCGTGTCAGATCTGGGTCCGAGTGGGACCCGTCTCCCATCTCTAATTGTCCCCTTATTTTTGGTGACATTTGATCGAAATGTTTATAAAAAAATGTTTTTTTATGTCCAGAATATTTGGTAACGTGCCCAATGGCAGTAGTTTATTTTGGAATTCGTTCATGTGTAATTCATTTTTGTTGCATTTTAAATACATTTATTAATAATTAACATTGTAGTTATCTTTATTAAATCCAAAATTAAATTTTTAGGTAACTTTTCCATGTTTCACAAAAAGAAAAGGATATTGGAGTCACTATGGCTAATTCATAGTTGCAAAGTCTATTTTCACCAAACAGCTGGACCTGTATGAATATTTTACAGTTACATGGCATAAGATGAAGTGATAGAGAGAGCTAATACATTAAGCAAATTAAGAACATGATCCTACCCGCTAATTAAACTCCACTGACAATATACTTACAGCCTACTGATTCACTTTACTTTCAGTCTCAACTCCATTTTTTTTAGACTGTAAGCTCACTTGGGCAAGGATCACTTTCCTTTGGTATTGCTGTAAATTAAATCATCACCACACCGTTAATGCATGTACTTGTATTATATTCACTATTGTTATATGAAATATATGACTTTGTATTATATGTACTACCTTTCTATTTAACATGTATGACTATGATTGGTTGATGCTGTATAAAATAATAATAATAATAATAGTAATAATAATGCTAATAATAATAATAATGATAATGAAAATAGAAAAGCATATTGATATTTAAATATTATAACCTGGCTTTAAAGTTATCCTATAACCATTCCCTTTAATACCTCCATTGTACCCAGTGACAATGGATTACTGTATGTGGTTATTAAAAATATTAACTAGTCAACAACAAATTGTAAAAAGTTAAGGAAGCTTTAATTAACTGAATTCACCAATTCTCTAATTGTGAATACCAGAAGATGGGTCTGAAATTATATCAGCAGCTTGTCAGTGAAACTGCAAGTTCACTGCCTGTATTTTCACTGACAACATGAGCTCTGTTTTTAACTGTGTTTAATATTAATGAAAGTGTTGTCTCTTTGACAGCTGTTTCATTAATATTAAGCAATTCATTCACAAAATCCATTTTGCTGATGGATTTTGCAAATAAACAAGGCTATACATTCCTTTACATATATTATATACTGGTATATATTTTTATTCAGACACACTTTATTTTTATTTATTAATCTGTATATTTATATACCTGTTTACTGCTAGAATTTATGAGCACTGTATACAATCCTGATGCTAAATATTTATTTAGTATCACCCTTGGGGCTTGTTTAACAGTATAAATCAATTTTGACAAGTTAATTTAAATTAGAATTTGGTTATTAATAAAATAAAGAAAAAAAATTAACGAAGAAAAGAAAAATCTAACAAGAACAGTGAACAGCAAGGGTTCAAAGACAAAGTAGCAAATGAATGTATCCAATTATTATTGAGTTCAGTCTCACCTTAGATGACAAAGGAAAACATTTATTTTTATGGGATGCTGTGATGCCCAGCAATTCCAAATTCTATTTTCAGTGCAAATATGCCAATCTTTACTAATTGTTTCACCAATAGATATCCCTATGTTTGCTGGGATGCTTACACAGAAAAGGTTGCCTCCAGGAATTAGGCTGGATACACACCATACAATATTTTTGGCCGACCGATATTGCAGGGTATCAGCCAGTCACCCAAACATATTGTATGGTGTGGGTGCCAATGGGTGCGCCTTTTCTCAGTCACCCATTAACAGGCAATCGGTAT
Source organism: Hymenochirus boettgeri (assembly GCA_019447015.1). Taxonomy (NCBI): domain Eukaryota; kingdom Metazoa; phylum Chordata; class Amphibia; order Anura; family Pipidae; genus Hymenochirus; species Hymenochirus boettgeri. Next base: position 219,664,069 of record CM033470.1, on the reverse strand, counting down.
ACTGGTAAATCCTGGCTGATTGTGCAATTCCCTTCAGGACCTCATAATCAGACACGCCGAACTGACATCTGGGATTTTTCACTGCCGGCCGCAGCAAAATCTCTGTAAGATTCTGTCTGTCACTTTTAAAAGATTAGGCTACACAGACCTGAGTGTTCCCCCTATAAACATTATAGGGAGACTGACATATTTTCCACGACCTCAGTGATCCTGAAGCCGATGATAAAGATTTGTCTCCGCTGGGAACTCTCGTTTGCGGGGTAAAAGAAAGGTGCGAATCCATCGGATCCAACGGAACTGTCTCTTTCTCGTTCATGACTTTTGTTGCCAGTGGTTTATACATTTATGGCTGTGTGTTGAGTTATTTTGAGGGAACAGCAAATTTACACCATTATACAAGCTGTACACTAAGTTCTTTACAAAGTGTCATTATTTTTAGTATTGTCCTATGAAAAAAATAAAATATTTACAAAAATGTGAGGGTGTAAATTCAAAATTTGGTGTTAAAATTCATTGTAAAAATCCAATGTTAAAGGGCATGTCCACCCCTTTTAACATTTTTGCATATATAATAGCTCTCCCTCCCCCAGCCCCAACCGCTATAATAGATTTTCCAGAGACTCCCCCAATCAATACATACCTTCCCTCTTTTCTCCGCCGTACTGCCCGGCCCTCTGCTTGCATGAAACTGCACAGAACGCTGGGGGAGAGAGGTAAGGTAAGTAAAGGTGGGGGGAGTCTCTGGAAAATCTATTATAGCATATCAAAGGGTTTTTACACTAGGGGGAGGGAAAGCATAATGGGAGAGGGGGAGGGGGAGGAGGGCTGCTCTGAGCAAGCCAAAAACCTCTGAGAGGAAGCCTCAGAGGCGGAAACAATTTCCCTCCCTGCAGTGCTCCTGGTGGCCAGTTTTTTTGACTTTGGGGGGAGATTACAGGAGAACCATTTGGAGCTGGGCCAGTAGTGGGTTAAATTATAGTTTTGGGGGTGGACATGCCCTTTAAAGGAATAGTTCACTGCAAAAGTGAACTATTCCTTTCCTTTAATGCATTGATTGAAGGCCGGGAATTTAAGGAGCTATGCCTTAACTTCCGTAATCAATGCATGTGGAAAATGCACAAATAGATAAGCAATATGATATCCTTTTTAAAGATTAATGAAAAGTCAATGGAAGCCAAATTTTGAAATTCATAAAGGAATAGTTTACTGCAACAGTTTGAAGACAACAAGATAGAACAAACATACCTTTAATGCGCTCCCCTACCGCAGCACTGAAATTCCTGACCACTTCCTGGTTCTGTTTAACCACAGCGCATGTTATCACGCATGCGCCCTATAGTTAATCAGAACCAGGAAGTGGTCGGCACCTGTCAGTGCTGCTGCGGTGAATCACATGAAAGGTAAGTTTGCTCTATCTTCATTCCTGGCTCCACATGTATTGATTTAAGATCCGAAGTTAAGGCATAGCTAGTTTACTTAACTTTAAAAAGGATATAATTTGGTTTAACCATTTATGCATTTTCGCTGCAAAAGGATAATGTAAAGAGGGAACTTCAGGAAGGTTCCCTTTAATAATTATATTTAAATGCACTCACTGAATAACAAACTAATACATAAAATATCCTTACAGGCTTTGATGCAAGTAGATGTAGACTTTAAAATGGGTATTGTACAGCACAGATGGTATTTTTTATCAGTTGCTTGATTTTGCCATCCAAATAAAATTACAAATATGCATTGTTTTGACTGACAGTTACTCAGATGCCCACACACAGCCTGAAAGAGATTTTATTTTATTGCCAGGCTTTGTTAATATTAACTCTTGATACCTGTTTATCTGATAAAGTTTCCTTTCATAAATGTCTATTAAAACTTTAACCGAGGGAAAAACTCAACACTACATGAATACTAATGCTGGGTTTCAATATTCTTTAAATGAAACTATTCAAAAGTGAAATAATGATTTTATAAAGTAAGTTTTAGGACTCAAATGTGCAGTGTTAAGGCTATTTCTAGACATAGGTTGGCCATGGACAGATGAATGTTTTTGATTAAATGATTCAATAACTTTGAATCTGTTAAAATCAATTTCCTCTCCGATCAGGGGCTGCATACTTTGTACTGCATCGAGCAGTATAAAGGATATCTCAATTTTATCAAATGTAAACTGGAATTGGTAAAAAAACAAGTGGTTTGTGCAAATGATCAGTTACTTACCATTACACAGTTATTTTTTAGTTGACATAAGACAACAGTCCATCAAGTTCAAGCCACCCCCCTCCCCACAATAAAACCTGAACCCAACAAAATAATCACAGTCTTCTCCACTCATAATACCAAAATAGCAATGGTAACTTAAAGGAATAAAGGATTGGCAGCTCCGGTCCTCCCTCTGACCAGCTTGTCAGCGACCACCATCCTGTGTGCAGGTACAGCTGTAGGGATTCTCACTCCCCATATATGAAACACAAAAATAGAAAGAAGCTGCAGCACCAGCTTCTTTCTATTAATAAAATCAGTACTTTATTAAATAATTGTTAAAACTCCATATTCCAGTGGGTTACAGAAACCTCCCAGGGTAAGGGAAAGAAACACCCTGATGCGTTTCAGACAACCAAGTTGCCCTTAATCATAGGTAAATGCCACAATCACCACTTCCAATTTTAGAACCATAAATGTCCAATTAAAACAGATTGAAAAGTACCATGGAAAATATCCTTATTTTTAAAATTCTTAGTTCACATTATGCATACCGAATTATTCTATATTTTCTCTTCCATATTAGGTAAAGCAGGCGAAAGGGTAATGTTTCACAGCAGCAGAACCATTGAGCTAGAGTAGGCTCACTGGAGTTTGCCAGGTTTGTTGAGGAGTCAGTTAGGCTTGGCCCCTCTGTACATACATCACACCACATTGGCTTCTTTTCTCAGATTACACATTATGCAAGGGAAAGTGGCCAAAAGGGTAACACTTCACAACAGCAAGACCATTGAGTTAGAGTAGGCCGCAGTGGGCCACCATTGTTGAGGGGCGAGGCAGGCTTGGCCCCTCTGAACATACCTCACACCACATTGGTTTCTCTCCCCCACAGTCTGCATCATATAGGGGAAAGCGGGCAAAAGGGTAACACTTGCAGCAGCAGAACTATTGAGTCAGAATAGCCGCACTGCAGTTTGCCACCATTGTTAAGGAGCCAGGAAAGCTTGGCCCCTCTGGACATATACCACATTGGCTTCTCTCCCTTGAAGAATGCATTGTGCAAGGGAAGGTGGACGGAAGGGTAACACTTCACAATCAAAAGTATTATTTCCTGGGGGTTGACACTGCTAAAAATAGCTGTCATTGGGATATGATATATATAATTTGGGACATGGGTATGTATCATCTCCCCAAATTTGATCAGTTCTCAAATGTATGAAAAATCTAAAATTCAAAATTTTTTATTTATTCAAACTTGAAAATCTGATTTGAACTCGAGTTCTGGTCCACCTCCTCCAGCTATAACCCTGGATATTCTACATAGTAACATAGTAATTGAGGTTGAATACAGACATACGTTCATCAAGTCCAACCTTTTCATCCTCCTTTTTAACTCTACCTAACTAGTGATGGCCCGGTTCGGATTTACCTCGTTCGCGAACAGCGGATATCACGGATTTTCCGGTTTTCCGCCTTCCGAACTTTTCTGAACCACGTTTTCAAAAATTTTAGAAATACGATGATTTCTCGTATTTTCGAAAATATGGGAAAATACGAGAAATCCTCGTAAATTAAAAATTTTGCAGATTTTTCACATTTTTGGACGGAGCAACCCACATTTTCAGGTCCGTATTTTCGAAAGAGAAAAGAAAAAAAGAAAACAAGAAAAGAAAGAGTCCTTGTATTTTCGAAAAATACTTGTATTTTCGAAGAATCCCCGTATTTTCGAAGAATGGATTTTGGCAAACTTTCATTTTAATAGGTTTTAATGGGTCCGCTTCCGGATTTTTGAATTTTCGAATTTTTTCGAAAATTCGCGGATCCTTGAGCAGACCGGATTTGCGGAAGTTTCGACATCTCTATACCTAACAGTTGATCCAAAGGAAGGCAAAAAAAAAAAACAGCTAAAAAGGGGGGGGGGAATTCCTTCCTGACTCCAAATTGCAATCGGAAAGTGTCCCTGGATCAACCAGTACTGCAGTATATGAATTAATACCAGTAAGTATCACAAAGCATTTTTCAACAAATGTTTATTAAAGGACATGCCCACCCTCAAAATGACATTTGATATTCTGATAGAGAAGCCTCCAAAACTTTAAGATCATTGTCACAGGACACCCTGTGTGAGGTTGTGGGAAATTAGGCAACCAGGGCGAAACAAGCTCTTTTGCAATTGGAGGAAAATCCTTGTATTTTCGAAGAATCCCCGTATTTTCGAAGAATCCCCGTATTTTCGAAGAACGGATTTTGGCGAACTTTCATTTTAATAGGTTTTAATGGGTCCGCTTGCGGATTTTTGAAAATTCGTGGATCCTTGAGCGGACCGAATTTTGCGAAGTTCGGACATCTCTATACCTAACAGTTGATCCAGAGGAAGGCAAAAAAAAAAAAACCATCTAAAAAAAGGGGGGGGGGAATTCCTTCCTGACTCCAAATGGCATCGGAAAGTGTCCCCGGATCAACCAGTACTGCAGTTATGAATTAATACAGTAAGTATCAATATTTTTTAGTTTTAGAAACTTATCTAGCCCACTTTAACTCTTTGAGTGCCAGAAGAATTTCATTTTTGTCGTTAAATGCCAGAAGAATTTTAAGGATTTTGCCCTTAATCGCTTTAGACTAATTTACAGTAGGAAACCTTGCAGTAAATCAGGAATATATATACATTGTTTTTTTTCAGCACAAAGGGGCATATTTATAAAGCTTCGTTAAGTTTTGTGGGCCGTTTTCACTGACATTAACGCATAAATCGCATTAACGCGATTTATGAATGTCCGAAAACGGCCGCGAAAAGTTAATGAAGCGTTAACCCTTCGCGGCGATACTTACCTGTTACCGCCACTTCTATTTATAAAGCGCGCGGTATGTGTTTCGCAGTGCTAGTATGGCTGTTTTACTTCCCCACCTTGAAGGTGGCGAAAAACGCCAATACTAGCTCCCCCGGCGGGGATGGGCAGGCAACCCGCGGCGGGTGGTCGCACCCCACCCGGGAAGGCACGCCCACCCCGCCCACCACAACCCCCCGGCGGCGGAGACCACCCGCCGCGCTTCCCAGCAGCCCTCCCAACCCCTTCCCCGTGCCGGCACTCGGAACAGGAGGCTATGAGGGGCTGCGGGAAGGGGCCGCAGCAGGTGGTCGTGACCACCCGCCGCGCACCCCTCCCCAGCAACCCCTCCAAGCCTGAGGCCGTCCCGGGGAGGGGAGGGAGCCGCTGGTAGGGGTGGAGGCACCCTCCAGCGGGGCCCTGAGAAGGGCCTTTTGGGGCTAAGGAGTCCCGCAGCTCGAACGGGACCCCCCCTCCCCGGCCTTGTAAGGGCCTTTGCGGCACTTACAAGTGCCCTTGCGGCTCTGACAAGAGCCCTTTGGGGCTTAGGGGTCCGCAGCTCGAACCAGGACCCTCCCCGGCCCTTTTAAGGGCCCTTGTGGCACTGACAAGTGCCTTTGGCGGGGGTCCCGCAGCTCGAACCAGGACCCCCAGTGTGCGGCTCTTAAAATAGCCCTTTCTGGAAAGTTCTGAAATCTGATTGGTTAATGTAAGCATGTAAAGCAAGTATTAAAAAATTGACCAATCAGAAATGAATTAGGGTTTTCTGCAAACCTATATAAAGAGGTGCACTCCGCTGCGGAACAGATCCATCGGAGTAGATGGCTGAAGAAAGAAGAAAAGAAGCGGCTGGCAACATCGGCTCCGCTGAGGCCGGCAGTGAGCGGCTCACTGGCGGCCGCAGTGAGTCTGCCTGGCATCGGCGACCTGAGCGGGGTTGGTGTCGCCAGCCCGAAGACGTCGCCCAAGGGCTCTTTTAAGAGCCGCACACTGGGGGTCCCGGTCGGGCTGCGGGACCCCCGCCAAAGGCACTTGTCAGTGCTGCAAGGGCCCTTACAAGGGCCGGGGGGGGTCCTGGTTCGAGCTGGTGGGCCCCAAAGGGCTCTTGTCAGAGGACTTGTAAATGCCGCAAAGTCCCTTACAAGGGCGGACGGGGAGGGAAGGTCCCGGTTTGAGCTGGGGGACCCCTTAAGCCCCAAAGGGCTCTTGTCAGAGCCGCAAGGGCACTTGTAAGTCCCGCAAAGGCCCTTACAAGTGCGCCTCTCCCTTAGGAGAGGCGTCGGGAAGGGATTTTAAGTCCCTTCGCGGCGATTCTATAACAGTTTTGCCGCGAAGGGACTTAAAATTACCGCAACATATCGCGGGAATGGCGCTCGCCGTTATAAATACGGCGATAGCGCTATTTTCGCGGCCGCGATGTGTGGCGGCAATTTTTTTGCCGCTAATTTCATTTTTTTTATAAATATGCCCCAAAGTGTACTTTAACATGGTAACAGAATTTTGTAACTTTTCTGGAAATTTTACTGGAATTATGGGTAAAATATGTAAAAAAAAAAAATAATTTTGCAAATTCATGGATTTTCCCATACTTAAGTTACTTAAGGACACACAAAAATCTCACTGTTTTAAAAGCTCTGATACTCCTGAGTACAATGATACCAGATATAGTAGGTACCCAACTTTTCCTGTACAGGAGACCCCCCCAAACTAAAACTGCACCTTCTAGAATATTACACCAAATAAAATGTATAACCACTATGACAGTTAACATAGAATATCTACTAAATTAACTAAATATCCCCAAAGTGAGATATTTTTAGAAAACTACAACCCACAGGTTTTATGAGTGAGGTAAGTTTCGATCAAAAAGCAGATACCCGGACGCAGCTCTTCGTCCCATTGTAAGATCACACTTTTTTTCCCAACTGTAAAATCAGAGACAAAATCAAATGGAATTTCAGCTAAAAACTGTGGAAGAAAGTTCAAACGCATTCAAATATGAAAGCCTAACCCTCCAGAATAAAATGGTAGCCACATTCATGGGTGTACCCAGAGACATGGCTACCAACTAACCCGAGCGTGACCAGTGCCAATGTCAGTAGCAGCAAAAAAAAATAGCCAGTTTTTCCACAAAACACCCCCCCAACTCAGAAATACCCCCGACAAACGATATATTCCTGAAATCTACACCACCTTCAGCTATGTAACGCTGTAGTTCGTTCATTCATACCATCAATGGTGTGGGCGCCGTTCTCGTAGAAGGTGCCCTTTTACCAGATTTTCCAAAAAAAATTAACATCAACATTCAAAAAGGTAGAAAATCATGCCAAAACCCCATGGAATGTAAAAAAAAGTTACCAAATATCAATCTCCCAAATGTCCTGAATCAAACGGTATGCCATATGTGTGTGGCTTTTCGCTTCCACGTCCATGTGTGTAACCAAAGTGGGACAATGCACGATGGCTCAGAAACGGCAAAAATATTTAGCCAACTCCGAATTTGGACAGTCTGCAGTTTTTTCCACAAAAACACCCCCCGTAACTAGAAATAACCCTCACAAACTATATATTTCTGAAATCTACAACACTTCAGATAGTAACACTGTAGTTTGTCTCATTACCATCAATGGTGTGGGTGCAGTTCTTCGTAGAAGTTTGCATTGTCTGAAAAAATGAACAAAAAACAACTTCAAAAGTGTAGAAATCATGCCAAAACCTCATGGAATGTAAAAAAAAGTTACTAAATATCATCTTCCAAATTTCCTGAATCAAACGGTGCCATATGTGTGGTTACACACGCGGAACGTGGAAGCGAAAAGCCACAAAGTGAGACAATGCACGATGGCTCAGAAACAGCGAAAATATTTAGCCAACTCCGAATTTGGACCGTCTGCAGTTTTTTTTCACAAAACACCCCCGTAACTTAGAAATAACCCCCCACAAACTACATATTCCTGAAATTACACACCTTCAGCTATGTAACACTGTAGTTTGTTCATTCATACCATCAATGGTGTGGGCGCAGTTCTTCGTAGAAGTTCACATTTGTCTGAAAAAATGAACAAAAAACAACTTCAAAAGGTAGTAATCATTCCAAAACCTTATGGAATTTAAAAAAAAATACGTGAAACAATGCACAATTGCTCAGAAACAGCAAAAATATTCAGCCAAATCTGAATTTGAACAGTCTGCAATTGTTCCCCACAAAACAACCCCCACAAACCATATATTTCTCGAATCCCACACCTTTATCTACGAAATTTGTAGTTTTGTCATTCTTACCATCAATGGTGTGGGCGCAGTTCTTCGTAGAGTTCGCATAGTTTTAGCAGATTTTCTAAAAAATTCGAAAAAAAAAACACTCTCAAAGGTAGAAATCATGCCAAATCCCAAGTAATGTAAAAAAAAGTTACCAAATATCAATCTCCTAAATGTCCTGAATCAAATGGTAGCCCTATGTATGGTTACACACGCAAACGTGGAATCAACTAGCCACAAAGCAGCCAATGAACAATGGCCCAATTACAGCAACTTTTCAGATTGTCAGAAAACACCCTCTATATTAGAAATACCCTACAAAACATATATTCTGGAATACACACCCTTCAGCTACAATGGTGTGATTCCTTTATGCATACCCCAAGTGTGTGTGGGCGCAGTTTCATTTAAAATTTGTTTTTTACCAGATTTCAGGAAAAATTTGATAAAATACAATTCAAAGTTAAAAATCATGGCAAATTCCAGTCATGTAAAAAAACCTTGTCAATTATCAATCTTCCAAATGCCCTGAATCAAAAGGTATGCCATATGTGTGGATGTACACAGGGACGTGGCACCAACTAGCTCAAATGGGACGCATGCACAAGTGTAATTACAAGAAAAAAATCAAAGTGCTTGTAATTTCAAACAGCCCCAAAACTTGGAAATGCCCCCACAAATAAAACCCCCAACTAAATATCAATCTCCCACATGTTCTGAATCAAACGGTTATGCCATATGTGTGGATGTACACAGAGACGTGGCCACCAACAGCTAAATGGGACGCATGCACAATGCAATTACAAGAAAAAATCAAAGTGCTCTGTAATTTGAACAGCCTACACTTTTTCTAAGGAAAACAGTCCCGAAACATGGAACTTCCCCCCCCACAAACTATATTTTTGGAATCTACACAACTTCAGCTATGTTACGGTGCCATGCTTTCATACATACATGAAGAATTCTGTAGTTTGTTCATTCGTACCATCAATGGTGTGGGCGCAGTTCTTCGTAGAAGTTCCGCTAGTTTAGCAGATTTTCTAAAAAATTCGAAAAAAAAACAAAAAACACCCAAAGGTAGAAATCATGCCAAAATCCCAAGTAATGTAAAAAAAAGTTACCAAATATCAATCTCCTAAATGTCCTGAATCCAATGGTATGCCCTATGTATGGTTACACACGCAAAAGTGGAATCAACTAGCCACAAAGCGAGCCAATGAACAATGGCCCAATTACAGCAACTTTTCAGATTTGTCAGACTAAACACACCCTCTATATTAGAAATACCCCCCAAAAACTATATATTCTTGGAATCTACACACCTTCAGCTACACAATGGTGTGATTCCTTTATGCATACCACCAATGGTGTGGGCGCAGCTTCATGTAAAATTTCGCTTTTTTACCAGATTTTCAGGCAAAAATTTGATATAAATACAATTCAAAGTTAAAAATCATGGCAAATTTCCATGTCATGTAAAAAAACCTTGTCAATTATCAATCTTCCAAATGCCCTGAATCAAACGGTATGCCATTTTGTGGATGTACACAGGGACGTGGCCACCAACTAGCTCAAATGGGACGCATGCACAGTGTAATTACAAGAAAAAAATCAAATGCTCTGAATTCAAACAGCCCCAAAACTTGGAAATGCCCCCCACAATAAAACCCCCAACTAAATATCATCTCCCACATGTTCTGAACAAACGGTATGCCATATGTGTGGATGTACACAGAGACGTGGCCACAACTAGCTCAAATGGGACGCATGCAAAATGCAATTACAAGAAAAAATCAGTGCTCTGTAATTTGAACAGCCTACACTTTTTCAAAAACAGTCCCAAAACATGGAACTTCCCCCACAAACTATATATTTTTGGAATCTACACAACTTCAGCTATGTTACGGTGCCAGCTTTCATACATACATGAAGAATTCCAGACCCAGTAATCCAAAGAACTTGTGTTTTTAGGAGTTTTGTGAAAAATAAAGTAAGATGATTCAAGGAAATCCTATCTAAACCCACTTGACAAGCAAAAAAAACTACTAAATGTCCATCTCCACAAATCCTGCATCAAAACTTTACTGATCTAAAAATTCAATCCGGTCTTTTTTGGTACCTCTGCAAAATTTCCTACTAAAATAGGCTTAGTTTCCCTTGAAATCCAAAAATAAATGATCCGCATTTAGTTTACCGATATCACGGGGACATTGGGAAGCTTGGAGAAGACAACGTTTTTTGCTAATTTATAGTTTTAGGGTAAAAAAAAAAAAAAGTGTGTGTATCACTTTAAGATTTTTGTGTGAATTTCCCCTTTTTTCCAATTTGAAAACCGATCGGAAAAATCACTTCCCGGAAATCATTCATTGGCAAACATCAATAATTTGGTGGTCAGAAGTGATCACCAAATTTTGATCTCTGTCCCCATTTTTTTTCTAAGTCTTCGCTAAGTAGCAAAGACTTAGAAAAAATCCTATTTGTGAATGGAACTTTGAGTTCCATTCACAAAATGTATAGTAAAGCTGTCAGCATGACAGCTTGTACTATACAGGTATTGCAGCGTGATCTGAATGGAGATCACACTGCAGTACCTCCACTAGACCACCAGGGGCAGCATCTTACCTCTCTTAGGGAACACCCCGGTGAAGGAGGAAGCTCAGTGATGTCACCGGGGTTGCTGCCTGGCATTGTTGCTACAGCTAAGACTGTTATCTACCTGAACCCCCAAATCTTTTTCCAGTCGAGATTCACTTAACACAGAGTTATTTATGGTGTAGGAGGCACAAGGATTGTTAAACCTTAAATGCATTACCTTACATTTATCAACATCTGCCATACCGCTGCCCATTTTGATAATCTATCTAGGTCAGCTTGCAGCAATTGCACATCATTTGACATTTCCAAAGCTCTGCAAAGTCATCAGCAAACACAGAGACCTTGCTCTCAATGCCCCCTTCTAAGCCATTTATAAACAGATTAAAAAGAAGTAGCCCGAGTACAGAACCCTGAGGCACTCCATGTAGAACTTTAGCCCACATAGATGTAGCTCCATTGACCACCACTCTCTGTTTGTAATCCAATAACCAATTCTCTATCCATGTACAAATGTTTTTTTCTAGGCCAACAGTCTTCAGTTTATACATTAGTCGCCTATGTGGCACAGTATCAAAAGCTTTAAAAAAATCCAAGTAAACCACATCTTTACTGCTTGTCTAAGAAAACATCTAAGCCTCCTTTGACTGTATTCAGAGATTAAGCCGACACAACATTTTCAGAGAGAGCATTCCCCAACCTTACTGTTCTCACAGTGGAGAACCATTAATGTTGTTAAGCTAAAATGGCTTTTCCTAAAGTCTAAAGGGATGACTGTAGTGTTTTGCTCAACCTTCCTCATTGGAAATCGATCAGGAAATTGATTGTTTGTACAAACTTGCGTAAAAATAAGTCTTCCTAAATATCTCCTTGGAATGCATACATGTTTATTATGCATTATTATTAAGATATAATGTTTACACTGAACATTTCTAAGTACAACATAAGCATTTTTATATATATAATTATATTTCAAGGTTTCCAGTCAAACTCACTTTATTTACTGAGCATGCATCACTGGCTGTAAAAATCCTAAATATCATATATTTTTGTAATGTTCATTAATTTGGTGCAAAATTTCAGATATACTATACTGTATATATAAAAAGAGTTTGTGGAAGGGATCTAAAGGCAACATTGTAATTTCTTGTAATGAAAGGACTATTTATTTGGCCAAAAGGCTTATACATATAATTATATTCTCCCTCAGTTCCTCGAGTGTGTGTGTTTAATTTAACAGGGTTTCTCTGTAGGATGATTGGCCAAACTTACATGTGGTAGTAGTGCCCCTAAACTGTTCTTTTAATTTGAGGTCTTCTGCTATTGGCAAAAGAAATTGCTAAAAGACAATCAGGGAGATTCAATAAAAGTTCTTATTGTTAAAAATTTTGCCCCAACCAACCAGATGTTAGCTTTCAAATGTTAAATGACACCTGATTGGTTGGGGCAAAATTAGCACCATTTTTAACGATAAGAACTTTTATGAAATCTCCCTGAATAAAAGTTCTTATCATTAAAAATGGTGCTAATTTAGCCCCAACCAATCAGATATTATTTAACATTTGAAAGCTAACATCTGATTGGTTGGGGCACAATTTTTAACAATACAAACTTTTATTGAATAACCCTGATAATCTTTAAACAATAATTTAAATGGATCCTCACAAAGCATTTTTCAACAAATGTTTATTAAAGGACATGTCCACCCTCAAAATGACATTTGATATTCTGATAGAGAAGCCCCCAAAACTTTAAGATCATTGTCACAGGACACCCTGTGTGAGGTTGTGGGAAATTAGGCAACCAGGGCTAAACAAGCTCTTTTGCAATTGGAGGAGCTTTATTATAACACACCAGTATCTAGCACAAACATATTCTACCAAGAATGCACTGCCCTTGAGATGCAGTTCCTGTTATCTCTGGGCTCCACTCTCTGGGCTCCACTCTCTGGGCTCCTCAGCCTTGACTCCAAACTGCCAGGCTGCTTCCTCCTTCCTGGTTCCTGGATTCCTTGCTCTCAAGCTAAGGGACAGGGTTGTATGTTACAGCTGCTGGGCACTGCCTAAGCATGTGTCCTATCTTTGTTCTCCCTTGCTCAGCTTTCTCATCTGGAATGCCCTAGTCTGCTTTACCTGCAGACTAGGCTCCTGTATCCCTTGCTCTCAAGCTAAGAGGCAGGATATTGTTAATTGGCTCTGCCTCAGCATGTATCCTAGCTCTTCCTTTTTCTATATGCTTTCCCTATGTGGGCTAAAGCTGCTCTATTTATTCCCTTTGAAGTGTAAATGACCAACCTTCAGCCAACAGCCAACTATCAGGCTTGTTGAACAGCAGAAAAATCAGCAATTAACTTAACTCAAGCTAGCCGCATAACCGGGTCAGCACCATACTATTGAGTTTATGTCAGGCAATCCCAGGAAATCAGGAGTTTTACCCATTGAGCCATTTGTGGAAATGTACTTACTCCATATTCCCAACAGTGTGCTTGGTACATTTTACATGCACATTACTTACATTGGAAATAATTCTTGGAGAGGTGGTGCCTGGATAAAACAACATTGTATTATTTATTAAAGACTGGGCACCCCTCTCTCCCTTACATAGTATTCCTTATTTAATAATATTACAGATCCCCTGGTGCTCCATCACAATCATTATACTCTCACTGCCCAAAACAGCACACAAAGCTATTTATTTGGCCCAATCCCTTTTACGCATGCTCAAATAAGCTTTCAACTGTTCTTCATGGACATGCCTCCTGGTACTTTTGTCATTGGCCATTACATGATACATCACAGCTGTGACCCCGGTTCAACAAGGAAGCAGAAGGCGTTTGCTTATGTCTGATGTAGGGATTAGGTTGCATAATTAGATTTGTGTGCAGTTTTGGGCAGTATAAGTATAATGGTTTTAGTGTTTTGAGGGCTTCTCTTTGAGAATGTTATTTTGGGGGTGGACATGCACTTTAAGGCATAATATTTAGTTCATAAAGAAGTGAAACATTTGCATATCTTTTGAATAGTTATCATGCACTTTAAATACAAATATGTAGCAGCAGCATGAATATAAATAAAATTATTTTCTACATTTTTTAATGCATTTGCAATGTTGTCTTTGTTCAAATATGTTAAGTTTACCATACTCAACAGCTTTTAGATATTATATCTAATATTTTGCTAACTAGAAATAAAGGAGGAAATATGCATGATGTGTTTACCAGATGGAAAAATAATTTACTATGAATATTACATGAATAATTTCTAAGCCCACAGCCTAATAAATGAATCCCATTCAGTAAATACAAAAAAAAATCCATAAATTTGCAAACTCATGTTTATTTTCCTATTTTATAGATTACTTAGGGTCCAAAGTGTATCTATGGCCTAGAGAGTGATAAAACTTATCACTGAGTATTGCTATAACAGTATATGCTGATAATGTCAATGATCCCGACAGGATAGGTTTGGCTAAGACAATACCAGCTAAGTACCAAATGACACATTTGGTTACGGTATATTAAACTCTGAGAAGGTACATTAAAAACTATCAGGGAGATGTAATAAAAGTTCTTATCGTTAAAAATTGTGCTAATTTTGCCCCAACCAATCAGATGTTACTTACAATTTGAAAGCTAATAGCTGATTGGCTTATGCAAAATTAACACCATTTTTAACAATAAGAACTTATATTACATCTCTATGCAAGTTTTAAATAAAGTACACTTTAACCTTGAGCTTAAACCTTAATACATTTTAAATATGAAATTGTATACAGATCCTTCCCTTATTTCCATAACCCTCCATGGTTTATGGAACTTTCATGGTTTGCCTCAGGTGCCCAGTAGTGAAAAACTGCACCTATGGCTACAATTATGATGGAAAAAAGTAGAAAGGCTGCCATGTATGTGCTTTGTTAGTATTTGTTGTATGGCGCATTATGCACCACATCAAATAGGCTTATTTGTTCCTGGACCAATAATGGCAATGTAAATGTAAAGATAGGAACACACTGTTTCAATATTTGAAAGAATTCTGTATGTTTCTGTCATAAGATGTGGCTAAATACATTCAAGAGTGTTCTCCCTGCATAAAGTATAAGGAGGTCATTCTGAACTGGCATACAGCCTAATCGCTGCCTATACTTCAGTAGAGAGAGCCTACCATAACCAAGGGATTGTCCCTTTATCAATGAGTAACAATGGGATTGTTCCTCTATCAATGTGTACCAACAGGATTGTCCCTTTGTCAATGTGTACCTACGGGATTGTCCCTATATCAATGTGTACGAACAGGATTGCCCCTTTATCAATGTGCACCTATGGGAATGTCCAGTTTCCAAACATGTGCAATGATCCTGACAGGCAGAACTCTGAGGTGCACTACTAATTACCTGTGCCACTGCAGGTGAGTATATTCAATCATGTAAAGTTCATAAGTAGGCACACTCACTTAAGTCTTCAAGAAATATTCATTTATTCTAGTGCTGAAAAACAAAAACGCCAAATATACACACAACGTTTCGGGGGGTTTAGCCCCCTTCCTCATGTGTGTTTAGCTGAGGAAGGGGGCTAAACCCCCCGAAACGTTGTGTGTATATTTGGCGTTTTTGTTTTTCAGCACTAGAATAAATGAATATTTCTTGAAGACTTAAGTGAGTGTGCCTACTTATGAACTTTACATGATTGACTATGGGAATGTCCCTCTATCAATGTGTACCAACAGTATTGTCCCTTTATCAATGTGCACCAAAGGGTTTGTCCATTTTTTTGCTTTAGTAACTAATCAATGGTACAATGGTGCTGTGAATAATATATGGTATGCACTAAATGCTTCTGAAAACAAAAACTAAAAGATACTCTACAGTTTGCATTTATGCAGAGTTGTGGCATCTATTGTAATAATTTCCCCTCCAGTTGTTTATTTCGCACAAATTTTCTCAAAGTGCATTGTAGTCAGTATGAAAGGCAACATAGTGGATCAGTTGTTAGTTAGTGTCTCAGGTTTAAATTCACCTTTTTATTTTGCAAGGAGTTTTAATATTCTGCCTATGTAAGAAAACTCAACCCTACAAGTACTAAATTGTAATTATCTTGTTAAAACTGCAATAAGCAGTTTCTTTGAAACTATGCTATAAGTAACTATTAAATAACTACTATGTAAAGAGAGGCCACATGCATAATGACCTTAGAGTATTGACCTCACTAATCTGCGATGCAAAGCATTATTGATTGTAATTATCTATCACCCCCAACACCAGTATGTAGAGAGTTGTCAAGGGTATTAGAGTCACTCCTTCTCAGTTAAAACTGACTCCCAGCATTTCATTTCTTCTCCCAAATCCTTTAGGCACAACAGGCATATTACATATTAGAAATTATATTTTACATTTCAGTAGGCACTCGGGGTCATCCTTATATCTTTTTATCTACTTGTTAATTTGGCATATAAAGTAAATTAGTTTTATCTATAAACATCTTAAAAAACATTAGTATTATCTGGCACAAATTATATTTTCAGAAACGATGTTAATCAAATAGACTACAGTCCCAGAAACTAATTGCTGATTGTGCTTGATAAAGGTTTTTAAGCAGCTGGTTTTGTGTTTTATATGAAATGATCCCTCCTTGGGGTACAATTACAGTAAAAGTTCTTTAAAGCAGAAAGAAGAAAGGATATTGGTGAAACTCAAGTTACACCAAATATTTGGACAAGATTTTACTTTCGTAACCTAGTGGATATTAAAAATAGAAATTTCAAATC
The DNA here is from genome assembly GCA_019447015.1 of Hymenochirus boettgeri. Classification (NCBI taxonomy): domain Eukaryota; kingdom Metazoa; phylum Chordata; class Amphibia; order Anura; family Pipidae; genus Hymenochirus; species Hymenochirus boettgeri. Next base: position 219,647,436 of record CM033470.1, on the reverse strand, counting down.
TCGTGAGAAAAGTAGGTTACTATTAGCTCAGCTAATGTTTTAGAAGGATTAATTTAAATCCTCTTTCCACACTTTTAATTTTTTCAGCTCACATCATGGTGCTTAGTACTGGAAATTCATTTTATTTTGAGAGTAGCTTAAAAAAACAAAGTCCAATATAGAGCTTAAGCTTTGACTGACAAATTTTAATTGGTCTAATTGTAAAATATCTAAGATTTTTTGGAGACGTAATTTGGACTAACTATACACTTTTATAATATAAAGTACCCTTTGTTTTATTAAAAATCCCTTCTAGCTGAAGTGCTATAGCAGAAAGAGCTTAGTTAAGAATGTTTATGGAACAGAATCCTGCTGATCTAATGTCTTTCAAATAGGAGTAATCCTTTTATTGAGTGAGTTCTTTATAAGGCAATTCCACCAGCAGATGTAAAAGAAGTGTGCTGCATATTGTTATGCCATTAGACATCTTCCTTGGGAGCAATGCTGTTTATTGACTTCTAATATCCCCAGGAGGGAAAAAAAGAACAGGTCAACTAAGTTGCACTTTAGCTGTTTAGTATGTTTTGCTCATGATCCTTTTTTCCCCATCTGTACAAATTAAAAGTGTGAATTGTAGCTTTTAAGGCTTCATTCATACTACACATTCTTTTAATGCAGCAGTGCGTTTTTTACAACACACTAAATCGCACTACATTGCAGCTGTGCTGTGTCAACATCACACCAAAATGCAGCATAGTGTGAATGAAGCCTTAATTCTCATAGCATCACTGATTATCAAATGTACCTATGTCAAATATAATAAAATAAAAATTATTTAACTTATTTTTTTAAGAAGAGTCAGATCACAAGATTTACAGGGAGATTCAATAAAAGTTCTTATCGTTTAAAATGTTGCTAATTTTGCCCCAACCAATCAGATGTTAGCTTTTAAATGCTAAATAAGATCTGATTGGTTGGGGCAAATTTAGCACCATTTTAAATTATAAGAACTTTTATTGAATCTCCCTGTTTATCGTTAAAAATGGTGTTCATTTTGCACCAACCAATCAGAACTTATTTAACATTTAAAGGCTAACATCTGATTGGTTGGGGCAAATTAAGCACCATTTTAAACGATAAGAATTTTTATTGAATAGCCCTGTTGATTTCTTGAACTAGTTTACATTTGAACTAAATTTTTCTTAAAATTATGAAAGGAAACAGTATTTTAATGTTTATTTTCAATGATTCCTTGGATGTCATTCCTATTCTGCATAAACAGAGAAATGGCAAATCTAGCAGTGCTTCTCTTTCAGGGTAGAAGGTAGTAGAGTGTGCTTTTGTTACATTTTTCAGAGGAAGCTCTTCTTCTAATTAAATAGAATAGGCATTAGGGTTTTAGGGTTTCCATCTTTCCCTTTAAGACCACAGCGCATATAAAATCTACATGGTGAGAGGCTAGTATGTATTTATATATAAGCTGCATATACTGTATACAGCATTGCATTTAATGATCTGGTATTTTGCAGCATGTAGATTTTATATGTGCTAAGATTAGGTTCACTTTCATTACATCACCTAGGTTCACTTTCATTACATCACCCCCTGCAGCTCTGACACATATTGTTTATAGTATCAGGCAGCTATGAAGCTTAATGTAAGGTGGGCTAAAAGGAGCAAAAAGCCCCCCACAGGACATAAAATTAAATGCATATTACATATTGTTTATGTAAGTGTAACATATAATAATGTGTATGTCTGTATGTACCCTTTAAACATTCACCTTTAAATAGGTATAGTATAGTATTATAAATAGTATTATAAATAATATAGTATAGTATAATATTAAGTGCCATTGCATTGCTACACTGAAATCAATGCAGCCTACACCACACTTCTAATGGAAATGTTATTAGCCTTTTATCATATAGATTTCAAATATATTCAAGGCAAAGTGGCAACTGCATCTCTAACCTGGATTTCCAGATTATTTTAGCATCTAATCTGATAGGGACAAACTTACTAAATACATTTCAGTGATTAAAGGATAAGTGCACTGTAAAATCAAGTTATGTTCATTTGGAAGCTGCAGCTTTAAAAATACTGTTGCCATATTTTTTTTAACCTTTGCCCCTCCAGAGCCTACCTTTGGCCCTTGAAAGTTGCTGACATCTTGTTACTGTTTTGCTGACTGTTAAGCTCCGCCTCTGCTCCTCTGCTTTCTCCTGCTTGAGCCTCAATCAGTTAGCCAATCACATGCCAGTCGAGCCCCTCCTGCTTGACTTCCATGCTCGGAAAAGGCACGGGAGTTAAGCAGAAGGCTTTGGGGGAACAAAGGCTGGTAAGTACATTAGGGGACTGCAGGGATTGCTATAAACCTCGCGTGGTCGAGGTTTATATCAATTCAATTCAGGATACTAAAATTTAGTTTTGGGGCTGGAGTTGCCCTTTAAAGAATTGGAAAGAATTTGAAAGTTCAAAAGCTCTTGAAAGTTCAAAATACAGAAAAGTTCAAAAACTTTGGGTTCATTCAAAGTATTAAGTACAAAATTTTTAGAAAATTATAATAATTTCAGGTTACCATTTTCAGGTAACCATTACCATATTATGCAATTAAATACATGGACTTGCCTAACTTTACCTTCCTGAATTAACCATAAACCTTTTAGCTATAGAAGTGCTGCAGTTTAAAATATATATTTGCATATGTGCATTTTGTGTAAGTTACTAAAAAAGAAGCTTTCATCTTGGACCACACACGCAGTTGTCAAAAATGCTCAAGTTACACTAGTAACATCAAACTGCACATTCTGCAAAGAAAGTATAATATTTTCTGGAGCATGTATAAAGGTGTTAATATCTTTATAAAGCTACCTACAAGTAACAGGGTGCAGTATATGTCCTATTTTATTGATGCTAATATTGGTAGAGAGGTGTTTTGATCTGTAAACAAGGGCGGCTTGTATAATAAAAGAAGTACAAATGTTTCCTGTGCTATTTAATTGCAGAAATCAATCAGATTAGTTGTTACAGATTCATAGCACAGTCCAACTCTGTCTTCATATTCAAGCTCTCCCATTCCCTTTATTTTTTTAGTTGCCCTTCTCTGAACCCTTTCCATTTCCAAGATGTCCTTTTTGTCCTTTTTGTACACAGGATTTCAAAATTGCACTGCATATTCCAAATGACTTCATGGCAGGCTTAACAATGCTTTGTAAAGAGGGAGCATACTATTTTTCTCACTTGAACCCATATCTCTTCTTATACAAGACAATATCTTGCTGGCTCTAGCTGTTGCGGCCTGGGACTGCTTGCTACATTTAAGTTTGTTATCCACCAAAACTACAAGATCCCTTTCCAACAGGGATTCACTTAACACAAAGCCATTTATAGTATAAGCAGCACAAGGATTTTTAAGTCCAAAATGCATCACCTTACATTTATTAACATTGAATCTCATCTGCCACTTAGCAGCCCAAAGTGGCAATCTATCCACCTATAACAATTGCACATCTTCTGAAGTTTTTAATGGTCAACAACGTTTTGTGTTGCCAGCAAACACAGAAACCTTGCTGAAAATACCCACACATCCAAATCATTCATAAACAGATTAAATAGAAGTGGCCCCAACACAGAACCTTGTGCCACCCCACTTAGAACTTAAGTCCATATTGATGAAGCCCCATTGGCAACTTCTCTCTGCATCCTATACATCAACCTATTTTCTATCCATGTACAAATGTGCCACCACAGCCCCACAGACCTTATCTTTTAAATTAGTCGCCTATGGGGGACTGTAAAAAAAAAAAACCTGTAGCAAAATCCAAGTATACCACATCTACTGCTATGCCAGAGTCTAAATTTCTACTCACTTACTCATAAAAGCCAAGCAATTTAGTTTGACAAGATCTATTCCTCCTAAATCCATGTTGATTATTTCTAACACTGAAGTTAAACTTACAGGCCTGTAATTACCTGGCTGTGAATGACTAACCTTTTTGAATATTGGAATTACATCAGCTTACAACAGAACTGCTTTTCTAGTAGGAACTTCAACCATCTGTAAGAGAAAAAAAACATTTTTGCAGAAAATTCAGGAACCCATCACTCTTTTCTGTGTTGGCAGTTCCACCATACTAATTTATGTCAGGGTAATTAAATTCCCCCCTAATCAGAACACTCTCCAAACTTGCAGTCCTTACCATCTGCATATGAAGCTGACTTATGTCCTCCCTGCTAGCATTTGGTGGCTTGTAGCAGACACCAATAATGACATTACCCCCCTTCCTGTTGCCCAATTCAACCCATTGCCTCCACTTTAACATCCATATCGCCAGTTATCTCTTCTTTAAAATTTGGCTTCAACTAACATTAACACAAAACACTCATTTTCTTGCTTTCTCTATCCTGTCTAAACAGAAGTATCCTAAATTTACAGCCCAGTCATGAGAATCATTAAACCATGTTTCTGCTATACCTATTACATCATACTTTTCAGTTAACGCCATGTAATGTATGTTTTCCTTGTGTATAGTAAAGCGCCATAGAATATGTTGGCACTATATAAATCCACAATAATAATAATAATAGTGTACAATATAGTGTACAATATATACAGTAAATATGAAAATATAAAACATTATCCTCAATAATTAGAAAAATTAGCGAATTGGAAATAATTAGAAATAAATATCCTCATATGCACAGACCCTGTATCAAAACATTATGGCTTTCAATGTGGCAGCCAGGATGCTACAGCTGTAATAAATGCATCTCTTGCAGATTTATGGAAATAATTTCATGATCCTATAATCAAAGAAATAATTCAAATTAAACCTGTCCCTGTAATCATGTATACATCAGGAACTAGTATCCAAGCATTTTTTATAATGTGGACATGAACTGTCTTCATTTAAATATATTGCCCTTGGCCACATTCCCCTTCCAAGTAGGGGTGGCAATTAGTGCAAAAGGAAGCGTTTTGGATCTGCCATTTGAACACACTTACTTTTAAGGGACTTAAAGGATAAGTACACTCCAAAATCAAATTAAGTGTAATAAAAGCTGCAGCTACCTGTGATGATCTAAAGTTCCTGACATCTTGGAGTGTACTTATCCTTTAATAAGTGTTGCTTTTTAAAATGTTTTTCAAATTAAAGATAACCCCCTCTTAAGAATAATGAATATTTATGCCAAGTTTAGACTTTTTTTAATAATAAATGTTGAATCCAATTTAATTTAGCTTATGTGATCTAAGAAATTGAGTAATTATGAAATGTTTAAGATAGCTAAAAAGTTCTTTATGTTTTTAGGTATCTAGGTAGTCTTTTATATGTATTTTATAGTTCAGATATCACTATTAATGCTGGATTTGCTTAGATTGTAAAGTATGTATTTTAATTTTACCATGTTTTGTACTAAAAACCATTTTGTGTTTACCCAAAAAAAGATATACTAATAAAATTTTAAAAATGTAAAGCTGTACAATTTGTAATAATTTGGTAATTACTCAGTGTAAACTATGGGAAAATGTATAACGTATTACTGCTAATTCAGTGTGCAAATTGTTTACTGCATATCCCTTCATTTAAATGGGGAATCAATAGAAAATCTTACTTTAATGGCATTTTCCCATTGTTTGCTATATTTATCTTGCTGACTGGTTAATTTGTGCTGAAGCAGGTGTATCTGTCAAACTCTTTTATCATTTTATGAGTATGTGATAATTAATGAAATGTCATAGCTATCCACGCATGAAAAGAACTGAATGCTTGTTATTTTATACAGTCTGCTACAGTTTGGCCTGCTGCTTTATTTACAGGTTGCTAGAAAATATCCTTCTATATGTAAAAACTCTTATCCTGGTTGTTAAATATGAAAGGTGAACCAAATGCAATTAACCACTTTTTCTACTCTGTATAAGCACTTTCAAGGTGAAAAGCCTAACAAGATATTGCTTATATGCATGGTTAGCTAGTATTAATCTAAATCACCCCAGGGTCCTTTCTAATGGAAGTGAATCAAATTTTGCGTGCCAAATATACTGGAATGGGCCAAGATAGCTGAATCTGGGTCATTCACATGCAAAATTGTGTATAATAATTGTCAAATTCATGTATAATGTACCATAATCACACATGGGTTTTGCAACTTACACTAATTAACTGTTGGCATTAGGACAGTAGGACACTAATCCACTCTAGGCTACATTTGCAAAGAGTTTGTATGTTCTCCCTGTATTTGCATAGGTTTCTCTCCATTCTTCACTTGCCCCCTTCCCTCCAGGCATATTGACATACTGACAGTTTGTGTGTAAAAAATAGGAAAATGTAAAAACGGGGGCTATGCCCAAATCCATGAAAAACCCATGTTAAACAATGTAATGTGTGGATTTTCTAGTGGTTTACAGCAGATTTTTGAAACCTTGCTCTACTATGTAACATAAAATTTGTTGGGGGTTTGTGGAGAAGATTTCCTTGCGAGGAACGGAGGGCACGGCCTGGAACATAAGGGACCAAGAGAGAATATAAGTAGGGAGGTGCAATAGAGCGAAGGGATTTAAAGGAATATCTGTTGTATTCAATTAGATCAACTGGAATTGAAATGTAGTTCTTGAAGACGTTTCGCTAGTCATCCGACTGGCTTTCTCAATTCAGAATGACTTGTACAAGAATCTGTGGCAATTATGTACCCTGGAAAATCCCAATTAGCATATATTGTACAAGTCATTCTGAATTGAGAAAGCCAGTCGGATGACTAGCGAAACGTCTTCAAGAACTACATTTCAATTCCAGTTGATCTAATTGAATACAACAGATATACCATGACCTGGATGAATGAGAACCTTCACAAGCAGATTTAAAGGAACACTAAATCCATAAAAATAACTATTTGCCATTCATTTCTATTATTCACAGGGAGGTGAGAACGCTTATTCTCACCTCCGTAAAAATAGGACGCTGGGGGACCTGGAACTTACCTTACCGCGCTCCACTCGCAAGCCGCTTCTTCACTGAACAGCTGTTCTCTCCCGATCGTGCGCCCTATCTTTTGTATTGGCACGTGGTCAGGACAGAGCGGCTTTCAGTGAGGAGCGACTTGCAGTGGAGCGGCAATTAGGTAAGTTCCAGGTCCCCCGAGCATCCTATTATTTTCAGGAAGGTGAGAATAAGCGTTCTCACCTCCCTGTTAATAATAGAAATGAATGGCAAATAGTTATTTTTATGGATTGTGGGAGTTTACAGTCGCTTTAAAGGTTAAAACCAGGGTATTAAATATGATTTTTTGTTTGATTGGAAGCCACCCTATGGACTGAAGCTCTCTTTTAGAGAAGAGCGAGATGATCCGAGCTGCCGAATTTAAGATAGACTGGAGAGGAGAGAGATGAGAGGCCAGAGTCGTAGAGTAGTAGAATGTTACAGTAGTCAAGATGGGAGATTATATGGGCATGGATGAGCATTTTGGTAGTGGAGTGAGAGAGAAAAGGGTGGATCTTGGCAATATTGCAAAGGAAAAAACAACAGGTCCTAGTGACATTGTCAATGTGATGATGGAAGGAAAGAGAGGAGTCAAAGATAGCTCCAAGGCAGCACGCAGATTCAACTGGGTTAATGACCATATTGTCAGTAGAGATGGAGAAGGGTGGACTAGATCCCAGTTTAGGGGGGGAAATGATTAATTAAATTTTGGATAGATTAAGTTTAAGGCGGCGATGTGCCATCCAGGAAGAGATAGATAGCAGACATTTAGAGATTTGGGATTGAACTTCAGGGGTTAGCATGGGGGTGGACGAGTAAATTTGGGTATCATCAGCATATAAATGATACTTAAAGCCGAAAGAACTGATTATTTCTCCCGGAGAGATAGTGTAGAGGGAGAACAGCAAGGGTCCTATAACCGAGTCCTGAGGGACCCCCACACTAAGCAGAACAGGAGAAGAAGTCTTATTAGTGAAAGAGACAGAGAAAGATCTGTAAGAGAGATAAGAAGACATTATTTTCCTTTCATGCTGCCTTGAGCCCATGCTCAAGCTTGTGAAGAGCTCGTGCAGCTAAGCCCAGCAGCAACATTATTGGAACAGAAGAAAATACATAATATGTTGTAGTGAGTTTCAGCTTTTAGGTTGAATGTTACTGGAGGGAAATGTAACAGGTAGCCTGATTTTTGTTTTGGAACTTGACATGTCCTTTCATTTTGTATTACTTTTCTGGGCACGGAAATAGCAAACTGTGTAACTTTGTATCCCTCTTTGAGAATCTATTTGTGATTGTATATTAATTTCCATGTGCAGTGAAACCAAATAAAATTGTATAGCTACAATTAATTGATTCCACATTTATTTGAGTACTAATATTAGCACAGTGTGACAGCTTCAATCCTTGCTTTAATAAAAGCCCCCGCTGTTTTGCAAATCTCATACATTTTCTTACATAACAGCAGAGCTCCCTCGGTTTAATTTTTAGATGCTTTTAAATGCCATTGATCATATTTATAATGCTAGATCGATGGCACCCAATAGAGACTGACATTTGCACAATTTTACCATAGAATTTTGCTGCTTTATTTTAATGTTCCTAAAGCAAAAGGCTTACGCTACGAGCCAGAAATACTGATGCTTTTAACTTGTTTCAGTCTCATATTATCGCAAATTAAATTGAAAGAAAGTTAAAAAGTGATCCAAGTAGGCAATTATTTCAAATATTTCTACAGTAATGCTAGGTTTTAAGAAGATGGAAATAAGACTCTCACAATCTGACCTGATGCAGCTGAGTGATTTCCAAAGTCAGAAGTCAGTCTGTGACTGTAAAATAGACATCTGATCAAATTGTCATGCTTTATGTTTAATGGAGTGTTAAAAGGACTTTGACACAAACCATTACCCACTATTTACTTATTCAAAGCGGAAACCTACTGGAAAATTGAAGGCAATGATCAGTACTTTCAATACAGTGCTTAAGAGAAATAGAAGCAATTAAATTACATTTTCTACAATATGTCTTTTTAAGCAAAGGTATTTTGTATTCAATATTACCACATGAATGCCTATATACTGTTTAACACTGTGCCTCCAACATACAGCAGTATGGTACTATGTTAAATCTAATTTGTAGGGTAAACGGTAGCACAGCAGTGAAATAATGGTGCTACCGAATATATACATTTCATTTTTTATTCATTTGTATAATGCACAGTTAATATAGTAGTATAGTTTCACAGAATAAATTAGGACATTTTTCTGTAAATGTATATACTGCATTCTTATTGTACTTGTTTAAAAAAAAAAAACACAGGTGAACGTAATTTACTGAAAATAAGATTCTATTAATTATAAAATCCAGAAAGAAAGAAAGTTGTAAATAGAGCAGCCATGTTTAGACTATATTTAAGGTAGTTGTGATTTTGAACCTTTTTTCATAGTTCAAATATAGATAAGCGTGGGTGCCAATATATCAAAAGGAGAACAGTCTCCAAAGTCAAAATCAGCACTCACAAGCTTGCGGTCTCAGATTAAACAAGTGTTTATTGAAACAAATCCAATAAGCAAAAAAACAACTTCAATCAAATATAGCCACACTACACAACACAAGCCTACAAAAATATAATAATAAAATACAAGAGGAATTTCAAGCATAGAATGGGGACCAGTCCCCATTACACATTTTCCGATATTTCAGTCCAAATTTTTGTTGTTTTGAATGGTCCACACAATCGTTCATCCTTAAATGATTGTGTGCTGCTTTATTCTCATCAGACATTTTGATTTGTCAGTAGTCTGTCGGATAGCAAAAATCATTTACTTTGTGACAACATTTACACATTTATTGTGTCTTTTTTTACCACATTTTATAATGCAAGTTACACCAAATTTTCTTTTTTTTACCTCCTTTAATCACCAGACAATATTGTCCAAATAGACAGAGCACATTCACAAAGATACAACAAGCTGTATCAGCCCCCATAATCCACCTCATTTCTCGTCTAAAGATTCTGTCTGTCATCTTTTAATCATGTGGCTACACAAATTCCCAAATGTTCTCCCTATATAAGGTATAGGGAGAACGATGGTGACTGCCATACAGGCCAAGATTGCGGCCGACTTCCTTAACTACAGTACAGGGAGCCGACCGTGATGAGAGAAATTTTCCAGCCATAACCACTGTTTAAGATCATTTTGCGGGCACTCCCAGTAACGAACATGGTCCTATCGCATTGGCACTGACATATTGGCCATTTTTCGTTAAAAAAAACCCAGCCTAAATGGTTGGAGAGGAGATTCAATAAAAAAAAACAGCAAAAAAACATGCTAAACCCATGCAACCCAATGTAATATTGGACTAATGCAGTTATTTTACGGTTTTGCAGTTATGTTTTTGGAAATAGTGCATTGCTCCCGATACAGGTACTTAATAAAGAATGTTTCAATTATAGCTCTTATGTGGTGCTGCAGCTCTTTTCTTTTTTCTTTCATATACATTTGGGAAGAATGAGCATTCCCTGAGCTAAGTTTGCACACAGGATGGGCAACTCAAGTGTGCTGGATTGGAGAGGATCGGAGCTGCCATTTGTTATATTACTCCCGATACAATACACCTTAAAGGAATTATACACAGAAAAAATGACTTTGCCTTAATTCAATCTATAAACAAATAGATGTAAGCAGCAATTACTCTGATGTGTTTGTGTTTCTGCATGAATTCAATCTGTTCCCTGCCAGACTACCTGACTCTCTGTAAAGGCAAGCATGCTCAGTAATCCCTATGAGGCAGCATTGGGAGAGCAACTGTCACCATACAATTACAGCAAAACTATACATAACAGAAGAGTTTATGATTCTTAGTCACTGGATTGACAGCTGAAATATAAGATGTTTCAGCCTGGATATCTAAATAAATAGGGGACATATCAACAATAAATGGTACAGTGATATTTGGAAAAACATTACAGTTTCAAGTAACGGTAAATATAAAAAGCAAATTTCCCAGTGAAAATACTGTATCCTTTAAGTAAAGGTCTTCGCTACCTCATAGTGTTAAATTTAATGCGATATTGTAAGCGGCATTGGAGGAGTGCAAAGGCATGTGTCTTACCTTGCTGAGATTCCCCAATGGATCTAATAATCACTGTGATTTATCTGATTTCACAATAGCGAATTGTAAATTTTGCTCCGTAATTTCACTGCAAAACCTCTGCATGTCCTCAAAAAAGTTAATTGCTTATATAACCTTAAAATGCACAATTTGGCAGGGAAATGTTTCCTGAGTAAACAATGGAAGGAAAATTTCCCCTGAAATGTTGTGTGGTTTGTTATAACTGTAAGACACTTCATGTGAATAAACCACTTATTTCAGAAATACATGCTTCTGTCTCCATTTTAACATTTTTATTACCAGTCTATTTTTTTTTTTAAATGGCACTGTTACGCTTTAATTGCTACCTTTAATTGCTACCATAATATGGCAATGGGTAAATGTTTACACTTTGGGGGTGATTGCATAACATGTCTTATTTAATATTATCTCATGTATACACCTTTTGGTTAACATCAAACATTCCCTGTTTTTGTGTTAGAATAATGGTTTCTATTTTATATGTAAGAGCTATATCAGCATTAGGTGTTCTGTCACTAGATGACAGTGTTCTGTTTAACATCTGCATAAACTAACAAGGTTATTCAATAATGGTAAAAATGGTGTTAATTTTGCCCCAACCAATTAGACATTAACTTTCAAATGTTAAATAATATCTGATTGGTTGGGACAAAATTAGCACCATTTTTAACGATAAGAACTTTTATTGAATCTCCTTGTAAGTATTTTGCAATACGATGTCTAAGACACAACCCAAAGGGTAGAAAGGAGGCGGGCAACCGGACTTCAGTAAAACATCTTCAATTGTTTATTTAAAGTCTCTTAAAACCACACACATAGTAGCCATCGCTACAGGTTGTTGCAGACAAACAAAAGCAAAAACATGGGAACACCATAGGCACTAAGTATTTTGCAATAGCCTGTTCTATTAAATAGCTGTGTTCTGCTAAATAAAGTTGTTCAAACAATTCTTATTCAACATTGTGTATTCATTTCTAGGAAGTATATTATAGAATGATGTGAAACACACCACTTTTTAAACTCAAGCTCATATATTTCATGGCATTCTCTTTTAGCCTATTTGCTGTTAATCAAAGGAAATAATTTTTTCACTATTATCCATTTAAACCTGTTGTATTTTTCATTTTAAAAGAAAATTGAACGTAAAAATAACTTCATTAATCAAAAATGAAATCTCAGTTAATTACCCATGTAATAAGGGCCTGGTAGCTCTATTTTTAACTCAAAGAACTGTATATAAGTATAAAAATAAATCACCAGCAGAGAGATTGGGACACAAATTTTCCGCCTGGCCCAATCTTTGTTTTTCTAATGAACTGCACAACATTGCAGAACGGTCGATCGGAAAACACAAAACGGGTTTCAACGTTTGGAGTGATCCAATCAAAATGTTGAGCCCTGAGCCTGTGTAGAGGGTGCTTTAGACAAATGTGTCTGTTTCAAAGTTCTATATTACTGTTTAATGCTAAATTTACTATAAATTATAATCCTAATATTGCAATATGTACCAGGGCATCATTGGTTACATTACTAGTTATTACTAGTCTTTCATTCCCCTCATGCTAGCCATACACTAAGAAGAGATTGAATCCATTCAATGCTTGCTCATCAGTGGGATTCAATATTAGGCATATTATTATCTTCTGATGTTCCCTACTTTGGACCATTTCTTTTGCAATCAAAATGATTGGCCTAGGTGGTTGTTGGAACATATCAGGCACATCTAATAGCATATAGCCATTACAATGTTCCCAGTCCACCAAAAAATTTAGACCGAAATGAATCGTCATCATTAGAGGATGATGGGAAACATAGGAATAGACAGAAGTAAAAGCTACATTGTTTTTTTTTTTTTTAATTTTAGCTTTTTTAAAGTAAAAATATTTTGTTTTGTGTCCTATTACATGTTTAGTGATTTTTTCTCTTTTAAACCTAGATTAATTTATTTATGGGTTTCTTGTACATTGCTTTCAACTACATTCCAGTTTAATTTATCTCTTGAAATACAACTAATCAACTAACATTTTGCCAATTTAAGATTGAAATCATTGTGCAGTTTAAATTTTCTGCCTGAGTTATTATATGCTTTTATCCATGGCTAGCCAGGTAATGCTTCAGTTTGTTTATCAGATTAAACTTTAGGATAGAGTCAAAGATCAAGTATGTTCTTAATATAATATATTTTTCAGTTGCAGGAAGTTTGGGGGTTAATTTTATCAGCCAAAACATAAACAGAGAGTGTGGATTTAAAAAAGCGCATTTCATACCAGGGGCATTTCAAATTATTGTCTAATTCTTTACATGAGATAACCAAAAATATCAAAGATAGACACTCTATAATTGAGCACAAATACAGATCTTCTTTAAATGGCATGTTCCAAAGTAATTGTTCACAAAAATGAAACTGTTTAAGCTCTGTAATTATCAGTGTTTATTGTAAGAAGTGTTATGTACAAAAAGACAAGTGCCAAGTAAAAAGGAAACTTAAAATAGCCCTTTTATGCAAGGAGAGAAAATGTACATAACCCAAATATGGTGGAAACCAATCAAATCTGATTGCATTAACCCAGTACAAAACTAACATTTCTTTGGAATTTACTCAGGGTTATTTACATTTTAGCTTTAATTTATTTTTCATTTAACTATGGAATCCAAATTTTTGCTGTCTAAATTGAAATTCTTTTGCAAAACCACAAATTTCTACCTCGAACTACAACTGTTGTAAATTCTCACAGGGACATTTAATAAAAATTCTTATTGTTTAAAATGGTGCTAATTTTGCCCCAACCAATCAGATCTTATTTAACATTTGAAAGCTAACATCTGATTGGTTGGGGCAAAATTAGCACCATTTTTAACGATAAGAACTTTTGTTGAATTTCCCTGCATGTGCCTTAAAGTTTGTTATTATGACTTTAAAGGGCAGGTCCTCCCTTAAAAAAACAAAAATTGTTGACTCATCAGTTAACTGCCCGCAACCCCAATTGTTATTTTTACAAGTTTATTACATACATTAATAACCAGATATTTAAAGGACAACAATATAAAAAAAATAACATTACCCCCATTACATGTCCACACTTCCAGCAGCTGAAATTGCTTTATACAGCCGTGCTGCTCTCCCTTAGATATCACACAGCAAAGATAAGTGCTAAAAGACAAGATGGCCCAGGGCCATGATTAACATAACACTGGTCATTGGCTGGTGGGAATGTCTGTTACAACTTCTCTCCTCCTCCTCTGCCAGTCAAACAAACTTAAACTGTTCGGTTGCTAGGATACAGCCTACATAATCAAGCTGATCAAGGGTGGGAGGAGGAGTGTTTTCTCGCATGCTTGCATTGAGTGACTATTACAGGCAGACAGTATTGTTATGCCCCCTTTCACAGCATGGCTTATTGAAAGCAGAGAGAAGCTCAAAATCAGGAAAAAAAATGTATGGGGAGGGCTGCATACATACCTTTACTCTTTTGAAAGTAGTTAAAAAAAATGCATTGAGGCAATAGTTATCCTTTAAGCAAATGTATCTGCCTCCTCCCTCTACTCAATGAGCTTTTTTAAAGCCTAGCATATGCAGAGGAGGCAGCAGGTGAAATAGCAATCACTCATTGGCTGTGATGTTATTAGTCACAGATTTGATTGACTGCATGGAGGGAGGGGTCAACTTACTCTGCCAGAATGGAGACAATAATTATCTGGTTATTAATGCAGGTAATAAAGTATAAAATATATGAATTGGTGTTGGGGTTGGTAACTGACAATTGTTTTAAGGGTGACCATGCCCTTTTAGACATTAAGGGATCCAAACTTTTGCCTGGGACAAAATTTTGCCCATGCTATTAATTTGCAGCAACCAATCATATATTTGCTTTTTGCTAGGTTACTGCAGTTATATAACATCTGGTTGCTGAATTTTAATAGCATAGGCAAAATATTGCACCACTTATTGCATGTTGCTGTTACAGTATATATATTTCTACAGGCAGGGGAAAACAGCAGGTTCCATAGCAAATTTTGGACTGCCAACCGAAAACACCCTTTAATACATGCAAGTGAAAGAGACACACAAATGCCAAAGAGTTACACTATTGTGTTGCCTTTCTATCTCCCTTTTTTCCTTCTGTTAAGCCCTTAAGTCTTTTATTCCCTCCAGATACTCCTAATTCTCTCTATTTCATTCTTTAATACTACCCTTTCTTCCTTTTCTTACCCATTATTTCCCTTCTGATCTCCTTTGCCATGTATCTCCCCCAAAATCCCCCCATCTTTGATTCCTTGATCAATATTTAATACCATCTCTAAACTCCAGTTTAATACCGACCTCTAAAACCCCAAAACAAACTAACTACTGTGTAGAAAATAAAAATGCATCTACATTCGCACATATTGTGTAATTTATAAGGTCATAAAACATCATTCAAGGAGTGAATATTAGTATTTATTAGGCAAACATATTTCGGACTAAATAAAGTATAGAGCCAGTCAGACATGTGTATGTGTGTCTGGTGAGATAGCAAGCAAGAGCTCTCCTTATTTTCTTTGTCTTGGAATATATGCTATTCGCTAAGTGAGCTGCAACACCCCCCTTAATAAATAAAAGGAATTTTGTTACACACAATTACCTTGAGAGTTTAGGATCAGGTTGCATTGATACTCAAATAAATGTATATTGACAAGGCAGAGGTTTATATGTGGCAATGATGATAAGAACTCACAATCATAATTTTTAACATACTGTACATTCTAGAATTGTATGGGAGGCTGGAGTGCTTATTCCTACTAGAGACCAGGGAGCTTTGCTCCAGAATTGGAATCAAACTAACAGAATCAAATCCCATGTCAATGGGAATGGAAATTCCGCAATCAACATGGTTTAATTATTAGCTTACTATTAACTTTTAACAAATTGCATAGGGACCTGGGGAATGACATGGGGAACACGCACAAATGCCCCAAAGTATTTTATCATAAAAACTAACCTTTTCACTATTCCTATGGAACACAGCAATTATAGAGTAATCGCAGCAAATCTAGGATTTTTGGCATTAAATTTTAACACTTTAACAGGGTTATTCAATAAAAGTTCTTATTGATAAAAATGGTGCTAATTTTGCCCCAACCAATCAGATGTTAGCTTTTAGGGATGGCATAGAACTCGAACTCGAACCCGAGTTCGAGCCGAACTGTTCGAGTTCGAACGGACCCGGACTTCTCGAACTATCTCGGACGCGGACTTTCGATATTTCCCGGACTTTCGATGATTTATCGAATGTTCGAATGTTCGAACGTTCGAATCCGCGAGTAAAATGTACATGGTATCTAGGCGCGAACATCGAATCTGCGAGTAAAGTCTCCATTAAAGCCTATAGGCGAGCATCGAATCTGCGAGTAAAATGTCCATGTTACCTCGAACGTTCGAACGCGAAAGCTCGAAAGTAGCGCGTGTAAGAGTAAAATCGATTTTACGAAAGTCCTGGATATTGGAACATGCTCCCCAGACCATTTCCCAGGTCCCACAGCCATTTACATTAAGTTACCATTAATATTTTAGTTGTATTTGACTCGAACTTTTCGAACTATTTGCCTCCCATAGACTTTAATGGGTCCGTTTTCGAACTTTCGAACTTTCGAACTTTTACAATAGTTCGAAAGTTCGAAAACGGACCGAACTTTCAATAGTTCGACCATCTCTATTAGCTTTCAAATGTTAAATAAGATCTGATTGGTTGGTGCAAAATTAGCACCATTTTAAACGATAAGAACTTTTATTGAATCTCCCTGTAAGCTGACATTTTGATTAAATTTTACAAAGTTCCATCTGTCGAAATTCTAAAACCTACACCAGATCTGAAAATTTTCAAACCGACAACTTTGCCTCGAAACCTGGATTGCATTAAGTTATATTAACAAAAAAAACAAAAAACCTGCAGTTCCGAATCAAGGGATGATGTTTCATAAACTAAAGTGGCAGGAAATAGTTTAGATAGAAATATAAATGAGAATTACAGTTTTCTTAGAAGGAAAAATCTTTTCAACTCCCCTCACCCACACCCACCTAGCATTTACAGTATATTTTAGAAACATTGTCAATTCGATTATGTGAAAAAAAATCAATGAAATACTTAAATCATTTGAAAAACAACTGGAAATGTACATTTTTTAGATTTCACACTAACCCAGTAAACAATTATCTTATAATTGGATCGGTGAGGTAAGTAATTTTTGTGCTTTAGATGGTGAATTAGATGGTCTTGCTTCTTCAATAAACCTTCAGTTAACAGTTTTTTTGCTGCCAGGAGGTCATGACTGGAATGCAAGGTAAATTTAACACAGCTTAATGCTTAACTAACTTGTTTTAAACTAGAACGCTATACAATTAAATTACTTTTTATAGTGACTTGGTTCACTGTTGTGCATATGTGTCTGATTTTGCATGTATGCACTATTACCCCCAAATAATTATGAATGAAATAAAATGAAAACAACATTACTTTGAATGGAAAATTTGATTTGTATCTTTCAAAACCAAGGATACACAGTTCCATCAGAAATGAAAAAATAGATGAAGTTTTCCCCTAGTGACTTCTATTACATTTCATTTTTACTTAATCCACTCAACTTCGGTAAGTGGATTTTTTAAGTATAATGTGTCCAATGAAATGTATTTGAATGTTAAGAACATGCTATTTTCAAAGAAATACGGTGAAATGTAATAAAATATTGCTACTGAAATACAGATTGGAGAAAACAAGGCAAAATAATTTTTGTTCATACTCATTAAAGACTTTTCATAGTAGAATAGCATATATATATCACAGTGCACTTGCATAGATTATAAACATAATCCTTCCGACCATGTTAAAGGGCATGTTCACCCCTTTTAAAAAAAAATTCTATGTTGTAGGGCTAGTTCCCCCAGTCCCCACCGCTATATTATATTTGTAAGAAAGTCCCCCATTCGTTACTTCCCTTCCCTCTCTCCTCCGCAATGCCCGGCCTTCTGCTTACACAGAACTGCAAGCAGGGGACTGGACTGGCAGCCACCTCTGTGATTGGCTGAGAGGCAGTCAATCACAGAGGCGGCTGCCGGCAGTTCAGAATGCCGGAGGAAAGAGGGAAGGTAAGTAAAGATCGGGGGACTTTCTTATAAATATTTTATTGCGGTTGGGGCTGGGGGAACTATCCCTAATATGTGGGAAAGGGGTTTTACACTAGGGGGAGAGAGAGGAAAACGGGTGGGAGGGGGGGGGGGGGGAGGGGGGGGGGGGGGGGGAGTAAAGGGCTGCTCTGAGCAAGCCAAAAACCTCTGAGAGGACATCTCAGAGGTGGAAACAATTTCACTGGTGGGCAGGCTCCTGGTGGTCAGTTTTTTTTAACTTTGGGGGGACATTACAGGAGAACTATTTGGAGCTGGGATGTAAGGTAAGGATTTTTATACAGTACAGAATGGGACCAGTAGTGGGTTAAATGTTAGTTTTGGGGGTGGACATGCCCTTTAAGGAAGGTATTTACCATGATACATTTTTTATTTTATAAGTTAGGTCAAATTTTGCATCAGATTGGTGTAGCAGGCTTTCACCCCCTGGCTTTTTATAGCAATTATAGTTTATAATCATTAGATCTTCTTGGTTAGACTCTATACCAAGAAAAAATAAATATATATTTTTTTGGCCATTAACTCCCATCAGGTTCATCTTTCTTGTATAATAAGTTCTATGATTGATATAATCAATAATTAATTAATAGCTTTAATAGTGACTGTAAAGTTAATATTATTTGTAATAGTGAGTCTATAGTCATTGACACCCTTTACATTTTAATGTCACAAAAGGTATCTTTCTTATTTCCAAAAACAAGACCAAATAGCGAAATTACCTTAGAGCCACAATAGAATGGATCAATGCTACAACCTTATAAGGATTATGAACAGCAACAAAGCAAGGAATGAAATAATAAATTAATTTATTAAAATTTTTAGCAGTACCATAAACCTTTGGCAAATATTATAAAATGGATAGGAATACTAAAAGAAAGAAGGAGGTTGCACAGTACATGTACGTATTTCCATAATATAATGCATATTAAATTAGAACTAAACACCCAATTTTTACACTCCCGAATCTAAAAATATCCCCTTTAAAAACACCAATAAACTAATTAAAGTAAATTTAAACCCCTAAAGAAATGCATGAAATAGCTGTGTGTATGTACAGTGACTGGCCACACCCATAACCACAGTCAGATGCTCCCTTGCCTAATCTGTCTTGTAAAAGAATTGGCTAGACCATACCTGTGCAAAATAAAGCCCGGAGGGCCACATGCAGCCTGTTGGCTACGTCTGACTGGCCACTCAATACTAGACCTGTACCCCAAAAATCTTAATATTAATTATTTGTATCTGATTAATTGATAAATTGAATTTGATGGAATGGTTTTAAAATATTACATACCTTATAATAAAAAAATCCAAAGAACCAAATATATTAAGTTAATCTTTTTATAAAATCCAGTTTTGCAAAACACGAGAAACAAAATTTCCCTTCTTTTACACTTGTCGGCCTTCATGAACCAATTTTTAATGGAAGAAAGGGAATACCCCTTTGTTAGAACCTTATAGAAAGCACTATTGCAATTACATTTACGCATTAAATATTCACCTACCGGTATCTCTTTTATATATGGGGGGTGGTGGTGAGTGTTAACATTCAGGATTTAGTTGACCGCTGTATCTTTTTGATGGTTTATTGTTAATATTCTGGAATCCTATTTAAAAATCTTAAGATCCAGAAAATTCACTCTACCCCTATCATAATTTCATGTTAGAGGGATATTTCTATGATTTGTGTTCAATTTTCCCAGGAATATTTTCACCTTAAATAAGGTGTGTTTTGCAGGATTGTGTGAATTTGCAATGTTACGGTATTTCACCTTGTCACAGCAGAGTCTGTGGTGTGTCGTCTCTCTCTATCAACCTCTTTGCTTTTTACGCAAACATCAATGTTAAAATTACCAAACCAAGGAGAATTTAAGCTAGAATTTAATTGACCCTCATGCATTGTGCAATTAATTCACAACAAATAGCTGTACATTTCATAACTAAAAATCAGCAGCATTTTGGAAAAATCATTAACTAAATTGAAGTTTGCAGGAAGGAGGGCTGCTGAAATCAGTTCATGCCATACTCAGAATTACAAATGATTTCTTTTCATTGCTGCTTTTTTCTGCTACAGCTATCTGCTACTTAGGAATCATAGAATATATTCATAATTAACTTTAGTTCTTCTTTAAACTTTAGATACTTTTTAACTTTAGTTCTCCTTTTAAACACTAACTGTAGCACTGTAAGCTTGGTACAACATTTCTACCAAATATTGCATAGAATATTATTATCATTAACAAATAAATCTGCTCACCATGGGGCCAATTTAAGATGGAAGTGGTGTGTGTGTTATAGAATCAATGTCCCTCTGCCCTGCAATGTATAGTTAAGCTTTTATTTCATTCCCAGAGGTATTGATATTCAGAAAAAAAATAGCGATCTGCAAAAAGTATAGTACACTATGTCAGCACATTAGTCACTCTACATGCTCCTGCCTTTGAATACACTGTGAGATATTCCAGGTAATTGCTTTCTGGGAAGATGTGAGATAGACAGGACCTTGTGGCAGTGGAGTTTTGTGGTGTGAGTTTTAATACATCTCTCCTATTATTATTATTTTTTTTAATATATAAAAAACAAAGCAAAAACAAACAAACAAATAATGCAGTACGTTGTTACATTGAGATAAACATATTTCATGGCATGTTAATGCATTAGAACAATTCTGATACTAGTTATGATAAATCTTCTTGGTTGTTTGGATATTAAAGGGGAACAAAAGCCACCAGACAAAATTGTCCTAATAGACAGAGCACATTCACAAACACATAGCAAGCTTTGCCTTGACTCTCTGGCTTGGACCATTTTTAAAAATGCAAGGACACATAGAATTCACACTAAGTTCACACTATTGCATTCTGATTGTGTCCGTTTGTGTTCCGGTTCTTTGCATTTAAAAAAATCTCTGCAATTTCTATATAAATCTTTGGAAAATGCATTGTGAAAAAATGGACACAAAGGGCTAGGCCACACTGTCGCGATTTTCTTGAGATTGTGCATGCATTTTTTCCGATCATTGGAATCGCGGCAACGCACAAAAAAATCACGTTTTTGAGTGCAGTGTGATTGCGCTTGCGATTTGCATTCTGCATTTTAAATCGCAATCGCATGCGTTTTTCTATATGTAATGAAAAAACGCATGAGCAAATGCAAAGAAATCGCACATGAAATCGCATGCGATTCCTTGTGCGATTGTGTTTGCATTGCAGTGTGGCCGTGCCCAAATGCAAGACAAAAACAGATAGAAACTGACAGAAACTCATGCTGTGCATTTCTAGTGTGAACGAGCCCTTGCAGTTTAATTTTTAGCTAGCACAGATGTAAGGAATAGAATATTAAAATTGTAATAAAATTTTAAAATAAGTTTGGGGAATTGAACCCACAACCTTGTGTATTCTGTTTTTCTAAAAGCAAAGCTTTATATACTCATATCCCAACAGAATAATAATAATAATTGGTGGGAGGAGGGGAAAGGTAAATTCTGGGGATTAGAACAGAATCTGCATAAACGCAATTTACAGTACTAGAGAAAAATCTTGCAATATATAGGTGTTCTGGATTGAAAAGCTTTCACATTAGGATTAAAAAAATAACTTTGGTTCTCCTTTAATTAATATACACAATATTCTTTAAGGTTCCTTGGTCCGATCGTTGGAAGCAGAGGGGTTGAAATAGGAAGAGACTAGTACCATAAAAGCATGTAAGGTTAGTTTGTCTAGGTAAAGAGGTTTCCCGGGTGTCTGATAGTCCCAGATATTCTACAATATAAGGAGTATTACATTTCTTTCTTGCAGTCTCTGTCACCTCCAGATATTTCATCAGAATTTTAAACACACTCAGTTTCTGAGAAAAAAACATGTTCTTAATACACAGACCACATGCTACTGAATTTATCAACGTTACCTTGGTTGCAGTAGATAAGCTTTAACATAGCAAGTATTTGTGTTATCAATGATTTTCAAGCTTGGAGTGTAGGAGGGGCTAGTGCCATGCAGGATAAAAAAAATTGTATGGCTTGCACTGAATAAGGTCTACCCGAGGAAAGAAAGTTGAGGCCCACTCTATACATGAACTTCTAGGAGGCCCAGTAAGCACAGTTTAGAATCCAGGGGGATCATATATCTCTCCTATTATAGCTATTGTTAGGAAAGTGTGTAGTGACTTGGCAAGAATGGGTTAACTATTGGTATTAGTTCTTGCAAAGGACCAATAAAAATACCATTCCACCCTGGAACAGTCCTATTCTTTATATTACGATTAGTGAAGCATGGATCCAGATCTTCTTTTCCAGACAATGTGGGGTCGAACCATGTATCTGGAATTCTCTTCAGCTAGGTGTCTGGTGGGTACTTTAAGAACAACCATACATGGAAAATAAATGTATTTCGGTATTGGAATATGTAAAACAGAAACCAATATTATACTTGTGAATGGGAAAGTAGGCCCTTAAAAATGATACCCAACATGGAGCCCTTATTCCTTTGCCAAGGCGAGTTATTAATATCTTGGGAAATATGGATTACACACAGGTGATGTTTGGTATTGGAGGAATTGATAATTAATACAGGAGAGGAATATGTGGTCCATATCCCAATACAATGTACATCTACATTTATAAGGAATCTGCCTAACTGAGGGAGAATGAATGCTTTTGGCTAGTCATAAATCTGGACATTCTTAGACACTCCCACCTCATGTATAGCCCAGAGAAGGGGGGTGGTTCATGAAATGGTTTAAAAATCCTTGTAGCCCCTATAACTTAGTTCATACTGAGGGGACATGCTAAAACCATGTGTATGGACCCGGTGTTTCCTCCCGCCCCGGGATACAGGTCTTCTTCGAGTGAGTAGGGTCTGTGAATATTTTTATCCTTTTTATTTTATATAACTGTTGTACCTATTGTATGTCATTTTATTATAACACCATTTTCTTTTATTTTTGTGTTATGTGCACTGTCCACCTTTTGGACTATTAAATCTAAAATTTAATAAGTTTTGCCTTTGATGCTCTAAAAGAGGTTATTATTAAAGTACATATGCGTCCATACATTTCTGGCTGCATTCGTACTATCGCATAATATTGTATAGGCGATCTTACAATTGTGGTGTAAGATAGTAATCGTAACTTTAATCGTATTAAAATATCAATGCCGCATCTTTATAAGTAAAGGCAAACTTTATATCGGTTCATTATACCACTCACTGACTTCCCCTTTGCTCCTATTTATTCATGTACAGGTCTGTAGAAATTATATTGTTTTTCGATTAAATACATAATCATTAAAGGAAAAATGTAAAAAAAATGTAGGTATTTAAAAAATATTAAAGGACAATTATACTCACCTCCCTCTCGTTCCTTTCCCCCCACTCCAGCAAAGTACCCAGGGTGAGGACCTAAAATGCTAAGTCCTTACCTCCGGGTACATTACAAACTGTAACTGACAGCGCCAGTGGGGAGGATCTGACTGAAGCGACGAGGGAGATTACAAGTTAGTAGTGCAGGACTTTTGTAAAGTACCCAGAGGTGAGGACTTAGCATTTTAGTTCCTCACCCTAGGTACTTTGCAGGAATGGATTGGGGAAATGGTAAGTACAATTGTCCCTTAAAGGGCATGTCCACCCCTATTTCTAAAATCCTGTATGTAGTAGAACACCCCCAACAAGCTGGGTTTCGTTTTACTTGTGCCAAAGATGCTCCCAGGCTGTGTAAAGCTGCTTACAATCCCACGCTCCAGTACCGGTAAGTCCACACCTCTGCTGCACGTGCCCTTTACGTGCCCGAGCAGCAGCAGCAGAGACTCACTCGGGAATGGCAGTCAGCCATTGGCTGTGACGTCATTGTGACTGACGGAAGTATCGGGGAGCCGTGATGCTGGAGCGTGGGATTGTAAGAAGCTTTACACAGCCTGGGAGCATCTTTGGCACAAGTAAGTAAAACGAAACCCAGCTTGTCCGGGGTGTTCTACTACATACAGGATTTTAGAAATAGGGGTGGACATGCCCTTTAAAATGAAAAAAAAAAATTATTTTTCGCATATTGTATGGATGAAATTATAAATGAAATACAATCTCAAAAAAAGTCTGATTAGAGATTGTGTTTTAACACATCTTGTAGGCATTGAAGGGATTATAATGAATGTTGTGAGCTATCGTATATACTTAAATCAACAAGCTTGATTCCATGACCTAATGAAAGTGTCAAGGTGACACAAACACAGGTAATGTTTTTGAAAATCGCAGCTTCAATCTTGAACTTTCAAAGAAAAAATAAAATAATAATAAAACACTTGTTTGATCTGAACTACTCTTATTCAAAAACGTGAAAAAGATTTTTTCACGTCCAGGCATTGTTACACTCTCCTTTTAATATTTAGGTTTAGGTTTGTTGGCGGCTTTGCAAAATGAATCGAGAGAAAATGCAAGTGGCATCGATTCACAAATAGATCATGAAGTTTAACATTGCTGCCCATTTTATGCCATTGGATGGGTAACACCAAAGGGGAAGCGTCATTTAGAAGTCCAATCCTGGATGATGTAAGGGAGCCCAATAATGAACGGAGCCTGGAACTGAGTGTCTTAAACAGCACCTTCCAAGGAAAATAAAGATAGATCCAATGCTGAATAGATCATTAGGGGGTGGGAGCCTCACCATACAGACCAATGTACATTTTGAGGTAAGTCCCACCTCTTCTTACGTGTCACATGATAGAGTTCCATCCCTCATAGGAGAGCTATTCATAGCTGACTGGTGACCCCAGAATAAGCACAAGGGGAGGTTGTTCTTCCCCCCTTGTGCTTATTCTAGCACCATATATGCAGTTGGAGTGCCTCATGGGCTCTGAGCCCCGAGTGGAACTTTGTTCCTTTTCCTTCTTGTTCATATTTGATATATGTGTTGCATGTCCAGGTCTGGACCCACATATCCCTGATACTGTTTGTGCTGTTTCTATGCCCCAATTTGATATTTGAGCCTTAGGCTCTTTTGTCCATAAAATCAAAGTGTCCCTGCCTATTACCTTCAACATGCTCCAATCCATCTGCCCTCTGACTAGACTGAAGATCATCTATGAGTGTTGCAGATTGACAAACCAAAAGGGGCCAAATTAATCTAGAATCCTTGTTATAAAGCTGGAAAACACAGATTAGTGACAGAATAGGAAACCACAAAGCAGGTTGCTACATTATTAGTGTTTTTTTAAACATGTTTTTTATTAGTAAGTCCAGGCATAGAATCTTTTCAAAATAAATGTTACATGTAAGGTAAATAAGATATGAACAATGCTTACATAAGTAAAAGGACTTTGTCTGGAACATCATTTTTACTTTAAACAGTTATTTTCTTATTTGTAAACATGGTCTGCCATTTACGGACCTTAAAACAGTCTGCTGCTGGCTAGTTTGTGGGTGTGTTCAATAGGTTCTCTATTTCAAAGAAGGGGATGATCACCAAGTTACTGAGAGGCAATAGTTGAGGTAACTATAGTGTGGGGGGATCGTGTAAAATCATACGTTCGGTGAACCAGGTTGTCATTTGAAAGCAATGTAGCCTCTGTCTGACTGTTAATGGAAGAATGTTTATAAAGCTTTCCCATAGTAAGAAAAATTTCCTTACACGTCTCTCTTTGTCAAGGGTAGCTTCAACCCAATCCATATGGAACAAATGGTCTTGAAGAGTATTAGAGGGGGACATGTTGGCTTTGTCCAGTGTTGTAAAATAGCTTTTCTCCCGGCATACATTATTAGTGTTAATTTAATTAGTTAAAGAGTATCTCCACCCTAACATTTTTTTTTGCATATTGTAGGCCACCCCTGCCCACCCCCAACCGAAAAGTTAGATTTTAAAAAAAAGCAGCACAAACATACTTACAGTCCTTTTCTCCCGCGGCTGTCTCTGCCCAGCCCTCGGTTTACTGGAAGTTGCAAATAGGACCGGCAGCTGCATCTGTGATTGGCGGCTATAAAGGCAGCTGCAGGGACAAAGTATGTTTCTGATGCTTTTTTTTTTACTAATGTAACTTGGCAGTTGGAGATGGGAAGGGGTGGCCTACACTGGAGAAAAATACATTTAAAGGGTGAGGCTGGCATATAGAGACCATGAGAGTGTCACAGTCCCCCAGGAGGACCTGGAGGTGGCAGAAACCTTTTCACACACAGACAAGCTGTTACTCTTCAGTTTCCTGGACTTTGAACAGGCACTGCAGGAGAACCATTATGAGTAGGGATGGCATAGAACTCGAACTTGAACCCGAGTTCGAGCCGAACTTTCGAACCCGGATTTTTCGAACTGTCTCGGATGCGGACTTTCGATATTTCCCGGACTTTCGATGATTTATCGAATGTTTGACCGTTCGAATATTGAATCGGCGAGTAAAGG
The DNA here is from genome assembly GCA_019447015.1 of Hymenochirus boettgeri. NCBI lineage: Eukaryota > Metazoa > Chordata > Amphibia > Anura > Pipidae > Hymenochirus > Hymenochirus boettgeri. Next base: position 219,620,817 of record CM033470.1, on the reverse strand, counting down.
GTCCATTGAAACCTATACGCGAGCATCGAATCCGCGAGTAAAATGTACATGGTATATAGGCACGAACGCGAATCCACGAGTAAAGTCTCCATTACAGCCTATACGCGAGTATCGAATCCGCGAGTAAAATTTCCATGTTACCTCGAACGGTCGAACACGAGAGCGTGAAAGAAGCTCGCGTGAGAGTAAAATCGGTTTTACGAAAGTCCTGGATATTGGAACATGCTCCTCAGACCATTTCCCAGGTCCCACAGCCATTTACATTAAGTTACCATTAATATTTTGGTTGTATTTGACTCGAAATTTTCTAACTATTTGCCTCCCATAGACTTTAATGGGTCCGTTTTCGAACTTTCCCAATAGTTCGAAAGTTCGAAAACGGACCGAACTTTCAATAGTTCAACCATCTCTAATTATGAGCAGAGATGTATGGTAAGAGTTTTTTTAAACCACACAGTGGGCCAGTAGTGAGGTTTTTAGTTGATTGTAAAGTCCTTGTAATTTTCATGTGCCTTATATCATTATGCTTGTGAACATTCTAATTCATCCAGGTCTGGTATATCTGTTGTATTCAGTTAGATAAACTGGAAGTTTAGTTCTTGAAGACATTTCGCTAGTCATCTGACTGGCTATCTCAATTCAGAATGACTTGTACAAGAATCTGTTGGCAATGAAGTACCCTGGAAAGTCCCAATTTGCATATAACAGCAAGGTGTTAGTAACCTTCTGAATGCCAACGTGTGAGTGCATTGTGGCTAAGAGGTGTTATCAAAACTGTCCTGGGTAAGGTGTCAAAACAGCATTGTACATGGCAGACAGTCGGTGTCAAACCCCCCAACTCTATTCAGGCTTTGTTTCTTGGTACCCCATCCCTTTTAAATTTGATGTTTTGGTCTACAGCATTGATGTGTTCTGTGAAGGCTTGTACTTCCTTCTTGTGGATTTTACCAAAGGCGTCATCCACATCTGAATATCATTAATTTTGTAAATGTGGACTAAATAAACAACAATGCATAATTGTTTTAACTGTGCAATTTCACTCATTTCAAAACCCCAGGTCTGGGTTTTACACTTTTAAAAAGTGTCACAGAATTCAAAATCTTTTCTTCCCATAAATCTAGAATTCTATTCTGCTTTTTAGCTTTAGCGATTTTGTGGCACTTGCAGCTTTTAATCTCCCTGACTGAGTTCAAAGAAAACTATTGTTACAAAGATTAAGGATATTAATGGGCATATTTATAAAGGTTCACTAATATAGCAATTTTGGTATTGCCCTACATCGCCATGGCAAAGATCGATATTATCACTATTATCGCCATATTTCTAAAGCTGATTGTTTTCACAGTGATTTGTGTTGGTAGTATCTTCTCTTTTCTCTGCCATACAGGACATAACGCAATGAATGCAGCAATGTCATTTTTGCCACAGTGCCAAGGATGGGGGCCCAGTTTGGGACCCCTTAAGCCCCAAAGGCACTTGTCAGTGCTACAAAGGCCCTTTTTAGTGTAACAAAGGCACTTATCACTGCCGGGGGGGTCCTATTTATTTGCTGCAGGACCCTCTTAAGCTCCAAATTCTTTTAAAGGACCCTGGTGGGGTAGGGGGTCCCTGCCTGCGCCACTAGTGGGACATGGCCCCCTTCTGAGCAGCCCCTTAGATCACGCATATCGCTCTGCACTATGCCGGATTCGAGCACTAACGCTGGCGATAAGAAAAACAGCAATTGCAGTGGTAATAATTTTTCGCTGCCAGTTACTGCCGTTTTGTAAATTGTACAACAATATTTATATTTGAACTCGGCCAGGGAGGTTGAAAGCTGCAAGGGCCAATGCAATATTTTTTAAATGAATGTAAAACCCATGCTACCTGATGCAATATCAGGTTAGCATAGGTTTTGACCTAATATCGCATTGCCCACGCATAGCCTATGTAGTAATGGCTAAATTAGGATTAGCACAACAATTTTGCGCTAATTTTAACGCCATTACTACTGTGGCAAAAGGGGCAGTGTAATACTAAAAAAGTTAAGTTTTACCTGACCAGCATCCCGCAATGCAGTAAGTCTTGTGAGAGACTTTAAAGCATTGCGGGAGCCCAGTTACGTAAGCCGTAACTTTTTTAGTACAACATTGGCCCGATTACTGACTAAACTAAAGATTAAACAAAAACAGAATTAGAGGTAAGAATACTTGCTCCTGACCCTTAGAAACTTAGGGAATGAAAGTTTTTTGGGTGGTATATTGACCATTTAAAAGCTCCAGTGTAATAAATGACCAGACCCTGAGGAATCGGAGCCTACAACCACTTGTATGAAGCTAGACACAGGAATAGCTGTATCTAAAGCTGTATCTAAAACTGGATACACACGTTGAAAACTGGAACAGGAGAATAGGAAACAGGAGCACAAACAGCCACCCAAAAGCTCTCTTGAAAAAAACAAAAACTTTAAAAACAAAATACAGAACGGTTTGGTATCATTAGTCATACTTTTCACTTGATAAGAATATTCAGGGAAAAAAAGCACTGCAACCCAGTATAACAATACATAAATTAATTGTGACTCATAATGTCCCTAAGCCATAATTACAGTGCAGCAGACTGGCGTTGTATATTTAGCCCCAAGAGAGACCTCTAATATCTCGAATTAAGCATGTATGGATTATTCACTGACATGCCAGCATTATTAGCTTTGTTTACACAGTCCTAGACCAGCAATACATTGCAAAAAACTTTCTGCATATTAGACAGGCGCTGAGTGACCCTAGGGAGTCCCTGGCAGGGGTGAGTTAGAACCAGATGAAAAGGGGAGGGGTGGGGTTTGCTGACTAGTGATAGAGGGAAGATGCATGGAGAGATGATTGGCTGAGCAGGGGTGAGAAGAAAAGGGGGAAGAGGAGCAGGGAAGTGAAACAGGTTTTCACTTTCACTTTAGGTGCAAAGAACAGAACTAACCATGGAAACAGTTGAAGCAGCCTTGCAATTACCGAGACAAAAAGCAGCAGAAGCAGCAGTGAATGAAGACATTACAACCATGGGACCCACAACTTGTAAAATCAATGACATCACAATGAGGGTGTGCTCCCCTTACACCAAACAGAAACAGGATACACTGATGACACCACGAGGGTGGGCATTGGTGATGTCATTTGAAAGGCCCCACAGCAGAGGCATGGCACGCTCCCCCTACCACCAAACAGGGACAGAGCCCACTCATGATGTCAAATGTAGGGGACACAGGCAATACATTGGGCACAGAGTGGATCAGGTGCCCGGAGCAACTCCAGTCAGACAACCCACAGATGGGGAACACAGGAAATCTTTTGCTTCAAAGTCAAATAAAAAGAGGGAAATGGTTATTAACGCACAATCAGAATGGTTATTTAAGCAAACAGCAGACTTGGAGATGTTCCTATATTATATTTTGCTTCAACATGTTGTGTCTAATAATTGGAAATGGGGTGGGTAGAGGTCACTTAACTCTACCACTGTTAAGGAGCTGAGTGACCCCAGGGAGTGAGGCCATGGCAGGGGGAGGGGGGGTTTAGTTTACTGGTTAGTGATAGCAGAGGCTAAGAAGGGTGAGAAGTTCAAAGTAAAGAAGGAAAAGGTGCAGGAAGTAAAAAGAGGTACAGCCAGCAATCCTCATCAGGGATACAGAGCCCCAAAAAAGGGGAGTGAGGTAGATCAGTGTCATTGTAGCGGGGGGGGGTATGTAACAGTGGTCCAAAAAAGTGGTAAGGTTAAAAGGGTGTTAGGCACTCATAAAGTCAATGTGTTTGTGGCTTAATGGACCATTGGTGAAAGGAAGGCAGGATCTTGAATACTGTATATGGTTACTATGTTTATATTGTTTATATGATTATATGGCAGTCTTCAATGTTGTTAAATTAATAATAATAAATGCTGTAGCCTTTTGCTCCAACATGTTGCTGTGACTAGTTATTGGAAAATGAGTTGGGTAGAGGGCACTAAACGATACCATGAACCATTGTGACCTAATAATTCTTTCCTCTTGCAAAGAGAGGGTAAGTTTTATTTAAATTGTAAAATTTGAAATGTGCAACTTTTTTATGTTCTTTATGTGCTAATATATGATTTACTATTGCTGACAGGGAATGTTTGGAGTTTTTGTAGCTTGCAAACATCTGGAGGGTCATAGGTTGGGCATCCCTGATATACTACATATAAGGACATGTGGTATCTATAGAGCTGAAATAGCCAAAGCCATAGAAAACCTGCACATCTTTAGGCTTATGTACCAAGAGGTGCAAAAGTTTGTCTGTACTATTAATCTACAGCGACCAATAAGATGTTATCTAACTATAGTAGACCAGTATAAAGCTAACATCTGATTGGTTGCTGCAGATTAACAACACACTTCTTAGTACATGAGCCTGATTATGTTTTAATATACACATGCCTTTATTTCTAGCCCCAAAGTCTGCATTAAGTAACATTCATGGCTATAATATGTCAGCCTATTAAATTGTAGACCATACATCCTTCCTAATTTTCCAATAACTGAATAATTGCAATAACTGAAATTAAGGTACACCAAGAAATGACACCAGCAGCAAACATTCTATATAAAAAAAAACAACAACAATCATATTTTCCTCTGCTTTGTTCTAAGTTCCTAACCTAGGATCTTGACACACAAGATCTGAATAAAGTATACTCAAGGTGCTGTAAATAAGTGCAATATGAAAAACCTTAATGAAAAATGATTAAAAAAGAAAAATGAATTTCAGTGGAATTTAGACCAAAGCAAATTTAGACAATGAACTGTTAAGCACAGAATTTGTGACTAGTCAGGCATTAAATCCTTTACAAAGAAACAAGAGCCAGGCTGTTGATGTATACACACCAATATAATATGATTCTGCTTGCAACATAAAAGACAGTATTCAGTACTATGTAGTTCATGGAATGATTGTAAAATTGCTATTTTTCTTCGAAAGATAACATTACCTTCTTAATTTGTTTAGGAATGCAGCTTGCATTATCATGGCAGGAATTACATTAAAACTGTAATCCCATAGGATACATTTCCATAGATACATATATTGTCTATATTTAATTAAATGTTTTATATCTTCATAAAATGGATAATATGAATTATTTAAACTGGCAAGCTACATATTTAAAATTATTTTTCTCAGTTACAATAAGCTGCAGCCAAACTTTCACTGTAAACATAAAATATAAACTGTAGTGGAAAGGTGAACCTTTCATGTGTTTTTTGGTTTATGGGTAACTGTGGTCTCCATACAAGTGTCCTCTATTTAAAATACCTCTCGCATGCCTTCCAGACAAGCCTAGGCTGGTGTCTCTAGCTTTTCTGGGTTTTAAGTTATAGGCTTTTAAACTTAAATTCAGACAGGATAAACAAGAAACTGTGTGACATTCATTATCTGCTGTTTAAAAATAAAATATTATCCGTAATATAATTTTGCACAGACTGCGGCGAGAGATGAGATCTAGGGCACATTTTAAAGGAAAGACTGCAGGCTTTTCTTAAACCTGAGGGCTTGTACACATGAACACATAATTTGTTGCAGCCAACCAGTTTGCCACTATCGACCAGTTGGCCGGGACTAATAAGTGACGATCACAGCAAAAGAAGCCGCAACCAACAGTTTGCCACGAGTGATTGAGCGGTCCATAGGAGACTAAAAATTTGCCCGTGATTTACTGACGTGTCTGGATCATCCATTCTTCTGGCAAATTTGTTCAGACGAAAGGACAACCATCAAAACACAAAGAACTGACTTTCTGTATGTAGGGCCCTAATAGTGTCCACTAAGATATTCCCTTACTCATTTAAGATATGAGCATGTTTGACCCATTCTACAGCAAATTTGTAGAATACTTAGGTATTTGTAATATAAACAATTCATTTAAAAATATGTTTTCCCCCACTGACCTACTTGAAGTCACTTTGTGATCCAAATTGTTAAATAAGAGGTCACTAAAATATATTTTAACTAAGGTGTACAAATAATATGCCCATGACAATTTGCTTTCTATAAGTAATTACAAGACTTCTGTACCTCATATATCAAAAGCATCATCAATAAAAAGTGCTTGTTTAATTATAGAATAATAACAGATACCATTTTCATTGTCAGGTTTACATTTTTTCATGGCAAATTGAGACTTTTGGGGGGGAAAAGCTCTTGGACCGATAACTGGGTTCTTGCTTCTTCTCTTAGTACAGTTTATTATGCTTTGGGTTTAATCTATTTAATTGTTAATTTGTTTTGTAAGATTATTCTCTACTGTTTCTCCCTTAATAAAATCATGTTACTGACCTTTAACCATATTACATCTCTTTTACTAAAGACATGGGCTAGGTTTCAGTAGAACAATAGCATAGAGATAACTGAAATGTTTTCCTAAATCAAATAGTGGAAATTGACCAAAAATATAATGTTGATGTCTTTTGACCAGAGTGGTACCTTCCCTAATCCAGAATTATAATGTTTAAGCAGCAGTTAATATTCTTTAGGCTTTAGGGATTACTCATTGTTTTAGTTATTGTATAAATTCCAGTGACATAAATCAGCCCAGAAATACTTTTGTACAGTCAAGCAAAAGTTGTTGAACCTCCTCAATGTTAATACTACTTGCAGTTGAGCTTCTGATTGAAATAATTCATGCCTACTTCTCTAGGCAAAAACATCAAACACAACAGCATTCAGTAGCTTTACTTTGTTTATTTACCTAACAATTAACATTGCTGAAATTGAATACATTTGTTTATGATTCCGTTAAGAGACATTCAGAGGTGAACAGAAAGGAACTGGAACAAATCAACAATTTTTCAGCAGGAGCTTTCACAGGGGGAATGAGAACTGTTACCAGCTACAACTAATTTTATAGTAACCGTGGTCAAACTAACTGAAATACAATTTTATCAACTACTGGACCATTTATTTAACTTATTTTATTTGCACGTTTATCTTAGTAATCCAAAACTTCTAGAAATAAGTGAGAATAAAAATCTCTACTAATGTCACCTGTATTTTTCACCTTTCCACTTGGCAAGGTTTTACAGCTGAATTATATATAAAGCGAAGTGTGTTCAGTAAAAAAGCAACTTACAGATGTCTAAAAAGATATTGTTTTTGTGCTCACTGCTGCACGCAACTTAAACTCCGATTGCAGGTAATTTGCAATCTGGCCCTTTTGCTTTATCCAGGAACAAGATATAGCACATATCTATTTATAGCCCAGTCTACAGTAAATCAGATATTTTTTAAAAATAAAACATTGATCTAAATTGATACTGTACACATTTATGTTAGACTTTTTTTTTAATAGAAATGTTAACATAAGAAAAGACATGCACAGCCAGTTATGCACTAGTAACCAATCAAAATAAGAGACAAAAATTTAAACAAATTACTGAAAATATCTGTTGTATTCAATTAGATCAACTGGACTTGAAGTTTAGCTCTTGAAGCTGTTTCGCTAGTCATCCGACTGGCTTTCTCAATTCAGAATGACTTGTACAAGAATCTGTGGCAATTATGTACCCTGGAAAATCCCAATTAGCATATCACAGCCAGGTGTTAAGGGCGTGGTTGTGGCTAAGAGGTGTTATAGGAACGCCCAGGGTAAGGTGTCAAAACAGCATTGTATATGGAAGGCATGGCCACACCTGGCTGTGATATGCTTATTGGGAATTTCCATAATTGCCACAGATTCTTGTACAAGTCATTCTGAATTGAGAAAGCCAATCGGGTGACTAGCTAAACGTCTTCAAGAACTAAACTTCAAGTCCAGTTGATCTAATTGAATACAACAGATATACCATGACCTGGATGAATGAGAACCTTCACAAGCAAGTTAAAGAAAAGTTAAAGAGGAAATCAAAGGAAATCAGGGACTGAACAATTATCTGATGTTACTTGTGGGTATAGGGAAAGCGTATTTATATTATTAGAAATTATTCTGTCACAAGCATTTTTCAACAGAAATGTTGTAATAATAGGGGTGTTTTCTCCCTTGAAGCCAATTGAAAAAAATACTTGATTGAAATGTATCCAGTTTTTACCATTGCACAATTCTTTATGCATAGTCACAATCCTGAGAACTTTTTCCCAGTGTTCTCAGGAAGCATTCTGCATATTATTCAGATGAATTAATTCATATTACACTTCCTTAGTAAACCAAATTTGATCTTTATTGACTCTGTAGTGATCAAAATATTATTTTTTGCTGAGTTTTTAGGGGTCAGTTCCTAAAAATAAAAAAACAAGTTTCTGTGTCCAGACAAAATAAAAAGCACTGCTCACAAAATCCATTAGCTGGAAAAACACTAGTTTCAAGTAACATGGGGTCTCAATGTGTTTCTGTTGCTGCCATGGTTGCCCAAGGCAGGAAAAATGTTTGGTCCTTTAGTTGTTTCTTTTTTAACTAAATAATATTGCAAATGGATAGAGAAATTTGAATGTTCCATATGGTATACACAAAACACAAGGCTTACTATATTAATGAGAATAAATATTCTCATTAAATAGAATAAATATTATATACATATATATTCATCCTTAGAAAATTAGGGGAGGGGGGGGGTTACTGAGAGCAACTGGGCTCTTTTATGGAGTTAAAATCATGCTAACTGATTCAATTTCCGGGATTTACCTACACTCGCAAACTGCGTATTGAATCCCAGAAGAAAGATTTACCCAGAGAAATAGCACCCAGGTACCAGAAACAGTAAACTAGAGAAGGAAAGTTACTACAGGCATAAACTTTGAATTTGGTTTGAAAATCTGCTGCAGGTTGTGTGTGTCTGTGCTGCAGGTTTTAAAATGCAACAATCTTGCTATGGTAATGAAAAAGAACATTCAATTTTCATAATCCATTCTGATTAAATGCACATATATTTAATATTGTGTGTATGGTTGCCATGGAACAGAAAATTAGGATGGATGTTGGAGTGTATCAGTAGATGTGTACCTGTATCTGTGTGGGTTAGGGGGTATATTTTTGATGGTTTAGGTATGGTTAACATGGAAATGGAAGAGCGGATGGTTGCTGGAGTGCATCATCAGGTGTGCGTACTATTCTATGTGTGGGATTTGGGGGAATGTTTTTGTATTTTCATAAAACTAATGTTTTGATAATTTAGGTATTGTTGCCATAGAAATAGAAGGGTAGTTTGGGTTGGAAGGGTGTATTAGTCAGTAGGTGTGTGTGTCTGTGTGGGGTTAGGGGGTGTGGTTTTGCATTTCAGACCATAAAACTAACGTTTGGGGTAATTTGGATTTGGTTGCCATAGAAACTGAAGGGTAGGTTGAGTTGTAAGGGTATATAAGTAGGTTTATATACCTGTGTCTTTGTGGTGTTATGGAGTTTGCCTTTGCATTTTAGACCATAAAACTAATTTTGTTGATAGTTTAGGTATGGTTGCCATGAAAAAAGGTGTGTATAGCTGTTTCTGTGTGGTCTTAGGGGAATTTTTAACTAACTAACTAACATCAATAAACTAACTTTATTGATGATTGCCATGCAAACGGAAGGTAGATTTGGTTGTAAGTGTGCATGAGTAGGTGTGTCTACCTGTGTCTATGTGGTGTTAGGGGTATGGTTTTATGTTTGTGTCCATAAAAGACAGATGTCTGTCCTGTGACCCAGCAGACTACTACAACTACAACTCTCAGCATTCACCAAGAGCAGAGTTGTAGTTTGCAAATTCCAGAAGGAACACAGGATAGGGATCCTTGCTATAAAACTAATTGTAATACTAAATACATAAATCATACATTGTGCTTTACATATATTTATTACTGTTCTTTTTTATTTTAAGGACTTTTGTCTTGTAATTGTGTGTTGTTTAATTAGTTGTATGTGTTTGTGTCAGAAAGATGCAGTGTGTAGTTAGTGTAGCTTTGGATAAGGTACATTTTATTACGAAAATGAAATTAGGATTTGATTTGATCACATGACAGTGAAACCCCGGAATGATCAAAAACTGTGGGAGGAAATACAGTCCACAGAAAATAGAAAGAAGAGTAAATTGGCTATTTAAGACAAATTAAATAAAAGAAAGCACCCAGCTAGAGAGCTACTTGATTAATTTAGCAATACTTAGTGCAAATCATTATATGCTACTATCCTGTTTTATTGGCATAGGCTATAAGTGCACCCATGTGAAAAATGCTAATGGGAAACTAGAGCTTTTAAACGCTGAAAAAAACTTTGCACCTTTTATTCAACATTTAAACCAAGTACCTAAGGGCTAATATTAGGGGCCTTTATTAGTTTATCCTGTCCTTACATTTTAAGACCTGAGACATAAACAGAATATCAAAAATGTACTACACAAAATTAAAGAATGAATAAAACTTCCTACTGTAAACTATGTATTTGAATATGGAAATTATCATATTAACCCAAATTTTCTAATTTCTTTTAATGGAGTTTTCAAAATCACTGAATTTCCATAGTCAACTCAGTTTCTTATTTTATTTGTTCTAAAACCAGAGAATATCTACTGTTCAGAAGAGTTCCAGACTCAAAAAGCCGAGCTGGAATTGGTGATCTGGAACCAAAAAATGAACACATGGGGTTCTTCACACACACATCAGAACTAGACCAATAGAGCAGAGTGGGGTGAAGAAACACATCCTTAATTCTGAATATTAAAAGCTCCTTTATTAATATAGCATTATAAGGGCCTTTTAAAGGACAACAATACCCAAAAAAACAACATCTGCTCCATTACATGTCCACACTTCCAGCAGCTGAAATCTCATTTACAACCATGCTGCCCTCCCTTATATATCACACAGCAAAGATGAGCGCTAACAGCCTGCCTCCTAGAAGGCCTAGGGCCATTGTTAACATATCACTTGTCATTGGCTGGTGGGAATGTCTGTTACAACCTCTCTCCTCCTCCTCCTCTGCCTGTCAAACAAACTTGAACTGTTCGGTTGCTAGAATACAGCCTACATAATCAAGCTAATCAAGGGTGGGTGCAGGAGGGTTTTCTCGCATGCTAGCTTTGTGGGACAGTTACAGGCAGACAGAATTGTTATGCCCCCTTCACAGCAGGGCTAATTGAAGGCAGAGAGAGGCTTGAAATCACGTGAGAAAAAATGTATAGGGAGGGCTGCATACCTTTACTCTTTTTAAAGCAGTTTTTTAAAAAAAATGCATTGAGGCAATACATTTATCCTTTAAATACCGCAGAAAAATTATGATTATAATCATATTAAGCACACCCACCACACTTTGTATTTGGTTAGCGGTTTTCTCGATCACATCTATATTTCTATATATGTTCCGGTACCTTACATCTATAGATGCTAGTTTGTAGTATTATGTAGTTTTGCCCTACATAATTATTCAATATACTTTACTCTTCTTATTCTTTTTAGTTTTAAATTCTTTAGTAAAAACCAGGAGCAGAGCATGCTGTTTTTCAAATTTGTAGCATTGCAACATCACATTAGTGAAAACAGCTAACTTGGCTATGCATACCAAGGATTTCACATGCTACTTCTATGCGTTAGGCTATTTATTTAGAATACCATCTGTTCCAGAAGACTTATAGGCAGTAAATGACTATAGTCCAATAGAAATTCAAATCCACTTAGTCAGGTTTGTTTTTCCTGGGGAGAGGCAAAGGCATTATGATAACTCTTAACAAGTATATTTTGCTGGAAAATTTAGCTTTCTAACATGGGTTTTGTGTTTTATTTCCCAGCATTCCAGTATCACATAGTGTGATCAATATGGCCATTGTATATACCAACTCCTAAGCTACTGCAAGGAACTTGTTACACCTGATCTTGCCCACTAGCACTTTCTAGCCAGTCCTGTTACAGCACATATTAATCAGGGGATAATGTGAGCCAGGAGGTGTGGCAAGACAGTTCACTTACACACAGTTGTCTTATATAGTTATTGAAGGGATTACATTTAATTTAATGCAATTTACTGGAGTGGTATACAGTTTATTGGTGTTAATTGGGGGGGGATACTTTTAGATTATGTAGTATTAAAATTTTTGTTTAAGTTCTCCTTTAAGCAACATACAGTAAATGGTTATCATTGAATATATATGGTAACAGCTGGTACTGTGTCCATTTGTGTGCATTTGTGATTGTGTTCTTGTTTAGTTCCAGGTTCATGCACGGGTTGTGTAGACTACACTTATTTGTTGGGTTGTGGATGCTGGGTTTTGCATAGAGGGGTTGAACTTGATGGACTATTGTCTTTTTCAACCCAAAATAACTTTTTTAATGCCCCTGAATATGGTATTTTTTGTCTTGTGTCAGAGCTTAACTATTGTTATTTCTTGCTTTGGGTGAAAGGACAACTCAATTGTAAAAAATATTCTTTTTTAAAAAAGAAATGTACCTGAGGCAGAGGTGGAATTTATTATTCCCACCTCCCAATAGTAATTGAGGAGCACCAATTCATATAGTTTTCATTTGCCAGGTTAGTTTCCTGGACTTTCTTGTAATAAAGGTAGTGCTGAAGCCCAAAAACAATATCAGGAGGAAGAAATTACCAATCCAACCTTCTCCTTTAAAAAATACACATATTACCAGAGATTCCAAACATGCAAAAAAAATTAAGGTAAAAGGCTGCCCAAAAGCATTTTTTGTCAAGGTACATGGTTAGTTATCATTTTTAAATGCTGTAAATTTAAAGTGCAGGATTTTGTTGATTAGTTTATTTTGAACTGATGATTTGTGTCATCGCTTTTTAAAAGATTTATTCCAGCTAATGATAGGTCCTTAAAGGGGAAGTTCAATGCAAATACATTTACTTTTAAGAAAAAAGAGCAGTATTTTTCCATCCTAATGACCTTAATCAGCCCATTCAGCATTTTGCATGAGTATAAATAAACGCTTTCAAAATACTGGCTTTCGGTTTGCAGGACCCCTAATAGAGACCGTTATGGTCTTGATTTAGTTGCTCAGTAGAGATGTGAGCATGTTTGACCCATTCAACAGACAATCAGTAGAAATTACTGTTAGGAACATTTCAAGGAAGTGGTGCATTCTGGGAAGCTCACTAATATGCCAATGATAAGAGGTGATATTTTTACCATTACTTCAATTAAACCATCTCTAGTTAGTATGTACTGTATTTATCACATGCCTATGTAAAAAGTAGACCAGGTGGTATCCATGTGGACTGAGTAAATTATACTGCATTAAGCACTTGTTTTCTAATTTGACAATCCCTGCAATTTTAACTTGTGATGTCAACCTCTACCATCCTAATTTAATTAAATAATTGCAATTGGTCAATCTTTGTCTGTTTCCCTTAACCTTTATAAAACATATGCCTGAATTTATAGTGTGCTATCCAGATGTTATCCATTTACCTCAGAATATCCCACCATACATGGACATGTTTGCTTACAGATTAGCTGCTAAGGAAAAGAAAACCATAAGGAAAGGACTGTGGGGTGTCTGGAACATTTCAGACATTCATGTTTTACATACATATCAGGTAATTGAAGAATTGATCCCTAAACTTACCAAGAGTCACTGAAACAACACAAGAAAATGCATTTGTGGATTACTGTGGCTCCTTCATATTCCACAAATTCATCACATCAGTGTTCACCACCCGTAAGAAATCATGGGTTTAATTAACTGTCTCCAGTGTTCACAAATGCTCATTGTACTCAAATAAAACACTGGTTATATTTTCTGTTTGGATGTGTAAGCTTTTGAAAATGTATCAATATGAATTTATTAATAAGGCGAGGTACCCAATATAAAAAAAAACTCTGATAATGGAATATCAATGTAATCGCAGAGCAAATTCATGGTAACAATGCGTTTGCATCTTTCGTGCATGCTACTGCAAGTTGTAGTATGGGTGCAGCCACGCTGCTAGGCCATGCTGCCCCATTTTCTCACGTGCTAAAAATCATGTGAGAATCGCAAAGCAGTGCATGTCAATGTGGGTGGCCCCATTGCATGTGCTGTGCTGCGATCTGTTTGTGGTGCACATGAGATCACCATGATCACCAGATTACATCTTCTCTGAGGGGGACCAATAACTATAATATGGCAAAGGGGTTTGGAGCTAGGGGGAGGGAGACCAAATCGGGAGGGAGAGGGAGGGGAGGGGGGAGACCAAATCGGGAGGGGAGGGGGGGGGCTCTTCTGCGCATGGCAAAATTCTCCCGGAGGGGAGACAGGAGGCATTGCAGGAGATTGCAGGAGAACCATTTGGAGCTGGGATGTAAGGTAAGGATTTTTATACACTACAGAGTGGGGCCAGTAGTGGGGGGGATGATAGTTTTGGGGGTGGACATCCCCTTTAAAGGAACAGTTCACTTTTCAATTATACTATTCCTTTAAGCTTAGTCCATTATACAATGGAGTAGCATTGTTACACGTTACAGTCTGTTTGTGCTGCAATCTGTGCAATTTTTGGTAATTAAAGCACATGTGATTTGCAAAAAGATGCTGATCGCATGCGCTCTGAAAGCCAAATGCAGCACAGGAAATTTGCACCCACATTGACATGAACTGCTATGTGATTCTCATGTGCTAATGGATCGCAAGCATGATCGTAAGCGTGTAAGAAATCACACTAGTAAGGCCACACTGTACTAGGCGGAAACATGCATTAAAAGCTTGCTTGCATCGGCACAAGTTTCACGCACATTTCTGTCTAGTTGTGCTAAGCGTGTCTGCGTGACTGATTGTATCTGTGTGAGAGTGTCTACATGATAGTCTGTGCATTACAGAATCATTGAGCATGTCTGTGTGACTGAGCATTTCTGCATGACAGTGGAAGGAGGAAGGATTTCAGGGAAGGGCAATTAAAATAATGAAGGGAATGGAGGGGCTTGACTATGAAGAGTAGGCAACTTGGGGCTGTTTACATTGTATAATCTGCAATTGTGCGGGGATATGATCACTTTACAGTGGACATCCTATAAAATTAGAAGAAAAGAAGTTTCATCTTTACGTTAGGAAAGGTTTCTTTACAGTGAAACTATGGAACAGATGTGGAAATGGCAAGTTCATTGAATACTTTAAAAGTGGGCTGGATAAGTTTTTAAAACTAAAAACTAAACCTAAAAAATATTGATAATTATTGGTATTAATGCATATAGGGTAGTTCTGGTTGATCCATAGAACCTGTCCGATTGCTGTTTGGAGTCAGAAAGGTATGTTTTCCCCTTTTCAGTTGCTCTGGATCAACTGTTAAGTAATGAATAGGGTATAAAGGTTAGACTAGATGGACAAATGTCTTTATTCAACCTCCATTACTATGTTACTAAATTAATCCACAATATCAATATTTTATACATCTATCAGGGAGATTCAATAGAAATTCCTATCCTTAAAAATGGTGCTAATTTTGCCCCAACCAATCAGATATTATTTAACATTTGAAAGCTAACATCTGATTGGTTGGGGCAAAATTAGCATAATTTTTAACGATATGAACTTTTATTGAATATCCCTGTATATGTTTACATTTGTACATGTATATGTATCTGTTATCAGATTTTCTTACAGAGAAGTGGAAGATGGCCAATCCTTTTAGGGTGCCTACAAGTACTGCACTAATAAGAAAAAATAAATAAACATTTTATTCCATTCTAGGGTTATGAATTAACCCTTCATTCCAAAATATAGTAAATAATTAAAGGAAATATTAGCCTTGTTTCCAAACTCAAAGGTTAAAAACATTTACTGTATTTAAAATATCCCCAGTGATTTATTAATAACTAAATATTTATCTAATTGATGTATGTTTTATATGTTTTTAAGCATGCATACATTGAAATAGGAGCAGTGTAGATGCCATTACCTTTTTAAATGTGCACTTGTATTTATTCTTATGAATTTTTTGCTTTCAATATCTGCACTCAATGTGATGGATCTGCTTGTATATTTTGTATTTTGTTTGGATGGAACTGTCTAAACCTTTACTGTGCACTTACCTTTATCCGATTTCAGGTGCTCATTAAAAACATTAAATCATAAAGAGTCAGTCTGCATTTAGAAAATAAATGCAGGAAACAGTCAGCTTACATGGCTAATGGTCATTAAAGCTAGAGAGTCATTTTTCATTATATAGAGAAAAGCCAGAGACTATTAGCTAAATAGTTTAGTAGCTGGGATTAAGAAAGGGAAAGTTATTTGGAACTAGAAGCAGGTGAAATTTAGCTCATATGGATAGAGACCCAAAAAGTGCACTGTTCTTTTAAGATGTGCTAATTTTAAATTTCACATTTTATTTCTTTACTATACCTATATTGCAGAATATATTGTAAGCAATGTAAATACAAATTATCTCAGTTGGAAAGGTAGCATTATTTGTAAAAGGAATTTTAATATTTCGATCACTTTACTGAATTTCATTAGTTCAATATGTGAACATCTGTATTTTGTTTTATTTATATACCTACCTACCTATATTTTATCTATATGTCCTAGTCCTAACATATGTGCCAATATAACAAGATTCAATTATTCACACAATACCGTTTAGTCCTTTGAAAAAGTAAAGCGGATTTTAATAGCATGTCAATATAGTATATTACACTATAGTATTATAGTATATTATACTGTACAGATCGTATCATGTCAATATCAATTACATATAGTACAAAGAAATGGTTTAACCTTTCTTAACATATTCAAGAATAGGCTACTAATGGTATTAAAATATATTCTTTAATATGTTTTCTTTTATGCAAATACTTGCTTTGTTATCAGTTTCCATTTAATAGTCATGTTAAATCATGAACTAACCTTGAATGATACATTATTCTGCAAATTGATCTCCTTTTGCAAACTGGGTAACATACAGTATAGTACAATTCTTTATAACATTTCTCTCATATATTAATGGAGAAACACCTTCTAATAACAGAAGGCATCTTGCAGTCTCATGCTATATGTATAGCATTGCCCACAAAAAAAAAGAAACAAGAAGCAATTTCTTACTCCCATGTTCCCCAGAGTAAGGGGAGGAGATATGCAAAATACTCCTTTATGTCCCTTAGCTTATGCATGTGTCCAGAACCGCTGGCTAATAACATGCAATATAGCCTAATATATAGAGCCAATCATCCAACCTTTTTGCTCCTTTTGGCCCCTATCTCCCTAAGCTTTCTAGCTGCCTTTTCTCATTTATTACAAACAATGTTATTAACTTATATGCACTTTCTACAGTAAGCTAATGCATTGGAGAGTAATACATTGAAATAAAGGGGAGTAATTGCTATTTTTGTTATATACTGCAAAATATGAGGAAGGCACATTTGTAAGGGAGCTACTAATTTATTTTAAATTGTGCGGAGTGACAAATTCACGTTTCAGGGTCTCTTTTCTTGACTTTTCTTGTGTGGTACTTCTTTGATAGCTTTCGTGTCAGTCTAGTCTGGCCCTAGATTGTAAGCTCTCTTGGGCAGGGCCCCCCTTCCTTTAGTTCAACAGTAATTTTGATCTCAAGCAAACATTTATTTGTGTAGGGCTGTTAAGGGATACTGTAATTCTCGCTATAATGGCCATATTTAGAAAGGTGCGGTATTGCAATTTCACAATACCATGCCTTTAATGATTGAAACCATAATGGTACTTTTAAAATTTTGACCTTACAGTTACAACTGAGATCATAATTGTACAATATCCCATACAATATCACCACTGTAGTTTACTGCCGCATAGTATTGTATGGCCAAATAGTCATCATCGTATTTATTATAACTCGCAGTAAAGGAACTTTCTGGTTAGTCTATAAATTTGCCCCAATGTATAAACAGGATGCAGGGGCCCTCGATGTAAGCTCTGCAACATTATTAACAGTGCTCTATCTGTAATACACAGGAAGGGGTTATTTAACATCCAGGGATCTTACAGCTGCACGTCCAGCATTGTGGTGTATTTTATACAGTGTAACAAATGAATGGACACTATACATATAGGGGAAACCAGTCAAAAACTACAGAAGAGGATGAACTCCCACAGAAGCAACATCACCAACCATAATGAGAATAATAACTGTTTGCCTGTGGAGCATAATTTTTCTCAACCTGGACACTCCATGGAAAACCTCCAAGTCTGGATCTCGAAGGGACAGTTTAGTAACAACCAAGATAGAACAACATTTGAAGCCAAAATTATTCTGTTATTTGACTCCAAAAACAAAGAATGGGTTAAACCAAGACTTGGGATCCCTAGCCAACTATAACTGTTGAATATATTTGTAATATGTGGATGGTATACAATATGTACATATTCTCAGTGTCTGCTTTTCTCTCATCCAGCACCCCCCTCATTACTCCCCCACCCCCGCTACCTCTCTCCTTTCCATTTAGTTGCCCACCCTAGTACGCTGTTATCTCTCTATTTTATTACCCCCTCTCATTCCTCAGTATATTCTGGATTTTTTTGTGTTTATTATCTTGTTATCTAATGTAATTAGCTTCTTACTTTCTGTTAACGTTTGTTTTAATCAGTACTGCTGTGACCTGAGGAAGAGGGTAGATCCCTCGAAAGCTTGTCTACTAAAATAAACTGTTAGTCCATTAAAAGTATCACAGTACTCTACTTTTTACTACATATATTGGACTAACACGGCAAAACAATTATTATTTTTACCAAGCATGGTATATGTGTCAGTCAGGGAAATATAATGCAGTCTTGTTTTTTTTTATTTTTTAATTTATTTTATTAGAGAGGGCCACTACAAGAAATGCCTCTTATAGTCCTTAAAGTTCTAAAGATCCATGCTTTGTTCAAAATACAAGTATATTAATATACTGTAAATTCTTCTTTCTCTGGACCTTTTTATAAAAGATTTTCAACCTGTTTGAGGGTTTACTAGCTTAACCAACAGGGCTTGTGGGAACCAGCAGATTTATTTATTTCTGTCTCTTAACAGAAAAATTTACTCTGTGAACTTGGAGGGTTTTTATATTACAGCATCCAAGAGTCAATATTTCTTTATATTGAAAGCTTTGGTTGGGTGCCAAGATCTCTCTTACTTGCAGAGTTTTAATCCCTATTATGCCCAAAATTAATTGACAGTTTTTTATGGTAACAAGGAGGGGTTTCCATATAAGTCATAGAAAACATGACACACGCTTTCCCTTTTTAGCAAATTTATAGCCATTAATCCCTGTGGTAACAAATTAAATAATCAAAGGAATTTATAATATACATTTTATTATCAAAAGTAAATGAATTTGTCTCAGTGGGATGGAGGAATTTGTCTTTTTTGTGGGATGGGGAAGGTTAGGAAGAAAGTACAACTTTTTTTTACCTGAAATAAAATATTCTGTAGGTTTGATTGTTTGTGCACATTTTATATATATATAACATCATTCTAATATGGCTTGAGAAAGGTAGTGGATGCTACCGAAATGTCGCCCTTTTATCTGGATATGATGATTTACAAGAAATAAATATTCAATGAGTGTTGCACAAATTTGTCTCTTATATAGTAAAGTAAAAAGCTGCACAGCACTGCCAAATGCAATAGTATCTTCTTTTTACTGATACATATTAATAAACAAAAAGAGCTACGTTTCGGAGCTATCTGCTCCTTTCTCAAGCTCAAACATATGAAATGCACATATCATCTCCAGTGACTTAAATAACCAAATACAGGAAGTGACATATCTATCACGGGAAGTGACTTCATCACATTTAGATATAACCTATATCAATTTAACAGTGTAACAATGCATAACAACACATTATGACATTGTCTGCAAAGAGAAAAATGGGCAAGGTAACCCATATTATAGGAATACGTATAGGTCATAGTATAAGTCAACAGGGTTATTCAATAAAAGTTCTTATCTTTTAAAGTGGTGCTAATTTTGCCCCAATCAGATGTAAGCTTTCAAATGTTAAATAAAATCTGATTGGTTGGGGCAAAATTAGCACTATTTTAAACAGTAAGAACTTTTATTGAATCTCCTTGTAAGTTTTTTGATCCACAGCACCTCCCTCTTCCTCAATAACAGCTTCTCCCCCTCTACTGGGGTGATCAACTGAATCCACCACCATGAACTTCAACTGAGCTTCCAGGTGGCCAGATTCTATAAAGTGCCGAGATACAGGTAATTTCTTATTCCCTGTCCAGATCAAGGGTCGGTTCTGTGATATCCATGATTTAATTGCCTGGGTGGTCTCACCAACATAGATGAGACAACATGGGCACCATAAAACATAAATTACATATATGGAGTTACAGGTATAGTAACCCCTAACTTAGTATTTACATCCAGACTGGGGATGTACAAAGGACACACCTTTCTGTGTACTCCCACATTGAGTACAAGATAAACAAGGGTACATACCTTTAGATTTTAAACCAAATATCCCCCGCTCCTGGGGTTTTTGACCTTGAACTCGGCATGGACCAACTTATCCCGAAAACATTAACCTCGTTTATAGGAAACCAGTGGGGCATTTTCAAATTTGGGGTATGCTTCCTGCAACATGTTCCAATGTTTCTTAATACCTCGCTCAATAGCTCTACTTTTCGAGCAGGAATGATTGACAAATGGGATACATGGTTTATTCTTCCTTTTATGTCTTTTATTGTGGGGATTACCAAAAGTCTTCCTCAACGCTTGGTCCAAAACCCTCTCAGGATAACCTCGTTTCTGAAATTTATTATACATCATCCCCAATTGTTCAATCTTTTTTTCTTCAGTATTCACCACCCTCCCCACTCTCATAAATTGACTAATTGGCATTGAATTTTTTACGTATATAGGATGGTTACTTCCATAATGAAGGAGCTGGTTGCGGTCAGTAGGTTTGGAGAATAACTCTGTAACTCCTCCTCTAACCACCTCATGAAGGAGATAGCGTTGGCCAGGGCGATGTTCGATCCCATGGCTGTACCTCGTAGTTGCAAGTTCTTGTCCTTAAATCTAAAATAATTCCAGGCGAGGACAATCTTTGAAAGTTTGAGAAAACATTCAATTTGAATATCACTGTATTTACCACTTGCGCCAAAAGCCTAAGGCATGCCACAATCCCCTCATCATGGGGTATTGAAGTATATAGGCTTGCCACATCAAGTGTAGCAAGCACTATTTGTTCATCTTTATCAAGTACAACCTCTTTTAGTTTTTCCAAAAACTGCATAGTGTCTTTAACATAAGACTTACCCTGTTGAACCAAGGGAGCAAGGATCCTGTCCAGCATGGACGCCAATGGGCAGAAAACAGATCCCATTCCCAGATCCTTGTGGGTCTTGGGTAGGGTGTACAAAACCAGAACCACTGGTTTCTCAACTGTTAAGTAGAAAAACAAGTCATTAGTAATCACATTATTTTTCAACATTTCACAATATCTTCCCTATTGCCTAAATCAGACAACTTCCTCTGTTTAGTAGACAAATTAAACTGTAGCGGAGACTTAGTCCAACTTTGTAAGTTTGTCTGTATTTCCCCTTTAACCAAGTCAATATAGGTCTCTACCGCTGGGTATGTAGAGGGAGGTACAAACCGACTTTTACAAATTAAACATAAGTCCTTACAAGATAATAAATACTGTATCATCTGTTGTAGGTTTATTGGTAGGATTTGATTGGAAATGAGTTTTGAGTCTTATCCTACTAAAAAAAGAATATAAATCAATGTCAAGATCAAGAGGATTTAGTCTATTCACAGGGCAAAACCCTAGTCCTTTATTCAGCAAAACCATCTCATCAGTGGATAAATGTACCTTTGATATGTTACATACTACTTGTTCCTCCTGTTCCGAGCTCCCCCCCTCTCCACCTCTCACATTGAATGGAATTCCGCCATCTCCTGTGTTTCCATCCACCTCTCCGACCACCTGGCCGGGGCCGCGCTGTAAAAAACTTTGGAACGTGTCACAGCAACATTGCCCCTCTCCTCCCGATCCGATGGTCCATGTGTCTCCATCCTCCGCTGTGTATTTCCACATCGTGCATCTCCAAACGGAGCTTGGAGATAGGCCCATCCATAAACGTGACCTCGCTCATAGTCGATAGTGTCATGGTTGAACTTAGAATGCTTCCTCTTTTCCCCTGTTTTCCGATAGGTGGAGATCTTATCTTCCAATTCTTTTTTGAAATCCTCCATCTGCTCCAACGATAATGAACCGTTAAGCTCTCCTTCAACCTTCTCCATCTCACTTTGTATCTCCTCAAGTTCACGGGTAATAAATTACATATTTATGTTTAGGATCACAGTATATCCGGTTCAAAATTCATCATTGATGGCAAACAAACAGGAAGTGACTTCATCACATACATTCACATCGGGATAAGTTGGTGCATGCCGAGTTCAAGGTCAAAAACCCCAAGAGCGGGGGATATTTGGTTTAAAATCTAAAGGTATGTACCCTTGTTTATCTTGTACTCAATGTGGGAGTGTACAGAAAAGTGTGTCCTTTGTACATCCCCAGACTGGACGTGAATACTACATTAGGGGTTACTATACCTGTAACTCCACATATGTAATTTATGTATTATGGTGCCCGTGTGGTCTCATCTATGTTGATGAGACCGCCCAGGCAATATTTCAATATCCACACTATGGGGTTGACTGAGGGTCTCGGGTAGTGATGGCCCAGTTTGCGGATCCGAACCCAAATCCGCGGTGGATTTACCTCGTTCGCAAATGGCGGATATCGTGGATTTTCCGGTTTTTTCCGAACCGCGTTTTCGAAAATTTTCGAAATTACGAGGATTTCTCGTATTTTCGAAAATGAATTAAAAAATTTATTTTTGAAAATTTTCAAAATTACGAGGATTTCACGTATTTTCGAAAATGCAAGAAAACCGTATTTTCAAAAATACGAGGATTTCACGTATTTTCGAAAATGCGGGAAAATACGTGTTTTCGAAAATTTTCGAACTTACGAGGATTTCTCGGATTTTCGAGGATTTTTTTGTTTTAATGGGTCCGCTCGCAGATTTTCGGGAATTTGCGGATCCTCGAGCGGCCCGAATTTTGCGAAGTTCGGACATCTCTAGTCTTGGACCCATTGTATTGAGAGGGATTGAAACCTCTCTGTTTTGGGTAATCTTACCTCTTGATCGGTCTACTATTCAGAGATAGTTTAGTTTCTGTAACTCATATTACTACTGCATCGTAGAGGGATCTTTGTAAATTTAATCGATTTGTATCATCTTTTTTATCTGACACATGCTATTTATATTTCATCACTATATTAATGTTTAATATTTAATGCTTTTGTACCATTTAACACTTAAAAATAAAATGTGTATGCTTTTTATTGCAGGTCTGCACTTAATTGCTAGGCACTGGTGCACTTTACTATTACTGACAGCGGTGTGCTGGTTAATGACATGGATGTTTTCAATTAACACTAGGGGTTATCCACACTAGTGTGTTTGAAAGTAGCACTAACCAATAGGGAAGGATATGGGGAACGCACGGGGGTTGAGCGGGGGGGGTGTCGGGGGTGGACACTTGCCTATTTATTGTATTGTAACCGTTGGTCTGTAACCCTGATAACGGCCTGTTTGTTGGCTGAAACGCGTAGGTGATTAGATCCTACTAACTGAATAAATTGTTTCTCTTAAAATCTACTTGTGAAGGTTCTCATTCATCCAGTTGATCTAATTGAATACAACAGATATACTCTTAAAATCTAGTGCTCTGGAACTATGTTTATATATATTCCTGATTACAGTAGCACCCAGGTCACTTGAGCGAGAACGGAGTGCGAAGGATCCGACTTAGTAAGAAATATCTGACGATTTCTTATGCAGCATTGGTGAGCACCCGGGCAGGCTGTTTGGACTAGCGGACAGTGCCACCCCCAACCCCAGGCATATATATATATATATATATATATATATATATATATATATATTTTTTTTATTATTTTTATTTTTTTATTTTTTTGTGTGTGTATTATACTTTTAAGGAAATTTTACATTTTCACAGCTGCAAAGGGAAAATGCCATCTTCTCCTTGCTCTTTAAGTGGACCACAATCTGGCCTATTGAACATGATGGATTTGAAGATAAACATGCTTGAGTTACATTATCACATTTCAGTCCCAAGCTTCATTAAATAAGAAATGTTATAGTTTTGAGCTCACTTCAAACTAAGAAATAAATTGTTCAAAGCATACAGTGAAATCTTTGTTGGTCATGTAGGTTCAGGTTTATATTTTCTCTAAATGTCAGCATCATTTGTAATGGTACATTTGCTTTCAATATGATAAAAACAGTTAATTTTGCAATAATTCCAGCCAAGTCAAAGGTCAGCAGATGCTCTTTAAGAAAAATATTATCTGAAGCAGTAGGTGTAAAAAGATAACTGACCAACCTGACATAATATTCATGTTGACAGTAACTTCTTTATCTTCTTTATTTATATGCTAGACATGTAATGCAGAAACATTAATATTCAGCTTGTCTTTAAATATGTAAAATTGCATTCCACAAAAACTCAAAGTCACAGGGAATAATATGATCATTTAAATTCCTGAATTTTCAAATATATTACTAACTGGTCTGCATAAAAAATAAGCACCACCTACTTAGTTGTACATGCCTCATTACATAAGAATGTTTTCCTCCTCATATTAATATTTTCCCTCTAGCCATAATGTGATTCAGATGCTTAAAAAAAAAATTTCTGGACACGCCAGAAACACTTTTCAAATAAAAACAATGGAGCAAAAATATGAAAACAAAGATTCATTGATGACTTATGGACATACATACAGAGAGATTCAATAAAAGTTCTTATCATTTAAAATTGTGTTCATTTTGCCCCAACCAATCAGATCTTAGTTTAAATTTGAAAGCTAACATCTGATTGGTTGTGGAAAAATTAGCACCATTTTAAACGATAAGAACTTTTATTGAATCTCCCTGATAGTATTTTGGTACCAAATGAGTATTCTTAAGATCATTAAGATAATGCTTGCACATTCCCAGAGAAATCTGATCTATGGATACTAACAATTTTCTAGTAAGCATGACTGTATCTGAGTGTTAGCAAATCACCCAGAAGGAATGAGCAGAGCACAGACACCCCACACACTGGCTGCATTAATATTTAAATAGCTGATGGACCTGTGTCAGAAATAATCATCATTTCATGTGGCCCCTGTATTTGTAGGAATATGGGGGGTGGCGAGGGGCTGCTGGGGAGGGAGGACTTGTCCCCGCATGGGGGTGCGCACTAGCAGGTGGGACCTCCTCAACAGGCAGGCACCCTGCACCCTACCAGGGGCCCTTAAAAAAGCATTTTTGGTCTTAAGGGGTCCTGCAGTTCAAAACAGGGACCCCCCTCCCTGTTCCCCCCCGCACTGGTGCTGGTATCAACTCTTCTTTTTAATATGCTTTTCCTACTAGTAAAACACATAAGTAAATATGACAGCCTGTTATAGGAGCTGGAACAGCTGGTTTGCAGTGCAGTACTAAAAGAAGTAGCATTTCATTTTATTTTTCATTAATAAATATACAATTCGTGCTAAAGAATAGAGATGAAGTTCAGTTTTCATTCAAACCCGGTTCCAAATCAAATCTGACAAATCAGATGGAACTTTTGGATCTTGCAGAACATGGAATTTTCAGATTTACGATAATTTTTAAAATCAAAAGTAACTGGAAAATGATCCAGCCACATAAATGTTAGTGTTCCAGGCACCATTTTGTCAGTGTGTTGTGCTTAACACTTGCCCTGAATGTTTTAACATATCGACACCACTGCTCACAACCAAATACATCCATATATTCTATTATATATATGGATCATATGGATAATGATATTCTATATATTCTCTACTTGCCATGGTTATCTTCACAGTTAGCCAATACAGATATCACCTTTATCATTAGTGTCTTTCAAAGTCAGAAACGTGACACTGATGGATGTTGGTGAATATTGTCAGTATCAGGACATATTAGTGAAGATGGAGAATGTCCATTACCAGCTCACTTTACTACTACCAATGACATTGGACCATGTATGAGCACATCAAATATGTGTCCATGTCTTAAGGTGGCCATACACTATTACAATCATAATTATGATTTTAAACCGACCGATACTTTGATAGACAGATGAACACTGTAAATTGTACCAAGTTGTACCATAAATATTGTACGACATTCAATTTGTTTTGTGATTAATGTCGAATGTTGCCTATTGTGAGGTTACATTACATTAACATTTAATCGGAACTTCAAAAACACTACGATCATTTTACCAATCGACTTAAAAAAAAAAACTTTCCCGATCGTAATTTACGATCTAATGTCACATGGTAAGAACGTGAAAATGTACAATTTTTCAGCCAATCGATGGAAATGTCAGATTATATGTCGAATTGTACATAAAATCGGCCTAATGTATGATCACCTTTACTGTACCTCCCAGTCTTCAATTAAACAGCCAGGAGACAAGAGTGAACAAAAAGAACTTACCAGCAATCTCCCTCCTCCGCAGTTCCTGTGACAGGATCCAACGCTCCTTGCACTGTATGCGCATGTGCGCACATTGAAAGGGCATGTCGGAACCTGTCAGATGAACAGCTGAGGAGGAAGATTGCGGGTAAGTTCTCTGTATTTACTCCTGTCTCCTGGCTGTAATTGAAGAACTTGAGGTAAAACATAGGGCCATATTTATAAAAGGCACGGTATCACTATTATGCGATACAGTTGGCGCAATCGTAAATCTACAATAGCTGGTGTAAATCTACGATTGCAGTCTTAAATTTATGGACAATTGTAGATTTACGAGCACGATTGTAGATTTAAGAACGCCCATATAACGCCATTGCGGTATTTTTCTACCACATGGTATATTATGAATGAATGTTCGTAAATGTACATTTAAGGCCGTGTTCGTGCTTTTAGGATAACCTGCAGTATCACAATTCTTTAAAATGACATACTCATACATGCTACATACAAGAATAATGCATATAATATAAGTGCTCACAGTGATTAGGTAATTTACAGCAATACCATAATACACAAAGAAAGAGGGTCCTTTTCCACCTGAGGAAGGGGGAGACACTGAAACGTTGTGCACCGTATTGTCACAATAAAAAGTTATGTCTCATCAGAGTACGCCTCCCTGCTATTACACTTCACCTCAAGGATTTCTTGATGTCCCCTTCTTCCTGCTCACTAATCTCCATCACAATGGAGTAGGTGTAGTAACTACTTTATCCAAACTCAGTCTAAGAAATCTGGCAGCTGCAGGGTTAATGTTGATAGAGATCTCTATGCTGCTGTCAATCAAGGGGACTGGATACATTTTTGAAACAAACAAAATGCTGTTTCTTACTTACAGCTAAATAAGAATAAAAATGTATGTAACAATATATGTAACAATATTTATCTTTGTCTATGGACACCAGGAGAAGTGGAACAGTAGACAGCACTGAACAGGCCAGAAAGGGGGATTCCAGGCACCAGTAATCCCCCCCCCCCCAAACATGCCACTGGCTCCTCTTTAATTATATATGTTCCTTTTCTGACATAAAATAACATGTTAGTGGGAGCTAAACTAAAGTATTAACATTAAACAAAAGATTAAAGATCAATCTAGCACCGTTAGTCAAGGTTTCAGAATTGCTAAAAAATATATGTCTTGGGAATAGACATATACAATAAGGTGTGGGGAGGCAAAGTCTAAAGCTGGATACACACATTAACGATAAAAGGACAATACCATTGGATACAACAAAATCGCCCCTTTACTGGCAAAGTGTGTTCTGCAAAATGGATCATTACGGAGGCAGACAAACTGTCACCATTGTCCTCGGGAACAGAACATTACCCTGTCATGGTTGCCCCCTCTACTGTAATATAGGGAGTCGGGTGTCAATAGTTAGGTGTGTGGCAATCCCGAACGATCTCTCTATACTTATATACAGGGAAACCGCTCTAGACTGTCTGTTGCCACATGTTCTAAAGATGACAGACAGAATTTTACAGATTTTTTCTATGCTCTTTCAAAGATTGGTAGTGTGTACCCAGCTAAACGAAGCGAAGCTGGCAATAAAAAAATAGATTTTGATTAACAAATCATTGCAGGGAACAATTAGCCATTACCAATAATGACTATACAGTTGTGCTGCCTGTTCTGTTGTTATTGTATGAAAGGAAGAAATGAGAAGGAGGCCCTCTCAGTGGTTGATGAACAACATTAGGATTCCATAAAAAGAAATCACTAAACAATATCAGGGGAAACCTCTAAAGATGCTGACTGCCGGAAAAAACAATTGTTTGGGGTTTGTTTCTGACCGAATATAATTTAGAGTCTCTGCAGACCTTTTAAGCAGTAGATAATATTGTATTTTTAGAAACTAAAAATACAATATTATCATAAAGCTTAAAATATCTATTGATGTTCTTTGTTTCAGTCTATTGTCCTTGTCTGTGCAGGTGTGGAAGATAAGACTTTTTTCCCCTTGAGCTTACTGTTATTTTTCCCCCTATTATCACTAATGAATAAAAATGACTATGTGTATTACTCATATTTTATATGGGATGGTTATGTCTTGGATAATAAGCAAATCTGCAAGACCTGCTTGTAATTGCTGTGGAACTGGATGTATATTTGATAAGCCGCTTTTCTAAAATGACAAAGATGGTAATTTAAAGTGATGGTATTTCAAGCTCCAATAACAATGTGATCTGTATCTGCCTGTGACATTCTTGGAATTTAAGGAAACACCTTATGGGTGCAGAATATTAGATTGCTTACAGACAAATGTATAAAAGGTACAGCAGTCAGCTGGATCATTTTTACATGTCACCTTCCAAGAGATACGTTTGTGAAGAAAAGAGTGTTATAATTCATACAAGATGTGTGCCTTCAATGCAATGTCTTTCATGCTTAAAATTTGGTGTTGCTCTCTCTGTGAGAGACTCTGTTTGAGCCAAATAACTCGTGAGATTTTTTTTTAAAAATCACATATTAAAGGGACAGTTCAGTGGAAATTATAAATATTTGTTAAATTGTTAGTTTGTGTAATGCATACTTAGTTATTCTACATATTCTCTCCCATTTTGAAAAATCACTTGATTTTATACCCTTTGCTATTCCCTGCTGTTGACATTAATGAGCTGACATTTCAGGTTCTAACGGTCCTTCTTCTTTCCAGGATGCACCACATCCTTGGAATGTTCCTAACAGTAATTTCTACTTATTGGCTGTTGGACGGGTCAAAGATGCTCAGATCTCTACTGAGCAACGGAATCACCCCAGGCGATGGGTCAAGGGCAAGACCATAACGGTCTCTATTAGGGGTCCTGCAAACAGGAAGTCAGTATTTCGGTTGCATTTATTTATACACAGACAAAATGCTGAATTGTCAGATTAAGGTCATTGGGATGAAAAAATACTGCTCTTTTTTCTGAAAAGCATATGTATTTGCACTGAACTTCCCCTTTAAAATAACTTGTGATAAAGCTGAGTAGAATTTACACACTTTCTCACTAATTATATTTTAAGAAGATGGCTAAAATTTACTGACAAAAGAAAATTACATGTGGATTAGGCAGCAATCTAGCTCAATAGCTCTGATTATCCAGTATACTAAACCAGACCCATTTGCTCACGCTGAGGCGCCACCCACACTAATGATGTTTTAGCCTGGAATAGTAGGTGGTAGCAATAATTTGGGCGTACAGATGTCATGAGAATGGATGTCATGAACTGAGGTAAGTGAGCTGAGAAGGAGGGGAAGAGAGAGAGAGAGAGCAGATGAGAGAGAGGGAAAGAGAGGGTGGAGAGAGAAGAGGGAGAGGAGGGTGAATAGAGAGAGGGGGGAGAAAGAAAGAGGGGGAGGGAGAGAGTGGGGGAGAAAGAGTGGGTGGAAGAGAGTAGGGAAGGGAGAAAGTGGGGGAGAAAAAATTGGGGATGAGAGAGTGGGGGAAGAGAGAGTGGGGGAAGAGAGAGTGGGGTAAAAGAGGGGTAGAAGCAAGAGACAGAGAAAGAGTGAGGGGGAAGAGGGGGAAGAGAGAGGGGGAAGAGTGGGAGGGCGAGAGAGAGGAAAGATTTTTAAATGCAAGGTGGGCAGAATTAACGATTATTTAAAGAATTGGGGGTTTGCTAGTTGCCTATTAACCCACATGCAGATTTCTCCCCTTTCAGCATTCTATTGGTGCAGCTTGCATTGTGCTAATACATTTTATGGGAGTCTCCAGAGGGTATTCTGGGTTGCACGTCTCGTTCTATTGATTTGAAGTGCATTGTGCAAATCCGTGTATTATATCAGTGTATAATACATGCATGGGTAGATTTTTATTAGCATGCATGGGTAGATTTTTAGTGTTTTTGATCAAAACTGTCCAACAATCCCATCTGCTGCCACATTATCTTGAGAGGATTCCAAGCCGAAATCTGCTCAAGATAGATGTCTCAAGGTGGTTCAGTTTGAACAGTACTTTTGATTGACTTTTAATTGGAATATCTTCATCAGCTGCAACAGCCATCTAAAGTGTGCGGCTGCTTAAGTAGAGAATCCAAAAGATAGTTTTTCAGGATTGCAGATATTAACATTCATGAGTGACATGGATAAGTTTAGGATCAGAAGGGCTATTGTTCCATGGAGCTTATATCAATGGATTTTTGATTATATTCAACAAATTGAATTTCAATTGTTTTTGTAGTGCAGCTCAAACCATACTACAGACAAGCTTAATGTACAATGTACATTGATACCATTCCTTTTGAGGATTTTGACAAAAGTATGTGCTTTCAAAAAAGTGGGCTCCAGCAAGTGGGCTTTAGTATTCTTACGCATGACAATTGGACCCTGTTTTTTTGGCCTGATCAATCCCCCCAGCCTGATATTTTTTTTGAATCAGCTTTAACTGCTGGAGCAAATGATTATGCACCTTGACATTTTCAGAAAAATTGGTCAGTCTGAATGATTAGACAAGTAAGTTAATAACAAGGCAACTGTTAAATAGGCGGCATGATGGATGTTGCAGAAATATCTGCACTACCACTATTTCTATAGAGACAGGTTAAAGATAGGTGTATCAGTTGGTACATCTGTCAGAAAAAAGATAGGGCAGAAATGTGCACCTGTGTACTAGACCAAAATGACATATCTGGTAGGTGGGTTCTGGTATAAAGGAGCATTACTAAAAACTTGATTGTAAATTAGACTTTAGCCCTCCAATTTTTTGATTTATCCATGGTTGGAGAATACAAACTATCAGGGTTATTCAATGAAAGTTCTTATTGTTTATATTAAAATGGTGCTAATTTAGCCCCAACCAATCAGATGTTAGCTTTCAAATGTTAAATTAGATCTGATTGGTTGGGACAAAATTAGCACCATTTTAAACGATAAGAACTTTTATTGAATCTCCCTATATGTTTATGTTAATTGCAATTAACCTTTTACACTGTAGTGTTGTTTCACATGTGCAAGATATAGAAGAGGCTTGTTGTGTGTTCTTCTGTGTAAGTGTGTATATGATAACTTCTGTTAGCCACATCATTTTTTTGTTAAGGTGGGTACACACAGTACCAATCTATCAAAGATGCCA
Source organism: Hymenochirus boettgeri (assembly GCA_019447015.1). Classification (NCBI taxonomy): domain Eukaryota; kingdom Metazoa; phylum Chordata; class Amphibia; order Anura; family Pipidae; genus Hymenochirus; species Hymenochirus boettgeri. The sequence goes on along the minus strand of CM033470.1, from coordinate 219,589,302 downwards.
GACAGAATCTGCAAGATTCTGTTTGTCATCTTTGACAAATGGTAGTACAAACAGTCACGATTGTTTTCTCTATATAAATATAAGAGGGACGATTGTGACTGCCATACTCCTTACTATTGTAACCGACTCCATACACTTTGATACAAGGGGCTGACTGTTCGTCAACATTCGACGACATCGGAAACTATAATTTTGCCCATATGATAAAGGTCAGTACCAACGGAATTGGCCCTTTATCGGGAATGTGTGTACCCAGCTTTAGCTGTGATAGCATTATCACAGTTTGCCTCAGTGTCAGTGAGTTTTAGATCAGGCATATAAATGCAGAATTATGAAACATTATATATCTGTTTCAATATTGATATACACAATAGCCCCCTTTACATATAATTGGAAATAAAATAGACAACTATTGGCCTTGTCTTAATGCCCAGCTTACGTTTTTGTAGCAATCAACCACAGAAAAGATTGTGATATTGTCAGTGTGGGCATGCAATCAGCTATACGGAATCTTTTTCCCGTCACCCTTTCTGAAGTTTTTGACCTTTGTTGTTCTCGCCACTTACAATGTGCACCCTTGATCCCATGCCCCCCTTATTAATCAAGACACTGTGCTAAAACCCTTTCCCCTGATCTTACTCACATTTTTAATTTCCCCCTGACCTATGGCATTTTTCTTTCTGCCTTTAAACATGTGTGCATCAAACCACTCCTTAAAAACCCCCTCTGTACCTTACCTGTCTCTCAAACTACAACCCTGTCTCTCTTTTACCGTTTGTGTCAAAACTATTAGAACGTCTCGACCTATTGGACCCATTGCAGTCAGGATTCCGACCAGGTTATTCAAATAAAACTGCCCTCTGCAAAGTCTCAAATGATCTACAAACTGCCAAAGCCAAGGGTCAGATCTCGGTCCTCAATCTCCTCGACCTATTGGCTGCCTTTGATACTGTGGACCAATATCTTCTTATGCAAATTCTAAACTCTCTGGGCATCTGAAATCAAGCTGCAGTGTGATTGTCTTATAATCTCTCTAAGGGGTAGGCCACACTAGAGCGTTTTTCGTGCGTTCACGATTTGCGCTTGCGTGTGTGATTTTTGCTAACATGGAAATGGCGGGAACGCCAACATTCCTTCGATTTCTGATGCGCATGCGATTGCGCGGATGTTCGGGTTTTGCGGCGAGCATTTTTTCGCACAATCGCTTGCATTTTCGCTTTATAGATAGCGAAAAACTCGAGCGCAAATGCGAAAGTAACGCGCGCTAACGCACAGAAAGCATGCTCAGTTTTAGGACCCTTGCTGTTCTCCCTCTACACTATCTCTTTGGGAGAAATAATAAGTTCTTTTGGCTTTAAGTATCAACACTTCAAACACACTTACTGCGGGGAGCTACACCTGTTCAGCGTCCACGTTGTCAAGATGGTGTCGGTGTCTCCTCCAGCCCTTGCAATCGGTACCAGCCTCCCGAAAATGTCTCGACAATAAAATATGTAGATGGATGAGGAGTCAAGCCGTACTAGGTCTCAGTTAAAACCTTTTTTTATTGAAAATCTTCTAAAGTACACATATCAAAACTTTGTTCAACGGGGAAGGAGAGATAGGGGGGGGAATGAGTGGGCTGACGCTTCTCGCGGAACTTCAGCTCCCTCAGAGACGCGTCAGGCCACTCATCCCCCCCCCTATCTCTCCCTGCCTGTTCCCGTCAAACAAAGTTTTGATATGTGTACTTTAGAACATTTTCAATAAAAGACTCCTCGTCCATCTACATATTTCATTGGCTTTAAGTATCACCTATATGCTGATGACACCCAAATTTACTTGTCCACCCCCACACTAACCCCTGAAGTTTAATCTGTAATCACTTAATGTCTGCTCTTTATTTCCTCCTGGAGGGCACACTGCTGTCTTGAACTCATTCTACTGTATCTAAAACTGAATTAATCATTTCCCCCCTAAACTAGGACCTAGTCCACCCTTCTCCATCTCTATTCACAATATAGTCAATAAACCAGTTGAATGTGCACGCTGAATTGGAGTAGTTTCTGACTCCTCTCTTTCCTTCTCTCATGGCATTAACAATGTTTCTAGGACGTGTCATTTTCACTTTTCACAATATTGCGAAAATCCACCATTTCCTCACTCCCTCTACTACTAAAATGCTTATGCATGCCCTTATAATAACATTCTGCTACTTGGCCTGCCAGCCTGTCATCTCTCTCCTCTCCAGTCTATTTTTAACTTGGCAGCTCAGATCATCTTACTCTCCCCCCCCCCAAACCTGCAACCCCGATTCTGCAGTCCATAGGGTGGATTTCCATCAAACAAAGAATTATATTCAGTACCCTTATTTCAACCTTTAAATATCTTCATTCTATTGCACCTCCCTACTAATCTTCTCTCTTGGTCCCATATGTTCCTGGACATGCCCTCCGCTCCTCACAAGGCAATCTTCTCTACAAACCACGTACGAACACTGCTTCCTCCCGCCTTGAACCATTCCCTCTTGCTGCTCCCTACCTTTGGAACGCTCTCCCTCTCTCACTTCGCCAGGTGAGATCCTTTAGCTCTTTTAAGCCTAAACTGTTATCCTACATTTCTGAAAAACAACGCTATTAATGGTTGTTAGCTGTCTGAGCACTGTTAATCCCTTCACCCACTTGTATCTGAATGTTGTCCCTTCCACTTAGATTGTAAGCTCTTTGGGACAGGGATCTCTTTCCTAATATGTCAAGGCACACCACAGATATTTTATATATATATATATATATATATATATATATATATATATGTATTCTTCTTAACCTTTGAAACTTTATTTATGTACATCTAATATGTATAATGGCTTGCACTTATCCCCCCTCTGTATTTTATAACTGACAGCGCTGCGTACCCAAGTGGCGCTATATAAATAAAATTATACGATAAAATACAATATACGTATTTATAGAAGTCTAATAAAAACACAGTTTGACAGTTTAACTTCATAGGAACAAATAGCCACCTTGGAGTCAACATTTCCTATAAAGCTTTGGGCTTAAAGGAGAACTAAACCCAGAAAATCAAAGTTTAAGTTAGAAAGTACTTGCCTCAAAATCCTTCTCAGCATGGAAGATTCCACTCAGGGGCCTTTTCTTTACCTCTATGAGTTCATTTTAAGTTCTGTTTGTTCCCCAACTCTGAAGCTGACATATTTCCTTGCCTGCCAGTACTTATGCCTTGATTACATTTTCAGCACCTGTGTGATCGCTTAACCCCTATGATGTAGGAATATATTAAATCATCAATATTCAAATTGGTGGTGCAGCTGATTAACACTTTCCTGGTAGCAGTGTTGTAGTGTGATGTATATAGGTCTGGGTATCTAGTGTGTCCGGATCTGAAATATATATAAAAAATATATAAACAATAAATTGCAGGTGAAACATACAAAGACACAGATCTGTAGCTGTGAATATTGCAAGTTTATTGCAAAACATGCGTGCTACATGTTTCAGACCCATTCAAGCACTTGAGGAAAGTCAGAAACATGTAGCACGCATTTTTTGCAATAAACCCGCACTATTCACAGTTACAGACATGTGTCTTTGTATGTTTCACCTGCAATGTATTGTTTAAGTGTAGGAGGGCCATATTTAAAAACTTGCGATACTGCGTGTTTTCGTTACTGTACGACCATGGCAGTAGTATACCATGCTGTAAACTACCGTAATGATATACTATGATATTCTAGGTGGTTGTAGATTTACGTTCGCTGTTGTACATTTACAAGATTTCCAATAGCAATTAAGGTCTCTAGCTCTCCCTGTCAGCTGCAGCGATATAAGTAGAAATTGTAGCTTCTTAAAGGGAAACCACAGAACTGTGCAGAACTGTAAGGGGAGGATAGTGAAGTGAACCTGATCTTAGCACAGCTCTGTGCAATGCATTTCTCATCAGTGTAACTTCTTAAAGGGGAATGTTGGATTGTAGGAAGACTGTGTTTTTACAGAAACCACACAGTGCAGAACTGTAGGGGGATGATAGTGAAGTGAACCTGATCTTAGCACAGCTCTGTGCAATGCTTTTCTCATCAGTGTACCTTCTTAAAGGGGAATGTTGGATTGTAGGAAGAGTGTGTTTTTATAGAAACCACACAGTGCAGAACTGCACGGGGACGATAGTGAACCTGATCTTAGCACAGCTCTGTGCAATGCATTTCTCATCAGTGTACCTTATTAAAGGGAATGTTGGAGGGTAGGAAGAGTGTTTTTAATTCCGCTGTCTGTATTAAAACAACAAACTGTAGTACACAGCTAAGCTCAGAAATGCATTACACAGAGAAATGCATTGCACAGAGCTGTGCTGAGATTAGAGTCATTATATTATCTTCCACCTGCAGCACTGCACCATGTTCTATAAGTGTACGTATTAATGGGGAATGTTGGAGGGTATGCCACTTGCAGCTCTGCACCATATTGTTTCTATAAATGTACATATTAATAAGAATTATTGGAGGAAATGCCAATTAAAGGGGTACTGTTAGAGCGATGCAAACATGTTATATAAAATTAATGCAGCAGGTGGGCTGCCTGTGGGAAGTGTTGTATAAACAAAAACCCTCTTCCAACTAGGGTTCCCACCTTTGCCTTTAAGACCCAAACACATATACAGGCCTATGTATTAAAAGTTCTTATTGTTACAAATGGTGCAAATTTTGTCCCAACCAATCAGATTTTAATAACTTTTATTACATAGGCCTGATAATATCTACACAACAAAAGGTTGTTAGTATTTTCTTTGGAAGAATGATGCAGGCTGATACATTGTATTTAATGATGTATTTAATGCAATGGTACTTAGCACTGCAACATGTAGATTTAATGCATGTTTGGATCTTAAAGGCAAAGGTGGCCTGTAAAATGCATTGCACAGAGCTGTGCTAAGACCATGTTCAAGTCAATATGCTGCACCTGCAGCTCTGAGCTGTTTTGTTTTTATAAGTGTACCTTGTAAAGCGGTCAGTTCAATTTTACTGGGGTTGCCACCTTTCCCTTTAAGACTCACACTCTTAGGGCTACTCTCTCTAGCGCACTTTGGAGTGCGGTTTGAGATCCGATTGTGCTAGTGAAGGCATGTAATAGCCTATGGGACCAGCCCCACTACATGCAATGCATTTCAATCTGCTGTTGGAGTGTATGTGATCACCATTTTTTGTCTGTATTGCATGCGCTCTGCTAGGGTCCAATTGCAGAAGCGCAACACCCGTGCACGGAAGGGAGCACGATCACAAACATGCGTCCTCCCTTTCACTTAAGTGGGGCCACAGCCTCAGGAAATTGACCTGCTGCAAAGCTAAATTCCATTGCATTAAATACATGCTGTATGGCTAAACTGAAATCAATGCAGCTTGCATTACACTTTTAAGGGCTAGGCCACACTATCGCGTTTTTCAGGCGATTGCGATTTTCCAATTGTATTGAAATCTCAGCAGCGCACCAAAGACTTGCGATTTTGCGTTTTCAGAATGACCATTGGACCATTTAAAATATCAGCTTGTTCTTTCAGTCAGTAATATTATTTTAACATGCGTTCTACAAATTGTTTGCTTCTCTACCATCTTAAACAAATAGCTGCATAAATATGCCTGAAACATTTCTGAGCTCTGAATAATAACTTTTATTAAATACAAATATATATATATAGTTTTAAAACATTAAAAAAAACATTTACATAAGTAAATGACATTACAAATAACAGCATAAATAAAAAACAGATCACATTTCTGTCCTCTTTTGTTAAATCATTTTGTTACCAAAATGAGGCAATTCATTCAAATAAAGTAATGTAGATAAGCTTGATTGCCAGAAGTGAAGGACTGTGACATTGATAAGGTCCCTCGCAAAAACACATTGGCTTGTTATCTTGCTTGAAAGTATCATTTTTTCCAACAAGGATTTTGTGCCTTGTTTCCCACTTAATCCTTTCTAGGCTAGATAATCAATTAAGCCTCTCACGGCTGTCTGAAATACAATCAGATGACAAACAATGGCTTGACAATATGTCTAGTCTTTAAACCATGGTAGGGTTACTTAAAAGTTTCCTTATAGGTTCAGTGTTATCTATAAATGGTATAAATAAATTGATGCCAAAGCTATCACAGGGAATGTACAATGACCCCTTTCAGTCTACTAAATGACACCATTAATACACATATATATAGAATAGCTGATAGAACCATTTCGATAATTTAAATGTTTATCTGTTAATGAGCATATGTACACACAGATGCAGCACAGGATCTCCTGGTTTCATTAAGAGCAAAATCTTAGAGAACAATCGCAGGAGTAGACCTGGTCCCGTTAGTCATTGGTCATGATGTTATTTGTCAAGGCCATCACTGATAGGTCTATCCAGAAGAGCCGTGAGATCATGTGCTGTGGCTGCAAGCATTGTTTTGAATATGTCCTTTTTAAAGGGCATGTCCATCCCCAAAACCATCCCCCGACTACTGGCCCCACTGTGTAGTGAATAGAAATCCTTACCTTACATCACAGATCCAAATGGTTCTCCTGTAATCCCCCCCAAAGTAAATAAAACTGGCCACCAGGAGGATAGCAGAGTCCATATAGGACTCTGCCTCCTGTCTCCCTTCCAGGAGAAGTTTGCCAGCGCACAGAGGCCATCTCCCCCCTCCCTCTGCTTGCAGTTCTGTGCAAGCAGAGGGCCGGGATTGTGTGGCGGGGGAAAGAGGTAAGGAAAGTAACTATCGGGGGACTTTCTGAAAAATCTAATAATGCAGTTGGGGCAGGGGGAAGGTGCCCTACCACATATAAAAAAAATGTAAAGGGTGGACATACCCTTTTAAGTAGCTTGTTCTTCTTTGAATGCAAATTTCTTGTTTTTATTCTTTGTGTGAACATCATATTTCTAACATAACTAAAATAAACTTTCTAAGGTAATTTCTGCACATAGCATGTTTTCTCTCAGACAAAGGACAAAGGAGTTACAAAAAGCCACAAATAACTTAATCACTTGCCATTAATAATGCAGTTTAAATAGAAGCTAATGAAAAGCAATTAGTGTGGATTGGCAAATGAGTTTTTCCTCAACAACCTCTGAAGTAGAACCATGATGTTTAGCCACTAAAGTGTATGTCTTGTATGCTTTTGAAGTAGAACAATGTCCAATGTTATTTTCCTTGTTCTTCTGTAATTAATTGAATCCAACTGTTAATTCTTCAAAAACTTTATTTGTTTTTCTTCATTAAAGGGGAAGTTCAGTGCAAATACATATCCTTTTAAGAAAAAGGAGCAGTCATTTTCCATCACAATTAACCTGCCCATTCAGGATTTTATCTGTGTTAAAATAAATGCAACCTAAATACTAACTTCTTGTTTGCAGGACCCCTAATAGAGACCCTTATGGTTTTGCCCTTGACTTAACGCCTGGGTTGATTCAGTTTCTTAGTAGAGATCTGAGCATGTTTGACCCACCCAACAGCCAATCAGTATAAATTACTGTAGGATACATTCTAAGGCAGTGGTGCATCCTGGGAAGAAGAAGGGTGGTTGGCACTTGCAATAGCAGTTCACTAATATCAACAGCAGGGAAAGAATTAAATTTCCCTTTAAGTAAGAGTAACTGTTATCATATTGATTTGTCTAGAGGAAACTGTAGCCTCCAGCACTTGATTTGTCATGAAAAATTTAAGAATGCATGTTTTCACTAGAGTTACAGTAGCATGATCTTTAAATGTGTATGTAAAATTGATGATGCCTTGGAAACTAATTATTGTAAAAAATTATTGTAAATACTCAGGTATTCCAGAGAATTACAGTAAAGACATCCCAAACAAACCAGGACAGAAGGGATGCATGGCAGGGCATAAATGGGAGCCACTGTAACCCAATTGGTTGGCATTGGGGTCAGGATTGGGTCAAGTAGGGGGGGGTATTTAAGCTATGTCCAAAACACAATCCCAGGAGTCTCCAACAATGGGGAGTAGCATAACCGTGAGCTATTGCCGCCTTTTATATATTGCCGCCTTTTATATATTTATATATATATATATATTTTTTTTAACTGCCTTTTTTATTTTTTTTTAAATATAACAAATATAAGGGGTGGGAGAGAGCCTTGCAGGCTGTGCTCTCTGGGCGGTCTTGCCTGGAGCCCGGGAACTAGTTGGCCCACCCCGGCTGACTTTCTCCTATTAGTCAGTGGCCATGAACGTGTCGGGTTTCCTTTCTGTTGTTTTTTTTTTAATAATTTATAAAACATACAGTAGTAGACACTTTGAAATAACCACCTTCCTTAAACTGTCTAAGTTTACCGAATACACACACATTCAGGGTTATTTAATAAAGGTTCTTATCTTTAAAAATGGTGATAATTTTGCCCCAACCAATCAGATGTTAGCTTTTAAATGTTAAATAAGATCTGATTGGTTGGGACAAAATTAAAACCATTTTTAACGATAAGAACTTTTATTAAATCTCCCTGATTATGTTTTCAACAAAGCACAAACACACCTAACTCAGAATTACAGATGGAGGTGAAATTGCTATTCATATTAGCAGTGATAATGGGACCTTTGTGGTGCTTTAAACTTACTGAAATAGTTTAATGTTCACTCCTAAATAAAGGGTTGGCTTGTCCCTCACTAATCAGCCACAAATCATGTATACATTTTTTTTAATGTCAACAGTGAGTTCACTCTGAGTTTGATGAGTGTGTGCCGGTAAGCAGTGTTTAATTCTGTAATTTTACAATTATATGGTTTAAAAAGTTACTTTATGCTTAAAATTTAAACCAGGAAAAGACTTCTGAAGACTGTTACTAAATTTAGATTTGAACCTAAATAGGGAAAAGTTTCTAACTTTTCTTTTTCAACCAATGACCTAGGTCACATTTGTTTCATTTTAATTTTTGCTGCATCAGCACAATTTGTCACAGACAATTAAGGAAAAAATAGAATTACATAATTATGAAAGCTAAGACGGGCCCATTCTAAATTAAAACTAATTTGAAATGAAATGATATTTGTTATTGAAGTCTTTTACGCTTGTTATCGCTAAACAATTATTTTCATCCTTGATTGTTGTATTTAGCATATTAAGTGTTGCATGAAGTCAGACTACTTTTTCATTACAGTTTTTTCTTTTCTATTTACATATAAAATATTTGTTCTATAAACATATTTTTGTTTCTCTGCATGTAAAAATGTAATATTTTTAAGGCATTTACAGGGCTATTTACCCCGAGCCGCTATCGCTCTGGGTAAATCTTGCAACCGCAATTCAATATCGCGTTTGCGCATGTGGTTAAATCACAAAAGGAATTTACTCACAGCAGGATTTTAACACCAGCTAAAAAGTAGTGCAAAAGCGATATTGAACCGTGAGTGCTGGATGGGTGGGTGTCTTCTATATAACCCGCACATCTGGCACTAACAGAGGTAAAGTCGCCATAGGCAGTAGCGAACAGCTTAGCAAAATACCTGCCCAGTACCGCTGGGTAAATCGCCCCATTTAACTATAATAATGTTACATAGTTACAGTTCATATTATTGGAGGTTGAATAAAGAAATACATCCTTCTAGTCCAACCTTTTTAAGTATTGTTGGGTTTGTAATTTCTTCACATCACATATTGACAGCAGATTGCTTGTATATATTGACCTTTGCCATACACCTACTATTCATTTCAAAACTAAATTTTACATTATGATTGTTTACATTTGATTTAATTGTGTTTATAAAGGCTCCTGTCAAACTTTAAAAATGAAAAGTAATAACTTAAAATGAGGGGTGTTTTAGATTGCAAGATCATATAAAAAAATACATATACTGTGTAATAATTTAGGAAAGGGAGTGAGTACACATCCATTAATTTTGTGTGTATTTAGCACATGGCAGATTCCTATAAATCTACATGGTATAAAAGGGCAATTATACTGAAAAAATTACTTCTCATCTTGTTCTATAAATAAATATGTGTATGTATCACTTCCACCTGACCAGACTTTTTTATGAGGGCAAGCATGCCCAGTAATCACTATGAGGTAGCACTGTGAGGGGGATATTCCCACACACCAACTGTCAAAACTGTACACGGCACACGATGTACCACTGCCATAACTCATCATTCCAGCTACCGCAAAACTGCTCACAGTAGTTTAAGGCACTTGACTGACAGCTGACATGTGAGATGCTTCAGACTGGATATCTAAAGAAATAATGGACAAGTCAACAAAAAACAAAATGGTTCAGAGGTGGTTGGGAATAATTATAGTTTTCAGTAATGGTCAATTTAAAATAAATCTTTTTTAGTATACAGTAGATGCCTCCTGTGCCGCAATCATCAACATCGCAAACCTCCCGGATGTCCCAGCTGGCAGTGTCAGGTATGAATAAAGTTAATTTAAAAAAAAATTAAGTTCCTCCCCCCCAACTTTATTCATACCACACAGTGCACAGTGGATAGGAAGTGAGGACACTGAGACAGGAACCAACACCTGCTGAGTGCTGCTGAGAGTGGAAAGGATTCAGCTGTGATGTAGGTCTGGGGAGCTTTACGAATGTGTGTGGGTGTTGGTATGCATGTCTGTATGTGCTTCCTGAGTTTTATTTACAGACTGGTATTGTTTTTTAAATGAGAACTAAACCCACAGAATCTGAAAATAGCCCCCCTAAAAAACACAATAAACCCCTCTAAAAACACCAATAAACTGTAAAATCCCACTATAGTAAATAGCCTTAAATAAATATATGTACAGTTACTGGGCACACCCCTTACTTTAGTCACATGCTCCCTTGCCTAATCTGTCCTGTAAAAGGATTAGCTAGAGGCTACTAGTGGGTGTGACCAACTGAGCCAACTTTAACAAGTTCCTGCGGTATCTTAGGACTAAGCATGCGTAAAGTACACAATATTCAGTGACCACACTGTGTGATACTGGGATGTTAGGATATAAAACACAAACCCCATATTAGAAAGGTAAATTTCCCAACAACCTTATCAAAAGGAGAGGTGAGACAGGTTACTGCTTTTCCTTTTGAAAGCTTTAGTTGTTCTTACACTAATTTCTTAACACTACTAATTTAAGAATACAAATGCATTAAAATACACAATCTATATATGACTGAATCAGAATATCACTAGTTCATAGAAACTTTGAATTGGTTAGACTAACTGGATCTTCAGGTATACAAGGAGGGAGGGAAAATAAGTTTCACATTCTATTCCAAACCTACAGATCGGAACACTTTGGTACATGCAACGAGCTGCCATGCGGAACATTAAAAAAAAATTTTATGGGAGTCATGAGAAATAATACTGACCCCATAAATACCAATCGGCAATTACTTGAAATGAAGTTTCTCAATAGGAGATAAAAAAAAAAAAAGGTTGAGACACAACTGACACGGGATAGGGATAGTAGCACTAATGTGCCTGGCAAAAAGCAAGGGGCAGGGAGGATCCCCTTTGTATGTCAGTATTCCTCGGTATTTAATAGTTTTCATCATAGCATTAATTAGTGCAGGGAAATAATATCTAGTGACTGTGTCACCCCTTTAAGAATCAAAGCCCCTTATTTGCACATAGGCGAGGCAAAAACCTCTACTGGTCAAAACTGACCCCTTGACACATAAAAAAGCTATCTGGTTGTCCCAGGTTAAAACAGGGTGCTTCACAAGGATGCACTGCATGTAGCTATGCCTTGACTGGACAGGATTTCCCCCATCCACATAGTGGGAAAAGAATAAAGATCAAGAGTACATTCAGTTGTTTAAGTAGTTATGTGATCTATTTCATAACATGCCCGTGTGGCAAATATTATGTTGGATGCTGCTCTTTCTTATATTTCTTCTTTAGTGTCCCCATATGTCCCTGCCCGTACCCTCCGCTTATCACAGAACCATCTCTTATATAGACCCCCCACTCACACTGCCTTCTCTCACCTTAAACTTTTTCTCTTCTGGTTCCCATCCTCTGGAATTCTATTCCCCTCTCTCTATGTCAAGAAACATCAATAAATAAGTTTAAATCTAACCCCTCATCCTATTTCTCTGAGCACAGCACAGCATAGGACTGTTCGCACTGCACCAGTTATTACTTTAGCACTTCCACCCTTTCCTATGTATATGTATGTTACCCACCTAAGTAGATTGTAAGCTCAACAGGGCAGGGGCCTCTTTCCTCATGTTACATATTTCAAGCATTTGTATATTTCATGATGCTCTGTTTTTATATTTATATTTTTATATATTCATGTATTTATTTACTGTCATCCTTGTATGACTTTTTGTATTCTATATTGTACAGCTCTGCGTCCCCTAGTGGCGCTATATAAATGAACATATACAATACATGCAAAAACTACCACTACCCTGAGAGAAAGAATGGCCAACCATAGACAATCTATCCGTGTGGCCACCAATCAAAACACCGCTCTCAAAGGATAAAGGAGACAACCATCTAAAGATTTGGAGAACAATCCATGGTGAAGCATTTTAGGGAACAGGGACATAACCTGGCCATGCTGAAGTGGATGGCCATAGACTGGGAACAGGAGGAAGTGGTTAGGAATAGAGCACTTTTACAGTGGGAGATCCACTGGATTAAGTCCCATGGTACTCTTCCCCAGGGTGCCTTAACGAACAATTTGCATTGTCGTGTTTCTTATAAACTGGAATTGTTTCTTATAAACTGTAATTGCCCACTTCCTAGTGATTTTCATTAAAAAAACTATTATATGGATACCGACCCAGAACATTTATTATCCTCATACTGTATGTTATATAGTCCATTACCATTTTACCCTATCTTGCCCCCTGGTCTTGTTTTGGGACCACTAAGGCCTGTGGTTATTATGATGTTATGTTTTTTTATTATCCCTATTCCCTTTTGTCCTCTTAGAATGTTTGTATGTATGTATATGTTTATTTATATACAGCCACTTGGGGACGCAGTGCTGTACAGTATTAAAATACAGTAAAATCATACAAGTGGGATAAATACATAGATAGTTCAGTACATAAATATATAACTTATATAAATAGAAGTGCTAGGGCTTTGCCACAAGAGGTAATGAAGTCCCTGCCCCGTAGAGCTTACAATCTAGCTATGTGCATGCATTCTGTAGGTTTTTAATATGTTTTTATATGGTCACATAACACTTTGGGGTAAATATGTATTGTTTTCTCTCTTATTCCATGCATAGTATTTTAGAGGCACTTAGCACATTCAGGGAGATTCAATAAAAGTTCTTATTGTTAAAAATGGAGCTAATTTTGCCCCAACCAATCAGATATTATTTAACATTTGAAAGCTAACATCTGATTGGTTGGGGCAAAATAAGCACCATTTTTAAAGATAATAAATTACTGTAGGATACATTCTAAGGCAGTGGTGCATCCTGGGAAGAAGAAGGGTGGTTGGCACTTGCAATAGCAGTTCACTAATATCAACAGCAGGGAAAGAATTAAATTTCCTTTAAGTAAGAGTAACTGTTATCATATTGATTTGTCTAGAGGAAACTGTAGCCTCCAGCACTTGATTTGTCATGAAAAATTTAAGATGCATGTTTTCATAGAGTTACAGTAGCATGATCTTTAAATGTGTATGTAAAATTGATGATGCCTTGGAAACTATTTTTGTAAAAATTATTGTAAATACTCAGGTATTCCAGAGATACAGTAAAGACATCCCAAACAAACAGGACAGAAGGTATGCATGGCAGGGCATAAATGGGAGCCACTGTAACCCAATGGTTGGCATTGGGGTCAGGATTGGGTCAAGTAGGGGGGGGTATTTAGCATGGTCCAAAACACAATCCCAGGAGTCTCCAACAATGGGGAGTGCATAACCGTGAGCTATTGCGCCTTTTATATATTCCGCCGCTTATATATTTAAATAAATAATTTTTTAACTGCCTTTTTTATTTTTTTAAATATAACAAATATAAGGGGTGGGAGAGAGCCTTGCAGGCTGTGCTCTCTGGCGGTCTTGCCTGAGCCGGGAAATAGTTGGCCCCACCCCGGCTGACTTTCTCCTATTAGTCAGTGGCCATGAACGTGTGGGTTTCCTTTCTGTTGTTTTTTTTAATAATATTATAAAACATACAGTAGTAGACACTTTGAAATAACCACCTTCCTTAAACTGTCTAAGTTTACCGAATACACACACATTCAGGGTTATTTAATAAAGGTTTTATCTTTAAAAATGGTGATAATTTTGCCCCAACCAATCAGATGTTAGCTTTTAAATGTTAAATAAGATCTGATTGGTTGGGACAAAATTAGAACACCATTTTTAACGATAAGAACTTTTATTAAATCTCCTTTGATATGTTTTCAACAAAGCACAAAACACACCAACTCAGAATTACAGATGGAGGTGAAATTGCTATTCATATTAGCAGTGATAATGGGACCTTTGTGGTGCTTTAAAACTTACTGAAATAGTTTAATGTTCCACTCCTAAATAAAGGGTTGGCTTGTCCCTACTAATCAGCCACAAATCATGTATACATTTTTTTTAATGTCAACAGTGAGTTCACTCTGAGTTTGATGAGTGTGTGCCGGAAGCAGTGTTAATTCTGAATTTTACAATTATAGGTTTAAAAAATTAATTTATGCTTAAAATTTAAACCAGGAAAAGACTTCTGAAGACTGTTACTAAATTTAGATTTGAACCTAAATAGGGAAAAGTTTCTAACTTCTTCTTTTCAACCAATGACTAGGTCACATTGTTTCATTTTAATTTTTGCTGCATCAGCACAATTTGTACAGACAATTAAGGAAAAATAGAATACATAATTATGAAAGCTAAGACGGGCCCATTCTAAATTAAAACTAATTTGAAATGAAATGATATTGTTATTGAAGTCTTTTCGCTTGTTATCGCTAAACAATTATTTTCATCCTTGATTGTTGTATTTAGCATATTAAGTGTTGCATGAAGTCAGACTACTTTTTCATTACAGTTTTTCTTTTCTATTTACATATAAAATTTGTTCTATAAACATATTTTTGTTTCTCTGCATGTAAAAATGTAATATTTTTAAGGCATTTACAGGGCTATTACCCCGAGCCGCTATCGCTCTGGGTAAATCTTGCAACCGCAATTCAATATCGCGTTTGCGCATGTGGTTAAATCACAAAAGGGATTACTCACAGCAGGATTTTAACACCAGCTAAAAAGTAGTGCAAAAGCGATATTGAACGTGAGTGCTGGAGGGTGGGTGTCTTCTATATAACCCGCACATCTGGCATAACAGAGTAAAGTCGCCATAGGCAGTAGCGAACAGTTAGCAAAATACCTGCCCAGTACCGCTGGGTAAATCGCCCCATTTAACTATAATAATGTACATAGTTACCGTTCATATTATTGGAGGTTGAATAAAGAAATACATCCTTCTAGTCCAACCTTTTTAAGTATTGTTGGGTTTGTAATTTCTTCACATCACATATTGACAGCAGATTGCTTGTATATATTGACCTTTGCATACACCTACTATTCATTTCAAAACTAAATTTACATATTGATTTGTTTACATTTGATTTAATTGTGTTTATAAAGGCTCCTGTCAAACTTTAAAAATGAAAAGTAATAACTAAAATGAGGGGTGTTTTAGATTGCAAGATCTATATAAAAAATACATATACTGTGTAATAATTTAGGAAAGGGAGTGTGAGTACACACCATTAATTTTTGTGTGTATTTAGCACATGGCAGATTCCTATAAATCTACATGGTATAAAAGGGCAATTTACTGAAAAAATTACTTCTCATCTTGTTCTATAAATAAAATATGTGTATGTATCACTTCCACCTGACCAGACTTTTTTATGAGGGCAAGCAGCCCAGTAATCACTATGAGGTAGCACTGTGAGGGGGTATTACACACCCAACTGTCAAAACTGTACACGGCACACGATGTACCACTGCCATAACTCATCATTCCAGCTACCGCAAAAATGCTCACAGTAGTTTAAGCACTTGACTGACAGCTGACATGTGAGATGCTTCAGACTGGATATCTAAAGAAATAAGGACAAGTCAACAAAAACAAAATGGTTCAGAGGTGGTTGGGAAAAAATTATAGTTTTCAGTAATGGTCTCATTAAAATAAATCTTTTTAGTATACAGTAGATGCCTCCTGTGCCGCAATCATCAACATCGCAAACCTCCCGGATGTCCCAGCTGGCAGTGTCAGGTATGAATAAAGTTAATTTAAAAAAAATTAATTCCTCCCCCCCAACTTTATTCATACCAACACAGTGCACAGTGGATAGAAGTGAGGACACTGAGACAGGAACCAACACCTGCTGAGTGCTGCTGAGAGTGGAAAGGATTCAGCTGTGATGTAGGTCTGGGGAGCTTTACGAAGTGTGTGTGGGTGTTGGTATGCATGTCTGTATGTGCTTCCTGAGTTTTATTTACAGACGGTATTGTTTTTTAAAGGAACTAAACCCACAGAATCTGAAAAAGCCCTCAAAAAACACAAAAACCCCTCTAAAAACACCAATAAACTGTAAAATCCACTATAGTAAATAGCCTTAAATAATATATGACAGTTACTGGGCACACCCCTTACTTTAGTCACATGCTCCCTTGCCTAATCTGTTCGTAAAAGGTTAGCTAGAGGCTACTAGTGGTGTGACAACTAAGCCAACTTGAACAAAGTTTCCCTTCGCCCGGTATACCGGCGGTGTAGCTCCCCACAGTAAGTAGACGATTTACTTTCATGTTCTTCTTTGAATGCACATTTCTTGTTTTTATTCTTTGTGTGAACATCATATTTCTAACATAACTAAAATAAACTTTCTAAGGTAATTTCTGCACATAGCATGTTTTCTCTCAGACAAAGGACAAAGGAGTTACAAAAAGCCACAAATAACTTAATCACTTGCCATTAATAATGCAGTTTAAATAGAAGCTAATGAAAAGCAATTAGTGTGGATTGGCAAATGAGTTTTTCCTCAACAACCTCTGAAGTAGAACCATGATGTTTAGCCACTAAAGTGTATGTCTTGTATGCTTTTGAAGTAGAACAATGTCCAATGTTATTTTCCTTGTTCTTCTGTAATTAATTGAATCCAACTGTTAATTCTTCAAAAACTTTATTTGTTTTTCTTCATTAAAGGGGAAGTTCAGTGCAAATACATATCCTTTTAAGAAAAAGGAGCAGTCATTTTCCATCACAATTAACCTGCCCATTCAGCATTTTATCTGTGTTAAAATAAATGCAACCTAAATACTAACTTCTTGTTTGCAGGACCCCTAATAGAGACCCTTATGGTTTTGCCCTTGACTTAACGCCTGGGTTGATTCAGTTTCTTAGTAGAGATCTGAGCATGTTTGACCCACCCAACAGCCAATCAGTTAACCCGCACTATTCACAGTTACAAGACATGTGTCTTTGTATGTTCACCTGCAAGTATGTGTTAGTGTAGGAGGGCCATATTTAAAACTTGCGATACTGCGTGTTTTCGTTACTGTACGACCATGGCAGTAGTATACCATGCTGTAAACTACCGTAATGATATACTATGATATTAGGTGGTTGTAGATTTACGTTCGCTGTTGTTACATTTACAAGATTTCCAATAGCAATAAGGTCTCTAGCTCTCCCGTCAGCTGCAGCGATATAAGTAGAAATTGTAGTCTTAAAGGGAAACCACAGAACTGTGCAGACTGTAAGGGGAGGATAGTGAAGTGAACCTGATCTTAGCACAGCTCTGTGCAATGCATTTCTCATCAGTGTAACTTCTTAAAGGGGAATGTTGGATTGTAGGAAGACTGTGTTTTACAGAAACCACACAGTGCAGAAATAGGGGGATGATAGTGAATGAACCTGATCTAGCACAGCTCTGTGCAATGCTTTTCTCATCAGTGTACCTTTTTAAAGGGAATGTTGGATTGTAGGAGAGTGTGTTTTATAGAAACCACACAGTGCAGACTGCACGGGGACGATAGTGAACCTGATTCTTAGCACAGCTTGTGCATGCATTCTCCATCAGTGTACCTTATTAAAGGGAATGTTGGAGGGTAGGAAGAGTGTTTTAATTCCGCTGTCTGTATTAAACAACAAACTGTAGTACACAGCTAAGCTCAGAAATGCATACACAGAGAAATGCATTGCACAGGCGTGTGCTGAGATTAGAGTCATTATATTATCTCCACCTGCAGCAATGCACCATGTTCTATAAGTGTACGATTAATGGGAATGTTGGAGGGTATGCCACTTGCAGCTCTGCACCATATTGTTTCTATAAATGTACATATTTATAAGAATTATTGGAGGAAATGCCAATTAAAGGGGTACTGTTAGAGCATGCAAACATGTTATATAAAATTAATGCAGCAGGTGGGCTGCCTGTGGGAAGGTTGTATAAACAAAAACCCTCTTCCAACTGGGTTCCCACCTTTGCCTTTAAGACCCAAACACATATACAGGCCTATGTATTAAAAGTTCTATTGTTACAAATGGTGCAAATTTTGTCCCAACCAATCAGATTTTAATAACTTTATTACATAGGCCTGATAAATCTACACACAAGGGTTGTTAGTATTTTCTTGGAAGAATGATGCGGCTGATACTGTATTTAATGATGTATTTAATGCAATGGTACTTAGCACTGCAACATGTAGATTTAATGCATGTTTGGATCTTAAAGGCAAAGGTGGCCTGTAAAATGCATTGCACAGAGCTGTGCTAGACCATGTTCAAGTCAATATGCTGCACCTGCAGCTCTGAGCTGTTTTGTTTTTATAAGTGTACCTTGTAAAGCGGTCAGTTCAATTTTAAGGGGTTGCCACCTTCCCTTTAAGACTCACACTCTAGGGCTACTCTCTCTAGCGCACTTTGGAGTGCGGTTTGAGATCCGATTGTGCTAGTGAAGGCATGTAAAGCCTATGGGACCAGCCCCACTACATGCAATGCATTTCAATCTGCTGTTGGAGTGTATGTGATCACCATTTTTTGTCTGTATTGCATGCGCTCTGCTAGGGTCCAATTGCAGAAGCGCAACACCCGTGCACGGAAGGGAGCACGATCACAAACATGCGTCCTCCCTTTCACTTAAGTGGGGCACAGCCTCAGGAAATTGACCTGCTGCCAAAGCTAAATTCCATTGCATTAAATACATGCTGTATGGCTAAACTGAAATCAATGCAGCTTGCATTACACTTTTAAGGGCTAGGCCACACTATCGCGTTTTTCAGGCGATTGCGATTTTCCAATTGTATTGAAATCTCAGCAGCGCACCAAGACTTGCGATTTTGCGTTTTCAGAATGACCATTGGACATTTAAAATATCAGCTTGTTCTTTCAGTCAGTAATATTATTTTAACATGCGTTCTACAAATTGTTTGCTTCTTCCCATCTTAAACAAAATAGCTGCATAAATATGCCTGAAACATTTCTGAGCTCTGAATAATAACTTTTATTAAATACAAAATATATATATATAGTTTAAAACATTAAAAAAAACATTTACATAAGTAAATGACATACAAATAACAGCATAAATAAAAAACAGATCACATTTCTGTCTCTTTTGTTAAATCATTTTGTACCAAAATGAGCAATTCATTCAAATAAAGTAATGTAGAAAAGCTTGATTGCCAGAAGTGAAGGACTGTGACATGATAAAGGTCCCTCGCAAAAACACATTGGCTTGTTATCTTGCTTGAAAGTATCATTTTTCCAACAAGGATTTTGTGCCTTGTTTCCCACTTAATCCTTTCTAGGCTAGATAATCATTAAGCCTCTCACGGCTGTCTGAAATACAATCAGATGACAAACAATGGCTTGACAATATTGCTAGTCTTTAAACATGGTAGGGTTATTAAAAGTTTCCTTATAGGTCAGTGTTATCTATAAATGGTATAAATAATTGATGCCAAGCTATCACAGGGAATGTACAATGACCCCTTTCAGTCTACTAAATGACACCATTAATACACATATATATGAATAGCTGATAGAACCATTTCGATAATTTAAAGTTTATCTGTTAATGAGCATATGTACACACAGATGCAGCACCAGGATCTCCTGGTTTCATTAGAGCAAAATCTTAGAGAAAAATCGCAGGAGTAGACCTGGTCCCGTTAGTCATTGGTCATGATGTTATTTGTCAAGGCCATCACTGATAGGTCTATCCAGAAGAGCCGTGAGATCATGTGCTGTGGTGCAAGCATTGTTTGAATATGTCCTTTTTAAAGGGACAGTCCATCCCCAAAACCATCCCCCGACTACTGCCCCACTGTGTAGTGAATAGAAATCCTTACCTTACATCACAGATCCAAATGGTTCTCCTGTAATCCCCCCACAAGTAAATAAAACTGGCCACCAGGAGGATAGCAGAGTCCATATAGGACTCTGCCTCCTGTCTCCCTTCCAGGAGAGTTTGCCAGCGCACAGAGGCCATCTCCCCCTCCCTCTGCTTGCAGTTCTGTGCAAGCCGAGGGCCGGGATTGTGTGGCGGGGGAAAAGAGGTAAGGAAAGTAACTATCGGGGACTTTCTGAAAAATCTAATAATGCAGTTGGGGCAGGGGGAAGGTGCCCTACCACATATAAAAAAAATGTAAAGGGTGGACATACCCTTTTAAGTAGCTTGTTCTTCTTTGAATGCAAATTCTTTTTTTATTCTTTGTGTGAACATCATATTTTAACATAACTAAAAAAACTTTCTAAGGTAATTTCTGCACATAGCATGTTTTCTCTCAGACAAGACAAAGAGTTCAAAAAGCCACAAATACTAATACTTGCCATTAATAATGCAGTTTAAATAGAAGCTAATGAAAAGCAATTAGTGTGGATTGGCAAATGAGTTTTTCCTCAACAACCTCTGAAGTAGAACCATGATGTTTAGCCACTAAAGTGTAGGTTGTATGCTTTTGAAGTAGAACATGTCCAATGTTATTTTCCTTGTTCTTCTGTAATTAATTGAATCAACTGTTAATTCTTCAAAAACTTTATTTGTTTTTCTTCATTAAAGGGGAAGTTCAGTGCAAATACATATCCTTTTAAGAAAAAGGAGCAGTCATTTTCCATCACAATAACCTGCCCATTCAGGATTTTATATCTGTTAAAATAAATGCAACCTAAATACTAAATTCTTGTTTGCAGGACCCCTAATAGAGACCCTTTGGTTTTGCCTTGAACTTAAACGCCTGGGTTGATTCAGTTTCTTAGTAGAGATCTGAGCATGTTGACCCACCCAACAGCCAATCAGTATAAATTACTGTAGGATACATTCTAAGGCAGTGGTGCATCCGGGAAGAAGAAGGGTGGTTGGCACTTGCAATAGCAGTTCACTAATATCAACAGCAGGGAAAGAATTAAATTTCCCTTTAAGTAAGAGTAACTGTTATCATATTGATTTGTCTAGAGGAAACTGTAGCCTCCAGCACTAGATTTGTCATGAAAAATTTAAGAATGCATGTTTTCACGAGGTTACAGTAGCATGATCTTTAAATGTGTATGTAAAATTGATGATGCCTTGGAACTAATTATTGTAAAAAATTATTGTAAATACTCAGGTATTCAGCGGAATTACAGTAAAGACATCCCAAACAAACCAGGACAGAAGGGAGCATGGCAGGCATAAATGGGAGCCACTGTAACCCAATTGGTTGGCATTGGGGTCAGGATTGGGTCAAGTAGGGGGGGGTATTTAAGCTATGTCCAAAACACAATCCCAGGAGTCTCAACAATGGGGAGTAGCAAACCGTGAGCTATTGCCGCCTTTTATATATTGCCGCCTTTTATAATTTAATATATATATATATTTTTTTAACTGCCTTTTTATTTTTTTTTAAATATAACAAATATAAGGGGTGGGAGAGAGCCTTGCAGGCTGTGCTCTCTGGGCGGTCTTGCCTGGAGCCCGGGAACTAGTTGGCCCACCCCGGCTGACTTTCTCCTATTAGTAGTGGCCATGAACGTGTCGGGTTTCCTTTCTGTTGTTTTTTTTTAATAATTTATAAAACACAGTAGTAGTAGACACTTTGAAAATAACACCTTCCTAAACTGTCTAAGTTTACCGAATACACACACATTCAGGGTTATTTAATAAAGGTTCTTATCTTTAAAAATGGTGATAATTTGCCCCAACCAATCAGAGTTAGCTTTTAAATGTTAAATAAGATCTGATTGGTTGGGACAAAATTAAAACCATTTTTAACGTAAGAACTTTTATTAAATCTCCCTGATTATGTTTTCAACAAAGCAAAACACACACTAACTCAGAATTACAGATGGAGGTGAAATTGCTATTCATATTGAGTGATAATGGGACCTTTGTGGTGCTAAACTTACTGAAATAGTTTAATGTTCACTCCTAATAAAGGGTTGGCTTGTCCCTCATAATCAGCCACAAATCATGTATACATTTTTTTTAATGTCAACAGTGAGTTCACTCTGAGTTGATGAGTGTGTGCCGGTAAGCAGTGTTAATTCTGTAATTTTACAATTATATGGTTTAAAAAGTTACTTTATGCTTAAAATTTAAACCAGGAAAAGACTTCTGAAGACTGTTACTAAATTTAGATTTGAACCTAAATAGGGAAAAGTTCTAACTTTTCTTTTTCAACCAATGACTAGGTCACATTTGTTTCATTTTAATTTGCTGCATCAGCACAATTGTCACAGACAATTAAGGAAAAAATGAATTACCTAATTATGAAAGTAAGACGGGCCCATTCTAAATTAAAACTAATTTGAAATGAAATGATATTTGTTATTGAAGTCTTTACGTGTTATCGCTAAACAATTATTTTCTCCTTGATTGTTGTATTTAGCATATTAAGTGTGCATGAAGTCAGACTACTTTCATTACAGTTTTTTTCTTTTCTATTTACTATAAAATATTGTTCTATAAACATATTTTGTTTCTCTGCATGTAAAAATGTAATATTTTAAGGCATTTACAGGCTTTTACCGAGCCGCTATCGCTCTGGGTAAATCTTGCAACCGCAATTCAATAGCGCGTTTGCGCATGGGTTAAATCACAAAAGGAATTTACTCACACGCAGGATTTTAACACCAGCTAAAAAGTAGTGCAAAAGCGATATTGAAGTGAGTGCTGGATGGGTGGGGGTCTTCTATATAACCCGCACATCTGGCACTAACAGAGGTAAAGTCGCCATAGGCAGTAGCGAACAGCTTAGCAAAATACCTGCCCAGTACCGCTGGGTAAATCGCCCCATTTAACTATAATAATGTTACATAGTTACGTTCATATTATTGGAGGTTGAATAAGAAATACATCCTTCTGTCCAACCTTTTTAAGTATTGTTGGGTTTGTAATTTCTTCAATCACATATTGACAGCAGATTGCTGTATATATTGACCTTTGCCATACACCTACTATTCATTTCAAAACTAAATTTTACATTGATTGTTTACATTTGATTTAATTGTGTTTATAAAGGCTCCTGTCAAACTTTAAAAATGAAAAGTAATAACTTAAAATGAGGGGTGTTTTAGATTGCAAGATCATATAAAAAAATACATATACTGGTATAATTAGGAAAGAGTGAGAGAACATCATTAATTTTGTGTGTATTTAGCACATGGCAGATTCCTATAAATCTACATGGTAAAAGGGCAATTATACTGAAAAAATTACTTCTCATCTTGTTCTATAAATAAATATGTGTATGTATCACTTCCACCTGACCAGACTCTTTTTTATGAGGGCAAGCATGCCCAGTAATCACTATGAGGTAGCACTGTGAGGGGATATTCCCACACACCAACTGTCAAAACTGTACACGGCACACGATGTACCACTGCCATAACTCATCATTCCAGCTACCGCAAAACTGCTCACAGTAGTTTAAGGCACTTGACTGACAGCTGACATGTGAGATGCTTCAGACTGGATATCTAAAGAAATAATGGACAAGTACAAAAAACAAAATGGTTCAGAGGTGGTTGGGAATAATTATAGTTTTCAGTAATGGTCAATTTAAAATAAATCTTTTTTAGATACAGTAGATGCTCCTGTGCCGCAATCATCAAATCGCAAACCTCCCGGATGTCCCAGCTGGCAGTGTCAGGTATGAATAAAGTTAATTTAAAAAAAAATTAAGTTCCTCCCCCCCAACTTTATTCATACCACACAGTGCACAGTGGATAGGAAGTGAGGACACTGAGACCGGAACCAACACTGCTGAGTGTGTGCTGAGATGTGAAAGGATTCAGCGTGATGTAGGTGTGGGGAGCTTTACGAATGTGTGTGGGTGTTGGTATGCATGTCGTATGTGCTTCCTGAGTTTTATTTACAGACTGGTTTGTTTTTTAAATGAGAACTAAACCCACAGAATCTGAAAATAGCCCCCCTAAAAAACACAATAAACCCCTCTAAAAACACCAATAAACTGTAAAATCCCACTATAGTAAATAGCCTTAAATAAATATATGTACAGTTACTGGGCACACCCTTACTTTAGTCACATGCTCCCTTGCCTAATCTGTCCTGTAAAAGGATTAGCTAGAGGCTACTAGTGGGTGTGACCAACTGAGCCAACTTTAACAAGTTCCTGCGGTATCTTAGGACTAAGCATGCGTAAAGTACACAATATTCAGTGACCACACTGTGTGATACTGGGATGTTAGGATAAAACACAAACCCCATATTAGAAAGGTAAATTTCCCACAACCTTATCAAAAGGAGAGGTGAGACAGGTTACTGCTTTTCCTTTTGAAAGCTTTAGTTGTTCTTACACTAATTTCTACACTACTAATTTAAGAATACAAATGCATTAAAATACACAATCTATATATGACTGAATCAGAAATCACTAGTTCATAGAAACTTTGAATTGGTTAGACTAACTGGATCTTCAGGTATACAAGGAGGGAGGGAAAATAGTTTCACATTCTATTCCAAACCTACAGCTGGAACACTTTGGTACATGCAACGAGCTGCCATGCGGAACATTAAAAAAAAATTTTATGGGAGTCATGAGAAATAATACGACCCCATAAATACCAATCGGCAATTACTTGAAATGAGTTTCTCAATAGGAGATAAAAAAAAAAAAGGTTGAGACACAACTGACACGGGATAGGGATAGTAGCACTAATGTGCGGCAAAAAGCAAGGGGCAGGGAGGATCCCCTTTGTATGTCAGTATTCCTCGGTATTTAAAGTTTTCATCATAGCATTAATTAGTGCAGGGAAATAATATCTAGTGACTGTGTCACCCCTTTAAGAATCAAAGCCCCTTATTTGCACATAGGCGAGGCAAAAACCTCTATGGGCAAAACTGACCCCTTGACACATAAAAAAGCTATCTGGTTGTCCCAGGTTAAAACAGGGTGCTTCACAAGGATGCACTGCATGTGCTATGCCTGACGGACAGGATTTCCCCCATCCACATAGTGGGAAAGATAAAGATCAAGAGTACATTCAGTTGTTTAAGTAGTTATGTGATCTATTTCAAACATGCCCGTTGGCAAATATTATGTTGGATGCTGCTCTTTTTAATTTCTTCTTTAGTGTCCCATATGTCCCTGCCCGTACCCTCCGCTTATCACAGAACCATCTCTTATATAGACCCCCCACTCACACTGCCTTCTCTCACCTTAAACTTTTTCTCTTTGGTTCCCATCCTCTGGAATTCTACCCCTCTCCTATGTCAAGAAAAATCAATAAATAAGTTTAAATCTAACCCCCATCCTATTTCTCTGAGCACAGCACAGCATAGGACTGTTCGCACTGCACCAGTTATTACTTTAGCACTTCCACCCTTTCCTATGTATATGTATGTTACCCACACTAAGTAGATTGTAAGCTCAACGGGCAGGGGCCTCTTTCCTCATGTTACATATTTCAAGCATTTGTATATTCATGATGCTCTGTTTTATATTTATATTTTTATATATTCATGATTATTATTTACTGTCATCCTTGTATGACTTTTTGTATTCTATATTGTACAGCTCTGCGTCCCCTAGTGGCGCTATATAAATGAACATATACAATACATGCAAAAACTACCACTACCCTGAGAGAAAGAATGGCCAACCATAGACAATCTATCTGGTGGCCACCAATCAAAACACCGCTCTCAAAGGATAAAGGGGACAACCATCTAAAGATTTGGAGAACAATCCATGGTGAAGCATTTTAGGGAACAGGGACATAACCTGGCCATGCTGAAGTGGATGGCCATAGACTGGGAACGAGGAGGAAGTGTGGTTAGGAATAGAGCACTTTTACAGTGGGAGATCCACTGGATTAAGTCCCATGGTACTCTTCCCCAGGGTGCCTTAACGAACAATTTGCATTGTCGTTTTCTTATAAACTGGAATTGTTTCTTATAAACTGTAATTGCCCACTTCCTAGGTGATTTTCATTAAAAAAACTATTATATGGATACCGACCCAGAACATTTATTATCCTCATACTGTATGTTATATAGTCCATTACCATTTTACCCTATCTTGCCCCCTGGTCTGTTTTTGGGACCACTAAGGCCTGTGGTTATTATGATGTTATGTTTTTTATTATCCCTTTCCCTTTTGTCCTCTTAGAATGTTTGTATGGTATGTATATGTTTATTTATATACAGCCACTTGGGGACGCAGTGCTGTACAGTATTAAAATACAGTAAAATCATACAAGTGGGATAAATACATAGATAGTTCAGTACATAAATATATAACTTATATAAATAGAAGTGCTAGGGCTTTGCCACAAGAGGTAATGAAGTCCCTGCCCGTAGAGCTTACAATCTAGCTAGTGCATGTATTCTTGTAGGTTTTTAATATGTTTTTATATTGGTCACATAACACTTTGGGGTAAATATGTATTGTTTTCTCTCTTATTCATGCATAGTATTTAGAGGCACTTAGCACATTCAGGGAGATTCAATAAAAGTTCTTATTGTTAAAAATGGAGCTAATTTTGCCCCAACCAATCAGATATTATTTAACATTTGAAAGCTAACATCTGATTGGTTGGGGCAAAATAAGCACCATTTTTAAAGATAAGAACTTTTATTGAATAACCCTGTTTATTTTTTAGATATTTATATGTCCTATTTAATTAACACTGTATCACTTTGTTAAAGAGGACTTAAACAAGAGTACCTCCTTGGTGTTTCAGGCTCCCTCTAGTGGTCACTTTCTGGCAGTGCTAGGATTATTTGACGCTATAGGTTTCAGCTGTAATAAGGTGGGGGTATATATGTTTGTCCCTTTCCCTGTGGGATGGTTTGGTGAGTATGATAGGTGATTGAGTAGGGGGAGGGAAGGAGGTGTGTTGGAGGTGGGGCTTCACCATTTTTATTGCAGTGCATGTCCTTGATCTGTAATCCTGATGACGGCCTGTGTCAAGATGGAAGAAACACATTGATACCAGACGCAGATGTGGTTACACCTAAAAAAGATTGATTGATTGTTCTGGTGGAGTGCTCCGTTGATTTCTCCTTATTATATATATATATATATATATATATATATTATATATATATATATATATATACACACACACATAGTGTGTGGTGTGTGCTCCTGATGGGACTGATCTGTTTGGTGTGATCCTTTGCACAGTGTGAAACTGCAACACAAGATCCACCAACTTACAAGGACACACAATATACAGGTGTGGTCAATAGTCAAAGGGTGCACCCTAGGCAGGGACTACTCCATTATGTATATGTTATGTAGGGAAACTGTTTGTTTTGTTACTAAATTATTGCAATACTTATGTAATTTAATTAAATCTGGTTAGCTTGGCGGAGTCTGGCGCGCATGTGAGCAGACGCAAAAGGGAGAGCTCCGGTTCTCCAGCTTGTAAAAAGCAACATAGCACATCAACAAAGAGAAAACCCTAGCGGGAAATCACACCATCCTTTATCTGGAACTCCTACAATGCCACCCAAAAAAACGGTAGGCAACAAATGGATCTTATGGAATACTGTCCCCCATCAATCCACGAGGCATCCAAGATGGCGCGTCCTTTATTATGATGATTTGTTTGGGACACAATATAAAACTTTATTGAATAACCCTGTTTATTTTAGATATTTATATGTCCTATTTCATTAACACTGTATCACTTTGTAAAGAGGACTTAAACAAGAGTACCTCCTTGGTGTTTCAGGCTCCTCTAGTGGTCACTTTCTGGCAGTGCTAGGATTATTTGACGCTATAGGTTTCAGCTGTAATAAGGTGGGGGTATACATGTTTGTCCTTCCCTGTGGGATGGTTGGTGAGTATGATAGGTGATTGAGTAGGGGGAGGGAAGGAGGTGTGTTGGAGGTGGGGCTTCACCATTTTTATTGAGTGCATGTCTGATCTGTAATCCTGATGACGGCCTGTGTCAAGATGGACGAAACACATTGATACCAGACGCAGATGTGGGTACACCTAATAAATTATTGATTGTTTCTGGTGGAGTGCTCCGTTGATTTTCCTATTATATATATATATATATATATATATATAATATATATATATATATACATAGTGTGTGGTGTGCTCCTGATGGGACTGATCTGTTTGGTGTGATCTTTGACAGTGTGATGACTGCAACACAAGATCAACCAACTTACAAGGACACACAAATACAGGTGTGGTCAATAGTCAAAGTGGTGCACCTTAGGCAGGGACTACTCCATTACTGTATATGTTATGTAGGGAAACTGTTTGTTTTGTACTAAATTATTGCAATACTACTGTTAAATTTAATTAAATCTGGTTTAGTTGGCGGAGTCTGGGCGCGCTGTGAGCACGACGCACAAAGGCAGAGCTCCGGTTCTCCAGCTTGTAAAAAGCAACATAGCACATCAACAAGAGAAAACCCTAGCGGGAAATCACACCATCCTTTATCTGGAACTCCTACAATGCCACCCAAAAAAACGGTAGGCAACAAATCGGATCTTATGGAATACTGTCCCCCATCAACTCCACGAGGCATCCAAGAAGCTTGTCCTTTTGATGATTTGTTTGGGACACAATATAAAACTTTTATTGAATAACCCTTTTTAATTTTTTAGATATTTATATGTCCTAATCAAAAAACTGTATCACTTTGTTAAAGAGGACTTAAACAAGAGTACCTCCTTGGTGTTTCAGGCTCCCTCTAGTGGTCACTTTCTGGCAGTGCTAGGATTATTTGACGCTATAGGTTTCAGCTGTAATAAGGTGGGGGTATATATGTTTGTCCCTTTCCCTGTGGGATGGTTTGGTGAGTATGATAGGTGATTGAGTAGGGGGAGGGAAGGAGGTGTGTTGGAGGTGGGGCTTCACCATTTTTATTGCAGTGCATTATTTGATCTGTAATCCTGATGACGGCCTGTGTCAAGATGGACGAAACACATTGATACCAGACGCAGATGTGGTTACACCTAATAAATTATTGATTGATTGTTCTGGTGGAGTGCTCCGTTGATTTCTCCTTATTATATATATATACATAGTGTGTGGTGTGTGCTCCTGATGGGACTGATCTGTTTGGTGTGATCCTTTGCACAGTGTGATGACTGCAACACAAGATCCACCAACTTACAAGGACACACAATATACAGGTGTGGTCAATAGTCAAAGTGGTGCACCTTAGGCAGGGACTACTCCATTACTGTATATGTTATGTAGGGAAACTGTTTGTTTTGTTACTAAATTATTGCAATACTTACTGTTAAATTTAATTAAATCTGGTTTAGCTTGGCGGAGTCTGGCGCGCATGTGAGCAGACGCACAAAGGGTGAGCTCCGGTTCTCCAGCTTGTAAAAAGCAACATAGCACATCAACAAAGAGAAAACCCTAGCGGGAAATCACACCATCCTTTATCTGGAACCCCTACAATGCCGCCCAAAAAAACGGTAGGCAACAAATCGGATCTTATGGAATACTGTCCCCCATCAACTCCACGAGGCATCCAAGATGGCGCGTCCTTTATTATGATGATTTGTTTGGGACACAATATAAAACTTTTATTGAATAACCCTGTTTATTTTTAAGATATTTATATGTCCTATTCAATTAACACTGTATCACTTTGTTAAAGAGGACTTAAACAAGAGTACCTCCTTGGTGTTTCAGGCTCCCTCTAGTGGTCACTTTCTGGCAGTGCTAGGATTATTTGACGCTATAGGTTTCAGCTGTAATAAGGTGGGGGTATATATGTTTGTCCCTTTCCCTGTGGGATGGTTTGGTGAGTATGATAGGTGATTGAGTAGGGGGAGGGAAGGAGGTGTGTTGGAGGTGGGGCTTCACCATTTTTATTGCAGTGCATGTCTTGATCTGTAATCCTGATGACGGCCTGTGTCAAGATGGACGAAACACATTGATACCAGACGCAGATGTGGTTACACCTAATAAATTATTGATTGATTGTTCTGGTGGAGTGCTCCGTTGATTTCTCCTTATTATATATATATATATATATATATATATATATATATATATATATATACATAGTGTGTGGTGTGTGCTCCTGATGGGACTGATCTGTTTGGTGTGATCCTTTGCACAGTGATGACTGCAACACAAGATCCAACCAACTTACAAGGACACACAATATCAGGTGTGGTCAATAGTCAAAGTGGTGCACCTTAGGCAGGGACTACTCCATTACTGTATATGTTATGTAGGGAAACTGTTTGTTTTGTACTAATTATTGCAATAACTTACGTTAAATTTATTAAATCTGGTTTAGCTTGGCGGAGTCTGGCGCGCATGTGAGCACGCACAAAGGAGAGCTCCGTTCTCCAGCTTGTAAAAGCAACATAGCACATCAACAAAGAGAAAACCCTAGCGGAAATCACCCATCCTTTATCTGGAACTCCTACAATGCCACCCAAAAAAACGGTAGCAACATCGGATTCTATGGAATACTGTCCCCCATCACTCCACGAGGCATCCAAGAGGCGCTGTCCTTTATTATGATGATTGTTTGGGACACAATAAAACTTTTATTGAATAACCCTTTTTATTTTTTAGATATTTATTGTCCTATTCAATAACACTGTATCACTTTGTTAAAGAGGACTTAAACAAGAGTACCTCCTTGGTGTTTCAGGCTCCTCTAGTGGTCACTTTCTGGCAGTGCTAGGATTATTTGACGCTATAGGTTTCAGCTGTAATAAGGTGGGGGTATATATGTTTGTCCCTTTCCCTGTGGGATGGTTTGGTGAGTATGATAGGTGATTGAGTAGGGGGAGGGAAGGAGGTGTGTTGGAGGTGGGCTTCACCATTTTTTATTGCAGTGCATGTCTTGATCTGTAATCCTGTGACGGCCTGTGTCAAGATGGACAAAACACATTGATACCAGACGCAGATGTGGTTACACCTAATAAATTATTGATTGATTGTTCTGGTGGAGTGCTCCGTTGATTTTCCTTATTATATATATATATATAATATATATATATTTTTTTTTTATTATTGTGTGGTGTGTGTGTCTCCTGATGGGCTGTCTGTTTGGTGTGATCCTTTGCACAGTGTGATGACTCAACACAAGATCAACCAACTTACAAGACACACAATATACAGGTGTGTCAATAGTCAAAGTGGTGCACCTTAGGCAGGACTACTCCATTACTGTATAGTTATGTAGGGAAACTGTTTGTTTTGTTACTAAATTATTGCAATACTTACTGTTAAATTTAATTAAATCTGGTTTAGCTTGCAAGTCTGGCGCGCATGTGAGCAGACGCCAAAGCGTGAGCTCGGTTCTCCAGCTTGTAAAAAGCAACATAGCACATCAACAAAGAAAACCCTAGGGGAAATCAAACCTCCTTTATCTGGAACCCTACAATCCGCCAAAAAAACGGTAGGCAACAAATCGGATCTTATGGAATACTGTCCCCCATCAACTCCACGAGGCATCCAAGATAGCGCGTCCTTTATTATGATGATTTGTTTGGGACACAATATAAAACATTTAAAAACATTGTTGCTCCCCCTCACATAGGTCAGCCGAGGAAGCTCCGAAACGCGTTCGTCGTGAGCGCCCCCCCTGTGCCTGTATTAGTATTACTTTTTGCATTTATGTGATATCAGTTGAATTATGTATACACGATTCTGCTATTATATATCTGACCTATGTGAGGGGAAGCAACATGTTTTTAAATGTTTTTATATTGTGTCCCAAACAAATCATCATAATAAAGGACGGTTTTATAATACTTTATAAGTACAGAGTTTTGCAGTCTGTCTTTTTGCTCTCTATTTGCTTCCATTATAATTTTCAGACTAGCACTTGTACTACATTGTGTAGATTATTGCACTTCAGTGCCCTGATCACCCTCCTTTTTGTATCCAAGATGGCGTGCGCGGAGGACATAACAGGGGAGACCCCATGCACAAAGAAAGATCTGGATGCATTATATTCAAACATAGAAATTATCATCCAAACATCGCAGACGTGAATCATACACGAGGTAAAGCAAGAAATTGCATCGCTCAATAAAAGAGTCACGACATTAGAGGCCTCTTCAGATCAAATGTCAACCTACTGCCAGCAAGCTTTCCTGTCACAACTATTCCAATACCTATTCCCAAAAGACTCCCACTTCGACATGCACATGGATAGGGCCCACAGAGCTCTAAGGTCCAAGCCGGCAGAAGGAGACCCCCCCAAGAGACATTATATGTAAATTGCATTATTACAAAACTAAAGAAGCAATCATGCTATCAACCCGCAATAAAGACCATATTGACTGATAACATGAAAATAAAATTATTCAATGACCTTTCTAACACCACCCTGTGAAGAAGGCGTGAGATGAAACCGATAACGGACATCTTAAACAATCACTGAATCAGGTACCATTGGGGATACCCCTTCAAATTGATTGGCATGAAAAATGGACCCCCGTCTCTCTCCAATCCAGATGAGGGAGAAAACTTTCTGAAGAGATTGGAACTTACTAAAGAAATTATTTAACAATTTCAACCCCCAAGATCACAGAGAACCCCTCCACCACAAATGACATGGTTCCCAGCCACATCAAAACCCCAAGGACAACAGCATCAAACATAATAAGCTCCCATACCCTCCTGACCCGGTTGACCCAGATGTTCAACTGAACAGCAAGTATATTTTTGACAAAAATGCATTCTAACCAGAGTTACCTTGGTTAAAATCTCAAGTTTACTTTATCTAAAAATTACAAATTACTGTCTAATATTAAGGTAATAGTAATTAATAAGGAAATGTACTAGATAACTATATAAACAAAACCTTGCATACTGTCATAATAGACTAGAAAAGTCCTGTAACCTATAAAAATGTTTCTCAATATTAAAATGTACCAGTAAGAAGGAACGTATTGGTTGAGGGTGTCTCCATGCTGTACCGAGCCTACTAAGAGCCCCAGCATATACAATAAGTAAGCTCGGAGGCACCTGGATAGTATCTCAATAATGAAATATATACCAACAAATGGTACTGTTGATGAGGTATAACCCTGCAAAATAATTAGAAAATTGTTACATTAAACTACGGACTTAAAGCAATCCAATGAGACAAGTCAAGAAACACACAAAAAATAAAATTACTGACATTATTACCTGCAGTACCACAATAAATTATATAAATGTGCCGAAACCCCATCCAAAGCACGACCCAAAATCAACAAAAAATTATAACACCCTCAGCCAAAACACCAAACCGATGATATAATATATATTTACGCTACTAAAACGTGTTAGAGATCTCGAATATATGAAGATATAGAATATTAAATTCTAAAGAAATAGATACGTCTAACAAGCTATCAGAATATCACAGCAACGTTAAATGCACCATAGCGATATGTTAGTATCTCAACATTATAAGTTAAAATTACCATAAAACCTATCATATTATAAACTAAGGGAAGTAACATAATAAGTAGGTACAACACCTAAAAGCAACCCATAAGTGAAATACGCTGTCTTGATGCTTATTAATTGTAACACACCTCAATACACAAAACCAGAAACATGCGAGACTCTGCACTGGTGTTATAACATACCCGAATCTACTTACAAAAAAGAAATATAAAGAGTCTAAAAAAACCCAGAATACCCAAGATATCATCGTAGTGGACAATAAGTGCATAGATGTTTACTATAGCTGTTCCATAACAACATAGAGATATTAATCATGATAACACAACACACTACACTAACCAATGGCATCAACATAGCGTACCCACTACCAACAATCTAACCAACATAAAAGGTATGGTATATCTCTGATACACAGAGAGGACGGTTGGAGGATAAACATCACTATCTACCTCCGCTAAAAGGGGGGAAAAAAATAAATAAATAAATAGACTACCTCCTATGTCTACTCAGGCTTTAAGTATAGAACTGTACAGCTCCCTCTACAACCCAAAGTGTATTTAATCCCTACCAACCTAGACATACACCCCCCAACTGAGAGGTTAGACAAACTATCCCTCTCCTTGAAAGTATCAAATCGAGGGAGGATCACCATACCTCCATCCTGGTACACACTGAAAGATAGTGTTACCCTCAATGACTATGCTTAACCAATTGTATATAGTTTATGTTTGTTATTATGTCATAATACGTAAAGCTTATATAATGAAGTGTGCGTATACATGTACTCTGGCAACACCAGAAGTGAAGATCCAAAGCCGGGATATGGCCGGCCCCCCATATCCAACGCACATCACTCTCAATAGAATTCTCGTAGCCCATACAGAAGCTCAACAATACGTAAGTAACCAGCCTCTCATGTCATACTTCCCTGCAGTCATGTCTCACCATGAATAGCGATATCTCAATACTCTTTCATAAAGGGTTTAAACACACCTTAGAAGTGCAGAATGGCCCTGCAATATTATAACAGACCAAACCCTGACATTATATTCCTCCAAGAAACACATTTTTGAAAAGGATACAAGCCTCATTATTGGGGGAAAAAATATACACCAACATATTTCGCATCAACCCCAACAAAGAAGACTGGGGTGGCTATCCTTAAAAACTCATTGGGGTTCATAGTCGACTCACTCTTACATGATCCGTTGGGAACGATTTATTATGATAAATGGACAAATATAGTCCACCAAAATCACACTAATATATATGTACCAAATACACAATAAAAATCATTTTACCATATGATAAGCAATAAAATCACACAATTCTCTAATGGAATAATCATAGCGGGGGGTGACTTTAACGCGATTGTACATCCGACCTTGGACAGATCAACAATCAGAGATTCTAACAACACCCATCAGACAACCAAAAGCCTTCAATTATTTCTGAAATCCAACAACCTGGTGGACACCTGGTGCCTTCACCATCCCACACATAGAGAATACACCTTTTACTCTCCAGTACATAAACTATTCACGCAACTCGATTACATATTCATAGCCCCACAATTACTACCGTCGACATCCAACATTCAAATATCTGAAATTTCATGGTCCAATCATGCATACGTCATTTTAACCTTACAAAACTTAATACACAACAGACCTCCACCTACATGGAGAATCAATGAATCACATTAAGCCACAGACCAAAACAAAGAAGAACTCTCCAAAACTATCAAACACTACTTCAAAGAAAATGAACACCCAGACATTACACCTTCACTACTTTGGTCAGCCCACAAAGCCGTAATTAGAGGCAAATGTATACAAATAGCTGCAAAAAATTAAAAAAAAAGAGAAACCAGAATCTCTGAATTACTTCCCCTCATCAAAAACACAGATCATCAGCTCAGTAAAAACTGGGATGAATCACAGGCACAATTAGTGGACAAATATAAAAGAGAACTTAGTCAGCTCCTATCAACAAAAGCAGAAAAAACTTACAGGCTCATTAACCAACACTTCTACTGTAAATACAATAAACCGACACAATGATGGCCAACAAAAAGATGACAGCCAATAGATATCTGCCGATAAGGGATAAACAAGGAAAACTCTATCACAACCCTCAATGGATCACAAACCATTTTGCTCAATTCTTCCAAAACCTCTACAGCGGACATACTACCCAACAAAACAGTGACAATACCCAAAAAACAGAAACTTTCGTATCAAAACTAAACCTCCCCCAAGCGACGCTAAACCAAGCGGAAACATTAGAAAAAGCAATCACAGCAGAAGAAGTACTCCATATATTAAAAGATTCCAAACCAAGAAAAGCACCGGGACCAGACGGATTCACAACTATATACTACAAAACATTCTTTACCATACTAATCCCGCACTTTCTCAACCTATTTAACGGGGTACTACAGGGCTCAACATCTCTGCCCACTGAGATGCTAGAAGCAAATATCATAGTTATTCCAAAACCAGAAAGAGACACAACCCAAGTACAAAATTACAGACCAATTTCACTCTGATGTAAAAGTGATTATTTGCTAAGATTTTAGCAAACAGACTAAAGCAAATCCTACCAACCTTGGTCCATTATGATCAAACAGGTTTCATTATGCACAGACAACCCACAGATAACATCAGAACAACACTCAATCTTATACAACACTCCATACTTAACAATATCCCAGCAATGCTTCTCTCATTGGATGTAGAGAAAGCATTCGATAGAGTAGATTGGAAATACCTCCAAAAAGTAATGGATCACTTTGGAATCCCTAAAGCCTTCTCACAAGCCATCTTCAGTTTATATAGAGACCCTAGAGCTAAAGTAAGACACATGGGATACCCCTCCAGAGAAATACACATTCGCAATGGTACTCGACAAGGTTGCCTACTCTCACCGTTGTTATTTGCACTAAGTATCGAACCCTTAGCTGCTTCCATTAGATCAAATGAAGACATCACAGGAATTACAATGGGCAACATAGAAACAAAAATTTCGCTGTTCGCAGACGACACCCTATTATACCTAACACATCCACACCAATCTCTTCCAGCAGTGTACCAAACATTAGAGGAATTCAAAATCATCTCAGAATTTAAAACCATTCTAAATCTATAGCATATAACATAAATCTAACAAATGACGAATGCAATATTCTTAACAATCAATTTCAAATTAAATGGGCAAAAGAATCCTTTAGATACTTAGGAATCCAAATTAGCGCAGACCTCAAAATACTCCACTCCCATAATTACTCCAAACTTATATCCCAGCTTATTAAACTTATGAAAGAATGGACTCCATACCACATCTCACTAGTAGGCAGAATTGCAGCAGTAAAAATGGCCATATTACCCAAAATATTATACCTGTTTCGTGCCCTTCCTATATACCTCAAGCAAAATGACATAAATAACCTACAAAGTGAAATAAGAAACTTCATCTGGAGGAGAAAAAGACCCAGAATAAAATACACCTATTTAGCCAGGATTTGCCCTCCCAGATATTTATTCCTATTACATAGCATCAAGAATAGCACAAATAACTGAGTGGGTTCAGGGAGCCAGCCAAATCTGCTGGGTAGACCTGGAGAACACCCAGATCAAACCTCTTCATACCTACTCAATACTATGGGTATGGGTATCATCTCCGTTTCAGAACCCTACATATGCCCCAACAGGAATTTATCATACACTCCTCACTACGTATCTGGGACATATGCAATAACAAAACTAAACTCATACCACACCCCTCGATACACACAACCTTATTTCACACACCACACTTTGGCGGCCAACCATCAGTGGTTAATGATGAAATATGGCTAGGTCTAGGTATAAGAAGGGTGTCAGATATAATCAGCCTAGCGGGCGATCTGTTACCTTGGTGGGATGCGCAGCCCAAATTTAAACTTCCACAAAACCTGTGGTACCCATACACAAGAATCCTATCTTATGCAAGATCAATACTATCACAAAGCATCACGACCAAGCCCTTATGAAACATATTGCACAGCAAAGATACCACAAAAAGGTTCAATCTCTTTCATATATAAATTAATATGGCATAATACACAGCCCATCAAAGCCCAACCAATTCTGAAGTGGGAAAATAGACTGAACATATGCCCAGAAGAATCCCAGTCCAAAATCTTTTCTTGTTCAGCAAGTTGTACTTCAAATGTACTAATAAAAGAGAAATCGTACAAAATCATGTACAGTGGGAAAATAGACTGAACATATGCCCAGAAGAATCCCAATGGTCCAAAATCTTTTCTTGTTCAGCAAGTTGTACTTCAAATGTACTAATAAAAGAGAAAACGTACAAAATCATGTATGACTGGTACGTCACCCCGGCCTTGTTACATAAAACGACCTCTACCATCCACCCTCTGTGTTTTAGGGGATGCCAAGAAATTGCAGACCACCTCCACTGCTGGTGGCACTGTAAGGAAGTTAGATCTATCTGGTCCATAGGAGAACAAATAGGTATTCGACCAAACATTCCAATTAACCCCATTGATAGCACTATTTAATTCCCCCCCCCCCTGAAGGCTATCATATACATGCATACAAACTAATAGGCATAATGTGTGGAGCAGTAAGAAGCATAATAGCAAAAACGTGGAAGGGAGGCACAACCACTAAGCAAGAACTTACCAACAGAATATGGTGGGTGCATGACTGCGAGTATATGGCTCATACCATCTCTAACAATACGAGAGGCTGGACAAAGATATGGTACATCTGGACCCTGAAAATCCAGAACCCTAGAGATATGAGATAATGAGATAATAAGCCAATACACAGTGTGGCGGGGGGGGCTCGCCAGCAGTTTGGATCGCACAGGCTGTGCTCCGAGACTCGAAAATTATGCCTTTGGAGAACGGATCACAAAATCAAAGGCATGGAGCATTAACCTCAAATATATCTCCGGAATAATGCAGACACTGATGCATGTATTATAACACCTTTGTTGTAACAATGTATGACACAAAGTTGTCCCAAAAGATACTTGTTTATATTTGTATTTTCTTTATATGCTCTGTAAAACATAAAAAGTCATAATAAAAAAATCAATGAACAAAAAAAAAACTGGCTTAGCTTGTTTAAAGAAAGTAAGTGCACGGTCTTCTTTGTGACAGAGCACCAGAGTAACCAACTATTTGCCATGCTTCCCATAATCATTCCATAAAGCAGTGACCTGGTATAAATTGATGGCAGCGGTGCTGGTAATACATTTTTTTCTCCGTTATCTCTGTATATTTGTCCTCTATATTAATCTATGGAGGCTTCTACTGAAAGTAGCAGATGAAGTGCCCCAATTAGATTCAGTAGCTCTACCAGGCTCAATTGCCAAACCTATTTTTTAACCTGGGGTAACCAGGGAGTGGACTGATTGGCTAGAACAATTTAAATTGGCAGCTACTATTAATGGTTGGGATGAAGGCACTCACTTGCAAGTCCTTAGCCATTAGCTTAGTGGCAAAGCCAGGCGGGTATACCAAGGATTTAATACTGAAATAAAAAGCAGTTTGCCGCTATTAAAAAGTGCTCTTAAGCAAGTTTTTCAACTAGGTCTGTTTGAAAGAGGATATAAAGGATAATACTTTGCATGTCCCTGCCTATTTCTCTATGTGACCTGGGAATGAGACATATTTGTTTATATGCTAGATTATTAGGAAAATGCTATTATAATAACATGAGGCTGCGAGGTACCTTCTGTTAAAAGAAGGCTCTGTTTAATTTTATACCCTGTGGGGAGCTTTTAGCTCCTTTAACCCCTCACCTTAAGCTATAAAGCTAATCGGTATCCTGTGCTCCCAAGTCCTAACCCCATAGCAACTGTAAATCTGGAACATGATGTGGTAAATACTTATAAGTATGAACATAGCCCTTAGGTAGGAATCGCTAAAGCACGAAAATGGCTTTATTCTAGGATGTATGGATACAACATTTTCCAGCATTCTGTGCAGCCAGAGAATGCTGGGAATTGTAGTTTTTAAACATGTGAAAAGTTCAACACCTATGCTCTATATCATTAGGCTGTATTGCATCTGTATACATTCTTTAGCCAATGGACATAAAGGAGAAACTAACGCTAACAGAGAAAGCTGGGAGTTGTACAGAAAAACTTGTCTATATGTTAGATTATTAGGGCAATGCTATTATAATAACGAGTCTGTGAGGTAATTTCTGTTATA
The DNA here is from genome assembly GCA_019447015.1 of Hymenochirus boettgeri. NCBI lineage: Eukaryota > Metazoa > Chordata > Amphibia > Anura > Pipidae > Hymenochirus > Hymenochirus boettgeri. The sequence goes on along the minus strand of CM033470.1, from coordinate 219,549,273 downwards.
AGAAGACTCTATTTTATTCTATACCATGTGGGGAGCGTTTAGCACCTGTAAATATTCTATATCCACTGTATCCATAGCAAAACATACATACACATAATTTCCACTGTGCACCAATGGGCACAATTTTGCTAGTATATGTTTAAGTCACAACAGATGATTGCACTACATAAAAAATGTATACTTTCCCGGGTGCAGTCCCAAAAACAGAGATACAAATGTAGCAGCAGATGCACTCACAGGGCTCCATAATAATAGATTTAATAGATTAGATTAGATGAATATGAAATATTTGCAAAGTATCAGTGTACACCTGGAATTTTTAGTGTTTTTTTATTATTTCACCTCAAGGTTCATATGTATAGTGTGTGTGTGTGTGTGTGTGTGTGTGTGTGCACTTTGCTAAAATGTACTTCTTATTAACTATTAAGCAATGCACTCTGAATGTTCTTTAGAAAGTATTTGTAATTTTCAGAAAATCAACCAGTTACAGAAAAAAACACTTCATGTGATATTACCTTCATGTGGAATTATTTGTCATTAATTGAAAAGGCATTTAGAGTAAATATTAAACTGAATAAACTAGGGAAGTCCAAGGATGGGATGCAAAATAGGAGGGAGGATTGTTTAATGTGCCATTAATTTTTTTAAGCTGTCTTTGTTCCCTTCTTTAACTTTGGTAATTAGTGGATAATGGAGCAATAAAAACTCTTTATTAGAGCATTGTAGAAGTTTATTGCTGCTTAGGTGCCTTATCACTAAGAAATTGATTAGAAATCGAATAAAATAATAAATTTTAAAAAAGCAACATTTTAACAGTTTTCAAATTGAAATCAATATCAAATGCTTGGCAGCAATACATTTCTAATGTCTATATTATTGATGTACAGTTGGTTTATTGTGTTTGAATAATTAAACAATCAAAACAGCAAAATCCCCATTATCAAATTATTAATAATATTATCATTCCTACAATCAATAGGTAAAAAACAGACCATCAGCACTTTACAACACATTGATCAAAAGATTGAATTGATTTGCTATGAGTTCATGACAGAGGTAACCTAATTGGTCAAGTGGATATATTAATTATAAGGCTTGTGCAATACAGCAATAAAGGCTTAAGATTTATGTTTATTTTTGTTTAAGAGATTCCTATCTTTACATAGGGACCTAAAGTGCTATATTAATGAATAATTGGTTGCAGTTACTGCAGTTATTGTTGCATAATAATTTCCTATTTTCTATCACCCTACACGTCTGGTGACTTCATGCACATGAAATACAGTAACTCCTCTCAGCCAACCACCCCCGAACTGTGAAAGGTATGTTCTTATTTTTGTCTATACTAAGGGTTTAAAATATAATAATTTTTATCTTTAGTTATGCTCTTCATTTCCACATTCTAGGTCATTTTCTATATAATTACGCTTTAAAATCTTTCAGTTTTCTTTAAGAAACTTATTTCCAAGCATTCAAAACTGAAAACAAAGGAATGGATTTTTAAATAAAACATAAATGTTGGCATAACAACACAGTTTGTAACATCAGTAATTATTACAGTATACTGGCTAAGTCAGCTATGCATATGCTATGATATGATAAAACATGCAACATGAAGGGCGTTATGCTTCACTACATCTAATTTAGTACAGTAATTGTTTGAAGGCATGCTAAAAAATATTGCTCCAAATCTGTCAAGGTCAGCAAAAGGTTAGTTAAGTGACCAAAGCAGATTTTTAAACTCAACATTTTAAACTGAGCTTCTAGTTTGGACTGGTAATTTTGGATAAAAAAGATACAAATGTCTTATCCCTTTTACAGTTTGCCTAATTGAGTTCTTTTTTTTAATACTTTTCTACTTTCCTCTCTCTAGAATTTAACAGGATTCTGCTGCTTTACAATTTTGCATAAAGCAAAATATTTGAACAAACTGTTAATAGTTAATCTGTGGTATTTAGTTAGATCAATTGGACTTCTTGAAGACTTTTCAATAGTCATGCAACTGGCTTTCTCAATTCAGAACTGTGGTATTTAGTTTGTTCAAATTCCAGTTGATTTAACTAAATACCACAGAAATAAAGCAGTCCAGAGTCAGTCTGGCATACTGGTGTTTGCCTTGGCCTTATGTTTGGTAGGTGCAATCCTCGCCACCCCAAACCCAAGGGGTTAAGGTAATCCAACAAGTGAGCAGAATAAGAAGAGAACACTACTTGTGTGATTACACAATTTATTTGTGCAAAAACATGGATACAACGTTTCAGGGAGCTTATTGCCTCCTTCTGCTTATACCTGAGGAAGAGGGTAGTAAGCTCCCCAAAACCTTGAAGCCATGTTTTTAGGGGCTCATTGGTCAAAACTGAAAGGCAGTCCCGCTCTTGCCTGACAGTGCGAGAGTTTTTAGAAGGAGCAAATGTTTATTTTTTTTCATGTCCACAAAAAACAAAATACAACATATCGTATATACTTGAGAATAAACTGAAAAAGGTTAGCTTTTTAAATTATCATGAAAGTCTCCCCTCAGCATATATTTGGGTCTGGACTGATCTGGATGCTTAATGGAGCAGCTTGACAAAAACATATAGCCCTGGGATAACAAAAGCTGTACCCTGTAACACACAGAATCCACTTGATTTCGGTGGGTTAGGCAATTGTTGTCCTGCTCAGTCATAGATCAGCCCAGACTGCAAGGGAAAGGGGAAAAAAATGGGAGGAGTAACAGGATTCAATAAACTTTTGTAAAGGAGGGATCTTTATGTATTCATGCACATCTGTGAATAAGGCTTTGTATGAAGCTATGTATTGGACTTTCTATGGGGCTGTGCATGGGAATTTCTATGGGGCTATGTATGGGACTTTCTATGGGGCTGTGTATAGGACTTTCTATGGGGCTGTGTATGGGACTTTCTATGGGTCTGTGTACAGGCCTTTCTATGGGGCTGTGTATGGGACTTTCCATGGGGCTGTGTATGGGACTTTCTATTGGTCTGTGTATGAGACTTTCTATGGGGCTGTGTATGGGACTTTCTATGGGTCTGTGTATGGGACTTTCTATGGAGCTGTGTATGGGACTTTCTATGGAGCTGTGTATGGGACTTTCTATGGGGCTGTGTATGGGACTTTCTATGGGTCTGTGTACAGGCCTTTCTATGGGGCTGTGTATGGGACTTTCCATGGGGCTGTGTATGGGACTTTCTATTGGTCTGCGTATGAGACTTTCTATGGGGCTGTGTATGGGACTTTCTATGGGACTGTGTATGGGACTTTCTATGGGTCTGTGTATGGGACTTTCTATGGGGATATGTATAGGACTTTCTATTGGTCTGTGTGCACTATAGAAGATCCAAGTACAGATATCATAGAGTATAGTAGCAATAATGGTATAAAAGATTTAAGTGCACTTTGGTTAACTGAGGATATGGTACAGAAAGAACTAAATAAGGTTAATATTAATAAATCTCTGGATAAAATACATCCTCGGGTACTTAGGGAACTAACAGGGTGATTCAATAAAAGTTCTTATCGTTTAAAATGGTGCTAATTTTGCCCCATCCAATCAGATCTTATTTAACATTTGAAAGTTAACAACTGATTGTTGGGGCAAAATTAGCACCATTTTAAAAGATAAGAACTTTTATTGAATAACCCTGTAAGTTCAGTTTTATCTAAGCCATTGTTTCTTATTTTTGAAGATTCCCTCATGTCCGGTGGCGTGCCTCTGGATTGGAAAAAGGCTGATGTTATTCCAATATTCAAAAAGGGTAGTCGTTCACAGCCGGGTAATTACAGGCCTGTAAGTTTAACTTCAGTGGTGGGGAAGATCCTGGAAAGTTTAATAAGGGAACATGTTCTAGAGTATGTTTCAAAAACTGACATTACAAGTAGTAACCAGCATGGATTTAGGAGGAATAGATCTTGTCAAACTAACTTGCTTGGCTTTTATGAGGAAGTAAGTAGAAATTTACATTTTTACATTTAGCACTAGATGTAGTTTACTTTGATTTTGCAAAGGCTTTTGATACAGTCCCCCATAGACGACTAATGTATAAGCTAAGGTCTGTTGGTCTGGGGAGTCACATTTGTACATGGATAGAATATTGTTGTAGTTGTAGTTCTAAATGAAGCTTCATCATTATGGACTATAGTGCTAAGTGGGGTGCCTCAGGGTTCTGTGTTGGGGCCTCTTCTATTTAATCTATTTATTAATGATTTGGAAGTGGGTATTGTCAGGTTTCTGTGTTTGCTGAGGACACAAAACTTTGTCGACCATTAAAAACTTCAAAGGATGTGCAATCGTTGCAGGGGGATCTAGATAGATTGTCACATTGGGCTGCTAAGTGGCAGATGAGATTCAATGTTGATAAATGTAAGGTGATGCATTTTGGACTTAAAAATCCTTTTGCTGCTTATACTATAAATGGCTCTGTGTTAAGTGAATCCCTGTTGGAAAGGGATCTTGGAGTTTTGGTGGATAACAAACTTAAAGGTAGCAAGCAGTGCCATGCGGCAACAGCCAGAGCCAGCAAGGTATTGTCTTGTATAAAGAGAGGTATGGATTCAAGGGAGGAAAATTTAATTCATTCAAGGGAGGAAAATTTAATTCTCCCTCTTTACAAAGCATTGGTAAGGCCTCATTTGGAATATTCAGTGCAATTTTGGAATAATGTGTACAAAAAGGACATCTTTGAAATGGAAATGGTTTAGAGAAGGGCAACTAAATTAATAAGGGGATTGGGGGAGCTTGAATATGAAGAGAGACTGGAAAAGTTACAATTATGTACGCTGGAGAAAAGGCGCTTGCGTAGGGATATGATTACTGTGTATAAATACATTAACGGGTCATACAATAAACTATCTGGGGCATTGTTCACCAATAGAACATGTCAGAGGACACGAGGACATCCCTTAAGACTTGAAGAAAAAAGGTTTAGGCTTCAAGTTCAGAAAGGGTTTTTCATTGTGAGAACTGTAAAGCTATGGAACGTTGTTATGGCAGGTTCATTGGTCAGTTTAAAAAAAAAGCTGGATGAGTTACTGCAAACAAGGAATTTTGCAAGTTACTGGTATTAATACATAAAGTAGAGTTGATCCATGGAAATTTCCGATTGCCACTTGGAGTCAGGAAATAATTTTTTCCCCCTTCATAAATTTGGTGGGTTTTCTTTGCCTTCCTCTGGATCAACAGTTAGGCAGGAAATGAGGATATTGCTAGACGGGTTGGACTGGATGGATGTATGTCTTTATTCAACCTCAAATACTATATTATACTATGGGACTTTCTATGGGGCTGTGTATGGGACTTTCTATGGGGCTGTGTATGGGGCTTTCTATAGGGCTGTGTATGGGACTTTCTATGGGGATATGTATGGGACTTTCTATTGGTCTGTGTATGGGACTTTCTATGGGTCTGTGTATGGGACTTTCTTTGCAGCTGTGTATGGTACTTTCTATGGGGCTGTGTATGGTACTATCTATGGGGCTGTATATGGGACTTTCGATGGGGCTGCATATGGGGCTATGTAAATGGACTTCCTATAGGGCTATGTATGGGACTTTCGATGGGGCTGTGTATGTGATTTTTTATGGGGCTGTATATGGGGCTGTGTATGGGACTTTAGATGGGGCTGTATATGGGACTTTAGATGGGGCTGTGTATGGGACTTTAGATGGGGCTGTGTATGGGACTTTCTATGGGGCTGTGTATTGGCCTTTTTATGGGGCGCTGTATGAGGCTTTCTATGGAACTGTCTGTGGAACTATCTTTGGCCATTGAGGAAGTCCGCCTAGGATGAAACGCATCTGGCATTCACCCTACGTGTTTTAATGTGCTCCTCTTGCCTTACCCTGGTACCTTTTTGATTTTATCAAGAGTGGTCTGCTGATCCGATTATTATGTCTGAGGGTACTATGTCCTATTTGTGCGTTATATGTATATGTGACTTTTACGATCAAATGTTATCTAATTTTATTTAACATAGGTTTTATTTTGGGTTGGTTATTACTAAGCCCCATTTCTCCCTTCTTTGTATATACTGGTATATATACTCTAGGCAGGGACTGTTTGTCAGGGAGATGTGTTTTTATTCTATATTGTACTATGCACCTTATTGGGATAATTAGTATATTGGGATGTTATTGAAATAAAGTATCAGATTGTTTTTCACATATCTGCTGTTTTTCTGTTGGATTTGTGGGACTATCTATGGGGCTGTCTATGGGAGAAAGTCAACACTCGAGTCAAGCAGTTTTCATGGTTTATCAGTTAAAAATAACTGATAACTGATAACAGATTGGTTTATACTCAAGTATATATGGTAAGAGCAAATCCTGCCATATTATTTCTCTTTCTACTTCACCTAAATCTCCTTAACTCCATATGATACAATTCACTGGGTAATCTATTTTTCTTCAATATAATACTGCCAGCCTACTTTAGATTTCCTTTAGATGTGAGCTCCCATCACTTTTAAGTTGATCAATGATTCCACAGCATGCCAATGCAGTCATTCATAATCGTGATTTTCCCTCTAGGCTTATTGTACAGCAGCATAAGTTTAACACCTCTTTTTTTTCTTTACTCTTCTTTCTTTTTCTAATGTCTAATGTTATATAGTATATTTTCCTATTGTTTCTATAAAATGTATGATTCAAGTAAATATGCACTTTTTTTGCATTATATGTACATATGTTTTTTTTACATTGTTTAAATTAACATTATCAGGGAGATTCAATAAAAGTTCTTATCGTTTAAAATGGTGCTAATTTTGCACCAACCAATCAGATCTTATTTAACATTTGAAAGCTAACATCTGATTGGTTGGGGCAAAATTAGCACAATATTTTACCAATAAGAACTTTTATTGAACAACCCTGTATATTGGTATAGTAACTGACAGCTTTATGGCTTCACCTAATGGGGAAATACAGGATACATATTATATTGAAAGTCAAAAAAGAAATTAAAGCTGCATATAATTAAAAAAGAGGAGGGGATGGGGGCAAATATTTTCAAGAAATTTGGAATTTACAAAATTTAGAATTTATAAAAAAAATTCTTTGAAATCTCAAAAATACTATGCAAACTGCCAAAACAGGAGGTGCATGAAGTTTCTAGTACTTGACAGAGGTTTTTTTTTTTTAAAGATTTGGGGCATTAATATGTGTTCTCCAGACCATTTCCCAGGTCCCTGAGCCATTTACAATAAGTTACCATTGCTATTTAAGCCTTAATTTTAGGTGGAATACTTTTTAACTGCCATTGACTTCAATGTGTCCACTTGTGGATTTTAGTACTTTCAGGTTTTTCCTGGAAATCCGCAAATCTGCAAGCAGTACAGATTTCAGTGAGTTTGTCCATCTCTAGTTGCCAGAAACCAGGGACACCAGAAACAACAGAGATTAATTAACTAGGAAGCTAGAGTGTTATTATTTTACAATTTTTTTTTTTATTTATTTTATTATTTTGCATAATTAAGCATTCTTTTTACAGATTTTTTATTCTTCTGTCTGTGATTTATTCAAAAATAATACCCAAATAACATTTAAAATCCCACTTTGGAGAGCAAAACAAAATGCTAAATATAATCATAAATGCAGACCAGTTCATCTTACAATTCCCCTGTTTCTAACATGATTCAAATTAATTTTAAATGGAACCTTCTTATATTTCTAGGTTTGTGATTTTGTGTTTCATTAAGAGCTGTTTGCATTTATTATTATCATTATTATTATTATCATCATCATAATATTTTAGATTTTTCCCCTAATGTTAAAATTTATAATTTATATGATGACCTTAGTTGTAAGCCTAGTTAAATGAAATTTCAATGCAGTTTCACTCTGTGTTTTCCTAATCCCCTCAATGTCTTTATGCCTTTTTCTCCATCTGGCAGTTGTCACCATAGCAGCTGTTCACTGCCTGGGGGGCAGCACTTGTCCCTTCCTCTCCTGGGAAACACAACTCCTAGGTTCTTGCCTGAAGCAACACTGAGAGGTTTCCTTTTTTTTATTTGTATTTTTTTCAGATGAGCGGGAGACAGTGAAATCCCTTTTTAAAATTAGTCAACAGATTTCCTGCTACAGTACCTTATGTAATAACTGAATAGAACACAATTGAACAGACTTTTGCAATATTTTAGAAGAAACATCTTTCCAAGCTGCCATCTTTTGGCATTTAACTTGACCACCACCTTCTGTCCATTTATGCCTGGTTTTGTTTTTCATGTTGAAATAGGAATATTCATTGCTTGTTGGTGAAAACTTACAGGGTTATTCATTAAAGGTTCTTATTGTTTAAAATGGTGCTAATTTTGCCCCAACCAATCAGATGTTAGCTTTCAAATGTTAAATAAGATCTGATTGGTTGGGGCAAAATTAGCACCATTTTAAACAATAAGATCTTTTATTGAATCTCCCTGTTAGTTAGTTGTTTGCCCTATAATTAAGTGTGAAGTCAAAAGTTACATATAGTATTTGTTCTAATGCATAACATTTAGATTTTTCTGGTGGTATTCACTGTCTTTTCTATATTTTCTTTTGTTTTTGTGCAATCCACCAGCTTAAGAAAAGCAGGCCGAAAGCATGATGCTGTATTCACAGGGTGTTTTTTGATGGTGTGCTCATTTTTTTTTTTTGCATAAAACCACATGGAAGACCAGAATTACCTTTTAAAAACATTTAGCTGGGCTTGCATATTTTTCTCTTATAAAAATTAGAGTACTGTGATACTTTTTATAAGGACTAACAGTTTATTTTATTTGACAAGCTTTGGAGGGGTCTACACTCTTCATTGGATTTAACAGATTAACGAAGGTTATATATACAGAATGTAAAACAGAAATTCCATCAAGAAAACCAATCAAATAAATTAAGAGGGGAGAGGGAAAAAACCTGCAGGGTGTAATAAAAGTTAAAGGTAACTCCCTCCCTCCCCAAAAAAAGTGTAGGGCTCCAACAAGGTTTTTTAAAAGTTAAAAAAAGCTAATTTTGCCTATATTGCTACTCCGTAGGGAAGCAATAGGAGCCAGACCGGCAGTCGCATCTGCGATTGACTGAGAGTCAGCCAATCACAGACACAGCTGCTGGCTATGGAAAGTGCGGAGGGATCGAAGGTGGGTAAGTCTATTTCTGGGCTTTTTTTTAACTTATAAAAATGGCATTTAGGTTTGAGGGAGGGGGAGTGCTACACTAAAGAAAAGAACAGAGCACTGAGGGTGGGAAGAAGGAGGGGAGAGCTCACCTGTGAATGAGTCCTTACTGAGTACAAAGTAAGAGCAGGCACCAGATGACACACAGACAGCATCTACTCTTTCTGAAGGCACTGCTGGAGAACCATAAGGAGCAGATGAGTAAGGTACACTATACTACACAGTGGGGCCAGCACTAGGGCAAATTTTGGGGTGGACATGCCCTTTAAGTATAGTGGTGTAGTGCCTGGCATTCTTACCCGTGTAGGTTTAGTGGGAGGTTGTCTAAATGCAATGACAGGGAGTTCTGGAAAATGTTATTTAAGGCTTTCTATGGTTTTAGTTCACTTATAATTTTTCATATTCCTGCTCTTAATGGGTTGTATGTTGTAACCAAGGTTTCTTTTTCTCTCTTTGTATTGCAGAAGTTTTTCACAAGGAATTTCCAATGCTTTGATTGTGGTAATTGTTCTTTGTGGATATTTTGCTTAAATGATGTACTGAGTGCAGTAAGTTGTCTGTCTCTCTCTTCTGACACTTACTGAGCATATTCTGTGGTATCTGTATATGATACTTTTCTTGATATGGCAGTGAGATTGACAACTGGTTTAGTAGACATATTTGTACCGGTCTGTGAGTTTTCTATATAGATTTCTGAATTGTGCCTTCGATAAGGGAAACAGTGGTGTCCAAAAATGTATAGAGTTTCTAGACAAATTTTAATTGTTATTGAAATTGTTGTAATTATGGATACAATGTTATAGCTGTTCTTTCCCATGTGTCCATATCTTAAATACATTGTCGATGTACATATGTGGTTTATAGTATTGGGTGTCCAGAAATTGTTCTTCCAGGTTAGCCATGAATAGGTTGGCATACTGCGGTGCCATTTTACTACCCATGGCAACCACCATACATTGTATGTAAATGTCTTGGTGAAAAATAAAACAATTGTGATTGAATATAAATTTGATCAGGCTGGTAAAAGTTTTAATGCTAGATGTGCTATTCCATCCTTGTGTGGGATATCTTTTTCCAGGCTCTGTAGTTTGTTTTAAAAGTCAGTGGTATCTTGTATGTAAGTGGTTTCAGGGAGGTTTCTACTAGGCTTGATATATTTTCTGTGAGTGTATTCATACCTGTGACAATAGGTTTTTCTGGGATTCCTGGTTTGTGGATTTTGGGAAGCATATAGAAAGTGCCAATGTCCGTTTGATCTGGTATGAGTTGTGTTATCTTTGATTGCAGGTTTCATGGAAATGATTTAATCAATTTGTGTAGTTTTGTATTCCTTGGTTGGGTCTTGGGAAAGTTTGTTGTAGTACGTATTATCAGTAAGTTGTCTGATGCCTTCTTCAGTTTAGTTGTATCCATAATAGCAATAGCCCCAAATTCATCTTCTTGTTAAATAGTAATGCTGTTATTCTTCTGTAGAATGTTATTAGCTGCCCTCTCACACATTCCATATAAAGCGTGTATGGATGAAACAATCATTAAAAAGAAAAAATTTCCCTCATTCGCGGTTGGCCCCCTATTCTAAGGTATAGGAAGTCAGCCGTGATCTTGCAGATTCTTTCTGTCATTTTGACAGATTGGTACAGTGTGTAAACTTTCTGTGTATTTTTCCTGTGTGAACTGGCTTGGGGGTAAATGTGCTGTTTTCCTTCTTTGTTTTACATTTGGTGCTATCTGTGTCCTTTTGTTTGGTGTGAAAGAATTCCTTTAACTCGAGTCTTCTGAAAAATTCTTTCATGTCAGAATATAACTCCAAACATATACAAATCACCCCAGCACACCAGTAGTTGGTAGGTGCAGTCCTTCTGGCCCTCTACCATTAAGGTTAGATAAATATATAAGGGATAAAATGCCCCTTTCATAGTAATATAAGTATATAAAGTCACAGAGGAGTTCCTGCTTTTATACAGGACAGTAAACTCTGAGTTGACTTTATTTACCTTATATTACACTGTAATGGGGTATATTATTTCTTATAATAAATACTTTATTACTTACTTATAATGCATAAGGTTTTTAATTTTGTGATCATTTTTTATTTAAAATAATTACCCCCCCTCCAACACAATGGTTTAAATACAGCCTGTTATCATCCTATATAATAAAAGCCTAACTGCTGCGTCCGTGCTGCGGTCCATGTGGTTCCAATTTACTTACCACTAGAGGGAGAAACACAGAAAACACACACAGAGGCAGAGCACAGGTAAGGTTGCTTGGGACAGAGGGGGGGCCTTGGATTTGGGATAGAGGTGGAGACTCCTGAATTTGGGACAGATTGGGTGCTGTATTTAGGACAGAGGGTGTGACCCTGGATTTGGGACAGAGTGGGGGAGGCTGAATTTGGGACAGAGGGGGTCCCTGGATTTGGGATAGAGGGGGGGCTATATTTAGAACAGGGGAGACCTTGGTTTTAAACAGGGGGGTGACCCTGGATTTGAAACAGAGGGGGTGACCCTAGATTTTGCATAGAGGAGGGCTCTGCATTTGGTATAGAGGGGGGCCATGGATTTGGAACAGAGGAGGGACCCTAGATTTGGGACAGAGGGGGGGTGTTCCTAGGTTTGAGAAAGAGGGAGTCTGGATTTGGAACAAAGGGGGCCCTGGATTTGGGACATAGGAGGGACCCTGTATTTGGGACAGAGGGGGACTCTGGATTTGGGAAAGAGGGGGACTCTGGATTTGGGACAGAGGGGGGACTCTGGATTTTAGACAGAGGGGGGACTCTAGATTTGGGCAGAGGGGGGACTCTAGATTTGGGCAGAGGGGGGACTCTAGATTTGGGACAGAGGGGGGACTTTGGACTTGGGACACTAAGAGGGGACTCTGGCCTTGGGACATGGAGAAGGGGGTTATGGCCTTGAGACATGGAGAAAGGAGGCTATGGCCTTGGGACACTAAGGGGGCACTCTGGGATTCTAGCACCGCTATTGTAACAGGCTTAATGTCTAGTAAACAATAAAGGATTTGCATTATTTCCATGTAAAAAGCTATAGCGGTGCACAGACGGTATTGCATGTCTTCAACCAGCACCGGCATTCCTTTGACCTTCACTAGCTTTAAAGATGTCAGATGTAGGAAACAACCAGTGTCTGTTTCTGTAGACCTCTTGGTAGCCTCCCTGACTCTTTTTTTCCTTGTCTTCTTATCAATCTCAATCTTGGTATAGCCACCGTTAAGCCATATTTTCTTTATTTTGTGATGACTGTCTTCACTGTGCTATATGGAATGTTGGATCATTTTTGTATCCCTATCCTGTTTTGATGCTTTTTGATAATATAGATCCCTTTCATTTTGAAAGTTTTGGATCTGAATCACTTAATGTTCGTGGAACTGGAACAACCAAACTTTATCTAAACTCAATCAGAGCCACTTTAATTAATGTCAGGTGTATTCAAATTACAGTTTTAGATTAAAATGAATGTGATTGTTTGATTCTGAATGCAGCCATATCTTTAATTATGAAAGGGTGTGCACTCTAATGCAACCAGGTTTAATTACGGAAATGCATGTTCTAAGTAATACTCTTTAAAACTCTAATTTCCTAATGATATAACTGCTTGCTAATTTTAATTGCTTTGTAATTTTAATAACATTACCCAGGCTAAAATGGAATGGATAATGTTACCTTATTGAAAATTATCTGCTCAGGTGTTCCCCCTAAATTAAATACTATCAGAGATGATTTACTAAATTCATTACAATATTTGCTTGTGCAAAATATCTAAAAGCTTTGTATTTTATACTAGAATTACAGTTTTCTATTCTCTGCAAGGGACACAGATTTCGAACATTAACCTACGATCTGGCTGAGGATAATTTCATTATCACTGCAGAGTAGTGTACTCTTTTCAGTATGATTACATATATTACTTTAAGTTTAATTTGGGAGTCAGAATAACTGCTAGTGGCAACTTTATTTCATGTGGCTTATACACAGCCAGGAGCTCTGGTTGATTACCACCCACACCTTAGTATTTACCCCCAGAATTCAGCTTACATTAAATACTTGTAAATAGGCTTTTCAGAAGAGACAATAATGCAGCTGAAACAACGTAGGGGTTAAAGTCAAGCTAACCAATCATAAATCGGTTAGTAAACTGTAACCGATAAAATCTGTGGACCCTTTTTCCTGTCTACCTGTTTTGAGCTGGAACTGGCAGGACATACTTAGTGCATTAATATAGGGAAATAGATGGCAGTCATGTTCAGTTTGAGGAAGCAGGGGGACATGAATATAGCCTGAGCCTTGTGGTATCCCCACAGGTTGGGAGGGGAGGGAGGTACCAGAGTGGGAATCACACACACAGGAAGATGTAATTATGACTACTAACGGCCAAAAAAAAGAGTTAAACCCATGTTTCCCAATGTAATATCAGGCTAGCTTGCATTGGGTGCCTTAAAAAAAAATCATATAGCTGAGAGGTAATAAATAAATCAATTCTGAATAGACATATTTATCCAGTAGTTCAGAGACAGAGGAAAGGGACAGGCCAGGAGTAGGGATGGCCGGTTCGCGGATCCGAACCCGGATCTGCCGCGGATTTATCCCGTTCGCGAACGGCGGATCTTTCCGGATTTTCTGCCTTTCAAACTTCCGATTCCCGGATTTTTCAGATTTTCGAAAATTTTCGAAATTACGAGTTTTCACGAATTTTCGAAAACACGGGAAAACACGTATTTTCGAAAATACAAGGATTTCTCTTAATTCCATACATACGTATATATTTTCGAAATTACGAGGATTACTTGTATTTTCGAAAATACATATTTTCGAAAGTACATGAAAACTCGTAATTTCGAAAATTCACGAAAATACGTGAAAATTCGTAATTTCGAAAATTTTTCGAAAATACGAAAAATCTCGTTATTTCAAGGGTATTTTTAATTTTAACGGGTCCGCTCGCGGATTTTTTTTCGGACATCTCTAGCCAGGAGCTGGTTCCATAGAAGATAGCACTGAAACAAGTTTGGAAGGGGTGAGGTAACTCCCATCCCTAAACAAATCAATATCCCTCGAATTTCGAATTTGGTGATAACCCTCCAGTTCTGCAGCTTTCGGTAACCCTTGAAATCGGTGGTAACCCTTAAGTTAAGCACTCCATACCCTTGAATGCGGCTTTCGGAAACCCTTGAAAATTCAATGTGCAAGCATAAAAATAGCCTGATCATAGGAAAAGTTAGCATTTAAACAAGTTTTGGTGATATGTACGTGTTCCTCAGACCACTTTCTAGGTCCCAAAGCCATGTACAGTAAGATACCATTTATTATTTTTACAGTATTTAATCCGAACTTTTCAAACTATTTGTCCCCATTAACATTAATGGGTCAGTTTTCGAACTTCTGAACATTTACTGAAGTACAGAAGTTTTTGAAAACGAACCGAACTTTAGGGAGTTCGGTCAACTCTAGTGGAGGATTCTTTTCTTTAATTTGTTTCAGTCCCACAGGATGAGAAAACACAAATCATGTACGACAATGCTAAATTAATAAAATAAAACCTATATTTTAGTGGACCAATGTATAAACATTTACAGGGTTATTCAATAAAAGTTCTTATCGTTTAAAATGGTGGTAATTTTGCCCCAACCAATCAGATCTTATTTAACATTTGAAAGCTAACATCTGATTGGTTGGGGCAAAATTAGCACCATTTTAAACGATAAGAACTTTTATTGAATAACCCTGTTAGTAATTTAAATATAGAAAAACCACTGCACATCTGTCTTTTTTGTTTTCAATGCTTTATTCACAAACATTTTGATGCAGCTAGTGCACCTTTGAGAAAGGTGCACTAGCTGCACTGAAACGTTGGGGATTAAAGCATTGAAAATTAAAGACTGGTGTGCGGTGGGGTTTTTTTTATACATAACTATATGCACAGCAAGGAAAGATTGCTATATACCACCCAGCACAGATAATTAAAGGAATTGTACACTAAAAAAATTAATTTGCCTCATTTCAATCTATAAATGAATTCATGTAAGCAGCACCAACTCTGGTGTGTTTGAGTTGCTGCAGGACTTCAATGCAATACTTGTTTTTCTCAAGCTCATTCTCTCAAGCTCAGTCCCCAAGCCCCCTGCCAGACTATCTGACTCCCTATGAGGCAGCATTGGAAGAGTTAATTTCCAACAATGCAGTTCACATACCAACTGTCACCATTCCAGCTACAGCAAAACTATAAATAACTGAAGAGTTTATGATACTGATGGCGGCCATAGACGCTACAATCCAATTGTACAATCTGTAGGTCTTACAATTGGATTGCCAGTCAGCCCAAACATTTTTCAAATGGCCCGATGGAGTAGTTATTGGAAGATCGTTGAAAGATCTTTGAACAATCATCCACACACGATCCAACGATATATTCCGACCAGCATCTTAGCGTCTATGGCCACCCTAATGCACTTCATTGACAGCTGAAATGTAAGATGTTTCAGAGTGGATATCTAAAGGAATAGGGGGCAGATCAACAAAAAAATGGTACAGCGATGGTTATTGTTACTTTCAAAAAAGTCCCATATTCATAATTAAGGGTTCAGGTATTTAGAATTGAGGGTTCACTTATTCGTTAATTAGTTAACTTAATTTGTTATTCAAAGCCAGCAACTAGAGATGGACGAAACTCACTAGATTTCAGATTCCTGGATCTCGGGAAAATCCCAAAGATCTGAAAATCCGAAACCGGAATGAATTTTCAATAATTCTCGAATGTTCTGAGCTATTTTCAATAATTTTCGGAAATAGCCTTGAACGGAAGTTTTATGCTATTTTCGAAAATTCGGACAGATCATTCAGATTTCGGAACTGAGGAGTTTTGTGTCATATCCGGGTTCGTGTAGGACCAGGATCTCATCTCTACCAACGACTAACAGTGGAGCAGAACCTGCATTTTCACTCCCAGACAACCACTGTAGATAAAGCACAGAGAGGGGCCCATCATAGATTTGCTAGGGGGCCCAGTGATTCCTATTTAGGCCATTTGAGAATAATCTGGCTCCACATTTATGTTAATATCCCAATTAAAAGGCATCTGCACACACAGTTAGATATTCACCTTTAAAGTCCCTCCTCCACTGACGCGGCTCCCTGCTTGGGAAGAACTCCCAAGTCCTTCTCTATTGAGTCAACTACTAACTCTCTGCCATTTCTTAACATTAAACTTAATTTGCCACTTTGCAGCCCAATCACCAAGTTCAATTAAACCAGTTTCTAAGGTACAGCCATCCCGCACTGAGTCTATAATCCTGCACAATATAGCATTATTAGCAAACACTAAGATCATACTTGCAATGGCCAACACTGGGTCATTTATAAATAGGTTAAAGAGTATTAGACATTGGACAGACCCCTGAGGAACACTGGTCCAGTTAGAAAATGTTCCATTAATAACAACTCTTTGTTATCTATCCTTCAACCTTTTCTCAGTTTGAAGTAGGAATAGATTTCTCTTAGAACACTGTTAAAACATAGTTTGTGTAGGTTCTCATTCATCCAGGTCATGGTATATCTGTTGAATTCAGTTAGAACAACTGGACTTAAAGTTTAGTTCTTGAAGATGTTTTGCTAGTCATCTCACTGGTTTTCTAAATTCAGAATGACTGAGAATCTGTTGGCAAGGACCAATTAGCATATCACAGCCATGTGTTAAGGGCCTTCTGAATGCAAGGCATGATTGCATTGTGGTTAAAAGGTGTTATAGGAACGCCCAGGGTAAGGTGTCAAAACACCAACCGTCTGCCATGTACAATGCTGTTTTGACACCCTACCCTGGGCGTTCCTATAACACCCCTTAGCCACTATCCAATCACGTCCTTAACACCTGGCTGTGATATGCTAATTGGGATATTCCAGGGTACATAAGTGCCACAGATTCTTGTACAAGTCATTCTGAATTGAGAAAGCCAGTCGGATGACTAGCGAAACGTCTTCAAGAACTAAACTTCAAGTCCAGTTAATCTAATTGAATACATTACATAATTAATAAATGTAAAATGTTCCCAGTAGAGATAACACAGTAACATATGCAGCTTTAAAAAAGAAACCCAAATTATCAGTTAGCCAAAGCAAGTTCTTGGACATGAACTATTTCCAAACTTCTTTCTTTGTGCACTTTTGCTTTGTATTTAGCTGTGTTATTCGCTGCCTTTGAAGTAAATAGATAAAACTATGTAGTTGTATTGACTGGTTTGCAAAGAGTGTACACAGTTTTCATGGCTGGATAGGGTTAGTAATGAAATAAGTTAATAGGAAAATCCAGATTGTCATAACTCAAAATAAACTGGGAGAAAATCATGTCAGCATTTTTATTGTACATTACTGTATGTCAGATGCAGTAGCTTGAAAGGTCTCTAAATCTACATTTTAGAAATGATGAATAACTTCTGTGTACAACAATTGTGTGTGTTTTTATCTCTGAAAACATCCCTGCTATTTAATAGCTCTCTGGATTATGCCTCAGTCAGCTCAAAGTGGACATTTTTTTGTAAAAAAGTAAAAACATTGGCGTTATTTTCAGATTTGTCTAAAGAAACCTGTTTCAGCATGTTTAAGTTTGCAGTGATTAACAATATTTCAGAAATAAGCCGTATATTGTCATTTTTTTAATAGGAAATACCCAAATAATACGATCTGGTGTGTTATAGATAAGAAAAAATAATACAATTGTGAAAAACTGTTTTAGTAGGTAAGACACTGGATTTTAGCCAAATAAACTCGAACGTGATTGGTGCCATGCCTTTTTGACCATAAGCAAGTAGTTTAAGGTGAAATTTACCAATGGGAAGACATGCTTTGCAAGAAGCATACCTTTCCATTGGCCAGGTTCTGGACGAACCTGGCCACCCGCTAAGCTGTGCACTCATGCAACGTAACACACAGGTTAAAGTGCTGTGCACCAAAAATATGCTAGACTATAAGAACTGTATTTACTTAATTTGTTTTATTTACACAAGCAGGTTGGGTTTGAATGTACATCCCACCCATCGAACAGAAGAAGGTAGGTAAAATATTATAACTCCCAACCACATACTAATTTCTTCCCATATTTTACTCATAAAAAATTGTAGTTTGTTGGAAACAACATGATAACAGTCATTATATATACATTAATGAGACTATTTACAAATAGACACAATCTTTCTCCTGCATCCCCTGCAGTGAGTTAATTTCAAAAAGGTTCCACTCCTATTTTAGCCTTACCTACTGTACCTACATGTACAGCACAACATGGGACTGTTGATACTGCACCAGTTATTACTATGGCACTTCCACCCTTTCCTATGTATCTGTATGTTACCCACCTAATTAGATTGTAAGCTCTATGGGGCAGGGACTTCTTTCCTCATGTTACAGTTTCAAGCACTTGTATATTTTATGATGCACATACGCATTTATATATTTATGTATTTGTTTATTGTCCCAGTTGTACAGCTTTTTGTATTATATATTGTACAGCGCTGCATCCCCAAGTGGTGCTATATAAATAAACACATACATACATACATACATACAAAACCCTAGTATTGCATTACTAGCCTGGCTGCCCTGCATTTCTAAAATAAGAAGTCCATGAAGTATGCTGGTGCCTATTTTTCTATCTACCACTCATCCAAGAGTTAACCATTACTCACTGCTGAGATGTTAATGTCATAGCCAATGGCTACACAATCTTGTAAAAGGAGGTAGGCACATTCTGACGAGGAAATTGCAGACTTCATGAAGAATATGTCCTTTCTGAAATGCAGGAGCCAGGTAAGTAATGTGATACTTGAGTTGTTATATTAAATTAATATATTAATATTGTGTAAGTTGTGTGAGTGACTGGTCTGAGTGAGTCTTCAAGTAAGTACTATAAAGTACCCAGAGGTGAGGACTTAGTATTTTAAATCCTCAGGTAGGGGGTGTTTTCAAATTCTGGAGAATAACTCTCCTTTACGAAACATATACAAATAAGCTAAGTGCTAAAGTCCAGGACCCTTCATAAAAATGATTGGACATAATTTCACATCAATGTACTGTACAGGTATAGTGTTTGGAATTCCAGAATCTACATAGATTACAAAAATTAGTGTTGCAAGCCCTGAGTCAGTTGTTAAATCCATAATGTGTATACACCAAAAAAGTAATTTGTAGCACACCTTTAAATATATCAGGGGACCTGGCCTGTCCAGGATATCATTTGTTAGGAAGTTTCTTTGCTTATTCAGGAGGAGCTGTGTGCAACCCATCACTTTTTGGATATATGCATTTATTCTTTAACTGGACCAATGTAAAACTGATAAAACTTTAGAAAGCTTTTATAACAACAATACAATTTATTTCAGATAATCCACTAAACTTGTTTTAGAAACCTATTTTTCTATTCACATAAGAAACAAATGGCCCTAACTTCTTATTAAATCTTCCAGAGCAGAAAAGCTCCAGGAAAGGAAAGAAAATTGTTTTGTTGTTATCTTTAAATATCACATCTTTTAGCATTTTTTTCCTGTTCCCCAAATGGAGCTTATGCTATAATGTCATGTTCAACAATTTTTTTTTTTCTTCCTCTTGGGCAATGTGCATTTATTCAAATCACCAAAGAATACACATCAGTATTAAAATGTCATTAGGTGATAATAAAGAAGCCCTAAAAAACTGCCTTCTTACAATTATAATAGTATTAACATTTTAGTATTTAAGATTTTTTTAAAAAATTGCATATATCTTAATATGTTGAATAAGAATTTTTTTCCCCAGTTTGGAATAAAACTTTAAGAAAATTATAAAATAATGAGTGTTGCCCCCAATACACACATAATTTATTATTACTGAAGGTCTGATATGTGAAGGCTTATACAAACAGACAATACTTCTGCCTAATCAATATATATTAAATTCTGTCTATAATTTCCATACCACCAATTGGGCATGACCACTTTTTTTTTTTACAAACTCCTTTCTGTGTGTTTTATATGGAGGATTATCTATGATTTAATAAAGGGCATGTCCACCCCAAAATCTTTGATTTGGTAATTACCCCCAAGGCTCATTTTCTTTATACTTACTGTATCCTTTCTTAGGATGCTTCTAAAAAGAACTGACAGACCCAGATTCCTTTGAAAGCTTCCATGGTGATACTAGTACAAGTAATAGCCCACTTACAGGGTTATACAATAAAAGTTCTTATCGTTTAAAATGGTGCTAATTTTGCCCCAACCAATCAGATGTTAGCTTTCAAATGTTAAATAAGTTCTGATTGGTTGGGGCAAAATTAGCACCATTTTAAATGATAAGAACTTTTATTGAATCTCCCTGTTAGTCTTCAAAGAGAATTTTGACAATGTGTACATATTAGCCATGGCCCCTGACACCCCTATTTACTATTTCTATCCACATATTTTCTATACATGTCTCCCCAACCAATATGGGAGATCTGCTGAATGCTGAATTGGCTTTAACACCTAACTGCCCATATGTTCTTACCTGACACATTTCTGTGACTTTCCCCAGACGGAACACTTTACAATCAACGTTATTTGAATACATGGAAATACCAGATTTGTTTATGGTGTTTTGTTTTAATATTTTATATTTATCAACATATAAACATTTTTAGGTAATCCTGACCAAGTTTATATGATTTTGCAGCAGTCTGGCAAATAAAAAGGATGAGTAGGCTTTTCAAACCCCTTTTTAAGTTCTTATCTTGCAGGAAAGGGCACTTTATAAAAACTTTATAAAAACAGATGGTTAGATGGTTACTTCTGATGAAAAAAACAGTTTGAATGCATCGCTTTTTATTGCAGCAGGAGAGAGATGTAAACATTAATAGATGTTAATTGATATGATCTAACTACTAATATTGCTACTATTAATAGTAATGTTAGTCTACTCAAAATCCATTATAATTTCATTCCAGCAGTGTATGTGACACTGATTTTTTATTTGTTAACATTCTATTCCCCCTTTTTATTTAATCTTCTGTTTGAGCATCATCATCCCTCTTTACAAATCTACATGTAAGTTATCTTGCCTCTTGACTCATAAAGAACAGTCAAATGAATACCAGTTTTACATTTTTGTAAATACGATGGTCTATATAGGCATACTATTAAAGTTTAGTTTCATTTTTTATTAATTTTTAAATGATACAAATGTATACATTGGCACACTTTTATAATCATGGCATTAAACTAGGATTAGGATGCATGTTTCTCAAAGGAAGGCACTTTTAAAATTTGCCTGGAAACTTCACTGATTTCACTGCAACCCCACTGTGCATACATTTTTCATAAACCTTCTGCTAACCATAACATAATCTAACACGATACATATTTTATTTATTTATTTAAATATTGATGTGTTATGACTGTACGATTTTCCCCATTGAGATGCCCTGCAGGTAACCACTTTCTCTAGAAGTTGTGTGCAGGGTTATTGAGGGACACTACAGTGCTGGAAAATAGAAAAATGAAATAAATAAATTTTACAGTGATGTCTTTTATTATGTTAAACATCGTGATATTCATCCTCAGATATAGAAGAGTTTCACAAATCTTGTGTTTTCCAAAAAACTAGAGAAGATTCGTTGAAATGTACAGATTTACAATTATGAAATGCATAAAACAACATTGTATTCATTAACAGAAAAATGTATTAAACTATTTCAATTTTCTTTCAGTAATGGGTACATTACTGGCCATGTTCCTTATTGATAGTATGCAATGTATATACTGTACTCAGTTAAAATTTTATTACATTTCTTGCTTAAAAAAAATTCTATTGCCTAAAGCAGCTTTTTCAAACAAACAGATAATATATTATTTCTGAACCACATAAAAGTAAAATGCTTGTGAAGGTTCTCATTCATCCAGGTCATGGATGAATGAGAATGAGGTCCTTCTGAATTGAGAAAGCCAGTCGGATGACTAGCGAAACGTTTCCAAGAACTAAACTTCAAGTCCAGTTAATCTAATTGAATACAACAGATATAAAAGTAAAATGTATCACGATTTCTACCTCAACATCTATATGATATATTACAATGAGGAGCAGTCATCTGGAATGACTGGCTGCAATGCACAGATCCATTACTCATTGAGGTGAAGTATGCCCCCCTTGTTGGGCCACTGCCATAAGAGGAAGTGGTTGACCTGGGTGAGATCAGCTCCCCAACTTAGTTGCTATTAACATTAGTCTAAGCTTGCACTTGATCCCCCTAATAAAAAAAACATAATAAAAAAAGAAAACCTTACTTAATATCAAAATATGAGGTGTTAACTTGTGCAATTATAGATGTGCTTTTAAGTAATCACAGAACTTCGGTTCTCTGTGACTTATAATATCCCTTTAATACACAGTGAATGTATATTAACCCTTATATATTATCAACCACACACACTCTAAGGTCGATACAGTAATTGTATTAATTTTGGCCTTTATATGTTTTTTCCCTATATGACCTGCAGCAGAGCTTGGCCAATCTATATGTAATCACAAGCACAGCAGTCTGTTCAGGACTACTTACTGGTTTTTGCTGAGTGATATCAGTGAGACTACTATGTGATTCCTCTGCCATTACTTTGGATGCTTTTAACATGATCATATTTGCATAGTATAGTTTTTCTACTACACATCTTTGATGTTTTGCAAAGTTTTTTTTTGTGGGGGGATTCACTTTTTTGTGTGTGCATAGGGGTGTGTGCTTTCACTCCAGGAAAAGTATTGCTCAGCTAGATTTGCCTTCTTAGTTGTATACAGTAATTAAACGGACTGTTTATTAGATTTATGGAATAAATACTACATGTTAAAAGTATACATGCATACACATTACCAATTTATGGTTAGAAAAAGTTTGCCCCAACCAATCAGATCATCTGCTGCCCCAGGCTTCAATGGTGGCTTGTTTTGTTATATTCCTGATTTCATCTGACATTGTGTGTTGTCATCTTAGATTTGTGTGCCACTGATTGGCTTATAAAGCTAATGATGAATATTTTTTAGCAACGTTTGCAAAGGAGGACAAGTCTTTTGGTTACCACAAGTGAGGTACCAATTATAGTGGTACTGTACTTTTGCTTGATTTTTTTTTTAACACCAGCAAACAACCTGCTATTAAAGGCACACAAAAATGCTTTGATTACAACACAAAAGTGAGGACATTTTGGAATGTGATATAAGTTTGATCTAAATAGCTGGGAGAAGGGGTAATGCTAAGTAACTGCTGCATTTGCTTCATCATGTAAGACAGAAAAATAGTTTGGGAAAAAATCTGATCCTTAAAATTGAGTAGACGTGTTGGTTTAGAATATCCCCTTCTTTTTATGAATATGTATATTTATAAGTAAAAGTCTCTGAGTGAATTTACTTTGTGGAGAATATTGAGACAACATTTTTAATTCAGTCATTTCTATTTTTGGAGAGAATCCACTCACTTCACTGCATATTCCTCCACACAATTTGAGGAAACAGGTCTTTATTGCTCCCAGGTTAACATTTACACAAGGACAGTTATTTTAAATAAAAGCAAAGATGCATAATTCCTAATTTAAGCGCTTTAATTTGCCAGCATGAGAGCTATGATTTATAACAGGTCTTTAAATTGCATTTAAATTCAGTACTCAGTATTACAGATTATAATTAAGGACATTAAGTGTGCATAGAAGTTTAAATCATTTATATTACTTAAAAAATGTTACAGATATTTAGACAATCTTGGGATCTCTAATGTGTTTTTGGATATGAAGAATTTCATTATAGAGGTTTTAAAATACAGATTTTTCAGCATGTGTATAATCTAAGATTGTTAATAGAGGAAATTGTTTTACAAAATTCTACAAATCAAAATATAAATACAAAATATATTAATGTTTATTTCTATATATTAAATTAATCTACTTATCTTATGGCCTACTTACAAGTGAGCTTCATACAAGAAAAAGATGAGGACTGGAACAAAAGCAACACTGGTATACCAGATCTCAATAAATCATACTTTGCGCACATCTGCAAGGAGTTTGTATGTTCTGTGCTTGTGTGGGTTTCTCTGGGCACTCTGGTTCCCCCACAATAATAAAGACATTCTAATAGGTTGTATGTGCTTAGATTGTAAGATCTTTGGGGCAGGGCCTGATGTGAGCGTATAAATGTAATTATAAAGTGCTATGGAAGATGTTGTCGCTATATAAATCCACAATAATAATAATAATAATAAAAATAATAATAATACCTGGTACAATAAAAACATTTCCTTAAAATAGGTGTTATTTGGGTGCTTTTTAAGTGCTTGTTAGGAACGAGTAATTAAACCTGGAAATGATAGATGTACCATATTTACCAGAAATATTTGCCATTGTGTTTCTCATTAGTTATTATGTTATAACTGGTTTAAAAAAGGCATATTTTTTTTTCATATAAACCACATGTTTAATTCTCAAACCATTTTATTATTCATATTTATTATTAAAGGGAATGTCCACCCCTCTTTTCAAAATGACATATATTGTACATAACCCCCCAAAACCTAAAGTTCGTTTTTGTCAAAAGCTAGAAATCAGCAACCAGTCTGAGCTATTATACTTACATGCTCCTCCTCGCTCCACCGCCACGGCTCTGCACTTCCGGGTAAGGCAGTCAGTGATCGGCCGTGACAGTGACGTCACAGCCAATTACTGACTGCCATTCCCGGAGCATTCACCACTGCGGCTGCTCGGGAACACAAAAAGAACAGAGCAGCTACAGTGGAGACTGAGAGAAGAACCCGGAAGCAGCGGGGGAGCAAGGAGCTTGTAAGTATAATAACTCAGGCTGGGAGCTGATTTCTAGCTTTTGGCTAAAATGAACTTTAGGTTTTGAGGGGTTATCTACAATATATGTATTTTTGCAAAGAGGGGTGGACAGTCCCTTTAATTCTTAAAACCATTTAATTATTCATAATCTGGTATGCTTAATAAGATGCTAACAAAATATTTCATTGCGCAACCAAAAAACAAAATATTTGTTATAAAATTCTGTTTTTTAATAAAAAATTTGAATAAAAAAAACTTAATAATTGACTTTAAACAGGTGCATTGCCATTGGGATAACAGAACAGTGTTAACCATATAATATCAATTCAAGGGCAGCTTGATTCAGTCACAAATGTCTTGGTTCCCAAAATGGCATACAATAAATAAATTGGTTATTATAAATATTTTTAATATTTTGGGGTTAAATGTTCACTGAGTATGTAAAAGGACATTTTGATTAATATCGTTCTATATCTCTTTAACTATGTTTTTCTTTTAGCTGCCATATTAAACAAAAATGTTTCTTCTAAACTGCTTTATAAAAATCTGTTATCAAGTTAGAATGTATACATATGCAAACGCAAAAAATATTTTTCTCTTCCTGTTAACGCAGTGGAAAATGAAATTGTCTTTGAGTTTAGAAATCCAGAGCTCCTTACACCTCATTAGTCACTTTCATTATAAAAGAGTCATGAGACTGATATTCATAATGTACTTAAATAAATACCATTCATCTTGAGCAGTCTATGATTGTGTATGATAGTCTAAATGAAAAGATGAAGACACAGACAAAATTCTTTGTATGTCTCTAATTTACTTTAAATTAATGGAGGGCTATTGCCAAACTGTTGCTAAGAAACTTTTTAAAAAACCTTCAGTATGGGTTATCATTGGGGTTTTACAATGCAGTTGTAAAATACTGAAGATTATTGACCACACCGGAACCCCAATAACTAGCAATGGTCAAATACCATGTGGTGGCGATCTATTGCACTGTAATGATAATTTGAATCATGGTCGATATTTTATGACTGCAGTACAAAATACAGGTGGTATGATAAAATACTGATACCACCCAATATTTTCATTCTCTTTCAGCTGATTTCTGAGAAGATATAAAGATATTTAAAAGCAACGATAATAAAACTTAAAAATATTTCTCTTACTTTCCAATGTTTAAAATTTTTATATACAGTATGTCTTACTAATCACCACAGCAGCTATGTCAAAAGATAAATATGAATATTTTCACATAAAATGGCAATGCTCCATATTATTAAATAACCATTTCAAGCCTGTGAATAATTCTGACATACAAATGGAACATTCAGATGAATTTGCCTAAAGCTCACTGATTTATGTACTGATTTAACAAGTGTGATTTAGCTTCATCTGCTGAAAGTTTCCGCCCTAGCCTAAAGGCAGTTCTGTCAGATTTAGACATTTGTCATTAAATAACTATATGCTTAAACTCACAACTTGCAGTCATATATTTGATTAATAATCACTCATTGCCAAATCTAAAAGGTCCTTTGTAACACTGTGCATTTTAATAAATACTATAGGGAAAACTTGATATCAGGAATAATTCTATGTAAATATGATTATTTTTGTTCTGCAAATAGCCACACGGGGGTAAGACCTGATCAGTATGTACAGAGAGATGCTAGCACAATATTTAATATCATCTAGAGGGTTGATTGCAGCTCCTAGTTGAGGCCCAATATGAATACATGGGTATACAAAGGTATATACTGAATTTGGGCAGACAAACAACAAATGCCACCAGGTTAAACTATAAATTAACTTTTATTGACCTCCACCCATATAGACTAAGAAATAAAAGTCCTCCCAGTCACCATTGCTGCTCTAACTCTGGTTACAAATACATTGACCGCACATTTAAAATGCATAGAATATTAAAGAGTGTACCCCAAAGAGACCTCAGCACACTAGTACATTGCTGCAAATAAATACTGTTTATTTGCAACCTATACAGACTGCCTTTATTTGCAGTGGCCTAGTGTCCTGAAGTCTCCTGAGTAGAGATGAACAAACTTCCTAAAGTTCGGTTCATTTAAGAATAGTTTGAAAAGTAACCCATTAAACAACTCAAAAAGTTCTAATAAAATAAAGTTAAAATAGCAATGGTTACTTACTGTAAATGGCTCTGGGACCTGGAAAATGGTGTGGGGAACACGTACATATCATCAAAAGTTGTTTCAGTAAAAGTTCTTTTCATTTAAAATGGCGCTAATTTTGACCTAACCAATCAGATGTTAGCTTTCAAATGTTAAATAAGATCTGATTGGTTGGGGCAAAGTTAGCACCATTTTAAATGAAAAGAACTTTTACTGAATACCCCTGATAGTGTTTAAACAACTTTTGATGATATGTACGTGTTCCCCACACAATAAGTATTTTTATTGAATCTCCCTGTAACTTTCCTCATAATCGGACAATTGTCGGGCTTCCACATTGAAATTTTGATGGCTACCTAAATCGACCACCACATTATAGGGTTATCGCCGAATTAGAGGGCTAGCGAATGCAACATTCGAGGGTTATCAGCGTATTCAAGGTTTACAGAATGATGCATTTGAGGGTTATGGCCAAATTTGAGGGTTAACGAATGCTGCATTCAAGGGTTATTGCTGTATTTGAGGGTTATAGTACACTGCATTAGAAGGTTATGACCCAATTCGAGGGTTAGCGAACACTATATTTGAGGGTAAATGCAGCATTTGGTAACCCTTGAATACAGCGTATTTCAGGACTTATGAATGTATTTGTAATGATTACCGAACATTCAAGGTTATTTTCGAGGGTTACCGACAACCCTCGAAAATATGATAGGAAACTCAAAAGTAATTCCGATCGTATTTTTGAGGGTTATAGAAGGTTCAAGACTATTTTAAAGGGTTACCGAAAATAACCTTGAACGTTGGCTGACCCTTGAAAATAGTTCTGTTTTCGGATTTTCAGGTTTTCCAAGTTTCATAAATCCGAAAACAGAACAAAGCTTATGAGTTTCGGCCATCTCTACTCTTTAATATTTTGTGCACCTATATACAAGTTTCTGGCATTTGTGCATATTAAACTTAGACACATTTTTTTTATATGCCTATTCAAAAAGACATTTAGGATTTTAACAGGGAGAGCATTCATCAACCATAATAACCTTGATAAACCTACCACTATGGGGGAATTAAGTCTAAAGGTGCAGAAAGTACAGTTGTTTCTGACTATGCATGCAATTGTGCTTTTCCCTATTGATTGGATTATTAATTTCTGATGGTGAGATATCCTCTGACAAAGCTATTTAAAGATACAACATAGGACTGTGGGGGGGTTCGACACCAACTGTCTGCCATGTACAATGCTGTTTTGACACCTTACTCTGGGCGTTCCTATAACACCTCTTAGCCACTATCCAATCACGCCCTTAACACTTGGCTGTGATATGCTAATTGGGATTTTCCAGGGTACATAATTGCCACAGATTCTTGTACAAGTCATTCTGAATTGAGAAAGCCAGTCGGATGACTAGTGAAACGTCTTCAAGAACTAAACTTCAAGTCCAGTTGATCTAATTGAATACAACAGATATGGAAGGTAAGCTAAGTGATTTATGGGCTACTTAATGGCTTTCGTCTTTAAACACTACCCTCAAACCAGATATCTGAAAAATACAGCTGATTGTTATCGCATGTAGGGAACAAGCAGTACTTGCCTAAAAATCCTGCAGGTCCTTTAATATTGCTATAGGCCTCACAGACCAGTTTTCTCATTAATCTCGAAGGGATGTCACTGTTGATGACTGTCTTCATTGTGCTCCATGGGTTGTATAATGCTTTAGATTACATATGTGTGTAAAAATACTGTGTGTATGTGCAAATGGCTACATTTACAATGGAGGAACGAATAAACTTCTTACAAAAAGGTTACCTGTACGGCAGATTGGAGAGCTGGAGCTAATGATTTGAACTTTTGTTTGTAATACTGAACTCAACTGCAAAATGTTTATTCTACTTGCCCTCTTTAATGTATGAGACATTATATTATTCCATTATGTATTTATGTATGGGTTGCTGTGGAGTAAGGGATGTATGTGGTCATATATGCAGTCCTTATAGAGATTATTAGTCTCATTTACCCGGAGTTGCAATCGTTCCAGGTAAATGTCCATATTTTAATTCAATACACGCTTTTCGCATGAGCATGGCTCTAACTCCAGCTATTAAATAGCGTTAAATAGTTGTGCGGTTTTATGTGCAAAATGCATGTTGAATTACTTGTCTTTTCCGATACCCGCGCAGCCGGAGCAAGGAAGGAGCTGTGGCTCTCTGTAAATGAGGCTGTATGTGTTTGTTTTACTAAACTGTAGTATAATTTTCAGTTGCATAACGCCAATATTTTGTTCTATTTATCAGTTTGGAGTCGATTGCATGGGGGTTATATAGATATATGGACAGTCTTTATGAATGTTATGATGTATTTTGTGCTATATGTGTCCCATATGCATCATATTACAGTTGCAAAACACCAAATGTTTTTATTCTACGAGCACGCCCTTTGTAATGTATAGGACATTATCAAGGAGATTCAATAAAAGTTCTTATCATTAAAAATGGTGCTCACTTTGCTCCAGCCAATCAGACCTTATTTAACATTTAAAAGCTAACATCTGATTGGTTGGGGCAAAATTAGCACCATTTTTAAAGATAAGCAGGGAGATTCAATATTCAAAAGCGCATTACTTACCTTAGCCCGATCCAGCGATACAATAACTGAAGTAAACAAGCTTACGTCAGGTATTGCATGACGGGATTGGGCAAAGGTAAGAACATGACTTTAACGCTCCACAACCCGTCCCGTTAAGTTTTACGCTACAAAGTAGTGCAAAATTAAACAATGGGGGTTTTGGATCGTTAGCACAGTGCTATTTGGAAATAGCGCTGTGCTCTAAAATCCATCTAAAACCCACGTTAACCCGAAATTTCTTAGGGTTAACATGAGTTTTAGATGTATTTGGGCCACATTTAATCTCCCCCTAGAACTTTTATTGAATCTCTCTGTATATGTCTCCATTATGTATTTATGAAAGGACTTGTGTGAGGGGGGTATTTATGTGGGTAAGTGTATAGTTATTTATTTAATTCCTAGACAGTCGCACAACACCAAACGTTATTCTACTTGCATGCCCTCTTAAATGCATATTACCAGAGATTTACATATAGGTAGCAAAATTTGGATTAGTGCGCATGGAGGGTTATGTGAATATGCGTACCCCTGTGTACCTTACCCTCCTTTTTTTATTGTTAAACCATTCCCAGCTTTTTAAAAGCTATCTGGAAGCTGTATGGCGCAGTGGAAAGCTGGGATGGATTGTTGGGGAATGGTTTAACAGAAGAAAAAGTGTGTGCATTATCGTGTTCAGGGCAGACATGCCCTTTAATCATTGTGCGATAATATGTATCACAATACAAAATAATGTGAACTCTCACAGGTATTGCATGACATCCCAATAGTATGCCCGTAGCTATTTAAATCATTGAGCTTTTTGAAAATGCGAGCCTTGAAACAATGCATCCCTATTTTGTATTCTATGTCTATTTCTCAATTATTTTTATGTTCTGCTTACCGCTTGTTATCACACCTTTTTTGTGGTCTTATAGATTATTACGTTTCATTGCAGATTTGGGCACAATGATTTCAATATGAAAATCAATCAATCTGCTCATTTTTAGCCTGTATGCGTCAGGCTTATTAAATTTCCTGCAAGGCTCGATGAATCTGGGAAATTGATTTTAGGTAACAGTACTTAAAACATGGCAATAAATTCTAAGTAATTTAGACATTCTCTGTGACCTTAGAGTCATGAATATAGTCTATTTCTATTAAAAACTAGCTGCATTAAAATGCACACTGCTGCTTGTTTAGAAAAAAAAGAGGTTAATTGACAAATTAGGAAATTTGAAAAACACATCCATATGCAACTCATACATTGCCAGGAATTACATTTGAATAACATTATCACCTATGACACTTTGGCACAAAACTTGCAATTTTTACTTGAAAAGAAAAGGCACCACACAAAATGTTGATTGATCTCTCATCCAGCACAAATGAAGGGAAGTCAAGCATTAAATCTTATAAACATTTTTTTACACAGAGTCAAACATAATCTAACAATTTGTTTGAGGGACATTAAAGGGCATATTTGAATGAATATCCTTCCTTTATATAAAATTATTTTCCATTTTGTGGAGATTGCATTGAGTTTTTAGACTGTACTATGTAGGTGGGGGTAGGCTAAAATAATATTATACATAGTAAAAGTGTATATTGTAATGTAAAAGGTATAACATGAATTAGTTTATTAATATGTACAAAATAAAGATATATAAGTGTGTAACAGTGTGTAAATGGCATATGAAATAAAAAATAAAAAAGTACTAAGCTACAGAATCTCCCCACGTTTGAATGGACTGGTCAAAATGGGAGCTAAATTCTGCATGGAAGTTTGCTGCCATTTCCTTATTGTCCTTATTATCCAATAGGTGTGCTTCTGGTATCTGCTGCAGCACTACATCACATCCTGACGCAATGCATGATTTACAGTAACATCCTTTAGCTTTGCATTGTGGTAGAGACTTACTGAGCATGTGCGAGTTGATGGCCAATCAAAACAAAGTTTGCTTTCCCAGTAAGTGTAGATGATTAAAGACACTGTATTTGCATTTTGGGAGAGACTTACTGAGCAGTGCGAGTAATGGCCAATCAAAGAAAGTTTGCTTTCCCAGTAAGTGTAATGATATCCAGCTGTATTGCATTGTGGGAGAGACTTACTGAGCATGTGCGAGTTAATGGCCAATCAAAACAAAGTTTGCTTTCCCAGTAAGTGTAGATGATATCCAGCTGTATTGCATTGTGAGAGAGACTTACTGATCACGTGCGAGTTAATGGCCAATCAAAAGAAGTTTGTTTTCCCAGTAAGTGTAGATGATATCCAGCTGTATTGCATTGTGGGAGAGACTTACTGAGCATGTGCGAGTTAATGGCCAATCAAACAAAGTTTCTTTTCCCAGTAAGTGTAGATCAATTGTGACTAACAGGAATGCGCTCACTCCTCTTTATTAGCACAGTAATTCAGTCAATGTAACAAACCGGAACTGCACCTTGTGTCTTATTTAATAAATAGAACGACAGTTAACTATTTGTATATACAAAAATGGGCTTGTTATCTACATTACTAATACAGGGAGGGAGAAACAGGGGCGGCAGGGAGAAAGAGTGTCTGTGCTTGATTTTTCTTTCTTTGACCTTGTGTATTATATGGAATAATACACTACCTACAGAATAATATACGGATATTACCTCGGAGTTCCCAGACCTCTATAAAAGCACTCGGCCTAATGGCCTCGTGCTTCTATATGGTCAGGGAACTCCTCGGTGGCATAATATCCTTATATTACACTGTAGGTAGCGTATTATCCCTTACACACACACAATATACACATCTATATACATACAGTATACACATATATATACACCCAGTATACACATATATATACACACAGTATACACACACACACATATATATATATATATATATATATATATAATAGAGATTTCTCCGATGCACTCCGGTCCACTCTCAGCTGCCTGGGTGCCAACAGTGAGGTAAGTAGATGCAGTCTAAGAAGAAAACTGGGCACTCCAAGGACTTATCATCAAAGTTTATTGAACAAACACGGTCGGATACACCAACGCGTTTCAGCCCGAAGCTAATGGGCCGTCATCAGGGTTACAGACCACAAAGGAAATTACGTTTAAAAAGTATATATTTAATATAAAAAAATGTTTTTACAGTATTTAGTCAACTGATACAATTATTTTAAATGGGATTTGAAAAAATATTAAATTTGCATTTATGCATAGATATTTACTTTATGCTTTAATACAAGCATTGGGTGTGTGTTTGGGTGTGTTTGTGACTATGTATGTGTGTGTGTTTATGGTGGAATTTTTTTTTAGTAGATTGCCTCCTAATTTGTTGGATGATATTTATACACATGCTTCACACTGGTATAATCATTTAGAAGTAATTACACAACTACCAAAGAATTTTGTATTTTTTCTTTTTGAAATAACTTGATAAGCATAGATGGTTTGGGAACATCCTACAAAAAATCCAATAAAATGTAACCTTCAGAGTAAATTCATTTTTCAAGTACTTTAATGAACCTAGAAGTCAGACTTGAAGCCATTTGATCTCCTATAGAGGAAGAGTTTGTTTGAAACTGTACATGGATAAATGAAGCTCCAGTGAAAAAAGACATGCAAGCAATGTAGAAGACATATATACTATGCAGGTATAATAATTAAATTGGAACAGTGAGTCTCGGTGATATGTAAACACCAAGCAGATGTAGAACAGATGTTTCTTTCTATGCTGACCTTCTTGAATAAAGCACTGGACCATAGGCTATATAAAAGTCTAGGAGCTTTCCTAGTTCACACTTTAATACCAAAGTAAACGTCTGACCACAAAGGTTAAAGATATGCTAAGCTCAATAAAAATACAATATCTAATTTAATTAAGTTAAATATTTTCTTTGACATGCTATTTAAATTATAGGGCAGCCATTTGTTTATTAGTACGTCACAAAATCTGCACTTCCTAGGCCTGATATTCATGCAATAAGCCTCCTTTTTTCTAAGAGTTTAGCCATTCCTCAACTATAATGCAGCAACACTTTTGGATTATACAAAGTATATACATTTCTATAATAATCTCTGTGAAATATCTATATACTAGGTACAACTAGCACAGGGTTACGGGGTTATTATTAAGTGAGAACACCGCAGTAAGTGCACTTTCTGTTTTAGAAAACACATTTGTTTTTTAAATTACTTACGGGGGTTCAGAAAAGTATCATTGCAGTCACAATGGCAAACCTTACTATAGTGAGTAATCAAAATCACCCCTAAACACATACACATGTAAAGAAAAACAAATACCTGGTTAACACAGTCACTATTGGGTATAATTTCTTAGATTTACTGTAATGTAGCAATTCTTTAACACTGAATGGAAATGTCTCTATGAAATTGTGCTTAAAACTTTCCATTTTTCCTTAAAGATAAAAAAGCAGAAATAAGCAACATTTAATGGCAACACAAACTTTTAGGCACATTCCACATAAAAGAAAATATGTGTGACTCAGTTAATGTATTCCTGGCAACTTCTGGAAAAGTTTCCGTAAAAATGACTACAGTCCAGCCTTTCATGTGGATGTTGCAAGCTGTGCAGGTCAGTTGCTGGGTGAGCGGTAAAAGTGCAAAGTATGAACTAGTTTTAAGAGTATGAAGACAGATTTTGGCTGACTTCTGCTGTTGTACAATGAGGCCTTAATATTTCAAATACAATAATGTGAGGGACCCAGCTGAGTCTCCCTTTCTTTAAACATGGTGCACACTGATAAAGGGCAGTTGGAGGGTTAGGTGAGGTCACTCCTGCAGCTAATGCCTTTCAAAACTAATGAAAAATTAGAGCCAAAGATCAAAGCAAAAGTTCAATGGGAAAATGTAAACTTTCATAGTGGTATAGCTTCTTTTCTTTCTTTTTTTTTTTTTTTAATGTATGTTTTGTAGGGAGTACATTCTTTAGTGTTGAAATACAGGATGCAATTAAAATTAAACTTTTCAAACACAGCTACACCTTAAACAGAAAAAAATGTATATTAGCAGTTTAGCACAGTCCTACAGTAAACTGTGAAGGCCAATGTTCAAAAGGAAACAATGTATAGAGCTTATAAAGTGAAACTGTAAAAGTCTGTAGGCAACAAGAAAATATTCTGATGAAATTACTTAAAGGGCATGTTTACCCCTTACATGAAAAATCCTATATATGTTAATTACCCCCTAAAATCCAAAACTACAATATACAATTTTTCATTTGATTGAAGCTGTGTCTTGCCTCTCTTTTTGCTGTAGCTGCTGGGTGATTTGGTTGAAGTCTAAGTGGTCATAGTAGACTTCCCATGCACTCTAGTGCACGTCAGATCAACACAAAAAAGCTGCAGCCTAGAAGCTGACAGACAATAAATTTACAACTCAGATATGCTGCCTCCCTCTGTCACAGAACAGGGATTTCAGTGTAGTTACTTGTAAACATATTTTAACACTCCTATCCCTGGTTATTGAATATTTCTTAACTTTTCATACAAAAAAGAAAGAAAAGTAATTTTTGCTGTTTATTTCTTAAACAGCATGATTGTAAGAAATAGAATAGTAAAAATACAGTTTGGGAATTTCAACCTGCAAACTCGTGTATGCTGTCTTGCTAAAAGCAAACATTTGACCATTATCCCACCACAGATAATATATAGACTGTCAGTTCATTTTGAGTCTTTAGATTTTGCTAGGAAAATAGTGGAATAGTGTAATAAAAAAGGCAGTAAATTCAGACATTTAGAATTGTTTCTCGTAGGTCCTTCCTTGTCCCACTTATGCTAGCTGTAAGTAAACTACAAGGGCTTCCATACTGATGTGGAGACATCTGTGTAGAAATTTTTTTGAGATACATTGAATTGTGGGGACAGAGGGGTGGCCAATAGGTGCACATGCTCACAAGGATCTTTGAAGACTTCATGGGTAGTGAGTTGTACTGACAACAACATGCAATCCTTCTTAGAGAATATATTTCTTACATTTATGTAAATTCAACTGACTAGTATTTTTAAATGTATAGGTGTTCTTGGGAGAAAAGTTTTTACATTAGGTTAAAAAAAATAAGTTTACTTCTCTTTTAGTCAACTGTGCTCCTATTTGCCATATCTTTATATGGCATTATATTTTGTTCTCTTGTTTCAAAATAAATCACAATGCTAACAAAAAAAGGAATGCTATTGCCCACTGTATTTAATTCAAATAAAATATATGATGTATTCCTACAGATCTAAAAGACTCTGCTGTGTGCCTTATCTCTTTGAGGTTGTCTGTACTTTTATTACTTTCTACAAAGCGGGAAATATTTGGGTGAAGAACAAATTCCCAAGTGGCTGGGCCAAACCTCCAGGCTCTATTGTTAGAAACAATCATGGAGATTAACCCAGAGCTGTAGGCGCTCTAGGTAGATCTCCCAAATGTGATTCACCAGAGCCTGTGCGGCTCGCCCCACGTAAGTATTTAATGCTGGTGGCAGTATCCACTGCATAGGCTCTGTTGAATGACTTGTGGTGGCTGCAATACCGCAAGCTTACGTGTTTAAGTCACATAACCAATTGTAAAATGCTTAGCATGACTTTACGACCTTTGCATGCGACTGAGGCTCTCTGTGAATAAAGGTAATATATAGAAAAATGTACAGTACATTCACACTGCAACTACTGACCAACTGAATGCATACAAACAGCAATAGTGTTATGTATCAAATTTAATTCACATTGCATCCATGCTATATTTAAATTATATTGTTGCTTAAAACCCTGGTGGTAACTTTGGCTCTGGGACCTTGGAAATAGTCTGGGGAACATGTACAGTACATATTACAAAAACTTGTTTAAGCACTAACTTTACTCACGATCGGGCAATTGTCTGGCTTCCACATTGAATTTTTGAGGGTTACCAAAATCGATCGCCACATTCAATGGTTATTGCCAAATTCGAGGGTTACCAAACACAGCATTTGAGGCTTATGGCCGAATTTGAGGGTTATGGAATTCTACAGCAGAGGGTTATCGGTGAATTTGAGGGATAGCGAACACTACATTCAAGGTTATCACCATTCGTTAACCCTAGAATTCACCAATAACCCTCAAATGCATCATTTGGTAACCCTTGAATTTGGCAATAACAAGTGAATGTAGCATTTGTGTTCGAATTTTAGTCCATCCCTAATTAAATGTCCACCTGTAAAAAAAACAAAAAACTGTCCATATGTCCATTTCCTGGCCCAACTGATATATTTAGCATATAAACAGATGCATTACTAACCAGGTATTTAAGCATAATTATTGCCTCCATTCTGGCAGAGAAATCTGACTCCACAATCAAGGCTGTTACTGCTGATTCCCCTGCTGCCTTCTCTGCCCATGCTCAAGTTAATAAAAAGCTCTGTGAGCCAAGGGTGGAGGCAGATACCTTTTCCATAACTTACGATTAAATATCTTTTTACAAATACATGTAATAAACTGATAAAAATAACAGTTGGGGTTGCAGGCAGATAACTGCCAAGTCACCATTTTTTTCTTTTAAGGGTTGACATGCCCTTAACCAGTAAATATATACAGTATAATATCGCTTTGAGTGGCTGCATGTTTACCATTCTTATTACCAATGCAGCTGCTGCAAGCAAGGAGTTAAAGTCCTGCTACTTGATATTACATCAGTTTGCATGACTCCAGTTACAAAGGCTGTGGCTTTTCCTGAATCGACCTGTTTGTGTCCAACCCCTCTTTTTAACATTAATGTCTAAAATAAGATCTGATGCTTTGCTGATAATGATAATTGGTGGTACCTCTTTAATATGGAACACATCTTGAAAAACAAATTAAGATATAATGGTTGCGGGGGGGGGGGCCTGGAAGGTAAGAAGGCCTGTGAAAACCTCCACGATCAGCTGTTTTTAAACAACTGATTGTTTAAATGACCGAAACCGAGCAAGAAGTTCAGGTTCAGTCTTTTAAACAGGTGATCCGTGTATTTTTCTATCATATGCGCGATCAGCTCTTTAAAAAGCTGATCGTGGACCTCTGAGTAGGGGAGGGGATGGGTCAGGGGCCCGGCCCCTGCAATTACACCCCTGGTCAAGACCAAATTATTATTCTGTAGAAATGACTTTGGGGTCTTTCAGGAAGCATCATTAATATTTTTGTGGTTATTTCAATTACAACCTAATAAACACAAAATTTCCTTTGCATATGTAATGAGACATATACACAACACTATTGCTGTATAGCTATCTATGTAAAGCTAATTTCTATTATTTTCTAAGAAATTTTAAATAGGAATGACTTGATGTTGGCTAAACCTATAGTTTCAATATAGTGGAAAAGGTGAATATTGAATATCACAAAATAAGACAAATCTAGAGGAATGTGCTAAGTAGTATATTAATAGTTCACATTTAATGCATATTTCAAGTCATAAACTGTTTAGTATTGCTTTACAAGGATGAACTACCATATGTAAAGTCATTTTGAAATAGCTGCACTCATTATAACTTCTTGGACAAGGATTTACAAAGTGCAATTTTTCAGAGAAAGGAAAGTCTGCAAAAAGGTTGTGGTTCAAGCTGATAAGGCTTTAGAGCAAATTTCCTCCAACTAGCATACAAACTGAAAACAAGAAGGCAGACCTAAACTAAAATAAAATCAGTGCAACCTGTATTTATAGCATCTTAAAGCTCTTATTATAGTTTACTTCAATTTGCTGAAATTCTTATCTACAAAATGAAAAGAATTAAAAACATTATTTAAATGCCTGTCAAGATTACAGTCTAAATTAAAAAAAGGGCAAAAATAGTATCCCAGGAAATACATTCTCATTGCAATAATACCAGCCTTGGCAATAACATAACATTTGAGAGAAGTATATAGAAAACATACTAAGAGGTGTTAGTAAATTGCCAGTACAGAAGAGTTGAACTACAACAGTAGGATTAAATGAAATATTAGTTAAAAGCATCAAGGGGGGAGAAACACATTTTTCTTATATATTTAGGGGCATAGTATGCCTTAGCATGTTAACAGTCACATTGATAGCCTATAATCTTTAGCTTGGGGACAAAATAACATAGCCACTTGGTCTCTTTTTATATATCATACATCTGGGCATCCACACCATACATCTAAAGAAGCCTGTAAGCTTAGATTCGGACATCAGTTTGTTGGCGCCATCCATGAGGAGGAAAGGTTCCCCTGCACCAGATGGGACAGAGCTCACAGTGTTAGCAGGAAAAAACATTCTTTATACTGCTGTAACATTGGATAAACAGCAGCTAGAAGCATGATCATGGAGTCATTTTAAAAGTAGGGGTGTGCTCTTTTTAATAAAGGTCACTTGTATGGAAACCACAGTTCCCCTTCAAAGAGGTAACACATGCACTGGGGAAGACGTAAGTCCATTCATTTTTAGATAATCCCTTTAAACTCCACTTGGTTATATGTTTTTATACTTAAAGGGCAACTGTGGTCTCAAAACAAGTTAGGGTTAAATGAAAGCCTGCAGTATATCCTTTACACTGAGCCACTAATCACATGTCTGACTGGAGCCTGTGAGGAATTACATTGGGGTGAATGTTCCAACATTCCTGCTTCCAGTAGGTGACATCGCCTGACCACTTCCAGCCCTTTTCCCCCTGGGGAGAAGCATGCTCAGTTAAGACTTATTGCTGGGGAAATTAGGAAGTACCTGAGGAAAAAAAATGACAGTTGAAAAGAGGAGCCTATTAATGCAGACAGGCTGGTCACATGGCTAAAAATAGGTTCAACCAGGAAGTAATATTGCTGAAACTTTCCAGCAATAACTTCTCACAAATTTTATCTAGAGATGTGATTTAGGTTTAATTTTGATGGTACAATGGAAGGCTTTTTATATAATTATAACTAGTTTGGAAGAATTTGAGACCACTGTTACCCTTTAAATATGCATATGGTTTTAAACCTCGGTTTTGTTCAGACACTTGGAATTCCATTTTGGAGTGTTTTTGATTGAACTGCTTAATTGCAAAATTATACCTTTTCTTCTCTCAAACCTTATCATGGACTGCTACCTCCTCTCTCCTTCCCTACCCTTCTCCCTTTTTTTGATGGCAAAATTAATTTGAAGCCACAGGGTAAATAGGCCCCATTGACTTCAATGTGGTGATACTGGGTGATATCAAACTATCTTCTGGTATTGACTTTTCTTCTGCAGCAGCCATTTACGCTGTGGCTGCAAATCATTTTTGCCATCCAAAAAAATTACTGCTTCCAAGTAGGACATGCATGACAGTTGGTTTTGTAATTCTTGTGCATAAGAACTCTCACTGTCAGGAAGAACAAATGCAATCAAAATGACTTAAAAAAATCAAAAAATCGTATAAAAATGTAAATTTGTGATTGAATATATTGTGATAACAATTCATCTTCAATTGAGTAATAATGGGAGTTTTGGATTTTTTGAATGACACTTCTAAGTATTGATCATCTCTACTGAAAGCTGATACTTACCGGTATACGGCAAGGACACAATATTACAAAGTATTTTTCTTAATTGAAAAATTGATACTATTGCTACTTCCTGATACATTTTTTATATATTGTAACTGGTTTGTAAAAACTATTAATTAACAGTTGTTCAAACCCCCCCCCCACAAAAAAAAAAAAAAAAAAAAGAACATGCCCTAGCTCATGCTCTACAATCCATAACCAATTCGAGCCCAACACAGCAATAACCACATTTCTTGGGGGTTGATCCAGAGGAAGGAAAGTTACAACAACAGTATAGTATTTGAAGTTGAATAAAGATATATGTCCATCTAGTCCAACCTATTCAGCAGTACCCAAGTTTCTTGGGTACTGCTTGATCCAGAGGAAGGTACACACAAAAAAAAGTATATGGGGGCAAAAAAAATCCTTCCTGTCCAAACGGTCCAATGATCCTGCCATCAGCACATACAATGGAAAACAGTTCCATAGTTTTACCGTTCTCACAGTGAAAAACTCTTTCCAAGACCAAACTTCTTTTTCTCTTAAGGGATAAAGTCTTAAGGGATGTCCGCAAGTCATCTGACATGTTCTTTTGGTTAACAATGCACCAGATAGTTTATAGTATGGCT
Organism: Hymenochirus boettgeri; assembly: GCA_019447015.1. NCBI lineage: Eukaryota > Metazoa > Chordata > Amphibia > Anura > Pipidae > Hymenochirus > Hymenochirus boettgeri. Next base: position 219,508,479 of record CM033470.1, on the reverse strand, counting down.
AATTAATGTATTTATACACAGTGATCCCATCCCCTCACAAATGGCTTGTCTCTAGTGTACATAATTGTAACTTATTCAATCTGTCTTCATACTCATGCTCCCCTAGCCTCTTATTAATTTATTTGCCATTCTCTGAACCCTTTCTATATTCTATATGTGCACAGGGTTCCAAACCTGAACCGTATATTCCAAATAAGGCCTTACCAATGCTTTCTAAAGAGGGAGAATGACATTTTTCACGCTTGAATCCATACCTCTCTTTATACAAGACAATATCTTGCTGACTCTAGCTGTTGCCGCCTGGCACTACTTGCTATATTTAAGTTTGTTATTCACCAAAACTCCAAGATCCTTTTCTGTAGGTTCTTTTGTGTATTAATGTTACCATTACAAAGGTATATTTCAAGCAAATAAATCATTTGCATGACAAATCAAGATAAGCCATAGTATATCATTGAATAACACATTAGATATTTGCTATATTTAGATTAGTGATGAAGGAAATAATTCAGAACAGTCTATTAAATCTTGACCTAATAGTTTTCTTAGCATTCTATTTAAAAGCTTTATCGAAAAACTTTCACTTGCAGAGACAATATATTAAGTAATTATTAGTTTTACGAACTGCCATTTATTTGGTATTAGTCACTGCTGCTATATAAAATATCTAGCAAACCATATATTAGGATAACAGCTTTACAATATCAAAATATCACAGATTAATTTGTGAATATTTCATAGATTTTTACTTATTTATGTCTGTGGATTCCAGAGTGTTTGCAACTAAATAGAATACAGGAATACCCACCTTCCTTCCTAAATTCCCTACCTCTGTAATGCACACCTGCTTTTGGATTGATATACTCTGGCACATACATTTTAGTCTAATAAGCAATAATATAAATTATGTTGGTGCTCCTAAATTGCATTGATCTTAACATGCATTTACAGCTTTTATACATAAAAGTCTATCTATGATGATTAGAATACGGACAGAAAATCTACATTCTAAAATAACATCCCATAATTATATGATTGAGATATTGTACATTTCTATTTGTTACACATATGCATTTTAACATTTTATGGAAAACATATTCAACAGACCTTTTGCATCAGATTAATGAGAGGTCTTTTTATTTCAGGGAAGCATTTCATTTAAAAGTTAGCTTTTTTTTACCATCAATATTTTATCAGTTTACCATTAAAAATATGAATGGGGCATTTCTGTAATTAATTTGTTGGTACCCATGGAAAAAATTGCAGATTGACCAAAAGAGCTTGAAGTAGCACAGCAACTAATAAGTCATAAACCTACTTTCCATACATTTTACCTCTAATACCTTCTGAATGAAACGCATTCAAAGCCTTTTTAAAAGCAACCGCATATAAACCCTTAATAGCAAAGGGCCGCTATTTAGCTACTATATATAATACAGACTGTACGGCTTTATACAGTCATGTAGTGTATATCAGAACTAAATACTAATTATTTATAATTAGGGGTAAACTATGTTTCACCCTGGAACTGTTTTTTCAGTAAAATTAGAGATTCACTTGTGGATCAGAATCTAGAATTTATTTCCATGAACCCCCTAGTGAAACGAACTTTAATGCATCTTTATATAGACATAGAGTAAAAGTTAAATAAAGAAATACATCTACTTCAAACTTTCTACATATCTGTGATGTCTAACTAAATGCTTCCCCAGAGAAAGGAAAAAAAACAACAAATGGAATACACATCAAATTTGGATCAGAAGGGAAAAAAACTTCCTTACTCAAAATGATCCCTGGATGACAATATAGATACGTACATTCAAATGTAATTGCTCTTAAATAGACACCCATCCATCACCAATGAACTATATAATAAACTCATTAGCACAATGTCTTCTGGAAGACAGAGTTCCACCTTATATAGTTAAAGGACAATTATATTATATACTCCCCACTCTTCTTCTTATATTATTGCTTTGTACCCAGCATACATAAACCGCCAAGTCCTCACCCCTGGGCTCCGCCCCCACTTCATGTACCGCAATCCAATAGGAGGGCAAGCTCCTTGCAGAGCACGTCTTTCTATTGGCCTATCGTTGCAGATGGAGAGGGGAGGGCGGAGCGTACCGGAACAGTGCGTACCGGAACAGTAAGTATACTGGCATAACTAGCGGTTAAGGACCTAGCGATTTAGGTCTTCACCCTGGGTACAAATATAGATATAAGAAGAGGAGTGGGGAGGAGTAAGTATAATTGTCCTTTAAATAACATCCTAAGGAATTATGCTTTTAGCATTTGGCATTAAAGAAGAACTAAACCTGAAAACTGATAGTAAACCAAGCAGATCAGCAACTTGCATTTTATACCAGTTTGATACAGATAATATGGTTTTTGCCCCTCATCTCATCCATTCTTGAAAAGCCCATCCTAACATGGTGTTGGAATTCTATGTGGAAATCCCAAACCACATCATCATTGACATTTTTTCCCACAATATCAATATCTGTAATATATACACGGTCACTGAAGACTAACTCACAGACTAAGGAATATTACGTTTAAAAAGCTTTAATGTCACCAAAAAGCAAGCCAATCCACAATCTCCAATATTTACAGTAATCAACCAACCCGTGGTTTAAATATACAATAGCTTTACATGCAATTCACTAATAATGAAGATGAACATTTTGTAACTACGTCTACATAAATAGCAAATGTTCAAAAAAAGCATGTGCAAATATATTACTATAAATCTCACTTTTCAGCTATCATTTTACAGAGTAAAAATTAACTAAAAGGGATTTTTTTTAAAAAAATGTCTTTTAAATTCTCATGCAGTCTATTATATTCATGGAGTAATTTAAAACATGTTTAATGCACATGTAAGAGACCATTAAGTAATTTCAATACATATATTAATTTATTAAAGTCATATACTTGTACAAATAAAAAAAATGCTGTTAGTATTCACAGTCCCAAATCAGGTAAATTGCATTCCTGTACAGTTTAAACTTCCTCCCAATCTGTAATGCAGTACCTGGATAAATAGGGAGCATGCATGCATCCACTAGCTGAGTAGCTGGAATTTAGGGATTTCACTATCCTTTCTCAGAACAGAACTGTCAGTTAATACAGTGCATCCGAGCAAACAGCATTTTCTGGACTATAACTCCACAAAAACTTAATTTAAGATTATAGTTCTCTTTTACAGGGTCTTGTGTTTTTGTTCAATAGTCTGAAACAGGAATAATACATAACTCAGAGGATATTCTGTATGGCACTATTAAATATTGTCCAATAATGATTTCTATTCTGCTATGAATTTTCATTATTGTGTCCCTATCAAATTCACTGTAATAACAGATACAAATTGGTCATGGTTGATTAACTTTCCATTCTAAATGAATGAGCAATAATGCTGGCCATACTCTAGTTAGAAATTAGGTAGATTAGATGTTTGTTTGTCTAAAGCTAGCCATGCCCTAGTTTAGACATTAAAGCAGATTCAACATTGAAAAGACAAACGTTGAATTAGCTTTGGGGCAGTTAAGGTTCTTACCAGTTGTGTTCCCCGTGGGAATGTCTTCAGTTAAGCGTTAGTGTATGGGCAAATTAATCTATATAATGTCTAACTTTTTTAGGGCCGCAGTTGTTACCTTCCAATGTTCCTGAAAAGTGACCTTTATCAAGTGAAACAACAAACTCGAGTGCAGAGTCTTAAACCCTCGAGTTATATATATATAGTATAGCAGTAAGAAAAACACCAAAAGCGATTTCCAACATCGGAAAGTAATGTTTGTACCAATAAAGGTGCAATATTGGTATTTTAAAATAAATAAATTGTGTGGTGCAGAATTTAACAGCCTAGTTCTATTAACAACTTTTTAACTTACATATTTAACTATTTTCATACGTATTTAAAAGGAAATAATTATAAAATGAGTTAAAGGACAATTACATAACTATGAGTTAGGTTCTCACCCTGGGTGGGAATAGGTTAGTTAGTATAATAGCCCTTTAATGTATATTTATAACTAATTGAATTGAAAGGCTTTTTATCTAAGTTTGTTGCAATACCTATTCTTTGTAGACATTCTATTTTGACTTTTTGATCTATAAACGCACAATGTGTGATTATAACAAGGGTCCTTTTCATCATCTTTAAGCCAGTTCTTTAATCAAAATAAACATAGTCCATAGCGCCATAATATATTCATTTGGGGACAGGATTATTGCCTAATAAAACGCAACTATGCTATTATTGCTTAATGGTTCAAATGCATGGTGATTGAAGTACTTATAGGACTCCATTGAACCACCGTTAACTTTAATTATCATCTGTTTTGGAAATTTACTGTCATCATTTAGTTTTGCTGTGAATATTGTCTGAATAAGTAATACACGGGAGGGGCTTCAGTGTCTTATGGAGTGCTGTTAAAACACAGATATACTGCTACATATAGAAGAGAATAGCTAATATATTACTTAATCTGGTTTTGACAGATAGGCAATATTCAGGTTTACAGGCATATGTTGATAAATTACTAGTAATTAAAGGAGAACTTTAAACTGATGAATGCTGAGGCTACAAATGATATCCAGTATGCATTATGCATTAAATGCAAGACTGAATATAAAGCTTCTCTATGGATATAATCTTCAGCCAGGCAAGATATTAGTATTTAACCCACAGAAGTACAGAATGAAGCACTATATGTTATTTGCACTGTTTTTGTGTCAGTTATCAATGTAAGTGGTTGTGTGTTCGTCTTTTCTAAAGTAAATTTTGCCCAGAATAGAAACACATATATAGGGAATCAGCTTCTCTAGGTTTATTTCCCTAATGGAGATTTACCAGTGGCTCTTGGTAATTTACTAAAGTGATTTACACTTACCTGACATTTAACACCAGCTATTAGCTGGCGTTAAAATGTTACATAACTTTTGCGCAATCGCAAGTGAATAGCCTGCAAAGGCTAGGTAAGTTATAAAGATATATAAAGGATCCGCACTACCAATATTATAAAGGTTAGACTGAACACCTGGTAATTTAGGTGGTGCTAAGAGACACAATGAACAATATTACTAACAATTGGGGATACCTAGATCCCCTAAGAAAAAGAGTCTCAAAACAGCACACAGTAATAACTTATTATATGAAAAACAACAATTTATTAGTCCAAAAAACACCTATCGTCATAAATGAGTAAAGAGCTATAGTGGCTACATCACTTTACATATACACAAAATAGCAACACCATATTAAATATAACAAAGCCAATAAAAAACACACATTGTCGTTTTTCATATACTAAGTAGGTTATTACTGTGTGCTGTTTTGGGACTCTTTTTCTTAGGGGATCTAGGAATCCCCAATTGTTAGTAACGGCTAGGTAAGTTTCTCATGCAATACTCACAAGGGGTTAAATTCAAGCTAAACTATTGTGGATTGGTTAGCAGGATTTTAATCCATCCCATCCCTGCAGATGGACGTGAATTCCCCCAATAGGTTCTAATTTGGGTAACATATAACTGTCAAGTAGGGATTGAAGGGCAACTTTAAACCAAAAAAGTGGTGGCCAGGTGGTATGGTCTGGCTAGACATATTAACAGAAATGTTTAAATATAGCTCCTATGCTGGGCCTAATATTTTAGCACAGGGACAAGCTTTCCAAAGCAAGAAACCCACCTTACCTAAACGCAGGGCATTCAAAAATATGTTATTTAGGCTCTCATACTACCCTACTAATAATATTATACTCTCAAATACTGATGTCACTTGATCTTGTTGAATTTATATAATTTTATGAGGCACAGTTATAAAAAGGGAAATTGACCTTTTCTTGGATTTTCCACCAAAATGTATAAAAACACAATTTATAAACTGTTCTCTGTACTTTGCAGTATGATACGCTGAATTTTGCCATTGGTATTAATTATAATGCAACAAATTGAGAAATTAATTTGTGCACTATTTTCACCAGAATAATTAGCCAAGTCTGAGATGGAGTTAATGCATTTTTGGGGACTTTTGTAGCCTGGAAATATTTTTGTTTATGGAATCAATAGTGTTATTTCCATAATCATATTGGAAAATATCCACGGGATGTTCCTTTATTCATTTAAATGCCCAGAGTTTTTTTTTTTTTTTTTTATTAACAATTTTATTATTTTTCAAATAAACAGATGAATAAAAGTGTTACAGCTGTGGTTACATACAATGTTGCATATCATTATACACTGTTACATTTATAACAATTGTATGAATGAACATTAAAACAAAAAAATCATATATTTCACTGGAGTACATATGTATTAGCTAGTTAAGTTAATTAATACAACAGCAAAAGAAGAAATAATCAGGATAACACAAGAAAATTTTTATAAATCATTACATAAACAAAAAAAAAGTATCACATAAGTCCTATATTATTTAAAAGAAAGTTGTAATAAATCAGGACACTAGATTGTTAATCATCTAAGTTGGAAAATTATCCTTTTGCAGGTATACAATATTGGCTATTTTTCCATATATTCCATTTTTGGTTATAAAACCTTATTTTATTTTATTTTTTAGCAGTAAGATATTCTAAAGTGGATGTAGTGTTTATGTTTTGTATCAAATCATTCACAGAGGAAGGATTAGTCTTTTTCCAGTTCCTTGCAATTAATATTCTGGCTATAGCAAGGATATGTAGTATTAGTTTTCTCATAAAGAATATCAGCTATACCTATATTTAAAAGAGCAAATTCAGGTGAATGTGGGACATGTATATTTGAGATTTATTTAATTAAAGCTATAACAGAACACAAAAATGTTAGCAAGTTAGTACATTTCCACCAGATATGTAAAAGAGATCCTTCCTGTCCACACTCTCTCCAGCACTTATTTGATACATTTGTTGGATACATTTTTGCAAGTTTAGTTGGTACATTGTACATCTATACATAAGTTTGATACTAGTTTCTAAGAAGTTTACAGCTGATATATCTTTATGAAGTGAAAGAAAAGCATGGTTCCACTGTTCTGTATCAATGGAAATCGTTAAATCCTCTTGCCATTTCTTTATGTGTTTATTAGTATCAGTGTGTGTCAGATTCAGCAAAGACTTATAAATGTGAGAGATTTTGTTTTCAGATTCTGAAGGGGTTATATTCTTGAGAGTTTTTTTCTTGCAATGACATATTATTAAGTTTCATTGTTTTATCAACTCTAAAGTAACTAGATATTTGAAGATAAATAAGAAAAGAATTGTTAGGGATGTTGTAACGTAATTTCAGATCATTAAATGTAAGGAGACCCTTTGCTGATAAAATATCAGATAACTATCAGATAACTTAGTAATATTATATTGAACCCAAAGAGAGAGATTTAGATTTGGAATTAAAAGAGTTAGTACCTGGAGAGGGAGGTTAGGATGTAGACCTTGTCTGGAAGGTGGACCAGGGTATTCCAGAGTTTCCAAGTAACCTCAGTAGTAGGTAATATATATGAAATACATTTTTTAAATTTTGTTGGAGCCCATAGTAATTGATCTAATGAGATATGTTGAAGAGAGATAGCATTGTTTTCAATGGTAGTCCATGTAGGTCTATTATCTGGCCTAAAAAGTTTAGCCGATTGTGCAAGTAAGGAAGCCTGGTAATATACTTTAGCATTTGGAAAGCTGATGCCTCCTTGCAGCTTAGTTTTAGTAAGTGTGGCAGTAGCGACTCTTGGTTTAGAACCCTTCCATACAAAGTTAATGAATATTTTCTGGATTTTAGAAAAGAAAATATTAGGGATATGTATGTTGACAGTTTGGAATAAATATAGAAGTTTAGGAAGCAAATTCATTTTGATGGAAGCAATACGTCCTAGCCAGGAGATGTCTTGAAGCTTCCAATCTTTGGTCATTGTCTAAGGTGGTAAGAATAGGAGCATAGTTATATTTAAAAAGTTCTTTGGTCGTTGTAGCAACTTTAATACCTAAATATGAGATACAATAGTGTTGCCAGTCAAAATTATATGAAGTCTTAAGAGTTTGGATAAGGTCTTGCGGGATATTAATAGGTAATGCTTGTGATTTAGTTCCATTGACCTGATAATATGATATATCAGAAAAAGATTGTAATACCTTTTTAACTTCTATGAGAGAGGCAGGAATATTAGTCAGAGAAAGAATAACATCATCAGCAAAGAGAGAAATAACAATTTTCCTCCTATGTCAATACCTTTAATCTCTGAATTGGAACGAATAGATTCTGCTAAAGGTTCCATGATTAGAGGGAAGATCAGGGGAGATAAAGGACAACCTTGTCTAGTCCCATTAGACAAGGTAAAATTATTGGATCGATATCCATTGACCAGTACATTAGCTGTCGGTGTCGTGTATAAAGACAGCATATTATGAAGATATGTTCCTGAGAAGCCAAATTTGAGCAGAACTGCCCTTAAATATTTCCAGGATATCCTATCAAATGCCTTTTCTGCATCTAATGCTAGAAAAAGGCTGGGAATTTTATGGTGCTTTGCAAAAAGTGCCAAATCAATAACCTTACGAGTATTGTCAGGTGCCTCTCTAGTTTTAACAAAACCTACTTGGTCGTAAGAAATTAAATTAGAGAGTATAAGACTTAAACGATTAGATAATAATTTGGTGAAAATCTTAATGTCTGAGTTTCGCAATGAGATAGGTCTATAATTAACAACTGAACTTGGATCTTTACCCGTTTTAGGAATAGTGGTAATAGTTGCCTGTAGTAATTCTTGTCTTGGGGGATTATTGTCAGTAAAACTATTAAATAGAGATGTTAGCTTTGGAGCAAGGGTAGAAGAGAGAGATTTATTAACATTATTTGAAAAACCATCAGGACCTGGGACTTTATCTTTTTTTAAAGATTTAATTGTATGTTCAACTTCTTGAACAGTTATTGGGGAATTAAGAATATTGAGTTGTTCAGGGTTTAGAGAAGGTAAGCATAATTTATTCGAAAAAGTATCAATTTTTATATCAGAGGGTTGTAAAATCTTAAGAGTCATTTTTTAAATTGTAAAGTTCACCGTTAAATTCTGCAAATCTCTGAGCAATATGTATTGGGTTAGTTAGGGTGTTTCCATCTTTTGATTTTATTTGGAAAATTCTAGTTCTTTCTCTGAAGCCTTTTAGTTTATTTGCTAGAAATTTACCACATTTATTAGCATCTGAATAATATCTCTGTTTTGTTGAAAAAATTTGATATTCTATTTGCTGCATATTAAGTTGGTTTATTATTTTATTTTGCAATAAGCGCACCTTTTCTGAGTTATTTGCTGAGGGTTGTTTTTTTCAAAGAAAAACTAAACGTAAAATACCACTCCAGCAAATTAAATAGTGCATAATGTACCCCCTACTGTATATTATTAGGATATTAGAAGTCACAGAGGAGTTCCGTGGCCATGCTTTTATAAAGGGCACGGAACCCTGAGGTGACTTTTGATATCCGTATAATTTACAGAAGGGGGTACATTAGCGATTATAATCTACCCCTTTACCCTAATTCAAAGACTGACCTTTGAGCCTATGGTTCACTGGCAATGTAATGGTAGACCCATCCCTCCCCACCTCCATGTGCACCAACTGTGATAGGACACCATCTCTGTCCAACAGCCTCCCCTCCATCCACAGGACTCTCAAAAAACCCAGCCTCACCCCTTAACCACGGCTAACACTTACACTTTGCTGTATGAAGAAGAGCTGCACCGGTAACTGTAAGTACAGAAATTATAGCCACATTCTGGTTCTCCAGTTTCACCCTCCTCGCGCATCAATTAAGTGTGTGATGCGGTCGTGGTCATAGCAGCAGCTGATTAATGCGCGAGAAGAGTGAAACTGGACAACCAGAATGCGGCTATCATTTGTATACTTAAAGTTACCGGTGCAGCTTAACTCTGCTTCATTACAGCAAAGGAGATGTCTGCTTCCTCTTCAGATTAGCGTGCCGATTATAAGGATATTATTGGCTAGTTGGGTCCCATAGGGATCCATTAAAGGGGTAGGTTATATTAAAATAAATGTGTAAGTCCCTGAGAAACGGGATGAAATAACTGTGTGAATGTGCAGTGTCTGGCCACACCCTGACCTCGGCCACATGCTCCCTTGATTAATCTGTCCAGTAAAATGACTGGCTAGAAACTTATAGTGGGTCTTGTCATATAACAAAGTTCTGCATCAGCTTAGGACTGATAATTTGTAAGGAACATAATGGTCACTGACCAAACTGTGTGGTACTGGAATGTTGTGGGACAAAAGTACAAACCCCATGTTAGTATTAAATACCCCCCAACATTTTGAATTGCAAAAGAGGGACAAATGGCTCAGGGGATGCTGCGGCCGTGCGTAAGGGTGTACATTTTTGCTAAGACCATGTCCACTTTATTTAGATTATGGTTAAAGTTTATGTCCACCCCCAAACAAAAATTTCAGATATAATAGAACAACCCCCAAAGCCTAGAACTTACAAGGTGTAAACTGTTCAAATTCAGTCTGGCCTCCTCAGCTGCCCAGCAGACTGGTAAGTATACTTACAAACCTTGCAGAACAGTTTACACCTTGCAAGGTCTAGTTTTTTTAGGTGGGGGGTGTTCTATTATCTTTGAAATTTTTGTTTGGGGGTGGACATACCATATAAGATAACAATAACATACTAATAAACTGTAAGGCTTACTTAATTCTAGGTAATGAACTGGAGGTCTGACTCAAAAAAAAATAGTAGTAGAGAATTGTACCGTGTTAGCCATAGATAACAGTGAAGACATCTTGGATATAAAGTAATACCTTTTTATTGGCTAACTAAAATTATTGAAAATGCAAGCTTTCGAAGCACTAGGCTTCTTCCTCAGGCATAATTCATGCCTGAGGAAGAAGCCTAGTGCTTAGAAAGCTTGCATTTTCAATCATTTTAGTTAGCCAATAAAAGGTATTGCTTTATATCCAAGATGTCTTCACTTTCAAAAAAAAATACACAGACTAGAAGTTACCCTCCTCTTACTCACTCTCTAAATCTCCGGTCCCTCTCCTATTCCTACCTGCCGGCAGTGTCAGAAAAGTTAAAAAAAAAAACTACTCATACCTAACACAGACGGCCGGTGACAACACCACCAGGACAATGCGGGAAAAAAACAAGGTCATTCTAGCAAACCATGAAGTTAATTCAGTCCTTCAGAAACCCCCTACCCAGGGGTTAACTATACCTAGAAAAATTAAGATGAAAGGAGCATGCCTGAGGAAGGGGCAGCGTGTCCGAAACATTGAATGTCGTTTGCACAATAAAAGGTTATTGTTTTCAAGTAGTGTGCTGCTCCCATCTTCATTTTTCTGGGGAAAAAAAGAAGCATCATAGAAAACCGAGACTTACTTTAAAATCTGGGGAAAAAAACGAGTGATCCATTCAGTGAATGTGAATGTCCCGGACAACCATATAAAAATGAGAGGTGAGACACAGATTTCTGCTTTTATGTCAAGGTCATCTACCTTCTGATTCACTGAAGCTTCAGTTGTCTTTAGCTAAGCTTTCACCTGGGTGTTATATAAGGGATAATACGCTACCTACAGTGTAATATAAGGAGATTACACCAACGAGGATTTCCCTGACCATATATAAGCACAAGGCCGTTAGGCCGAATGTTTTTATAGAGGTCAGGCAACTCCGAGGTGAAGTAATATCCATATATTACACTGTAGGTAGCATATTATTCCATATAATACGTAAGGTAAAAAGAAGAAAAATCCAGCACATCTCCCTACCTGTATTAGTAATGTGATAAGAAGCTTGTTTTTGTACATTCAAATGGTTAACTGCCATTTCTATTTCAAACTAAAAGAAAACAATAAACATCGTCTCTCACACCTGCATTGTTCCAGTTTGTTACACTGAATTACTGAATTACTGTGCTGATAAGGAGAAGCAAGCACATTCCTGTGATTCATAATTGACTCGGCCTCTCGCTTCTCCTTATGAGCACAATAATTCAGTCAGTCACTCTGTCAGTCAGTGTACATAAACAGGTTTGTTATCTACATTACTAATACAGGCAGGGGGAGAGACATGAGGAGGTCAAAAAAAGAAAAATCCAGCACAGACATTCTGCCCCCCCCTCCATCTCTCCCCCCTCCCTGTATTAGTAATGTAGATAACAAGCCCGTTTTTGTAAATACAAATAGTAAACTGTTGTTTTTATCTCAAAGTAAAAGAAGACAATAAACATCCTCTCTCACCAGGTGCAATTCCGGTTCATTACACTGACTGACTGAATAACTGTGCTGATAAGGAGGAGCAAGAGCATTCCTGTGAGTGATAATTGACTCGGCCGCTCACTCCTCCTTATCAGTAATTCAGTCAGTCGGTCAGTCAGTCGGTCAGTCAGTCGGTCAGTGTACCAAATGCGCTTGTTATCTACATTACTAATACAGTCAGGGAGAGAGAAATGGGGAGGGGCAGTGGAATACAGGAAGTCACTCAGTGACATCACTGAGTAACTGTAATATAGATTCTCGCCACTTCACCTTCCCATTCAAATGCCAGAGCCTTATGTATTATAAAACTATAATCACAGTACAGTATGTATTTGGTATGTTTTTATGTCAAATATTTGGAAAATCACGCTGCTGTGTTAATTGTAACAAGCTCTGTAATTTTATTATTGGAATATTTGCTAAGATACATCCATCCAGATGCATCCATCAACTCAATATCACAGGTTTGCACTCATATCTAAATATCAAAGGGATGCAATGAGGTAGGGACTGGCAGCTGTCATCACATTCATATGCAATCCTTAAGCAGAGGCGTTAAACCGCTCGATAATTTCCAATTGGTTTAATGATCGTTAATTTACATTCGTTATAATAAATTAACGATAACGGTCATAGATTTACGGTCCCCATAGAAATTTTACTAATGTACGTGATTGCTTATGCAATCTATCCATATTTCTTTCTTTCTCTTTCTTTCTCTTTCTTTCTTCAGCCTGTTATGCAGTTAAAAATGTATGTAGCATAGATGCTATTTAATTGCATACAGGGATGAGCAATATTTTGACTGTATTAAAATCAACACAATTCAAAAATAAATACAGATACAGATACATACTGTATGGAGAGTCAAGAATGTCTCTTGAGTAGCTGAAAACAATGTGGTCATTGCTCCCTACTTAGGAGGCTATCGCAATTACTCTTGCAGAAATAAAGTAAACTGACAGTAAGAGGAAAATAATTCCACCCAGAAGTTGCTTATGTGACAATCTTCCTCATGCTGATCTGTTTCTGTGTAATAGAAGTCAGAAATAGAACATGCTATGTGGCTGAAGTAAGCATTAATGAATTATATATAAAGAGTTCTCTCTGTGGGATTCACTGAAGAGACTTTTAAGATCATTGCATTTAAAAGGCAGACATGGTTTAAAATCATGGTAACAGGTTTGATAACATGAAAGTAAATAGCAGAAACTTTACAGTATTGACAATAAATGCTGGATCCAAATATTTAACTGGCACTGAATATGATGTTCTAAAAAAAATGTACCCTTTTGGGATTTACCCACGGGCCCAATGCAATGTTGAATTGCATATGGGAGATTTACTCCTTATCAGTTTGGTATATCTAGACTTGTCAAGTTTTGCCTACTATTTATAGAAGTATCATGAAAAATGTTCACTAATGTATAGGCGTCATAAATGCAAAGCTTCTCCTTTATGTCCTGTGGCTAATGCATGTGTCTAGAACCGTGGGCATAATAACATGCAATTTATCTTACACTTGCAGGTAGAGATGTCCGAACTTCGCAAAATCCGGTCTGCTCGAGGATCCGCGAATTTTCGGACCCGTAAAAATGAAAAATATTCTCAAAATTACGAGATTTCTCGTATTTTCTAAGATTTTCGAAATTACGGGAAATCTCGTAATTTAGAAAATTTTTGAAAATACAGGAAATCTCGTAATTTCGAAAATTTTCAAAAATACATATTTCCGAAAATAAGAGACATCCTCGTAATTTCGAAAATTTTCGAAAATACATAGTGCCGATTTCAAAAATTTTTGAAAATACGAGAAATCCGCGGTTCAGAAGTTCGGAAGGCGGAAAATCCGGAAAAATCCGTCGTTCGCGAACGGGATAAATCCGCAGCGGATCCGGGTTCGGATCCGCGAACCGGCCATCCCTACTTGCAAGCATTACTTGTTTCAATCTTGTTAGAACTCTTTAGTGCAAGATACAGATTAACGGCTTCTACAGGAAAGGATTTGAGATCACAAGTTACCAGTCAGCTATAAGGTGAGGTGAGTTTACAAGATACCAGTCAGCTATAAGGTACCTCAAGGGTTTTAAGGGTTTAAAGGAGAAAAAATCCTTCCACAGAGCATAAAATAAAATGGAGTCTTCTTAAAAGAGAAGGTACTTCTCAGCCACATGCTATAAAAATAACATTGCCCTAATAATCCAAGAAATAAGGAATGATTTTTCACTCCCAGCGTTTCCATTGAAATGGGCAGATACATGCAGTTTCTCCTTTTCACCCTTTATGATACACAGACATTATTTCCTGTGTAACATAAGTCATTTTTTTTTACTCACTTAGACTGTCACTTTTACAAGCAGCACATAGTTGGGTGTAATACCGAAACAGACATTAAAGTTTCTTTAGGTCAGTGGCCTACTGTGCAGGTCCAGTGTTTGGACATGGCAAAATAGTTCAGGGCCCCGATGTCCTTATAGGCCCTCACTTACCTGTTTCACACACACACTCAGGAACCTGTCCGTTTTGTCAAGTATGAATACAGTTTTTTTGTTTTTTTTAAAAACCTATGTTCCTTTTATTGGAAAAAAAAAAAACTATACTGAACCTGACACTGCCAGCCAGTAGGAAGTTAGTGGAGGAGTTCTGAACTGGACTGGCTCTAATGGAACATGGTGACAACCTCCTCTTCCTCTGCTGATAGTGAAAGCCGACACTGCACTGCCGGTAGGAGACAGGAGGAGAGATTACACTGAGCTGTCAAGTTAACTAAAGGACTGGATTTATGCATGGGAGATCATTAGGTATGCAGACATCCCACCCTGCTATTTGATTCTTCCTGGCAAGGTGGGGGAAGGGGCGTGGTGAGAGGGGAGTGGTGTCAGTGATATTACTTAGGGGTGGAGTTATCATCTTGGGGGTTGGAGGGGGCAGGTTAGGGACGTGGCGTGGTGCGGCGTGGTGGCCAAAAGAGGGTATGATTAGAGACTCCTCTCTGTCACAGGAGTTTGGAGTGGTCTTGCGGGAATGCGGGAGTCCACCCCAGAATGAGGGAGACTCCCGTGAGATGCAGGAGGGGTGGGATACCTCGGTACGTACATCTGAATTGTTACTCTGTTTATGTGGTGCCTGGTGGGGGAGGGTTAGCTGCTAGTCTGTATCACTGAGACCCATATACATTTATCTGCTTTCAGCTTCTTTCAGTCCTGCCCACACTGTCACAGTAACAAGCAGCACAGCAATATCTACCATTTAGATTTTCAGTTTATTACCTTATCTGAGAGTTTGGACAGGACTATGAAGGAGGCTGCAAGCAGAACAATGTATGGAGGGACATAACTGAACTTACCCAGTGTTACCAGCTCTCAGACTCATCCCTTTCACTGGCCTCTGGCCAGTGTTGCAGTAGGCCCTTCCAGACAGCACGACTAAGTGTGTGTCTGTGTTACTGACAGTGGCCGGTATACAATGGGGCCAGCGGGGGCCCATGGCTATCACCAGAAAAAAATGTAATTACAACCTGCTGGCTATCTGCTGGCTGCTGTGCCTTTTACACTTTAAATGCCACAGATCATACAGGCATACAACGATAAGGGAGACCCTGGGGAAGTCAGAGGGTTTTCTCTCTGCACCGGGGGCTACCCTTACTCTTCCCTATGCTATCCCTACTAATGTAGTGGCGGTACTGCACTGTGATCTCCATTCAGTACTCAGTGCAGTTCATACTATAGTAAGTGAGTGACAGCTTGCTATAGTATTTGTGAATGGAGCTCAGAGTTTTGCTACTGTGCAAAGACATGCAAATGGAGGCAGAGATCAATATTAGGTGATCAGTTCTGATTACCTAATTATTGATCTTTGCTAATGAATGAAAAATCACTTCCTGGAAAATGATTTCCAAGAAGTGATGCCCATTTTGAAAAGGGCATTTATGCCCATATTCCGAGTTTGTAATCGTTACCAAAGATGATCATCTTTAGGAATGATAAATTTTTTTTTTTAATAAACCTTTTTTACAATAAAATCAATATTAGTAAAAAAAATTGGTCTTCACCAAGCAGCCCAAATGTCCCTAACAGCTGGCCAATAATCAAAGTAAACAAAGAATTTCAAGGGAAACTAAATCTCAATTACAAATACAGGACATTTTGGTCATGTCCCAAAAAGAGACTAAACTGAATTTTTAGGATCAGTAAAGTGTGCAAAAACTTTTGCGTCTCTCAGTACCATTCAATTTCCATTGAATAGTACTAAAAGGGTTAGTGGCATTTCATTACCAGATTTCACCCACCAAAAATACAGTGAGAAAAATTGGCTCATGACATTCTCGTAAACCAATACTAAAATATTTAGTAATGGATTTGTTTTTTTCTTGTAAAGAATGACATATCTACCCAAATTTGTTTTGCTTTGGAGTATTAAGTAAACTAAAGATGGGTACACAAATTAACAATATTGGGGCAGGTCCTGGTACATTAAGGATTGTCCCTATATCGCTAATGTTTGTATGGCTGAAACAACCGTTTCCGATGCTGAAGAATGTTCACCACAAAAAACAGTTGTTCTGACTGGAAAATTTCCCTTGGTCGCGATCAGCCCCCTGTACTAATGTATCTGTGTATGGCCAAAACAACCTTTTCCGATGCCAAAGAACATTCACCACAAGAAACAGTCGTTCTGACTGGAAAATTTCCCTCTGTCAGCCCCCTGAACTAAATTATAGGGAGTCGTCCGCAATTGTAGGAAGTATGGCAGTCCTTAATGTTCTCCCTATACTAGGGGGAAAATTATTGTGACTGTGTGTACTTCCATCTGTCAAAGATGACAGACAAAATCTTTCACATTCTGTCTGTCATCTTTAACAGATTCTTTCAGTGTGTAACCACATTAAGACTTTTTTGTGTGTCCCAGATTAAGACTTATCCTACAACAATTACCTTTAAAATCTGCTCATATAGGAGAAGTGTGCTTTCTTCTAGCTAAGGAAACCATGGAAGCGTTACCTCGTTATTGTCAAATTTCGAGATTCCCCCCATTGAATATAAAGGGAAAAATCCTCAAATGTTGAAAATTCATGGTCATGTGAACAAAACAGTTAGTTTCATGGTTATAAATGCAAACACTGGTACCCCTAACCCCCACACAGACACAAGTACATCCACCTACTGACCTACACTTTCATTCCCGTGGCAGCAATACTTAAAGGGTAACTATAGTAAAAAACAAATTTTGATCAATCATAAAAAAAGTTAGTTTTATTGTCATAAACATAAAAACACATACCCACCAACCTGACACAGGTACACACACCTACTGACCTACCCCTTCCATTCCCATGACAGCCATACTTAAAGGGCAACTGTGGTCTCAAAACAAGTTTGGGTTAAATGAAAGCCTGCAGTATTTCCTTTACACTGAGCCAACAATCACATCCCTGGCTGGAGCCGTTGAGAAATTGCATTGGGGTGAATGTTCAAACTTCCTGCTTCCAGTAGGTTGAGTGACATCACCTGACCTCTGCTGGCCTTTTTCCCCAGTGGGAGAAGCATGCTCAGTTAAGACTTATTGCCGGGGAAAATCAGGAAGTACCTGAGGAAGAAATTGACAGTTAAGAAGGGGAGCCTATTAATGCAGGCAGAGGCTGGTCACATGACTACAAGCTGGTCACATGGCTAAAAACAGAAAGAGTTCAACCAGGAAGTTACATTGCTGAACTTTTGCAGCAATAACTTCTCTCAAATTTTATCTAGAGATGTGATTTAGGTTTTATTTTGAAGGTACGATGGAAGGCTTTATATATAATGCTTAGTAGTTTGGAAGAATTTAAGTCCACAGTTACCCTTTAAAGTGTAAGTATAGTAAAAAAAAAATAAAAATCTAATTTTGATCAATCATCAAAAAAGTTAGTTTTTTTAACCCCCAACCCAACACAGGTACACACACCAACTGACCTGTTCATTTATGTGGCTGCTATATTTATATTTATAAGGGTAACTATAGTAAAAACGAATTTTGACCAATTATCCAAAGTTAATTTTTTTACCCCCCCAACCTGACACAGGTACACACCAACTGACCTACCTGTTCATTCATGTGATAGCCACATTTAAAAGGTAAGTTTAGTCAAAAAATTTATTTTAACCAATCATCAAAAAAAGATACAATTTTACCCCTTCAACCTGACACAGTTACACATACCTATTGACATATACTTCCATTCTCTTGGTGGCCATACTTAATGGGTAACTATAGTAGGGAAAAAAAACAACGTCATCATCATTGCCATTGTTGAGTTTTAAAATCTGCAGCACAGACAAAACAAATGCAGCCTTTCAAAGAGTTTATACTAAAGTAATAGTCGTGATTCATCAAAGGAAATGCAATATTACTAGAAAGACTCCAAAAGCTGTGGTTCTTCAGGGTCGACCCCGATGGGTGTGACCAGTGCTGTTTCTACCTTACCCACTTCTTTTTTACAGGGGGAGCGACAAAATGTAGGAGACGAAGGTGGAGAGTCGAAAAGTCCCAGAGTGAGTTACAGGGACAAACTGAGGGACAGACCTATGCGGAGGAACGCCGGACCTGGAGAGGACAAAGGAAGAGGGATGTTTTTTGGCAGATTACGGGAGCAGAGATCAAAACCCAGAGGGGGGAGATCAAGAACCTAATTTCTGGACTGCCGTTGAGTAATGTATCTTAGTCAGTTGATGATTGTAATAATGTGATTAATATTTCTAGTACTAAATTGACTAAAGATCAGTGTGAGGTCCTAAATTTAGGTTTAAATTATGTGATGGATACATCTTGTGATGGTTTCGATACCCTGGTGGATTTCAATAAATTTATACGTAAAATTACCTTAAAGCGACATTTTTTGTTGGTTGCATCCATGAGCAAGATGGGCGATAGTGATAATGATTATGGCCCTGTAAACCATGAAGGGTCTGTAGATATTGATGCCAGTAATATTCAAACATTGGTTTCCCTATTAGAGGGGGCTGAGTCTAGTGAACAGAATTCTGTGGTACATACAGACCTTAATAGGAGGTCTACCTTCTATCCAGTACAAAGTAAAGGTACATATGTGGAGCTTTTTCAGAGATTGGTCGAAAAGGATCTCTGGAAATTTATTGTTAAAAATAATATGTTGAGTAATAGGGTCAATTCCCGGTATATGAAAGCCCTTAGATAAATTAAGAATAATCCTGATATCGTAGTCAGGTCAGCAGATAAGGGGGGATCTGTGGTTGTCATGGATGCATCCGCTTATGATAAGGAAGTAATGAGACAGTTATCGGATAGGGATACCTACTCTGTCCTAAAAGGTGATCCTGAAAAGGTATTCAGGAACCAACTAGAATCTCTTCTTGAAATGGGTGTAAATAAAGGAGTTCTTTCTTTAACGGAATATGAATATATGAAAGTAGTTTACCCCGTTACCCCTATTTTTCATGTTTTACCTAAGGTACATAAATCGCTACAGGATGTGAAAGGTCGCCCTATTGTTTCGGGGATTGGTTCCCTTAATGAACCCTTATCTAAATATGTGGATACCTTACTTCGTCCCTTGGTGGATACACTATCATCTTATATACGGGACTCCACTCATATAATTAATAAGTTATCGGATTTCACGTGGAAGGCTAGATATAGCTGGCTTACGATGGATGTTGCCTCATTATATTCTTCTATACCCCACGATTTGGGCCTTCGAGACATTCGTTTCTGGTTGGAACGAAGCAACATCTATCCTGAGACACAAAATGGATTTATTATGGATGCAATACAATATCTAATGAACACTAATTACTTCTTATTTAATGGGGTTTACTATTTACAGAAAAGAGGAGCATCCATGGGTGGATGTTTTTCACCCTCCTATGCTAATCTATTTATGGGACATTGGGAGTTTGTGCATATCTTTAATCCCGCGAATGTGTTTAGTAAAAGTATTGTTGAATTTCATCGATATATAGACGATATTATAATTATTTGGGACGAAGAGTCTCAAGGGGTCTCAGGTATTGATCAGTTTATGGAGTACTGTAACTCCATTCTATGCGGTATACAGTTTACGGACCATAGGGATCGAGTTAATATCGAATTTCTAGATATCGAATTTAAGGTGGTAAAGGATGTTATCACTATGGATATTTATCGTAAACCGATTTCTAGGAATACGATACTGAGGGCAGATAGTTGTCATCCCCCCTCAGTCATAAGTGCCATTCCATATGGCCAATTTTTGAGATACAGGAGAGTTTGCTCCACATGAGATAATTTCCATGAAAGAGCTATGATGTTGTGGGACTGTTTAGTGGAAAGGGGGTACAAAACTGATATGATTAAGAAAGCATATGAGAGAGCAGTCAGAGCTGATCGTCGTCTACTTTTATTGGATAAACCGGTTAGAGCGATTCATAAGGGGTCTAAATATGCAGAGGAAAATAGTACACCTCTGTTTATCACCAAATATTCTAGGGATAGTGCACGCCTTAGGAGAGTTTTACGGAAACATTGGTCAGTGATTAAGATGGATCCTGTTCTGGGGAAGTGTGTACTAGATGAACCCAGGATAGTCTTTAAAAGGAATAGAACTATTGGCTCCATTGTATCCCCCAGCGTGGTGAATAGAGATTCTACATGTAAATATGAGACTTGGTTGACATGTAAGGGTAGCTTTAGATATGGTATGACAAGATGTAAAATGTGCAAGTTTGTTAAGAACTCCAGGACTTTTGTTTCTAAAGTTAATAATACTGATTATAAAATAGGAGGGTGTGGGAGACAATATGTGGGAAAAACCATAAGACCCGCTTATAAAAGAATAGCAGAACATGTTAATGCATCCATATTAGGTCTCCATACGACCGCTGTTTCAGCTCATGTGATGGAAGTACATGAAGGTAATATGGATGTGAGTTTTCAGGTGATTGATCATGTTAAGGGGGCCCTGAGAAAAGGGAATAGAAATAAAAGCCTTCTTAGAAAAGAGGCGTTTTGGATATATACGTTAGAAACTATCAGTCCTGGTGGTCTAAATAAGGATTTTGAACTTAAATGTTTCTGTGATTAGATCTGTCTTTTATACATTGTTTCAGTTGGGTAGTGCTGATTTTACATATTATTGATATATATTTATTGTTACATAATCATTGAAACATATTTATTGTTACATATTTATTGATATATACTGATGTATACTACAGATATATAGGGTTACAGAAAACCCACAAGCATATTTATGTGCCATTTTAGAGATATTCCCTTTATTTACTGAAGGGTATCTTCATGGTTAATTATGCACTTAACGGGTTAATCATGTATTTAACTAGCTTTTTCCTGCTGCTTTTCCTGCTGCTTTGTCTCTAGGTTTTTTGTATGAGATTGCATATATATATGTTTTTCCATCTGACTGTATTTAGGTGTTTATATATGTATACATTTGTATCTATAGGTGTATCCATATTATTGAGATATATTGATGGTTTTAACTGTATAGTTTATTCACTTTTTTAATTGCTTCTATTTTTGGTTGGTGCCCTTGGGAAGCAATAGGGTTAATATTCCTATTCATTCCTCTATTTATAGGGGGAGGAGGTGTGTTTAGCTCCGTGCCCCTGATGAAGTGACGTGTCGTCACGAAACATGTTGGGCGGAGCTAACTTGTGATGGCCACTGTTGGTGTTTGTCCGTTTTGATGTACTTACTACACGTGCTGAATAAAGTTCTTTGAAGCCCACGATGTTCCCGGTTGCCTGCCTCTGTTTGTGCATTTGTACTAGAAAGACTACCTTAATGTCCAATTATAAATTAAGCAAAGATGATTCTCTATTCATATGGAGCTTTAGTTTATAGAAAAGATTTGATTTTTTTTAATTAAAAAGATGCAAGGGACATCACTCACTTTGTATTGGATGCAGCTTTTATTATTAATACAACATAAAACCTAAAATTGCTTAAATATAACATTGCCATACATTGATTAATAATATTTTACATCATTCAAAAACAAAATTTTACAACATTAAAGAGCATGTTCACCCCTCAAATTGAAAAAATGTATATAAGTAAATCACCCCCCAAAACACAAAACTAATATAGTTAGAAAGCTGACAGACATAGGGCTAATCTGTTATGCAGAAAAATGGTGTTCTTCTTAAGCTGACAGCTGTTAACTGAAAGAACCAGGCAGCATTTAATGTTAGACTTACATCTCTCGGATTTCAAAATACTGCATATTCGGTATTAACCTTTAAACTATTTTTCATTTATTAGAGAACAGAATTTTTTCTTCTTCTGGTAGTACATCTGGTACTTTGAAAGCTTACTTTTTAGGTTATCTCTCTGCTTGGCCTACTTTGTTATGGACTTTCCACTATGGACCGATGTATTGAATTGTTGGGTGGGGAGAGGGTGCATGTCAGGAGAGGAGCAGATAGGCCACTTAGAAGGAAAGTTTGCAAAGTAGTATCCCCTGGGGTGAGGACCTAGTATTTTAAATCCTTAAAGGGGAACTGTGGTCCAAAAATGACTTTAGGTAAATTGAGGTAAATTGAGAATTTTTTCAATTTATTTCCATTGTTTATTTTGCATAGTTTTGAAGATATTTAATTTTTTGTGTGTGATATGGCAGCAGCATCACCAGGTCCCCTGCACTACCTACTTCCTGCTCTGAGTCAGTCAATCTGTCCTGTGTCTCCTCCTCCCCTTTGCAGCCCCCCCTGGTCCCTACCACTCACAGACCCCATGGTTCCTTCAGTTCCCCATGACACATTATCTTACAGCCCCATGTGGCCCCACCCACTCACGGGTGTCATGGTCCCGCTCACTCGCGGGTGCAGTGGGTTACTCAGACCCCCCCCCTCTACCTTCTCTGTCAGGACTTCACACAGCAGAGAGGAGGAGGGACTTCCTGTCACCCTCACACACTGAGGGAGTCTGAGGCTGTGCTCGCCAGTGGCACTGTACAGGAGAAGCCTCAGGAATGTCACAAGTCAGCCTCCCACCCATTAACTTTCTGGTCAGTCATTTCTGTATATCTTGGGCTGTGGAGCACGTAGAGAGGTAATTGATGGCTCGTTTTAAAGGTAGGAAACTGTCCTTTCATTTAAACTTAACTTGTTTGGAGACCACAGTTCCCCTTTAAAGGGTATGTTCACCAGTAAAATAAAAATGTACATATAGTTGAGGCACCCCCTTAACCCTACTTACGTTTTACTTACCTTCCCCAAATGCACCTGAACATACTTACAGGTCAGTCAAAGGCATGCTGGTAGCATTGTGTCCAGTAGCTGACAGCCACAACCAGGAAGCATCTCACTGCTGCCGTGCCAGCAGGAGATGGCACCCATGCACATCCTGTATGTTCAGGTGCATTTCTGGGGAAGGTAAGTAAAACACAAATAGAGTTTTTAGGGGTGCTGCAAATTTTTCATTTTGTGGGGGGACATGCCCTTTAACCTGTTGCAGCTTAGAGGAGGAGGGTTACATTAGGGTTTAATTCCTCTTTAAAGACTGTATGACTGGACTTTGTTTTGGTTTAAACAAAAATGAGAAAGTAAAAGACGCCTGACTCTTTTTTGTTTTGCTTTATTCAGGATTTGCTGTAATACCAAGAAAAGTTGGCAATTTTTTTTTAAAAAAACCAGCGCGTCTATATGCTTATTAAATAAACCAAAAGTGTGAATTATAAACTGGAAATAATAGAGATGACGTTTGACCCCAACAGCAGTTCCACCGAACTTATTGTTCCAGAAATTCGCTTTGAACCCAATTTTATTGGAATTTTTTGAATTTTCATTCACAATTTTCAAATTTCCCATTCCAATTTTTGGGATTTTAGTGAATTTCCAGATTATGCCCAATTTCCCCAAATAATTACTGTATATAGTATATATTATGGCTCATGTTGCTGTATAAATAGTATGAAATTGCAAAGGAGATGCATGACATAAGTTCAGCTGTTTAAAAGATGACCATTATATTCACAGATTGTGGGGAAACTGGAAATCCATGGAAAGATATGGAGGAAATACAAACTCCTTGCAGATGGCAAGGGTGGATTCTTTTAACCCACTGAGCCCCAGTGGCTATATTAAAGAAAGACATTGCAATGGTTTTATAGTATACATTCACATTGACAACATTTTTTGAGATTTCTACACATGGCTATTGTAGTACTGAAATCTAGCAAATTGTAGATAAAAAAAATTGTCTATGACTATTGAGAAGGTACTGTAAGGGGAAGGTATTTAAGATTTAAATAGTGGGCACCACTATGTAATTGTGTAAAATAATAATAATAATAATTAATAATGTGCATGTTATAGTCCCCTCCCCTTTACTCATTAAAGTACCAAAGGTGAGTACCTGAACCACTAGGGCCTCACCACTGTGTTTAAAGTAGTTTGGCTGCTATACTTACTTCTGAAAGAATCATGTCTTCTCACAGGCCAGACCCCAGACATTGCCAGGAGGCAGGAATGACTGGACCAAGCATGCACACATTTAGCTAAGTATAGATTCTAAACTATTGATACCCAGGGATGATGAGCTAGGCATTAAGCCCCCCCCCCCCCCCCCCCCCCGGTATGATAATTGGGATTATAAGGCTAGAGTTGTCCTTTAAGATCCAGTTATGTGCCTTTTGTTTTCCATAATGCCAACAAAATGTGTTCCTGTTGGATAGAAAGGCAAGTACTACTAACCTTTGCCGTTTACATTGTAGACAGATGAAAATTTACTTATAACAGTAGTGGGGTTCATTCAAAAGCAATATATTTTATTCAGATGCAACATATTTCATAGTCCTTCTGCACATAAAAGAAATTGGGTGCAGTATACAAAATCATTAACAAAAAATATTACTAGCATTTTTTCATTTCCAGATTGCTTTCTGCTGCCACTAGGTGGCCAACATCTATCTCTAAATCCTAATAAAGATGTAAGGGAAAAAATACAACCAAGCAATGTTTTACATTCAAATGCCCTTAAATTAACATGTTGCGTACAGTTTGCAAGGCAAAAATGCTCTAAAGCTTTAATTAAAATATAAATCTGTGCATATGCTACAAAAACAGAACAGAAGGCCTTAGGTTGTTCATTTAAATGAGCTTTGTAGCAAACAACAACAAATATACAAATAACAATGCAGTCAGGATTTCTTTTTTTTATGGGTTGCAACACATCTTCATTAGGCAATGAATTATTTTGGGAACTTACAACAATTGTTAAGGTTCTTAATCTCTAATGCTCCTCATACATCCCTCTATTTTGTCGGTTATAAATCATTTAAGTGGATCATTATGCTGGAAATCTGTTGGCTACAGTAGTTACATTGTAACATTGTTTTGGAGATTGAATCAAAATATACATCCATCTAGTCCAACCTTTTTAGCCTACTCATTAACCCTACCTAACAGTTGATCCAGAAGAAGGCAAAAAAAAAGCCCAGTATAAGGGAGGAGTGTGTGTGTCCTTTCTGACTCCTAATGGCATTCAGAAACGATCCCAGGATCCACAACAACTATATCCAGCCCACTTTTAAAGCTATTCAATCAACTTACCACATCTGCTGGAAGTTCCACAGTTCACTGTTCTCACTAGAGATGGCATAGAACTCGAACTCGAACGCAAGTTCGAGCCGAACTGTTCAAGTTCGAACGGACTCGGACTTCTCAAACTATCCCGGACTCAGACTTTCGATTTTTCCCGGACTTTCAATGATTTTCTAACGTTCTACCATTCGAACGGTCAAAGATTCGATAAATTATCGAATTTAAAAAAAAAAAGGTGCCCACATGTCCAAAATCAACCAATGGCAGCTAATTTCAATATTGCCAGCCCCCTGGGTATAAAAGGCAATGTGACCAGCGCCATTTTGTCAGTGTGTTGGAGTGTGTTTAGTGGAGACCTGACAGTGTAGGAGTTATAATAATGTTGTCAAATTGTCAAAATGTTGTCAATAATGTTGTCAAACTGCAGTGGGTCTACTGTTACTCAATGGTGCTGTTCCTATGAAGTGTATCCCCTTCCCCGCTTTCCCTTGCACAAAGCATACTCTGAGGGAGAGAAGCCAATGGGGTATGGGGTCTGTCCAGTGGGGCCAAGCCTGCCTGGCTCCGCAATAATGTTGTCAAACTGCAGTGGGTCTACTGTTACTCAATGGTGAAAACACAGAGATTTGTTTGGTTCAACTTGTTTACTAAAGGCACCTTTACTTTTACGTTTTTGGTGCAATAATCATAATAATAATAACAATAATAATAATAATAAAAACAACAACAATAACAAATGTGGAGGGAAATGCACCTATTTTTTTTTTTAATATTTGGAGCTTTAAGCGCTTAATGTCTCTTTGCATGGAGATCATGCGCCTCTCCATGCGCCTCATCTTTTGCACCATTCCATTCAGCTGGCGCTGGCATGATGGTGCTGGTGGTGGTGGAGGGAAGAGGAGACTGCAGGCCGTATCTGGGGCCTTGTTGGGGGTGTTGCAGGAGGTGATCCACCCTCTTCTTCAGCCTCACTGGCACTCATCTGTAAATTTATATAAAAAAAGTAAATAATAATAAAAAATATTAATAATAAATAAAAAATTATAATGTAAATATTGTAAATATTTTTCGTGTGTACTTGTCCTTTAACTAACATTTACTAACATTAACTAACAGTTACATTGAAATTTACTAACACTAACTAACACTAACATATGCACTTTGAGTCCTTTAGGAGAAAAGCACTAACGGCCTGCAATCGTTTGTGGCGGTTTGCGAAGCGCTATCACCAATCACAAGTGCTATAAAAGTAACAAGAAAAGTGCAGTAACTTCATATAGTGGTTATACATAGACAGAGCTTGTCAGAAAGATCTGCCGCAGAACCGCCTGTGTGCAAAAGGTGGTGTTTTATACAACTCAATCTCAGTTACAATGTTATATATAAATGTGATACTTGCCTTGGACATTCCCCTGTATGCCCTGGATGTAGGCACGCCGCTGCCGCTTGAGGTCTGACCACCTCTTTTGGAGTTGAGAGGTGGTCAGATCGATCTAAAACTGCGTGAGCAGTTTCTTCTGCAGGTGGGGCATAATGCAATGTTTACGTTCTTTAACATGGGGGTGCCAACTGGCATGCTGTCATACCCCCGTCTGGTCAGATATTGCACCACCAACTGCTGCCAATCCATGGTGGCCATGTTGTCTGCAGACAAGCTAATAGTTGAATAACCCACACCCACTTTCGAGGCTCGATTTTAGAGCCTGGATTGCAGTCAATAGGAAGAGGGGATTATAATCAAATGCAGAAAAATCGAATATGCAAGTAAAATGTCCATAAAACAATACGCGAGTAAATATCGAATCCGCGAGTAAAAAGTCCATTATACCTAGGCGCAAGCATCGAATCCGCGAGTAAAATGTCTATTACACCTATACGCGAGCATCGAATCCGTAAGTAAAATGTCCATTAAAACCTATACGCGAGCATTGAATCTGCGAGTAAAATTTTCATTATACCTCGAATGTTTAAACGCGAGAGCGCGAAAGTAGCGCGTGTGAGAGTAAAATCGAGTTTATGAAAGTCCTGGATATTTGACCGTGTTCCCCAGACAATTTCCCAGATCCTACAGCCATTTACATTAAGTTATCATTGATATTTTAGTTGTATTCCATTCGAACTTTTCGAACTATTTGCCTCCCATTAACTTTAATGGGTTCTGTTTTCGAACTTTCAAAGTTTTTCAATAGTTCGAATGTTCGAAAACGGACCAAACTTTCATGAGTTCGGCCATCTCTAGTTCTCACTATAAAGAAACCATTGGCGTAACTGCAGGGACATGGGCCCTACCTCCCCATGAGATTGGAGAAAAGGCCTGACCCACCCCCCTACCCCCTCCACGACAGTCTGTTTAACAGCTGATTGCACATATTTTTTTTTTTATTATTTAGAAATAATAATTTCTTTAGAAAGAATATCAACAATATGTAACAATTACAGAGTAATTGACATGCCTTTTTATGAACTAACATTTTTTATTACTCATTTTAAAAAAACTGTCATAATTACTTTTATCATTTACTGTTTGATTTGAAACTAAATTCCATTTTTCAGTGACACTATTCTCGGATTTTGCCTGTTCTGTAAGTGCCAGCTAAGATTTCTTGCTAGTAGAGGACATTGTTTCTTTGCCAAACTACAATCAATGCATATAAGACAGACCACAATGTACAAAATACTACTGAAACAATGTAAAACTGTTTCTTTATAAACAGTCTAAATCTATATACTGTAGCTAGAATCTTAACAAAGCAAAAAAAAACATTTTATGTTAAAAAACAGTCCATGTCATACCTAATATACCACTTTTTTGCACATATTCTATTCAACCACAAAGCTCTATACATATCTATTAAAATGTTTATTGTTTCAAAACTCAAATCAGCAAAAATTATAGTGAGTCTTTCTCAAGCTTTCATCATACAAAATCCTTTTTTGCGTATATTACATGATATTATGTACATGTGTAAGTGTATGAAAAGTAGTGATCAAAAAATAAAGGACAAAAAACCAAAGCATAAAATACTATCAAACATACTGTAAGTAACATACCCATACTGTATTTATAAATGAAATAAATCACCATGCAGTATCATGATAAAAGATCCTTGCACAGGGCTAAATTAAAGGGCATGTCCCCCCCCAACTAAAATTTGCCCTACTGTGTAGTGTTAAAAAAATCCTTACCTTTCTCCTCTGCTCCTTATTGTTGTCCTGAAAAATGAATAGTAGGAACCTTTCTAATGCCTGCTGCTTAATGCTCCTCTTAGAGGACTCTAGTATGCACAGTGAAACTTCCCCCCCTTCCCCCCCTTCCCCCATCTAGATCCCTCTGTGCTGCATCTCTCTTGTTTAAAAAATAAATCTTCATATAAAGTAAGGGACCCCCAACCCTAAACACTACCTTTAAAATCAGCCTAGAAATGTACTTATCTGACCTCTGTGGACTGGCAGCTGTATCTGTGATTGGCTGATTCTCAGTCAATCACAGACACGACTGCCTGTCTGGCCTCTTCTGCTTTTCCGTTCCCAGAAAAGTGAAGAGTAGAAGCTGCTGCTGACTGGCAGCTGTGTCTGTCATTGGCTGACTCTTAGCCAATGACAGACACGGCTGCCTTTCTGGCCTCTTCTGCTCTTATGTTCCCGGAAGAAGCAGAAGTTGCAAACATTTGGGGTCAGATCTTAAGCTTTTTAAGCTGGTGTTTAGGGTTGTGGGGTCCCCTATATTATATGCATTTTTAAATTTGGGGGTGGAGATAAACTTTAAGTTGAAAAAGGTAGTAGCAAGTAACAAGTTCAGATGTAGTTGCAAGTATTACTACTGTACCTCTTACTTTGCTTAATTACTTTCAGAAGTTTTTTCATAAGTGCTTGCCGCCTTGAGTCACCCTGGATGACTTCAATTAAAAATATTAAATATTTAAGGCCAGGAGAGTCATTTTGCTGCCTGACTTCTGACTTGTAACAATTTATAAATGTGTGTGTATTTCACTGAGATCCGTTTTTAGGCAAAAACATGTAAGATAATTTGCATAGATTAAACATCTGTAAATTTTATGAATCATCTGCAATTTACTTCTGTTGTGCAAACATTTATTCATTTTTGTTTTTACTTCCGATTGCATTTTTAAAGCTTTCTTCAATACATTAATTGTCAAGAATTAATAGGTTGTTGCCTACATTTGTAACCTGTAAAGTTAAATCACGATATGAGTTTTACTGCCGTACATTAAATACTTTGTGAAGATTTACATAATGGAATTTCACAAATAAATTCTAAAATCATTATGAGGTAGTTTGAGAAAATGTTATTTGCAGATTTTGTTGCCTATTTTAAGCAAAATGGCTGCATTTATAAACAGCACACATCTTGTTAAGATCGTGACCATAAAAGTAATGTTTTGGCTTCTAAAGGGACATTTCAGTGGAAATTATCAATATTTGTTCATTTGTTAGTTTGTGTAAAGCCTTCTTAGTTATTCTACATATTCTCTCCCATTTTGAACAATCAGTTGATTTCATACCCTTTGCTCTTCGCTGCTGTTGACATTAGTGAGCTGACATTTCAGGTTCTAATGATCCTTCTTCTTCCCAAGATGCACCACATCCTTGGAATATTCCTTACAGTAATTTCTACAGATTGGCTGTTGGATGGGTCAAAGATGCTCAGATCTCTACTGAGCAACTGAATCAACCCAGGTGCTGGGTCAAGGGCAAGACCATAATGGTCTCTATTAGGGGTCCTGCAAACCGAAAGTCAGTATTTCAGTTGCATTCATTTATACACAGACAAAATGCTGAATTGGCAGATTAAGGTCATCTGGATGAAAAGATACTGCTCTTTTTTCTGAAAAGCACATGTATTTGCATTGAACTTCCCCTTTAAGCCCCTTTTTCTTTTAATAGATGATATCTGTTTATTAAATAACATTTAAAAAAATTGGATGCATAATAAATAGGTTATAATTTGTATAATCTGTAGTCTAAATTTATTTTAAAAAAAGAGTTAGAAATACTGTTACTAATGCATAAGGCCTACAATAGCTGGGTATGGCTAGGTACACATGGTTCAATATTTCCTGATTGATCTATCTGTCGGCCAGGTTGAAATATTGTTGGTCACGGTCCATAGAAGACTGCAAGTTAGCCCAAATTTATCGATTTGGAAAAAGCTTCGACTACTATCAGTCGTTTGTGGGCAAAAAAATACAGCCAATATTTTACATTTATATAACATATTTTTAAATGAAAAGTTGTGTAAAATATGAAAAAGAAAAATAATGAAATGTATTAACTAAGAAACTAATTCTTTCCTCTCTTGAAGCAATTCAATGAACTTGCCATTACAACATCTGCTGGATGGTAGTCCCATTGTTTTAGTGTTTTCACTAGTAACCTGAAGATTACATATTGGAAAACAATGCCCTAGAAAGCTTATTGCATGGCCAATGAATTTGTTTGTATAAAAGGATCATATCCCTGTGCAAGCTCCAATTCACCAGTGTTAACAGCCCTATTTTGTCTAATCTTACTGCATAGAAAAGCCCCTCCATTGCCTTTATTAATTTATTTCCCTTCTCTGAACTGTTTCCATTTCCAATATTTCTATTTTTAAATCTCTCCCTTGAATCTATACCCCTCTTTATACAAGTAAATATATACAAGTAAATAATCTCTGGCACTGTTTGCTAGAGCTAAGTCTGTTATCTACTGGAATCCAACAGAGATTCATTTAGCACAGAGTAATTATTGGTGTATGCAGCTACAAAACACTGTTAAAAGCATCTTCACCCAAAGCTTTTTTGTACCTGCAACAAAAAATAATTGTGAAAAAAAAATCTATATCTATCTATCTATCTATCTATCTATCTATCTATCTATCTATCTATCTTGTGTTATATTTAATATCATGTAGATCTGAGGTCCCGCACCTTAAATCTGTAACTTGCTGGGTGCTCCTGGACAAACAGCGATATTTCTTCGCTACATATATATATATATATAAAAAAGTATCCACCGTACACCAGTCTTATAAATTCATTAAACTTTATTGCCAACATTTCGGTGCTACACGTGCACCTTTGTCGAGGATCCTTTTCTGTTATATATAATAATATATATAACCATATTTTTTTATATAACAATAAAAAATTATATGACATATATATCAATGTAATATAAATGGCTGGGGGGGAAGGGAGAGCCTGTTATATGAATCCAGTGTGTAAGAATGAGAAATGCAAAACTTTGCTAATCGTAATTGAAGTGAAAGGAATTTAAAGGTTAGACGTTAGGACCTTCCAGACTGGGGTTACCTTGACGTGGTTGGAAGGCTTTTCATTCATGTGACCACAGTAATGTATACTACAACCCCCTTTGTTTATAAAGTATGCCAGTGTGCAGATAATATGATATTGTATATGGGGCCTAGGAATGTGCATTGATTATCTTTTCTATGTTTGTATAAATGTCATATCTATTTGGCAAAAAAAAAAAAAGACTAGCAGTCACATTTCCCTTTTTATTTTCTATTATATCCATACATTTCACAAAAAAAATATATTTGTAACTCACCTACAAATAGATAATTAGTTGTTATATCAATAAAGTGTGATTTTTTAATGATGAAGTTTTTGTATTAATTAATCATATCTTTAGGTTTAACATTCTTAGGGGGTTATTCAATAAAAGTTCTTATCGTTTTAAAATGTGCTATTGTGTTCCCACCAATCAGAACTTATGTAACATTTGAAAGCTAACATCTGATTGGTTGGGGAAAAATTAGCACCATTTTAAACGATAAGAACTTTTATGGAATAACCCCCTTAGTCTACTTTCTTTAAATACTCTTGTGGTATAAGCTGAGTTTTTTTTATTACCTATTGGAGCTCAGATGCAACGAAGCACATGTTCTAAATCAGATCATGTCAATTTAGAAAGACAGTTTTCTGCTTGCCAAAGTGTTATTCTTTTCTACTGTAATTCTTTAAACAGAAAGATTTTCATGTGGCCTCTTAGGAAAGATAATGACTAGAACAAGACACTACACAGCTTTTTCATCAGGTAACATGTCCAAGTAAAGTAGAATGCATTGAAAAAAAAGTCTGAAGATACATAGGGCACAAGCCAAGATCACTGAGGATTATTCTAATGACACTTTATTCTTATTTATCAAGGTAGAATAATGAATTGTAATAAAAATATATTTCTTAAAATAATTAAATTGTATATATATTAAAAATGAATAATAAAAAATTTAAATGTGGGATGAAACCAAGATATGCCATGCAAGATTTAAGTTCTTAAAAGTTTATTTATGCATGTAAGAAGTTAAAACAGGAACAATGATTTATTGGTTATTTTTGTGCTATAACCAAGAATAAATAGTAATCTAGTAAGAATAATTCAATCGTTTTCAATATGCAAAATCATTCATTAGTTAAGAATCATGAGATTATTTTTAAAGTATATGTTTTTAAAACTCATGTCATAAAATTGTAAAAATAAAAATACATAATAATTGTATTTTATACATACATATATATATATGGTGTCAATCCTGATGATGATCAGTTGTGGTCGAAACATGTCGATCTGTGAATAAAATATTTTTTCTGATGGAAGACCTGTGAGTGCGCCGATGTTTTGGAATTTATATATATATATATAATATATAACAAGTCATATTTTATTTAGCATTATTTAACATTCACACAGCTAGAAAGAACTTACACAAGCTAGAAAGAAAGATATATATATATATATATATATATATATATAATATATATATATATATATATAATATATATATATACCGGAAAATACAAATCCACACTCTCAGAACCCAGGGCACTCATGGGACTTGTTATCAATATCACATAAAAGTGTTGGAACTGCGAGTGTGGATTTGTATTTTCCGGTTTGGCACCTGGGCACTCATTAGATGGTGGGGTACACAAGGCATCTGGTGTATATATAAGCTCATTCTCCCATTTGCCAACATATTTCCTTAACCCTGTGTATAACATACAATATACTTGTGCACACAAGTTTCAATATACATAATAATCATATCTTCCACTCCTAAAATTTTTTAAATATATAGATAAATAAAGTGCTAGTGCTTTTACCACATATGTGTGAATCAACAAATATAATCATCATTTTGTTAAAAAAAAAATTGTGCTCATTAAAAACTTATTACATTATTTGTCTTGAGTGAGGGTATTTAATAAATTATACATAAAAGTTAATCTGTATATAAAAGATGTCATAGGTTAATGGACTTAACTATATAGCTATCGCTCATTCAGGAAACATTTAAATGAAACTTGTTCATTAAAGCCTTTAGGGCTAATTGTATTCAAGGTTTTAATCCAATAGGCCTCCCTTTGGAGGAGTGTTTTAGATTTATCCCCTCCCCTGGGATGTTGTGGTACATGGTCAATTCCCATATATCTCAGGGAGGCTAGAGTATGGCCCTTTTCTAAGTAGTGCTTAGCAACCGGTTTCACACATATGTGGTAAAAGCACTAGCACTTCATTTATTTATCTATATATTTAAAAAAATTTAGGAGTGGAAGATACGATTGTTATGTATATTGAAACTTGTGTGCACAAGTATATTGTATGTTATATACAGGGTTAAGGAAATATGTTGGCAAATGGGGGAATGAGCTTATATGATAACACAGGATGTTATGTCACTACTATGAAGGTATTTAATTGTTTGCACTGTGAGCACTTTTTTATAGGCTTGAGAAAGGCCCAACACTAAGGGCCGAAATGTTGTTTACTAGGTATTGCCAATAAAGGCTGCTTTTGTTCACAAAATCCAATGTGTGCACTGGACTAATATCTTTGCTATGCTGATTAACCAACTGGTAGCACCGGGCTATTTATATTGGAAAATTTAGAAACCAAGTTGTGAGTGCCCTCCTTTTGGAAAATATTATATATATATATATATATATATATATATATATATATTATAGGTATAGAAAAGAGGAAGAGGGAAAAAAAAGGGGGCGGGGATGACATGAAAAAATGGAAACAGGAAGATAAAGGAACCAGGTTACACTTGGGGCCCACAGCCACGATAATAATAAATATAAATATAAAAACCCAATGTGAAGAGGAAACCCCAATCAAGAAAAAAATAATCTGTTCAGTATATGGTCCACTATACCGACCGTTAGAGATGGCCGACCTACGATTAAAATAGCAATGATGAGGGAA
Source organism: Hymenochirus boettgeri (assembly GCA_019447015.1). NCBI lineage: Eukaryota > Metazoa > Chordata > Amphibia > Anura > Pipidae > Hymenochirus > Hymenochirus boettgeri. The sequence continues at coordinate 219,473,432 of CM033470.1, read as the reverse complement.
AATCTTCCGCGGTGTGTATTAGAAATATAAATATAACCTTAAAAAACTTTAATAAATAACCCGGAGAACATAGCCAAGAGCAACTATGTGTCTAGTAGTAAATAAAGGTATGTTAAATCAACACCTCCTGCTCTAGTGCAACTCTTAAAGTGCTCCTTAGAGCAATAATTCTTAACAATACATTCATTTCAGAAATAAAAATAAATACAAATCCATCACAATCAATATATGCTAAGTAATGTAGAGTAAAAATAGCTTCTTTATTAAAATAAAAACATATATACGGTACAATCTATTAACCACCTTTTATTAGCTCTTAAATACTATCTAGTTGTTTTATCTGCTGGCAAGGTAATTAATATAAAATACATCCAATTATGATGCAATATATAAACAACATAGACATAAAGCTCATGACCCAACAGGGTTTTAGGCTGTTACCTGACATCTGCGGCACCGCTTTTTCCACTCAGACAATGATCCAAAACCTAAACAATATAACACCAGGGAGCCAGGGCAGTTGCCTCAAAATAAAATTTTATTCCAAGACCTCAGCATAACATGTTTAAGAAATATCTTATCCTTCCTAAGGTAATAATTAAAAATAACTACTCCCCTCACCTTTACTTATACCACGAGTCTGTGACATCATTACAACATATATAATACCACCAACTCCACCTTGTGGCCAGGTGTAACAAATTAACACTTGTTACCAATGATTCTAAACATAGTACCATTTTGGAAAAACAGATATAATATTATCTTATTGATAACAGCAGTTTACAGTGATCAAAATTTAATTTGCAACATGAATTTCAGTCTTGATTCTTTATACAAATCTTAGTCTTTCTACTGAAACCTGCAAAACATGAATAGAATATGACATTCAATTACATTGTATCCATATGTGTTCATCAGTGTAGAAATGTTACAAATAACACTTACATTTACATAAGTTATTTAGACCATATGGTTCCAAACTGTTTAACTTATCAATCCACCTTGTATCTGTTTGTAATAAGTTTTTACTATATATATTCGCTATATTTATATTAATATAAATGTAAACATATAAAAATATAAACAATGTGATGCCTGTATCATTGATGCAATGATACACCCAATCCAAATAAAAAAGAAACAGAAACTGTAGTATGAATGAATAGATGTTAGGGCTGGAAAATAAACAGACACAGTATGAATTTGTGGATTATAAAGTATCCACCCAATGAAACATTGTAGCAGTCTTAATGTCAGATTTGAGATGGCAAATAATCCTGCCGGATTTACTTAGTGAGTTAACTGGGGTGCGTAATATCACCTGTTAGTACCCCTTTATTTTTCCTATGGGTAGAAGCTCCAAAGTATGACCTTAAACAGCTTGTGCTTCAGCCCCATGGTCCTCCCATAAGTAATTATTCGGGACCATGGACTCCATTTGTACTTAGTGTCCCCAAACTGAACACCTGTATAGGAAGGCGTGTCCTATGCGCTTCAGCTTGATGCCGTCATCAGGTGTTGATACAGGCATTACATTGTTTATATTTGTATATGTGTACATTTATATTTATATTCATATTAAAGGAACACTAACTGGGTTTTAAGTACATAAAATCTGAGTCTATTATTCACAGGATTTAGGAGCTAATAGAAGGTGGTTAATGGATTGTATATATATATATATATATATATATATATATTATTATACTCTAAAGAAGGTATTTTTACTCTACTCTACTTAGCATGTATTGATTAGGATTGATTGGTATTTGTTTACTGAAATTTATGGATTGTTAAGAATTATTGCACTAAGGAGCACTTAAAGAGTATCACTAGCACGGGAGGTGTTGATTTAAAATAGCAATGGCGACCTACTGTACATGGCTCTGGGACCTGGGAAATGGTCTGAACACATTCATATAACCAAAACTTGTTTAAATACTAACTTACTTTCCTTGCAATCTGGATATTTTTGAGCTTCTGCATTGAATTATCGTGGGTTACCAAAATCAAATGCCACATTTGAGGGTTATCGACAAATTTGAGGGTTACCCAATGTGGCATTCGAGGGATATGGACAAATTTGAGGGTGGCGAATGCCACATTTTTTAGAGTTATGACCAAATTCTAGGATTAGTGAATGCCACATTCGTGGGTTGTCGGCAAATTTGAGGGTTAACAAATGCTGCATTTGAGGGTTATCGGTGAATATACTTGAACAATGTTAGTTAAAGGGCATATCCACCACTCAAAATATATTTTTTTGTATATAAAGCAAACCATAGAGCAACTGTGTTCTGAATACTATAGGTAAGAAAAGTGAAGTGTACCTTGAAAATTGCTAGACATAGGTAACAATATATATTTCACTGTCTCTGTATACTAAAATACATTTTTTTGTATGAAATGCAAAAGAATGCAAGGATGGAGAAAGGATATTGAAAAAGAAAAGACTTTTATAGTGAACAACAGTATGAGTAACTGAGAGAGGCAGGGTATATGTGCTGTAATATGATCTGCCCCAAACAGAGGCAGGTACTGTATCAATGCTGTAACATGATAAGCTGCCAGCTTCTAGGTGAAAGGAAATGCTGTGATCTCCTCTCCTTTGAGAGCATGTTCAAAAATGAACAAGAGAGATGTATGGAATCTGACCCCTACTACCTAAAGGTTAATTTAAAAATAAAATCTATGAGGCCTAGTGACTTTAGTTACTCTGCTTCATTTTGTATTATTGTTATTATTATTATTGTGGATTTTATATAGTGCCAATATCATTCGTTGTGCTTTACAATTACATGTATACATTCACATCAGACCCTGACCAGAAGAACTTACAATCTAAGCACAATTATTTGACACATACAACCTTTCTGTATGTCATTATGATTGTGGGGGGAAATAGAGTGCCCGGAGGAAACCCACGCAAGCACGGAGAGAACATACAAACTCCTTGCAGATGTGTCCAAGGGTGGAGATCTCAAGAAAAAGGAAGTTTGGAAATTTCATGACCAGTAAAAAACTATTTATTGTTGTATGTGATAAAGTTTAAACATGTTGGGTATTTTTTAAAAAAATAAAGAAAAGACTTACAAATGATCGGAAGTTATAAATTGTTGATGCAGTTAAAAAGTACTTTTTTGGGTAAAGCATTTCAGGTACACTCAGGTGATTATTTATAGACAAATCCTAATGACCCCGTGAAAGATTTCTTAAAGGATATGTACACTGTATTGTTTTTAAATTGCCCATTACTCAAAACTAGAATTTCTCAACTATCACTGTTGATCTGTCCCCTATTTCTTTAGATATCTAGTCTGAAACATCTTAATTTCTAATATCAATCAAGTACCTTAGTTTCATAAACTCTTCTGTTATCTATAGTTTTGCTATAGCTGGAATGGTGACAATTGGTACGTGAACTGCATGGTGGGAAATTCACCTCTCAATTCTGCCTCATAGGGATTACTGAGCATGCTTGCCCTCAGTCTCCCAGTCCTGACACAGGACTGGGAGACTGAGCTTGAGAAAAACAAGAACTGGATTAAACTCATGCAGCAACATAAATACATCTGCATACATGTATTCATTTATATAGTGAAATGAGGCAAAGTTATTTTTTCAGTGTATAATTCCTTTAACCCTTTGTCAACTTCTCTCTTGGTCAGTCACATAAGGACACTAGAAAACCTTAAATAATTGTGATGGCTCCACAGAAGTGTGTTTTTTTATTTATTTTAGAAGTCCTTTTAGATGTTTAAAGTAGTAAAATATTTTTATTAGATTTTTCTAATTCACCAAATGTTCCAAATCTTACAAAAATAATGTGTTAATGAAGCAGGCATCTAGAAAGGATTGTGTCTTCAAAATGCAACAAACTCCTTTAATTAGAAACATATTTTTTTATTGCTCTACTTGTACAGAGATTACAATATATACAAAGGAATTTTTCAATACAAAATGTCCTTTTTATTGCTATTTGATAACTATGATCTGTATGAATGATACAAATATAAATGTCATGGAAATTACTGTAAGGTATCTACAGATAAAATATGTGATTGCTTTATACTGTTTATGGGTCATTTAGTTTGACACAGTTCATTAATACTTGTAGCCTGTTCAACTATCTCTTTCCCGCTATTAGTATTCATAATTGTAATGTGCTCATTTTCACTTTACTTTTTATTGTAGCTATGACTATCCTGGGATAGATTGCACATACGCTACTGATTCCTGGGCCATCTGTTGTAGATATGTTGCAATCAGCAGAAATGCATCAGTGTTCCACTTTCCTCTATCTGTTTTTTGTCAGTAATTACAATGCTTTACAAATCTACTGTTTTTAACAAATTATATCTAAAAAAAGGGAATCTGTTTTGTTGAATTCTTTGTCTTACTAAAATGTTTCTTCAGAAAGAGTAAACTAAATTCTCAACTATTTTCTAACATTAAGGATAAATACTTTGAGATATCTGTGATCTGCTTTTAAGTGTCTAGAATTGAACAAATCAATATTGTGACACTAATTAAAATAAACAGCATTGCATGCATAGTTAATTATTTCACCAAACAGAAAATCTGATATCTTTTTTGAGAACTGAAGAAAGAATGCATTTTAGCGCTGTCTTTGTAATTAGGAAAACGTGTGGAAAAACAGGCTTTTATGACAGAGCAAAAAATAAATGAATAAAAAAACATGAAACTGTGGAAATATCTCAATCTGTATCAATATCTCATCTGCAGTCCATCTATTTATTTATGTTATTTACTTTTTGCTGTCTCCTAGATGTGTACACAAACCGATATCTGATAAAAATATAAAAGAAGGAAATGTTCTAGTGAGGTTAAGACTGATTCTATTTACGAATGTCTGTAAGCTTTTATAATATGACAACATTAGACTCTTTTATATTGTTTAAAGGGCATGTCCAGCATTAAAAAAATGTTTTATATTATGGTAGAGCACCCCCCCAAACTCCATTTTCACTTTAGTAAGAATTGTAAAAGATGCCTCTTAAAGGACATACCTGACCCGGTTCCTCGTCGCTCCTCCTCTGCTCTGCGGCTGACAGCCACTCTACTTCCTGGTCGTGACTATCAGTTAAGGCACAATGTGATGTCACAACCAATTGCCTGATAGCAGTGGCCAGGAAGTAGAGCTCAAAACAAGCTCAAAACAGGAGCAGGGATCAGTGCCCATGCGGAAATGGGGTTTGGGAGGATGCTCTCCCACAATATATTTTTTCTTTTTTTTATGCTGGACATGCCCTTTAATAAAGACTTTAATGTTTATCCAAAAATAATTGTTTGCTACAGCTTTTTCCAGTCGAGATTCCCTTAACACAGAGTTATTTATGGTGTAGGTAGCACAAGGATTAAACTCTAAATGCATCACCTTACATTTATCAACATTGAAATTCATCTGCCATACTGCTGCCCATTTTCATAATCTATCTAGGTCAGCTTGCAGCAATTGCACATCATTTGAAGTTTCCAATAGTTTAGTGTCATCAGCAAACACAGAGACACTGCTCTCAATGTCTTCCAAGTCATTTATAAACAGATTAAAAATAAGTGTCCCCAGTACGGATCCCTGAGGCACTCCACTTAGAACTTTAGCCCACATAAATGTAGTCCCATTGACCACCACTCTCTGTTTGCGATCCAATAACCAATTCTCTATCCATGTACAAATATTTTTTTCTAGGTCAAGTTTATACATTAGTCGCCTATGTGGCACAGTATTAAAAGCTTTAGCAAAATCCAAAATCTACTGCTATGCCAGAATCTAAATTCTTACTTTCTTCTTCATAAAAAACAAGTAAATCTGTCTGGCACAATCTATTTCTCACAAATCCATGCTGACTACTACTATTTTTAGTTTTACTTTTACTACTTTTATTCTCTTACACGGTACAAACCTCAACTATTGCTATTGCTTTAAAGCAAATAGAAGCATAGTCTTAAAAGCATAAGTTATGTAAAGTGGCATAAATGCTATTTTGCCTTGCCATAGAGATGAAATATGAAGATGTGATGATAGGTTCCCATTAACATGTACACAAAACAAGAACGAGAGATCGACATATATACTCATCCAGAAAAACATAAACAATTAGAAATGCCACTGCAACAACTGTTATAATAAATTGAACGCTGTTAATTATTTAAAAAAAAAAGAAATTACCTTTCTTTTACATTCTTTAATTCTTAAGCGCCGGAGTAGCTAAAAGGAGATTTGCTTCAGGGCAACTAAAGGGAAAATGTTCACCAGAAGTGCTTGGGATCAAAACTCTTCATAGTCATCTAGGCCAGATGCTTCTTCTTTTATTTATACATCATTTTTACACTTCTTGAAAATTGCACTTGACATTAAAATTAATACATTTTGTATTGGTTTTTCAGTTTTAAAACAATGTTCTATACACTTATCTTTCTTTTCTACACTTATCTTTCTTGCTCAACCAGAAGCTGCTATTGTCAGGTCGGCCTGGTAAAAATCGTGTCGACCCTGGTGAAAATCAGAAATAGGAGACTACTTGTCTGATTTGGTTGGATTTACCGAAATAAAAAATACCAGATGGTCTGATTGAAATATCAGCCTTTGAAGTTTGTGTAATAGTTTGTGGGAAAGGCAGAGAAAATAAAACAAGAATGTGATTGGGGGTATTATGTGTGAACATGTCTGATTGGTTGTTTCCTTAAGTACTGGGGGCATGCACTGATTACATGGAGGAGACTGTACTTTTTTATGGAACTTCCATTCGCTAAGTAACTTTTATGTGATTACTGTATTCTCAAAATATCCAGCTATCAAATCTATGTGGGTATTATAATCTTTGCATTATTATGTACGTCTATCCAAAACTTCTTGCCTGTTTGTATCTTTAAGATGAAGGTTACAATTTAATTTAATTTAGTAAAATAAAACAATTGTATGGCTTCTCCTTGAACTTATGGGAATAGAAGCAAGGCTTCAAAAAAGAAGGTGCTATCAATAGCAAGCTTAGCTGTGTAGCAGATGCTTAACTATACCTTGCACCATACTTAATTTTACAGGTGTTAAGATCTTGCACCCCGAACACTGTTAGGTTTTTACATAATCACTATAATCATTTAGCCTAATAGCAGCCATCTTGTTCTTAACCACCATTTTGTCTAATATTATTTCATGTATTTACATGTATTTGCAGATGTTTTGTTTCCAAATGTTCTTTCTCATTTCATGGTATTGATTATTGATTGAATTTTCCGAGTTTTTGATTTTTATCAAAAATTCATTAATTATCGAAATCTAAAGTAGATGATTATCGAAATCGAAAGTAGATGATTATTGAAAATGAAATTGAAAACGCAATAATCATCGAATTTATGGAAATGACTCTGCCACATGACCTAAATTCACCAACCACAGTAGTGCCAACCCCCTGGGTATAAAATGCAACCTTTCAGACACCATTTTGTCAGTGTGTTGGAGAGTTTAGTTGGAGAGCTGATTGTGTTGGAGTTTGGAGAGATTTTTTCATTTTTTGAGTGAACTTGAGCTTTGATTGTGTGGCTTTCAGTGTGGTGGGTTAACACTTGCTGTTATCCCCCCTGTGTTCACACATTGATAAAACCAAAAGTCCTTTTAAGGACTACTGTGAAACCAAAAGTCCTTTTAAGGACTAACCCATCCTTTTAAGTCCTTTGGACAATTTTCTGTGAGTCCTTTTAGAGGGCTTTGTGTGTTTTATTTCCCTCTGTCTGTATTAGTGTATACAGTATACAGTATATATATATATACAGATATATAGGGAGAGCAAAATGCCAGGCAGGGCAAGAGGACGAGGCAGAGGAAGAGGAAGAAGTGCCTCTGCACGTGATGTTAGAGGCAGAGGTTGGCCCATGCAGTCTGCTGCTGCTGGGCAGGAGCCACCTGGCCCTTCACAGCGCAGGGAAACACTGCCCGATATGTTCTGGGGTAGCCGGGCTAGGGCTATCAATCCTGATCAAGGAAGGCAGGTAGTCGACTGGATTACCCAGCCTTCCCCTTCCACCTCCTCACAGGCCCAGGACAGCCGAGCTGCCACCACTGATAACATGCCTGCCCCTCCCTCTCCTGTGGCTCCTACTGTGGGCATGGACCCTGATCCTGTCTATCAGGAGTTTATTGACCACATGGTCCAAACCTTCGGGGATCTGGAGGAGGAGTCACAGGAAATGTTTTCCCACACCATGTGTGATGCTAGTGTGGTCGAGGAGGAGCTTTGTATTGACGCACAGTCCTTCCTGATGCCTGTGGCAGAGGAAGAAAGTGTTCAGTGCACAGGGGGACAGGAGGCTGAGCTCATCATGCAGCAGTCCAGAGATAGCAGCCAGGGAACTAATATAGGGGGTGAGGTTCCAGCTGAAGCTGCTCATTTTAGTGACACAGCCTCCAGTGATGAGGAGGTGATCGTGGACGATGATGTCATGGACTGTTCATGGGTGCCACAAGTGGGAGAGGAAGAGCAGGAGAGTGTGTCTGAGGGAGAGCACTCTGAGCACAAGCCTGAACCCAGAGGCAGGACTGGGGTCAGGGGCAGAGGCAGCAGCAGCGCACCTAGTACTGCGCGTGGAGGCAGGACACCATTAGCATCTGGTGCCAGTGCTCCACAACAGCAGGTGACCTCTGCTCCAAGGTGGGCCAGTGGCTCAGCAGTGTGGGACTTTTTCACCTTGGCTCCAGGTGATGCCACGGTTGCAGTGTGCAGTCTTTGCCTGCAACGTGTTAGACGTGGGAAGACCACCTCTAACTTGGGCACGACATCTATGAGGAAGCATATGGTGCTGCACCACAGAGCTCGGTGGGAGCAACATACAAAGAATGTACAGGCACCTGCACGTTCCCTTCCTCATGCCCAAGGAGCCACCACTCCTCCCCCTCCAGCTTCATCAGATGCTTCACCAGTGGATGTTAGGGAGGAGAGACAGCCTTTGGCCCCAGCAGGCGGTGTTAAGAGGCGCCTTGACACAGCTGCGGGTTTGTCCACTAAAAGGCAGGTCTCTCTTCCCCAGTTATTGGAGCGGAAACAGAAGCTATCCCCCACTCACCCTCAAGCACAGCATCTCACTGCCGGCTTAGCAAAACTTCTGGCGGTGCAGCTGCTACCATTCAGCTTGGTAGACAGTGCAGCATTCAGGGAGTTTGTGGCTATTGGCACACCACAGTGGCAAGTCCCTGGCCGTAATTACTTTGCCAAGAAGGCAGTACCAGCCCTGCACAACCACCTGCAGGGCAATATAGCTGCTTCGCTGGACCACAGTGTGGGCAAGCGTGTCCACCTTACTATGGACTCGTGGTCCAGTAAGTATCAGGGGTGGTACCAGGGGCGGTATCTGTCTTTTACAGCCCAGTGGGTCATGCTGCTAGCCAGCAGAGACGCAGCATGGGGCACAAGTGGGGAGATGGTGGTACCACCACGTATTGGTGATATGCCAGTCTCCACCACCTCCTCCTCATCTGGTGAGTCCTCCTCTCAGACAGCCCTGTGCCCCCCTAGAGCCTATTCTTCCTGCCAGGTGAGAAGGTGCCATGCAGTTTTGCAGCTTCTGTGCCTTGGTGATAGGAGCCACACTGGGCCAGAGTTGCTGGCAGCATTGCAAGGGCAAGCTGAGAGGTGGCTGACCCCCCGCCACCTCTCAATAGGCAAGGTTGTGTGTGACAATGCCACTAATATCATTTCTGCCCTTCGCTTGGGAAAAGTCACACACGTTCCTTGCCTGGCCCATTGTCTCAACCTCGTTGTCCAGCAGTTCCTTAGCAAGTACCCTGGCCAGCAGGATGTACTGAGGCATGCTAGAAGGGTTTCGAGCCACTTCAGATGGTCATACACTGCCACAGCTCGTCTGTCGCAGCAGCACCAGCTGCCGCAGAACCGATTGATATGCGACACCCCCACCCACTGGAACTCTAGTCTCATGATGCTGCTGAGGCTGCTCCAGCAAAGGCGAGCCATCATGGACTATTTGTACCACTACAGTACAAGATCAGGCTCTGGGGACCTGGGTTTCCTGATACCCAGGCAGTGGCAGCTGCTTAGGGATGTTCTGCCAAGTGTCCTTTTGGAGAGGACCTTCAGTGCAGCAGGGGGTGTTGTTACGCAGAGGAGGACTCCTCTGTCTACTGAGAATGTGGACCGTCTGACAATTATTAAGATGAATGAGGTGTGGATCACATCTCAGTACAGCATCCCTGTTGCTGATGTCTGTGACTGAAGGCCTGTTGCCCCTTGCTACCCATACTGCTCCTTCCCACTGCCTCAATGTTCACCTTGAGGCCTAGCTAATGCCAGCTCAGCTGGCAAGTGGCTAATTTTTCTATTTGGTAGGGTCATGTATGGTCCTACCTCGCTCTACCTCATTTAAGCTGTGTAACGGCTAATTTTTCCAGTGTAGGGTCAGTTATGTGTAGCTCTATTATCATGGCTGACTAAGCTATACTAAAGCTAATCTTTCATGTTCACTAAGTTAAGAACAGCTGCTCTGTGGCTAATGTTTGTTACCTGTGGGTCAATACTGCCTGGCCAGGACAAGGTTTGGCGAACATAAGAGAGACATATCTAACTATGACGGCACTAATGAGAAAAAGTGGTATGAAACCTCCATTAGTAAACATTTCCTCGAACATAAACATAAAGCCTCACAATTAAGATGGCTGACATTGGAAGTGGTGAGTAAAAATAAGATAGGAGGTGACTTTGACCGCTCACTATTACAGAGGGAAAGCTTTTGGATTGATAGACTGGAGACATTGGCCCCGAAAGGGCTAAATGAAGAAATTAACTGGTCATGTTTTTTTATAATAGTGTTGTAACAGTATCAAGCTACTATGTACCTTGCATTTTACCTGCCTATTTTACTGTATCTGTCCATTAAATAGTGTTAACCATTGTTATATTGCAGACTGCTGAGAGTAGCTTCCTTCAATTGCAACTTTGTCTGAAGGAATTCTATTACAATGTATCTTCACTGTAAGAGGCACTTACTCCCTCTACAGGACATCCATGGAACATGGACTTTTAACCCTTTTGAATCTACTGCACTTTCTTCGCCAGATAAGATGTATCTTTTATTATTCTCACACTGTATTATTATTATATAGCCTGTACTGAGGTAGGATTTTTTGTTATGTTTTTATGTACACATGTCACAAAACAGGGATTCTAAATAGGCAGCTCACATTTATATTAATTGTTTTTAGCTACAAGCGTATTTTAAAAGGTTTCAGCTATTTATAATGTTTTAGCTGTTCATATTTTAAGAGTTTTTTTACACCATGTTTTAGATGTGTCTTTAATTAATTATGCACAGTAACCACTCCCTAAAGGAGGGGACTCACTTAGAAGCTAGGGTATTTTACCATCACCGTTTGTTGCAATTGCATCACCTGAAGAAGGGGGCACATTCCCCCGAAACTTTGTATTTTGATATGTGGCTTTCAATAAAACACTTTAAATTCACCTAAGGTGTGCGACTCCAAAAATCCAGAACTCCCTGTGTTATTTACAGTAACCTACTATTACTATTTCACCCTTCAAATTGATAGAAACTTTCATATTTTTTTCTCCCATAGACTTCTATGGGTCCGTTTTCGAATCTTCGAATTTTCGAATATAACTGTAAATTCGAAAATTCGAAAACGGGATGAAACTCATCAGTTTCTCTAGTATTGATAACACTTGAGGTTCCCACTGAGCTCTAGGTCTTTTGCCTCCCATGTTTTGTGCCAACCTTGCATTACAATGGATATTTTATTATCTTCTTTGTAGACACCCAGTCTGCCCACTCTGGTTGTACCCCCCTTTTCTTTTCTTTTCTCTTCTTTTCTTTGTTATATGTTTCAATAAAGATTACTGAGTTGTGCTACATCTTGTGTGTGGTGTAATTCTTGCTCCCGGTCGACTGTAAGGGTCTTTTACTGGGTCTAAGACAGGCATCAGGGTCAGACGTCTCTAGTGCAGGATATTTATTCTAACACACTGGAGCATGTACCAATACTTTAATTAGGCCAATTCTGCCAATTAATGTGACTGGTTCTGTTCATATCAAGGGAAATAATTGACTATATTTGCACTTTTTTCTGTTTACTTCTCGCCCATTCCCTCATAGTATTTGCCTACAGTACTTGGATCATTCTTAGTATTTATTTTGTTGCCATAGGATATCAGCTTTACCTACACAATTCATAATATTATTCACTTCTTTTGGCAATAAATACCCTTTAATGTGGCTTAATCAAAATATTACAGCAAGATGTCAATGTCCTCCTGAATGTTGATTGCATTGTAGCTAGTAAGTGTTAATAAACTACCCAGGTTAAGAGGTCAAAACAGACAATTGTAATCGGTGGGTGCAGGTAACAATCCAATGGAAATTTCCATTCAGCCTGATATGTCTCAATGGGCACCCTTAATGTCAGCAGTTCTGGACACAGAACACACACGTTTGCCACTGGGAAATAAAGGAGAAACTTTGCATGTCTCTGCCCACTTTTCTGGGAATGCTGGAAGTGCAAAAGCATTCCTTATTAGTTAGGCAATAAATATTTTGCAGGAGATTGTAAATTACCTTCTGTTTTCAAAAGGCTATACTGTATTTTATGCTCTGTGTGGGCTTTTTGCTCCTGTAAGCCAACCTTACCTTAAGCTATATAGCTGTTTGGTATCTCAATGAAATGTAATCATAACTCTAGTAGTAGAAGAATGTGCTAAACCACTTGACATGATTTAAGGTAGGGAAAGATTTAATTTTGGTCTAGTGGTAACATTTATTTTCTAACTATAAAATTAAAGGAGAACTCTATTTTAAAACAATGGATTTAGATGTCATCTTTGACCTATCTGTCTAAAATATACACACCTCTTTGCTTAAAAGTGTGACAATTATTTTTAATTATGTCCAGGCCTCCTGAGGAGGAATTGAATGACTTGAATGACTGAAAACCTTAATAGACATAACTAAAGTATGTTAGCCATATGCATTCCCATTTTGGGAACCCTTTCTGATTTGTTATAAACCTAACTTAAGCTCAACAGTCAACAAAAATAAACTGTTAAAAGCATCACAGTACTGTTTGATATTTTTTGACATTGGTCATACAACTGTTACCAGAGAAATATCTGTTGTATTCAATTAGATCAAATGGACTTGAAGTTTAGTTCTTGGAGACGTTTCGCTAGTGTCATCCGACTGGCTTTCTCAATTCAGAATGACTTGTACAAGAATCTGTGGCAATTATGTACCCTGGAAAATCCAAATTAGCATATCACAGCCAGGTGTTAAGGGCATGATTGCATAGTGGCTAAGAGGTGTTATAGGAACGCCCGGGGTAAGGTGTCAAAACAGCATTGTACATGGCAGACAATTGGTTTCTTTATTTTCACATAAATGGCATCCTTGACACCTCTCTTGACCAGTCAAGTTCCTTTGCCAATATGTTAACATTACAATCTTCGAAGATATGTCCTTTATCCTTAAGATGCAGGTACATGGCAGAGTCCTGACCCGAGGAATTGGCTCTTCTGTGCTGGGCCATACGTTGATGCAGTTGCTGTTTGCTCTTCACCAAATACAAATCAGAGCATTCTTCACTGCACTGCACTGCGTATATGATGTCGCTTTTCCTGTGTTTCGGTATTGGGTCTTTCGGATGTACCAATTACTGCCTCAGTGTGTTGTTCAGTTAAAAGCAGACAGGGATACGGTGTTTTTTGAAAATTCTTCTTAATTTCTTGGAGACCCCTTCTACTATGGGATGACCATGTTCTTTCTAATGTCTGGCTCTTAGCCACTATGCAATCATGCCCATAACCCTTTGCTGTGGTATGCTAATTGGAATTTTCCAGGGTACATAATTGCCACAGATTCTTGTACAAGTCATTCTGAATTGAGAAAGCCAGTCGGATGACTAGCAAAACATCTTCAAGAACTAAACTTCAATTCCAGTTGATCTAATTGAATACAACAGATATACCATGACCTGGATGAATGAGAACCTTAACAAGCAGTAACCAGAGACCATATTTGATGTCTTATAAATAAGCTACATTTATATAATGTCCAGTGTAGCAAGGTATAAAACTTTTTTTATGTAATAGTCTCAAATTTGTTTTGATGTGCATGTTATCTGAAAGCTGCCTAAAGCAATGTTTATATTTTAATTTTAAAATAATGTAATTAGCAAGTTAAATCTTAAAAGTTGTCTAGTCATTTTCTTTATAAAAATTGCAGTATCCTGGTAATTTACAGAATACTGGTGAGTGGTTCTCACGCATTTATGAACAACCATATGTATTTCCCTCATATTCACATTTACCTAGCCAAAAGATGGATTGCTAGGCCAAACCTAATATCATTTGCTGATCACACACATTGCAACCTGATTGTAAAAATGTGTAACAAAAGGTCCCAACTAAAGGAATTTAATTTGAACAGATTATCTAGACAGGCTTTTATAAACACAGGATGTAAGATTGTAATGTGCATGGCCACCTTAAGACTTATTTTGTAAGTAGCTTCTCAAGTGATTAGTTTAATGTGAATTCAATGTTTGAAAAAAAGTAACACAGATGCAAATCGGTTGAAATATTCTATGCAAATATAAATCAAGTTGTTTCTGGATGTACAATGCACCTTGTTTATTCAGGGTTTATGGAACTTCATCCCTTCTGTGCAAACAGTTGCAAAAATGTATTATAGTGTTTGAAAAATGACATTTTCATATAAAGATTAAAACAAATATGTCAAGCCTTATTGTTCTTCTACCAATGTATAACACTCTACCATTTAAAATGTTTAAACTGCATTTATAGTGAATTTATACTGCCAGTAATAAAGAAATCAAAAATAAAATTAACAAACTAAGCAAATGCATGGGAGGCTGCAATGTATGGGTAATTCTCTATAAAGATAATGGAAAGATATGAAATGTATGGGTACTTCTCTATAAAGATAATGGAAAGATATGAAATGTATAGGTACTTCTCTATAAAGATAATGGAAAGATCAGCAATGTATGGGTACTTCTCTATAAATTAAAATAATGGAAAGATCAGCAATGTATGGGTACTTCTCTATAAAGATAAAGGAAAGATAAGCAATGTATGGGTACTTCTCTCTAAAGAAATTGGAAAGATCATTTTAGAATTCCTTTTCCAAGACTCCTTTTGCATGTCCTTAGCTTTAACCTGAGTGTTTGAATTGATCATACTTTATGGCCTCCTGTACCCCAAAGATAATGACATCTGAACCAAATCTTGAAGTTGCATTCTAAAACTATAATAAGAAATAAGCTAATTGCATCCAATTTGCAGTTCTCATTACCACTTTTGTCAAGAGGAAAGATTGATTCTAAGTCATTTTCATATCTTATTAAAATCTTTGTTAGAAGCATGAGGTACTGGGTTTTTATTGCTTAATAGCTGAAAGCTTTGATATTTCCAATTTAAAATATGAAGTTTTAATAGTTCCAGCATTTTTTTTAATATTACAGCATGTCTTTTAACATTAGAGTTTACGGGGGCTACTTTAAATACACCAGTTTATGTATCTGTTTATTTTTTATTTTAAATGATCAGATTAAATCAGTCTAAAACATATAAGAGAGAAGTAATATTGGTACTTTTTTGGGAAACAAGTGTATAATCAATGTAACATCGAGTTTGCATAGATATTCAAATCATTTTATGGGTGTTGGGCAAAATTTTACATGTACCCAATTGGGTGTAAATGGATCTCTAAGAGGTGCTACTAACCTTACTTAGACCCCAAGATGCATTGTGGGATCTCAGAAAGATAAGGAGCACCTTTGATTTTGTGATTCTGGGATTTTATATTCCCTGTAAATGTGTTTAGAAACAAAGCAGATGAAAAATACTTAGGATTTATTTAAAGTGTATTGACAAAGCATATTTTTCTCTAAGGTTGATCTTTCTTTATTATGCCACTTTGGTAATTTCCAAAATTGTAAGAGATCACGCTTAATTGTCCTTTTTTTTGGCCCAATAAAGGTTAGTTATTGCTAAAACCTTAAACATATAATATAATTGTATTATATATTTAGTATGTTAAAATTATTCATCTTGGACTGCAACTTTCTGATAATATACAGTGGTCAAAAGAGTTATGGAGTGTTGGTCTACTTATTTACAATCTATCAATGTTTAAAGAGAAAATATTGAGAGCAGTCAGAGATTCCATGCAGTGTAGAAGTGCTGGCCATACAATAGAAACTTATCTTCCCAAGAGATAAGAAGATCTCCCTGACTCAATCTTTATGTGATTGACTTCTAGATTACAAACTTATTTTGCCAGGATAGGGAAAATGTGGGTATGTTGTAAGGTAAAACTGAATATAGAGAATATACATATATATATATATATATATATAATCAGTCTTAACTGAGAGATCACCCATTTCTCCACCATACAAGTGGGCAATAAAAGGCCAAATGGCAATTTTTCAGAAAATTGAATCTGATATATCAGACTCTCTTTACATTCCCCACTTGTATTGTATTAGTAAAACATTGTGAGGTCAGTGTCAAATTATTTTTTGTTTTACAATATCTTTGTAATTAAACTGACTGAATTGATTGAAAATCTGTTATTGTAAGATATCCCACACTAAATGAATGGGAATTGTGTGGTTTGACAGTAATGCTGGGGCATACATCACAGTGAAGAATACTGTAGTTTACACAATCCTGCATCATTGTGTGTCCATCACTGAGATGGACATACATACTGGTATCAATATTTTCTAGGAGGTGAATGTAATCTATAGCATATTACAGTTGTCCAAATCTATTTCAGCATAGTTATTAAAAAATCTATATAAAGATACATTAATAACTATCAGGTGTTTATATAGACTAGTTAAATAGACTATTTCCTACTAGGCTTGAGCATGTATATCAGTTTAAGTACATACTAAATTAGTGTGGAATGCATACATGGTATGTTAGTACCAAAAAAAAAAGTCCAAACAATTCTAGATTTCCTTACATATGGCAGTGGTCACTATTTGGTAAACTTCACCCTTCAGATGTAGGACAGGGAGTACACACGATAATAAATTTCACCTATTTTTACTTCCCTATCATAGGAAGGATGCACAAACAAACTCTGGATCTCCATTCTTTTTCTCTTCTCTTAATGTATGGATGTCACAAGCTTGCCTACTAATAACATTTTTGTTGTTGTACCTGGTACTGCATTAGCCTTGTTTGAGCATGACTTCTGAAAAGGTGTGGCATGTTCCTTCATCTAGCTATTTATAAAATGTCTTTTAGAATCCCGCTTCCTGCTGTTTTCTAAACTGATTTTGTTTGCATGTTGTACCTGCTGCAATCCTTGCTGGTTTCCTTCTTTTTCCAATGTCCTATATCAATATCTTTTCATATTTCCTGTGGATGAGTGTTTTGTTGTAAAATGTCACCCTTTGTTCGGCTATGTAAACTACGTGGACATTGGGCCTAGATACAGCGAATTAGTATTTAATGTAGGAAAGACAAGTATTGGTATTTAGATAGATATTCTTTTAGGCCGCTACATCTTGAATGAATGTTCCTGACTCTAACTGCTTTCAGAAGCTAAGCATAATATGGCCTGGTTATTACTTTCTTTTTTGAATTATTATTTTAAAAAAAAACTGTCGTTTTGTAGGGTGGATAAAGTTTTTATATCCACTGTATCCACACATAGCCAAACATACACACAAATAATTCTCACTGTGCACCAATGGGGCACACTTTTGCAACTATTATATATATATATACAGCAATAGATGTTCGTGCACAAAAGGTCTTCTTACAATTCGTTTATTGATTCATTAAAGTGCAATTACTGTGCAAACATAGTAGCAACGTTTCGGCCTTTGTGTGTGGCCTTTCTCAAGCTCAAACTGTATACTGTATATACTCGAGTATAAACTGACCTCGAGTATAAACCTGAACACCCACTTTTACCTCTAAAAAGGAGAGAAAGGGGTTGACTCAAGCATAAACCGAGAGTATAAATTATGACCTCAACTGCCTTCTGATTCTGTATTGTTTGAGGCTTAAGTTGCCCTTTAAATGGACAGCAGAATTCCAACACAGTAGTCACTTCCCGGTGCCGAGTAGTGACGAGAGTCAGCAGAGGGTGTGGAGCATGCGGCCGCCGAAGCAGGTAAGTCTTTGACTCGAGTATAAACCGAGACTCGATTTTCAGTTTGGTTTATAATCGAGTATATACGGTATATAAAAATGAAGAAATGGAGTCGCACACAGTTTTTTTTCCCGGGAATGCTTGGTTCCTTTTTCAAGTCAAAAGCATATGTAACAAACATCTATACAAACTCAATATTTAAAGGGTAAAACAGGAAATTACATCTCCTATCTTTTTGCATCACATCCTGAATATCCAAGCAAAATTGTATTATAATATATATATTATATATATATATATATATATATATATATATATATATATATATTATAATATATATATATAAAGGAAAAAGATGTCACTCACGGGTCTTTTGACGAAAACAGCTTTTTTATGTACAATCTATTGTACAATTTTTATGTACAAATTTTATTGCAAAATCAGGATGCATCCTGATGACGGCTCGCACATTGGGCTGAAACGCGTAGATGTGATTGTACAATAAAAAGCTGTTTTCGTCAAAAGACCGTGAGTGACATCTTTTTCCTTCATATATGCTATTTTGATGGACACCCGGCTGCTGTTTAAATGAAAGGTGTGCTTACCTGTTTGTTGCATTTTATATTATATATTATATTATATATATATTATAATAAATATAAATTATAGTAAGATGCAATTTTCTGTTTTTTTCAAGCTGGGGGTGATATTGTCACTATAGTGGGCTTTTGGAAAGCAAACACCTATTTTTTTAAATAAAACCAAAGGTGTGTTGGAGCTTTAAACATGTTTAATTATAGATGGCGTGTTTCTTTCTAATATCGTTTTTGTGGAACCTATTAAAGTTCCAAAAAAACAAATTAAATCAGAATTTTAAAAATTTTCGATAGCATTTAAAAATTTTCGATACACACGGCCGGAGCATTCTGTGACCAGCTGGGTGTTGGAGAATTGTAAATCTCATGGGGGAAGAGCTAAAAACATGATTAAAATGGGGGAGGAAGGCCAGCAAGATTCATGCACAGGTATTGTATGGAGAGGTAGTAGGGGAAAAAAACACCACCTTTATATTTAAAGCCACAGCTTTCCAGTAAGATAAACTTGTAATCGATAACCTTGACCTCGATAGGTTTATTTCTCCAAATTTGCAATGTAAACTAAATTACCTGCCTCTGTTCTATCTGTTCTCCCTCTGCTGATTCTGCAACCGGGAAAAGCAGCAGAAGGGGCCAGACCAGCAGACACTCTGTGATTGTCTAAGTGATTGACTCAGTCAATCACTGAGCACCTGCCAGTTCGGCCCCCTCTGCTGCTTCCATGATTGGGAAAAGCAGAAGGAGGTTTGGAAGGAGGGCTGATAAGTAAGGTTATATTGCAAATTGGGGAAATAGATCTAGTGAGGTCTAGTTTATCTGCCAATAGAAGTGCAATAGAGGATTTTTGTGGGAGGGGGTGGGGGTCGAGATGCCCTTTAATATACTTTTATTTCAAAGTGAACGTTCATGATAATTGGTCAAAGGCAATACTAGATCATCTTTCATTCATATTGTGTATATTGTGTGTACTTTTATAGAACAGTAGTAAAAAAAGGAAAGAAAAAAAAAACTATAATGTAAATTGTAAAGGCAGAGAAGAGAAAAATAAACTTCTGTATTTTTAACTTTAACAGGTAAACATGTTGGATGGAGTCATTTCAGACATATACATACAAAAACCAGTGCCATATTACCATTGACAAATCCCTCAAGATTAGAGGAAAATCAAATTCTGTTTTCATCTAATGGTGCTACCAGAGATAGTTGTTTCTCTGTACCCATACTGAGCAACTAACCACATTTACTTATATATGCAGTATTTGGGTCAGCAGTGAACATAGTGGGAGATAAATATACATTTTATGGTTAATAGTATGCACATTAGTATTGTTTGTAGTTGTACTGATGGTTGTACAGGACTTTAAAGCTTCCTTTAAAATCATGTCCAGGCTGAAAATCTAAACTTCAGACTCTGCTGTACTGCTTCTATAAAGCTTCATACAGATGTACAATTTTTACACAGACCCCTAGAACATGTCCATGTGCACAATGAACGGCTGTTTTGGGCGATAGTCACACGTGTGTATGCGATTAATCAGGGGGTCATTCGTTAATCTGCCATGGTGGATTAACAAATGACCCCTGAACGAAAGCATACACATGTGCACCGTTCATCATGGGACAGGCATCTGAGTAAAACTTGTACGTCTGTTCGAAGCTTAACTGTGACAGTCTGGGCAGGACTTTGATGGAAGCCCAGATCACAGCAATGAATGTGGGGCTCAGAGAACAAAGACTATGAGCTACCTCTCTCTCCCTCTCCACACACATTTCCAGCAGATAAATGTCACAAAGTGTCCCCAAACGTATACTAAAGACTTTACTGTCCTCCTGCCTCTCCTCCTGGGACCTCCCACTCTGAAACTAAACACAGCAGCAGAAGAGGAGTTTCTGTCCTGTGCAGAAATCAGGCAAGGCCCTGCCCCTCGTATCTTCCTACCTGCTGGTTTTGGGGGGGGGGGGGTTGTCTCTTCTGCAATGCCCTGCATTGTCCCGGCCAATGTCAATAATCAGTAAGAAAATAAATTAAAAGCACAGAACTTCTGTTTTTTTAAGAAAAACTTTACTCAAACATGACACAGCTAGCCGGGATAATGCAGGGCAATGTGGAAGTGACCCAAAAAAAACTCGGACATAAGAGCAATGATCTGGGACATCAAGTGATATGGAACAGCCAGACACAGGTGTAAAGCTGTGAATGTCCTGGACAGTTTGGAGGTATGTATACTGTATTGCTATATAGAGTGTATACTGCAATGTATTCAAATATTCCTACACCAGTAAAAGCATTGTTTGTGTGTGTAGTAATTTGAATATCTAGTTCATATGTAATATATGCTTTGTACACTATTTTCTTTCTCTCTAAACATCGTTTACAATTTAAATTGGACAAAAAATAAACTAGATAAAAGAAAAAGAAAAAAAAAAAGAATATATATCTGCAGGAACTTAAAAAAAGGTAATTCGCTATCTTCCTGCGTAGTTATTTTATAGAAATTACATTTATATATTATTTCATTCAGACTTTAAAATCTACATAGACAAGAACAAGAACATATACAGTAAAGAGTAGGCTAACATTTTATAAGATGTTAAATTTGAGAGAAGATCAGAGCCCAAAGCACATAAATAATCCCATGTTTGTTAACTGTTTTTGTTGTCTAACGAGCAAATGCAGTAATTTTTGGGTTCATTAATAACCTGCCAATATCCCCAAAATTCACTTTTGAGGTGGGCTTTTTGAATTTTTAACTGTGTAATGTTAAAAAATCCTTTCCTTACACCTCAGCTCCTTATGGTTTCCCTGCAGTGACTGTTCAAAGATCAGAAAAGTAAAGCATAGGAGCTGTCTGCGTGTCATCCTGTCCCTACTACTTTCTTGACCTCCTGAAGGACTCTGGCATGCCCCCCTGCCTCCCTCCCCTCCTCCCTCCCTCTGGATCCCTCTACTTTGGTCCTTTCTGTAGTGTATTACATTTATTAACACTTTATTGCTCATCTTAGTTTCTAGATTCCTATTTAACATGAATAAACTATAGATACAAAAAAAATAAAATAAACTATACATACATATATTGTATTTAAAATTATCAAATCATTTACCAGGTACCCCATCACACTTCAGCTTACCTTATTTATTTTTCATTAAACAATTACTTAAGCAAACACATTCATATTTCTCATTAATTTTACTAAATGTTTAAATGGAAAATTGATTGTTAGCTGTAATAACAACATTTCGATTAAAACCACCAGACTTTGCAATTTTGATGTGGTAACCTTCGTAATGATTGACATTTGAATTTTAAAATTGCTTAACAGTATCTGGAAAAGCAAACACGTTAACTGCATATGCAAATCAAATGTTATTCAATTATGAATTTAAATATATACTTTTTTGTAAATGAAAAAAATTTAAAAGCTTGACCCATAGTTTAAGACCCTGGGGATATGTGCAGAACATTCATTTCTAAAGTAATTTGAAAGCTGTTGATGTATTCATACATATTATTATTTGATTTAATATTAAGCTAACATGTTTAATTATAGATTATTTGTTAAAAAAAAAAAAAACATTTTCTTACAGTTTTTTTGTTTTTGATACAAGTTTTTTGATATCATTCATCTGTATTTGATATTTTTACCCCCTAAATATATTTGGTTTAACTTTTTTGTATTATTTTTAGCATGAGAAAAAAACGATAAATCATTTTGGAAAGATGAAAAATTCTTTAACTAGATTTTTACTATAACATATTATATATATTATGGTACATTTATTTCATTAAAATAACATTCTATCATTTACAATAGTTTTAAACAGTATTCCATTAATGAAATATCGTTCATTAGGACAGAAGATTATCCAAAATAATTTATGATATAAATGTACTGTAAGATGCCAACTGGGAAAGTTGTAGAGGGTAGGTACATTCCTCTAAGGTTTCTTACCTATAGATGGTAGAGTAAAACCGGCAAGTCTGTTTTGGGTAAGGAATGGTTTCTTTACCTATCTGGCACATGTAAGATGTTTACTGGGGCTGGTTTTACTGGGAATCCACAAGAGAAGGGTGGGGTGAATTCCCAATCCTTAGACCACTCTGGGTTTTCCAGTGAGTAGTATAGCTGGGTTACTTTCAGCTGTCTAGAAAGGGGAGTTCCCCCATCAGACAGTCTCTCTCTCTCTGTGTGGCTATAGGAGGCCTGGGAGCAGTCAGCTAAACATGGTTCTGTGAGTAAACAGACTATTTGTGTACTTATTCCTGTGTCCTACAGTAGGGCACTTGTATAGGCAGTTTGCTGTAATTAGAAGTTAGAGCTCCGACGAGCAGGTGTTTATTTGTGTTTTGTTTTATTTTGTACCACTGCACTGTCTGAGAAGGTATCAGCCTATTGTATGTACCTGCTGTGAATAAAACACAGATTTCATACCTTGCAACATGGACTCAGGGTATTCCTTTGCACAACATGCATTACATACCACTTAACCTCTACAGTACTTATTAACCTCTGTAACTAAATAAATAATAATAAACTGATCAGATGTAATACTGCTATCATTTTCCTAGACTTATATATAAATGAATAGGTAGTTATGCAAGTGCAACATAAACAGTACAGTTTACGTGTAGCCCTATTTTTTTTGTCTTGAAGGAGAACTAAATTATTTTAAATTATTTTAAATCCTATTGTGAAAGTTTTTCTTCCCCAGAACACCTGTACAATTTAAGATACTTCTATAGTAAAGTACATTAACATACACGTAGGAGGTATATTCTAGAACTAAAGCTAACTATACAGGGGCAGACTTTCTTCTTATCGGATTTATGTTTGAGGGCAACAATCAGAAATCCGATCGGAAAAACAGGTTGAAGTTCCCTACCTTGAGGCCTCAATCTTTCTGCAGATTTCAGCTTAAAACCTATGGAGAGATTGGGACAGAAGATGGAGTTGGAGGTTAATTTTCTGCCTGGTCCAATCTTTGTTTTTTTGATAAACTGCTTGTCATTGTGGATCGGTTGATCAGGAAAACAGGTTTTGACATTTTGAACGATCCTTGTGCACATATTAGCCATGCCCCCTGACCCCAGTATTCAATATGTCTATATCTAAAGAGTATTTTTTATACAGAGGCCTTCACACAAATATGGAAGCCCCTGATAACACTTTGAAGGATGTATGTTATAGTTTATTTTGCTGCAGTTTATTTTCCAGCCAGTGTGCATTACTGAGAGCCTGGAACAATACAAAATAGTTATTTTAGTGATAATGATATTAAATTGTTTGCGCTGACTTTGCAGGTGTCCTTTGCGATATCCATGCAGCTGGCGCCAAGAAGGAATTAAAGTCACGATAACCGTTACTGAATCGGTTAGCGTGACTTTATCCTCAGAATTCTGTGCAGCGCCTCCAGGTAAATACACCTTCCATATCTACTCTAGAAACAGACACTCAATTTGAAATATAAAATATTTTATATAGAATTACATTTGTTGTAAAACTTGGGTATTAATCATATCCAGAAGCCTTTTTTTTGTCCCCCACTTTTAGAAATGTACTTATGTAGAAGCATGGAAGTTTACTTTTCAGCCAGCTAAAAATACAGCAAACAGTATAAACTAAATTGTAGCAAATTACAGGCTAAGGAAGAATACACACTCCAGGACATGTTTAAATGAACATTATTGTGAACTAAACCTCAATAACAATGTGTCCAGGGGATCTTCCCCAGGTGATGTAACAATTACCTCATTACAGATTTAAATATCCAGGACACCCCATAGGGCTCCAGCCCTGTGAAAGTGATTACATATATGATATATAAAACTACCGATTTTTTGTTCTAATGGTGAGTTTGTGAAACACAGAGAAGTTTTGACATCAGAATGTCAAAACTCTGCATCAAAATCATAAAATTCAAAAGAGCGATTTGTCTTTGACCGGCAAAACTTTGACAGCTTTGTGATTAAATTTAATTGTTTCCTTTTCTACTAATAAACTAAAAAATGTTTGGGAGATCTGAAAAACCTAAAAAAGGATGTGACTACTGACTATAAGCAACAAACATATATGTGTTTAAACAGAGCCTTAATAAGGCATGTACTGCAGAGAAACACCTTCTTATAACAGAAGGCATCTTTCTAGCTGCCTTTTCTATGGCATGTACTGTAAGACAGCAGGATTGAAAGGAGAACCAGTATAGTGCATACTGGTATAAACAGCCAAAAAGGTGGACACCTTTAGTCTGTAAAAAGCTTTATTCATAAGACCAAACTATATGATCACATGAAAGGTATCTCGTGATCATGTACTGTAATTTGGTCTGCACAGCATTTCCTTTCATTCCTAATATTTTTAAGATTTGTGATTAAGCTTCATTGTTAGTTCCAAACAGTGACATTTTGCCTATGAAGCTGGTTGATTCTCCACGAAACCAGGTTTCCAACTAATTGACTATGATAGAATTGCAAAATATAACATTAAAACAGTATAATATAAAACATTTATTAAGAATCTTTAAAGCCCAGGAGGTTAAGGAGCTATGCCTTACCTCCCGTTCTTTAATCAAGTATATTTGCCTTTACCGCAATCTACTGCTGCAGAGATGAAAATCCCCGACCACTTCATTGTTCCAATCCTCTATAGCATGCAATGGTTAGGTATGGCCCTCCAAGATTTTCAGCTACCTCCTGATTTGTTAGCCTCAATGGGTAAGGCCCATTCCACATGACTTCACGTGCGCGCATGTCTATGCAAGCGCTGATGTCATGTTGTGTGCACAGTGACGTCATGCGTGTGGGTGCGCACGGAGCAAACAGGCCTTACCATTTGAGACTAACAAATCAGGAGGTAGCTGAAAATCTCAGAGGAGCGGAGCTAACCATTCACCTAAGGAGAAAAAAGAGTCAGCAACTTTGAATCTACAATGGTAGGCTCTGGAAGGGCTTAGGGGGAAAAAACGGCAAATTCCATGTAGCATGTTCACCACAACATTTGTATATTTACACTCCAAGTGGAAAAACTGATAACGTTGTATATAAGGTTTTGCAATAAACATATGTGCTATACTTCCCTCAAGCAATGTCATCTCCTCAACTCATAACTATTAAATACATGACATACTTTACCAACTGTGCACTTCTTTTTCTGCCTGTCTCTCCCGTCTAAGCCAAACACACACCTGCAGGTAAAAAATACTTTACCCACAAATCTACACAGGCAACGCTGAGTACAATTGCTAGTCACATTATAAAGGATTTTTTTAAAGTGCTAACACTTTTTAAAAAATGTAGTGCAATGTCAGTAATGTTCCTCTACTTTCAATGCTCCTCTGTGCATCTTTGCCCCACATAGAATTTTTTTCTGAAACAGGGCTGATATCCCTAAATGCAAAGGACTATGGGAAACTGTATTAGAGTTAGCATTTTTAAAGTTAAATAAATAGTGTTTTAGGTTCTTATTACTTGGGGAATCACCTGAACTTAAACAAAAATAAATCAAAATGTTTATACTCCATAATCTGGAAGCACCCCTCTCCCCAAGGACACAAATAAACTCTACATTTCTACTCCAGTAAATGGCATTAAAGGAAATGGAATCCTTGGATAAGGTAACTATGCGTGTACACTGTCTGGTCTCACCTATTGACTTTAGTCACATGGTCCCCTGCCTAATATGGATTTAAGCAGGATTGGCTAGAGACTACTTGCAGACATGACCTGCTGTAACCTGCAGTAGCTTAGAACTGGGCATGTGATAGAACACAATGATCAGTGAGCATGCTGTGCGATACCGGAATGTTGGGAAATAAAACACAAATCCCATGTTATAAAGGAAAATCCACATCCACAGCACAATGAGAGGTAAAAGTCAGATTTCAAGGTCCTCTGCCATCTGATTGAGCCTTGTTCTGAGGCTTTAGTTGTCATATAATTTATTATCAAACTGAGTTCTTCTTTTAAACCGTGTACGTGTTTTTCTGTTTCCTACATGCTTTACATATTACACATAGTTGACTTCTACGAATGGTTTACATAACAGTTTGCATGAATCACAGTACATCCATGACATTAATTAACACTCTTATCAGGTGTGCAAAAGTTTTTATTAATTGTGGCTTATATAGAACATTTTTTCTTGATAAATGATCTTTTGAAAGACTCTATTTATTTTGGCTCTCCGCTGTGTCGTTTTCAGACACTCATTTATCAAAGGGCAAGTGAATTTGACTACATAATACAGAACTGCTAATAGATTATAAAATTCTGCTTCAACATGTTTTATTTAGTAAATTTTTTAGAAGAAATGTTGATTAAACTGTGTATATAAAAAAAATGATTATGTTTATGGTTGCTATTTGCTATTTAATATTTAATACTCACTCTTCTCAGTTTCATCACTCTATGCAATACATACTGGGACTACAGTATTTCCTATCAGTTGCTTTTATTTTAGGACACCTACAGGTAGTCTGTAAATGCCAACTTCAAATAAACAGGGCACGTAAATTATGTTTTTGACAGTTTTTGATAGTGAAAGTAAACAACATTTAATTTAATGAAACTTTCATCATGTACATAGAAATCTTTAATCTTTTCGTTTCCAAGAAATGTATTACGTGTATATAACATTCATTGTATACTAAATATTGCGATTCAACAGGTAGGCAAAAACTGATCTAAATGATTTTACATTGTCAAAATTCCTAATTCATTTTTTAAAATTTAAATGGCCAAAATCATTATTTTCAGCCAAACGTTGCCTTAAATGATTAATAAATGGTTACCAGGCTTCTTCATTTATGTTTAAAAGGAAAGCTAAGCATTATCTGCCCAATAATAATGAGGATATCGTACCAATTTAAATTATGCACTGTAACAAGATACATTCTTTAAAATGCAAGTAATCACATTTATAATATGATTTAATATTTACCCTATAATTAAATCAAATGTTATTTATTCAGTTATTTGCTAAAATATCAATTTCACTTGTTTTTGTTCTAAATAAAATGAATTTTCTACAACAAGGAATACGAATGTTTGCTTTTCTTTCCAGGCAACATTAGGCAAATCTGATTTAGCATGTCAAAATTAATCATTGTGGAACATTTTAAGTTCATTTTACTTTGCTCTGTTCCTCTGCTATAAGGCCTGTATAAATAAAGACCTCCTGTTTGAATACTGGCTTTCCACTGGGAATCAATATATTAAATAGAAGTCTTCATTTGCAAGTATTTGTGAACTGATAATGTATATTTTACAAATGCTTACAATAATATTTCAAATGCAAATCTTTAACTAAATATAGATTTTTTTTTTCTCTTGGAAGTTTATTTCCTGATTATTAAGAAGGAATAGGGATGGTTGGCTGACAAATGAAATTTTTGCTGTTCGCTGTGAATGCAAGCTTGAGTGCTTTGCAAATACATACAAGTTGCTAACTTTAACACTTGGGTTCCAGTTGCACATCCATCCGATGCTGCACAGCCATGCAACATAGAAGGTGGCACCCTAAAGATGACCATTTACATTTTTTATGGTGTAGATGACCTTTAAATACTTGCCCAAATCCAGATAAATGACAAACAAACAAAAAAATTTAATAACATAAATGTCCTGAATCAAACGGTGTGACACATGCATGGGTGTACACAGTGATGTGTCCAGCAAGTAGCATTAAAAGGACTCAAAGCATAAATTTTAAAGGGGTCTTTTCTCAAAAGGGCAATTATGTGAACCTTCTATACTTAATACCCTCTCAGTCTTGGCAATCAGTCTGGGCCAAGATGCTTTAGTCACAGCCAATGACCGAGCACCATTTCCGAAGCTGCAGAACATTAGCCTCTGCTGCTGTGTGGCATATATTTAACATGTGCAACAGCAGAGGTGGTCTCTACAAGCCGGCATAGGAACAAGGATGTAAGTAATGATACAAAACAAATTTAAAGGTAAGTATAATGCAAATTGTGTCATTGGGGAGCCTGAGGATACTTAAAAAAAGTTGAGAGGGTAGATATGCCCTTTAACCCTAACTTGTTTGGAGACCACAGTTGCCCTTTAAAGGGAGTCATTGTATAACTTTGGAGCTGCGCTTTAGTCTAAAGCAAACCATTTTACCTATGAATCTTCATGATAATGATTTTTACATCATGTGCATTGCTTTACCTTAATATGTGGTTTTAAGGGACCATCCAATAAAGAACAGTGCTAGGAATTTTTACATTCACCAAAATATAAATAGCCCTATTCACCAAGAGCCACAGTGCTGGTAACAGGGATTAAAGTGACGCTAACTGATTCACGTTCACTTAGACCACCTGCAGCTGCAAAAAGCTATTGACCAGTGGTTCTGCAGCCAACAGCTGTTTATAAAGGGATACTGCACCTTTAACAATCAGTAAAAAGGACGATACTATTGTAAATTACCGATACCGATCGTAAATCTACGATAACAAAATCATAGATTTACGATCCCTATAGAATACCATTGTGGTAGTTTACTGCAATGAGGGACACATTCCCGGTTTATTCATGTGTCTTTTATTGTGAGGAGATATGCACACAAAGTTTTTGGGCATTCCCCTTAGTCGGGTGCATAACATACCTGTGGCAGGTTTAAATACTTCTCTTCCTCCCTTAAATGGGAGGGGTTTGGTACATCCACAAAAGTGCTTTGCAAAAAGTGCTAGTGATGAAAAGTGCTTTAGTATGTCAAAATATAGCATTTTATTACAAATAGAGAATTTTAAAATTGTTCTGTATAAAGTTTTTGTTTATACAGCACTATAGCACTCAAAGTTTTATAGCACTTTTCATCACTAGCACTTTTTGTAACACACTTTAATGGATATACCAAATCACTTCCAAATAAGGGAGGAGGAAAGGTATATAAACCAGCCACACATACGTAATTTTATGCACCTGACAAAGGGGAAGCCACGAAAAACATCGTGCACATCTCTCTTTAAAACAAGACACACAAAGAAACTGTGAAAGCGTCCCTCATTGTATATAATTTTGTATATAGAATTACAATTGCCTGCCCTAATAGTTTGAATGCAAAACATATCCAGCTTGCAGCCGTTAATAATGGGGCTTAATAATTGTTAATGACTTTAGTGCATATTTCTTGCTAGTGTATGTTTCCCTCTGAAATGCATGCTCCGTAATGTTTTTATATACATTTATATACATAAACCTGGAACTTTAGAATAGTTTTTGCACTTTGTGAACTGAATTAATTATACCTATTACACTGTTACTACAGTATAGGTATTAGCCATTTGATTCATTGTTTTTAACTATTTTTATTATTCTCTAGATGATAACCTGTTGTTAAAAATAAAGGACTTTTTAGATTGCAAAAATTTGCCTTTTATTGACTGACAGGAGTTTATCCATTTCTATTAATAAGTCTTCAGTGGGGAATGATAAATTGGATTTATAGTGTTGCAGCAACAAAAATAAATGAATGCTTGCTCTAGTTGTCACTAGGGAGCAAAGACCTTATAATACATTGGTAGTTATTTTATCTTCAGACAGATCAGTTTTAAATCTATAAGCAGTGACACTGGAAACTGTTAGTTGACTTTTCCTGCTGTAAATACAGTACTGCCCTTCTATGAGTAATGGATGACAGTATCTCATGCCATTTGTGTGATATTAAAGAAAGGAGCACTTAAGTCCAGAAGTGATTAGGGCTAAAAAATAATAATAAAAAAATATATATATATTTTCTAATATCTTATATATATTATATATATATATATATATATATATATATATAATATATATATATAGATATAGAGAAAAGATAATCAATGCACATTCCTAGGCCCCATACAATATCATATTATTTGCACACTGGCTACTTTTATAACAAAGGGGTTTAAGTATACATTACTGTGATCCCATGATGAAAAGCCTTCCAACCACGTCAAGGTAACCCCTAAGTATGCCAGTGTGCAGATAATAGTGATATTGTATGGGGCCTAGTAATGTGCATTGATTATCTTTTCTATGTTTGCATAAATGTTTGACCAGATCAGTAGCACTGAAATGGAGAGGGAGAGGGGGAGAGAGAGAAGGGAAAGATACAGAGGGAAGAGAGAGAGAGAGGGGGAGGAGGAGAGAAAGATAAGGAAATAGAGAGAGAGTGGGGAGAGAGGCTCCAGGGAGACTCCAGGAAATTAGGCAACAGGAAAGGGGGTAATGTCATTTGTGTGTCGGCTATAAACCACCAAATGCTAGCAAGAGAGAGGTGAGTCAACTTCATATACCAGTTTGGCAAGGGCTGCAAGTTTGGGGAGTGTGCTCATTAGGGGGACTTTAATTGCCCTGACATTGATTGGTGGATGTGAGCTGCCATCACAGAAAAAACAATGAGTTCCTGAATTTGCTGCAGGATAATTTTCTCTCACAGGTGTTCCTACTAGAAAAGGAGCTCTGTTGGATCTGGTAATATCTAACATTGTGGAGCACATTATAGATATAAAGTAACTGGAGGCTTAGGGAATAGTGACCATAAATAGTGGTGTTTGAAATTTGTTATTAAAAGGAAAAGTGCGCTGGGTTAACAAAGCTTTTAATTGGGAAGGCAATTTTCCCAGGTTAAAAGCAGCTCTTCAGAATGTCAACTGGGATAATGTATTAACAGGTAAGGTACTGAACAGAAGTGGACTGTGTTCAAGGGGATTAAGCCAGTTCACATCCAAATTTATACCCTTGTAAGAAAAATAAATCCACGCGCATGTGGCTGAATTCTGATGTAGAGGCAAATGGAATGGAAGAAAAAGGCAGAGGGAACGAAAGGGCCTTTAGGGATTATAAAACTGTAACAAGAGGGTAAAAAAGCAATCAAACTAGATAAAATTAATAATGAAGTTAGGAATGCTGAGCTGAACAAAGCATCACTAGCCTAGCCTTTTTTAAAGTATATTAATAGTAAGAAGATGAGGACTGAGAATGTGGCACCATTAATTAATGGGGATAAGTTAGTTACGGGGGATGTCGATAAAGCAAATGTCTTGAATACTTTTTTTCCTTAACAAGAATATCCAACTAAATATAGAGTATGTACAAAATGGTATAAAAGATTTAAGTGCACTTTGTTTAACCGAGGATATGGACAGAAAGAACTAAAAAAGTTTATTATTTAGTTATATTATAAATCTCCTGGACCATATAAATACATCTTTGGGTACTTAGGGAGCTAAGATCAGTTTATCTAGGCCATGTTTCTTATTTTTGCAGATTCCTCATGTCCGGAGGTGTGCCTCTGGATTGGAAAAAGGCTGATGTTATTCCAATATTCAAAAAGGGTAGCATTCACAGCCGGGTAATTACAGGCCTGTAAGTTTAACTTTAGTGGTGGGGAAGATCCTGGAAAGTTTAATAAGGGAACATGTTCTAGAGTATCTTTCAGGACTGACTTATAAGTAGTAACCAGCATGGATTTAGGAGGAATAGATCTTGTCGAACTAACTTGCTTGGCTTTTATGCGGAAGTAAGTAGAAATTTAGACTCTGGCAAGCAGTAGATGTAGTTTACTATAATCACCCTCCTGACTCTGAGGAGAGAGCATTGATTTCACTGCTTATTCTATTATAGAATATTAGCAGGAACCTTAATTGTTGTTCAATGTACTGGCTGTAAAAACAATACCATTTGCTATGCTCAAAAGTAGAAGTAGGAAGAGTCCTTGTATTGTATGGCAAAGGGGTATGCACATAGTTATTTTAAATATTATCAGGGAGATTCAATAAAGTTCTTACGTTAAAAATGGTGCTAAATTTGTCCCAGCCAATTAGATCTATTTTTAACATTTGAAAGCTACATCCGATTGGCTGGGACAAAATTAGCTCCATTTTTAACAATAATAACTTGATTGAATCTCCCTGTATGCATTATACATTGGTATTTTAAATTGACCATTACAGGAAACTATAATTCTTCCCAACCACCACGTGTGTGCCCCCTATTTATTTATAAATCCAAAATAAAACATCTTACATTTCAGCTGTCAACCAAGTGTCTTACTCTCATAAACTATTCTTCTGTGAGCAGTTTGCTCCAGCTGGAATGGTGACAGAGTTTTGACAGTTAGAATTCTGTAAGCTGTGTGCAGTTTTGTGGGGAAAAAGTCAGGTCAGATTGAAGTGGGGCAGCACGGTGGCTCAATGGTAAGCACTGGTGCCTTGCAGTGCTGAAGTCCTAAGTTAGTATCCACCTTTGAACACATGTACAAGGAGTTTGTATGTTCTCCCCTTGCTTGCATGGGTTTCATAAAGACATACTGGTAGGTTGTATGTGTCAAATAAATGTCTTAGATTGTAGCTCTTAGGCAAGGCCTGATGTGAATGTATAAATGTAATGGCAAAGTGCTACAGAAGATACTGGCTCTATATAAATCCACAATAACAATAATAACAATAATAATAATAATAATAATAATAAAAAAGTGGGAGTGGTTAAAAGAGGGGGGGGATACTGCTCCCAATCAAAACAGGTGCTGGATTGAAGGCATGTAGCACACACACCACAGCACATATTGCTATTTACACTTATTTATTTATAGATTAAGATGAGGGAAAGCATTTTTATTTTTTTTCAGTATAGTGTCCCTTAACAAAAAATCCCTAAAGCCTATACAAATACAATTTTTATTTCACCCTTTCACAATTACGTCCTAAGTTAATTGTAGTTTACATAGAATCACTTTACAAAAGAACACGTTCCCTGCAATAACAATTCCTAGGCAGAACATCAATGCAAAATAGGCGGAAGTAACTTTTCCCAAGGTTCACCGCATTCGCTGCCGGTAGAAAGGAACATCAGAGTCTCTTCATATATTAAAACGTGAGCTTTATTAACAACATTCTAAAAACACAAACGCCGAACCCTGATGCGTTTCGAGCGATACCCTCCCTCTTAGTCATAGGCAATTTCAAAGAGCAAACTAGCTTGGTTAAATACCGGTTAACGGACTCTTTGAAGTGTAATCCGATTGGTGGACAGACACCCACGTGTTCCAAAGCCGGGCAGGTGCTAAATGCTACACTGCTTACAGCCGCTCGGTGATTCTAAATCTTAAAGGCATCGGTGTGTCTATTAAGCCTTGCTTGTAGTATATATTAAAACATAATAACTACTTTAAAGGGCATCTATAGTGGGAAATTAACTTTTTTTTCTTTCTTTTCATGTGTTCTATAATTCCCCACAACCCCTACAGTGTCTTCACTTTTTTCAATTCCCTCTCTGTCCTGAGATACACCAGTTAAACTCATTGCTTTTTCTGTGATGGCAGTTTCACTACACCAATCAATGTCAGGGTAATTAAAGTCCCCCAAATGAGCACACTCCCCAAACTTGCAGCCCTTGCCAACTGTATATGAAGTGGGCTCACCTCCTCTCTGCTAGCATTTGGTGGTTTATAGCAGACACCAACAATGACATTGCCCCCTTTCTGTTTCCTAATTTCCTGGAGTCTCCCTGGACCTTCTCTCCCACTCTCTCTTTATTTCTTCTCTTTCTCTCCTCCCCTCCCCCCTCTCCTCTCTCTCTTCCCTCTGTATCTTTCCCTTCTCTCTCTCCCCCTCTCCTCTCTCCATTTCAGTGCTACTGATCTGGTCAAACATTTATGCAAACATAGAAAAGATAATCAATGCACATTACTAGGCTGTGTGCAGTTTTGTGGGGAAAAAGTCAGGTCAGACTGAAGTGGGGCAGCACGGTGGCTCAATGGTAAGCACTGGTGCCTTGCAGTGCTGAAGTCTTGAGTTAGTATCCACCTTTGAACACATGTACAAGGAGTTTGTATGTTCTCCCCGTGCTTGCATGGGTTTCATAAGACATACTGGTAGGTTGTATTTGTCAAATAGTGCTTAGATTGTAAGCTCTTAGGAGCAAGGCCTGATGTGAATGTATAAATGTAATGCAAGTGCTACAGAAGATACTGGCTCTAATAAATCCACAATAACAATAATAACAATAATAATAAATAATAATAAAAAGTGGAGTGGTTAAAAGAGGGGGGGGGGATACTGCTCCCAATCAAAACAGGTGCTGGATTGAAGGCATGTAGCACACACACCACAGCACATATTGCTACTTACACTTATTTATTTATAGATTAAGATGAGGGAAAGCATTTTTATTTTTTTTCAGTATAGTGTCCCTTACAAAAAATCCCTAAAGCCTATACAAATACAATTTTTATTTCACCCTTTCACAATTACGTCCTAAGTTAATTGTAGTTTACATAGAATCACTTTACAAAAGAACACGTTCCTGCAATACAATTCCTATGCAGAACACATGCAATAATAGGCGGAAGTAACTTTTCCCAGGTTCACCGCATTCGCTGCCGGTAGAAAGAACATCAAGTCTCTTCATATATTAAAACGTGAGCTTTATTAACAACATTCTAAAAACACAAACGCCAGAACGCCTGATACGTTTCGAGCGATACCCTCCCTCTTAGTCATAGGAAATTTCAAAGAGCAAACTAGCTTGGTTAAATACCGGTTAACGGACTCTTTGAAGTGTAATCCGATTGGTGGACAGACCCCCACATGTGCTAAATGCTACACTGCTTACAGCCGCTCGGTGATTCTAAATCTTAAAGGCATACGATGTGTCATTAAGCCTTGCTTGTAAGTATATATTAAAACAAATAACTACTTTCTTTTTATGTGTTCTATAATTCCCCACAACCCCAACATGTCTTCACTTTTTTCAGATTCCCTCTCTTCCTGAGATACTCCAGTTAGAAGAATAAGTGATGGCATTACTCTACTCCTACTTGGACTGTCAATCAATCCCTGACTGATCCCCCTCCCCGCTCTGTAATAAACATAGAGTAAGACCATAAGCAGGGGGAGAGAGGTGCTTTGATGGTAGATATAAGTCTGCACTTGACCCCCCTTCTAACAGCTTTCACTGATTGATGATGGGTCACAAGAGAGAGATTGTAAACTGTACTGTCTCCTTCTTCTTCCGAGTCTCCAGGATAGCTTGCTTTCTATTGGCAACTGTGCGTGGTGTGTTTTTCCAGAATGTTGAACTTTTAACTTCTACTGCACATGATAAGCTTGTCGGTTAGCGGAGTTGAGACATGGAGGAGGTAACAGAGGGGAGGGGGAAGGGGGAGTCTGCACACAGATCTGACACCATGGTTAAACAAAGTCACTGACATGAGATAGGATTAAGGCAGCACAGAGTACATGAATTTAACTTTGCAAAGGAGCAATGTGTTTTTTTTCACTATAGATGCCCTTTAAAACATTCTTTAGTACTTAATAAAGCTACTTATTTGTTTTATATATATATATGAATGATAAATGATATTACCTCCTGTATAAAGAATGTCTATATATAGTATAATATGAACGCTATTGTACATTTGTATTACTACTACTTTTAGCTAAGAAACTGATAACAAACTAAGCAAACCTACAGAGAAGCATCTTATTATATACATACATCCAAACAACAGCCTGGAGAGACCTGGGATACAATATAGATACTTTACATTATTTGCCTCAATCTTTGTAAAGATTCATTGGGATGATAGACTTAATACATATTGTTCACATAGAATTAACTTGGAAAGACTATTAATCACATACCCTTATTCCTAAGTATAGGACATATACAAATTTGCAAGTTCTACAGAAATATAGGGAGGTATGGAAAAAGCCTAAAAGGCCTATATATAATACAGAATCAGAAAAACATATTAGCCCATATACATGAATATCACAGATTGAGTTAAGACCATAGGGAACTCTGGTATTCAAAGCTTGTGAAGGTTCTCATTCATCCAGGTCATGGTATATCTGTTGTATTCAGTAAGACAACTGGACTTGAAATGTAGTTCTTGAAGACGTTCGCTAGTCTCTGACTGGCTTTCTCTGGCTATCTGGCTATCTGGTATTCAAAGTAAAAATCCAGTCTACTTCTTTTTTCCTTAATATATGTACTCTATCCTTATTCCTATCATCTGGGGTTCATATTGACCCCCTGTACTTTAAGATATTTAATGTTACTGTTATTACACATTTGAAAATGTCAAGCTATCGACTTTTAGGGTTGTTATTTTTTACATCTCTACTAGTTCTCTAATTCTATCTTTTAAAGATCTAGATGTGCTCCCCACATATTGTATGTTACAAGACTGACACGTTATCATATACACTACATATCTAGTTTTGCAATTAATATATTCTTTATTGTTGTATGTCATATTAGTATTAGTGTTTCTGAAGCTATTACTTACTAAATATGATTGTAAGTAATACACCTTTTAGACCACATTTGTGGTACCTTTAGTTTTTAACCACATAGTGTCTTTCTGTACCTGGTTACGTACCATATTTGGGGATAAAATGTCACCTAACGATTGTGCTTTTCTTGGGATGCATTCAAAACCTTGGTCCAAAACCTCTCTAAGTATTTCATCTTCTAGCAATACTGTTAAATATTTTTTTATGATTTGTTTAATTAATTTATATTGTGGGCTATACTTGTAATAAATTTGAAACTTTCATTGTGTTCACTACTAATTTTCCCATTTCCTCTACTCTCAAATTTTTCTTGTCTTTAAACCTCTTATTCACTTTTTGTTTTGGTCTTCTAAACTTTTACTGCTATATCCTCTTGCTAGCAATCTTTCTGTTAACTCTGCTTCTGCTTCCCTTATTCTTGTTCTTTAGAACAATTCCTCTTTGTTCTAATATATTGTCCATATGGAATAGAGTTGATGCATTTCGCTGGATGACATGAATCACTCTTAATATGGTGTTTTTTGCTATTGGCTTCCTAAAATGCCGTAATGTATTAATATTACCTTATGCATAATAGTTAAATCTAAGAACATGTGGATCCCCAAAAAACCACTAAGACTCAAATTACAGTGGTTATTGTTTAGGTCGCTAATTGTTTCCTCACATTCCTTTTCTGTACCCGACCATATCTATATGATATCATCTATGTATCTCTTATTTTGCAGGATAGGGGGGGTGGGTGGTTAAAGACAAATGTTGGTATAAAAATTCTCTCCTCCCACCAGCCCAGAAATAAATTAGCGTAGGTGGGAGAGAATTTTGCACCCTCGCCCCACATACCTGCACATAGTACGTATTGTCATACTTAAAGTAATTATGGGTAAGTAAGTATCTGATGGAATCTATAATATAGTCTTTCCACTCTTTTGGATACACCACATACCTGTTTAAGTGATTCTTATAGCTTCAAGGCCCACATCATGTGGTATATTTGAGTATAGTGCTGTGACATCTACAGTCACCAAATGATGACTAGAACTCCAAGTCAGACTCTCCACAAATTGTTTAGTTTGTGTCGTATCTTTAAGATATGAATCTAATCTTTTTACAAAAGATTGTAAAATGATGTCAATACAATTGTACAGGCCCTCATACAAATGTTTCTTTTAATAACTATAACAAATCTGCACATAAAAAATGCTAGCAATACTTTCACAAAACTTTCTGAAAATATTAACTCAAACAGTTTTTTCATTGATATGCAAGATGTTTCTTTTAATACATCTATCAAAATAGTGCATTAAAAATGTTTTAGAAGTTCATTCAGATACTGAAGCCTTTGATCAGAATGTTGCTCCTGAGTAATCTGACATTGTATTGTAAAACGTCAGTATAAAGTATGACAAACTAGAACACATACAATCAAAAGTGCATTTCCAAAAAGACCGCACAGTAGCAATTGCATGTAAATGCTGAACCAACTGTGTAACTACACAGTGAGAAATGTTTCAAGCATTTTTTTTTTCTTTATTAATGCAGTTTTAAAAAAAAGTCTTGGTTTGAAGCATTAAGCAAGAAATAGCATAAAAAGGTATTAATGGAGTCTATCAACACTTTTATCATTTTGGTAGCTATCATTTGACAAAAAGCCTTGCACAGCTGTAACCACAAGGACTCAATAGTCAATAGGTCTATTTATTCTAAATGATGTTGGCAGAGGGCCGAAAGTCATAATATAATTCATTGTTCTTTCTACATTTGAAAATCCTAAAATGCACTTATTGAAGTATTAAATCAAGGTAGATGGACACTGTAAATCTTAACCCCCTATTTTTCTTCTTTTCATTTCAGAAGAGGATTTAATGGTATTAGTATTTAGACACAAAAGGCACATAGACCCAAAGTAAAACTGCAATAATTTATTGAATGTCATGTAACATATTTTATGTAATTATACCAATTTGAATTATGAATATTTTATTCTTGTTTGTTTATATAAATATACATTTTTTGTGGATATTATGATGTATGAAATCCCAGGGAATAACATCTAAGAATGGGGGGGGGAGTGAGCAAATAATCTCTTACATGTGATTTGAAACAGTGTGCTAGAATCTCTTTCACATGCCTAGACAAATTCTAAGCAAGAAATCAACATTTTCAAGTTTTTCATTTGACCATAGAAAATTATTTCAGAGACAGACACAGTGGGTGAAGAAAATGTTGTTTTCAACACAGTCCCAAACTCTGAAAAGATGGCTTCCTATTTTGTTTCTTAAAATGGCATTTCTAGAATTTCCATAATAATAAGCAGATCTTTACTGGAGGGGGCTTGAAAGTGAGGGCCTTTGAGGTTATGTTGCTAGGGTGGCTTAAAACCATTATTGTCTTACTTTAGAAAATAATCTGTAAACTATATCTATACAAAAATAATATAACTCGCTTTTCACAAAAAAATGTTGGCTCTACAAAGAAGTCTCATATTCCTTCCCTACCGTATGGCGAGTGTAGAACAAATGTAACCCAAACCTTTTAGATCTATATAACTATGTTACTAGAAGAAACGCTGGTGTAAAAAACTACATCAATGATGAGTGAAATATTTCAGCATGTTTAAAAAATCCTGTGAATTCAATGTCTCTGCTGCCCATGAAAAAATCATGAATGTGTTGCTGAAAAAAGATTAACCTTCTGTGAAAGAATGTATGGATTCATGTCATGGTCTTAGATTTCAGTGGATGCTCATATTGTTCTGTGTCATCTCTATTTTTATGCTAGTGATAAAAGAGAGGACTGCCTGGGAGCTGGGACAAAGTGATTAAGGTATAAGGAAAACAAGGGTGAGAAGATAGGAGAAAAGTCAAAAATGGAAAGATTATCTGCCTTTATTTCAACTTAAGTTATAGCAATTTTAACTTAAACTACAGATTTCAATGTTGCTGTGATTTTACTTACTAAAATATATACCGTTAGCTGAATTGAACATTTAATTAGGGAATATATAACTACAATATATAATTATTTGGGAATATTAAGAAACATATAATTAATAAACCAAATACAAAAAATGATTAATGAGACACTAATTTGCTAACTAATAAAGAAGAAAAAAAAGAGGTGGATATTCTCACCCTCCAGTTTTTAGTCTCTATTTGGAGGCACATCCATTCAGTGCCAATTTTTGGCTCCTGTCATCCTCAAAGGCCATGCAGATACTGTATTAGTAAAGCCTGGATGCCATATTTTAAAGGATAAGTACACACCGTATTTGTAACTTGTTGTTAGTGGTAGCTGTCCTATAGCTGTCCTATAGATTCTTGTACAAGTCATTCTGAATTGAGAAAGCCAGTCGGATGACTAGCGAAACGTCTTCAGAACTACATTTCAAGTCCATTTGATCTAATTGAATACAAATATGTCCTATAGTGAATAATTTTGGTGTTTATTTTTGCAACACAGACGTTGGCATGCATGTGCTCATGACATCATCACACACACGCCAGCTCAACAGTCAGGCAGATCTTGTGCCTTCCTCTCCTCCAAATCCCGCAAGAGGAAGGTGTGAGATCTGCCTGACTGTTGAGCTGCGCGCATGATGATGTCACTGAGTGCACTTTGTAGCTTTTAGCACTTTTTTATGCACTACTGTACCTTTAACATTGTTGTTCACCAGTTTGACCACTAGAGGGTCCACCTACATTTTCTCCTCCCCCTATTTAAAAGGATTTTGCACGTGGCACTTTTATATAAGTATGTCTGAGGAAGGTACCTGCGAGTAACGAAATGTCACAATTAAAGTTTTAGTCTGGTGTGCCCACCCTTTCTATTTCTTTGCATACTGTACATACAGTAAACACCAGGATAAATTGCTAGTTACACCAGAGCAGAGAGATTTTTTTAATGTAAACCATGGTATTCAGTATTACTTGTGACTAAGTTCTGAAAGTGCAGATTCAGTAATAAACTGTATCGGTCGTCCTTAAAATATATCTTCTAATTTGTATCTTGTTTTTTATTATATAACCAATGACACTTTCCCTTTTCTTTGCATTTATTTCATGTGCTGCCTTGTTGTATTGATATAGGCAATTAACTTAAATAATAATAGCAGAGATCTGCTGCAATGCAAGTAAAAGAACATTTTCCATTTACTGATCACTGAGTTTAATAATTTGCTAATCAATGTATCATAATACATTTTTGTAATAATGGAAAAGCAGTAAAATAGTGACCTCCAGGTCATCTCTACCTATTTAATATTTACCTCATTTAAGAATTAAGAGGGTTAATTTGTTTATGACACAGCGTAATTTTTTCCCCCTGCATACAGAGCAAGTGTTACTGTTTGGATTCTGCTCAAAGCGAATTTTATAAATACAGCGCTTCATAATATTACTAACCTGTTGTTGGTGGCATTAGCAGCTCTGAAAATAGCTGTGAGTAAAGATAGTTACTTCAAAAGTTGCAAATCTTTAGTGTCAATTGAATGCTGTTGTTCGATACATCTAGTCTGGTGCCACCGTATTTAGTAAAATATTTTTTTTTGCCGTATTAGTCTAATATATGTAGTAAAAAGTAGAGTACTGTGATACTTTTAATGGACTTACTGTTTTTTAAGTAGACAAGCTTTCGAGGATCTACCCTCTTCCTCAGGTCAGAGCAGTACTGTTTTGATAGAGCTTTCGAGGGTAGATGCCTCGAAAGCTTGTCTACTTAAATAAACGGTTAGTCCATTAAAAGTATCATAGTACTCTACTTTTTACTAACCGTATTTAGTGGCTTTTGAAAGAGCATATTTTACAGCTACCCACGGCTTTTAAAAAAGCAATTGTGCCACTTATCTATAGTTGGCTGTGGGCATAAGAATTTTTGTTCTGGGTTTTAAATGCTGTGGGTGTTTTTACGTACACTTTTTGGCTTGGTGGTCCCTAGTACTGGTAGCCTGGCTTTGGTTAGGGGGTGGGACATCTGACCACATTGGGGGTTACCTCTCTAGGCATGCTGGGAGTGGTAGGCTTCTCGTAATGCAGGTCTTGCTGGTTTGGATGTCATCGGTACCAGTGACTCAGCAGGGGTATACATACAGCCAGAAGAGGCACCATGCGCCATTTTAAGTTGTAGCTAGGCTGCCGGGAGACAAGTGGTATGGGTGGTCTGACGCGTTTCAGGCCGGAACCCT
The DNA here is from genome assembly GCA_019447015.1 of Hymenochirus boettgeri. Taxonomy (NCBI): domain Eukaryota; kingdom Metazoa; phylum Chordata; class Amphibia; order Anura; family Pipidae; genus Hymenochirus; species Hymenochirus boettgeri. The sequence continues at coordinate 219,431,194 of CM033470.1, read as the reverse complement.
TACTCATAGACTCATGGTGGGTGACCAAGTTCTCTAAAGTGCCGAGCTACTGTAAGCTCTATATATATACGTAGAAAAGATAATCAATGCACATTCCTAGGCCCCATACAATATCATATTATTTGCACACTGGCATACTTTATAAACAAAGGGGTTTAAGTATACATTACTGTGATCACATGAATGAAAAGCCTTCCAACCACGTCAAGGTAACCCCTAAGTATGCCAGTGTGCAGATAATATGATATTGTATGGGGCCTAGTAATGTGCATTGATTATCTTTTCTATGTTTGCATAAATGTTTGACCAGATCAGTAGCACTGAAATGGAGAGAGGAGAGGGGGAGAGAGAGAAGGGAAAGATACAGAGGGAAGAGAGAGAGGAGAGGGGAGGGGAGAGAGAGAAAGATAAGGGAAATAGAGAGAGAGTGGGGAGAGAGGCTCCAGGGAGACTCCAGGAAATTAGGCAACAGGAAAGGGGGTAATGTCATTTTTGGTGTCTGCTATAAACCACCAAATGCTAGCAGAGAGGAGGTGAGTCAACTTCATATACAGTTGGCAAGGGCTGCAAGTTTGGGGAGTGTGCTCATTATGGGGGACTTTAATTGCCCTGACATTGATTGGTGGAGTGGAACTGCCATCACAGAAAAAAGCAATGAGTTCCTGAATTTGCTGCAGGATAATTTTCTCTCACAGGTGGTTCCTACTAGAAAAGGAGCTCTGTTGGATCTGGTAATATCTAACATTGTGGAGCACATTATAGATATAAAGGTAACTGGAGGCTTAGGGAATAGTGACCATGAAATAGTGGTGTTTGAAATTTGTTATTAAAAGGAAAAGTGCGCTGGGTTAACAAAGACTTTTAATTTCGGGAAGGCAAATTTTCCCAGGTTAAAAGCAGCTCTTCAGAATGTCAACTGGGATAATGTATTAACAGGTAAAGGTACTGAACAGAAGTGGACTGTGTTCAAGGGGATTTTAAGCCAGTTCACATCCAAATTTATACCCTTGTAAGAAAAATAAATCCACGCGCATGTGGCTGAATTCTGATGTAAAGAGGCAAATGGAATGGAAGAAAAAGGCAGAGGGAACGGAAAGGGCCTTTAGGGATTATAAAACTGTAACAAGGAGGGTAAAAAAGCAATCAAACTAGATAAAATTAATAATGAAGTTAGGATAGCTGAGCTGAACAAAGCATCACTAAGCCTAGCCTTTTTTAAAGTATATTAATAGTAAGAAGATGAGGACTGAGAATGTGGCACCATTAATTAATGGGGATAAGTTAGTTACGGAGGATGTCGATAAAGCAAATGTCTTGAATACTTTTTTTCAGATATCATAGAGTATAGTAGCAATAATGGTATAAAAGATTTAAGTGCACTTTGTTTAACCGAGGATATGGTACAGAAAGAACTAAAAAAGTTTATTATTTAGTTATATTAATAAATCTCCTGGACCATTTAAAATACATCTTTGGGTACTTAGGGAGCTAAGATCAGTTTATCTAGGCCATTGTTTCTTATTTTTGCAGATTCCCTCATGTCCGGAGGTGTGCCTCTGGATTGGAAAAAGGCTGATGTTATTCCAATATTCAAAAAGGGTAGTCATTCACAGCCGGGTAATTACAGGCCTGTAAGTTTAACTTTAGTGGTGGGGAAGATCCTGGAAAGTTTAATAAGGGAACATGTTCTAGAGTATCTTTCAGGGACTGACATTATAAGTAGTAACCAGCATGGATTTAGGAGGAATAGATCTTGTCGAACTAACTTGCTTGGCTTTTATGCGGAAGTAAGTAGAAATTTAGACTCTGGCATAGCAGTAGATGTAGTTTACTATAATCACCCTCCTGACTCTGAGGAGAGAGCATTGATTTCACTGCTTATTCTATTAATAGAATATTAGCAGGAACCTTAATTGTTGTTCAATGTACTGGCTGTAAAAACAATACCATTTGCTATGCTCAAAAGTAGAAGTAAGGAAGAGTCCTTGTATTTGTATGGCAAAGGGGTATGCACATAGTTATTTTAAATATTATCAGGGAGATTCAATAAAAGTTCTTATCGTTAAAAATGGTGCTAAATTTGTCCCAGCCAATTAGATCTATTTTTAACATTTGAAAGCTAACATCCGATTGGCTGGGACAAAATTAGCTCCATTTTTAACAATAATAACTTGTATTGAATCTCCCTGTATGCATTATACATTGGTATTTTAAATTGACCATTACAGGAAACTATAATTCTTCCCAACCACCACTGTGGTGCCCCCTATTTCTTTATAAATCCAAAATAAAACATCTTACATTTCAGCTGTCAACCAAGTGTCTTACTCTCATAAACTATTCTTCTGTGAGCAGTTTTGCTCCAGCTGGAATGGTGACAGAGTTTTGACAGTTAGAATTCTGTAAGCTGTGTGCAGTTTTGTGGGGAAAAAGTCAGGTCAGATTGAAGTGGGGCAGCACGGTGGCTCAATGGTAAGCACTGGTGCCTTGCAGTGCTGAAGTCCTAAGTTAGTATCCACCTTTGAACACATGTACAAGGAGTTTGTATGTTCTCGCACTGCACTCACCACTGCGGCCCTTGCTTGCATGGGTTTCATAAAGACATACTGTAGGTTGTTAGTGTCAAATAAATGTGCTTAGATTGTAAGCTCTTAGGAGAAGGCCTGATGTGAATGTATAAATGTAATGGCAAAGTGCTACAGAAGATACTGGCTCTATATAAATCCACAATAACAATAATAACAATAATAATAATAATAATAATAATAAAAAAGTGGGAGTGGTTAAAAGAGGGGGGGGATACTGCTCCCAATCAAAACAGGTGCTGGATTGAAGGCATGTAGCACACACACCACAGCACATATTGCTATTTACACTTATTTATTTATAGATTAAGATGAGGGAAACATTTTTATTTTTTTCAGTATAGTGTCCCTTAACAAAATCCCTAAAGCCTATACAAATACAATTTTTTATTTCACCCTTTCACAATTACGTCCTAAGTTAATTGTAGTTTACATAGAATCACTTTACAAAAGAACACGTTCCTGCAATAACAATTCCTATGCAGAACATCAATGCAAAAATAGGCGGAAGTAACTTTTCCCAAGGTTCACCGCATTCGCTGCCGGTAGAAAGGAACATCAGAGTCTCTTCCTATATAAAAACGTGAGCTTTATTAACAACATTCTAAAAACACAAACGCCAGAACGCCTGATGGTTTCGAGCGATACCCTCCCTCTAGTCTAGGCAATTTCAAAGAGCAAACTAGCTTGGTTAAATACCGGTTAACGGACTCTTTGAAGTGTAATCCGATTGGTGGACAGACACCCACGTGTTCCAAAGCCGGGCAGGTGCTAAATGCTACACTGCTTACACCGCTCGGTGATTCTAAATCTTAAAGGCATACGGTGTGTCTATTAAGCCTTGCTTGTAAGTATATATTAAAACATAATAACTACTTTAAAGGGCATCTATAGTGGGAAAATTAACTTTTTTTTCTTTCTTTTCATGTGTTCTATAATCCCCACAACCCCTACAGTGTCTTCACTTTTTTCAGATTCCCTCTCTGTCCTGAGATACCCCAGTTAAACTCATTGCTTTTTTCTGTGATGGCAGTTTCCACTACACCAATCAATGTCAGGGTAATTAAGTCCCCCATAATGAGCACACTCCCCAACTTGCAGCCCTTGCCAACTGTATATGAGTGGGCTCACCTCCTCTCTTGCTAGCATTTGGTGGTTTATAGCAGCACCCACAATGAACATTGCCCCCTTTCCGGTTTCCTAATTTCCTGGAGTCTCCCTGAGCCTCTCTCCCCACTCCTCTTTATTTCCCTTCTCTTTCTCTCCCCCCCTCTCCTCTCTCTCTTCCCTCTGTATCTTTCCCTTCTCCTCTCTCTCCTCTCTCCCCTCTCCTCTCTCCATTTCAGTGCTACTGATCTGTCAAACATTTATGCAAACATAGAAAAGATAATCAATGCACATTACTAGGCTGTGTGCAGTTTTTGGGAAAAAGTCAGGTCAGACTGAAGTGGGGCAGCACGGTGGCTCAATGGTAAGCACGGGTGCCTTGCAGTGCTGAAGTCTTGAGTTATTATCCACCTTTGAACACATGTACAAGGAGTTTGTATGTTCTCCCCGTGCTTGCATGGGTTTCATAAAGACTACTGGTAGGTTGTTGTGTCAAATAAATGTGCTTAGATTGTAAGCTCTTAGGGCAAGGCCTGATGTGAATGTATAAATGTAATGGCAAAGTGCTACAGAAGATACTGCCTCTATATAAATCCACAATAACAATAATAACAATAATAATAAATAATAAAAAAGTGGGAGTGGTTAAAAGAGGGGGGGGGATACTGCTCCCAATCAAAACAGGTGCTGGATTGAAGGCATGTAGCACACACACCACACACATATTGCTACTTACACTTATTTATTTATGATTAAGATGAGGGAAAGTATTTTATTTTTTTTCAGTATAGTGTCCCTTAACAAAAAATCCCTAAAGCCTATACAAATACATTTTTTTATTTCACCCTTTCACAATTACGTCCTAAGTTAATTTGTAGTTTACATAGAATCACTTTACAAAAGAACACGTTACCTGCAATAACAATCCTATGCAGAACATCAATGCAATAATAGGCGGAAGTACTTTTCCCAAGGTTCACCGCATTCGCTGCCGGTAGAAAGGAACATCAGAGTCTCTTCATATATTAAAACGTGAGCTTTATTACAACATTCTAAAAACACAAACGCCAGAACGCCTGATACGTTTCGAGCGAAACCCTCCCTCTTAGTCATAGGAAATTTCAAAGAGCAAACTAGCTTGGTTAAATACCGGTTAACGACTCTTTGAAGTGTAATCCGATTGGTGGACAGACACCCACATGTGTAAATGCTACACTGCTTACAGCCGCTCGGTGATTCTAAATCTTAAAGGCATACGATGTGTCTATTAAGCCTTGCTTGTAAGTATATATTAAAACAAAATAACTACTTTCTTTTTATGTGTTCTATAATTCCCACAACCCCAACATGTCTTCACTTTTTCAGATTCCCTCTCTGTCCTGAGATACTCCAGTTAGAAGAATAAGTGATTGCATTACTCTACTCCTACTTGGACTCAATCAAATCCCTGACTGATCCCCCCTCCCTGCTCTGTAATAAATAGAGATAAAGGCATAAGCAGGGGAGAGAGGTAGCTTTGAGGTAGATATAAGTCTGCACTTGACCCCCCTTCTTACAGCTTTCACTGATTGATGATGGGTCACAAAGAGAGAGATTGTAAACTGTACTGTCATCCTCTTCTCCGAGTCTCCAGGATAGCTTGCTTTCTATTGGCAACTGTGCGTGGTGTGTTTTTTCCAGAATGTTAAACTTTTAACTCCTACTGCACATGATAAGCTTGTCGTTAGCGGAGTTGAGACATGGAGGAGGTAACAGAGGGGAGGGGGAAGGGGAAGTGCTGCACAGAGATCTGACACCATGGTTAAACAAGTCACTGATAGATGGATTAAGGCAGCACAGAGTACATGAATTTAACTTTGCAAAGGAGCATGTGTTTTTTTCACTATAGATGCCCTTTAAAACATTCTTTAGTACTTAATAAAGCTACTATTATTGTTTTAATATATATATGAATGATAATGATATTACCTCCTGTATAAAGAATGTCTATATATAGTATAATATGAACGCTATTGTACATTTGATTTACTACGTTTAGCTAAGAAACTGATAACAAACTAAGCAACCTACAGAGAAGCATCTTATTATATACATACATCCAAACAACAAGCCTGGAGAGACCTGGGATCTAATATTAGATACTTTACATTAACTTTGCCTCAATCTTTGTAAGATTCATTGGGATGATGAAGACTTAATACATATTGTTCACATAGAATTAACTTGGAAGAGACGTATTAATCACATACCCTTATTCCTAAGTATAGGACATATATACAAATTTGCAAGTTCTACAGAATATAGGGAGGTATGGAAAAAGCCTAAAAGGCCTATATATAATACAGAATACAGAAAAACATATTACCCATACAATGAAATATCACAGATTGAGTTAAGACCATAGGGAAACTCTGGTATTCAAGTAAAATCCATTCTACTTCTTTTTTTCTTAAGATATGTACTCTATCCTTATCCTATCATCTGGGTTACATATTGTACCCCCTGTACTTTAAGATATTTATGTTACTGTTATTACACATTTGAAAATGTCAAGCTATCGAACTTTTAGGGTTTTTATTTTTTACATCTCTACTATGTTCTCTAATTCTATCTTTTAAAGTCTAGATGTGCTCCCCCCATATTGTATGTTACAAGACTGACACGTTATCATATACACTACATATCTAGTTTTGCAATTAATATATTCTTTATTGTTGTATGTCATATTAGTATTAGTTTTCTGAAGCTATTACTTACTAAGATATGATTGTAAGTAATACACCTTTTAACCCACATTTGTAGGACCTTTAGTTTTTAACCACATAGTGTCTTTCTGTACCTGGTTACGTACCATATTTGGGGATAAAATGTCCCCTAACGATTGTGCTTTTCTTGGATGCATTCAAAACCTTGGTCCAAAACCTCTCTAAGTATTTCATCTCTAGCAATACTGTTAAATATTTTTTTATGATTTGTTTAATTAATTTATATTGGGGCTATACTTAGTAATAATTTGAAACTTTCATTGTGTTCACTACTAATTTTCCCATTTCCTCTACTTTCTAAATTTTTCTTGTCTTTAAACCTCTTATTCACTTTTTTTTGTGTCTTCTCTAAACTTTTACTGCTATATCCTCTTGCTAGCAATCTTTCTGTTAACTCTGCTTCTGCTCCCTATATTCTTGTTCTTTAGAACAATTCCTCTTTGTTCTAATATATTGTCCATGGAATAGAGTTGATGCATTCCCCTGGATGACAGAATCAGCTCTTAATATGGTGTTTTTTGCTATTGGCTTCCTAAAATGCCGTAATGTATTAAATATACCTAGCATGATAGTTAAATCTAAGAAATCAATGGATTGATCCCCAAAAAACCACGTAAGACTCAAATTACAGTGGTTATTGTTTAGGTCGCTAATTGTTTCCCATCCATCCTTTTCTGTACCCGACCATATCTATATGATATCATCTTGTATCTCTTATTTGCAGGATATGGGGGGGTGGGTGGTTAAAGACAAATGTTGGTATAAAAAATTCTCCTCCACCAGCCCAGAAATAAATTAGCGTAGGTGGGAGAGATTTTGCACCCATCGCCCCACATACCTGCACATAGTACGTATTGTCATACTTAAAGTAATTATGGGTAGTAAGTATCTGATGGAATCTATAATATAGTCTTTCCACTCTTTTGGATACACACAATACCTGTTTAAGTGATATCTTATAGCTTCAAGGCCCACATCATGTGGTATATTTGAGTATAGTGCTGTGACATCTACAGTCACCAAATGATGACTAAACTCCAAGTCAGACTCTCCACAAATTGTAGTTTGTGTCGTATCTTTAAGATATGAATCTAATCTTTTTACAAAAGATTGTAAAATGATGTCAATACAATTGACAGGCCCTCATACAAGATGTTTCTTTTAATAACTATAACAAACAATCTGCACATAAAAATGCTAGCAATACTTTCACAAAACTTTCTGAAAATATTAACTCAACAGTTTTTTCATTGATATGCAAGATGTTTCTTTTAATACATCTATCATAGTGCATTAAAAATGTTTTAGAAGTTCATTCGATCACTGAAAGCCTTTGATCAGAATGTTGCTCCTGCGTAATCTGACATTGTATTGTAAAACTCAGTATAAAGTATGACAAACTAGAACACATACAATCAAAAGTGCATTTCCAAAAAGAACGCACAGTAGCGATTGCATGTAAATGCTGAACCAACTGTGTAACTACACAGTGAGAAATGTTTCAAGCATTTTTTTTTCTTTTTAAATGCAGTTTTAAAAAAAAGTCTTGGTTGGAAGCATTAAGCAAGAAATAGCATAAAAGGTAAATAATTGGAGTCTATCAACACTTTTATCATTTTGGTAGCTATCATTTGACAAAAAGCCTTGCACAGCTGTACCCACAAGACTCAATAGTCATAGGTCTATTTTATTCTAAATGATGTTGGCAGAGGGCCAAAGTCATAATATAATTCATTGTTCATTTCTACATTTGAAAATCCTAAAATGCACTTATTGAAGTATTAAATCAAGGTAAGATGGACACTGTAAATCTTAATCCCCCTATTTTCTTCTTTCATTTCAGAAGAGGATTTAATGGTATTAGTATTTAGACACAAAAGGCACATAGACCCAAAGTAAACTGCAAATAATTTATTGAATGTCAGTAACATATTTTAATGTAATTATACCAATTTGAATTATGAATATTTTTATTTTTGTGTAGTTATATAATATACATTTTTTGTGGATATTATGATGTATGAAATCCCAGGGAAATAACATCTAAGAATGGGGGGGGAGTGAGCAAATAATCTCTTACATGTGATTTGAAACAGTGTGCTAGAATCTCTTTCACATGCCTAGACAAATTCTAAGCAAGAAATCAACATTTTCAAGTTTTTCATTTGACCATAGAAAATTATTTCAGAGACAGACACAGTGGGTGAAAGAAAATGTTGTTTTCAACACAGTCCCAAACTCTGAAAAGATGGCTTCCTATTTTGTTTCTTTAAAATGGCATTCTAGAATTTCCATAATAATAAGCAGATCTTTACTGGAGGGGGCTTGAAAGTGAGGGCCTTTGAGGTTATGTTGCTAGGGTGGCTTAAAAACATTATTGTCTTACTTTAGAAAATAATCTGTAAACTATATCTAACAAAAAATAATATAACTCGCTTTTCACAAAAAAAATGTTGGCTCTACAAAGAAGTCTCATATTCCTTCCCTACCGTATGGCAGATGTAGAACAAAATGTAACCAACCTTTTAGATTCTATATAACTATGTTACTAGAAGGACGCTGGTGTAAAAACTACATCAATGATGAGTGAAATATTTCAGCATGTTTAAAATCCTGTGAATTCAAATGCTCTCTCTGCCCATGAAAAAATCATGAATGTGTTGCTGAAAAAAGATTAACCTTCTGTGAAAGAATGTATGGATTCATGTCATGGTCTTGAGTTTCAGTGGATGCTCATATTGTTCTGTGTCATCTCTTATTTATGCTAGTGATAAAAGAGAGACTGCCTGGAGCTGGGACAAAGTGATTAAAGGTATTGAGGAAAACAAAGGGTAGAAGATAGGAGAAAATCAAAATGGAAAGATTATCTGCCTTTTTCAACTTATTTATAGCAATTTAACTTAAACTACAGATTTCAATGTTGCTGTGATTTTACTTACTAAAATTATATCCGTATTAGCTGAATTGAACATTTAATTAGGGAAATATATAACTACAATATATAATATTTGGGAATATTAAGAAACAAGTATAAAAATTAATACCAAATAACAAAAATGATTAATGAGACCACTAATTTGCTAACTAATAAAGAAAGAAAAAAAAGAGGTGGATATTCTCACCCTCCAGTTTTTAGTCTCTATTTGGAGGCACATCCATCAGTGCCAATTTTTGGCTCCTGTCATCCTCAAAGGCCATGCAGATACTGTATTAGTAAAGCCGGGATGCCATATTTTAAAGGATAAGTACACACCGTTTTGTAACTTGTTGTTAGTGGATAGCTGTCCTATAGTGAAATAATGTGTTGTGTTTTATTTTGGCCAACACATGACTTTGGCATGTATGTCTCATGACATCATCACACCACGCCAGCTCAACAGTCAGGCAGATCTTGTGCCTTCCTCTCCTCCAAATCCCGCAAGAGGAAGGTGTGAGATCTGCCTGACTGTTGAGCTGCGCCATGATGATGTCACTGAGTGCACTTTGTAGCTTTTAGCACTTTTTTATGCACTACTGTACCTTTAACATTGTTGTTCACCAGTTTGACCACTAGAGGGTCACCTTACATTTTTCTCCTACCCTATTTAAAAGGATTTTGCACGTGGCACTTTTATATATATGTCTGAGGAAGGTACCTGCGAGTAACGAAATGTCACAATTAAAGTTTAAGTCTGGTGTGCCCACCTCTTTCTATTTCTTTCCATACTGTACATACAGTAACACCAGGATAAATTGCTAGTTACACAGAGCAAGGAGATTTTGTTTAATGTAAACCATGGTATTCAGTATTACTTGTGACTAAGTTCTGAAAGTGCGATTCAGTAAATAAACTGTATCTGTCTTCCTTAAAATATAATCTTCTAATTTGTATCTTGTTTTTTAATTATATACCAATGACACTTTCCCTTTTCTTTGCATTTATTTCATGTGCTGCCTTGTTGTATTAGATATAAGGCATTAACTTAAATAATATAGATCAGAGATCTGCTGCAATGCAAGTAAAAGAACATTTTCCATTTACTGTCACTGAGTTTAAATAATTTGCTAATCAATGTATCATATACATTTTTGTAAATAATGGAAAAGCAGTAAAATAGTACCTCCAGGTCATATCTACCTATTTAATATTTACCTCATTTAAGAATTAAGAGGGTTATTTGTTTTATGACACAGCGTAATTTTTTTCCCTGCATTGAAAATCAAAATTAGTTAATTTCATCTTTTGAATTGTTTCTCTTGCTGTCTCTACAAATATATCTGTTGGCACGGAATTCCATGGCTAGTTGATACAAGCAAGTGTTACTGTTTGGATTCTGCTCAAGGCAAATTTGTAAAATACAGCGCTTACGTAATATTACTAACCTGTTGTTGGTGCATTAGCAGCTCTGAAAATAGCTGTGAGTTACAGATAGTACTTAAAAAGTTGCAAATCTTTAGTGTCAATTGAATGCTGTTGTTCGATACATCTAGTCTGGTGCCACCGTATTTAGTAATATTTTTTTTTTTGCCGTATTAGTCTAATATATGTAGTAAAAATAGAGTACTGTGATACTTTTAATGGACTTTGTTTATTTAAGTAGACAAGCTTTCGAGGGATCTACCCTCTTCCTCAGGTCAGAGCATACTGTTTTGATGAGCTTTCGAGGGTAGATGCCTCGAAAGCTTGTCTACTTAAATAAACTGTTAGTCCATTAAAAGTATCATAGTACTCTACTTTTTACTACCGTATTTAGTGGCTTTTGAAAGAGCAGTATTTTACAGCTACCCACGGCTTTTAAAAAAGCAATTGTGCTACTTATCTTAGTTGGCTGTGGGCATAAAAGAAGTTTCTGGGTTTTAAATGCTGGTGGTGTTTTTACGTACACTTTTGGCTTGGTGTCCCTAGTACTGGTAGCCTGGCTTGGTTAGGGGGTGGGACAGTAGTTAGTATCCACCTTTGAACACATGTACAAGGAGTTTGTATGTTCTCCCCGTGCTTGCATGGGTTTCATAAAGACATACTGGTAGGTTGTATGTGTCAAATAAATGTGCTTAGATTGTAAGCTCTTAGGAGAAGGCCTGATGTGAATGTATAAATGTAATGGCAAAGTGCTACAGAAGATACTGGCTCTATATAAATCCACAATAACAATAATAACAATAATAATAATAATAATAAATCCACAATAACAATAATAACAATAATAATAATAATAATAATAATAAAAAAGTGGGAGTGGTTAAAAGAGGGGGGGGATACTGCTCCCAATCAAAACAGGTGCTGGATTGAAGGCATGTACACCACACCACAGCACATATTGCTATTTACACTTATTTATTTATAGATTAAATGAGGGAAACATTTTTATTTTTTTCAGTATAGTGTCCCTTAACAAAATCCCTAAAGCCTATACAAATACATTTTTTATTTCACCCTTTCACAATTACGTCCTAAGTTAATTGTAGTTTACATAGAATCACTTTACAAAAGAACACGTTCCTGCAATAACAATTCCTATGCAGAACATCAATGCAAAAATAGGCGGAAGTAACTTTTCCCAAGGTTCACCGCATTCGCTGCCGGTAGAAAGGAACATCAGAGTCTCTTCCTATATAAAAAAACGTGAGCTTTATTAACAACATTCTAAAAACACAAACGCCAGAACGCCTGATGGTTTCGAGCGATACCCTCCCTCTAGGTCTAGGCAATTTCAAAGAGCAAACTAGCTTGGTTAAATACCGGTTAACGGACTCTTTGAAGTGTAATCCGATTGGTGGACAGACACCCACGTGTTCCAAAGCCGGGCAGGTGCTAAATGCTACACTGCTTACACCGCTCGGTGATTCTAAATCTTAAAGGCATACGGTGTGTCTATTAAGCCTTGCTTGTAAGTATATATTAAAACATAATAACTACTTTAAAGGGCATCTATAGTGGGAAAATTAACTTTTTTTTCTTTCTTTTCATGTGTTCTATAATCCCCCAACCCCTACAGTGTCTTCACTTTTTTCAGATTCCCTCTCTGTCCTGAGATACCCCAGTTAAACTCATTGCTTTTTTCTGTGATGGCAGTTTCCACTACACCAATCAATGTCAGGGTAATTAAGTCCCCCATAATGAGCACACTCCCCAACTTGCAGCCCTTGCCAACTGTATATGAGTGGGCTCACCTCCTCTCTTGCTAGCATTTGGTGGTTTATAGCAGCACCCACAATGAACATTGCCCCCTTTCCGGTTTCCTAATTTCCTGGAGTCTCCCTGAGCCTCTCTCCCCACTCCTCTTTATTTCCCTTCTCTTTCTCTCCCCCCCTCTCCTCTCTCTCTTCCCTCTGTATCTTTCCCTTCTCCTCTCTCTCCTCTCTCCCCTCTCCTCTCTCCATTTCAGTGCTACTGATCTGTCAAACATTTATGCAAACATAGAAAAGATAATCAATGCACATTACTAGGCTGTGTGCAGTTTTTGGGAAAAAGTCAGGTCAGACTGAAGTGGGGCAGCACGGTGGCTCAATGGTAAGCACTGGTGCCTTGCAGTGCTGAAGTCTTGAGTTAGTATCCACCTTTGAACACATGTACAAGGAGTTTGTATGTTCTCCCCGTGCTTGCATGGGTTTCATAAAGACATACTGGTAGGTTGTATGTGTCAAATAAATGTGCTTAGATTGTAAGCTCTTAGGAGCAAGGCCTGATGTGAATGTATAAATGTAATGGCAAAGTGCTACAGAAGATACTGGCTCTATATAAATCCACAATAACAATAATAACAATAATAATAATAATAAAAAAGTGGGAGTGGTTAAAAGAGGGGGGGGGATACTGCTCCCAATCAAAACAGGTGCTGGATTGAAGGCATGTAGCACACACACCACAGCACATATTGCTACTTACACTTATTTATTTATGATTAAGATGAGGGAAAGTATTTTATTTTTTTTCAGTATAGTGTCCCTTAACAAAAAATCCCTAAAGCCTATACAAATACATTTTTTTATTTCACCCTTTCACAATTACGTCCTAAGTTATTTGTAGTTTACATAGAATCACTTTACAAAAGAACACGTTACCTGCAATAACATCCTATGCAGAACATCAATGCAATAATAGGCGGAAGTACTTTTCCCAAGGTTCACCGCATTCGCTGCCGGTAGAAAGGAACATCAGAGTCTCTTCATATATTAAAACGTGAGCTTTATTACAACATTCTAAAAACACAAACGCCAGAACGCCTGATACGTTTCGAGCGAAACCCTCCCTCTTAGTCATAGGAAATTTCAAAGAGCAAACTAGCTTGGTTAAATACCGGTTAACGACTCTTTGAAGTGTAATCCGATTGGTGGACAGACACCCACATGTGTAAATGCTACACTGCTTACAGCCGCTCGGTGATTCTAAATCTTAAAGGCATACGATGTGTCTATTAAGCCTTGCTTGTAAGTATATATTAAAACAAAATAACTACTTTCTTTTTATGTGTTCTATAATTCCCCACAACCCCAACATGTCTTCACTTTTTCAGATTCCCTCTCTGTCCTGAGATACTCCAGTTAGAAGAATAAGTGATTGCATTACTCTACTCCTACTTGGACGTCAATCAAATCCCTGACTGATCCCCCCTCCCTGCTCTGTAATAAATAGAGATAAGGCATAAGCAGGGGAGAGAGGTAGCTTTGAGGTAGATATAAGTCTGCACTTGACCCCCCTTCTTACGCTTTCACTGATTGATGATGGGTCACAAGAGAGAGATTGTAAACTGTACTGTCATCCTCTTCTCCGAGTCTCCAGGATAGCTTGCTTTCTATTGGCAACTGTGCGTGGTGTGTTTTTTCCAGAATGTTAAACTTTTAACTCCTACTGCACATGATAAGCTTGTCGTTAGCGGAGTTGAGACATGGAGGAGGTAACAGAGGGGAGGGGGAAGGGGAAGTGCTGCACAGAGATCTGACACCATGGTTAAACAAGTCACTGATAGATGGATTAAGGCAGCACAGAGTACATGAATTTAACTTTGCAAAGGAGCATGTGTTTTTTTTCACTATAGATGCCCTTTAAAACATTCTTTAGTACTTAATAAAGCTACTATTATTGTTTTAATATATATATGAATGATAATGATATTACCTCCTGTATAAAGAATGTCTATATATAGTATAATATGAACGCTATTGTACATTTGATTTACTACGTTTAGCTAAGAAACTGATAACAAACTAAGCAACCTACAGAGAAGCATCTTATTATATACATACATCCAAACAACAAGCCTGGAGAGACCTGGGATCTAATATTAGATACTTTACATTAACTTTGCCTCAATCTTTGTAAGATTCATTGGGATGATGAAGACTTAATACATATTGTTCACATAGAATTAACTTGGAAGAGACGTATTAATCACATACCCTTATTCCTAAGTATAGGACATATATACAAATTTGCAAGTTCTACAAGAATATAGGGAGGTATGGAAAAAGCCTAAAAGGCCTATATATAATACAGAATACAGAAAAACATATTACCCATACAATGAAATATCACAGATTGAGTTAAGACCATAGGGAAACTCTGGTATTCAAGTAAAATCCATTCTACTTCTTTTTTTCTTAAATATGTACTCTATCCTTATCCTATCATCTGGGTTACATATTGTACCCCCTGTACTTTAAGATATTTATGTTACTGTTATTACACATTTGAAAATGTCAAGCTATCGAACTTTTAGGGTTTTTATTTTTTACATCTCTACTATGTTCTCTAATTCTATCTTTTAAAGTCTAGATGTGCTCCCCCACATATTGTATGTTACAAGACTGACACGTTATCATATACACTACATATCTAGTTTTGCAATTAATATATTCTTTATTGTTGTATGTCATATTAGTATTAGTTTTCTGAAGCTATTACTTACTAAGATATGATTGTAAGTAATACACCTTTTAACCCACATTTGTAGGACCTTTAGTTTTTAACCACATAGTGTCTTTCTGTACCTGGTTACGTACCATATTTGGGGATAAAATGTCCCCTAACGATTGTGCTTTTCTTGGATGCATTCAAAACCTTGGTCCAAAACCTCTCTAAGTATTTCATCTCTAGCAATACTGTTAAATATTTTTTTATGATTTGTTTAATTAATTTATATTGGGGCTATACTTAGTAATAATTTGAAACTTTCATTGTGTTCACTACTAATTTTCCCATTTCCTCTACTTTCTAAATTTTTCTTGTCTTTAAACCTCTTATTCACTTTTTTTTGTGTCTTCTCTAAACTTTTACTGCTATATCCTCTTGCTAGCAATCTTTCTGTTAACTCTGCTTCTGCTCCCTATATTCTTGTTCTTTAGAACAATTCCTCTTTGTTCTAATATATTGTCCATGGAATAGAGTTGATGCATTCCCCTGGATGACAGAATCAGCTCTTAATATGGTGTTTTTTGCTATTGGCTTCCTAAAATGCCGTAATGTATTAAATATACCTAGCATGATAGTTAAATCTAAGAAATCAATGGATTGATCCCCAAAAAACCACGTAAGACTCAAATTACAGTGGTTATTGTTTAGGTCGCTAATTGTTTCCATCCATCCTTTTCTGTACCCGACCATATCTATATGATATCATCTTGTATCTCTTATTTGCAGGATATGGGGGGGTGGGTGGTTAAAGACAAATGTTGGTATAAAAAATTCTCCTCCACCAGCCCAGAAATAAATTAGCGTAGGTGGGAGAGATTTTGCACCCATCGCCCCACATACCTGCACATAGTACGTATTGTCATACTTAAAGTAATTATGGGTAGTAAGTATCTGATGGAATCTATAATATAGTCTTTCCACTCTTTTGGATACACACAATACCTGTTTAAGTGATATCTTATAGCTTCAAGGCCCACATCATGTGGTATATTTGAGTATAGTGCTGTGACATCTACAGTCACCAAATGATGACTAAACTCCAAGTCAGACTCTCCACAAATTGTAGTTTGTGTCGTATCTTTAAGATATGAATCTAATCTTTTTACAAAAGATTGTAAAATGATGTCAATACAATTGACAGGCCCTCATACAAGATGTTTCTTTTAATAACTATAACAAACAAATCTGCACATAAAAATGCTAGCAATACTTTCACAAAACTTTCTGAAAATATTAACTCAACAGTTTTTTCATTGATATGCAAGATGTTTCTTTTAATACATCTATCATAGTGCATTAAAAATGTTTTAGAAGTTCATTCGATCACTGAAAGCCTTTGATCAGAATGTTGCTCCTGCGTAATCTGACATTGTATTGTAAAACTTCAGTATAAAGTATGACAAACTAGAACACATACAATCAAAAGTGCATTTCCAAAAAGAACGCACAGTAGCGATTGCATGTAAATGCTGAACCAACTGTGTAACTACACAGTGAGAAATGTTTCAAGCATTTTTTTTTCTTTTTAAATGCAGTTTTAAAAAAAAGTCTTGGTTGGAAGCATTAAGCAAGAAATAGCATAAAAGGTAAATAATTGGAGTCTATCAACACTTTTATCATTTTGGTAGCTATCATTTGACAAAAAGCCTTGCACAGCTGTACCCACAAGACTCAATAGTCATAGGTCTATTTTATTCTAAATGATGTTGGCAGAGGGCCAAAGTCATAATATAATTCATTGTTCATTTCTACTTTGAAAATCCTAAAATGCACTTATTGAAGTATTAAATCAAGGTAAGATGGACACTGTAAATCTTAATCCCCCTATTTTCTTCTTTCATTTCAGAAGAGGATTTAATGGTATTAGTATTTAGACACAAAAGGCACATAGACCCAAAGTAAACTGCAAATAATTTATTGAATGTCAGTAACATATTTTAATGTAATTATACCAATTTGAATTATGAATATTTTTATTTTTGTGTAGTTATATAATATACATTTTTTGTGGATATTATGATGTATGAAATCCCAGGGAAATAACATCTAAGAATGGGGGGGGAGTGAGCAAATAATCTCTTACATGTGATTTGAAACAGTGTGCTAGAATCTCTTTCACATGCCTAGACAAATTCTAAGCAAGAAATCAACATTTTCAAGTTTTTCATTTGACCATAGAAAATTATTTCAGAGACAGACACAGTGGGTGAAAGAAAATGTTGTTTTCAACACAGTCCCAAACTCTGAAAAGATGGCTTCCTATTTTGTTTCTTTAAAATGGCATTCTAGAATTTCCATAATAATAAGCAGATCTTTACTGGAGGGGGCTTGAAAGTGAGGGCCTTTGAGGTTATGTTGCTAGGGTGGCTTAAAAACATTATTGTCTTACTTTAGAAAATAATCTGTAAACTATATCTAACAAAAAATAATATAACTCGCTTTTCACAAAAAAATGTTGGCTCTACAAAGAAGTCTCATATTCCTTCCCTACCGTATGGCAGATGTAGAACAAAATGTAACCAACCTTTTAGATTCTATATAACTATGTTACTAGAAGGACGCTGGTGTAAAAACTACATCAATGATGAGTGAAATATTTCAGCATGTTTAAAATCCTGTGAATTCAAATGCTCTCTCTGCCCATGAAAAAATCATGAATGTGTTGCTGAAAAAAGATTAACCTTCTGTGAAAGAATGTATGGATTCATGTCATGGTCTTAGTTTCAGTGGATGCTCATATTGTTCTGTGTCATCTCTTATTTATGCTAGTGATAAAAGAGAGACTGCCTGGAGCTGGGACAAAGTGATTAAAGGTATTGAGGAAAACAAAGGGTAGAAGATAGGAGAAAATTCAAAATGGAAAGATTATCTGCCTTTTTCAACTTATTTATAGCAATTTAACTTAAACTACAGATTTCAATGTTGCTGTGATTTTACTTACTAAAATTATATACCGTATTAGCTGAATTGAACATTTAATTAGGGAAATATATAACTACAATATATAACTATTTGGGAATATTAAGAAACAAGTATAAAAATTAATACCAAATAACAAAAATGATTAATGAGACCACTAATTTGCTAACTAATAAAGAAAGAAAAAAAAGAGGTGGATATTCTCACCCTCCAGTTTTTAGTCTCTATTTGGAGGCACATCCATCAGTGCCAATTTTTGGCTCCTGTCATCCTCAAAGGCCATGCAGATACTGTATTAGTAAAGCCGGATGCCATATTTTAAAGGATAAGTACACACGTTTTGTAACTTGTTGTTAGTGGATAGCTGTCCTATAGTGAAATAATGTGTTGTGTTTTATTTTGGCCAACACATGACTTTGGCATGTATGTCTCATGACATCATCACACCACGCCAGCTCAACAGTCAGGCAGATCTTGTGCCTTCCTCTCCTCCAAATCCCGCAAGAGGAAGGTGTGAGATCTGCCTGACTGTTGAGCTGCGCCATGATGATGTCACTGAGTGCACTTTGTAGCTTTTAGCACTTTTTTATGCACTACTGTACCTTTAACATTGTTGTTCACCAGTTTGACCACTAGAGGGTCACCTTACATTTTTCTCCTACCCTATTTAAAAGGATTTTGCACGTGGCACTTTTATATATATGTCTGAGGAAGGTACCTGCGAGTAACGAAATGTCACAATTAAAGTTTAAGTCTGGTGTGCCCACCTCTTTCTATTTCTTTCCATACTGTACATACAGTAACACCAGGATAAATTGCTAGTTACACAGAGCAAGGAGATTTTGTTTAATGTAAACCATGGTATTCAGTATTACTTGTGACTAAGTTCTGAAAGTGCGATTCAGTAAATAAACTGTATCTGTCTTCCTTAAAATATAATCTTCTAATTTGTATCTTGTTTTTTAATTATATACCAATGACACTTTCCCTTTTCTTTGCATTTATTTCATGTGCTGCCTTGTTGTATTAGATATAAGGCATTAACTTAAATAATATAGATCAGAGATCTGCTGCAATGCAAGTAAAAGAACATTTTCCATTTACTGTCACTGAGTTTAAATAATTTGCTAATCAATGTATCATATACATTTTTGTAAATAATGGAAAAGCAGTAAAATAGTACCTCCAGGTCATATCTACCTATTTAATATTTACCTCATTTAAGAATTAAGAGGGTTATTTGTTTTATGACACAGCGTAATTTTTTTCCCTGCATTGAAAATCAAAATTAGTTAATTTCATCTTTTGAATTGTTTCTCTTGCTGTCTCTACACAATATATCCTGTTGGCACGGAATTCCATAGGCTGAGTTGATACAGAGCAAGTGTTACTGTTTGGATTCTGCTCAAGGCAAATTTGTAAAATACAGCGCTTACGTAATATTACTAACCTGTTGTTGGTGCATTAGCAGCTCTGAAAATAGCTGTGAGTTACAGATAGTTACTTAAAAAAGTTGCAAATCTTTAGTGTCAATTGAATGCTGTTGTTCGATACATCTAGTCTGGTGCCACCGTATTTAGTAATATTTTTTTTTTTGCCGTATTAGTCTAATATATGTAGTAAAAATAGAGTACTGTGATACTTTTAATGGACTTTGTTTATTTAAGTAGACAAGCTTTCGAGGGATCTACCCTCTTCCTCAGGTCAGAGCATACTGTTTTGATGAGCTTTCGAGGGTAGATGCCTCGAAAGCTTGTCTACTTAAATAAACTGTTAGTCCATTAAAAGTATCATAGTACTCTACTTTTTACTACCGTATTTAGTGGCTTTTGAAAGAGCAGTATTTTACAGCTACCCACGGCTTTTAAAAAAGCAATTGTGCTACTTATCTTAGTTGGCTGTGGGCATAAAAGAAGTTTCTGGGTTTTAAATGCTGGTGGTGTTTTTACGTACACTTTTTGGCTTGGTGTCCCTAGTACTGGTAGCCTGGCTTGGTTAGGGGGTGGGACAGTGGGGGGGGATACTGCTCCCAATCAAAACAGGTGCTGGATTGAAGGCATGTAGCACACACACCACAGCACATATTGCTATTTACACTTATTTATTTATAGATTAAGATGAGGGAAAGCATTTTTATTTTTTTTCAGTATAGTGTCCCTTAACAAAAAATCCCTAAAGCCTATACAAATACAATTTTTATTTCACCCTTTCACAATTACGTCCTAAGTTAATTGTAGTTTACATAGAATCACTTTACAAAAGAACACGTTACCTGCAATAACAATTCCTATGCAGAACATCAATGCAAAAATAGGCGGAAGTAACTTTTCCCAAGGTTCACCGCATTCGCTGCCGGTAGAAAGGAACATCAGAGTCTCTTCATATATTAAAACGTGAGCTTTATTAACAACATTCTAAAAACACAAACGCCAGAACGCCTGATGAGTTTCGAGCGATACCCTCCCTCTTAGTCATAGGCAATTTCAAAGAGCAAACTAGCTTGGTTAAATACCGGTTAACGGACTCTTTGAAGTGTAATCCGATTGGTGGACAGACACCCACGTGTTCCAAAGCCGGGCAGGTGCTAAATGCTACACTGCTTACAGCCGCTCGGTGATTCTAAATCTTAAAGGCATACGGTGTGTCTATTAAGCCTTGCTTGTAAGTATATATTAAAACATAATAACTACTTTAAAGGGCATCTATAGTGGGAAAATTAACTTTTTTTTCTTTCTTTTCATGTGTTCTATAATTCCCCACAACCCCTACAGTGTCTTCACTTTTTTCAGATTCCCTCTCTGTCCTGAGATACACCAGTTAAACTCATTGCTTTTTTCTGTGATGGCAGTTTAACATCTGATTGGTTGGGGCAAAATAAGCACCATTTTTAAAGATAAAAACTTTTATTGAATAACCCTGTTTATTTTTTAGATATTTATATGTTAGATATTTATATGTCCTATTTAATTAACACTGTATCACTTTGTTAAAGAGGACTTAAACAAGAGTACCTAGATATTTATATGTCCTATTTAATTAACACTGTATCACTTTGTTAATGAGGACTTAAACAAGAGTACCTCCTTGGTGTTTCAGGCTCCCTCTAGCACTACACCAATCAATGTCAGGGTAATTAAAGTCCCCCATAATGAGCACACTCCCCAAACTTGCAGCCCTTGCCAACTGTATATGAAGTGGGCTCACCTCCTCTCTGCTAGCATTTGGTGGTTTATAGCAGACACCAACAATGACATTGCCCCCTTTCCTGTTTCCTAATTTCCTGGAGTCTCCCTGGAGCCTCTCTCCCCACTCTCTCTTTATTTCCCTTCTCTTTCTCTCTCTCCCCTCCCCTCTCCTCTCTCTCTTCCCTCTGTATCTTTCCCTTCTCTCTCTCCCCCTCTCCTCTCTCCATTTCAGTGCTACTGATCTGGTCAAACATTTATGCAAACATAGAAAAGATAATCAATGCACATTACTAGGCTGTGTGCAGTTTTGTGGGGAAAAAGTCAGGTCAGACTGAAGTGGGGCAGCACGGTGGCTCAATGGTAAGCACTGGTGCCTTGCAGTGCTGAAGTCTTGAGTTAGTATCCACCTTTGAACACATGTACAAGGAGTTTGTATGTTCTCCCCGTGCTTGCATGGGTTTCATAAAGACATACTGGTAGGTTGTATGTGTCAAATAAATGTGCTTAGATTGTAAGCTCTTAGGAGCAAGGCCTGATGTGCAATACTGTTAAATATTTTTTTATGATTTGTTTATTAATTTATATTGTGGGCTATACTTAGTAATAAATTTGAAACTTTCATGTTGTTCACTACTAATTTTCCCATTTCCTCTACTTTCTAAATTTTTCTTGTCTTTAAACCTCTTATTCACTTTTTGTTTTGTGTCTTCTAAACTTTTACTGCTATATCCTCTTGCTAGCAATCTTTCTGTTAACTCTGCTTCTGCTTCCCTATATTCTTGTTCTTTAGAACAATTCCTCTTTGTTCTAATATATTGTCCTATGGAATAGAGTGATGCATTCGCTGGATGACATGAATCAGCTCTTAATATGGTGTTTTTGCTATTGGCTTCCTAAAATGCCGTAAGTATTAAATTACCTTATGCATAGAGTTAAATCTAAGAAATCAATGGATTGATCCCCAAAAAACCAGTAAGACTCAAATTACAGTGGTTATTTGTTTAGGTCGCTAATGTTTCCTCACATTCCTTTTCTGTACCCGACAATCTATATGATACATCTATGTATCTCTTATTTGCAGGATATGGGGGGGTGGGTGGTTAAGACAAATGTTGGTATAAAAAATTCTCCTCCCACCAGCCCAGAAATAAATTAGCGTAGGTGGGAGAGAATTTTGCACCCATCGCCCCAAAACCTGCACATAGACGTATTGTCATATTAAAGTAATATGGGTAAGAAGTATCTGATGGATCTATAATAGTCTTTCCACCTTTGGATACAACAATACCTGTTTAGTGATATCTTATAGCTCTTCAACCCACATCATGTGTGGTATATTTGAGTATAGTGCTGTGACATCACAGTCACCAAATGATGACTAGAACTCCAAGTCAGACTCTCCACAAATTGTTTAGTTTGTGTCGTATCTTAAGTATGAATCTAATCTTTTTACAAAGATTGTAAAATGATGTCAATACAATTGGACAGGCCCTCATACAAGATGTCTTTTAATAACTATAACAAATCTGCACATAAAAATGCTAGCAATACTTTCACAAAACTTTCTGAAAATATAACTCAAACAGTTTTTCATTGATATGCAAGATGTTTCTTTTAATACATCTATCAAAATAGTGCATTAAAAATGTTTTAGAAGTTCATTAGATCACTGAAAGCCTTTGATCAGAATGTTGCTCCTGGTAATCTGACATTGTATTGTAAAACGTCAGTATAAAGTATGACAAACTAGAACACATACAATCAAAAGTGCATTTCCAAAAAGAACGCACAGTAGACATTGCATGTAAATGCTGAACCAACTGTGTAACTACACAGTGAGAAATGTTTTCAAGCATTTTTTTTTCTTATTAAATGCAGTTTTAAAAAAAAGTCTTGGTTTGAGCATTAAGCAAGAAATAGCATAAAAAGGTAAATAATTGGAGTCTATCAACACTTTTATCATTGTTGGTAGCTATCATTTGACAAAAGCCTTGCACAGCTGTAACCACAAGGACTCAATAGTCAATAGGTCTATTTTATTCTAAATGATGTTGGCAGAGGGCCAGAAAGTCATAATATAATTCATTGTTCATTTCTACATTTGAAAATCCTAAAATGCACTTATGAAGTATTAAATCAAGGTAAGATGGACACTGTAAATCTTAATCCCCCTATTTTCTTCTTTTCATTTCAGAAGAGGATTTAATATGGTATTAGTATTTAGACACAAAGGCACATAGACCCAAAGTAAACTGCAAATAATTTATTAATGTCATGTAACATATTTTAATGTAATTATACCAATTTGAATTATGAATATTTTATTCTGTTGTGTAGTATATAAATATACATTTTTTGTGGATATTATGATGTATGAAATCCCAGGGAAATAACATCTAAGAATGGGGGGGGGGAGTGAGCAAAATAATCTCTTAATGTGATTTGAAACAGTGTGCTAGAATCTCTTTCACATGCCTAGACAAATTCTAAGCAAGAAATCAACATTTTCAAGTTTTTCATTTGACCATAGAAAATTATTTCAGAGACAGACACAGTGGGTGAAAGAAAATGTTGTTTTCAACACAGTCCCAAACTCTGAAAAGATGGCTTCCTATTTTGTTTCTTTAAAATGGCATTTCTAGAATTTCCATAATAATAGCAGATCTTTACTGGAGGGGGCTTGAAAGTGAGGGCCTTTGAGGTTATGTTGCTAGGGTGGCTTAAAAACATTATTGTCTTACTTAGAAAATAAATCTGTAAACTATTCTATACAAAAAATAATTAACTCGCTTTTCACAAAAAAAATGTTGGCTCTACAAAGAGTCTCATATTCCTTCCCTACCGTATGGCAGATGTAGAACAAATGTAACCCAAACCTTTTAGATCTATATAACTATGTTACTAGAAGGAACGCTGGTGTAAAAAACTCATCAATGATGATGAAATATTTCAGCATGTTTAAAATCTGTGAATTCAAATGCTCTTCTGCCCATGAAAAAATGAATGTGTTGCTGAAAAAGATTAACCTTCTGTGAAAGAATGTATGGATTCATGTCATGGTCTTAGATTTCAGTGGATGCTCATATTGTTCTGTGTCATCTCTTATTTTATGCTAGTGATAAAAGAGAGGACTGCCTGGGATGCGGGACAAAGTGATTAAAGGTATGAGAGAAACAAAGGGTGAGAAGATAGGAGAAAAGTCAAAAATGGAAAGATTATCTGCCTTTATTTCAACTTAAGTTATAGCAATTTAACTTAAACTACAGATTTCAATGTTGCTGTGATTTTACTTACTAAAATATATACGTATTAGCTGAATGATTGAACATTTAATTAGGGAAATATAACTACAATAATAATATTTGGGAATATTAAGAAACAAGTATAAAAATTAATACCAAATAACAAAAATGATTAATGAGACACTAATTTGCTAACTAATAAAGAAAGAAAAAAAAGAGGTGGATATTCTCACCCTCCAGTTTTTAGTCTCTATTTGGAGGCACATCCATTCAGTGCCAATTTTTGGCTCCTGTCATCCTCAAAGGCCATGCAGATACTGTATTAGTAAAGCCTGGATGCCATATTTTAAAGGTAAGTACACCGTATTTGTAACTTGTTGTTAGTGGATTAAGCTGTCCTATAGTGAAAGTAATGTGTTGGTGTTATTTTGGCCAACACATGACGTTGTGGCATGTATGTGCTCATGACATCATCATCACACACGCCAGCTCAACAGTCAGGCAGATCTTGTGCCTTCCTCTCCTCCAAATCCCAAGAGGAAGGTGTGAGATCTGCCTGACTGTTGAGCTGGCGCCATGATGATGTCACTGAGTGCACTTTGTAGCTTTTAGCACTTTTTTATGCACTACTGTACCTTTAACATTGTTGTTCACCAGTTTGACCACTAGAGGGTCACCTTACATTTTCTCCTACCCTATTTAAAAGGATTTTGCACGTGGCACTTTTATATAAGTATGTCTGAGGAAGGTACCTGCGAGAACGAAATGTCACAATTAAAGTTTTAAGTCTGGTTGCCCACCTCTTTCTATTTCTTTCATACTGTACATACAGTAAACACAGAGATAAATTGCTAGTACACCAGAGCAGAGGAGATTTTGTTTAATGTAAACCATGGTATTCAGTATTACTTGTGACTAAGTTCTGAAAGTGCAGATTCAGTAAATAAACTGTATCTGTCTTCCTTAAAAATAATCTTCTAATTTGTATCTTGTTTTTTTATTTAATTATTACCAATGACACTTTCCCTTTTCTTTGCATTTATTTCAATGTGCTGCCTGTTGTATTAGATATAAGGCAATTACTTAAATAATAATAGATCAGAGATCTGCTGCAATGCAAGTAAAAGAACATTTTCCATTTACTGGATCACTGAGTTTTAAATAATTTCTAATCAATGTATCATAATACATTTTGTAAATAATGGAAAGCAGAGTAAAATAGTGACCTCCAGGTCATTCTACTCATTTAATATTTACCTCATTTAAGAATTAAGATGAGGTTAATTTGTTTATGACACAGCGTTTTTTTTCCCTGCATTGAAATACAGAACAATTAGTTAATTCATCTTTTAATTGTTCTTGCGTTCCATTATCTGTATGCACAGTTCCTAGCATTATACAGAGCAAGTGTTACTGTTTGGATTGCTCAAAGGCAAATTTGTAAAATACAGCGTTACTAATATTACTAACCTGTTGTTGGTGGCATTAGCAGCTCTGAAAATAGCTGTGAGTTACAGATAGTTACTTCAAAAAGTTGCAAATCTTTAGTGTCAATTGAATGCTGTTGTTCGATACATCTAGTCTGGTGCCACCGTATTTAGTAAAAAATTTTTTTTTTTGCCGTATTAGTCTAATATATGTAGTAAAAAGTAGAGTACTGTGATACTTTTAATGGACTTACTGTTTATTTAAGTAGACAAGCTTTCGAGGGATTACTACCTCTTCCTCAGGTCAGAGCAGTACGTTTTTGATAGAGCTTCGAGGTAGGTAGATGCCTCGAAAGCTTGTCTACTTAAATAAACTGTTAGTCCATTAAAAGTATCATAGTACTCTACTTTTTACTACCGTATTTAGTGGCTTTTGAAAGAGCAGTATTTACAGCTACCCACGGCTTTTAAAAAAGACATTGTGCACTTATCTATAGTTGGCTGTGGGCATAAAAGAAGTTTCGGGTTTTAAATGCTGGTGGTGTTTTTTACGTACACTTTTTGGCTTGGTGTCCCTAGTACTGGTAGCCTGGCTTGGGTTAGGGGGTGGGACAACTGAACATGTGGGGGTTACCTCTCTAGGCATGCTGGGAGTGGTAGGCTTCTCGTAATGCAGGTCTTGCTGGGTTTGGATGTCATCGGTACCAGTGACATCAGCAGGGGTATACAATACAGCCAGAAGAGGCCATGCGCCATTTTAAGTTTTAACTTTTTGGAAAGACACAAGTTCACCAATATGAACTATTCACAGTGTAGGCCCACCTTGATTGAGCAAAATCAAA
Source organism: Hymenochirus boettgeri (assembly GCA_019447015.1). Lineage (NCBI taxonomy): Eukaryota > Metazoa > Chordata > Amphibia > Anura > Pipidae > Hymenochirus > Hymenochirus boettgeri. The sequence goes on along the minus strand of CM033470.1, from coordinate 219,404,232 downwards.
TTGCCAACACACTACCCTCTATGAACATAACATTTAAAACATGCCTACTAGATGCCTACTAGGTACAGTGCAGAAAAACAAGAAAAAACTGGAACTAAAATGTGCAACATATGGAAAAGAAAAGTAAAGGAAATCTGCAGCAAATGTTTTGATTGACAACAACAATAGAGAATAAGGTGTATTAAGGTGTATAAGGTAGATTAAGGTGGATTACAAGTGTGTGACAGTTAAACCCACAAACCTTCAAATAAATTTTGCCACTTAAGCTTGCAAATGCAAAGTATCCACATTCTATACACCTTAATTATTTTCTTTATTTATATATATATATAATATATATATATATATATATATATATATATATATATATATATATATATATATGTGTGTATAGGAGAATATGTCATCAATTGTTTAATTTTTTAACTGTAGTAGGCCAGTAAAAAGGCAACATCTGATTGGTTGAGACAACAGCTCAGGCAAAATGTTGCCCTCTTACTGAATAATGGTAGATGTATCCTTTACTTTCATATCGAATAAGAGAATTCTGCAAGATTTTTCAGTTAGTTTAGTTAAGTGTCGTAATTTGGTGCTTTCCCAGGTAATGAGAAATTCCTTGGGAAAGACACCCTTGGAAAATGTGGAGAGGTGCCATATCTAAGTACAAATTTTTCTTAAAAGTTAGTAATAAATAATGATATTTTAAAGGCCCATTATAATTGTCTGTGAGTATTAGTCAACACAACACCCTACCGTCCCTCTAACTTAACGCACGCAGTTGATTCTTTACTGTGACACCAGTGAGGTGCTTCACCTCTGCAGCGTTATGCACCCATTTCTTTACCGGTCGGTGAAGAGCATTTCAAGATTGTAGACAGCGCGTGAACTTGAACCGAGTTCGAGTGAACTTTATGAGTTTGGAGAACTAAAACTATTCAGATAGTTTGTTTTTCCGGACTCGCGGCTGTATTTTCGATAATTATCCTAGAATGTAGAGTTCGCTAACCATCGAATGTAGCCTTCGATTTTCGGTAACCCTCGAAAGTATTGTTGATTTTCGGTAGCCTCTAATGTATGGATTTTTTAGCTAACCCTAGAATGTGTCGTCCGCCTAACCCTCGAAGTATTGCCCATTTTCTGTAATTGGAAAGTATTGTTTGATTTCGGTAACCCTCGAATTATGGTTCTATTCTCTCAAAATGGCCGTAACCCTGAATATACCTTGCGCAAAACCCAACAAATGCCCAATCATGTTTTAAAAAGTTGATTTTAATGGGTCCAAATTCAAACTTTCAAACTTTACAGAGTTTGATGTTTGAAAATTTACAAAGTTCAAAAGTTCAAAAATGACCAAACTTTATATGTTCAGCCATCTCTATTCCTATGTATCCTGTAGGACTAGTCCGGCTGTTCAAGGAGAGAGTGGAAACAGGGAAACTATGGTTTCTGTGCTAGTATTCTGCAGGACCAGGAGGATTTGTGTTGTCTTGGGGTTTGCTCTAAATGAGTGCTGTACTAGGTTGTATTACAGTATAATAAATAACACATCCCCTACTAAAAATTACAAGGATATTATAAAGTTGCTCAGAGTTCCGTGCCCTGTATAAAAGGCACTTGCCTGTGGCATCTTGCTTTTATTTGTCATGGAACTGCTCTGTGACCTCTAATATCCTTTTACTTTATAGTAGGGGTGTATTATTCTTATATAATCCTTGCGCACTTAAACTTTCCATTTTAATATTATCGAATAATAGACGAGCTTTAGGATTCTAAAGGTCATCAAGCAGTTTACAATTATATAAAGGCCAGAGGCCACAGGTGAATGCTTTTAGAAATATAGCGTAAAGTGAGTCATATAACAATGTAACATAGTTAAGCACCAATATAGCTAATGACACAGCTAAGTACCTTTTATAAGGATTTCAGATATAATTGTCTGTTGATTATATAAAAGTGTCTTCATAAACTTGGGAGAACATCAACGACAGGTGACCGTGACCACAGATAGTTGTAGGTAAGTAGTACCATTCTGGCTTATGCAGTTTAATAAGCTATTTTTTATATATCAATGCTGTTGTGTTAATAAATATGTTAGGTTGTGTAAGATATGAAAATTTCAATTAGGACAGAACAGCTCTAGCAGGGCTAATTTTAAACTGAGACATAGGGCAAGATGATAATGGAGAATATGCAAGACTGTCATGTTACAGAACATACAGAGAAAGTGCGCCATTTACCATTTTCTCTCAGTGCAGGTTATAAATAGGGGTTTTAAAATTTTTAAACTTTTAAAAACCAAAATGTTTAGTAACTTTGAATATACGATAAAAATTTTTAAATATTCAATACCAATTTTTCAATATATTATACGGTTTATTCAAAATTAAGTTCGATTATCGAATAATCATGTCGATTATCAGGTATTCAATTCATTCGGTATCAATAGAAATATGTAGCTTAACATTCCCATGGGTTGGCTGGCAGCAGAAAACTGCTTGGTAGTAACGGACCATGTTTAGTTGCATGAAAAGTGTTGATATAAATAAAAATTGTAGTCCATGCATGCTATCTTTTTATGTTTGCTTTTCCTCATTTGTCTAGAAGTAATCAACTATTTTCTCATGTGTACCCCCCCCGCACCCCCTCCGTTGGCCCTCTGTCTCCAACCTTTTTCCTTTCTCCCCCCTCTCCCACTGGTATCACCCTTTAATATGACTTCATGTGGCTTTAACATACTGGAATATGTAATTTGCATTTTAGAAAAAAAAAATTAAAATGGGCGTGCAAAAGTGGACATGGACAACATTTCCCTTACCATCTCCCCCAGCATACCCTATAAAGAAATCCTCAATAATGTACTATTCAGTGTAGCTACTGATTGCACAGAACGTTGCTGTGTATAAAAGCTTTATTTAGACAAGACACAAGGTCCTTTCTCAAGCACACAATGTTACAACTTAGTTGCCTTTTATAGGAAACAGGAAGTGACATAACCCTAAACTTATTGATCCAACATCCAGCACTGCCACATTGGATAAATACTGTAGTTATAGAGTTACTTATAACATTTAATGAATAGATGTGTTTGCACTGTAACATAAAGTAACAATTTAGCCCTTTCATGATGTGGTGGAGATATTCAGAAAGAATCGGATATCACTATTTTTTAAACGAGTACCTATCAATAAGGATTAAAAGACTGAACATTGAAACACTCCGAAAACTATGTTTGGACACTGGAATTACCATGTGGTTTGATGAACATTGCCACGGCTTTTCATTCATTTATTTTGTTATGTTTAACTTTTTGGCTTTGTTGTTTACCCACTTGCAAATTATGGACACAATGGACATTTGGTCTGCACTTAGAGATGGGGGAGGAGTTTATTTAGGGTAGTAACTTCCTGTTTCCTATAAAAGGTAACTAAGTTGTAACATTGAGTGTGCTTGAGAAAGGACTGTGTGTCGAAACATGTTGCACGCATGTTTCTTGTCTAAATAAAGCTTTTTATACACAGCAACAGTTCTGTGCAATCGTAGCTACACTGAATAGTACATTTATATGATGATTATCCAGAATAGTGGCAACTGGAACAGTGTGGCCTACAAGCATTCTTGCTCGCGTACTTGGCACCTCTAACTACAAGGAAGCCTATAAGAAATCCCCCGCCAGTATTTTCTTAAAATAATAATAATAGTATTAGATTATTACTTATTATATGGTTATTTGATATCCCCTTTTATGAGTTCTACATTAAAAACATTAAACTTATTTTTTTATGTTGTGCAGCACTGCAACCCTAGGTTGCGCTATATAAACATAGTTATTCAGACATAATATTCTATAGGAACAAAAATGTCTGTCAATTTTTACTATCAATTTAGCAAGTTGTAATACATTTTACTTTTGATTTAGTCTTACAGTTTAAGTTTTACGTAATACCTAAATTCTATCTATTTATAGATTATTTATTCCATTTTGGAAATGTATCATTTTGTTTTTTTAAACAATGTACAGGGAAAAAATGAAAATCTGAAAATATACATTTAAGTCTATAATTATTTATATTGGTTAAAATCATTTTTATTTGTAGGGGTAACTAATATATGAGTAAGGAACAAACCATACTCTGGTAGGTATATAGACATACAGAGGGGAGTCAGTAATAAGTACTTTCGTACCGGGTGCTAGGATAAGAAGAAAATACATAAATATAAATATAAATATAAACGGCGTCGGTCTAACTTACCGTTACCAAGAGGGGAACGCGGCCATACACAAGGCCCTTTGTGAACTTGTGGGATTTATCGGCAGCATGGAACTTTTACAGAAGGTCTTTTTGGGTTTTTTTTTTTTACGCCGATACCGGAGCTCCCGACGTGCAACTACTGTGGAAGTGCGGAGGGACCCTACCTCCAGATGGGTGAGATTGCTCCATTTCATCGCATTATTGTACATTTGTGAATTGGGAATATTACTTTGACTTCCATCCTATCATATACATCGTTTGAGTTGCCTACATTTCCCATCATTCACAGTGCCACTGCATCCATTCTGCTATTGTTGCCAAAGGATATTAAGGACATCCACATTGGAATTTGGACTTGGTTATATTGTATGTGGATCATCCAAACCTCGGGATCAATGTTTATTTTGTTCATATGACTATGGCGTGTATTATAGGGGTTTATATAAATTTGATACTACATGCTACCTATACCCTCGGTTTCCCCTGTCTGGGATTTTATTAGTGCAATCTTTTGATATACATTTTTTTATTCTAATATGCTTAGAGTTTATGTAAAATAAAGTGGATTTGTATTTGGATAACCATGCAGTAATTATTAGGTTTTATACCCTGTTTTATTCATTTTGTGGGATTATGTCAGAGTGAGGTGCCGCCCCTTTTTTGGTGCGGTGGAGGTGGTACTGTGTTACCCTGTCTTGCTGGGGTACATATATTTATATTTATTTGTTAGGGGTGTGTGAAATTGAATCTGTAAATGTGCATATTTGAAGAACCTTAATGTTGTGCATTTTATGATCTGCGAGTTGCCTGGCCCTAATTTGCATGTGTAAATTAATTACAAATCATCCCACTTAAAGAAGGCAGAGATGAAAGACAAGAGGAGGGGGGGAGAGAGAGAGAGATGAACAGAGAGAGGTAGATGGAGAATAGGAGAGGAAAATATGCATAGTATACTAAATGAGAGGATAATGATACAAACTGTGTGAGACTGATGGAATCAGATATGAGTTTGCTAATGCGAGCATACACAGGAACGATCATTACTTGTATACTTTACAAAGAATGATCATTCTTTCCACCTAGATGGCAACCATGTCATTGCCCCACTATAGGGAACTCTCAGTGTTAATAACAATTTGGGTGATATTCTTATATTGCTAATAAAACATTGTGCAGCATATCTTCTGGGAAAAACACAATATTTTATTATAAAGTTCATTTCAACATAGATGCAAAATATCCAACATGTTTATCTGTCATGAATTGATTATTTCTAAGAATAATGAAAAAGTTTAGCAAACCTTCTATATAACACTATTTTGTAATTGTTTTTGGATTAATAAAAGCAATAAAAAAGAGTTAGAGTAAAATAATAGGTTGCCATTTTACCTTCAAATGTGTCACTTGACAGCTTGTCAGGAAATGCAGATGTAAAAAATGTTTTGATAGCACAATAAAAAAAATTAACTGCCCACCCCTATAGTTCAAGCATTTATCAACAAGCAGGATTTCCTTTCTATCCCAGCAAGTAGATCTGAAATGTGCAGGCTTATGCTGCAGGAAGAGGACATTGCGAGAGGATGGTGAAGTCTACTGGAGGCCAGGACAAATTCTCACTGGAGAGCTGTGATTCAGGGCTTTATTCAAAAGTAGGGCCACATGCTTTTTATATCTACATTAATTGCAATTAGTAAAGAAAGATTAGTAAAGAAAGTTAAATATATGCTAAAAATTTAAAAGTGAACAATAGTGGAACTGCTAATGAACAGATATCTTACCAGCTGTCAGAATTACATGGGTCATCTATTTTTAAGGATCAATATATATATGTTTAGAATGTACTTTATTTTAGTGGCTTACTCATATACTTACAGTGTGTTTGTTGTGTGTTCATATGTCTTTCCTGTAGATTGTTAAAAAGTTATTAAAATATAGAAGGTCTTAGCCCAGCAACTGCTTGGTTCAAACCTTCCTCCGAATCTCCCCCGGCTCAGTAACCGAATCCAGCTGCTGATGTCTTCTCGCATCTATCAGATAGGCCATCACATGAACCTCAGAGACAAGTGCTGATCGGAAAAAACTCCTACTGAGGTGCACACAGAACTTCCAGAAATATCCAACCTCACGGTTTAACTTCGCCCTCGCTCCATTTGATGTGCAATACCGGACTCTGATAATATCTAAAATGACAGTGTCATATTTCAACAATTTTTCAGAAGTCCAGTATTCATTTTAAAACTGATAGGTATATATTACTCTTTGTTCTGTTTTTTATTGAATTGCTAAATAAGGTTTTAAAGGGAATTAAATGCATAACCTTCCTTTATATTATTATTAATAATAATAAATATCATTTATCATTTACAGTATAATGGTAAAATGGACTTTAACATGTGAACAGGTGAGCTCACTACTTGCTTTAGTGAGCAGCTGGTGACTATATCCCCTAGTCTTCCTCGCAAAAGCACTTTAAAACATTGTTTACTGTCCAACTTTCCATAATGTTATTGAGTTTTTAAGTTGTGGCCAGCACACAAACATATACATTAATAGTGTGTATGTAACCATGGTGTATTGGATTCCAAAATGCAGCATTTCAAGACTATTTAAAGTTTATACTTAAACTTTCCATTAATATTTTGTAGATCTCTGGAATGTTAAGAAACAAGGAATGCTCTATGAAAGATTAACTAAAGGTTACCTGGCTTATTTATTGATATGTAGGCTCATTTATGAAACACTGGCACAGTTCTTCAGATTTTGTTAACTTTACATTGAAGGATATTTCACCTAAGGGTAAAAAACTTAATAATGCACTTTATAACCATTCTAAATTATCTTGGGTAAACCGTTTCTGCTGTGTTCAAATGAAAATAAGCATTCTACTGCATTATTCATCTTATGGGACATGGCCCCATAGGAATTTATTAATGCTGTGTGCTATTGGATCTTGTCTTCCTGTATGATGCATTGTCAAAACAAAAAACATGGTTGGCTTGTAATTGACATTAAAACATCCGCACATGACACACACTTCTATAGTAAAATAAGTTATTAAGTATAAATGCAAGTCTATTTAGGGGCAAGTTAGAAAGGAGTTGGTTCATATGATCATTGCCCCCCCAACCCATTACATTGATTATATCAGATAAGGTAGGACTAATAATAGAAACAGTAGAAAAAACATATATAAATTAATAAATGGTAATATATACAGTGCTGCAATCAATAAAAACCAATATATCCATTTGTAGGGCTGTGGGCATGCCACTGTATTAGACATTTTCTCTCTATGTGTTATTGAACAAAATACATTTTATTGTTTTTTTTAAATGCCAGCAAATACCAGGTCTTCCTAAATATTATGATGATTTTGAAATGTACTATATGGGGCACTATACCCTTGCTATTCGGAGAGTGATAGCAGCTTTTTGTACATTGACTTACTTGTTTATTTTCCTATTTTTCATAATAAAAACATTTGAATGCTGAATTCCCATTAGAGTAAGGCAACTCACTGTATCAACTATTCTGTAATTATAGCATTTGTAACTTCCAGATGGACAACCCATTAACCCACTGCCCTCTCTGACCTCCTTCATGTTTTACTGCAAACAAGAGACTAACACACATTAAAGGGCATGTCCACCCCCAAAACTACATTTAACCCACTACTGGCCTCACTTTGTAGTGTTAAAAAACCCTTACCTTAATCCCCTGCTCCAAATGGTTCTCCTGCAATGTCAGTTCAAAATCCAAAATATTGAACGTCAGGAGCTGGCTGGTCCCTATAGGTCTCTGTGTCCTGTCTCTCCTCTGGGAGAATTATGCCATGCGCACTGAAGCCCAGGGCCCAGGGCATGGATGAGCTCATTTTAGTAGTGGAGAAAAAGAGAAAAGGGCAGATCTTGGCAATATGCGAAGGAGAAAACGATAGTGTCCTAGCGACATTGTTAATGTGATGATGGAAGGAAAGAGAGGAGTCAAAGATCACTCCAAGGCAGCGTGCAGATTCAACTGGTGTAATGACCATATTGTCAATAGAGATGGAGAATGGTGGACTAGGTCCCAGTTTAGGGGGGAAATGATTTTCCGTTTTGGACAGATTGAGTTTAACGCACGGTGCACCATCCAGGAAGAGATAGAGAGAGACATTTAGAGATTTAGGATTGAACTTCAGCGGTTAGCTGGGGTGGACAAGTAAATTTGGGTATCATCAGCATATAGGTGATACTTAAAACCGAAAGAACTGATTATATGTCTCAGAGAGATAGTGTTAGAGGGAGAAACAGCAAGGGTCACTAAAACCGAGCCCTGAGGACCCCCACACTAAGTGGAACAGGAGAGGAAGTCTTATTAGCAAAAGTGACAGTGAAAGATCTGTTAGAGAGATAAGAAGACAACCACGCCGCAGCTTGATTTTGGATGATGCCCAGAAAATATAGAATCTGAATAAGAAGAGAGTGGTCCACAGTATCAAAGAGAAAACCGATAGGTCAAGGAGAATGAAGACCGAGAACTGTCCTTGGCTTTGGCAGGTGATTTGAGACTTTGCAGAGGGCCGTTTCAGTTGAATGGCCTGGGCGGAATCCCGATTGCAATGGGTCCAATAAGTTATTTGCATGGAGGTATTTAGTAATGCGTTCTAGAGTTTTGAAGCAAACGGTAAAAGGGAGACAGGGCAGTAGTTTGACAGACAGGTAGGGTCCAGAGAGGGTTTTTTAAGAAGAGGTTTGACACACGCATGTTTAAAGGCAGCAGGAAAAATCCCAGAGGAAGGGAGGAAATTAAAATGTGAGCAAGAGCAGGGGAAAGGATTTTAGCACAGTGTCTGAGTAAGAAGGAGGGCATGGGATTAAGGGTACACATTGTAAGCTGCGAGGACAATAGGAGGTCGAAGACTTCAGACTGGATGATAGGGGGTTGAAAGATTCCAAAACTGCACGTGGTGGGGCAGGCAAAAGAAGGCGAGAGTTGTCTTGGCATGTAGGAATTAGAGTACGGATATCATCTATTTATTTCTGAAGTAGTTGCAAAATCCTGAGGAGCATTATGGAATGTGGTAAATGGGAAATAGACGCGTGGGTTATTTTTTGACATTCTTTGGCATGGATGAACACCATACTTAATGGCTGAAAAGTAGCATCCTTTTACTCCAGGATGACAGCTTATTTGGTGCTGTGGTTGTTGTAGAACTGGAGCAGCAGAGGACTGGGCTGACAAAAGCTGTGAAGACTCAAGGGGAATTCAAGGCAGAAACTATTCTGGCAGAGGGTAAATAGTAATCTTATTAGCTGGAGAGTCAGAGGGTATGACGCTTATGGAAAGGGGTCTGAGCCTGGTATGTTACATGAAGTTGAATGTAGGAGATGAGTCTCTTTCAAATAAAAAATGTTTGTGATCGGTGTAGATTGTGATTCCAAAAACTCCAAAAGTACACATTATTGGCCAGAAGTTTTCCTGAAGCAGAGAATTTCTAGAGAAAAAGCCACATGGGAGTTAGAAGGCAGAAAAGTCCTGTTATAAGTTTAGTGTTCCTTTATGAATAGAGTCTTTGGCAGGGGAAAGTGGATAGGTAGCATAGTGCAAGGAAAAGACATGGGCAATCACATAAAAAAGGGTTTCAGAGACTTTTTGCAAAGACTTCTGGGATGTTCAGGTACAGATTCAATGATGATGGGGCACTCATTAAACTGTAGGGAATGTGAACAAGTAGACAGAAGGTGCTCCAATGGGTAATCTGATTGCTGGACCAGTCAATAGTTGGGTTGTGTAGAGCCATGGACATCCAAAACTAATGGTGGATTTGGGACAGTATATGATAAAGCAAACAGTAAAGGGCATCTTTTTAGAAATAAACACTGAAGTAAGTGGACTGTCAGCAATAGAAAAGGTTCAAGAGGATTGTCAAGGGAAAAGAGGGATTCCCCAGCATTTAGCAAAGTGAGGATCCACAAAAATACCACAGCTCCAGAATCAATAAAAGCTAGTAAGACTATAATAATGGTACCATAAAATTTGTACTGGTAGTAGGAACTGAGGAGAATTCAATGGAGGGGGTTTGGAAAATAGACACTAGAGTGAAAAATGACTTACTTTTATTCTTTTCTATTTGTGCTGCCAGGAACTCAATCCATTTTTGGATGGGGACTTTGGAAATTTTTTTTCTTTAGGTACAGTGCACCATTGAGACAGTAGTACAAACAGCAACTAACTGCAGGATTGGGTGTTAGCTGCAGGCACACCATAGAGATGTCAGAAAAATCCGGTCCGCGCGAGGATCCGCGGATTTTCGAAAAAATCTGTAAATTCGAAAATCCGCGAGCGGACCCGTTAAAACGTATTAAAATGAAAGTTCGGCAAATCCGCTAACAGTGGTCTAAATAGCTTGTAATGTACACTAATCACTCAGGGACCTGGGTAATGTCTTAGAAACACGTATCAATACCTAAAAATTACAGTCCGCTAGCGTGAATTGTAAAAACGGTATATTTTTCGAAATACAGGATTCCGTAAAAACAGATGATTCCGTGAAAACCGCGATCTCGTTAATTTGATATTGAAAAAAAATTATAACTTTTTAAAACGAAGGGAGAACAAGAGGGAAGGAGGAACTTCCTGCCTATCAAAATGGCCATGTGTGCAAGGCAAACTAACGCCTTGAACTACCTGCTGCTCAAGGGGGTACGATGAGTTCCCCCTGGCACCCATCATGTGCGGCGCCGGAGGCGCAGAATAATGGAGAGCTACAGTAACGCCGGATCCTGCGCCGCTTTGGATATCAGGCCACTGTCCTACCTCCAGAGACAGTGGTCTGAACTCAAGAGCGAGGCCTCAATATGGGGCCGCATACGAAGATGATAGAAGGCAAGTATACTTTTATATATTACTGTATTATATAATTGTAGTAAATATTTAATTCATTCTGACAAAAACTATTTATATATAGTTTTTAAAACATCAATAATCCTAAATTGCTGAGAGAGAGAGAGAGAATCAAGTTCTTTTTATTTCTCTTCACTGGTATTATTACCTTATTATTATTCTTAATATTCAATATCAGCCCTATTTAAAGGGTAAGTAAGTCAAATCACTGAAAATGACTTTATTTACATAACACCTATAAATTCAAAATGATACCCACACATAGACACAGGTAAAACACTTGGTGGCCCACCCTTCCATTTCCATGGCAGCCTTATTTAAAGGCTAAGTAAGTTAAAAATGAAATCGATCATTAAAAATTGATTTCTTTTTATCTTATAATGCACACTGATACCCACACATACACACGTTAAACACACTTTACTGACCCACCCTTTAGTTACTGGCAGCCCTTTTGAGGGAAAGTAAAGTCAAAAATAAATGTTGATCAATTATTAAAAATTGATTTTACACTCCAAATTAAAAATGTTGTGTTACCCACAAAATCTATACAGATACAAAGTACACACAGCTACTGATGCTCCCCTACACCCAACAACTTTTCCCTTTCCGTGGCTACAATACACACATTAAAATATAAGTACTTAGCCAGAATAAGGTATGAAATCATTGCACATAGAATTAGTGATTGACTTTTAAAGAAAACTTAACATATTGCCTTATTATATCTGTATTTTCAAGCAGAATTCAAAGTATAATTAAATATTTCCTTTAGATATATCATTCATATTGTATTTTTTTATTTTATTGCATGGAGGAATCTTCCTCGGATACCCCACCCACACCCACCGTCCCCGCCAGAGGTTGTGAACCTCATTTAAGGCCTGTCCATGAGCGATTAGCTCTGAGACGATTTCCTGTTTTAAAGAGATTTTTCTGTTTTTAAGAGAATTGACAGCGTAAAAAACTAAAGCGTTTATTTAACTGTGGTTGCAGCCTAGTAAATGTATAACCTAACATATTTATTTCTAGGAGGGTGCCTGCCTGTGTAAGTAATTAATCACTAGTGTATTTTTATTTTTTTTTACTACTTACTGTTGATAAAGGTGGTAGGAATTGTTTGAGTAAACTCAAAGCACACTGGATACTAAAACAATATTGTGTTTAAAAAAACACTGTTACCTGTGGAGCGGGCTGGTAGGAGACAAGGAAAGGTTTTTTTTTTTTTTTTTTTCTCTCTCTCTCTGATTGGATGGGGTGTTGTAACTAATTGGTTTAATTGGCTGAGGCCTGTTGGCTCTGGTTGGTTGGTTTTGAACCTCATTTAAGGCAAGATCCCATGAGCGATTTCCTGTTTTAAGAGATTTTTTCTGTTTTTAAGAGAATTGACAGCCTGTTAAAAAACTAAAGCGTTTAAAACAAGAAAGCGTTTAAGAACAACACTATTTCTCTGCTGTGTCTCTGCTGTGTATTGCTGTTTAGTATGGACAGTTTTGTTTCGGGGCCGCGCAATGTGCATCCTGCCGCATGTATGGGATCTTGGAGCAGCCAGCCCACAGGGACCTATGTATGTGTCAGATGTGAGTGGGTTGCCCATTTGGAATCTGAGAGGTACAGAGTCTAAGGTAAACTGCAGCATTGCAGGACTTGGCAAACTGGGGAAATGCAGGTACGGCAGGGGCCAGTAAACGGTGGGTGGAGATGGGGCAGATAAGGTGGAGAAGGAAGATAGATTTGTAAGGTCACCAGGGGAAGTAGGGGACGGAAGGAGATAGGGGGGCTTCTTCCAGCTGGTCGATATCAACAGATTTGCATTTTAGGTGAAGATGTGGAGGACGATGGCTCGGAAGCAGCATGTATGGAGCGGCTTTCCTTGAGCACCCAGGGGACGGCCATCTCCCATACAAAGGGAGGGAGATGGGGGCTAGGGAAGGATAGACAGGTGGGGTAGTGGTAGGGGATTCATTATTAGAAGGGTAGATAGGGTAATCTGTGCCAGGACGCCTATGCCGAACAGTGTGTTGTCTGCTGGTTGCTAGGGTTCGACATGTGGTGGATCGTGTAGACCGATTTTGGGTGGGGTGGGGGGTAGTGACGGCGCGTCTTGGTTCACATTGGTGCCAATGACAAAGTTAGAGGTGGAGGTGAGGTCCTAAAAATGATTTCCGAGAATTAGGGGCCAAGTTAAAAGCAAGGACTCCAGGGTAGTGATTTCAGAAATACTACCGCAGCCACGTGCTACGCTAGGGAGAGCACGGGAGCTCAGGATATAAATGCGGGCTAAGAGAGTGTTGTAAGGAGATGGGGTTTGGTTTTTAGAGAACTGGGCTGCTCTTTCTGTTGGCTACAGGCGCTTTTAGTAGTGACGGATTGCACCTCAATGGTGGTGTGGTGCAACTGTTTTGGGGAGGAAGATGGCTAGGGGGGTGTGGAGGAGATTTTTAACTAGGTATGGGGGGGAGGGAACGTTAACTACACAGGGGTAATAGAGAAGTTAGGGATCTGGGGGCTAGTAACACAACGGAGGGAGGAGAAGGAGGAAGGGGGGAGCATAGAGGAATAAGGAGGCATGTACGACCATGTAGTGAAGTAAATCAATTGATAATCTAAAATGTATGTTTACAAATGCAAGGAGTCTGGCTGAAAAACCGCAGAACTTGAGAAATAATAGCTTAAACGTTAAAGGAAGGTTATGATGTAATTGGTATAGGCAGAATCATGGCTTAATGATTCACACGACTGGCACAGTAAATATGAAGGGTACTCCTTATTTAGACATGACCGGTTAATAAGAAAGGAGGAGGAGTATGTATGTATGTTAAACAGAGAATTGAAGCCAAATTTAAAAGATGGAATAGATGGGGGAGCAAACGATGCGGCAAGAAACATTAGGGGTGGAACTGTGTACAGGAAGATAGAAGGTAGGTAAATTAATTGTGGAGTGTGTGTTATAAGCCCCCAAATGCCGGGGAAGAGGGTGAAAAGAATCCTCAATGCCGTTGGCGAAGGCTGCTGGTATGGGGCATGTTCTTGGTTATGGGGATTTAACTACCCTGAAATAGATTGGAGTAATGGAACTGCCAGCACTCAAAAGTATAAAGTTCTTAAATTCCCATATGAGCATTTTCTTTCACAGATGGTAGAAGTTCCTACTAAAAGAATGCGTTGTTGGATTGGTGATATCTAATAACCAGAGCTCATTTTGGAGATGAAGGTAATGAGGAAGCTTAGGGAATAGTGAACATGATATAGTGTCATTTAATATAGGTTTGCCAGAAAAATAAAGTGCACTGGCTTAACAAAAACTTTTAACTTTAGGAAAGCTAATTTTATGCTTTAAAGGAATCGCTCCTGCTCATAGACTGGGGGAACGTTTCTAGGTAAGATACTGAGCAGATGTGGACCACTTTAAAGGGATATTAAACTATAACATTTCCAAATCGGGTACCTTTAGGAAACAAGTGTAAAAAAAATGAGGTCCACTCCTGCATGGCTTAATGCTCAGGTAAAAAAAGGAAATGGAAAAAAAGAAAAGAGGCTTTAAAATTTTGAAAGCGAGGCACAGAACAGCTTACAGGGACTTCAAAAGTTTGTAATAAAGAGTGCAAGAAAGCAATTAAATAGCTAAAATAGAAAATGAAACAGGATTGCCGAACAAAGCAAGTCCAACCCCAGTAGTTTTTTAAGTATAAATGGTAAAAAAATGAGGACTGAGAAGGTGGGACCATAAATAATAGAGCGAGGGTGGTTGTAGAGGAGGCGAAAAGGCTTAATCTGCTAAACGTTTTTTACATCGCGTTTTTACGGTTGAGAATCCTTACAGTAGGGATTGTAACAATGTGCAGGAGGAAATGAAGAGTCTTCACATTGGATACACGAAGGATATGGTACGGAATCATTAGACAAAGTTAATATCAATAAAGCGCCAGGACCAGATGGATTGCATCCTAGGATTTTAAAAGAAGCTTTAGTTCATTTCTAGCAAAACCACTGTGTCTCATCTTTCAGATTCGCTTTGTCTGGGGATGTGACCGCTGGATTGGAAAAAAGCCAATGTATAATACCAATATTCAAAAGGTAAGTCGCTTACAGCTTGGTAACTATAGACCTGTAAGCCTAAAATCAGGGTAGGGAAGGGTGATGGAAACTTTGTTAAGGATTCAATCCTTGACTTTGTCTCCAGAGATCATCTATTTGTAGTAGTAGTCAGCATGAGATTTGAGAAATAGATCTATGCCAGACCAAATTTAATTGGTTTTATGAAGAATGGAGTAAGAAGTAGATTCAGGCACAGCTGTGGAGTGGTATATTTGGATTTGCAAAAGCTTTGATTACTGTGCCCATAGGCGAACTAATGTATAAAATGAGACTGTTGGCCTGGAAGAAAACATTGTTCATGGATAGAGAACTGGTATTGGACCGTAAACAGAGAGTGGTGGTTAATGGAGCTACATCTATGGGGCTAAAGTCTAAGCGGAGTTCCTCAGGGTGCTGTACTGGGGCCGCTTCTGTATTATCTGTTTATAAATGACTTAGAAGGGGGCATTGAGAGCAAGGTCTCTTGTGTTGCTGATGACACTAATTATCAGCATGAGCTTTGGAAACTTCCCAATGAGTGCAAGTGCTGCAAGCAGACCTAGATAGATTATCAAAATGGGCAGCAGAATGGCAGATGAGGATCAATGTGATAAATGTAGTGATGCATTTGGGATTTAATAATCCCTGTGCCACACTACACAATAATAACTCTGTGTTAAGTGCATCTGAAATGGAAAAAGATTGGGGGTTTGGTAGATAACAGACTTAGCTGTAGCAAACAATGCAGGTAGACAACAGCTAGAGCTAGCAAGATATTGTCTTGATAAAGAGGGGGAATGGAATCAAGAGAGAAAATATTATTTCCCCTTTTACAAGGCACTTGGTAAGGCCACATTTGAATATGCGGTGCAGTGTTTGGAATCCCATAATACAAAAGGGACATCTTGGAATTAGGCAGTTCGAGAAGGGCAACTAAATTAATAAGGGGAATGGAGGGGGTTTTGAATATGCAGGCAGATTAGACAAGTTTAGGGCTTGTTTACATTGAGAAGCGGCGGTTGCGTGGGGACATGATACCTTCTACAAATATATTATGGCCCATACAGGACATCTCTGGTGCATTGTTCACTAATAGGTCATATCGAGGACTCGTGGACCTCCTTTAGGTGGAGAAGAAGTTCATCTTCAAGTAGGAGAGGTTTCTTTACAGTTGAGAACGGTTTGTGTGGGAAATGTGGAACTGTCTTCCTAGAGAGTGTGGCTATGGCTAAGTTCATTGAATAACTTTAAAAAAGCCTGGATCAGTTCTCAAACTAAAATATGAAGAATTACTGGTATTAATGCATATTGAGATCTGGTTGTCAGGGATACTTTCCGATTGCCGTTGGATCAGGAAGGATATTTTTCCCCTTTTTTTTAACGTGGGGTTTTTTTAGCCTTCCTCGGAGCACTGTTAGGTAGGTGTTAAAAAAAAAAAAAAAAAAAAAAGTGATAGC
Organism: Hymenochirus boettgeri; assembly: GCA_019447015.1. Classification (NCBI taxonomy): domain Eukaryota; kingdom Metazoa; phylum Chordata; class Amphibia; order Anura; family Pipidae; genus Hymenochirus; species Hymenochirus boettgeri. The sequence continues at coordinate 219,387,563 of CM033470.1, read as the reverse complement.
GTTGCGATTTGATGAGTACAATGTCTTTATTCAACCTTAGATTCTATTTACTAATGTTACTATCTAAGTGCAGCCTATTGAAAAAAACATTTTCTAAACTTTCATTATGTCCAAGGCCACAGTTACAGACGACACGAGCCGCCTCCCAGAAACAAGCGCATACCAGAGCCGTGTATTCGTACCGATTGCGCTCATGTGTATTCGCCATCGAGTGCATCACGATAGCATAATTGTTGCAAAAATTGAGGATCACATTAATAGTGCCACCCTATTGTGTCCAAGCCCATCTTATCCAGTGTTTGCATATTTTGACAACTTACTCCAGATTGTTTTAGTAAATGATTTGAACATTGATGACATTCCTGAGAGTTAAATAATTTCCTTTTTTTTTAGCATCACCAACTAGCCCTCATGCTACGGGCAGCCCATTAGCCCCCCTCCGGGCACGTCCCTTGCCACCTCCAGGTCACATATCGCCCCACCGCGGCAGTCCACCGCCCCCAAGAGAGGAGGAACGGGGCACCAGCCAGACACGTTAGGCATCCTAAGCAATTTTTTATCTTTTTATTGACTTGATTGTCAGCCAAATAATTTAGTGAAATTATCATTGATAATTAAGTGAATTTATTATTTCACTGATTAAAATTTCGAAAATAAAAAAGGAAACACAAATCTATTAATTTGGTTTGAGAGATGAGAGCTTCTCATTTCTCATTCATTTATTGTCCCCGAGTCCCCATTGTTTGGCTGTATCTTGTCCCCAGTTTTTGAGCTTAAGTCACCAACATTCGCTCCAAACGATCCAAAATTATCAAAAAATGTTCACTACAAGCCTTTTAGGAAATGTTCTTATACATGTAATATATTCTAATGGATTGACGGTGTGATTGTTGAAATAAACCATTTTTTCTAGAAGCAGGAACAGCTCTACAGGCCCTCCCCCCTCTCCACCCCTCCCCCTCTCCAGACCCTCCAGACACCTCCTGCCTCTCCAGTCACTCTTGGGGCCATGCTTGAGAATCGCAAGTAAATCATATGCAACGTTAATGAAATGTTATATTACAAGACTATAAGATCTGTATTTCCCATCCATGCTACATGATGCAACACTTGGGTAGCTGTGGTTTTAACAATGCTTTTATGGGGCTGCCACCACTTCCAAAAAAATTTTCTATGTAGCACAGTCCTAGTGATACAAAACCAAGAATGTTCTGATACAATTTAGCAATAAACGTAATGTTTATGCCAGCAATACCTACTGCTGTTTCAGTGATCCCCTCATGATGCAATAATATCGCTTTAAGTGGAAGTTCAGTGATAATATATATACTTTAAGGAAAAAAGAGCAGTATTTACTCCACCCAATTGACCTTAATCTGCCCATTTAGCAATACAGCATGTGGTCTGTGTTAAATAAATGCAACGGAAATAATGACTTCTGTTTTGCAGGACCTCTAATAGAGACTGTTATGGTCTAGCCCTTGACCCAGTCCCTGGGTTGATTCAGTTGGTCAGTAGAGATTGAGCATGTGTAACCACCCAACAGCCAACAGTAGAAATCACTGTTCCGACAATCAGGTATGCATAATATAAACTTAAGATTTAGAAATATGAATTTTATTGAGCTTTCCTTTTTTGACATACCGCAACATTATAGCATTCAGTACCATGTATGTGTAAGTAGTTATCAGGTGCAAAATTTGCATTCTACCGATTGCGTGCTTTAGGAAATGGGCTCGAACATCTTCACCACACTATCTTCAATATCTCCTCCACAGAAGTACAAGAGCATGCGGCGGGAGATGCGGCACATGGTGCGGGGCCGGGAGACCGCTGCCTGGACCACGGCCTGACCAGACTGGAGAGGAGGGCTACCCCTAGTAACCGCCCCCTTTTTTTTTGTTTTATTTTTTGTAAATAGTTTTGTTTTTTTTTTTCATATATATATATATATATAGATATAGATATATATATATATCATATATAAAAACAGTTCTTGCAAAAAAATGTTTTTTTTGGGCTTATTTTCGATATATCAAATATCAGATAGATTCATAATCAATTTTTATTTTGGAAAATTACAGTTACCACAATTCTATTTAGCTAGCTTATGTCTGGTACTTATAATTGGATTATACCTTACCATTAATGCCATTACACACCCCACATTGGCAACATTCCCCTATAATAGTAGTTTGCACAAACAGGGAAAGAAGGCGATGGGGTACTGGGTTACATAATGTCCACTGCGGTTTGCCACCATTGTTGTGGGGCCAGGCCGGCTTAGCACCCACTGGACATACCCTCACCCCATTGGTACTCTCCCCAAGGTTGCATCGTGCAAGGGAAAGCAGTGTGATGAAAGGGTAATGCTTCATAGGAACAGCAGCATTGAGTTACAGCAGGCCCACTGCCGTTTGTGCCACCAATTGTTGAAGAGCCAGGCAGGCTTTGCCCACTGGAAATACCCCTCACCCCATTTGCTACTCTCGCATCCTCTCCGTTCCGAAGATGCTTCGTGCAAGGAAAGTAGGTGAAGGCTAAGGTTAGTAGGAACAGCAGCATTAGTTACAGCAGGCTCACTGCAGTTTGCCACCATGTTGAAGACAGCAATGCTTGGCCCCTCACTGGACAACCATAGCCCCTCACCTGACCCATTGGCTACTCATCCTCAAGGTTCAGCGTGGCAGGGAAAGCGTGAAGGGTAATGCTTCGTAGGAAGCAGAGTTGATTACAGGCAGGCCCTTAACACTGCAGTTTGCCGATCCATTGTTTGAAGAGACTCAGGCAGGCTTGGCGCCCACTGGACATACCTCACCCATTGGCTACTCTCCTCTAAGATCGTTAGTTGCGTGGCAAAGGGAATAGTAGGTGAATGGTTAGGCTCGTCGTAAGGAACACAGCATTGAGTTACAGGCAGGCACCTGCATTTGCCACGCATTGTTAAGAGCAGCTAAGGCACGGCTAATGGACGGCCAGCACGGAATTGACCCATGACCGAACATGCTACTCCCCGAGGTAGCGTTGCGTGCTATGGGAGAGATGGTAGGTAAGCTTCGTGTGTACATCACAGAAGTCGCCTACAGAGAGCCCAGCATGCAAGTTCAATGCACAGTACTGCTCTGAGGCCATGGCAGGTGACCCACTGGCTAACTCCACCATGTCAGGTACTCGTCTCGGTCTGTGTGAGCGAAAGATGGTCGAGAGTAGGTGAAGGCGCACAAAGGCTTCCTCATGGAGAGTAGAATGGCAAAATTGAGTACTGGTCATTGCGCAGGCACGATGCCAAGTTTGAAACACCCGAGTCGCTTGGGATGAGAGGTCAGAGACACTCACAAGCTTTGGAAACTGAGAACATTGGAGTATGCTCTCGGGCCAGGCAGGATTGACCCAGACGCTGAAACATTAGCCATCCGAGAGTAGCTGTTGCGGCTGTATGAGATGGTCATCTATGTGACACCACAAGGTGCCTCTGGAGAGAGAACGAAGAACAATATGCAGTACTGCTCTCCGGGCACAGGCAGATCACCCAGAGCTGAAAAATTCATTAGCCCACATCAGTAGACTGTTGCGGCTGTAATAGATTTTATGGTTCAGGTAGTGTGACAGACGGAAAACAAAAGTGACCTCATGGAGAGAGAATAAGATCAAAATTGAGTACTGCTCTTCGGGCCTAGGCAGGAATGACCGCAGAGCTGAAAACATTAGCCACAGAGTAGCTGTGCGGCAGTTAGATGGTCAGAGTAGGTGACACCACAAGGTGCTCTCATGGAGAGAGAACGACAGAACAATATGGAGTACTGGCTTCTCGGGCCAGGCAGGATTGACCAGAGCTGAAAACATTAGCCACGCAGCGAGGTTGTGGGCTGTATGAGATGGTCCAGAGTAGGTGACAACCACAAGGTGCCTCATGGCGAGAGAACGAAGAACGAAACTAGAGTACTGCTCTCGGGTCACAGTTGTCAGAGATTGACCTAGAGTCTGACAAACATTAGCCACAGAGTAGACTGTGCGGCTGTATGAGATGGCTTCAGAGTTGTGACACCTACAAAGGTGCTCATGGAGTAAGACGACGAGATCTACAATGTGAGTATGCTCTCGGGCCAGGCAGGAGGATTGACCCAGAGCTGAAAACATTAAGCCACAGAGAGTATGTTGGCGGCTGTATGAGTATGGTCGAGGAGGGGTGACACTCACAAGGTTGCTCACTATGGAGAGAGGAACGAAGACAAAATGAGGTTACTGCTCTCGGGCGGAGGGTTGATACCCGAGCTGAACATTTACCACAGAGTAGCTGTTGCGGCTTGTATGAGATGGTCAAGTAGGTGATCACCTACAAAGGTGCCTTCATGGGAGAGAACGAAGAACAATATGGCATGTATGCTCTCGGGCCTAGTAGATTCGACCCGAATCTTAAAACATTAGCCACAGAGTAGCTGTTGCGGGCTGTTATTGAGATGGTCAGAGTAGGTGACACCACAAGGTGATCATGGAGAGAGAACAAAGATCAAAATTGAGTACTGATTCTAGGGCCGGCAGGATTGACCCAGAGCTTGAAAACATTACCACAGAGTAGCTGGTGCGGGAGTAGTGAGATGGTCAGAGTAGGTGACTCACAAAGGGGCCTCATGGAGAGAGAACGAGATCAAAAAATGATACTGCTATGGGCCACGGCCGGATTGACCAGAGCTGAAAACATAGCCAGATAGCGTTGCGGCGCTGGATGAGATGGGCAGTAGTAGGGAGGTGACACCACAAGTTGCCTCATGGAGGAGGGGGGAGAACGAAGAACAAATAATGCGTATGCTCTCGGGCCAAGTAGGGATCGACCCATCTTAGAAAAAATTAGGGCCACCAGAGTAGCTGTTTTTGTCGCAGAGCATTTGTTATTTCTACCGAATGCAGTTAGAGCAACGGTAGGACCATATGGCCCTGCCAATAATAAAAAATTTGCCATTTGCCAGCTCTAAGCTGGCATAGATAAGCCTCTAGGTGGAAAATGAGGCGGAAGGAGCAGTAGGGTGGCCAGGGGAGGAGGCCTTAGTCACGGGGCATCAGCAATAGGGGTGCGTATTGAGTGTGATCCACGCCTCATTCATCTTGATGAATGAGGCGGGGGGGTTCCCCCCCCAAACCCAATTCTCAGTGGAGAGACGGGTCCTCCTATCCGTACAAACACCCCTGCCGCACGGAAGGTTCCCTCTCCGAAAAGAAAAGAACACGGAGACGGGCATGAAAGGACCGATGGCATATGTGCCAACTCGGGCCAGAAGCACTGGGAAGGCAGAACAGAGACAAAGTAGCAGTGTTGCCTATAGCTGCTGCATTTCTACTTCCCTCTGAGATGCGGAGATAAATCTGAACTTTTACCTTATAGCGGGGGGAGCTAAAGGGGGGCACCCAGTCCTGCTCCTTCTCTTTGAGGCCTTAATCCTGGGTCCTGCGAAGGCATTGCAGCATGAAAGAGCCCATGCGCCCGAAAACTGCCCCTGCCGCAGAGGACCCCCAGTCTCAATGTCACTGAGGGAAAGTAGTGGGTCGGGCTCAACCTCTCCCCAACCACGATGACCGTGGTGTACTTTGGGAGGTTTAGAGTTCCCCTAGAGGAATATGCCCCATTTCCCCTTGGTCCCAGGTCACCTACAATCCCCTCTCATCATCGGACGGGCCTGCTCTGCACCTGTGATGTTCGGGATAGGAAAGAATCACCGGGGGGTCGGGGTTGGCGTCCTTCCTCTTCCCAGTGATGCTGCGCGACAGCGTGTGCCCTGCGGTTTGCAGCGCAGAGGGGTGCTCAAGAGGAAAACACCAGGTGGGATGGTAGCCGCAATGGTGGCAAATTGCGGATACATTACGGTGGCCTCCTCAAATGGAGCGAGCACAGCAGGCATATCTAATCAGCAGCCACTGCTGGGTGGTAAACAGCAACACAGGTCCCCAGAGCCTGATCTTGCCTCGACTCAAGGGTAAAAGTAGTCTCTGATGGCTCGCCTTTGGAGCAGCCATCCACGCACATCAGAGACTAGAGTTCCAAGTGGGGGCTGTGCCGCAATCAGGCGGTTCTGCGGCAGCGTGCTGTGATCGAATACTCGCCGAAACGAGCTGTGGCACGGTGTAAGACCACCTGAAGTGTGCCGACAACCCTCTAGCATGCCTCTTACAACTCGCTGGGACCAGGAGGGTCAATTGCTGAGGAAACCAGCCATGGACGACCAAGGTTGAGACAATGGCCAGGCAGGGAACGTGTGTGACTTCCCAAGCGAAGCAGACGATGATTTGATGGCATTGTCCACCACACCCTTGCCTATTGAGAGGTGGGGGGGTCCAGCCCCCTCTCACCTTGCCCTTGCAATGCTGCCAGCAACTCTGGCCCAGTGTGGCTCCTAGTCACCAAGGCACACGAAGCGCAAAACTTGCATGGCACCTCTCACACTGGCAGAAGAATAGTGCTCTGGGGGGCACGGAGCTGTCCGGAAGAGGGACTCACGGGATGAGGAGGGGGGGTGGAGACTGGCATATCACCAATCGTGGGGTACCACCATCTCCCCACTTGTGCTCCTTGCTGCGTCTCTGCGGTAGCACAGTGACCCATTGGGCTGTAAATAGACACGATCCCACCCCTGGTCCTGTACTTCGACCACGCTCTAGTCCATGTAATGGTGGACACCTTGCCCCAATCGGTGGTCCAGCTGAAGCAGATATTTGCCCGCAGGTGGTGTTGCAGGGCGGGTACGGCCGTTCTGCCGGCAATATTACGGACAGGGGACCTGCCACTGTGGTGTGGCCAATGCCACAAACTCCCTGAATGCTGCACTGTCTACCAGGCTGAAGGTAGAGGTGCCACCGCCAGGACGTTTTGACTAGCACCGCAGTGAGGATGCGGTCTTGGGGGATGGGGGGCTAGCTTTCTTGTTCCGCCCAAAAACTGGGGAAGAGAGCTCTGCCTTTTAGTGACAACCCGCAGCTGTGTCAGGCGCCTCCTTAACACCACCGCTGCTGGGCCCAAGGCTGCTCTCCTCCTAAACATCCCACTGGTGAAGAGCTCTGATGGGCCAAGGGGGAGGAGGAAGGTGGGGCCTCTTGTGGCACGAGGTAGGGAACGTGAGTTCCTGACATCGTTCCTGTAATCCGTTGCTCCACCGAGCAAATCTGGGTGCAGACCATATGCTTCCTCATAGAGGAGGTGGCCCAAGTTGATGGTGGTCTTCAATCGCTAACACGTTGCAGGGCAAAACTGCACCTGCAACCGTGCGCTCACCTGGAGCCAGGGTGAAAGAAGTCCCACAACGCTGAGCCACCCGGCACCTGGAGCAGAGGTCACGTGCTGTTGGAGCACTGGACACCAGATTCTATTGGTGTCTGTCAACTCCAGTCACACTTAGGTGCACTGCTCTGCTCCTGCCCTGCCCCCCAGTCTGCCTCTGGTTTCAGGATGTGATGCTCAGAGGACATCCTCCGAGACACACTCTCCTGCCTCTTCTCTCCGATGGCACCCATGGACATCGCATGACTCATCGTCCACGTCACCTCCTCATACCCTGGGGCTGATGTCACTAAACGCAGCAGCTTGCTGGAACCTCACCCCCATGATTAGTTCCTGGCTGCTCATCATCTGACGCTGCGTGAGCATGTCAACCTCCTGTCCCCCTCCCGTGCATGAGCACTTTCCTCCTCTGCCGACGGCGACAGGAAATGTGCATCAGTACAAGTCCTCCTCCGACAAAGCCCTTCATCACCATAGTGTGGGAAAACTTCCATAGACTCCTCCTCCGGACCCCGAAGGACGTGGCCATGTGGGTCAATGATACCTTGATAGACAGGATCAGGTCCATGCCCACAGTGGAGCCACGGTGAGGGAGGGCAGGCATAGTTATACATTGTGCAGCTCGGCTTGTCTGTTGCCTGTGAGGAGGTGGATAGGGAAGGCTGGGTAATCACGTCGACTACATCGTCCTCTTGATCAGGTGGATAGCCTAGCACGGCTACCCTCAAAATATCGGGCAAGGTTATCCGGCTGCCGCTGATGAAGGGCCAGGTAGGCTCCTGGCCAGGAGCATTCAGTAGGCTCCCTCTGCTCTCCCTCCTCCCTCTACCTCCACGGCAGAAGCACCCCACTCCTGGGTCTCCCTCTTGCCCTGCAGGCATTTCCCTCTCCAAATCCCCCCCCAAAAATTTAATATATATATATATATATATATAGATAGTAGATATATATATTATATATATACACACACAAACACAAAAGACAAAGCAACCAAAAACAACCCACAGAAGCAAAACAAATAAACACAAGCTTTTTTTTTTTTTTTTTACACTAAAAAGCACAAATAGGACACAGACACAAACTGACAGCAAAAGCAGATCAAGACAGCAAAAAAGTGATGATGCTGCTAAAGGGCGCACGTCTGACTACACCAAAACCACACAGACACTTGACACACAGAACAGAAAGACAAAACAAAAAAAAAACAGGACACACCTAGCCCTCTAAAAGGTCTACACACAACATTTGTCCAAAGGAGTTATAGGGGGTTTTAGTCCTTAAAAGGGACTTTTGGGTTCAAGATGTGTGAATACAGGGGTGGGTAACCCACACGTGCTAAACCACCACACTGAATCAACACACAGAAAGCTCATAAAAGCTCAAAAAGCACAAAAAATCTATCTCCAACTCCTAACACTGTCAGGGTCTTCCATAAACACACTCCATAAAACTGACAAAATGTCGCCGGTGAAGCAGGCCTTTTTATACCCGGGGCTGGCAATAATCATGTAGCTGCCATGGCTAATTTGGGTCATGTGGCTGCTCCGTCTTGAAAATAAGCCCCAAAATTCGGAAATTTACAAGAATATCTTGTTTTTCCGAAAATTTCATAATTACGAGAATCCGCCGTTCCCGTCGTAATTACGAGGAACTCTTCGGTTTTTTCCGGGGGGCGAGGGGCGGCGGTCCCAGAAGGATCGCAGATTTCTAGGGAATACGGAGATTACTCGTATATTTTCGAAAAATTTCGTATAAAAAAAAAAAAAAAAATCCGCGGTTGGAAACAAGTTCGCCGATTCGGAAGTTAAAAAAAGTTCGCGATGGCGGAAAAATCCGGAGGAAGAAAATCGAATAATAATCCGCTTGTTCGGGACGTGAATAAGATAAAATCCGCGGCAAGATCCCAGGTTCGGGGTCGCCGAAACCGGCAAACCCAGCTATAGCACACAGCCAACGGAGTAAAATGCTATCCCCTTTTATGGATCTTATACTTGTCTTTCCTTCTAAATAGACATGCAAACCAGAGAAAATGTGAAAAAGCTTGGCTTTTAAAGAATGGATAGTTTCTGCATGTTTAGTGCGCCCAGGAGGAGGGGCTGGGAGTGGTGTGATTGACAGTTTTTACGGAATAGCTGTGCTCCTCCCTCTTTAAACAAGTAAAAGGCCCAGAGCTTACTAAGGGCAGAGAAGGAAAAAAAAGCAGAAGTTGAAGAATGGTGTGATTTGATTACCGTAAATTAACCTATATTACTGGTGTATTAAATCATGTACGTTTCTCACTACATGATTCTACTGCCTTATTAAGTAGCAGATTTTCCAGAAAAAAAAGCAGATTTAAGAATGGTGGAGACAGTTAATTAATCCTGATCTGTGTGCTTAAATCATGTCCGTTTCGCAATACCTGATGTACCAAGGTTTGAGGATCTGAACAACTTAAGTTCTTATCCCTGTTGGGTTTACAAACTCTATCTAGTAGTAAATTACCGTACCCAAAGATTCTTAATCACTCAGTTTATTATGCATTTTCATGCTGCCCACAATCCAGCTAAGCTAATGGGAGGGGATGCACTTTTTGTATAGTAGTCTTTCCCATTGGTGTGTCCACGACAGTAGGAAGGCGGACGGAAGTTAGAGTAGAACTTGGACCAAGTGAAGAAATATTGGGTAAAGTTAAAATTTCTGTTAGAGAGAAAAGTTAGAGAAGAAGGAGGGAAAAGGTTTAGAGGAGAAAGTGTTTGTAACCCGTGGGTGGAGGAGAGAACTAACCAGCGATCCCATATTAATTAGGGGAGTCCGCATCTGGTTACTGGTAATTGTCCTTTTTAAAACCCAGACCTGAATCCAGATTTAATTGTATCAAACATGATAGAAGAAATTATTAAACTTTAGAATGTGTTCTCCTTGCTAACATAGCACACTAGGATTCTTTGTAATATTCTGTAATGCCAATTCAGAGGGTTTATAATTTTTTTATTTGAAACATCATTGGATTTCAAAAAAAAAAATATTTTTTAATATAAGTTTGTCAGAAACAAAAAAAAAAAAGAAAAAAACAAAGGAATGAAAAATTACAAACACACTCAATTTTTGAATCAGGAATAGAGAAACCAAAATGATTTTTGTTTTATGCTTTTTTGTCACATCCTTCTACCAAGACAAGTTGTGCACAAAAAACCAAGAGGGCGCGCCAAACATTCAAAGGGCAAATCCAAATAATAAAAAAAAAGATTTTTAATAATTTTTTAATAAAAAACAGAAGATGGAAATATAAATTTAATTAATAAAAAAACAAAGATGGGAAGGAAATAATTTCATTTACATGGGAAAAAAAACAAAAAAAACAAAAATGGGAAAACAGTTTTTCCACATCGAACATAGCTAGGAGAGAGAAAGAAAGATAAAGATTTTTTTTAATTTATTTTTTAAAAACCCCATCTGACACTAGATTTGCTGTATATTATGTTATGGGTAATCATGTTTGTATTCCATCTCTCATTCACTAGTTAACAGAGAAACACAACAAATCAGAAACTAGCTTATTAAAACAAAAGTTGTTAAAAAAAAAAAAATATGTGAGGAAAAAACAGTTTTCCTTCTAAGAAACCTTTTTATACGTAAATGGCTGATACCGCATTACTTAGGGCAGTGATGTTGACCCTTAGGTACCACACTAGATATTTCAAACTACAACTTGTGAGGAATGCCACATGCACCACCCCCCAATACCCCTTTCATTGCAGTGTGCAATCAAATCCACCCTTGGGTTTACTCTGAGGAACTCCAGTTTCCCCACAATCACTATATAAATCCACAATAACAATAATAACAATAATAATAATAATAAAAAAGTGGGAGTGGTTAAAAGAGGGGGGGGGATACTGCTCCCAATCAAAACAGGTGCTGGATTGAAGGCATGTAGCACACACACCACAGCACATATTGCTACTTACACTTATTTATTTATAGATTAAGATGAGGGAAAGTATTTTTATTTTTTTTCAGTATAGTGTCCCTTAACAAAAAATCCCTAAAGCCTATACAAATACAATTTTTATTTCACCCTTTCACAATTACGTCCTAAGTTAATTGTAGTTTACATAGAATCACTTTACAAAAGAACACGTTACCTGCAATAACAATTCCTATGCAGAACATCAATGCAATAATAGGCGGAAGTAACTTTTCCCAAGGTTCACCGCATTCGCTGCCGGTAGAAAGGAACATCAGAGTCTCTTCATATATTAAAACGTGAGCTTTATTAACAACATTCTAAAAACACAAACGCCAGAACGCCTGATACGTTTCGAGCGATACCCTCCCTCTTAGTCATAGGAAATTTCAAAGAGCAAACTAGCTTGGTTAAATACCGGTTAACGGACTCTTTGAAGTGTAATCCGATTGGTGGACAGACACCCACATGTGCTAAATGCTACACTGCTTACAGCCGCTCGGTGATTCTAAATCTTAAAGGCATACGATGTGTCTATTAAGCCTTGCTTGTAAGTATATATTAAAACAAAATAACTACTTTCTTTTTATGTGTTCTATAATTCCCCACAACCCCAACAGTGTCTTCACTTTTTTCAGATTCCCTCTCTGTCCTGAGATACTCCAGTTAGAAGAATAAGTGATTGCATTACTCTACTCCTACTTGGACTGTCAATCAAATCCCTGACATGATCCCCCCTCCCTGCTCTGTAATAAACATAGAGATAAGAGCATAAGCAGGGGGAGAGAGGTAGCTTTGATGGTAGATATAAGTCTGCACTTGACCCCCCTTCTTAACAGCTTTCACTGATTGATGATGGGTCACAAAGAGAGAGATTGTAAACTGTACTGTCATCCTTCTTCTTCCGAGTCTCCAGGATAGCTTGCTTTCTATTGGCAACTGTGCGTGGGTGTGTTTTTCCAGAATGTTAAACTTTTAACTCCTACTGCACATGATAAGCTTGTCAGTTAGCTGGAGTTGAGACATGGAGGAGGTAACAGAGGGGAGGGGGAAGGGGAAGTGCTGCACAGAGATCTGACACCATGGTTAAACAAAGTCACTGACATAGATAGGATTAAGGCAGCACAGAGTACATGAATTTAACTTTGCAAAGGAGCAATGTGTTTTTTTCACTATAGATGCCCTTTAAAACATTCTTTAGTACTTAATAAAGCTACTTATTTGTTTTATATATATATATGAATGATAAATGATATTACCTCCTGTATAAAGAATGTCTATATATAGTATAATATGAACGCTATTGTACATTTGTAATTACTACGTTTAGCTAAGAAACTGATAACAAACTAAGCAAAACCTACAGAGAAGCATCTTATTATATACATACATCCAAACAACAAGCCTGGAGAGACCTGGGATACTAATATTAGATACTTTACATTAACTTTGCCTCAATCTTTGTAAAGATTCATTGGGATGATGAAGACTTAATACATATTGTTCACATAGAATTAACTTGGAAGAGACGTATTAATCACATACCCTTATTCCTAAGTATAGGACATATATACAAATTTGCAAGTTCTACAAGAAATATAGGGAGGTATGGAAAAAGCCTAAAAGGCCTATATATAATACAGAATACAGAAAAACATATTAGCCCATATACAATGAAATATCACAGATTGAGTTAAGACCATAGGGAACTCTGGTATTCAAAGTAAAAATCCAGTCTACTTCTTTTTTCCTTAATATATGTACTCTATCCTTATTCCTATCATCTGGGGTTACATATTGTACCCCCTGTACTTTAAGATATTTAATGTTACTGTTATTACACATTTGAAAATGTCAAGCTATCGAACTTTTAGGGTTGTTATTTTTTACATCTCTACTATGTTCTCTAATTCTATCTTTTAAAGATCTAGATGTGCTCCCCACATATTGTATGTTACAAGACTGACACGTTATCATATACACTACATATCTAGTTTTGCAATTAATATATTCTTTATTGTTGTATGTCATATTAGTATTAGTGTTTCTGAAGCTATTACTTACTAAGATATGATTGTAAGTAATACACCTTTTAGACCCACATTTGTGGGTACCTTTAGTTTTTAACCACATAGTGTCTTTCTGTACCTGGTTACGTACCATATTTGGGGATAAAATGTCACCTAACGATTGTGCTTTTCTTGGGATGCATTCAAAACCTTGGTCCAAAACCTCTCTAAGTATTTCATCTTCTAGCAATACTGTTAAATATTTTTTTATGATTTGTTTAATTAATTTATATTGTGGGCTATACTTAGTAATAAATTTGAAACTTTCATTGTGTTCACTACTAATTTTCCCATTTCCTCTACTTTCTAAATTTTTCTTGTCTTTAAACCTCTTATTCACTTTTTGTTTTGTGTCTTCTAAACTTTTACTGCTATATCCTCTTGCTAGCAATCTTTCTGTTAACTCTGCTTCTGCTTCCCTATATTCTTGTTCTTTAGAACAATTCCTCTTTGTTCTAATATATTGTCCATATGGAATAGAGTTGATGCATTTCCCTGGATGACATGAATCAGCTCTTAATATGGTGTTTTTTGCTATTGGCTTCCTAAAATGCCGTAATGTATTAAATATTACCTTATGCATAGATAGTTAAATCTAAGAAATCAATGGATTGATCCCCAAAAAACCACGTAAGACTCAAATTACAGTGGTTATTGTTTAGGTCGCTAATTGTTTCCTCACATTCCTTTTCTGTACCCGACCATATCTATATGATATCATCTATGTATCTCTTATGTTGCAGGATATGGGGGGGTGGGTGGTTAAAGACAAATGTTGGTATAAAAAATTCTCCTCCCACCAGCCCAGAAATAAATTAGCGTAGGTGGGAGAGAATTTTGCACCCATCGCCCCACATACCTGCACATAGTACGTATTGTCATACTTAAAGTAATTATGGGTAAGTAAGTATCTGATGGAATCTATAATATAGTCTTTCCACTCTTTTGGATACACACAATACCTGTTTAAGTGATATCTTATAGCTTCAAGGCCCACATCATGTGGTATATTTGAGTATAGTGCTGTGACATCTACAGTCACCAAATGATGACTAGAACTCCAAGTCAGACTCTCCACAAATTGTTTAGTTTGTGTCGTATCTTTAAGATATGAATCTAATCTTTTTACAAAAGATTGTAAAATGATGTCAATACAATTGTACAGGCCCTCATACAAGATGTTTCTTTTAATAACTATAACAAATCTGCACATAAAAAATGCTAGCAATACTTTCACAAAACTTTCTGAAAAATATTAACTCAAACAGTTTTTTCATTGATATGCAAGATGTTTCTTTTAATACATCTATCAAAATAGTGCATTAAAAATGTTTTAGAAGTTCATTCAGATCACTGAAAGCCTTTGATCAGAATGTTGCTCCTGCGTAATCTGACATTGTATTGTAAAACGTCAGTATAAAGTATGACAAACTAGAACACATACAATCAAAAGTGCATTTCCAAAAAGAACGCACAGTAGCAATTGCATGTAAATGCTGAACCAACTGTGTAACTACACAGTGAGAAATGTTTCAAGCATTTTTTTTTCTTTATTAAATGCAGTTTTAAAAAAAAGTCTTGGTTTGAAGCATTAAGCAAGAAATAGCATAAAAAGGTAAATAATTGGAGTCTATCAACACTTTTATCATTTTGGTAGCTATCATTTGACAAAAAGCCTTGCACAGCTGTAACCACAAGGACTCAATAGTCAATAGGTCTATTTTATTCTAAATGATGTTGGCAGAGGGCCAGAAAGTCATAATATAATTCATTGTTCATTTCTACATTTGAAAATCCTAAAATGCACTTATTGAAGTATTAAATCAAGGTAAGATGGACACTGTAAATCTTAATCCCCCTATTTTCTTCTTTTCATTTCAGAAGAGGATTTAATGGTATTAGTATTTAGACACAAAAGGCACATAGACCCAAAGTAATACTGCAAATAATTTATTGAATGTCATGTAACATATTTTAATGTAATTATACCAATTTGAATTATGAATATTTTATTCTGTTGTGTAGTTATATAAATATACATTTTTTGTGGATATTATGATGTATGAAATCCCAGGGAAATAACATCTAAGAATGGGGGGGGAGTGAGCAAAATAATCTCTTACATGTGATTTGAAACAGTGTGCTAGAATCTCTTTCACATGCCTAGACAAATTCTAAGCAAGAAATCAACATTTTCAAGTTTTTCATTTGACCATAGAAAATTATTTCAGAGACAGACACAGTGGGTGAAAGAAAATGTTGTTTTCAACACAGTCCCAAACTCTGAAAAGATGGCTTCCTATTTTGTTTCTTTAAAATGGCATTTCTAGAATTTCCATAATAATAAGCAGATCTTTACTGGAGGGGGCTTGAAAGTGAGGGCCTTTGAGGTTATGTTGCTAGGGTGGCTTAAAAACATTATTGTCTTACTTTAGAAAATAAATCTGTAAACTATATCTATACAAAAAATAATATAACTCGCTTTTCACAAAAAAAATGTTGGCTCTACAAAAGAAGTCTCATATTCCTTCCCTACCGTATGGCAGATGTAGAACAAAATGTAACCCAAACCTTTTAGATTCTATATAACTATGTTACTAGAAAGGAACGCTGGTGTAAAAACTACATCAATGATGAGTGAAATATTTCAGCATGTTTAAAAATCCTGTGAATTCAAATGCTCTGCTGCCCATGAAAAAATCATGAATGTGTTGCTGAAAAAAGATTAACCTTCTGTGAAAGAATGTATGGATTCATGTCATGGTCTTAGATTTCAGTGGATGCTCATATTGTTCTGTGTCATCTCTTATTTTATGCTAGTGATAAAAGAGAGGACTGCCTGGGAGCTGGGACAAAGTGATTAAAGGTATAGAGGAAAACAAAGGGTGAGAAGATAGGAGAAAAGTCAAAAATGGAAAGATTATCTGCCTTTATTTCAACTTAAGTTATAGCAATTTTAACTTAAACTACAGATTTCAATGTTGCTGTGATTTTACTTACTAAAATATATACCGTATTAGCTGAATTGAACATTTAATTAGGGAAATATATAACTACAATATATAACTCATTTGGGAATATTAAGAAACAAGTATAAAAATTAATACCAAATAACAAAAATGATTAATGAGACACTAATTTGCTAACTAATAAAGAAAGAAAAAAAAGAGGTGGATATTCTCACCCTCCAGTTTTTAGTCTCTATTTGGAGGCACATCCATTCAGTGCCAATTTTTGGCTCCTGTCATCCTCAAAGGCCATGCAGATACTGTATTAGTAAAGCCTGGATGCCATATTTTAAAGGATAAGTACACCGTATTTGTAACTTGTTGTTAGTGGATAGCTGTCCTATAGTGAAATAATGTGTTGGTGTTTATTTTTGGCCAACACATGACGTTGGCATGTATGTGCTCATGACATCATCACACACGCCAGCTCAACAGTCAGGCAGATCTTGTGCCTTCCTCTCCTCCAAATCCCGCAAGAGGAAGGTGTGAGATCTGCCTGACTGTTGAGCTGGCGCATGATGATGTCACTGAGTGCACTTTGTAGCTTTTAGCACTTTTTTATGCACTACTGTACCTTTAACATTGTTGTTCACCAGTTTGACCACTAGAGGGTCACCTTACATTTTTCTCCTACCCTATTTAAAAGGATTTTGCACGTGGCACTTTTATATAAGTATGTCTGAGGAAGGTACCTGCGAGTAACGAAATGTCACAATTAAAGTTTTAAGTCTGGTGTGCCCACCTCTTTCTATTTCTTTGCATACTGTACATACAGTAAACACCAGGATAAATTGCTAGTTACACCAGAGCAGAGAAGATTTTGTTTAATGTAAACCATGGTATTCAGTATTACTTGTGACTAAGTTCTGAAAGTGCAGATTCAGTAAATAAACTGTATCTGTCTTCCTTAAAATATAATCTTCTAATTTGTATCTTGTTTTTTTAATTATATACCAATGACACTTTCCCTTTTCTTTGCATTTATTTCAATGTGCTGCCTTGTTGTATTAGATATAAGGCAATTAACTTAAATAATAATAGATCAGAGATCTGCTGCAATGCAAGTAAAAAGAACATTTTCCATTTACTGGATCACTGAGTTTAAATAATTTGCTAATCAATGTATCATAATACATTTTTGTAAATAATGGAAAAGCAGTAAAATAGTGACCTCCAGGTCATCTCTACCTATTTAATATTTACCTCATTTAAGAATTAAGAGGGTTAATTTGGTTTATGACACAGCGTAATTTTTTTCCCTGCATTTGAAAATCAAAAGAACAATTAGTTAATTTCATCTTTTTGAATTGTTTCTCTTGCTGTCTCCTTACACAATATATCCTGTATGGCACAGGAATTCCATAGGGCTGAGTTGGATACAGAGCAAGTGTTACTGTTTGGATTCTGCTCAAAGGCAAATTTGTAAAATACAGCGCTTACGTAATATTACTAACCTGTTGTTGGTGGCATTAGCAGCTCTGAAAATAGCTGTGAGTTACAGATAGTTACTTCAAAAAGTTGCAAATCTTTAGTGTCAATTGAATGCTGTTGTTCGATACATCTAGTCTGGTGCCACCGTATTTAGTAAAAATATTTTTTTTTTTGCCGTATTAGTCTAATATATGTAGTAAAAAGTAGAGTACTGTGATACTTTTAATGGACTTACTGTTTATTTAAGTAGACAAGCTTTCGAGGGATCTACCCTCTTCCTCAGGTCAGAGCAGTACTGTTTTGATAGAGCTTTCGAGGGTAGATGCCTCGAAAGCTTGTCTACTTAAATAAACTGTTAGTCCATTAAAAGTATCATAGTACTCTACTTTTTACTACCGTATTTAGTGGCTTTTGAAAGAGCAGTATTTTACAGCTACCCACGGCTTTTAAAAAAGCAATTGTGCTACTTATCTATAGTTGGCTGTGGGCATAAAAGAAGTTTCTGGGTTTTAAATGCTGGTGGTGTTTTTACGTACACTTTTTGGCTTGGTGTCCCTAGTACTGGTAGCCTGGCTTGGGTTAGGGGGTGGGACATCTGACCACATGTGGGGGTTACCTCTCTAGGCATGCTGGGAGTGGTAGGCTTCTCGTAATGCAGGTCTTGCTGGGTTTGGATGTCATCGGTACCAGTGACATCAGCAGGGGTATACAATACAGCCAGAAGAGGCACCATGCGCCATTTTAAGTTTTAACTTTTTGGAAAGACACAAGTTCTACCAATATGAACTATTCACAGTGTAGGCCCAGCCTTGCATTGAGCAAAATCAAATTGCCATACACACTACCCTCCTATGAACATAACATTTAAAACATGCCTACTAGATGCCTACTAGGGTACAGTGCAGAAAAACAAGAAAAAACTGGAACTAAAATGTGCAACATATGGAAAAGAAGTAAAGGAAAATCTGCAGCAAATGTTTTGATTGCACATCACAATAGAGAATAAGGTGTTATAAGGTGTATAAGGTAGATTAAGGTGGATTACAAGTGTGACAGTTTAAACCCACAAACCTTCAATAATAAATTTTGCCACTTAAGCTTGCAAATGCAAAGTATCCACATTCTCATACACCTTAATTATTTTCTTATATCTCTATATCTATATATCTATAGATATATATATATATAAATATATTATTATAGATATCTATGTGTGTATAGGAGATATGTCATCAATTGTTTAATTGTTTTCTAACTGTAGTAGGCCAGTAAAAAGGCAACATCTGATTGGTTGAGACAACAGCTCAGGCAAAATGTTGCCCCTCTTACTGAATAATGGTAGATGTATCCTTTACTTTCATATCGAATAAGAGAATTCTGCAAGATTTTTCAGTTAGTTTAGTTAAGTGTCGTAATTTTGGTGTCTTTCCCAAGGTAATGAGAAATTCCTTGGGAAAGACACCCTTGGAAAATGTGGAGAGTGGCCATATCTAAGTACAAATTTTTTCCTTTAAAAGTTAGAATAATAATGATATTTTAAAGGCCCATTATAATTGTCTGTGAGTATTAGTCACACACACCCCTACCGTCCCTCTAACTTAACGCACGCAGTTGATTCTTTACTGTGACACCAGTGAGGTGCTTCACCTCTGCAGCGTTATGCACCCATTTCTCTTACCCGGGTGGAAGAGCATTTCAAAGATTGTAGCAGCCGTCGAACTTGAATCCGAGTTCGAGTCGAACTTTATGAGTTTGGATGAACTAAAACTATTCAAGCTAGTTTGTTTTTCCGGACTCGCGGCTGTATTTTCGATAATTATCCTAGAATGTAGAGTTCGCTAACCATCGAATGTAGCCTTCGATTTTCGGTAACCCTCGAAAGTATTGTTGATTTTCGGTAGCCCTCTAATGTATGGATCGTTTTAGCTAACCCTAGAATGTGTCGTCCGCTAACCCTCGAAAGTATTGCCCATTTTCTGTAATTGGAAAGTATTGTTTGATTTCGGTAACCCTCGAATTTATGGTTCTATTTCTCTCAAAATGGCCGTAACCCTCGAATATACCTTGCGCAAAACCCAACAAATGCCCACTCATGTTTTAAAAAGTTGATTTTAATGGGTCCAAATTCAAACTTTCAAACTTTTACAGAAGTTTGAATGTTTGAAAATTTACTAAAGTTCAAAAGTTCAAAAATGACCAAACTTTATATTGTTCAGCCATCTCTATTCCTATGTATCCTGTAGGACTAGTCCGGCTGTTCAAGGAGAGTGGAAACAGGGAAACTATGGTTTCTGTGCTAGTTATTTCTGCAGGACCAGGAGGATTTGTGTTGTCTTGGGGTTTGCTCTAAATGAGTGCTGTACTAGGTTGTATTACAGTATAATAAATAACACATCCCCTACTAAAAATTACAAGGATATTATAAAGTTGCTCAGAGTTCCGTGCCCTGTATAAAAGGCACTTGCCTGTGGCATCTTGCTTTTATATTGTCATGGAACTGCTCTGTGACCTCTAATATCCTTTTACTTTATAGTAGGGGTGTATTATTCATTATATAATCCTTGCGCACTTAAACTTTCCATTTTAATATTATACGATAAATAGACGAGCTTTAGGATTCTAAAGGTCATCAAGCAGTTTAACAATTATATAAAGGCCAGAGGCCACAGGTGAATGCTTTTAGAAATATAGCGTTAAAGTGAGTCATATAACACTGTTAACATAGTTAAGCACCAATTATAGCTAATGACACAGCTAAGTACCTTTTATAAGGATTTCAGATATAATTGCTCTTGTGTATTATATAAAAGTGTCTTCATAAACTTGGGAGAACATCAACGACAGTGACCAGTGACCACAGATAGTTGTAGGTAAGTAGTACCATTTCTGGCTTTATGCATGTTTAATAAGCTATTTTTTATATATCAATGCTGTTGTGTTAATAAATATGTTAGGTTGTGTAAGATATGAAAACTTTCAATTAGGACAGAAAACAGCTCTAGCAGGGCTAATTTAAACTGGACAATAGGGCAAGATGATAATGGAGAATATGCAAGACTTGTCATGTTACAGAACATACAGAGAAAGTGCGCCATTTACCATTTTCTCTCAGTGCAGGTTATAAATAGGGTGTTAAAATTTTTAAACTTTTAAAAACCAAAATGTTTAGTAACTTTGAATATACGATACAAATTTTTAAATATTCAATACCAATTTTTCAATATATTTAATACGGTTTATTCAAAATTAAGTTCGATTATCGAATAATCAATGTCGATTATCAGTTATTCAATTTCGGTATCAATATGAAATATGTAGCTTAACATTCCCATGGGTTGGCTGGCAGCAGAAAACTGCTTGGTAGTAACGGACCATGTTTAGTTGCATGAAAAGTGTTGATATAAATAAAAATTGTAGTCCATGCATGCTATCTTTTTATGTTTTGCTTTTCCTCATTTGTCTAGAAGTAATCAACTATTTTCTCATGTGTACCCCCCCGCACCCCCCTCCCGTTGGCCCTCTGTCTCCAACCTTTTCTTCCTTTCTCCCCCCTCTCCACTGGTATCACCCTTTAATATGACTTCATGTGGCTTTAACATACTGGAATTATGTAATTTGCATATTTTAGAAAAAAAAAATTAAAATGGGCGTGCAAAAGTGGACATGGACAACATTTCCCTTACCATCTCCCCCAGCATACCCTATAAAGAAATCCTCAATATAATGTACTATTCAGTGTAGCTACTGATTGCACAGAACTGTTGCTGTGTATAAAAAGCTTTATTTAGACAAGACACAAGGTCCTTTCTCAAGCACACTCAATGTTACAACTTAGTTGCCTTTTATAGGAAACAGGAAGTGACATAACCCTAAACTTATTGATCCAACATCCAGCACTGCCACATTGGATAAATACTGTAGCTTTATAGAGTTACTTATAACATTTAATGAATAGATGTGTTTGCACTGTAACATAAAAGTAACAATTTAGCCCTTTCATGATGTGGTGGAGATATTCAGAAAGAATCGGATATCACTATTTTTTTAACAGGTACCTATCAATAAGGATTAAAAGACTGAACATTGAACACTCCGAAAACTATGTTTGGACACTGGAATTACCATGTGGTTTAGATGAACATTGCCACTGGCTTTTCATTCATTTATTTTTGTTATGTTTAACTTTTTGGCTTTTGTTGTTTACCAACTTGCAAATTAATGGACAAAATGGACATTTGGTCTGCACTTGAGATGGGGGAGGAGTTTATTTAGGGGTATGTAACTTCCTGTTTCCTATAAAAGGTAACTAAGTTGTAACATTGAGTGTGCTTGAGAAAGGACTGTGTGTCCGAAACATGTTGCACGCATGTTTCTTGTCTAAATAAAGCTTTTTATACACAGCAACAGTTCTGTGCAATCGTATGCTACACTGAATAGTACATTATATTGATGATTGATCCAGAATAGTGGCAACTGGAACAGTGTGGCCTACAAGCATTTCTTGCCTCGGTACTTGGGCACCTCTAACTACAAGGAAGCCTATTAAGAAATCCCCCTGCCTTATTTTCTTAAAATAATAATAATAGTAATTAGATTATTACTTATTTATATGGTTATTTTGATATCCCCTTTTATGAGTTCTACATTAAAACATTAAACTTATTTTTTTATGTTGTGCAGCACTGCAACCCTAGGTTGCGCTATATAAACATAGTTATTCAGACATAAATATTTCTATAGGAACAAAAATGTCTGTCAATTTTTACTATCAATTTAGCAAGTTGTAATACATTTTACTTTTTGATTTAGTCTTCAAGTTTAAGTTTCTACGTAATACCTAAATTCTATTTATGAAGATTATTTATTCCATATTTGGAAATGTATCATTTTGTTTTTTTAAACAATGTACAGGGAAAAAATGAAAATCTGAAAATATACATTTAAGTCTATAATTATTTATATTGGTTAAAATCATTTTTATTTGTTAGGGGTAACTAATATATGAGTATGGAACAAACCATACTCTGGGTAGGTATATAGACATACAGAGGGGAGTCAGTAATAAGTACTTTCGTACCGGTGCTAGAGATAAGTAAAATACATAAATATAAATATAAATATAAACGCGCGTCGGTCTAACTTACCGTTACCAGAGGGGAACCGGGCCATACACACGGCCCTTTGTGAACTTGTGGGATTTATCGGCAGCATTGGAACTTTTACAGAAGGTCTTTTTGGGGTTTTTTTTTTTACGCCGATACCGGAGCTCCCGCAGGTGCAACTACTGTGGGAAGTGCGGAGGGACCCTACCTCCAGATGGGTGAGATTGCTCCATTTATTCGCATTATTTGTACATTTGTGAATTGGGAATATTTACTTTGACATTCCATCATATCTATACATCGTTTGAGTTGCCTACATTTCCCATCATTCACAGTGCCACTGCATCCATTTCTGCTATTGTTGCCAAAGGATATTAAGGACATCCACATTGGATTTTGGACTTGGTTATATTGTATGTGGATCATCCAAACCTCGGGATCATTGTTTTATTTTGTTCATATGACTATGGCCGTGTATTATAGGGGTTTATATAAATTTGATACTACATGCTACCTATACCCTCGGTTCCCCTGTCTGGGATTTTATTAGTGCACTCTTTTGATATACATGTTTTTTATTCTATATATGCTTAGAGTTTATGTAAAAATAAAGTGGATTTGTATTTGGATAACCATGCAGTAATTATTAGGGTTTTATACCCTGTTTTATTCATTTTGTGGGATTTATGTCAGAGTGAGGTGCCCGCCCCTTTTTTGGTGCGGTGGAGGTGGTACTGTGTTACCCTGTCTTCTGGGGTACATATATTTATATTTATTTGTTAGGGGTGTGTGAAATTGAATCTGTAAATGTGCATATTTGAAGAAACCTTAATGTGTGCATTTTATGATCTGCAGAGTTGCCTGGCCTAATTTGCATGTGTAAATTATAATTACAAATCACTCCCACTTAAAGAAGGCAGAGATGAAAGACAAGAGGAGGGGGAGAGAAGAGATGAACAGAGAGGTAGATGGAGAATAGGAGAGGAAATATAGCATAGTATACTAAATGAGAGGATAATGATACAAACTGTGAGACTGATGGAATCAGATCATGAGTTTGCTAATGCGAGCATACACAGTAACGATCATTACTTGTATACTTTACAAAGAATGATCATTCTTTCCCACATAGATGGCAACCATGTCATTGCCCCACTATAGGGAACTCTCAGTTGTTAATAACAATTTGGGTGATATTCTTATATTGCTAATAAAACATTGTGCAGCAATATCTTCTGGGAAAAACACAATATTTTATTATAAAGTTCATTTCAACATAGATGCAAAATATCCAACATGTTTTATCTGTCATTGAATTGATTATTTCTAAGAATAATGAAAAAAGTTTAGCAAACATTCTATATAACACTATCTTGTAATTGTTTTTTGGATTAATAAAAGCAATAAAAAAGAGTTAGAGTAAAATAATAGGTTGCCATTTTACCTTCAAATGTGTCACTTGACAGCTTGTCAGGAAATGCAGATGTAAAAAAATGTTTTTGATAGCACAATAAAAAAAATTAACTGCCCACCCCTATAGTTCAAGCATTTTATCAACAAGCAGGATTTCCTTTCTATCCCAGCAGTAGATCTGAAATGTGCAGGCTTATGCTGCAGGAAGAGGGACATTGCAGAGAGGATGGTGAAGTCTACTGGAGGCAGGACAAATTCTCACTGGAGAGCTGTGATTCAGGGCTTTATTCAAAAGTAGGGCCACGTGCTTTTTATATCTACATTAATTGCAATATTAGTAAAGAAAGATTAGTAAAGAAAGTTAAATATATGCTAAACATTTAAAAGTGAACAATAGTGGAACTGCTAATGAACAGATAATCTTTACCAGCTGTCAGAAATTACATGGGTCATCTATTTTATAAGGATCAATATATATATGTTTAGAATGTACTTTTATTTTAGTGGCTTACTCATATACTTACAGTGGTTTGTTGTGTGTTCATATGTCTTTCCTGTAGATGTTAAAAAGTTATTAAAATATAGAAGGTCTTAGCCCAGCAACTGCTTGGTTCAAACCTTCCTCCGAATCTCCCCCGGCTCAGTAACCGAATCCCAGCTGCTGATGTTTCCCTTCTGCATCCTATCAGATAGGCCATCACATGACTAACCTCAGAGACAAGTGCTGATCGGAAAAAACTCCTACTGAGGTGCACACAGAAACTTCCAGAAATATCCAACCTCATCGGTTTAACTTCGCCCTCGCTCCATTTGATGTGCAATACCGGACTTCTGATAAATATCTAAATATGACAGTGTCATATTTCAACATTTTTCAGAAGTCCAGTATTCATTTTAAAACTGATACAGGTATATTTAATTACTCTTTGTTCTGTTTTTTATTGAATTTGCTAAATAAGGTTTTAAAGGAGAATTAAATGCATAACCTTCCTTTTATTATTATTATTAATAATAATAAATATCATTTATCATTTTACAGTATAATGGTAAAATGGACTTTAACATGTGAACAGGTGAGCTCACTACTTGCTTTAGTGAGCACGTGTGACTATATCCCCTAGTCTTCCCTCGCAAAAGCACTTTAAAACATTGTTTACTGTCCAACTTTCCATAATGTTATTGAGTTTTTAAGTTTGTGGCCAGCACACAAAACATATACATTAATAGGTGTTTATGTAACCATGGTGTATTGGATTCCAAAATGCAGCATTTCAAGACATATTTAAAGTTTATACTTAAACTTTTCCATTAATATTTTGTAGATCTCTGGAATGTTAAGAAACAAGGAATGCTCTATGAAAGATTAACTAAAAGGTTCTACCTGGCTTATTTTATTGATATGTAGGCTCATTTATGAAACACTGGCACAGTTCTTTCAGATTTTGTTAACTTTACCATTGAAAGGATATTTCACCTAAGGGTAAAAAAACTTAATAATGCACTTTATAACCATTCTAAATTATCTTGGGTAAACCCGTTTCTGCTTGTTTCAAATGAAAAATAAGCATTCTACTGCATTATTCATCTTATGGGACATGGCCCCATAGGAATTTATTAATGCTGTGTGCCTATTGGATCTTTGTCTTCCTGTATGATGCATTGTCAAAAACAAAAAACATGGTTTGGGCTTGTAATTGACATTAAAACATCCCAGCATGACACACACTTCTATAGTAAAATAAAGTTATTAAGTATAAATGCAAGTCTATTTAGGGGCAATGTTAGAAAGGAGTTGGTTCATATGATTCATTGCCCCCCAACCCATTACATTGATTATATCAGATAAGGTAGGACTAATAATAGAAACAGTAGAAAAACATATATAAATTAATAAATGGTAATATATACAGTGCTGCAATCAATAAAAAACCAATATATCCATTTGTAGGGCTGTGGGCATGCCACTGTATTAGACATTTTCTCTCTATGTGTTATTGAACAAAATACATTTTATTGGTTTTTTTAAATGCCAGCAAATACCAGGTCTTCCTAAATATTATGATGATTTTGAAATGTACTATGGGGCACTATACCCTTGCTATTTCTGGAGAGTGATAGCAGCTTTTTGTACATTGACTTACTTGTTTATTTTCCTATTTTTCATAATAAAAACATTTGAATGCTGAATTCCCATTAGTGTAAGGCAACTCACTGTATCAACTATTCTGTAATTATAGCATTTGTAACTTCAAGATGGACCAACCCATTAACCCACTGCCCTCTCTGACCTCCTTCATTGTCTTACTGCAAACAAGAGACTAACACCATTAAAGGGCATGTCCACCCCCAAAACTACATTTTAACCCACTACTGGCCTCACTTTGTAGTGTTAAAAAACCCTTACCTTACATCCCTGCTCCAAATGGTTCTCCTGCAATGTCAGTTCAAAATCCAAAATATTGAACGTCAGGAGCCTGGCTGTGTCCTTATAGGTCTCTGTGTCCTGTCTCTCCTCTGGGAGAATTATGCCATGCGCACTGAAGCCCAGGGCCCAGGGCATGGATGAGCATTTTAGTAGTGGAGAAAAAGAGAAAAGGGCAGATCTTGGCAATATTGCGAAGGAGAAAACGATAGGTCCTAGCGACATTGTTAATGTGATGATGGAAGGAAAGAGAGGAGTCAAAGATCACTCCAAGGCAGCGTGCAGATTCAACTGGGTTAATGACCATATTGTCAATAGAGATGGAGAATGGTGGACTAGGTCCCAGTTTAGGGGGGGAAATGATTAATTCCGTTTTGGACAGATTGAGTTTAAGGCGACGGTGCACCATCCAGGAAGAGATAGAGAGCAGACATTTAGAGATTTAGGATTGAACTTCAGCGGTTAGCCTGGGGGTGGACAAGTAAATTTGGGTATCATCAGCATATAGGTGATACTTAAAACCGAAAGAACTGATTATATGTCTCAGAGAGATAGTGTAGAGGGAGAACAGCAAGGGTCCTAAAACCGAGCCCTGAGGGACCCCCACACTAAGTGGAACAGGAGAGGAAGTCTTATTAGCAAAAGTGACAGTGAAAGATCTGTTAGAGAGATAAGAAGACAACCACGCCGCAGCTTGATTTTGGATGCCCAGAAAATATAGAATCTGAATAAGAAGAGAGTGGTCCACAGTATCAAAGGAAACCGATAGGTCAAGGAGAATGAAGACCGAGAACTGTCCTTTGGCTTTGGCAGGTGATTTGAGACTTTGCAGAGGGCCGTTTCAGTTGAATGGCCTGGGCGGAATCCCGATTGCAATGGGTCCAATAAGTTATTTGCATGGAGGTATTTAGTAATGCGTTCTAAGAGTTTTGAAGCAAACGGTAAAAGGGAGACAGGGCAGTAGTTTGACAGACAGGTAGGGTCCAGAGAGGGTTTTTTAAGAAGAGGTTTGACACACGCATGTTTAAAGGCAGCAGGAAAAATCCCAGAGGAAGGGAGGAATTAAAAATGTGAGCAAGAGCAGGGGAAAGGATTTTAGCACAGTGTCTGAGTAAGAAGGAGGGCATGGGATTAAGGGTACACATTGTAAGCTGCGAGGACAATAGGAGGTCGAAGACTTCAGACTGGATGATAGGGGTGAAAGATTCCAAAACTGCACGTGGTGGGGCAGGCAAAAGAAGGCGAGAGTTGTCTTGGCATGTAGGAATTAGAGTACGGATATCATCTATTTTATTTCTGAAGTAGTCTGCAAAATCCTGAGGAGCATTAATGGAATGTGGTAAATAGGGAAAATAGACGACGTGGGTTATTTTTTGACATTCTTTGGCATGGATGAACACCATACTTAATGGCTGAAAAGTAGCATCCTTTGTACTCCAGGATGACATGCTTATTTGGTGCTGTGGTTATGTTGTAGAACTGGAGCAGCAGAGGACTGGGCTGACAAAAGCTGTGAAGCATAAGGGGAATTCAAGGCAGAAACTATTCTGGCAGAGGGTAAAATAGGTTAATCTTTATTAGCTGGAGAGTCAGAGGGTATGACGCTTATGGAAAGGGGTCTGAGCCTGGTATGTTACAATGAAGTTGAATGTAGGAGATTGAGTCTCTTTCAAATAAAAAATGTTTGTGATCGGTGTAGATTGTGATTCCAAAAACTCCAAAAGTACTACATTATTGGCCAGAAGTTTTCCTGAAGCAGAGAATTTTCTAGAGAAAAAGCCACATGGGAGTTAGAAGGCAGAAAAGTCCTTGTTATAAGTTTAGTGTTCCTTTATGAATAGAGTCTTGGCAGGGGAAAGTGGATAGGTAGCATAGTGCAAGGGAAAAAGACAATGGGCAATCACACTAAAAAAGGGTTTCAGAGACTTTTTGCAAAAGACTTCTGGGATGTTCAGGTACAGATTCAATGATAGTGGGGCTCAATTAAACTGATTAGGGAATGTGAACAAGTAGACAGAAGGTGCTCCAATGGGTAATCTGATTGCTGGACCAGTCAATAGTTGGGTTGTGTAGAGCCATGGACATCCAAAACTAATGGTGGATTGGGACAGTCAATGATAAAGCAAACAGTAAAGGGCATCTTTCTTAGAAATAAACACTGAAGTAAGTGGACTGTCAGCAATAGAAAAGGCTTCAAGAGGATTGTCCAAAGGGAAAAGAGGGATTCCCCAGCATTTAGCAAAGGTAGGATCCACAAAAATACCAGCAGTTCCAGAATCAATAAAAGCTAGTAAGACTATAATAATGGTACCCATAAAAATTTGTACTGGTAGTAGGAACTGAGGAGAATTCAATGGAGGGGTGTTTGGAAAATAGACACTAGAGTGAAAAAATGACTTACTTTTATTCTTTTCTATTTGTGCTGCCAGGAACTCAATCCATTTTTGGATTGGGACTTTGGAAATTTTTTTTCTTTAGGTACAGTGCACCATTGAGACAGTAGTACAAACAGCAACTAACTGCAGGATTGGGTGTTAGCTGCAGGCACACCATAGAGATGTCAGAAAAATCCGGTCCGCGCGAGGATCCGCGGATTTTCGAAAAAATCTGTAAATTCGAAAATCCGCGAGCGGACCCGTTAAAACGTATTAAAATGAAAGTTCGGCAAAATCCGCATTAACAGTGGTCTAAATAGCCTTGGTAATGTACACTTAATCACTCAGGGACCTGGGTAATGTCCTTAGAAACACGTATCAATACCTAAAAATTACAGTCCGCTAGCGTGAATTGTAAAAACGGTATTTTTCGAAAATACAAGGATTTCCGTAAAAACGAGGATTTCCGTAAACCAGCGGATCTCCGTAAAAACGAGGAACCGGAACTTCCTGCCTATCAAAATGGCCAGTGCTGCAAGGCAACTATACGCCTTGAACTACCTGCTGCTCAGGGGGTACGATGAGTTCCCCCCTGGCACCCATCATGTGCGGCGCCGGAGGCGCAGAATAATGGAGGAGCTACAGCGCCGGATCCTGCGCCGCTTTGGATATCAGGCCACTGTCTCTACCCTCCAGAGACAGTGGTCTGACCTCAAGAGGCAGAGGCCTCAATATGTGGCTGCCGTACGGCAAATGATAGAAGGCAAGTATACTTTTTATTATATTACTGTATTATAATACGTTGTAAAATATTTTAATTCACTTCTGACAAAAACATATTTATATATATGTTTTTAAAAACATCAATAATCCTTAAATTTGGCTTGAGAGAGAGAGAGAGATCCAAGTTCTTTTTATTTCTCATTCACTGGTTATTATTACATTATTATTATTCTTATATTATTCAATATCAGCCCTATTTAAAGGGTAAGTAAAGTCAAATCACTGAAAAGTGACTTTATTTAACATAACACCTATAAATTCAAAATGATACCCACACATAGACACAGGTAAACACACTTGGTGGCCCACCCTTCCATTTCCATGGCAGCCTTATTTAAAGGCTAAGTAAAGTTAAAAATGAAATCGATCATTAAAAATTGATTTCTTTTTATCTTATAAATGCACACTGATACCCACACATACACACAGTTAAACACACTTTACTGACCCACCCTTTTAGTTACATGGCAGCCCTATTTGAAGGGAAAGTAAAGTCAAAAATAAAATGTTGATCAATTATTAAAAATTGATTTTTACACTCCAAAATTAAAAATGTTGTGTTACCCACAAAATCTATACAGATACAAGTACACACAGCTACTGATGCTCCCCTACACCCAACCAACTTTTCCCTTTCCGTGGCTACAATACACACAATAAAAATATAAGTACTTAGCCAGAATAAGGTATGAAATCATTGCCATAGAAATGTGATTGACTTTTAAAGAAACTATAACATATTGCCTTATTTAATCTGTATTTTCAAGCAGAATTCAAAGTATATAATTAAATATTTCCTTTAGATATATCATTCATTATGTATTTTTTTATTTTAATTTGCAGGGGAATCTTCCTCGGATACCCCACCCCCACCACCGTCCCCGCCAGAGGTTTTGAACCTCATTTAAGGCCTGTCCCATGAGCGATTAGCTCTGAGCGATTTCCTGTTTTAAAGAGATTTTTCTGTTTTTAAGAGAATTGACAGCGTTAAAAAACTAAAGCGTTTATTAACTGTGGTTGCAGCCTAGTAAATGTACTAACCTAACACTATTTATTTCTAGGAGGGTGCCTGTGTAAGTAATTAATCACTAGTGTATTTTTATTTTTTTTTACTACTTACTGCTTGAATAAGGTGGTAGGAATTGTTTGAGTAAACTCAAAGCACTGGATTACTAAAACAAATACTTGTGTTTAAAAAACACTGTTACCTGTGGAGCGGGGGCTGGTAGGAGACAAAGGAAAGGTTTTTTTTTTTTTTCTCTCTCTCTCTGATTGGATGGGGGGTGTAACTAATTGGTTTAAATTGGCTGAGGCCTGTTGGCTCTGGTTGGTTTTGAACCTCATTTAAGGCACTTCCCATGAGCGATTAGCTCTGAGCGATTTCCTGTTTTAAAGAGATTTTTCTGTTTTTAAGAGAATTGACAGCGTTAAAAAACTAAAGCGTTTAAAACAAGAAAGCGTTTAAGAACAACACTATTTCTCTGCTGTGTCTCTGCTGTGTATTGCTGTTTAGTATGGACAGTTTTGTTGGGGCCGCGCAATGTGCATCCTGCCGCATGTATGGGATCTTGGAGCAGCCGCCCCAGGGGACCTATGTATGTGTCAGATGTGAGTGGGTTGCCCATTTGGAATCTGAGGTACAGAGTCTAAGGGGTAAACTTGCAGCATTGCAGGACTTGGCAAACCTGGGGGAAATGCAGGTACTGGCAGGGGCCAGTAAACTGGTGGGTGGAGATGGGGCAGATAAGGTGGAGAAGGAAGATAGATTTGTAAGGGTCACCAGGGGAAGTAGGGGACGGAAGGATAGGGGGGCTTCTTCCCAGCTGGTCGATCCCAACAGATTTGCCATTTTAGGTGAAGATGTGGAGGACGATGGCTCGGAAGCAGCATGTATGGAGCGGGCCTTTCCCTTGAGCACCCAGGGGACGGCCATCTCCAATACAAGGGAGGGAGAACTGGGGGCTAGGAAGGATAGACAGGTGGTAGTGGTAGGGGATTCTATTATTAGAAGGGTAGATAGGGTAATCTGTCGCCAGGACCCTGCATGCCGAACAGTGTGTTGTCTGCCTGGTGCTAGGGTTCGACATGTGGTGGATCGTGTAGACAGATTATTGGGTGGGGCTGGGAGTGACCCGGCGGTCTTGGTTCACATTGGTGCCAATGACAAAGTTAGAGGTGGAGGTGAGGTCCTTAAAAATGATTTCCGAGAATTAGGGGCCAAGTTAAAAGCAAGGACCTCCAGGGTAGTGATTTCAGAAATACTACCGCAGCCACGTGCTACGCTAGGGAGGCAACGGGAGCTCAGGAGTATAAATGCGTGGCTAAGAGAGTGGTGTAAGGAGATGGGGTTAATCTCTTTAAAACAGGAAATCGTCTCATGGGAAGTGCCTTAAATGAGGTTCAAAACCAACCAGAGCCAACAGGCCTCAGCCAATTTAAACCAATTAGTTACACCCCCATCCAATCAGAGAGAGAGAGAAAAAAAAAAAAACCTTTCCTTTGTCTCCTACCAGCCCCCGCTCCACAGGTAACAGTGTTTTTTAAACACAAGTATTTGTTTTGTAATCCAGTGCTTTGGTTTACTCAAACAATTCCTACCACCTTATTCAAGCAGTAAGTAGTAAAAAAAAATAAAAATACACTAGTGATTAATTACTTACACAGGCACCCTCCTAGCCCGGGGCCGAGTTGCTGGCAGCACTGCAAGGGCAGGTTGAGAGGTGGCTGACCCCACACCACCTCTCAATAGGCAAGGTCGTGTGTGACAATGCCACCAATATCCTGTCTGCCCTTCGCATGGGCAGAGTCACACATGTTCCTTGCCTGGCACACGTTCTCAACCTGGTCGTCCAGCGGTTCCTCACCAAGTACCCTGGTCTCCAGGAGGTACTGAGGATGGCTAGGAGGGTGTCCAGTCACTTCAGGCGGTCATACACCGCCACAGCTCGTCTGGCCGAGTTTCAGCAGCAGAATGGTCTGCCGCAGAACCGCCTGATTTGTGACACCCCCACCCGCTGGAACTCTAGTCTTATGATGCTGCTGAGGCTGCTCCAGCAGAGGCGAGCCATCATAGACTACTTGTATGAGTACGAGGCAAGATCAGGCTCTGGGGACCTGGGTTTGCTGTTACCCAGGCAGTGGCTGCTGATTAGAGATGCCTGCCGTGTGCTCGCGCCATTTGAGGAGGCCACCAGGAAGGTAAGCCGCAATTATGCCACCATTGCGGATACCATCCCACTGGTGTTCCTCCTTGAGCACACTCTGCGCGGCATACTCGACAGGGCACTCGCTGTCGAGCAGCAGGCACTGGAAGAGGAGGACGCCGACACCGTGATGCTTTCCGAGCCCGAACATCACAGTGCAGAGCAGCCGTCCGATGATGAGGAGGGGGATGTAGGTGACCTGGACCAAGGGGAAATGGGGCATTCCTCTAGGGGGACATCTCAACCCTCCCAAGTACCACATGTCATTCGTGGTTGGGGAGAGGTTGAGCCCGACACTACTGTCCTCAGTGACATTGAGGACATGGGGTCCTCTGCGGCAGGCAGTTTGCGGCGCATGGGCTCTTTCATGCTGCAATGCCTTCGCAAGGACCCCAGGATTAAGGCCATCAAAGAGAAGGAGCAGTACTGGGTGGCCACCCTTATAGATCCCCGCTATAAGGGTAAAGTGTCAGAGTTTATCTCCGCATCTCAGAGGGAAGGTAGAATGCAGCACTATGAGGCAACACTGCTACGTTGTCTCTGTTCTGCCTTCCCAGGTGCTGTCTGGCCCGAGTTGGCACAGTATGCCATCGAGGTCCTTTCATGCCCGTCATCCAGTGTTCTTTCGGAGAGGACCTTCAGTGCGGCAGGGGGTGTTGTAACGGAGAGGAGGACCCGTCTCTCCACTGAGAATGTGGACCGCCTTACATTCATCAAGATGAATGAGGCGTGGATCACATCTCAATACAGCACCCCTATTGCTGATGCCCGTGACTGAAGGCCTCCTGCCCCTGGCCACCCATACTGCTCCTTCCGCCTCATTTTCCACCTAGAGGCTTAGCTGATGCCAGCTTAGCTGGCAAATGGCAAATTTTTATTATTGGCAGGGCCATATATGGTCCTACCTTGCTCTACTGCATTCAGGTTATGAAATAACAAATGCTCTGCGACAACAGCTACTCTGTGGCTAATTTTTCTAAGATTGGGTCGATCCTACTTGGCCCGAGAGCAGTACTGCATATTTGTTCTTCGTTCTCTCTCCATGAGGCACCTTTGTGGTGTCACCTACTCTGACCATCTCATACAGCCGCAACAGCTACTCTGTGGCTAATGTTTTCAGCTCTGGGTCAATCCTGCCTGGCCCAAGAGCAGTACTCAATTTTTGATCTTCATTCTCTCTCCATGAGGCACCTTTGTGGTGTCACCTACTCTGACCATCTCATACAGCCGCAACAGCTACTCTGTGGCTAATGTTTTCAGCTCTGGGTCAATCCTGCCTGGCCCGAGAGCAGTACTGCATATTTGTTCTTCGTTCTCTCTCCATGAGGCACCTTTGTGGTGTCAAAAGGATGACCATCTCATACAGCCGCAACAGCTACTCGGTGGCTAATGTTTTCAGCTCTGGGTCAATCCTGCCTGGCCCGAGAGCAGTACTCCATGTCCAGTGGGGCCAAGCTTGCCTGGCTCTTCAACAATGGTGGCAAACTGCAGTGTGCCTGCTGTAACTCAATGCTGCTGTTCCTACGAAGCCTTGCCCTTTCACCTACTTTCGCTTGCACGAAGCATACTCTGAGGGAGAGTAGCCAATGGGGTGAGGGGTATGTCCAGTGGGGCCAAGCCTGCCTGGCTCTTCAACAATGGTGGCAAACTGCAGTGGGCCTGCTGTAACTCAATGCTGCTGTTCCTACGAAGCATTACCCTTTCACCTGCTTTCCCTTGCACGATGCATACCTTGAGGGAGAGTAGCCAATGGGGTGAGGGGTATGTCCAGTGGGGCCAAGCTTGCCTGGCTCTTCAACAATGGTGGCAAACTGCAGTGGGCCTGCTGTAACTCAATGGTGCTGTTCCTACCCGTTCACCCGCTTTCCCTTGCACGAAGCATACTCTGAGGGAGAGAATCCAATGGGGTGAGGGGTATGTCCAGTGGGGCCAAGCTTGCCTGGCTCTTCAACAATGGTGGCAAACTGCAGTGTGCCTGCTGTAACTCAATGCTGCTGTTCCTACGAAGCCTTACCCTTTCACCTACTTTCCCTTGCACGAAGCATACTCTGAGGGAGAGTAGCCAATGGGGTGAGGGGTATGTCCAGTGGGGCAAAGCCTGCCTGGCTCTTCAACAATGGTGGCAAACTGCAGTGGGCCTGCTGTAACTCAATGCTGCTGTTCCTATGAAGCATTACCCTTTCACCTGCTTTCCCTTGCACGATGCATACCTTGAGGGAGAGTAGCCAATGGGGTGAGGGGTATGTCCAGTGGGGCTAAGCCTGCCTGGCCCCACAACAATGGTGGCAAACCGCAGTGGACATTATGTAACCCAGTACCCCCATCGCCTTCTTTCCCCTGTTGTGTGCAAACTACTATATAGGGGAATGTGGCCAATGTGGTGTGTGTAATGGCATTAATGGTAAGGTATATACAATTATAAGTACCAGACATATAGCTAGCTAAATAGATATGTGTACTGTAATTTTTCAAATAAAAATTGATTATGAATCTATCTGAATAATTTGATATATCGAAAAATAAAGCCCAAAAACATTTTTTTTGCAGAACTGTTTTTATATATATATATATATATATATATATATATATATATATATATATATATATAAAAAAAAAAAAAACTATTTACAAAAAAATAAACAAAAAAAAAAAAGGGGGGGGTTACTGGGGTGCCCTCCTCTCCAGTCTGGTCAGGCGGTGGTCCAGGCAGGGTCCAGGCGCCGCACCATGTGCCGCATCTCCCGCGCATGTCTGTACTTCTGTGGAGGAAGATATTGAGAGAATTGTGGTGAAGTGTTCGAGCACCTTTCCTAAAGCACCATGCGGTAGATGCAATTGCTGATAACTACTTACACATACATGGTACTGCAATGCTATAATGTTGCGGTATGTCATAAAAAGGAAAGCTCAGATAAGATATCATATTTCTAAAATTCTTAGTTTATATTAGCATACCTAGTTATGGTAACAGTGATTTCTACTGATTGGCTGTTGGATGGGTTACACATGCTCAGATCCTACTGACCAACTGAATCAACCCAGGGACTGGGTCAAGGGCTAGACCATAACAGTCTCTATTAGGGGTCCTGCAAACAGGAAGTCATTATTTCCGTTGCATTTATTTATACACAGACACAATGCTGATTGCTAAATGGGCAGATTAAGGTCATTGGGATGGATAAATACTGCTCTTTTTTCCTTAAAAGTATATATATTATCACTGAACTTCCACTTAAAGCGATATTATTGCATCATGGGGGATCACTGATAAACAGCAGTAGGTATTGCTGGCATAAAACATTACGTTTATTGCTAAATTGTATCAGAACATTCTTGGTTTTGTATCACTAGGACTGTGCTACATAGAAAATTTTTTGGAAGTGGTGCAGCCCCCATAAAAGCATTGTTAAACCCACAGTACCCAATGTTGCATCATGTAGCATGGATGGGAAAATACAGATATTAATAGTCTTGTATATAACATTTCATTAACGTTGCATATGATTTACTTGCGATTCTCAAGCATGGCCGCCAGAGTGACTGGAGAGGCAGGAGGTGCTGGAGGGGCTGGAGAGGGTGGAGGGGGTGGAGAGGGGGGAGGGCCTGTAGAGGCTGGTCCTGCTTCTAGAAAAAAAATGTTTTATTTCAACAATCACCGTCCAATCCATTAGTAATATATTACATGTATAAGAACATTTCCTAAAAGGCTATGTAGTGAACATTTCTTTGATAATTTTGGACGTTTGGACCGAATTTGGTGACTTAAGCTCAAAAACTGAGGGACAAGATACAGCCCAAAAAATGGGGACTCGGGGACAATAAATGGGAATGAGAAATGAGAAGCTCTCTCTCTCAAGCCAAATTAATAGATTTGTTTCCTTTTTTATTTTCGAAATTTTTTATCAGTGAAATAATAAAATTCACTTAATTATCAATGATAATTTCACTAATTATTTGCTGACAATCAAGGTCAATAAAAAGATAAAAAAATTGCTTAGGATGCACTTACGTGTCTGGCTGGTGCCCGGTTCCTCCTCTTCTTGGGGCGGTGGACTGCCCGGTGGGGGCGATGGTGAGCCTGGAGGTGGCAAGGGACTGCCCGGAGGGGGCAATGGGCTGCCCGTAGCCTGAGGGCTAGTTGGTGGTAGTGCTAAAAAAAAAAGGAAATTTATTTTAACTCTCACTGTCATCAAATGTTCAAATACATTTACTAAAACAATTCTCGGAGAAGTTGTCAAAAATTATGCAAACACTTGGATAAAGGGCTTGGACACAATAGTGTGGCACAATTAATGTGATCCTCAATTTTTGCACAATTATGCTATCGTACTGCACTCGCATGGCAATACACATGAGCGCACCGGGAAACACGCTCGTATGCTTGTTTCTGAGCGCTCGTGTGCGCTGTAATGTGGCCTTGGACAAATGAAAGATTTAGAAAAATGTTTTTTTTTTCAATAGGCTGCACTACTAGTACATAGTAACATAGTAATTAAGGTTGAATAAAGACATTCGTCCATCAAGTCCAACCTATTCACTTTTTTTTTTTTTTTTTTTTTTTAACCCTACCTAACAGTTGATCCAGAGGAAGGCAAAAAACCCCAGCTAAAAAAAGGGGGAAAAAATTCCTTCCTGACTCCAAACGGCAATCGGAAAGTATCCCTGGATCAACCAGATCTATATGCATTAATACCAGTAATTCTCAATATTTTTTAGTTTTAGAAACTTATCCAGGCCTTTTTTAAAGTTATTCAATGAACTTACCATTACCACCTCTGCTGGAAGACAGTTCCACAGTTTCACCGTTCTCACTGTAAAGAAACCTCTCCTAACTTGAAGATGAAACTTCTTTTCTTCCAACCTTAAAGGATGTCCACGAGTCCTCTGATATGACCTATTAGTGAACAATGCACCAGAGAGTTCACTGTATGGGCCATTAATATATTTGTATAAGGTTATCATGTCCCCACGCAACCGCCGCTTCTCCAATGTAAACAGCCCTAACTTGTCTAATCTGCCTGCATATTCAAGCCCCTCCATTCCCCTTATTATTTTAGTTGCCCTTCTCTGGACTGCTTCCATTTCCAAGATGTCCCTTTTGTATATGGGATTCCAAAACTGCACCGCATATTCCAAATGAGGCCTTACCAGTGCCTTGTAAAGAGGGAGAATAATATTTTTCTCTCTTGATTCTATTCCCCTCTTTATACAAGACAATATCTTGCTAGCTCTAGCTGTTGCTACCTGGCATTGTTTGCTACAGCTAAGTCTGTTATCTACCAGAACCCCCAAATCTTTTTCCATTTCAGATGCACTTAACACAGAGTTATTTATGGTGTAGGTGGCACAGGGATTATTAAATCCCAAATGCATCACCTTACATTTATCAACATTGAATCTCATCTGCCATTCTGCTGCCCATTTTGATAATCTATCTAGGTCTGCTTGCAGCACTTGCACATCATTGGAAGTTTCCAAAGCTCTGCATAATTTAGTGTCATCAGCAAACACAGAGACCTTGCTCTCAATGCCCCCTTCTAAGTCATTTATAAACAGATTAAACAGAAGCGGCCCCAGTACAGAACCCTGAGGAACTCCGCTTAGAACTTTAGCCCACATAGATGTAGCTCCATTAACCACCACTCTCTGTTTACGGTCCAATAACCAGTTCTCTATCCATGAACAAATGTTTTCTTCCAGGCCAACAGTCCTCAGTTTATACATTAGTCGCCTATGTGGCACAGTATCAAAGGCTTTTGCAAAATCCAAATATACCACATCCACAGCTGTGCCTGAATCTAACTTCTTACTCACTTCTTCATAAAAACCAATTAAATTTGTCTGGCATGATCTATTTCTCATAAATCCATGCTGACTACTACTAATAAGATGATCTCTGGAGACAAAGTCAAGGATATGATCCCTTAACAAAGTTTCCATCACCTTCCCTACCACTGATGTTAGGCTTACAGGTCTATAGTTACCAGGCTGTGAACGACTACCTTTTTTGAATATTGGTATTACATTGGCTTTTTTCCAATCCAGCGGCACATCCCCAGACAAAAGCGAATCTGAAAAGATGAGACACAGTGGTCTTGCTAGAACTGAACTAAGCTCTTTTAAAATCCTAGGATGCAATCCATCTGGTCCTGGCGCTTTATTGATATTAACTTTGTCTAATTGATTCCGTACCATATCCTCTGTTATCCAATGTGAAAACTCTTCATTTCCTCCCTGCACATTGTTACAATCCCTACTGTAAGGATTCTCAACAGTAAAAACCGATGTAAAAAAACGGTTTAGCAGATTAGCCTTTTCGGCATCCTCTACAACCACCTCAGCTCCATTATTTAATGGTCCCACATTCTCAGTCCTCATTTTTTTACCATTTATATACTTAAAAAACATCTTGGGGTTGGACTTGCTTTGTTCGGCAATCCGTGTTTCATTTTCTATTTTAGCTAGTTTAATTGCTTTCTTGCACTCTTTATTACAACTTTTGAAGTCCCTGTAAGCCTGTTCTGTGCCTTCTGCTTTCAAAATTTTAAAAGCCCTTTTCTTTTTTTCCATTTCCCTTTTTACCTGAGCATTAAGCCATGCAGGAGTGGACCTCATTTTTTTTACACTTGTTTCCTAAAGGTACCGATTTGGAAATGTTATAGTTTAATATCCCTTTAAAAGTGGTCCACATCTGCTCAGTATCTTTACCTAGAAACAGTTCCCCCCAGTCTATGAGCAGGAGCGATTCCTTTAAAAGCATAAAATTAGCTTTCCTAAAGTTAAAAGTTTTTGTTAAGCCAGTGCACTTTAGTTTTCTGCAACCTATATTAAATGACACTATATCATGGTCACTATTCCCTAAGCTTCCCATTACCTTCATCTCCAAAATGAGCTCTGGGTTATTAGATATCACCAGATCCAACAACGCATTCTTTCTAGTAGGAACTTCTACCATCTGTGAAAGAAAATGCTCATATAGGAAATTTAAGAACTTTATACCTTTTGAGGTGCTGGCAGTTCCATTACTCCAATCTATTTCAGGGTAGTTAAAATCCCCCATAACCAGAACATGCCCCATACCAGCAGCCTTCGCCAACTGCATATGGAGATTCATTTCCACCTCTTCCCCGGCATTTGGGGGCTTATAACACACTCCAACAATTAATTTACCTACCTTCTTACTTCCTGTACACAGTTCCACCCATAATGTTTCTGCCGCATCGTTTGCTCCCCCATCTATTCCATCTTTTAAATTTGGCTTCAATTCCTGTTTAACATACATACATACTCCTCCTCCTTTCTTATTAACTCGGTCATGTCTAAATAAGGAGTACCCTTCAATATTTACTGTCCAGTCGTGTGAATCATTAAGCCATGATTCTGCTATACCAATTACATCGTACCTTTCCTTTAACGCTATTATTTCAAGTTCACCGGTTTTTCCAGCCAGACTCCTTGCATTTGTAAACATACATTTTAGATTATCAATTGATTTACTTCCATACATGGTCGTACATGCCTCCTTATCCACTATGCTCCCCCCTCCTCCTTCTCCTCCCTCCGTTGTGTTACTAGCCCCCAGATCCCTAACTTCTCTATCTACCCCTGTGTAGTTAAACGTTCCCTCCCCCCCCATACCTAGTTTAAAATCTCCTCCAACCCCCTAGCCATCTTCTCCCCCAAAACAGTTGCACCACCACCATTGAGGTGCAATCCGTCACTACTAAAGAGCCTGTAGCCAACAGAAAAGTCAGCCCAGTTCTCTAAAAACCCAAACCCCATCTCCTTACACCACTCTCTTAGCCACGCATTTATACTCCTGAGCTCCCGTTGCCTCCCTAGCGTAGCACGTGGCTGCGGTAGTATTTCTGAAATCACTACCCTGGAGGTCCTTGCTTTTAACTTGGCCCCTAATTCTCGGAAATCATTTTTAAGGACCTCACCTCCACCTCTAACTTTGTCATTGGCACCAATGTGAACCAAGACCGCCGGGTCACTCCCAGCCCCACCCAATAATCTGTCTACACGATCCACCACATGTCGAACCCTAGCACCAGGCAGACAACACACTGTTCGGCATGCAGGGTCCTGGCGACAGATTACCCTATCTACCCTTCTAATAATAGAATCCCCTACCACTACCACCTGTCTATTCTTCCTAGCCCCCAGTTCTCCCTCCCTTGTATTGGAGATGGCCGTCCCCTGGGTGCTCAAGGGAAAGGCCCGCTCCATACATGCTGCTTCCGAGCCATCGTCCTCCACATCTTCACCTAAAATGGCAAATCTGTTGGGATCGACCAGCTGGGAAGAAGCCCCCCTATCCTTCCGTCCCCTACTTCCCCTGGTGACCCTTACAAATCTATCTTCCTTCTCCACCTTATCTGCCCCATCTCCACCCACCAGTTTACTGGCCCCTGCCAGTACCTGCATTTCCCCCAGGTTTGCCAAGTCCTGCAATGCTGCAAGTTTACCCCTTAGACTCTGTACCTCAGATTCCAAATGGGCAACCCACTCACACCTGACACATACATAGGTCCCCTGGGGCGGCTGCTCCAAGATCCCATACATGCGGCAGGATGCACATTGCGCGGCCCCAACAAAACTGTCCATACTAAACAGCAATACACAGCAGAGACACAGCAGAGAAATAGTGTTGTTCTCAAACGCTTTCTTGTTTTAAACGCTTTAGTTTTTTAACGCTGTCAATTCTCTTAAAAACAGAAACAGATGTGGTTTGGGTTTTTAGAGAACTGGGCTGACTTTTCTGTTGGCTACAGGCTCTTTAGTAGTGACGATTGCACCTCAATGGTGGTGGTGCAACTGTTTTGGGGGAGAAGATGGCTAGGGGTTGGAGGAGATTTTAAACTAGGTATGGGGGGGGAGGGAACGTTTAACTACACAGGGTATATGAGAAGTTAGGGATCTGGGGCTAGTAACACAACGGAGGGAGGAGAAGGAGGAGGGGGAGCATAGAGGATAAGGAGGCATGTACGACCATGTATGGAA
This sequence comes from Hymenochirus boettgeri, assembly GCA_019447015.1. Taxonomy (NCBI): domain Eukaryota; kingdom Metazoa; phylum Chordata; class Amphibia; order Anura; family Pipidae; genus Hymenochirus; species Hymenochirus boettgeri. Next base: position 219,345,538 of record CM033470.1, on the reverse strand, counting down.
GTAAATCAATTGATAATCTAAAATGTATGTTTACAAATGCAGGAGTCTGGCTGGAAAAACCGGCGAACTTGAAATAATAGCGTTAAAGAAAGGTATGATGTAATTGGTATAGCAATCATGGCTTAATGTTCACACGACTGGACAGTAATATTGAAGGGTACTCCTTATTTAGACATGACCGAGTTAATAAGAAAGGAGGAGGAGTATGTATGTATGTTTAAACAGGAATTGAAGCCAAATTTAAAAGATGGAAGATGGGGGAGCAAACGATGCGGCAGAAACATTATGGGTGGAACTGTGTACAGGAAGTAAGAAGGTAGGTAAATTAATTGTTGGAGTGTGTTATAACCCCAAATGCCGGGGAAGAGGTGGAAATGAATCTCCATATGCAGTTGGCAAGGCTGCTGGTATGGGGCATGTTCTGGTTATGGGGGATTTTAACTACCCTGAAATAGATTGGAGTAATGGAACTGCCAGCACCTCAAAAGGTATAAAGTTCTTAAATTTCCTATATGAGCATTTTCTTTCACAGATGGTAGAAGTTCCTACTAGAAAGAATGCGTTGTTGGATCTGGTGATATCTAATAACCCAGAGCTCATTTTGGAGATGAAGTAATGGGAAGCTTAGGGAATAGTGACCATGAATAGTGTCATTTAATATAGGTTGCAGAAACTAAAGTGCACTGGCTTAACAAAAACTTTTAACTTTAGGAAAGCTAATTTTATGCTTTTAAAGGAATCGCTCCTGCTCATAGACTGGGGGGAACTGTTTCTAGGTAAAGATACTGAGCAGATGTGGACCACTTTTAAAGGGATATTAACTATAACATTTCCAAATCGGTACCTTTAGGAAACAAGTGTAAAAAAATGAGGTCCACTCCTGCATGGCTTAATGCTCAGGTAAAAGGGAATGGAAAAAAAAAAGGGCTTTTAAATTTTGAAAGCAGAAGGCACAGAACAGGCTTACGGGACTTCAAAATTTGTAATAAAGAGTGCAAGAAAGCAATTAAACTAGCTAAAATAGAAAATGAAACACGGATTGCCGAACAAGCAGTCCACCCCCAAGATGTTTTTTAAGTATATAAATGGTAAAAAAATGAGGACTGAGAATGTGGGACCATTAAATAATGGAGCTGAGGTGGTTGTAGAGGATGCCGAAAAGGCTAATCTGCTAAACCGTTTTTTTAACATCGGTTTTTACGGTTGAGAATCCTTACAGTAGGGATTGTAACAATGTGCAGGAGGAAATGAAGAGTCTTCACATTGGATAACAGAGGTATGGTACGGAATCAATTAGACAAAGTTAATATCAATAAAGCGCCAGGACCAGATGGATTGCATCCTAGGATTTTAAAAGAGCTTAGTTCAGTTCTAGCAAGACCACTGTGTCTCATCTTTTCAGATTCGCTTTTGTTTGGGGATGTGCCGCTGGATTGGAAAAAACCAATGTAATACCAATATTCAAAAAAGGTAGTCGTTCACAGCCTGGTAACTATAGACCTGTAAGCCTAACATCAGTGGTAGGGAAGGTGATGGAAACTTTGTTAAGGATCATTCCTTGACTTTGTCTCCAGAGTCATCTTATAGTAGTAGTCAGCATGGATTTATGAGAAATAGATCATGCCAGACAAATTTAATTGTTTTTTATGAAGAAGTGAGTAAGAAGTTAGATTCAGGCACAGCTGTGGATGTGGTATATTTGGATTTTGCAAAAGCCTTTGATACTGTGCCACATAGGCGACTAATGTATAAACTGAGGACTGTTGGCCTGGAAGAAAACATTTGTTCATGGATAGAGAACTGGTTATTGGACCGTAAACAGAGAGTGGTGGTTAATGGAGCTACATCTATGTGGGCTAAAGTTCTAACGGGTATTCCTCAGGGTTCTGTACTGGGGCCGCTTCTGTTTAATCTGTTTATAAATGACTTAGAGGGGGCATTGAGCAAGGTCTCTGTGTTTGCTGATGACACTAAATTATGCAGAGCTTTGGAAACTTCCAATGATGTGCAAGTGCTGCAGCAGACTAGATAGATTATCAAAATGGGCAGCAGACAGATGGCAGATGAGATTCATTGTTGATAAATGTAAGGTGATGCATTTGGGATTTAATAATCCCTGTGCCCACCTACACCATAAATAACTCTGTGTTAAGTGCATCTGAAATGGAAAAAGATTTGGGGTTCTGGTAGATAACAGACTTAGCGTAGCAAACAATGCCAGGTAGCAACAGCTAGAGCTAGCAAGATATTGTCTTGTATAAAGAGGGGAATGAATCAAGAGAGAAAAATATTATTCTCCCTCTTTACAAGGCACTGGTAAGGCCACATTTGGAATATGCGTGTGCAGTTTTGAATCCCATATACAAAAGGGACATCTTGGAAATTGAGGCAGTTCAGGAAGGGCAACTAAATTAATAAGGGGAATGGAGGGGCTTGAATATGCAGGCAGATTAGACAAGTTAGGGCTGTTTACATTGGAGAACGGCGTTTGCGTGGGGACATGATAACCTTATACAAATATATTATGGCCCATACAGTGAACTCTCTGGTGCATTGTTCACTAATAGGTCAATCAGAGGACTCGTGGACATCCTTTAAGGTTGGAAGAAAAGAAGTTTCATCTTCAAGTTGGAGAGGTTTCTTTACAGTGAAACGGTGAAACTGTGGAACTGTCTTCCGCGAGAGGTGGTAATGGTAAGTTCATTGAAAACTTTAAAAAAGGCCTGGATAAGTTTCTAAAACTAAAAAATATTGAGAATTACTGGTATTAATGCATATAGATCTGGTTGATCCAGGGATACTTTCCGATTGCCGTTTGGAGTCAGGAAGGAATTTTTTCCCCCTTTTTTTAGCTGGGTTTTTTTGCCTTCCTCTGGATCAACTGTTAGGTAGGGTTAAAAAAAAAAAAAAAAAAAAAAAGTGAATAGGTTGGACTTGATGGACGAATGTCTTTATTCAACCTTAATTCCTATGTTACTATGTTCTATGTAAGTGCACCTATTGAAAAAAAACATTTTTCTAAATCTTTCATTTGTCCAAGGCCACATTACAGCGCACACGAGCGCTCCAGAAACAAGCATACAAGAGCGTGTTTCCGGTGCGCTCATGTGTATTGCCATGCGAGTGCAGTACGATAGCATAATTGTGCAAAAATTGAGGATCACATTAATTGTGCCACACTATTGTGTCCAAGCCCTTTATCCAAGTGTTTGCATAATTTTTGACAACTTCTCCGAGAATTGTTTTAGTAAATGTATTTGAACATTTGATGACAGTGAGAGTTAAAATAAATTTCCTTTTTTTTTAGCACTACCACCAACTAGCCCTCAGGCTAACGGGCACCCATTGCCCCTCCGGCAGTCCCTTGCCACCTCCAGGCTCACCATCGCCCCCACCGCAGTCCACCCCCCAAGAAGAGGAGGAACCGGGCACCAGCCAGACACGTAGTGCATCCTAAGCAATTTTTATCTTTTTATTGACCTTGATTGTCAGCAAATAATTAGTGAAATTATCATTGATAATTAAGTGATTTTTATTATTTCACTGATAAAAAATTTCGAAAATAAAAAAAGGAACAAACTATTAATTTGGTTTGAGAGAGAGAGCTTCTCATTTCTCATTCCCATTTATTGTCCCCGAGTCCCCATTGTTTGGGCTGTATCTTGTCCCTCAGTTTTTGAGCTTAAGTCACCAAATTCGGTCAAAACGTCCAAATTATCAAAGAAATGTTCACTACATAGCCTTTTAGGAAATGTTCTTATACATGTAATATATTACTAATGGATTGGACGGTGATTGTTGAAATAAACATTTTTTTTCTAGAAGCAGGACCAGCCTCTACAGGCCCTCCCCCCTCTCCACCCCCTCCACCCTCTCCAGCCCCTCCAGCACCTCCTGCCTCTCCAGTCACTCTGGCGGCCATGCTTGAGAATCGCAAGTAAATCATATGCAACGTTAATGAAATGTTATATACAAGACTATTAATATCTGTATTTTCCCATCCATGCTACATGATGCAACATTGGGTACTGTGGGTTTAACAATGCTTTTAGGGGGCTGCACCACTTCCAAAAAATTTTCTATGTAGCACAGTCCTAGTGATACAAACCAAGAATGTTCTGATACAATTTAGCAATAAACGTAATGTTTTTATGCCAGCAATACCTACTGCTGTTTATCAGTTCCCCCATGATGCAATAATATCGCTTTAAGGTGAAGTTCAGTGATATATATATACTTTTAAGGAAAAAGAGCAGTATTTATCCATCCCAATGACCTTATCTGCCCATTTAGCAATCAGCATTGTGTCTGTGTATAAATAAATGCAACGGAAATAATGACTTCCTGTTTTGCAGGACCCCTAATAGAGACTGTTATGGTCTAGCCCTTGACCCAGTCCCTGGGTTTGATCAGTTGGTCAGTAGAGATCTGAGCATGTGTAACCCATCCAACAGCCAATCAGTAGAAATCACTGTTACCATAACTAGGTATGCATAATATAAACTAAGAATTTTAGAAATAATGATATCTTATCTGAGCTTTCCTTTTTATGACATACCGCAACATTATAGCATTGCAGTACCATGTAGTGTAATTAGTTATCAGGTGCAAAATTGCATCTACCGCATGGTGCTTTAGGAAATGTGCTCGAACATCTTCACCACAATTCTCTCATAATCTTCCTCCACAGAATACAGAGCATGCGGCGGGAGATGCGGCACATGGTGCGGCGCCTGGACCGCTGCTGCCACCGCCGCCTGACCGACTGGAGAGGAGGGCACCCCAGTAACCCCCCCCTTTTTTTTTTTTGTTTATTTTTTGTAAATAGTTTTTTTTTTTTTTTTCATATTATATATATATATATCTATATATATATTATATATATATATATTATAAAAACAGTTCTGCAAAAAAAATGTTTTTGGGCTTTATTTTTCGATATATCAAATTATTCAGATAGATTCATAATCAATTTTTATTTGAAAAATTACAGTACACATATCTATTTAGCTAGCTATATGTCTGGTACTTATAATTGAATATACCTTACCATAATGCCATTACACACACCACATTGGCCACATTCCCCTATATAGTAGTTTGCACACACAGGGGAAAGAAGGCGATGGGGGTACTGGGTTACATAATGTCCACTGCGGTTTGCCACCATTGTTGTGGGGCCAGCAGGCTTAGCCCCACTGGACAACCCCTCACCCATTGGCTACTCTCCCTCAAGGTATGCATCGTGCAAGGAAAGCAGTGAAAGGGTAATGCTTCATAGGAACAGCAGCATTGAGTTACAGCAGGCCCACTGCAGTTTGCCACCATTGTTGAAGAGCCAGGCAGGCTTGCCCCACTGGACATACCCCTCACCCCATTGGCTACTCTCCCTCAGAGTATGCTTCGTGCAAGGGAAAGTAGGTGAAGGGTAAGTGCCGTAGGAACAGCAGCATTGAGTTACAGCAGGCACACTGCAGTTTGCCACCATTGTTGAAGAGCCAGGCAAGCTTGGCCCCACTGGACATACCCCTCACCCCATTGGCTACTCTCCCTCAAGGTATGCAGCGTGCAAGGGAAAGCAGGTGAAAGGGTAATGCTTCGTAGGAACAGCAGCATTGAGTTACAGCAGGCCCCACTGCAGTTTGCCACCATTGTTAAGAGCCAGGCAGGCTTGGCCCCACTGGACATACCCCTCACCCCATTGGCTACTCTCCCTCAGAGTATGCTTCGTGCAAGGGAAAGTAGGTGAAGGGTAAGGCTTCGTAGGAACAGCAGCATTGAGTTACAGCAGGCACACTGCAGTTTGCCACCATTGTTAAAGAGCCAGGCAGGCTTGGCCCCACTGGACATACCCCCACCCCATTGGCTACTCTCCTCTCCAGAGTATGCTTCGTGCAAGGGAAGTAGGTGAAAGGGTAAGGCTTCGTAGGAACAGCAGCATTTAGTTCAAAGCAGCCCACTGCAGTTTGCCACCATTGTTGAAGAGCCAGGCAGGCTTGGCCCCACTGGACATACCCTCACCCCATTGGCTACTCTCCCTCAGAGTATGCTTCGTGCAAGCGAATAGGTGAAAGGGCAAGGCTTCGTAGGAACAGCAGCATTGAGTTACAGGCACACTGCAGTTTGCCACCATTGTTGAAGAGCCAGGCAAGCTTGGCCCACTGGACATGGAGTACTGCTCTCGGGCCAGGCAGGATTGACCCAGAGCTGAAAACATTAGCCACCGAGTAGCTGTTCGGCTGTATGAGATGGTCATCCTTTTGACACCACAAAGGTGCCTCATGGAGAGAGAACGAAGAACAAATATGCAGTACTGCTCTCGGGCCAGGCAGGATTGACCCAGAGCTGAAAACATTAGCCACAGAGTAGCTGTTGCGGCTGTATGAGATGGTCAGAGTAGGGTGACACCACAAAGGTGCCTCATGGAGAGAGAATGAAGATCAAAAATTGAGTACTTGCTCTGGGCCAGGCAGGATTGACCCAGAGCTGAAAACATTAGCCACAGAGTAGCTGTTGCGGCAGTATGAGATGGTCAGAGTAGGTGACACCACAAAGGTGCCTCATGGAGAGAGAACGAAGAACAAATATGGAGTACTGCTCTCGGGCCAGGCAGGATTGACCCAGAGCTGAAAACATTAGCCACAGAGTAGCTGTTGTGGCTGTATGAGATGGTCAGATTAGGTGCACACCACAAAGGTGCCTCATGGAGAGAGAACGAAGAACAAATATGCAGTACTGCTCTCCGGGCCAGGCAGGATTGACCCAGAGCTGAAAACATAGCCACGAGTAGCTGTTGCGGCTGTATGAGATGGTCAGAGTAGGTGACACCACAAAGGTGCCTCATGGAGAGAGAACAAAGATCAAAATTGAGTACTGCTCTCGGGCCAGGCAGGATTGACCCAGAGCTGAAAACATTAGCCACAAGTAGCTGTTGCGGCTGTATGAGATGGTCAGAGTAGGTGACACCACAAAGGTGCCTCATGGAGAGAGAACGAGACAAAATATGGAGTACTGCCTCGGGCCAGGCAGGATTGAACCAGAGCTGAAAACATTAGCCACAGAGTAGCTGTTCGGCTGTATGAGATGGTCAGAGTAGGTGACACCACAAAGGTGCCTCATGGAGAGAGAACGAGAACAAATATGGAGTACTGCTCTCGGGCCAGGCAGGATTGACCCGAGCTGAAAACATTAGCCCCAGAGTAGCTGTTGCGGCTGTTGAGATGGTCAGAGTAGGTGACCCCACAAAGGTGCCTCATGGAGAGAGAACAAAGATCAAAAATTGAGTACTGCTGCTCGGGCCAGCAGGATTGACCCGAGCTGAAAACATTAGCCACAGAGTAGCTGTTGGGCTGTATGAGATGGTCAGAGTAGGTGACTTCACAAAGTGCCTCATGAGAGAGAACGAAGATCAAAAATTGAGTACTGCTCTCGGGCCAGGCAGATTGACCAGAGCTGAAAACATTAGCTACAGAGTAGCTGTTGCGGCTGTATGAGATGGTCAGAGTAGGTGACACCACAAAGGTGCCTCATGGAGAGAGAACGAAGAACAAATATGTCAGTACTGCCTCGGGCCAAGTAGGATCGACCCAATCTTAGAAAAATTAGCCACAGAGTAGCTGTTGTCGCAGAGCATTTGTTATTCATAACCTGATGCAGTAGAGCAGGTAGGACCATATATGGCCCTGCCAATAATAAAAATTTGCCATTTGCCAGCTAAGCTGCATCAGCTAAGCCTCTAGGTGGAAAATGAGGCGGAAGAGCAGTATGGGTGGCCAGGGGCAGGAGGCCTTCAGTCACGGCATCAGCAATAGGGGTTGTATTGAGATGTGATCCACGCCTCATTCATCTTGATGAATGTAAGGCGGTCCACATTCTCAGTGGAGAGACGGGTCCTCCTCTCCGTTACAACACCCCCTGCCGCACTGAAGTCCTCTCCGAAAGAACACTGGATGACGGGCAGAAAGGACCTCGATGGCATACTGTGCCAACTCGGGCCAGACAGCACCTGGGAAGCAGAACAGAGACAACGTAGCAGTGTTGCCTCATAGTGCTGCATTCTACCTTCCCTCTGAGATGCGGAGATAAACTCTGACACTTTACCCTTATAGCGGGGATCTATAAGGGTGGCACCCAGTACTGCTCCTTCTCTTTGATGGCCTTATCCTGGGGTCCTTGCGAAGGCATTGCAGCATGAAAGGCCCATGCGCCGCAAACTGCCTGCCGCAGAGGACCCCATGTCCTCAATGTCACTGAGGACAGTAGTGTCGGGCTCAACCTCTCCCAACCACGAATGACATGTGGGTACTTGGGAGGGTTGAGATGTCCCCCTAGAGGAATGCCCCATTTCCCCTTGGTCCAGGTCACCTACATCCCCCTCCTCATCATCGGACGGCTGCTCTGCACTGTGATGTTCGGGCTCGGAAAGCATCACGGTGTCGGCGTCCTCCTCTTCCAGTGCCTGCTGCTCGACAGCGATGCCCTGTCGAGTTTGCCGCGCAGAGTGTGCTCAAGGAGGAACACCAGTGGGATGGTATCCGCAATGGTGGCATAATTGCGGCTTACCTTCCTGGTGGCCTCCTCAAATGGCGCGAGCACACGGCAGGCATCTCTATACAGCAGCCACTGCCTGGGTAACAGCAAACCCAGGTCCCCAGAGCCTGATCTTGCCCTCTACTCATACAAGTAGTCTATGATGGCTCGCCTCTGCTGAGCACCTCAGCAGCATCATAAGACTAGAGTTTCCCGCGGGTGGGGTGTCACAAATCAGGCGGTTCTGCGGCAGACCATTCTGCTGCTGAAACTCGGCCAGACGAGCTGTGGCCGTGTTAGACCACCTGAAGTGACTGGACCCCTCTAGCCATCCTCAGTACCTCCTGGAGACCAGGGTACTTGTGAGGAACCGCTGGCGACCAGGTTGAGAACGTGTGCCAGGCAAGGAACATGTGTGACTCTGCCCATGCGAAGGGCACAGGATATTGGTGGCATTGTCACACACGACCTTGCCTATTGAGAGGTGGTGTGGGGCAGCCACCTCTCAACCTGCCCTTGCAGTGCTGCCAGCAAATCGGCCCCGGTGTGGCTCCTATCACCGAGGCACACAAGCTGCAACACTGCATGGCACGTCTCACCTGGCACGAAGCATAGGCTCTGGGGGGGCACGGAGCTGTCCGGAGAGAGGCTCACCGGATGAGGAGGGGGGGTGGAGACTGGCGTATCACCAATGCGTGGTGGTACCACCATTCCCCACTTGCGCTCCGTGCCGGTTCTGCCGGCTAGCAGAGTGACCCATTGGGCGGTAAATGACACATACCACCCCTGGCCGTGCTTGCTGGACCACGCGTCCATAGTAATGTGGACACACTTGCCCACACTGTGTGCCAGCGAAGCAGATATATTGCCCTGCAGATGGTCGTGCAGGGCTGGTACTGCCTTCTGGGCAAAGTACTACGGCCAGGGACCTGCCACTGTGGTGTGCCAATGGCCACAAACTCCCTGAATGCTGCACGTCTACCAGGCTGAAAGGTAGCAGCTGCACCGCCAGGAGTTTGGCTAAGCCGGCAGTGAGACGCTGGGCTTGGGGGTGACTGGGGGACAGTTTTTGCCTCCGCTCCAACAAATGGGGAAGAGAGACCTGCCTTTAGCTGACGCCCCAGCAGCAGTGTCAAGAGGCCTCTTAACACCACGTGCTGGGGCCAAAGGGCCTCTCCTCCCTAACTTCCACCGAGGAAGCAGCTGATGGGGCCAGAGGGGGAGGAGGAGGAACGGTGGCTACCTGGGCACGAGGTAGGGAACGTGTGGGTGCCTGCACGTTCCTGTCCGCTGCTCCACCGGGCAAAGTGGTGCAGAATCATATGCCTCCTCATAGAGGAGGTGCCCAAATGTGATGTGGTCTTTCAATGGCTAACACGTTGCAGGCACAACTTGCACACTGCAAGTTGCTGTCACCTGGAGCAGTGAGAAGAACTCCCACACCGCTGAGCCACCGACATGAATCGGAGCAGAGGTCACCTGCTGCTGTGGGGCACTGGCACCAGATCCATTGGTGCCGTACCTCACGTGCACCACTAGGTGCACTGCCTCTGCCCCGCACCTGCCCCCAGTCTGCCTCTGGGTTCAGGATGTGTCATGCTCTGAGGGACCTCCCTCAGAGACACTATCCTCCTCCTCTCTCACAGAGGGCACCCATGGACGATCGGTGACTCATCGTCCAATTCCAACTCCTCATACTGGAGGCTGCATCACAACAGCAGTATCTGGAAACCTCACCCCCTGCATTAGTTCCTTGGCTGCTCACAGACTGCTGCGTGACATCGTCAGCCTCCTGTCCCCCTGTGCACTGAGCACTTTCCTCCGCCTCGGGCGACAGGAAAGATTGTGCATCAGTGCACAGCTCCTCTCAACAAACTAGCCCCACACATAGTGTGCGAAAACAGATCCCGAGACTCCTCCTCCGGATCCCCGAAGGTACGGGCCATGTGGGCAATGAACTCCTGATAGAGCGGATCAGGTTCCATGCCCACAGTAGGAGCCTCAGGGGAGGAAGGAGAGCAGCAATATCTACAGTAGCAGCTCGGCTGCTCTGTGCCGTGAGGAGGTGGATGAGAAGGCTGGGTAATCACACTCTACTACCTGCCCTCCTTGATCAGAAGGGATAGCCCTAGCCGGCTACCCCTAAAATATCGGGCAAGGTTACCCGGCTGCCCTGCGAAGGGCCAGGTAGCTCCTGGCCAGAGCCTTCAGTAGGCTCTCCTCTGCCTCCCCTCCCTCTCCTCCAGTGCAGAAGCACCCCTACTCCTGGGTCTCCCCTCTGCCCTGCCAGGCATTTCCTCTCCCAAATTCCCCCCCCAAAATTAATATAATATATATATATATATATATATATATATATATATTATATACACACACAAACACAAAAGACAAAGCAACAACAAACACAGAAGCAAACAAATAAACACAAGCTTTTTTTTTTTTTTTTACACTAAAAGCACCAATAGGACACAGACACAAATGACAGCAAACAGCAGATCAGACAGCAAAAGCTGCTGATTGCTGCTAAGGCAGCACTGTCAGCTACACAAAACACACAGACACTGACACACAGATACAGAAAGACAAACAAAAAAAACAGGACACCTAGACCTCTAAAAGGTCTAACACAAAATTTGTCCAAAGGACTTATAGGGGGTTAGTCCTTAAAAGGACTTTTGGGTTCAAGATGTGTGAATACAGGGGTGGGTAACCACAAGTGCTAAACCACCACACTGAAATCCACACACAGAAAGCTCAAAAAGCTCAAAAAGCACAAAAATCTCTCTCCAACTCCTACACTGTCAGGTTCTCACTAACACACTCCAACACACTGACAAAATGTCGCCTGTGAAGCAGCCTTTATAACCAGGGGGCTGGCAATAATCATGTTAGCTGCCATTGGCTAATTTGGGTCATGTGGCTTGCTCCGTCTTGAAAATAAGCCCCAAAAATTCGAATTTACAAGAATATCTTGTTTTCCGAAAAATCTCATAATTACGAGAATCCGCGTAATTCGAGGATCTTCGGTTTTTCCGGGTCCCAGAAGATCGAGATTCTCGTAATTACGGAGTACTCGTATTTTCGAAAATTTCGTAAAAAAAAAAAAAAATCCGCGGTTCGGAAGTTCGGATGGCGGAAAATCCGGAAAATCCGGAATAATCGCTGTTCGTGGACGTGATAAATCCGCGGCAGATCCAGGTTGGGTCCGCGAACCGGCCATCTCTAGCACACAGCAACGAGTAATGCTTATCCCTTTTTATGATCTTAATACTTGTCTTAAATAGACCTGCAAACCCAGAGAAATAAGCTTTGCTTTTAAGAATGGATAGTTTCTGCATGTAGTGCGCCAGGAGGGAGGGCTGGAGTGGGTGATTGACAGTTCTTTACTGACTAGCTGTGCTCCTCCTCTTTAAAAAGTAAAAGGCCCAGAGCTAATAAAGGGGCAGAGAAGGAAAAAAAGCAGATTTAAGAATGGTGATGAACAGTAATTAATCCTTTTACTGTGTGATTAAATCATGTCCGTTTCTCAATACCTGATGTACCCAGGTTGAGGATCTGAACCAAAGTTCTTATCCCTGGGTACAAACTCATCTCTAAATACTTACCCAAAGATTCCTTCATCAACAGATTTATTTCTGCATTTGCATGCTGCCCACAATCCAGCTAATGGGAGGATGCACTTTTTGTATAGTATGTCTTCCCATTGGTTGTGTCACTGACAGTATGGAAGGCGGGTAGACTGGAAGAAATATTTGGGTAAATATTTCTGTAGAGAGAAAGTGTAACCGTGGGTGAGAACTAAGCGAATTAGGTCCTCATCCTGGTTACTTGTAATTGTCCTTAAACCCAGACCTGATCCAGATAATGTATCAAACCTGATAGAAATTATTAAAACTTTAGAATGTTGTAACATAGCTACACCTAGGAATTCTTGTAATATTCTGTAATGCCTATTCAGAGGGTTATTATTTTTTATTTGAAACATCATGGATTTCAAAAAAATTTTTTTAATTAGTGTCAGAAAAAAAACAAATGAATGAAAATTACAAACACACTCAATTTGAATCAGGAATATGAGACACCAAAATGATGTCACACTATACCAGACAAGTTTGCACAAAAAACCAGGGCTAAACATCAAAGGCAATCTAAATAATAAAAAAAAGATAAAAACAGAAGATGGAAATAATCATTACATGGGAAAAATGAAAAAAGTTGTCCACATCTAACATAGCTAGAAAAGAAATATAAAGATTTTTTAATTTAAACCATCGACACTAGATTTGTGTATTATGTTATGGGAATCATGTTGTATTTCCATCTATTCAATAGTTAAAGAAAAAACAACAAATCTAACTAGCTTATTAAACAATAAGTTAAAAAAAAAAATATGTGCAGGAAAAACAGTTTTCCTTCTAAGAAACCTTTTTATAAGTAATATGGCTGATACCTGCATACTTTAGGGCAGTGATGTTGACCCTTGGTACCACACTAGATATTTCAAACTACAACTTTGTTGAGGAATGCCACATGCACCACAATACCCTTTCATTGCAGTTGTGCAATAAAATCCACCCTTGGGTTTCCTCTGAGAACTCCAGTTTCTCCACCAATCATAAGACATACTGATAGGATGTAGTGTCAATAAGTGGTGTTTAGATTGTAAGCTCTTTGGGGCAGGGCCTGATGTGTGTATTTATCAGTGTTATTGAAAAAAAGTGCCATGGAAGATGTTGGCGCTATAAAAATCCTTAAAGGGCATGTCACCCCCAAAACTATAATCCCCCCACTACTGGCCCCATCATGTAGTGTGAGTTATCCTTACTCACATCCCAGCCATAAGGTTCTCCTGTAGTCCCCCCCCAAAGTCCCAAAAACTGCACCACGGAGTACTGCAGAGTCCATATAGGACTCTGCTCCTACCTGGCCTCTAGGAGAGTTTGGCATGCGTACTGCAGCCCTTCTCCCCCTCCCTCCCCCCTCCCTCTCCCTCCCTCTCCCTCCCGATTAAGATTCCCTCCCCTACCGTAAAAAGCATTCACAAGACATTGCCCCAGTCCCCCCAGCCTTACCTCTTGCCTCCGCCGCACTGAACTCCCGGCAGCCGCATCCGTGATGACTGCCGCTCAGCCAATCACAGACGTGACTGCCGGTCCCGCCCCTCTGCTTGCATTTTCTAGCAAGCAGAGGGCGGCAGCGCGTCGAAGGCAAGAGGGAAGGTAAGTAAAGTTTGGGGCATTTTCTGAGATAACTAACATAGCGGTTGGGGCTGGGGGGACAGGGGCAATGCTGGTGGACATACCCTTAATAATAATAATCGTTGTTAGCATGCTAAAGCTATGCAAACAGGAATATGTTGCTTAGATCTGCTTTTTAACCAAAAGTCACTTTATGCAATCTCTAGCCTGATACTAAAATGCTAAGTACTGCAGATAAATATGATTTGTTGTGGTGAATGTAGCCCTGGTGAATGTTTTAATTGGATATGACAACACGTAATCCATTACTTCTTTTTACAAAGCAAATTGCTATTTTATTGGCTTTTCTCTTGAGTCTTTTAATGTATTTAAAACATTTATGTCAACCAGGCATTACACACTGTACTTAATTTTAATTTACTAGACTTGCAAGTGTGTCAACTCATCAATATAACAAAGACCATTAAGTGATATTAAAAACATGCATGAATAGGTTTTTCCTTTAGTATTTAATTCAACTTATTTAATAATATATTTTAGTTAGCTAATTCTGTTTTTCATTGCTAACACTCAACATTAACTCTAAGATATCTGTAATTTATTTGCCCAATAATAAATTAAATTTTGTTTCACAGTAGTTCATGGAACTGAACCAGTTTTCGAAATCAAATTTCTGCATTGAAACCACTAATTTTGTCTTCGACTTCACTGTCGATGCTGGTGTAGTTCGTGTCAAAATAGACTTATTGGTGTTCTAGGCCTTTTTTTACCTGAAACAACACTCAGCTGGGGAGGTGAGTGTGGTGGGTTGACTAACACTGACTAGTGAAATGGATGGTGATTACACTGGCGGTAAATATACTGTAAGTGTCACAAAACAGACTCTAAATATAAGTGTCAAACACAAGATTGTAAATATAAGATGCCAGAAAGGTTGTAAGTATAAGATAAACACACACACTTCATAATTTAAAAAAGAGCACTTTGCCTGAGAAAGGATCATAATGATCCATAACATAAATAAAAAGGGTGGATAGTTCGCGGACCCGAACCCGGATCCGCCGTGGATTTATCCCGTCCGCGAACGGCGGATTATTCTGGATTTTGCTCCGAAATTCCGACCGCGGATTTTCTTGTATTTTCGAAAATCTTCGAAATTACGAGGATTTCCATTTTTTGAAATACAGAGAAAATGGGGATCTCGTAATTACGAAATTTTCGAAAATACGGAAATTCTTGTAAAAGTGGAGTTTCCGCATTTTGGGGATTATTTTGAAGACGGAGCAAGCCACATGTCCAAATATCCACATGGCAGCTAACATGATTATTGCCAGCCCCCTGGGTATAAAAGGTTGCTTCACAGGCACCATTTTGTCAGTGTGCTGGAGTGTGTTTAGTGGAGACCTGACAGTGTAGGAGTTGGAGAGAGTTTTTTGTGCTTTTGAGCTTTTTTGAACTTTGTGTGTGGATTTCAGTATGGTGGTTTAGCACTTGTTGTTAAACACCCCTGTATTTACACATATTGAGACCCAACAGTCCTTTTAAGGAAACCTTGTTGTAATGGAGAGGAGGACCCGTCTCTCCATTGAGAATGTGGACCGCTTACATTCATCAAGATGAATGAGGCGTGGATCACATCTCAGTACATCACCCTATTGCTGATGCCCGTGACTGAAGGCCTCCTGCCCCTGGCCACCCGTACTGCTCTTCCGCCTCATTTTCCGCCTAGAGGCTTAGCTGATGCCAGCTTAGCTGACAAATGGCAAATTTTTCTTATTGGCAGGGGTATATATGGTCCTACCTTGCTCTACTGCATTCAAGTTGAGAAATAACAAATGCTCTGCGAAACAGCTACTCTTGGCTAATTTTCTAAGATTGGGTCGATCCTAATTGGCCTGAGGCAGTTCTTCCTTCTCCACGAGGCAACTTTGTGGTGTCACCTACTTGACCATCTCATACAGCGCAACAGCTACTCTGTGGCTAATGTTTTCAGCTCTGTCAATCCTGCCTGGCCCTAGAGCAGTACATCCATATTACAAAGTGTGGGCTGCTGTAACTCAATGGTGCTGTTCTACAAAGCCTAACCGTTCACCCGCTTTCCCATGCACCGAAGCATACTCTAAGGGAAGAAGCCAATGGGGTGAGGGGTATGTCCAGTGGGGCTAAGCCTGCCTGGCTCTTCAACAATGGTGGCAAACTGCAGTGGGCCTCGCGTAACTCAATGGTGCGGTTCCTACAAAGCCTTACCCGTTAACACGCTTTCCCTTGCAGAGAGCATACTTGAGGAGAGAAGCCAATGGGGTGAGGGGTATGTCCAGTGGGGCCAACGCCTGCTGACTCTTCAACATGGTGGCAAACTGCAGTGGGCCTGCTGTAACTCAATGGTGTGGTTCCTACAAAGCCTTACCCGTTCACCCCGCTTTCCCTTGCACAAAGCATAATCTGAGGGAGAGAAGCCAGTGGGGTGAGGGGTATGTCCAGTGGGGCCAAGCCTGCCTGGTCTTCAACAATGGTGGCAAACTGCAGTGGGCCTGCTGAACTCAATGGTGCTGTTCCTACCCGTTCACCCGTTCCTTGCACGAAGCATACTCTGAGGGAGAGAAGCCAGTGGGGTGAGGGGTATGTCCAGTGGGGCCAAGCCTGCCGGCTCTTCAACAATGGTGGCAAACTGCAGTGGGCTTGCTGTAAAATCAATGGTGCTGTTCCTACCCGTTCACCCGTTTCCTTGCACGAAGCATACTCTGAGGGAGAGAATCCAATGGGGTGAGGGGTATGTCCAGTGGGGCCAAGCTTGCCTGGCCTTCAACAATGGTGGCAAACTGCAGTGGGCCTGCGTAACTCAATGGTGTTGTCCTACCCGTTCACCCGCTTTCCTTGCACGAAACATACTCTGAGGGAGAGAAGCCAATGTGAGGGGTATGTCCAGTGGGGCCAGCTG
Organism: Hymenochirus boettgeri; assembly: GCA_019447015.1. Lineage (NCBI taxonomy): Eukaryota > Metazoa > Chordata > Amphibia > Anura > Pipidae > Hymenochirus > Hymenochirus boettgeri. The sequence goes on along the minus strand of CM033470.1, from coordinate 219,328,873 downwards.
CCTGGCCCCACAACAATGGTGGCAAACCACCGTGGACATTATGTAACCCAGTACCCCCATCGCCTTCTTTCCCTGTTGTGTGCAAACTACTATATAGGGGAATGTGGCCAATGTGGGTTGTGTGTAATGGCATTATGGTAAGGGATATACAATCATAAGTACCAGACATATAGCTAGCTAAATAGATATGTGTATTGTAATTTTTCAAATAAAAATTGATTATGAATCTATCTGAATAATTTGAATATCGAGAAATAAAGCCCAAAAACATTTTTTTCATAACAGTTTTTATATATAATAATAATTTTTTTTTTTTCAAACTATATACATAAAAAAAATAATAAAAAAAATCACAGGGGTACCTCCTCTCCAGTCTCGGTCAGGCGGCGGTCCAGGCGCCGCACCATGTGGCGCATCTCCCGCCCATGCTCTGTATTCTGTGGAGGAAGATATTGAGAGAATTGTGTTGAAGATGTTCGAACATATTTCCTAAAGCACCATGTGGTAGATGCAATTTTGCAACTGATATCTACTTACACATACATGGTACTGCAATGTATAAGTTGCGGTATGTCATGAAAAGGAAAGCTCAGTATAAAATATCATTATTTCTAAAATTCTTAGTTTATATTATGCATAACTAGTTATGGTAACAGTGATTTCTACTGATTGGCTGTTGGATGGGTTACACATGTCAGATCTCTAATGACCAAAAGAATCCACCAGGGAATGGGTCAAGGGCAAGACCATAACGGTCTCATTAGGGGTCCTGCAAACAGGAAGTCCGTATTTCCGTTGCAATTTATACACAGACACAATGCTGATTGCTGAATGGGCAGATTAAGGTCATTGGGATGGATAAATACTGCTCTTTTTCTTAAAAGTATATATATTATCACTGAACTCCACATTAAAGTGATATTTTGCATCATGGGGATCACTGATAAACAGCAGTAGGATGTATTGTGGCATAAAACATTACGTTTATTGCTAAATGTATCAGAACAATCTTGGTTTTGTATCACTAGGACTGTGCTACATACAAATTTTTTTGGAATGTGCAGCCCCCATAAAAGCATTGTTAAACCCACAGTACCCAATGTTGCATCAGTAGCGTGGATTTTACACTGGGAAATACAGATATTAATAGTCTTGTATATAACATTTCATTAATGTTGCATATGATTACTTACGATTTTCAATCATGGCGCCAGAGGGACTGGAGAGGCTGGAGGTGCTGGAGGGGCTGGAGAGGGGGGAGAGCCTGGAGGGGCTGGGAGGGGAGGGTGGAGGGGCTGGAGGGCAGGAGAGGGTGGAGAGCCTGGAGAGGTTGGTCCTGCTTCTAGAAAAAAAAATGTTTTATTTCAACAATCCACGTCCAATCCATTAGTATATATTACATGTATAAGAACATTTCCAAAAGGCTATGTAGGAACATTTCTTGGATAATTTTGGACATTTGGACCGAATTTCGTGACTTAAGCTCAAAAACTGAGGGACAAGATACAGCCCAGAGTCGGGGACATAAATGGGAATGAGAAATGAGAAGAATTGTGATTCTTCTCTCAAGCCAAATTAATAGATTTGTTGCATTTTTTTTCAAAAAAAATTTTATCAGTGAAATAATAAAATTCACTTAATTATGAATTGATAATTCACTAATTATTGCTGACAATCAAGGTCAATAAAAAGATAAAAAATTGCTAAGGATGCACTTACATGTCTGGCTGGTGCCAGGTGCCTCCACTGGGGCGGTGGAGATGCCCAGGGGGGCAATGGAGAGCCCGGAGGGCTAGTTGGTGATAGTGCTAAAAAAAAGGAAATTTATTTTAACTCTCACTGTCATTAAATGTTCGAATACATTTACTAAAACATTCTCGGAGAAGTTGTCAAAAAATATGAAACATTTGGATAAAGGGCTGGGCACATCAACGGTGTAAAAAGCACACAATAGGTGTGGCACAATTAAGTTGATCCTCAGTTTTTGCACAATATGCTATCGTACTGCACTTGCACGGCAATACACATGAGCGCACTGGAAACACGTGTTGTATGCTTGTTTTGGAGGCTCGTGTGCGCTGTAATGTGGCCTTGGAAAAATGAAAAATTTTGAAAAAATTTTTTTTTCAATAGGCTGCACTTACATTCTTTCTGGCGGGGACAGTGATGGGGGTGGGGGGTATCGAGGAGGATTCCGCTGCAAATTAAAATAAAAAAATACATATGAATGATATATCTAAAGGATATATTTAATTATACTTTGAATTCTGTTGAAAATACAGATTAAATAAGGCAATATGTTATAGTTTCTTTAAGTCAATCATATTTCATGGCAATGATTTCATACCTTATTATATTTTTATTGTGTGTATTGTAGCCATGGAAAGGGAAAAGTGGTTTGGGTGTAGGGGAGCATCAGTAGCTGTGTGTACTTGTATCTGTATAAATTTTGTGGGTAACACAACATTTTAATTTTGGAGTGTAAAAAATCAATTTTAATAATTGATCAACATTTTATTTTGACTTTACTTACCCTTCAAATAGGGCTGCCATGTAATTAAAAGGGTGGGTCAGTAAAGTGTGTTAACTGGTCTATGTGTGGGTATCAGTGTGCATTTATAAGGTAAAAAGAAATCAATTTTAATGATCGATTTCATTTTTAACTTTACTTAGCCTTTAAATAAAGTGCCATGGAAAGGAAGGGTGGGCCACCAAGTGTGTTTACCTGTGTCTATGTGTGGGTATCATTTTGAATTATAGGTGATATGTTAAATAAAGTCACTTTCAGTGATTTATTTTTGACTTTACTTACCTTTAAAGAGGCTGATATTGAATAATATAAGAAAAATAAGTATATATAACCAGTGAATGAGAAATACAAAGAACTTGGATCTCTCTCCCTCTCTCTCTCTCTCTCTCAAGCCAAATTTAAGGATTATTGATGTTTTAAAAAATATATATATAAATATTTTTTGTCAGAAGTGAAATATTTTTACTACTTATTACAATACAGTAATATAATAAAAAGTATACTTGCCTTCCATAATTTGCCACATGGCTTGAACATAATGAGGCTCTTCTTCTTCAGATCAGACCACTGTCTCTGGAGGGTAGAGACAGTGTGTCTGGTAGCGAAAGCGGCGCAGTAGCCGGCGCTGGAGCCTCTCCATTATCCTGCACTTTCGGTGCCGCACATGATAGGTTCCAGGGGGGAAATCATCGTACCGCCTGGCCAGGAGGTACGCTGGCATACAGTTGCCTAGTGAACTCGCCATTGTGCAGGCAGGAAGTTCCGGTTCGGGTCCGTTCGAAAATCCTTGTTTTTACGAAAATCCTCGTTTTTACGGAAATCCTCGTTTTTACGGAAATTCTCGTATTTTCGAAAAAATACCGTTTTTTCAATTCACGCTAGGCTAGGCTAGGTATTGTAGGCATTGATACATGTTTCCAAGGTCATTACCCAGGTCCCTGAGTGATTAAGTGTACGTTACCAAGGCTATTAGACCACTTTTAATGCGGATTTTGCCGAACTTTTATTTCAATACGTTTAACGGGAACGCTCGCGGATTTTCGAATTAGGATTTTCGAAAATCGCGGATTCCTCGAGCGGATGGATTTTTCGAAGTTCGGACATCTCTATTGTTCACTTGCAGGCTAATTTACCCAGAGGTGCAAGGCTAAATTCTTGTCTTTAAGTCTTGCTTATCAGCAACTTTAAGTGAGGCTGGAAAGGAAATCGCACAACCACCGCAAACATATTCAATATTGAATTATTACAGGGTTTTTTGTGATTTTTTACACACTCACAAATACTGGAAACTGATTTACTGAGAACCTCGACCAATGAATTGAATTAGCGCACCTAGCATTGACTAAAGTGATAGAAGCCTTTGTTTTATGGTTTTTTTTTTCTATTAATATATATGAAATTGCCACTGAATGTCTCTTTATTATCTAAACGATTATCTACTATCGAAAATTATAACCATTGTCAATATAACACTGTGTTTTATGAAGGTATAACAATGTTCTAAAATGTATTCTGTTATTATTTCACATGCACTAGGAGAAGACAATTTAGTATTAAAAGGCACAAATAAAGGATATCTATAAAATAAAGTCAATGGATTGTGTGTATGTATGTATGTATGTATGTATGTATGTATGTAGTATGTGTAGTATTTATAGTATGTGTATGTATGTATGTTCCAGATAAACTTCCAAACGGCTGGGACAATTTCATGAGACTTGGTACACTTATGTATTTATGTTAATTAACATTTTTTATGTTAATTAACCAGTTTGCTGCCATTTGGTGGTGAATGAGTGAATCAATTTAATCACACACCTTCCAAATTGTTCAGGGCATGCGTTCATTTTGTTCTGTTGTTGCTGTCATAGGGGATAGTGCTGTCAATCATTAGGGATGGCCGGTTCGCAGATCCGAACCCGGATCCGCCGTGGATTTATCCCGTTCGCGAACGGCGGATTTTCCGGATTTTCGCTTCCGAACTTCCGATTCGCGGATTTTTTCATATTTTCGAAAATCTTCGAAATTACGGGTTTTAGCGTATTTTCGAAAATACGAAAAAATTTTGCAATTTCAAGGGAAATTTTGATTTTAATGGGTCCACCTCGGATTTTCGAATTTTCAAATTTTTTCGAAAATTGCAATCCTCGAGCGGACGGATTTTGCGAAGTTCGGACATCTCTTTCAATCATGAGGAGCAGCAACCATGTGATGTAACAATGTCATGTGACCACAAACTCAGTCTCCTCCTCTCACTTGTGGGCACCCAGAGTCAAGATTGAGAGTTCAGAGAAGGCAGCTAAGGAATATGACATTTTACTTAGGAAAGACAATGACAGTTGTGAATGGATGACACTGCCCACACTACAATACAACTGCATGTAAGGGGTTCATTTTATTCATACTGTCTCTTTTTCCACAAACTACTGAATCCTCATTATAAAGGCCATGTACACACACTTTTCACTTACCTTTACTTTCTATGTGTTTCTGGGAGACATTGTGTGTCAATAATTCAATTTGGTCGATAGCAGTAAAAAATAAATTAATGCGAGATCTACCCCGTTGTTAAAGGGAAATGATGCGATGCAGTCTAAGGGGGAGTTGATGGGATATGCGCTAAAGGGGAAGTTGATGTGATACTGCTAAAGGCGGAGTGGATGCGATACGTGCTAAAGTGGTAATTGATACAATACTTGCTAAGGGGAAATTGACGCAATACTCGCTAGGGGAAGTTGATGCAATATGCGCTAAAGAGGAGATGGTGCGATATGTCTTAAAAAGGAAGTTGGTGCTATATGCCTTAAAGAGCAAGTTGTGTGATACGTGTTATAGGAAAAGTTGTGGTGTGATACATATTAAAGGGGTAGTTGATGCAATAGCATTAAAGAGGAAGGTGTGTGATGCGCCTTAAAGGAAAAGTTGGTGTGATACGCCTTAAAGGGGAAGGTGTGTGTGATAAGCCTTAAAGGGGTAATTGATGTGATACGCCTCAAAGGGGAACTTGGTGTGATACCACTTTAAAGGAAAGTTAATGTGATATGCATTAAAGGGAAGTTGGTGTGATACACCTTAAAGGGGAAGTTGGTGTTATAAGCCTTAAAGGGGTAGTTGTGTGTGATATGCTTTAGTGTATCATATCAACCTCCCCTTTAACTTTAAGCGTATCATATCAACTTCCTCTTTAGGAAAAGGGGTACAACACCTCACATTAATTTATTTTTTAAGGAAAATACCAACATTCCCCCCCCCCAAATTTGGACATTTTGCAATATCCCCGTATGCACAACAATAACCCCCAAATGTCGTGAGGTAAGTAATTGGGGTTAGATTGCCCTAGAATCCTTAGGAATATTAGACAAGGACCTTAAAGGCAAGCTCCAAACAAATCCCCTATACGCAAGCTCAGCCTTGTAAACCCAACATAGAAAACATATCACCTTTATTGTATGTAATTAATTGAATATCAAAACATATGTCACAAATATAAATAACTATAAAAAATCTTGCTATATTAGTGACAAAACCACGTAAAAATGCCCTGCAGAGTGAAGCTTCTAGTCTAGGTAGATAGGGATCCCCCACTAAACCTGGCAGACAGTCACTGAGTCTCTTGGTCGAGTTCACAGGTGGTGTTTCTCCCCACATACCTGTATATTGCACAGTCCGACACAAGTAAACAGGAGAATAAGAATCCCACCAAACTCCAGCTTCCATAAGACACACAACACAGTTACTCCCGCAGGAAACCCACCACAGACCAGGACTTATACCACCAAACTAACAGGGTTATTCAATAAAAGTTCTTATCGTTTAAAATGGTGCTAATTTTACCCTAACCAATCAGATGTTAGCCTCAAATGTGAAATAAATATGATTGGTTGGGGCAAAATTAGCACCATTTTAAACGATAAGAACTTTTATTGAATCTCCCAGTTAGTACTTGCTTACCGGACTCGGGCTAAGGTGTGGAGGGTTCTTCACCCGTCCTATCTGTGGTTCTGGCTCAGAGATGTGTGAAGACAGTACTGGAATCAATCAAGGGATCCTCAAAGCAACAACGATCTCAGACTCACTGCGGCCAAAATCAGACTAGAGCTGCCCACTTAGTGCTGAGGCGCCATACTGATGCGTGTTCCGTTCACACAGGACTTCGTCAGGGTCTTGCGAGAGGTCAGAATGAACCTGCTTAAATAGCCTTTTCCACAGTAATTTTCATATGGAACACCACACCATGGCTTTCTTTAACCCTAATTACAATTTAACTTATATTACGATCGGAAGTTGAAACAAGCAACTTAAAACAGATTATTTATACCTATATTTGATGAGCATGTAGTTACTTATTCAGGAAACATTCAAAATATTTCTTCGTTTAAACCTGGTGGATCCCTTGCTCCCATATTAAAGATCACCGAGCCTCAGCCTGAAGTAATTTTTGTTACAATGTTTCCCCGCTCACCCCTAAAGAAATCTTTTCTAGACCCATGAAGGATACATTCACTTTTGCCCCCCATGGAACTCTTCTATATGCTTAGTTAGGGCACTACATCTACTTGTTATGCTTAACTGCCCTCATATGCTCTTGAATCCTTAGTTGTTAACACTTTTTGTCTGACCTATACAAAAAGCTCCACATCTCACGAACAAAAATAAGATACCTGAGGGGTTGGTAAGTTATAAAACTTTACCCGCCACCCATTACCCTTATGGTCTCTTATGTAACCCTGCTGATTCATTAAGTTCACATGCAGCACTACTGTATTTTTGATTTTCCTGACGGGCTTTTCATCCTAACCAGACTCCAAACCTCCTTTTTCTGGTTTTTCTCCTTTTTGACACCTTACAACATTGTACAGGGCAGACAGTTGTGTTGAAACCTCACCCCCCCCCCCCCAACCTCAATTTTATAATTGGTACTATGGACAAGTAGAAAAAATAGAAGGAGTAAGTTATATCTTTATAATAGAATTGAACTGTTTCAGATAATGTAACATCACCAAAGATGTGGGTTACCGAATTCGAAAGATACATTCAAGGGTTACCGAACGATATCTGAGGGTTATCACCGAAACTGAACTTTTGAGGGATCTCGTTGAAACACCACATTCGAGGGTTATGGCCAAAATAGAGGGATAGTGAACAGTAAGAATTCGATCATTAATACGTTTGCGAGTTCAGAAAACCAAACTATTTCGAAAGTCTAAAGTTCAAGTTGGATTCAGACTGTTCAGGTTCAGTCCCATCTCTAGTGTTTAATTAGAAAAAAATGGACCTAAAGTAAAACTATAAATATATTATCCTTTAATAAAAAATGAATTACATTTATTTTCTTTGCAATTATGTTTCTGATGAATAAAAGCAATGGTAGCAGTTGGGTGACCTTTTGGCTCTATTTCAAACATAATTATTGAAGGTTTATTATTTATGAGACTAAATGGTAAAATTGTGCCAGGAAATGAAAAGACTTTCATGACATCTTTATGAAGTGTTAAACATCTTTAGGGAGTGATTAAATAATTGAACATTTCATTGCTTGTAAAATAATTGGCTCAAACAGATTTGAACAAAATCAGAAACAAGAGGTTTGTTTGGGTATAAAGAAGAATGTACATGGTATTTGTCTGAAATGTTAAAGTCTGAATTGGGGATTTAATAACTAGACAAGGCTGTTCTAATTGATTCTCTGTGGGAGCTTATAGGTTTTCATGTTTCATGTTCTCACACCTAAAATGGTTGCATAAATGTTGGCCATTTAGTAAGTCATACTGGTTGTATTGTAAAAATTTCCTAAAACCGCAAGATCTAGATACTTCTGTACACTGACATCTGAAAATGACAGCAGTTTCTGTAACATCCAAAAGTATTTTGGAAAAGTTCTCAATTTTAGCTAAAATGGAGTGAAGAAAGAACACCATGAAGGAGAGTGATGGTGAACTTTCTGAAATGAAAATGCACACCTAAACAGATTATTACAGATTTTACACCATACATAATATATTTGTTTTTCTTCCAAAAGAGAACCTGCAACCCAGATACCACAGTCCATACGGTGGCATCCCAACAAACAAAGAATCAATTCAATACCACTTTTTAACCTTTAAATCCCTTCGCTCTACTGCACCTCCATACTTATCTTCTCTTTTGGTCCCTTATGTCCCAGGCCGTGCCTTCGCTCTCGCAAGGAATCTTATCCACAGACCCCCAACTAACACCGCTGCCTCCCGCCTAAACTGTTCTCTCTTGCTGCCCTACCATTGGAACTCTCTTTCTCTCGCTTCGCCTGGTGACATCCATTAATACTTCAAATCTAAACTGTATATACCTTTCTGAGCATCAGCAGAACAAATGATTGGTAGCCCTTTTAAGCATTTGTACCCCTCCACCCCCCCCCCACAGCTGTATCTGTATTTTGTCCCTCCCATTTGGATGTAAGCTCTCGGGCAGGGATCTCATTCCTAATGTGTCCAGGCTTGTTGCACTATATCAATTTATACATAATTTATATATACAGTATATGCTTCTTAACCAATGTATGCATTCTATGGAATTTAATTTTTATCTATCTGTAAATGGCTTGCACTACACCCTTGTGTGGATAACCCTTGTTTGTATTTTTAATGTACAGCGCTGCGTACCCAAGTGGCGCTTTATAAATAAAATATACATACATAGATACTAAAGATGAAGCTAGGAATAGTGCACTGTTGGATGAAGCAGAATGGTTCTGAAGAATGATTCTGATGAATGAGGAGTAAAGGTTTTTTTCTGCCCCTATAGGAGATACACATGCTTGTGTTTAAAGGAGAACTAAACCCAAAAACAAAGGCAGCTCCACAGACTCTGTAACTGTCACTTCGTAAAACCATTTGTTTCCCACCTCTGAATATTATAGAATATTTCTGAGTACTGGCATCTTATGAGTCATGGGTGGCTTCTAGTGTTGCCTCTTCTGTGGGCTGGACACAAAACATCCTTTGCACATGCTAACTAGCTACTTGTGTTGTGTTTCCCATCCCTTATGCTAAACTGCATGTAACAGTTGAACGCAGAGTCCCCACCTGCCAGTGTTCCCAGCCATCATCAGAGAGAGCAGTGAACATTTAGCAGATTTTCCCGCTCTGAGTGGGGGAAGGTGTTAACCCTTTTATATGTATTTAGGAAGCAACTTGTTAACCCTTTATTTTGGGAGCATTTCGCAAGAGACTGCCAGGCTCATTTACCCAGATCACCTGGGCAGATATATCATAAACATATACAATGCAGGGAAAACACATAATCCACCCTTTAATCAACATATGTGAAAAGCTGGTGAATATAAGTATCCAAATAGCTCTTATATCCTGACAGCCACTCACTTAGTATTACATGGTGGCTCGGGTGTATTAACCATATCCTTATGGCAAAGCATTGTACATCCTTCCCTTCCTGCCAATTCGGATGGGTGAAGGTATGTACACAAAACCAAATTGGACCACCCTCGTCGTCGGGTGGTCCAGGTGCCTACAGCACCTGGAGTCGGCCCTGCAGTCAGCTCCACAGATTCCAGACAAACAGGCTAACCGCCTGATGCGTTTCAAACAACGCACGTTCTTATTCATAAGAACGTGTGTTACGTTCGAAACGTGTCAGGCGGTTAGCCTGTTTGTCTGTAATCATTTTAATGTCGAAATAAAGGATTGAAGTTTTTATTGAAAACTGGGTCGCATGTGGAGTTTGGTGTAAGGAGTCTCACACTAACAGCCCAAACATAGCCGGAATCTGTGGAAAGCAAATATATCATACCTCCCAACATTTGGAAAGTCCAAAGAGGGACAAATGTGAGGTGTGCGGCGGTGCGCATCAGCGGGGGCCAATTTTTTTGGGTCATGCCCACTTTAAAAGCCCACACCCATTTTAAAGACCCCGAGCCATTTATATGTTGAGCTGACTACACTGGCTAATGAACTGAAAAGGCTGATAATCTGGGTAATGAACTGTTAGTGTTCCTAAGAGCTTCCATGTGTAAACATGGTAAATTCCCAGAAGTCTTTGTTCCTTATTTGCATTTAACTCCCATTATCGTTGGATGCGAGGTTTATGCAAAAAACCCGCGCATCAGATGCTCGCAATTCAATATCGCGTTTGGCTAGTTTTAGCACAGGGTTTTAATGCCAGCAAATACCTGCCATTAAAATCCTGCAACGGGCCATATATAATAACCATAGGCATTACATGCCTGCACTTCCACTAGGACAATTGGATCGTAAACCACAATCCCAAAGGCACAAGAGGGGGAGCCCCAATTTTATAGAACATGTTTGCATTCCCTCAACAGTGCTCCTTTAACTGGCATTTCCTCCAATAATTCCTATTAATAGTTACATTTATATAAATAACATGGTGCAGAGCTACAAGTGGCATACCCTCCAACATTAACCTTAATGGTACACTTATAGAACATGGTGCAGTGCTGCAAGTGAAGGATAATGACCCGATCTAAGCACAGCTCTGGCAATGCATTTCTCTGTGTAATAAATTTCATAGCTTAGCTCTGTACTACCGTTTGTTGTTTATTACAGACAGCTGAATTAAACAACACTCTTCCTACCCTCCAACGTTCCCTTTATAAGGCACACTGATGAGAAATGCATTGCACAGAGCTGTGCTAAGATCAGCTCACTTCACTATCCTCCACTACAGTTCTGCACCATGTGGTTTCTAAAAAACACACCCTCCTACCCTCCAACATTCCCTTTAATAAGGTACACTGATGGGAAATGCATTGCACAGAGCTGTGCTAAGATCAGGTTCACTTCACTATCCTCCCCTACAGTTCTGCACTGTGTGGTTTCTATAAAAACACACTCTTCCTACCCTCAACATTCCCCTTTAAGAAGCTACACTTTCCACTAATATTGCTGCAGCTGACAGGGAGAGTAGAGACCTTCACACATACAGCCCATTATATGCATATGTGGGTATTGCCTTCTTTGTGATTGTAATGGGATTGTTAATTTATGATCGTATCGGAAATCTTGTAAAGTACGCTAGTGACCGTAAATCTACGACGCCCATAGAATATCAACGGTAGTTTACGCATGGTATACTACTGCCACGGTCGTACAGTAACGACAACCCGTGGTATCGCAAGTTTTTAAATATGGCCCTCCAACACTTAAACAATACATTGCAGGTGAAACATACAGACACAGGTCTGTAACTGGGAATAGTTCAGGTTTATTGATAAACATCGTGCTACATGTTTCTGGCCCACTTGTCCTTCCTCAAGTGCTTGAGTGGGGTCTGAAACATGTAGCACACATGTTTTGCAATAAACATGCAATATCACAGCTACAGACCGTGTTTTTGATGTTTCACCTGCATTTATTGTTTTATAATCGGATTTGGTGGAGTGAAAGACGTAGGTGAGACATACATTATTTCAGATCCGGACCACTAGATACCCAGACCTTATACATCACACTACAACACTGCTACTAGGAAAGGGTTAATCAGCTGCACCACATTTGTATTGATGATTTATATTCCTACATCATAGGGGTTTAGAGGGTGGTAGTGGAAATCACACAGGTGCTGAAAAAGTAATCAAGGTAAAAGTACTGGCAGGGAAGGGAAAATGTCAACTTCCGATTTGGGGAACAAACAGAACCTAAAAGAGCTCTAGAGGTAAAGAAAAGGCCCCTGAATGGAATCATGCTGAGAAGGGTGTTGAGGCAAGTACTTTCTAACTTAAACTTTGATTTTTTGGGTTTAGGTCTCCTTTAACTTGACAACAACACTATTGCAAGGTTACAGACCATGTTTAGCACTTTTTTGTCATGTTTGTGTTGTGTGGGTGTGTGTGTGTGTGTGTGTGTGGGTGTGTGTGTGTGTGGTGGTGGGGGATAATCTTACCTGGGCAAAAAAAGAAGCTATCGAACATCGAAATATGACCCATCATCTTGGCCAGGGGTAGCCAACTGGAGACTTGGAGAAATCATAGACAGGTATTTATACACATTGTTTAGGGCCTCCCCACTTACTTAAAAGATTCTGGCCACTTACTATTTTTTTAAAGGTTAAACTTTACCAGTGATGAGGAAGATACAACATTCTACCCTGTATCAAGCTTTTATACAAACATTTTCATCAGAGGGAATGAACACAGTTACAGAAATAAATGAGGAATGGGGATATGGAAATCAGGCATTTAAAGATTTTTAAGCCATAACATGCTGAAGGAAGAGTCCTTTCTAAAAAAAAAAACAAAAAAAAAAACCAATCACAATCTGTGTTCCATAAAAGAGACAGTAAAAATCAAATAGATATAGTTTTATGCTAAGAGCAAAAAGAGATAAAAATATATATATAGATAAAAAAAACACACATAAGCCCGGAAAAAATGTCTATCCAAAATGTCAGTATGTAAATGGTAAGCATCAAGAAAAAGGGAACCAGGCAATCAACCATAGTATGAGTTGACATAAACAATCCCTTTATTGTGCAGCCCTGGGGTAACAAAAGTGCAAACTGCGGCCATTAATAACATTTAAAAAAACAAAAAACATATGATTCCAATTGGTATAAATAAAACCCATAAGTCGGTTATAGTATTAACCCCTTGCTAAGGAAATAGTATCCCAGTGCCCCATATACTTATCTGTCCGATTGTCTACAGTCACTGTCACCAGTCACCATGTGGTATCCCAAATGGGCAGGGGAAGGCATGTGGAGAATCCAACTGGAATCACTTAGAGTTGCAGTTAAGGACGCTGACACATTTCACGCACCAGTCTTCTAGCAGCGTGATGTGTGCTCTGCCGGTGGCCATTTAAACCATGTGGCCGTCTCTTAGTAAGACTTCATATGTATGCGACACAATTGTGCCGACAGCCTCATGACGTTGCCGCACCAAGTGGTTTCAACCATTAAAGGTAGCCTAAATTGAATAAAGGGCGGAGATTGCCATATGAATGAAAGCCCCTGTAGTAACGCCGTATGAATCACGGCATCAATGCAAAGGACCGAATCGAGCCAAACAGTAATAGATCACTCAAAGTGGGTGGGCAAAGCAGGATAAAAAAAAGCCCCTTATCAGCACACAATACACGGGATGAAATATAATAACAACATAACAAAAAATAAAGCACTAAAGGGGGTAAATACTATATACAGAAATGTGCATTAATAGAATCTGAATGGTGAGGATCCACAAGATAATATATCTATTTCTAGCAGCAGATATCAAAAATGATGTTAATACTAGGATGTTAATACATAATCTTAAGGTTATATTCCAGTATGTAGTATCAGCTATATAGAAGGAATCCTTTGGCCATATGAACAAACAAAAAGTATAATAGCAGGGTTCATTAGAGATCTCCCTTCAAAAGACAGGTTTTCCACTATGTATGTAGTCCCTGGAATTCCATCCATAATACAAGGCTTGGTTAGAAAGATAAATCAATTTCAAGTGGTGATCCACGGACCAAGGTAGCATATAAAGGATGTAAAAACCTATAAGAAATGTAAAGGCCAGTTGAGTCCAACACAGGAGGCATGAGCAAAATGGACCTGTGTGTGATGAGAAAAGATGAATGAAATGAATGAAATAGTTAGAAAAATTCCTCATTGAGTGCTAGTGTCTTTATTATGTAGATATTAATTTTCTTCAATCCGAAACACTTAATGCTCCTATGAACCCCCCATGTTTTCAAAAAAGTGTCTGGCGACGTCGTACTGGTCTTACTGTCCATTATCTGTCGTTAGCTAAACGTATGTCAGACAGGTGTTCCCTAACCTATTTTTGAATTTCTGTATTGTTTTACCCGACATACAAGAGGTACAGGACATTGAAGTGCATAGATCATGTTGGTCATTTTGCAATTAAATAATGTTTGGGGTAGTATAATCATCATTTGATGATGTACCTCAAACAGTGTGATGCATAGTTTACAAAATGTGCAATTTCACAGGCTGTCTTGGCCCAGACGTTTCTCACCATGTCAACAGCCTCCTTGGTGGGTATTACAAGTGAAGAGAGATGTCACATCATAGGACACCAGTGTTCTTTACACCGAGTACTAATCTTCAATCTTCATCTATAATCTTCAATCTTGTTGGATGTGATGCTTAGAACTTCCCACACAAAGGTCCTAAGATGTTAGCTAGATATTTTGCACCTTGTTTACAGAGTTGATGCTGCTGACTATAGGTCTTAGTGGGGCCCCTTCTATGTATCTTTGGGAGTCCATGTATGCATGGATGTGCCTCACCAGGGTAGAGGCGATGATACATTGTCGGTCAATGGCTTATCCTTTTGAGATGTGTGTAGTAAGTCTAGACTCTTTTCTTGTACGGCTGGTGGATCCTTGTTAAAGCCTCATATGTGTTGTTATCGGCCAGGAGCATGGTCACCTTATCATGGTAGTCTGAGGGTGTTGAGTACCAGCTGTCACTTCCTTTATCTGCCGGTGGAATGGTTGATACTGGAATCTTTCTTGAGGGATGTTAAGGCTCTTCTTTCCTGTGTAGTCAGGTTAGATGAAGGAGTTTTAGCACTGGCTAAGGCTGCAGATACCTTAAGGCGAAGTTGTTCTGCCTCACTGTGTGTACCTTATTACGTGGATAGAGGCTTCTGTGGCTGCTTAGTCATTCTGAATTGAGAAAGCCAGTCGGATGACTAGCGAAACGTCTTAAGAACTACATTTCAAGTCCAGTGATCTAATTGAATACAACAGATATACCATGACCGGTGATGAGAACATTCACAAGCATTTACTTAGATTAAGTAAATCAGATTGATTCAACTTTCTGGCTGTCCTATATCCTTACAGCAGGGCTTGGGGATAACCTCTCTCAGTGAATCTTGTAGTGAGGTCCTCAGCTGCCTTATCAAAATCCTTGTCAAAGTACAAATCCTTCTAAGGCGTAAGTATGGTCCCTTGGGGATAGATTTCTAAGTGTTTCTGGATGGGAGCTCTATAGTGCAACAACGCATTAGAGGCAGTCGGTTTTCTAAAAAGGGTGGTTTTATGGTGTCCAGCGTGTTTTTTAATAAGGACATCCAAGAACTCTACCTGCGTGGCAGAAATGTGGTGTGTCAAAAAGATGTTAAAAATCATTGGAATTTAAAATACCAATAAATCCAAATAAACTTGTCTGGGACCGCTCCATAGAAAAAAGATGCATCTATGAAGCGGGGTACCAGACATCCATAGGCCGTGAAGCACAACAGGTCCTTGTAAAGACGTGCTCCCTCTCCCACAATGAGGAGCACATCTCGACCCATCGCGGTCCCCTAGTCTGAATGTAAAAAAAATGTAAAAAAAAACCTATCAAAGACAAAATAGTTTTTATTAAGGACAAATTCTAAAAGATGTAAAATTAATCTATGACGTCCTGTAGACAAAGGATTCCTTCTATATAGCTGATACCACATTGGATTATAACCTTAAGAATTATTGTATTAACATTCCTAGTATTATATTAATTTTGATGTCTGCTGCTAGAAATAGATATAGTTCTCTTATGTGTTCTTAACATTCAGATTCCATTAATGCACATCTTGTATATAATATCCACCCCCTTTAATGCTTAGTGTTATTTGTTATCATTCTCCACTTGTATGTGTGCTGATAAGGGCGTTTTGTTTATCCTGCTTTGCCAGCCCACTTTGATTGACTTATCACTGTTTGGCTTGATTTCGGCCCTTTGCAGTGACAGCGCGAATCATAAGGCGTACTACATGGGCTTTCGTTATATGGGCAAACTCCGCCCCTTATCAATATTAGGCTACTTTATGGGTTAGAAACCGCTGGTGCGACATCATGACGCTGTCGGCGCAAGTTGTGTTGCATACATAGACGTCATTACTAATAGACGGCTACATGGTTTAAATGGCCACCGACAGAGCACACATACACGGCTGAGAAAGTGGTGCATCAAAAGCGTTCAGCATCCTCAACTGCAACTCCTGTGATTCCGGTTGGATTCTCCACAGCCTTCCCTCTGCCAATTTTGGGATACCACATGTTGACTGGTGACAGTATAGCAAGGGGGTTAATACTTACCGACTTATGGGTATTTATACCAATTGGAATCCATATGTTTTTTTGTATGTTTTTAATGCACAGTATTGCACTTGTGTTATCCCCAGGGCTGCAAATAAAAGGATTGTTTATACAACTCCTACTAGGGTTGAGTGGCCTCGGTGTCTTTTTTCTTGATGTTATCTTACTATATTTATAACCAAGAGCACCTCCGGTCTATTTAGAACAGTTATTACTCTGTGCATTGCAAATTTGTGTTATTATAATGTAAATGGTAAGTCCTTTAATATCAAAAGTCTATAAAAAGATATAAGTGAGGATCCTCAGAAGATATAAGTATACAGTGTGCAAACTATCAGGGTAGCATATAGATAATACATCACTGCTCTAGAAGGAAGCGAGGGCCCAATACACGATTTCCCATCACCCCCAGACCTTTCCAAGCATTCAGATCTGTGGCTGCAGCTCTTGGGTAGCCGGTAGCTAGTAACAATGCGGTAGTCCTTACAGGATCCAAGCCGTGAGTGATGTCACGTTTCTCCGATAACAGACAAACAGAGCTTGGGTTACGGATGAATGTCAATAAAGAAATACTATAAAAACTCCATGTAATCATTCAGCCCATAGGGCTTCATACTGTTAAAAGTGAATATACACATTGCTCTAATGTTTTATTCCCCCCCTTGATAAAAATTCCTCTTTTTAGTGCTTTGGAGGTAGCACTAAAAAGTGCTACCCCTCAAAGAAGCACCGTTACATTCTTACAATGCTTATAATAAAGGGACCTATTTCCATGTCTCTCTATTCAGCATATTAGTACAGGTACATCTAATACTGTAAACAACTCTAGAAGATTTACAATTGAAAAAAAAAAAACGAATCAGTTTCTGGAGGGAAAAAAAACCGGAGGGACATATTGGTCCATACTGACCCAGTTTAGACTGTCCTACATGTCCTACATGTGTAACCACCTCAAAAACCAGGATGTATAATTATCATTTAAAATCACATTATGTGACTAGACTGCTTGGGAATTCTTTATACATTTGGTGATTAAAAAGCTGAGTAATTAGTAAATTCATTACTCCTTTTAAGTAAATTAAGACAAATGATAACTAGAGATGGACTAGAACTCAAACCTGAGTTTGAATCAGAGTTGATTAATAATATAAAATAATATAATAATATTGTACTTGTTGAGCTTTCGAGGGTTTTTGAATTTGAGGGATATTCGAATTTATTCAAATTTGTGAAAACAATCCAGCCACGTGTCCAATCTTTTGAAGTTTGTAATTCTCCTAGTGATAATTTGTTACACAACCAATGTGGTATGCATGGTGCGCGGCCCATTATTCAGCAATCTCCATTTCCTATAGAGAGGGCAGACCACCAAACCGGTGATTTTTTTACTTTTGTAAAGGCCATCAACTTTCCTCCAAAGAGAGGAAACTTGAATCAATTTCTTTAATACTTAATCCCTTAGGACCGAATAAAGAATGCTGCCCTAAAATGTTTTTTTTGAATGAACCACTAAATACCTGGGGAACCACTCATCTGATGTATCATTTTTTAAGATACAGTTTAAGAGATAATTATGGTGCATGTGGTAAATTTATGAGAATGAGAATAAGAAGGAAAGAATGTGAAATGAGAATGAGTACTGAGATTATGCTTGAGAATAAGGAATGAGAATGAAAGAATAAGAACGAGAAAGGAGAATTAGAAGGTTGTTATTTCATTCTAATTTTCATTTCATTTCTTATTCATCTCACTTTTTGCATTCTTTATTCCTCAAACTGGAATCCCAAGGGAAATGTTTTACAACGCAACAGATGGCGCTGTCACAAGCTTGTGTGTAAATATTAGGAGATGTTATTTTATTATTACTGGCCATTATATAAACCCGCTGTATCGCAAGTTTGCGATACTGGGGTTTTCGTTAAGTCTGAATGCGGCCATAAATGTACGGCCACGACAGTACATTTAGAGTGAAGGGTCATAGATCTACGGACTATTCATTCCTAGAATACCATGCAGTAGAAACTACGAAAGTTATAATGCAGCCATAAAATTACAATCGCATTATGGATTTACGGCCATATTGATACATTTACAGCGGCTATGCTACATTTACAGTATTGGGTGTAAATGTACGGTGCGTGGTTTTGCTTAAAAGCGATAACAAATCTTTATAAATATGGCCCTATGTTCTGTATTATAATATATAGCCCTGTATTGGCCATGGTGTAAATGCTGCAGCTAAACTAAGACCTTAAATATATACTAGCATATATAATATATATATAATATATCATATATATATATATATATATATATATCCCTACAGTGATACAGAGGAAAGGCTAAAACAAAAAGTAGATTGGGGGGGAGAGTCTTCCTCTTACTCCAAGAGGCAATCGGACATTTCCTGCGATGCCTCCAACGTGTTATGTATCATAACAGTAACATGCAACATTCTTTGGGGAGATTCAATATGCCCCTTTCCATCTAAAACCCACGTTAACCCGAAAAAAATTGGGTTAACCTGGTTTTGGACGATTTTAGAGCACAGCGCCATTTCCAAATGTTTTTGGAAATAGCGCTGGGCTAATGATCCAAAATCCGTAGCATTAAGTTTTGCGCGTACTTTGTAGCTGAAACTTACGCTCAGCTTGTGGAGACGTTAAACTCCCACTCTACCTCGTTTACGTCAGTTATGTCGCGGGATCGGGCTCAGTGTAAGTAACAGGAGCAGCGATATGTGAATACTCTCCGTTTGTTTTAGAACTACCATGCATTTTTTAAAAACTATCCAATGAACCCAACATCACCATCCATCCAATGGAAAGACAGTTGCATAGTGTTTGGCCAGTTCAACACTGAAAACCTCTTCCAACTAAACTTTTCTTCTTCGTATATAAGGAAAATCTGTGGTAACTCAAATGTCTTTGGTGAACATGTCCCAGATAGTTTTTGTTTGGCCAATTAATTTATTTACACACAGTGAATCATATCTCAACGCAAGTGTTTTTTCTGTAGAGTACAAAATGTGTCTATTACAACTACCCTAGTATAACCGTCTATCATTTACTTGTGAAGGTTCCATCAATTACAGGTCATGTATATCTTGCGTATTCAAGTTAGATCAACTGGTTGAAGTTTAGAGCTTGAAGACATTTCGCTAGTTCCATCCGACTTGGCTTTCTCAATTCAGGAATGATGTACAGGAATCTGTTGGCAATTTGACAGGAAAACTTAATCTGATATGCTTAATAGGACTTTCAGTGCTACCTAATGTCAACAGATTCTTGTAAAGTCATTCTGATTGATAGAAAGACAGTCCGGGTGACTAGCGAAAGTCTTCTTCACCACCTCTCAACCTGCCCTTGCAGTGCTGCCAGCAACTCGGCCCCGGTGTGGCTCCTATCACCGAGGCACACAAGCTGCAACACTGCATGGCACCGTCTCACCTGGCACGAAGCATATGCTCTGGGGGGGGGACGGAGCTGTCCGGGAAGAGGGCTCACCGGATGAGGAGGGGGGGTGGAGACTGGCGTATCACCAATGGTGGTGGTACCACCATCTCCCCACTTGCGCTCACCGTTGCCGGTCTCCTGCCGGCTAGCAGAGTGACCCATTGGGCGGCGTGAAAAACACACCACCAACTGACTGACGTACCAGCCCTTTTGGCCTCGCTCTGCTGGACCACGCGTCCATAGTAATGTGGACACACTTGCCCACACTGTGGTCCAGCGAAGCGAATATATTGCCCTGCAGATGGTCGTGCAGGGTGGTACTGCCTTCTGGGCAAAGTACTTACGGCCAGGGACCTGCCACTGTGGGTGCCAATGGCCACAAAATCCCTGAATGCTGGCACTGTCTACCAGGCTGAAAGGTAGCAGCTGCACCGAGGAGTTTGGCTAAGCCGGCAGTGAGACTGGGCTTGGGGGTGACTGGGGGACAGTTTTGCTCCGCTCCAACAACTGGGGAAGAGAGACCTGCTTTTAGCTGCGCTCCAGAGCAGTGTAAAGGCTCTTAACACCAAGTGCTGGGGCCAAAGGCTGCCTCTCCTCCCTAACTTCCACCGAGGAAGCAGCTGATGGGGGGCCAGAGGGGGAGGAGGAGGAACGGTGGCTACCTGGGCACGAGGTAGGGAACGTGTGGGTGCCTGCACGTTCCTGTCGCTGCTCCCCGGGCAAAGTGGTGCAGAATACATTGCCTCCTCATAGAGGAGGTGCCCAAGTGATGTGGTCTTTCAATGGCTAACACGTTGCAGGCACAACTTGCACACTGCAACTGTGCTGTCACCTGGAGCCAGTGAGAAGAACTCCCACACCGCTGAGCCACCGACATGGCTCGGAGCAGAGGTCACCTGCTGCTGTGTGGGGCACTGGACCAGATCTCATTGTGCCGTACCTCCACGTGCACCACTAGGTGCACGCCTCTGCCCAGCACCTGCCCCCAGTCCTGCCTCTGGGTTCAGGATTGTGCTATGCTCTGAGGGACATCCCTCAGAGACACTATCCTCCTCCTCTCTCACAGAGGGCACCCATGGACGATCGGTGACCTCATCGTCCACTTCCACCTCCTCAATACTGGGGTGCATCACTAACAGCAGCAGTATCTGGAACC
This sequence comes from Hymenochirus boettgeri, assembly GCA_019447015.1. Lineage (NCBI taxonomy): Eukaryota > Metazoa > Chordata > Amphibia > Anura > Pipidae > Hymenochirus > Hymenochirus boettgeri. The sequence continues at coordinate 219,307,678 of CM033470.1, read as the reverse complement.
TCACCCCCTGCATATCCTTGGCTGCTCACAGACTGCTGCGTGACATCGTCAGCTCCTGTCCCCCTGTGCACTGAGCACTTTCCTCCGCCTCGGGCGACAGGAAAGATTGTGCATCAGTGCACACAGCATCATACTCAAGCACACTAGCCCCACACATAGTGTGCGAAAACAGATCCCGAGACTCCTCCTCCGGATCCCCGAAGGTACGGGCCATGTGGGCAATGAACTCCTGATAGAGCGGATCAGGTTCCATGCCCACAGTAGGAGCCTCAGGTGAGGAAGGAGCAGGCACAATATCTACAGTAGCAGCTCGGCTGCTCTGTGCCTGTGAGGAGGTGGATAAGGAAGGCTGGGTAATCCACTCTACTACCCGCCTTCCTTGATCAGAAGGGATAGCCCTAGCCCGGCTACCCCTAAAAATATCGGGCACGGTTACCCGGCTGCCCTGCGAAGGGCCAGGTAGCTCCTGGCCAGAGCCTTCAGTAGTAGCCTTCCTGGCTCTCCCTCTTGTCCTGCCAGGCATTTCCCTCTCCCAAATTTTAACCAAAAAAATAAATATTTGGACAAATTTTGTGTTAGACCTTTAGAGGTCTAGGTGTTCTGTTTTTTGTTTGTCTTCGATCTGTGTGTTCAGTGTCTGTGTGTTTTGTGTAGCTGACAGTGCTGCCTTTAGCAGCAATCCGCAGCTTTTGCTGTCTGATCTGCGTTTGCTGTCAGTTGTGGTCTGTGTCCTATTTGTGCTTTTAGTGTTAAAAAAAAAAAAAAAAAGCTTTGTGTTTATTTGTTTGCTTCTGTGTTGTTTTGTTGCTTTGTCTTTTGTGTTTGTGTGTGTATATATATATATATATATATATATATATATTAATTTTGGGGGGGGAAATTTGGAGAGGGAAATGCCTGGCAGGGCAAGAGGGAGACCCAGGAGTAGGGGTGCTTCTGCACGTGGAGGGAGAGGGAGGGGAGAGGCAGGGAGAGCCTACTGAAGGCTCTGGCCAGGAGCTACCTGGCCTCTCGCAGGGCAGCGGGTAACCTTGCCCGATATTTAGGGGTAGCGGCTAGGGCTATCCCTTCTGATCAAGGAGGGCAGGTAGTAGAGTGGATTACCCAGCCTTCCTCATCCACCTCCTCACAGGCAGAGCAGCCGAGCTGCTACTGTAGATATTGTGCCTGCTCCTTCCTCACCTGAGGTCCTACTGTGGGCATGGAACCTGATCCGCTCTATCAGGAGTTCATTGCCCACATGGCCCGTACCTTGGGGATCCGGAGGAGGAGTCTCGGGATCTGTTTTCGCACACTATGTGTGGGGCTAGTGTGCTTGAGGAGGAGCTGTGCACTGATGCACAATCTTCCTGTCGCCAGCGAAAGTGCTCAGTACAGGGGCAGGGGCTGACGATGTAGTCATTGCCCACATGGCCCGTACCTTCGGGGATCGGAGGAGGAGTCGGATCTGTTTCGCCACTATGTGTGGGGCTAGTGTGCTGAGGAGGAGCGGCCTGATGCACAATCTTCCGTCGCCCGAGGCGGAGGAAATGCTCAGTGCACAGGGGGACAGGAGGCTGACGATGTCACGCAGCAGTCTGTGAGCAGCCAAGGAACTAATGCAGGGGGTGAGGTTCCAGATACTGCTGCTGTTAGTGATGCAGCCTCCAGTATTGAGGAGGTGGAAGTGGACGATGAGGTCACCGATCGTCCATGGGTGCCCTCTGTGAGAGAGGAGGAAGTGTCTCTGAGGGATGTCCCTCAGAGCATGAGCACATCCTGAACCCGAGGCAGGACTGGGGGCAGGGGCTGGGGGCAGAGGCAGTGCACCTAGTGGTGCACGTGGAGGTACGGCACCAATGAGATCTGGTGCCAGTGCCCCACAGCAGCAGGTGACCTCTGCTCGAGTCATGTCGGTGGCAGCGGTGTGGGAGTTCTTCTCACTGGCTCCAGGTGACAGCACAGTTGCAGTGTGCAAGTTGTGCCTGCAACGTGTTAGCCATTGAAAGACCACATCACATTTGGGCACCTCCTCTATGAGGAGGCATATGATTCTGCACCACTTTGCCCGGTGGGAGCAGCGGACAGGGAACGTGCAGGCACCCACACGTTCCCACCTGTGCCCAGGTAGCCACCGTTCCTCCTCCTCCCCTCTGGCCCCATCAGCTGCTTCCTCGGTGGAAGTTAGGGAGGAGAGGCAGCCTTTGGCCCCAGCACGTGGTGTTAAGAGGCTCTTGACACTGCTGCTGGAGCGTCAGCTAAAAAGCAGGTTCTCTCCCCAGTTGTTGGAGCGGAGGCAAAAACTGTCCCCCAGTCACCCCCAAGCCCAGCGTCTCACTGCCGGCTTAGCCAAACTCCTGGCGTGCAGCTGCTACCTTTCAGCCTGGTAGACAAGTGCAGCATTCAGGGAGTTTTGGCCATTGGCAACACACAGTGGCAGGTCCGGCCGTAAGTACTTTGCCCAGAAGGCAGTACCAGCCCTGCACGACACCATTGCAGGGCAAATATCTGCTTCGCTGGAACAGTGTGGGCAAGTGTGTCCACATTACTATGGACGCGTGGTCCAGCAAGCACGGCAGAGGGGTTCTCATAAAGTAAGAGTAATGATAACAGGCAAGATTAGGTAAATAGGGTTTAAAGGGCAGCGTAACCAAAATGATATTCAAAAAAATTGCAGTGTGTATTAGATCATGACTAAGAGGCCATGCGTGGCTTGAAACCGTGTAAGACGGCGGATGTCACTGTTGAATTGAGTTGTTTACGCCTCTCAAATAAAGATTTATTTTCTTTCATTTTAACCACTGGAGTATGTTAATTATCTGAATGGAACATCGGTGTTGGTGCTTTTATCTTCTAAGGAGTATGCGTAATTTAGAAGTACACTGCAAATATGTCATTGTGTGTAAAATTATTTCACTGCTTTCCACGTTACAAGCATCAGTAGTAAAGTGATAAATATTATGCATTGATAAGGTTCAGATTTATTTTCGATCATCATCATCATCATGAGAAATATTTTATGAATCTTGTATTAATCGTCTATGGACAGAATAGTGAAAAGGTAGACGGCTCTGTCTACATTCTTATAAGACGGCTGTTCCTCTGTTATATGGATTCTAAAAAAACATTTAAAACAACCAGCGGAGATTCAATAAAGTCTTATTGTTAAAAAATGGTGACTAATTTTGCCCAGCCAATCAGATCTTATTACAATTTGAAAAATTAGCATCTCATTGGTTGGGGAAACATTTGCACCCATTTTTTAACGATAAGAACTTTTTATTGAACACCTGGTTTGTATAAGAATGTAGGACAAAGCCTTCTATCCTTTCCAATGCTGATCCCTTAGACTATTAATCGATTCATATAAATATTTTTTATGATGATTAGATGATTATTGAATCTCCCATGACATTCTTCAAAGTTATCCTTTATAGATTATGGCATGTTTGTCTTACTATAAGCTTATCTTTCTAATAGATCTCTGGACAAGGATGCTTTTAATATATAATATGGCACATCGTTATGGAATAATCGTATATATTCACTACATGCACCAAAGTTGAGTGGACCACAAACTTTTACAAAATAAATATCCATGCGATGCACCAACCAGGAATCATTCACAGTGTTGGAAAAGAGGTTGCGGCCACAATCAAACGTGGTGATGTAATGATTACCTGGACTATGGGGGGTTTCAAGATAAATTTATATTAGGAAGTAAAATTTCCTTTATATTGTGATAAAGTCTCCCTTGCCCTATATAGTACTGTTCAGTGCCTCAAAAGTCAGCAATTGAGGAGCCCTGTTTTATTACTGGAAGAAATGTCTCTTGTGAAAATTGTTCTTAATTGTTGTTTAAACTATTCCAAAATAAATAAATGTATGGTTGGGAATTGTGCTTGATTTTAAAGTTTTCAAAGTAATAAAAAAAACCTTCCACTCTCCACTGTCAGAGGTCAAAGTCCTCCAGGGTTTTGTTCCGACGACTGACTATAAATTTTTATACAAAAATTTCTGGAAACGTGCCAGTGCTGGTGTGGAGATAATTATCTTGGATATATTCCAAAGGAATCTCTCGATTATCATTTTAAAATACTAGAATTTAAAAAGTTTTAGATTGTTCTCACAAGTTAATTTGTTATCTATCCAAGTTTGCCCTGGATTTAACTAAAATATTAAAATGCCCTTTCTTCTTTTATGTTTACCTCTAAATGAAAGGAAGAACTAAACCCAAATACAACAGGGCAGCTCAACAGAATCTTATAAAACTGTCCCACTTTGGTAACAACTATTGTCTCTCACCTCTGAATTCAGCCTCTTATGTAGAAATTCATTTATAGAACATTTCTAAGTACTGGCAATTTTATGATGTCACGGCTCTGGTTCTAGTGTCCTGGTGGTACCAGTACCAAAAATTCCTTCTGCACCTGTGCCTAACTTAGATTACTTGTTGCAAGTGCATGTACCAGTTGAACTCACAACCTGCCAGTGTTCTCCAGCCAATCATCAGGAGTAGCAGTGAATATATTCGAGGATTTTCCTGCTCAAACAGAGTGGGGGGAGGTTTTTAAAACCCTTTTTTCATATTGTGTTAGGAAGCCAACTTGGTTAACCTGGTCTATTTGTGAGCATTTTTGTAAGAGACTCGTAGGCTCATTTACCCAGACTCACTGGCAGATATATGGAGTTATATGTTATGTAGCTGTAGACACAGAGGTTGCTATCGAGAGTTACACTGCGACTATTAGATCCTATATTTAGCTGGCTCTTGAATCGGTTGAGATGACCTGAGTCTTCCGCGCAGTCTTACCTGATATGAAACTAAATATCCACCCTACTTTAAAGGACTTATAGGGGGGTTAGTCCTTAAAAGGACTTTTGGGTCTCAAGATGTGTGAATACAGGGGTGGGTAACCACAAGTGCTAAACCACCACACTGAAATCCACACACAGAAAGCTCAAAAAGCTCAAAAAGCACAAAAATCTCTCTCCAACTCCTACACTGTCAGGTCTCCACTAAACACACTCCAACACACTGACAAAATGTCGCCTGTGAAGCAGCCTTTTATACCCAGGGGGCTGGCAATAATCATGTTAGCTGCCATTGGCTAATTTGGGTCATGTGGCTTGCTCCGTCTTGAAAATAAGCCCCAAAAATTCGAATTTACAAGAATATCTTGTTTTTCCGAAAATTCTCGTAATTACGAGAATCCGCGTAATTACGAGGATCTTCGGTTTTTCCGGGTCCCAGAAGATCGCAGATTCTCGTAATTACGGAGATACTCGTATTTTCGAAAATTTCGTAAAAAAAAAAAAATCCGCGGTTCGGAAGTTCGGATGGCGGAAAATCCGGAAAATCCGGAATAATCCGCTGTTCGTGGACGTGATAAATCCGCGGCAGATCCAGGTTCGGGTCCGCGAACCGGCCATCTCTAGCACACAGCAACGAGTAATGCTTATCCCTTTTTATGATCTTAATACTTGTCTTAAATAGACATGCAAACCCAGAGAAATAAGCTTTGCTTTTAAAGAATGGATAGTTTCTGCATGTAGTGCGCCAGGAGGAGGGGCTGGGAGTGGGTGATTGACAGTTCTTTACTGACTAGCTGTGCTCCTCCCTCTTTAAAAAGTAAAAGTCCCAGAGCTAATAAAGGGGCAGAGAAGGAAAAAAAGCAGATTTAAGAATGGTGATACAGTAATTAATCCTTATTACTGTGTGATTAAATCATGTCCGTTTCTCACTACCTGATGTACCCAGGTTGAGGATCTGAACCACTAAGTTCTTATCCCTGGGTACAAACTCTATCTCTAGTAATACTTACCCAAAGATTCCTTCATCACTCAGATTTATTTCTGCATTTGCATGCTGCCCACAATCCAGCTAATGGGAGGATGCACTTTTTGTATAGTATGTCTTCCCATTGGTTGTGTCACTGACAGTATGGAAGGCGGAGTTAGACTGGAAGAAATATTTGGGTAAATATTTCTGTAGAGAGAAAGTGTAACCGTGGGTGAGAACTAAGCGAATTAGGTCCTCATCCTGGTTACTTGTAATTGTCCTTAAAACCCAGACCTGATCCAGATAATGTATCAAACCTGATAGAAATTATTAAAACTTTAGAATGTTGTAACATAGCTACACCTAGGAATTCTTTGTAATATTCTGTAATGCCTATTCAGAGGGTTTATATTTTTTTATTTGAAACATCATTGGATTTCAAAAAAATATTTTTTTAATTAGTGTCAGAAAAAAAACAAATGAATGAAAATTACAAACACACTCAATTTTTGAATCAGGAATATGAGACACCAAAATGATGTCACATCCTATACCAAGACAAGTTTGCACAAAAACCAGGGCTAAACATCAAAGGCAAATCTTAAATAAAAAAAAAAGATAAAAACAGAAGATGGAAATAATCATTTACATGGGAAAAAATGAAAACAGTTGTACATCTAACATAGCTAGAAAGATATAGATTTTTTTTAATTTAAACCATCTGACACTAGATTGCTGTATTATGTTATGGTAATCATGTTGTATTTCCATCTATTCAATAGTTAAAGAAAAACAACAAATCATAACTAGCTTATTAAACAATAAGTTAAAAAAAAAAATATGTGCAGGAAAAACAGTTTTCCTTCTAAGAAACCTTTTTATAAGTAATATGGCTGATACCTGCATACTTTAGGGCAGTGATGTTGACCCTTGGTACCACACTAGATATTTCAAACTACAACTTTGTTGAGGAATGCCACATGCACCACAATACCCTTTCATTGCAGTTGTGCAATAAAATCCACCCTTGGGTTTCCTCTGAGAACTCCAGTTTCTCCCACAATCATAAAGACATACTGATAGGATGTATGTGTCAAATAAGTGTGTTTAGATTGTAAGCTCTTTGGGGCAGGGCCTGATGTGTATTTATCAGTGTTATTGAAAAAAAGTGCCATGGAAGATGTTGGCGCTATAAAAATCCTTAAAGGGCATGTCCACCCCCAAAACTATAATCCCCCCCACTACTGGCCCCATCATGTAGTGTAGTTTAATCCTTACCTCACATCCCAGCCATAAGGTTCTCCTGTAGTCCCCCCCCAAAGTCCCAAAAACTGCCCACCAGGAGTACTGCAGAGTCCATATAGGACTCTGCCTCCTACCTGGCCTCTAGGAGAAGTTTGGCATGCGTACTGCAGCCCTTCTCCCCCTCCCTCCCCCCTCCCTCTCCCTCCCTCTCCCTCCCGATTAAGATTCCCTCCCCCTACCGTAAAAAGCATTTCACAAGACATTGCCCCAGTCCCCCCAGCCTTACCTCTTGCCTCCGCCGCACTGAACTCCCGGCAGCCGCGTCCGTGATTGACTGCCGCTCAGCCAATCACAGACGTGACTGCCGGTCCCGCCCCTCTGCTTGCATTTTCTAGCAAGCAGAGGGCCGGCAGCGCGTCGAAGGCAAGAGGGAAGGTAAGTAAAGTTTGGGGCATTTTCTGAGATAACTAACATAGCGGTTGGGGCTGGGGGGACAGGGGCAATGTCTGGTGGACATACCCTTTAATAATAATAATCGTTGTTAGCATGCTAAAGCTATGCAAACAGGAATATGTTGCTTAGATCTGCTTTTTAACCAAAAGTCACTTTATGCAATCTCCTAGCCCCCTGATACTAAAATGCTAAGTACTGCAGATAAATATGATTTGTTGTGGTGAATGTAGCCCTGGTGAATGTTTTAAATTGGATATGACAACACTGTAATCCATTACTTCTTTTTACAAAGCAAATTGCTATTTTATTGGCTATTTTCCTCTTGAGTCTTTTTAATGTATTTAAAACATTTATGTTAACCAAAGGCATTACACACTGTACTTTAATTTTAATTTACATAGACTTGCAAGTGTGTCAACTCATCAATATAACAAAGACCATTAAGTGATATTAAAAACATGCATGAATAATGGTTTTTCCTTTAGTATTTTAATTCAACTTATTTAATAATATATTTTAGTTAGCTAATTCTGTTTTTCATTGCTAACACTCAACATTAACTCTAAGATATCTGTAATTTATTTGCCCAATAATAAATTAAATTTTGTTTCACCAGTAAGTTCATGGAACTGAACCAGTTTTCGAAATCAAATTTCTGCATTGAAACCACTAAATTTTGTCTTCGACTTTCACTGTCGATGCTGGTAGTTCAGTGTCAAAATAGACTTTATTGGTGTTTCTAGGCCTTTTTTTTACCTGAAACACACTCAGCTTGTGGAGGTGAGTGTGGTGGGTTGACTAACACTGACTAGTGAAATGGATGGCTGATTTTACACTGGCTGGTAAAATATACTGTAAGTGTCCACAAAACAGACTTCTAAATATAAGTGTCAACAACACAGATTTGTAAATATAAGATGCCAGACAGGCTTGTAAGTATAAGATAAACACACACACTTCATAATTTAAAAAAGATGCACTTTGCCTGAGAAAGGATCATAATTGATCCATAACATAAATAAAAAGGGTGGATAGTTCGCGGACCCGAACCCGGATCCGCCGTGGATTTATCCCGTCCGCGAACGGCGGATTATTCTGGATTTTCCGCCTTCCGAACTTCCGACCCGCGGATTTTCTTGTATTTTCGAAAATCTTCGAAATTACGAGGATTTCCATATTTTTGAAATACAGAGAAAATGGAGATCCTCGTAATTACGAAAATTTTCGAAAATACGAGAAATTCTTGTAAATTCGTGGAGTTTCCGCATTTTGGGGATTATTTTGAAGACGGAGCAAGCCACATGTCCAAAATTATCCAATGGCAGCTAACATGATTATTGCCAGCCCCCTGGGTATAAAAGGTTGCTTCACAGGCACCATTTTGTCAGTGTGCTGGAGTGTGTTTAGTGGAGACCTGACAGTGTAGGAGTTGGAGAGAGTTTTTTGTGCTTTTTGAGCTTTTTTTGAACTTTCTGTGTGTGGATTTCAGTATGGTGGTTTAGCACTTGTTGTTAACCACCCCTGTATTTACACATATTGAGACCCAACAGTCCTTTTAAGGACTAACCTTGTTGTAATGGAGAGGAGGACCCGTCTCTCCATTGAGAATGTGGACCGCCTTACATTCATCAAGATGAATGAGGCGTGGATCACATCTCAGTACATCACCCCTATTGCTGATGCCCGTGACTGAAGGCCTCCTGCCCCTGGCCACCCGTACTGCTCCTTCCGCCTCATTTTCTGCCTAGAGGCTTAGCTGATGCCAGCTTAGCTGACAAATGGCAAATTTTTCTTATTGGCAGGGCTATATATGGTCCTACCTTGCTCTACTGCATTCAAGTTGAGAAATAACAAATGCTCTGCGACAACAGCTACTCTGTGGCTAATTTTTCTAAGATTGGGTCGATCCTACTTGGCCTGAGAGCAGTTCTTCCTTCTCTCTCCACGAGGCACCTTTGTGGTGTCACCTACTCTGACCATCTCATACAGCCGCAACAGCTACTCTGTGGCTAATGTTTTCAGCTCTGGGTCAATCCTGCCTGGCCCTAGAGCAGTACTCCATATTACAAAGTGTGGGCCTGCTGTAACTCAATGGTGCTGTTCCTACAAAGCCTTACCCGTTCACCCGCTTTCCCATGCACGAAGCATACTCTAAAGGGAGAGAAGCCAATGGGGTGAGGGGTATGTCCAGTGGGGCTAAGCCTGCCTGGCTCTTCAACAATGGTGGCAAACTGCAGTGGGCCTGCTGTAACTCAATGGTGCGGTTCCTACAAAGCCTTACCCGTTAACACGCTTTCCCTTGCATGAAGCATACTCTGAGGGAGAGAAGCCAATGGGGTGAGGGGTATGTCCAGTGGGGCCAAGCCTGCCTGACTCTTCAACAATGGTGGCAAACTGCAGTGGGCCTGCTGTAACTCATGGTGCTGTTCCCACCCGTTTCACCCGCTTTCCCTTGCACAAAGCATAATCTGAGGGAGAGAAGCCAGTGGGGTGAGGGGTATGTCCAGTGGGGCCAAGCCTGCCTGGCTCTTCAACAATGGTGGCAAACTGCAGTGGGCCTGCTGTAACTCAATGGTGCTGTTCCTACCCGTTCACCCGCTTTCCCTTGCACGAAGCATACTCTGAGGGAGAGAAGCCAGTGGGGTGAGGGGTATGTCCAGTGGGGCCAAGCCTGCCTGGCTCTTCAACAATGGTGGCAAACTGCAGTGGGCCTGCTGTAACTCAATGGTGTTGTTCCTACCCGTTCACCCGCTTTCCCTTGCACGAAACATACTCTGAGGGAGAGAAGCCAATGTGAGGGGTATGTCCAGTGGGGCCAAGCCTGCCTGGCCCCACAACAATGGTGGCAAACCACAGTGGACATTATGTAACCCAGTACCCCCATCGCCTTCTTTCCCTTGTTGTGTGCAAACTACTATATAGGGGAATGTGGCCAATGTGGTGTGTGTAATGGCATTAATGGTAAGGTATATACAATCATAAGTACCAGACATATAGCTAGCTAAATAGATATGTGTATTGTAATTTTTCAAATAAAAATTGATTATGAATCTATCTGAATAATTTGATATATCGAGAAATAAAGCCCAAAAACATTTTTTTTCATAACAGTTTTTATATATAATAATATAATTTTTTTTTTTTTTCAAACTATATACATAAAAAAAATAATAAAAAAAATCACAGGGGTACCCTCCTCTCCAGTCTGGTCAGGCGGCGGTCCAGGCGCCGCACCATGTGGCGCATCTCCCGCCCCATGCTCTGTAATTCTGTGGAGGAAGATATTGAGAGAATTGTGTTGAAGATGTTCGAACATATTTCCTAAAGCACCATGTGGTAGATGCAATTTTGCACCTGATATCTACTTACACATACATGGTACTGCAATGCTATAATGTTGCGGTATGTCATGAAAAGGAAAGCTCAGTATAAAATATCATTATTTCTAAAATTCTTAGTTTATATTATGCATAACTAGTTATGGTAACAGTGATTTCTACTGATTGGCTGTTGGATGGGTTACACATGCTCAGATCTCTACTGACCAAAAGAATCAACCCAGGGACTGGGTCAAGGGCAAGACCATAACGGTCTCTATTAGGGGTCCTGCAAACAGGAAGTCAGTATTTCCGTTGCATTTATTTATACACAGACACAATGCTGATTGCTGAATGGGCAGATTAAGGTCATTGGGATGGATAAATACTGCTCTTTTTTTCTTAAAAGTATATATATTATCACTGAACTTCCACTTAAAGTGATATTATTGCATCATGGGGATCACTGATAAACAGCAGTAGGTATTGCTGGCATAAAACATTACGTTTATTGCTAAATTGTATCAGAACATATCTTGGTTTTGTATCACTAGGACTGCTACATACAAATTTTTTTGGAATTGGTGCAGCCCCCATAAAAGCATTGTTAAACCCACAGTACCCAATGTTGCATCATGTAGCGTGGATTTTACACTGGGAAAATACAGATATTAATAGTCTTGTATATAACATTTCATTAATGTTGCATATGATTTACTTACGATTTTCAATCATGGCCGCCAGAGGGACTGGAGAGGCTGGAGGTGCTGGAGGGGCTGGAGAGGGTGGAGAGCCTGGAGGGGCTGGAGAGGGTGGAGGGGCTGGAGGGCATGGAGAGGGTGGAGAGCCTGGAGAGGTTGGTCCTGCTTCTAGAAAAAAAAATGTTTTATTTCAACAATCACTGTCCAATCCATTAGTAATATATTACATGTATAAGAACATTTCCTAAAAGGCTATGTAGTGAACATTTCTTGGATAATTTTGGACATTTGGACCGAATTTCGTGACTTAAGCTCAAAAACTGAGGGACAAGATACAGCCCAGAGTCGGGGACAATAAATGGGAATGAGAAATGAGAAGAATTGTGATCTGTCTCTCAAGCCAAATTAATAGATTTGTTGCATTTTTTTTCAAAAAAAATTTTATCAGTGAAATAATAAAATTCACTTAATTATGAATTGATAATTTCACTAATTATTTGCTGACAATCAAGGTCAATAAAAAGATAAAAAAATTGCTAAGGATGCACTTACATGTCTGGCTGGTGCCAGGTGCCTCCACTTGGGGCGGTGGACTGCCCAGTGGGGGCAATGGAGAGCCCGGAGGGCTAGTTGGTGATAGTGCTAAAGAAAAAAAGGAAATTTATTTTAACTCTCACTGTCATTAAATGTTCGAATACATTTACTAAAACAATTCTCGGAGAAGTTGTCAAAAAATATGCAAACATTTGGATAAAGGGCTTGGACACATCAACGTGTTAAAAAGCACACAATAGTGTGGCACAATTAATGTGATCCTCAGTTTTTGCACAATTATGCTATCGTACTGCACTTGCACGGCAATACACATGAGCGCACTGGAAACACGTGCTTGTATGCTTGTTTCTGGAGCGCTCGTGTGCGCTGTAATGTGGCCTTGGACAAATGAAAAATTTTGAAAAAATTTTTTTTTTCAATAGGCTGCACTTACATTCTTCCTCTGGCGGGGACAGTGATGGGGGTGGGGTATCGGAGGAGGATTCCGCTGCAAATTAAAATAAAAAAATACATAATGAATGATATATCTAAAGGATATATTTAATTATATACTTTGAATTCTGCTTGAAAATACAGATTAAATAAGGCAATATGTTATAGTTTCTTTAAAGTCAATCATATTTCTATGGCAATGATTTCATACCTTATTATATTTTTATTGTGTGTATTGTAGCCATGGAAAGGGAAAAGTTGGTTGGGTGTAGGGGAGCATCAGTAGCTGTGTGTACTTGTATCTGTATAAATTTTGTGGGTAACACAACATTTTTAATTTTGGAGTGTAAAAATCAATTTTTAATAATTGATCAACATTTTATTTTTGACTTTACTTACCCTTCAAATAGGGCTGCCATGTAATTAAAAGGGTGGGTCAGTAAAGTGTGTTTAACTGTGTCTATGTGTGGGTATCAGTGTGCATTTATAAGGTAAAAAGAAATCAATTTTTAATGATCGATTTCATTTTTAACTTTACTTAGCCTTTAAATAAAGCTGCCATGGAAATGGAAGGGTGGGCCACCAAGTGTGTTTACCTGTGTCTATGTGTGGGTATCATTTTGAATTTATAGGTGATATGTTAAATAAAGTCACTTTTCAGTGATTTATTTTTTGACTTTACTTACCCTTTAAATAGGGCTGATATTGAATAATATAAGAATAATAATAATGTAATAATAACCAGTGAATGAGAAATACAAAGAACTTGGATCTCTCTCCCTCTCTCTCTCTCTCTCTCAAGCCAAATTTAAGGATTATTGATGTTTTTAAAAATATATATATATAAATATGTTTTTGTCAGAAGTGAAAATATTTTACTACTTATTACAATACAGTAATATAATAAAAAGTATACTTGCCTTCCATAATTTGCCACATGGCTTGAACATAATGAGGCCTCTGCTTCTTCAGATCAGACCACTGTCTCTGGAGGGTAGAGACAGTGGTCTGGTAGCGAAAGCGGCGCAGTAGCCGGCGCTGGAGCCTCTCCATTATCCTGCACTTTCGGTGCCGCACATGATAGGTTCCAGGGGGGAAATCATCGTACCGCCTGGCCAGGAGGTACTGCATGGCATACAGTTGCCTAGCTGAACTCGCCATTGTGCAGGCAGGAAGTTCCGGTTCGGGTCCGTTTTTACGAAAATCCTTGTTTTTACGAAAATCCTCGTTTTTATGGAAATCCTCGTTTTTACGGAAATTCTCGTATTTTCGAAAAATACCGTTTTTTTCAATTCACGCTAGGCTAGGCTAGGTATTGTAGGCATTGATACATGTTTCCAAGGTCATTACCCAGGTCCCTGAGTGATTAAGTGTACGTTACCAAGGCTATTTAGACCACTTTTAATGCGGATTTTGCCGAACTTTTATTTCAATACGTTTTAACGGGAACGCTCGCGGATTTTCGAATTTACGGATTTTTCGAAAATCCGCGGATTCCTCGAGCGGACTGGATTTTTCGAAGTTCGGACATCTCTATTGTTCACTTGCAGGCTCATTTACCCAGAGGTGCAAGGCTAAATTCTTGTCTTTAAGTCTTGCTTATCAGCACAACTTTAAGTGAGGCTTGGAAAGCGAAATCGCACAACCACCGCAAACATATTCAATATTGAATTATTACAGGGTTTTTTGTGATTTTTTTACACCTTACTCAAAATACTGGAAACTGATTTACTGAGAACCTCGACCAATGAATTGAATTAGCGCACCTAGCATTGACTAAAGTGATATGAAGCCTTTGTTTTATGGTTTTTTTTTTCTATTAATATATATTGAAATTGCCACTGAATGTCTCTTTATTATCTAAACGATTATCTACTATCGAAAATTATAACCATTGTCAATATAACACTGTGTTTATATGAAGGTATAACAATGTTCTAAAATGTATTCTGTTATTATTTCACATGCACTAGGAGAAGACAATTTAGTATTAAAAGGCACCAAATAAAGGATATCTATATAAATAAAAGTCAATGTATGTGTGTATGTATGTATGTATGTATGTATGTATGTATGTATGTATGTGTATGTATGTATATATGTATGTGTATGTATGTATGTTCCAGATAAACTTCCAAACGGCTGGGACAATTTTCATGAGACTTGGTACACTTATGTATTTATGTTAATAACATTTTTTATGTTAATTAACCAGTTTGCTGCCATTTGGTGGTGAATTGAGTGAATCAATTTAATCACACACCTTCCAAATTGTTCAGGGCAGATGCTTCATTTTGTTCTGTTGTTGCTGTCATAGGAGGATAGTGCTGTCAATCATTAGGGATGGCCGGTTCGCAGATCCGAACCCGGATCCGCCGTGGATTTATCCCGTTCGCGAACGGCGGATTTTTCCGGATTTTCCGCCTTCCGAACTTCCGATTCGCGGATTTTTTCATATTTTCGAAAATCTTCGAAATTACGGGTTTTAGCGTATTTTCGAAAATACGAAAAATTTTGCAATTTCAAGGGAAATTTTGATTTTAATGGGTCCACTCGCGGATTTTCGAATTTTCAAATTTTTTCGAAAATTCGCCAATCCTCGAGCGGACCGGATTTTGCGAAGTTCGGACATCTCTATCAATCATGAGGAGCAGCAGACCATGTGATGTAACAATGTCATGTGACCACAAACTCAGTCTCCTCCTCTCACTTGTGGTTCACCCAGAGTCAAGATTGAGAGTTCAGAGAAGGCAGCTAAGGAAATATGACATTTTACTTAAGGAAAGACAATGACAGTTGTGAATGGGATGACACTGCCCACACTACAATACAACTGCACTGTAAGGGGTTCATTTTATTCATACTTGTCTCTTTTTCCCACAAACTACTGAATCCTCATTATTAAAGGCCATGTACACACACTTTTCACTTACCTTTACTTTCTATGTGTTTTCTGGGAGACATTGTGTGTCAATAATTCAATTTGGTCGATAGCAGTAAAAAATAAATTAATGCGAGATCTACCCCATTGTTAAAGGGGAAGTTGATGCGATGCAGTCTAAAGGGGGAGTTGATGGGATATGCGCTAAAGGGGAAGTTGATGTGATACCTGCTAAAGGCGGAGTGGATGCGATACGTGCTAAAGTGGTAATTGATACAATACTTGCTAAGGGGAAATTGACGCAATACTCGCTAAAGGGGAAGTTGATGCAATATGCGCTAAAGCGGAAGATGGTGCGATATGTCTTAAAAAGGAAGTTGGTGCTATATGCCTTAAAGAGCAAGTTTGTGTGATACGTGTTATAGGAAAAGTTGGTGTGATACATATTAAAGGGGTAGTTGATGCAATATGCATTAAAGAGGAAGTTGGTGTGATGCGCCTTAAAGGAAAAGTTGGTGTGATACGCCTTAAAGGGGAAGGTGGTGTGATAAGCCTTAAAGGGGTAATTGATGTGATACGCCTCAAAGGGGAACTTGGTGTGATACACCTTTAAAGGAAAGTTAATGTGATATGCATTAAAGGGGAAGTTGGTGTGATACACCTTAAAGGGGAAGTTGGTGTTATAAGCCTTAAAGGGGTAGTTGGTGTGATATGCTTTAGTGTATCATATCAACCTCCCCTTTAACTTTAAAGCGTATCATATCAACTTCCTCTTTAGGAACGGGGTACAACACCTCACATTAATTTATTTTTTAAGGAAAATACCAACATTCCCCCCCCCCCCAAATTTGGACATTTTGCAATATCCCCGTATTGCACAACAATAACCCCCCAAATGTCGTGAGGTAAGTTAATTGGGGGTTAGATCTGCCCTAGAATCCTTAGGAATATTAGACAAGGACCTTAAAGGCAAGCTCCAAACAAAATCCCCTATACGCAAGCACTCAGCCTTGTAAACCCAACATAGAAACCATATCCACCTTTATTGTATGTAATTAATTGAATATCAAAACATATGCTCACACATATAAATAACTATAAAAAATCTTGTCTATATTATGTACAAAACCACTGTAAAAAATGCCCCTGCAGAGTGAAGCTTCTAGTCTAGGTAGATAGGGCATCCCCCATCTAAACCTGGCATGACAGTCACTGAGTCTCTTGGTCGAGTTCACAGGTGGTGTCTCTCACCCACATACCTGATATATTGCACAGTCCCGACACAAGTAAACAGGAGAATAAGAATCCCACCAAACTCCAGCTTCCATAAGACACCAAACACAGTTACTCCCGCAGGAAACCCACCATCAGACCAGGACTTATACCACCAAACTAACAGGGTTATTCAATAAAAGTTCTTATCGTTTAAAATGGTGCTAATTTTACCCTAACCAATCAGATGTTAGCTTTCAAATGTGAAATAAAATCTGATTGGTTGGGGCAAAATTAGCACCATTTTAAACGATAAGAACTTTTATTGAATCTCCCAGTTAGTACTTGCTTACCGGACCCTCCGGGCTAAATGGTGTGGAGGGTTCTTCACCCAGTCCTATCTGTGGTTCTGGCTCAGAGATGTGTGAAGCACAGTACTGGAATCAATCAAGGGATCCTCAAAGCAATCAACGATCTCAGACTCACTGCGGCCAAAATCAGACTAGAGCTGCTCCACTTAGTGCTGAGGCGCCATACTGATGCGTGTTCCGTTCACACAGGACTTCGTCAGGGTCTTGCGAGAGGTCAGAATAAACCTGCTTAAATAGCCTTTTCCACAGTAATTTTCATATGGAACACCACACCATGGCTTTCTTTAAACCCTAATTACAATTTAACTCTTATATTACGATCGGAAGTTGAAACCAAGCAACTTTAAAACAGATTTATTTATACCTATATTTGATGAGCATGTAGTTACTTATTCAGGAAACATTCAAAATTAATTTCTTCGTTTAAACCTGGTGGATCCCTTGCTCCCATATTAAAGATCCACCGAGCCTCAGCCTGAAGTAATTTTTTGTACAATGTTTCCCCCGCTCACCCCTAAAGAAATCTTTTCTAGACCCATGAAGGATACATTCACTTTTGTCCCCCCATGGAACTCTTCTATATGCTTAGTTAGGGCACTTACATCTACTTGTTTATGCTTAACTGCCCTCATATGCTCTTGAATCCTTAGGGTTAAACATCTTTTTGTCTGACCTATACAAAAAGCTCCACACTCACAGAACAAAATATAGATTACCTGAGGGGTTTGGTAAGTTATAAAACCTTTTACCCGCCACCCATTACCCTTATGGTCTCTTATGTAACCCTGCTGATTCATTAAGTTACACATGCAGCACCTACTGTATTTTTGATTTCCCTGACGGGCTTTTCATCCTAACCAAGACTCCAAACCTCCTTTTTCTGGTTTTTCTCCTTTTTTGACACCTTACAACATTGTACAGGGCAGACAGTTGGTGTTGAAACCTCACCCCCCCCCCCCAACCTCAATTTTATAATTGGTACTATGGACAAGTAGAAAAAATAGAAGGAGTAAGTTATATCTTTATAATAGAAATTGAACTGTTTCAGATAATGTTAACATCACCAAAGAGTTGGTTACCGAATTCGAAAGATACATTCAAGGGTTACCGAACGATATCTGAGGGTTATCACCGAAACTGAACTTTTGAGGGATCTCGTTGAAACACCACATTCGAGGGTTATGGCCAAAATAGAGGGATAGTGAACAGTACGTAAATTCGATCATTAATACGTTTGCGAGTTCAGAAAACCAAACTATTTCGAAAAGTTCTAAAAGTTCAAGTTCGGATCAGACTTGTTCAGGTTCAGTCCATCTCTAGTGTTTAATTAGAAAAAAATGGACCTAATAGTAAAACATTATAATATATTATCCTTTAATAAAAAAATGAATTACATTTTATTTTTCTTTGCAATTTATTGTTTTCTGATGATATTAAAAGCAATGGTAGCAGTTGGTGACATTTTTGGCTCTATTTCAAACATAATTATTGAAGGTTTATTATTATTATGAGACTAAATTGGTAAAATTGTGCCAGGAAATGAAAAGACTTTCATGACATCTTTATGAAGTGTTAAACATCTTTAGGGAGTGATTAAATATTATTGAACATTTCATTGCTTGTAAAATAATTTGGCTCTAAACAGATTTTGAACAAAATCAGAAACACAGAGGTTTGTTTGGGTATAAAGAAGAATGTACATGGTATTTGTCTGAAATGTTAAAGTCTGAATTGGGGATTTAATAACTAGACAAGTCTGTTCTAATCTGATTCTCTGTGGGAGCTTATAGGTTTTCATGTTTCATGTTCTCACACCTAAAATGGTTTGCAATAAATGTTGGCCATTTAGTAAGTCATACTGAGTTGTATTGTTAAAAATTTCCTAAAACCGCAAGATCTAGATACTTCTGTACACTGACATCTGAAAATGACAGCAGTTTCTGTAAACATCCAAAAGTATTTTGGAAAAGTTTCTCAATTTTAGCTAAAATGGAGTGAAGAAAGAACACCATGAAGGAGAGGTGATGGTGAACTTTCTGAAATGAAAATGCACACCTAATACAGATTATTACAGATTTTACCACCTACATAATATATTTGTTTTTCTCCTCCAAAAGAGAACCTGCAACCCAGATACCACAGTCCATACGGTGGCATCCCAACAAACAAAGAATCATATTCAATACCCTACTTTTAACCTTTAAATCCCTTCGCTCTACTGCACCTCCATACTTATCTTCTCTTTTGGTCCCTTATGTCCCAGGCCGTGCCCTTCGCTCCTCGCAAGGAAATCTTATCCACAGACCCCCAACTAACACTGCTGCCTCCCGCCTTAAACTGTTCTCTCTTGCTGCTCCCTACCATTGGAACTCTCTTCCTCTCTCGCTTCGCCTGGTGACATCCATTAATACTTTCAAATCTAAACTGTTATCCTACCTTTCTGAGCATCAGCAGAACAAATGATTGTTAGCCCTTTTAAGCACTTTGTACCCCTCCACCCCCACCCCCCCACACTTGTATCTGTATTTTGTTCCTCCCATTTGGATTGTAAGCTCTTCGGGCAGGGATCTCATTCCTAATGTGTCAAGGCTTGTTGCACTTATATCAATTTATACATAATTTATATATACAGTATATGCTTTCTTAACCAATGTATGCAATTCTATGTAATTTAATTTTTATCTATCTGTATAATGGCTTGCACTTACACCCTTGTGTGTATAACCCTTGTTTGTATTTTTTAATGTACAGCGCTGCGTACCCAAGTGGCGCTTTATAAATAAAATTATACATACATAGATACCTAAAAGATGAAGCTAGGAATAGTGCCATCTGTTGGATGAAGCAGAATGGTTCTGAAGAATGATTCTGATGAATGAGGAGTTAAAAGGTTTTTTTCTGCCCCTATTAGGAGATACACATGCTTGTGTTTAAAGGAGAACTAAACCCAAAATACAAAGGCAGCTCCACAGACTCTGTAACTGTCACTTCGTAAAACCATTTGTTTCCCACCTCTGAATTAATTTATAGAATATTTCTGAGTACTGGCAATCTATGATGTCATGGGTGGCTTCTAGTGTTGCCTCTTCCTGGTGGCCCTGGACACAAAACTCCTTCTGCACATGCTAACTAGCTACCTTGTGTTTGTTTCCCATTCCCCTTATGCTAAACTGCATGTAACAGTTGAACGCAGAGTCCCCACCTGCCAGTGTCTCCCAGCCAATCATCAGAGAGAGCAGTGAACATTATTAGCAGATTTTCCCGCTCTGAGTGGGGGAAGGTGTTAACCCTTTTTATATGTATTTAGGAAGCAACTTGTTAACCCTTTATATTTGGGAGCATTTCTGCAAGAGACTGCCAGGCTCATTTACCCAGACTCACTGGGCAGATATATCATAAACATATACAATGCAGGGAAACACATAATCCACCCTTTAATCAACATATGTGAAAAGCTGGTGAATATAATGTATCAAAATAGCTCTTATATCCTGACAGCACTCACTTAGTATTACATGGTGGCTCGGGTGTATTAACCATATCCTTATGGCAAAGCATTGTACATCCTTCTCCCTCTCCTGCCAAATTCGGATGGGTGAAGGTATGTACACAAAACCAAATTGGACTCACCCTCGTCGTCGGGTGGTCCAGGTGCCTCACAGCACCTGGAGTCGGCCCTGCAGTCAGCTTTCCACAGATTCCAGACAAACAGGCTAACCGGCCTGATGCGTTTCCAACATAACGCACGTTCTTATTCATAAGAACGTGTGTTACGTTCGAAACGTGTCAGGCCGGTTAGCCTGTTTGTCTGTAATCATTTTTAATGTCGAAATAAAGGATTGAAGTTTTTATTGAAAACCTGGGTCGCATGTGGAGTTTGGTGTAAGGAGTCTCACACTAACAGCCCAAACATAGCCGGAATCTGTGGAAATCAAATATATCATACCTCCCAACATTTGGAAAGTCCAAAGAGGGACAAATGTGAGGTGTGCGGCTGTGCGCATCAGCGGGGGCCAATTTTTTTGGGTCATGCCCACTTTTAAAAGCCACACCCATTTTAAAGACCCCGACTGCCATTTTATATTGTTGAGCTGACTACACTGGCTAATGAACTGAAAAGGCTTGATAATCCTGGGTAATGAACTGTTAGTGTTCCTAAGAGCTTCCATGTGTAAACATGGTAAATTCCCAGAAGTCTTTGTTCCTTATTTGCATTTAACTCCATATTATCGTTGGATGCGAGGTTTATGCAAAAATCACCCGCGCATCAGATGCTCGCAATTCAATATCGCGTTTGCGCTAGTTTTAGCACAGGGTTTTAATGCCAGCAAATACCTGCCATTAAAATCCTGCAAACGGGCCATATATAATAACCATAGGCTATTACATGCCTGCACTTCCACTAGGACAATTGGATCGTAAACCACAATCCAAAAGGCACAAGAGGGAGTAGCCCTAATTTTATAGAACATGTTTGCATTCCCTCTAACAGTGCTCCTTTAACTGGCATTCCCTCCAATAATTCCTATTAATATTACATTTATATAAATAACATGGTGCAGAGCTACAAGTGGCATACCCTCCAACATTAACCTTTAATGCGTACACTTATAGAACATGGTGCAGTGCTGCAAGTGAAGGATAATGACCCCGATCTAAGCACAGCTCTGTGCAATGCATTTCTCTGTGTAATACATTTCATAGCTTAGCTCTGTACTACCGTTTGTTGTTTTTATACAGACAGCTGAATTAAAAACACACTCTTCCTACCCTCCAACGTTCCCTTTAATAAGGCACACTGATGAGAAATGCATTGCACAGAGCTGTGCTAAGATCAGGCTCACTTCACTATCCTCCCACTACAGTTCTGCACCATGTGGTTTCTATAAAAACACACACTTCCTACCCTCCAACATTCCCTTTAATAAGGTACACTGATGGGAAATGCATTGCACAGAGCTGTGCTAAGATCAGGTTCACTTCACTATCCTCCCCCTACAGTTCTGCACTGTGTGGTTTCTATAAAAACACACTCTTCCTACCCTCCAACATTCCCCTTTAAGAAGCTACACTTTCCACTAATATTGCTGCAGCTGACAGGGAGAGCTAGAGACCTTCACACTACAGCCCATATTTATATGCATATGTGGTATTGCCTTCTTTAGTGATTGTAATGGTGATTGTTAATTTATGATCGCTATCGGAAATCTTGTAAATGTACGCTAGTGACCGTAAATCTACGACGGCCCATAGAATATCATTACGGTAGTTTACAGCATGGTATACTACTGCCACGGTCGTACAGTAACGACAACCCGTGGTATCGCAAGTTTTTAAATATGGCCCTCCAACACTTAAACAATACATTGCAGGTGAAACATACAGACACAGGTCTGTAACTGTGAATAGTTCAGGTTTATTGATAAACATACGTGCTACATGTTTCTGGCCCACTTGTCCTTCCTCAAGTGCTTGAGTGGGTCTGAAACATGTAGCACACATGTTTTGCAATAAACATGCAATATTCACAGCTACAGACCTGTGTTTTTGTATGTTTCACCTGCAATTTATTGTTTATATATCGGATTTGGTGGAGTGAAAGACGTAGGTGAGACATACATTATTTCAGATCCGGACACACTAGATACCCAGACCTATATACATCACACTACAACACTGCTACTAGGAAAGGGTTAATCAGCTGCACCACCAATTTGAATATTGATGATTTAATATATTCCTACATCATAGGGGTTAAGAGGTGGTAGTGGAAATCACACAGGTGCTGAAAATGTAATCAAGGTAAAAGTACTGGCAGGGAAGGGAAAATGTCAACTTCAGATTTGGGGAACAAACAGAACCTAAAATGAGCTCATAGAGGTAAAGAAAAGGCCCCTGAATGGAATCATGCTGAGAAGGGTGTTGAGGCAAGTACTTTCTAACTTAAACTTTGATTTTTTGGGTTTAGGTCTCCTTTAACTTGAACAACAACATCTATTGCAAGGTTACAGACCATGTTTATGCACTTTTTTTGTCATGTTTGTGTGTGTGTGTGTGTGTGTGTGTGTGTGTGTGTGTGTGTGTGTGTGTGTGTGTGTGTGTGTGTGTGTGTGTGTGTGTGTGTGTGTGTGTGTGTGTGTGTGTGTGTGTGTGTGTGTGTGTGTGTGTGTGTGTGTGTGTGTGTGTGGATAATCTTACCTGGGCAAAAAAAGAAGCTATACGAACATCGAATAATGACCCATCATCTTGGCCAGGGGTAGCCTACTGGAGACTTTGGAGAAATACATAGACAGGTATTTATACACATTGTTTAGGGCCTCCCCACTTACTTAAAAGATTCTGGCCACTTACTATTTATTTTTAAAGGTATAACTTTACCAGTGATGAGGAGATACAACATTCTACCCTGTATCAAGCTTTTATACAAACATTTCTCATCAGTAGGGAATGAACACAGTTACAGAAATAAATGAGGAATGGGGATATGGAAATCAGGCATTTAAGGAATTTATTTTAAGCCAATAACATGCTGAAGGAAGTCCTTTCTAAAAAAAAAAAACAAAAAAAAAAACAAATCACAATCTGTGTTCCCATAAAAGAGACAGTAAAATCAAATAGATATTAGTTTTATGCTAAGAGCAAAAAGAGATAAAAATATATATATAGATAAAAAAACACACAATAAGCCCGGAAAAAATGTCTATCCAAAATGTCAGTATGTAAATGGTAAGCATCAAGAAAAAAGAGAACCAGGCACTCAACCATAGTATGAGTTGACATAAACAATCCCTTTATTGTGCAGCCCTGGGGGTAACAAAAGTGCAATACTGGGCCATTAATAACATTTAAAAACAAACAAAAAACATATGGATTCCAATTGGTATAAATAAACCCATAAGTCGGTATAGTATTAACCCCTTGCCTAAGGAAATAGTATCCCAGTGCCCCATATACTTATCTGTCCGATTGTCTACAGTCACTGTCACCAGTCACCATGTGGTATCCCAAAATGGGCAGAGGGAAGGCATGTGGAGAATCCAACTGGAATCACATAGAGTTGCAGTTAAGGACGCTGAACACATTTCACTGCACCAGCTTTCTCAGCAGCGTGTATGTGTGCTCTGCCGGTGGCCATTTAAACCATGTGGCCGTCTCTTAGTAAAGACTTCATATGTATGCGACACAACTTGTGCCGACAGCCTCATGACGTTGCCGCACCAAGTGGTTTCTAACCCATTAAAGGTAGCCTAATATTGAATAAAGGGCGGAGATTGCCCATATGAATGAAAGCCCATGTAGTAACGCCGTATGAATCACGGCATCACTGCAAAGGACCGAATCGAGCCAAACAGTAATAGATCACTCAAAGTGGGTGGGCAAAGCAGGATAAACAAAACGCCCCTTATCAGCACACATACACGTGGATGAAATATAATAACAAATAACACTAAAGCACTAAAGGGGGTAAATACTATATACAGAATATGTGCATTAATAGAATCTGAATGGTGAGGATCCACAAGATAAATATATCTATTTCTAGCAGCAGATATCAAAAATGAATGTTAATACTAGGGATGTTAATACAATAAATCTTAAGGTTATAATCCAGTATGTAGTATCAGCTATATAGAAGGAATCCTTTGTCCATATGAACAAACAAACAGTATATATAGCAGGGTTCATTAGAGATCTCCCCTTCAAAAGACAGGTTTTCCACTATGTATGTAGTCCCTGGAATTCCATCCAATAATACAAGGCTTTGGTTTAGAAAGATAAATCAAAGTTCAAGTGGTGATCCACGGACCAAGGTAAGCATATAAAGATGTAAAAACCTATAAAGAAATGTAAAAGGCCAGTTGAGTCCAACACAGGAGGCATGAGCAAAATGGACCTGGATTGTGATGAGAAAAGATGAATGAAATGAATGAAATAGTTAGAAAAATTCCTCATTGAGTGCTAGTGTCTTTATTATGTAGATATTAATTTTCTTCAATCCGAAACACTTAATGCCTCTATATGAACCCCCATGTTTTTCAAAAAAGTGTCTGGCGACAGTCGTAACTGGTCTTACTGTCCATTATCTGTCGTTAAGCTAAACGTATGTCAGACAGGTGTTTCCCTAACCTATTTTTGAATTTCTGTATTGTTTTACCGACATACAAGAGGTTACATGGACATTGAAGTGCATAGATCATGTTGGTCATTTTGCAATTAAAATAATGTTTGGGGTAGTATAATCATCATTTGATGAATGTACCTCAACAGTGTGATGCATAAGTTTACAAAATGTGCAATTTCCACAGGCTGTCTTGGCCCAGACGTTTTCTCACCATGTCAACAGCCTCCTTGGTGGGTATACAAGTGAAGAGAGATGTCACATCATAGGACACCATAGTTTCTTCTACACCGAGTACTATATCTTCAATCTTCAATCTATATATCTTCAATCTTGTTGGATGTGATGCTTAGAACTTCCCACCAAAGGTCCTAAGATGTTAGCTAGATATTTTGCCACCTTGTTTGTTACAGAGTTGATGCTGCTGACTATAGGTCTTAGTGGGGCCCCTTCCTTATGTATCTTTGGGAGTCCATGTATGCATGGATGTGCCTCACCAGGGTAGAGGCGATGATACATTGCTCGGTCAATGGCTTTATCCTTTTGAAGCTGTTGTAGTAAGTCTATGACTCTTTTCTTGTAACGGCTGGTGGGATCCCTTGTTAAAGCCTCATATGTGTTGTTATCGGCCAGGAGCATGGTCACCTTATCATGGTAGTCTGAGGTGTTGAGTACCACTGTGCATCTTCCTTTATCTGCCGGTGGAATGGTGATACTGGAATCTTTCTTGAGGGATGTTAAGGCTCTTCTTTCCTGTGTAGTCAGGTTAGATGAAGGAGTTTTAGCACTGGCTAAGGCTGCAGATACCTTAAGGCGAAGTTGTTCTGCCTCACTCTGTGATACCTTATTACTGTGGATAGAGGCTTCTGTGGCTGCTTAGTCATTCTGAATTGAGAAAGCCAGTCGGATGACTAGCGAAACGTCTTCAAGAACTACATTTCAAGTCCAGTTGATCTAATTGAATACAACAGATATACCATGACCTGGATGAATGAGAACATTCACAAGCATTTACCTTAGATTCAAGTAACTCAGATTGATTCAACTTTCTGGCTGTCCTATATTCCTTACTCAGCAGGGCTTGGGGATAACCTCTCTCAGTGAATCTTGTAGTGAGGTCCTCAGCTGCCTTATCAAAATCCTCTGTCAAAGTACAAATCCTTCTAAGGCGTAAGTATGGTCCCTTGGGGATAGATTTCCTAAGTGTTTCTGGATGGGAGCTCTCATAGTGCAACAACGCATTAGAGGCAGTCGGTTTTCTAAAAAGGGTGGTTTTTAGGTGTCCAGCGTGTTTTTTAATAAGGACATCCAAGAACTCTACCTGCGTGGCAGAAATGTGGTGTGTCAAAAAGATGTTAAAATCATTGGAATTTAAAATACCAATAAAATCCAATAAAACTTGTCTGGGACCGCTCCATAGAAAAAAGATGTCATCTATGAAGCGGTACCAGACATCCACATAGGCCGTGAAGCACAACAGGTCCTCTGTAAAGACGTGCTCCCTCTCCCACCAATGAGGGAGCACATCTCGCACCCATCGCGGTCCCCCTAGTCTGAATGTAAAAAAAATGTAAAAAAAAACCTATCAAAGACAAAATAGTTTTTATTAAGGACAAATTCTAAAAGATGTAAAATTAATCTATGACGTCCTGTAAGACAAAGGATTCCTTCTATATAGCTGATACTACACATTGGATTATAACCTTAAGATTTATTGTATTAACATTCCTAGTATTAATATTAATTTTTGATGTCTGCTGCTAGAAATAGATATAGTTCTCTTATGTGTTCTTAACATTCAGATTCCATTAATGCACATTCTGTATATAATATCCACCCCCTTTAATGCTTTAGTGTTATTTGTTATCATATTTCATCCACTTGTATGTGTGCTGATAAGGGGCGTTTTGTTTATCCTGCTTTGCCAGCCCACTTTGATTGATCTATCACTGTTTGGCTTGATTCGGCCCTTTGCAGTGACGCCGCGAATCATAAGGCGTTACTACATGGGCTTTCGTTTATATGGGCAAACTCCGCCCCTTATTCAATATTAGGCTACCTTTAATGGGTTAGAAACCGCTTGGTGCGACATCATGACGCTGTCGGCGCAAGTTGTGTTGCATACATATGACGTCATTACTAATAGACGGCTACATGGTTTAAATGGCCACCGACAGAGCACACATACACGCTGCTGAGAAAGCTGGTGCATCAAAATGCGTTCAGCATCCTCAACTGCAACTCTCTGTGATTCCGGTTGGATTCTCCACATGCCTTCCCTCTGCCAATTTTGGGATACCACATGTTGACTGGTGACAGTATAGCAAGGGGTTAATACTATACCGACTTATGGGTTTATTTATACCAATTGGAATCCATATGTTTTTTTGTATGTTTTTAATGGCACAGTATTGCACTTTTGTTATCCCCAGGGCTGCACAATAAAAGGATTGTTTATATCAACTCCTACTATGGTTGAGTGCCTGGTTGTCTTTTTTCTTGATGTTTATCTTACTATATTTATAACCAAGAGCACCTCCGGTCTATTTAGACAGTTATATACTCTGTGCATTGCAAATTTCTGTGTATAGTATGTAAATGGTAAGTATCCCTTTAATATCAAAAAGTCATATAAAAAGATAATAAGTGAGGATCCTCAGAAGGATATAAAGTATACAGTGTGCAAATATCAGGGTCAGCATATAGATATATACATCACTGCTCTAGAAGGAAAGCGAGGGCCACCACATACACGATTCCCATCACCCCCAGACCTTTCCAAGCATTCAGATCTGTGGCTGCAGCTCTTGGGTAGCCGGTAGTAACAATGCGTAGTCTTACAGGATCCAAGCCGTGAGTGATGTCACGTTTCTCCGATAACAGACAAAACAGAGTTCCGGGTTTACGGATGAATAGTTACAATAAAGAAATACTATAAAAACTCCATGTAATCATTCAGCCCATAGGGCTTCATACTGTTAAAAGTGAATATACACCATTGCTCTAATTTTATTAATTCCCCCCCTCTTGTATAAAAATTCCTCTTTTTTAGTGCTTTGAGGGTAGCACTAAAAAAGTGCTACCCTCAAAAGAAGCACCGTTACATTCTTTACAATGCTTATAAATAAAGGGACATATTTCCATGTCTCTCTTATTCAGCATATTAGTACAGGTACATCTAATACTGTAAACAACTCTAGAAGATTTACAATTGAAAAAAAAAAAACGGAATCAGTTTCTGGAGGGAAAAAAACCGGAGGGACATATTGGTCCATACTGACCCAGTTAGCTGTCCTACATGTCCTACATGGTTAACACCTACAAAACCAGGATGCTATAAATTATCATTTAAAAATCACATTATGTGACTATATGACTCTTGGGAATTCTTTTATACATTTGGTGATTAAAAAGCTGAGTAAATTAAGTAAATTCATTTACTCAGCTTTTAAGTAAATTAAGACAAATGATAACTAGAGATGGACTAGAACTCAAACCTGAGTTTGAATCAGATTTTGATTAATAATAATAATAATAATAATAATAATATTGTACTTGTTGAGCTTTCGAGGGTTTTTGAATTTTGAGGATATTCGAATTTTATCAAATTTGTGAAAACAATCCAGCCACGTGTCCCAAATTCATTTTTGGAAGTTTGTCAATCTCTAGTGATAATTTGTACTACAACCAATGTGGTATGCATGGTGGCGTGCCCATTATTCAGCAATCTCCATTTCCTATAGAGATGGGCAGACCACCAAACCGGTGATTTTACTTTTTGTAAAGGCCATCAACTTTCCTCCAAAGAGAGGAAACTTGAATCAATTTCTTTAATACCTTAAGCCCCTTAGGACCGAATAAAGAATGCTGCCCTAAAATGTTTTTTGAATGAACACTAAATACCTGGGGAACCACTCATTCTGAATGTATCATTTTTTAAGATACAGTTTAGAGATAATTATGGTGCCATGTGGTAAATTTTAAATGAGAATGAAGAATAAGAAGAAAATAATGTGAAATGAGAATGAGTACTGAGAATTATGATTGAGAATAAGGAATGAGAATGAAGAATAAGAACGAGAAAGGAGAAATTAGAATGGTTGTTATTCTTCATTCTAATTTTTCATTTTCATTTCTTATTCATTCTCATTTTTGCATTCTTTATTCCTCAAAACTGGAATCACAAAGGAAATGTTTACAACGAACAGATGGCGCTGTCACAAGCTTGTGTGGTAAATATTAGGAGATGTTATTTATTTATTACGGGCCATATTTATAAACCCGCTGTATCGCAAGTTTGCGATACTGTGGGTTTTCGTCAATGTCTGACTGCGGCCATAAATGTACGGCCACGACAGTACATTTAGAGTGAAGGGTCATAGATCTACGACTATTCATTCCTAGAATACCATGCAGTAGAAAACTACCGTAATAGTATTCCAATGCAGCCATAAAATTACAATCGCAGTTATGGATTTACGGCCACTATTATACATTTACAGCGGCTATCCTACATTTACAGTATTGGGTTGTAAATGTACGGTGCGTGGTTTTGCTTAAAAGCGATAACACATCTTTATAAATATGGCCCTATGTTCTGTATTATAATATATAGCCCTGTATTGGCCATGGTGTAAATGCTGCAGCTAAACTAAGACCTATAATATATACAGCATATATATATATATATATATATATATATATATATCCCTACAGTGATACAGAGGAAAGCTAAAACAAAAAAGTATGATTGGGGGGGAGAGTCCTTCCTTACTCCAAGAGGCAATCGGACATTTCCCTGGATGCCTCCAACTTTATGTATCAATAACAGTAACATGCAACATTCTTTGGGGGAGATTCAATATGGCCCCTTTCCATCTAAAACCCACGTTAACCCGAAAAAAATTTGGGTTAACCTGGGTTTTGGACGGATTTTAGAGCACAGCGCCATTTCCAAATGTTTTTGGAAATAGCGCTGGGCTAATGATCCAAAACCCGTAGCATTAAGTTTTGCGCTACTTTGTAGCGTGAAACTTAACGCTCAGCTTGTGGAGCGTTAAACTCCCACTCCTTACCTCGTTTACGTCAGTTATTGTATCGCGGGATCGGGCTCAGGTAAGTAACAGGAGCAGCGATATTGAATCTCTCCGTTTGTTTTTAGAAACTCATGCATTTTTTTAAAAACTATCCAATGAACCCAACATCACCACATCCAATGGAAGACAGTTGCATAGTTTGCCATTCACACACTGAAAACCCTCTTCAGAACTAAACTTCTCTTCTTTCAGTCTTAAGGAATATCTGTGTGTACTCTAACATGTTCTATTGGTGAACAATGTCCCAGATAGTTTTTTGTTTGGCCCATTAATTTATTTACACACAGTGATCATATCTCCACGCAAGTGTTTTTTCTCTAGAGTACAAAATGTCTTCCTATTCAAACTACCCTAGTACCTCTATTCATTTACTTGTGAAGGTTCTCATTCATTCAGGTCATGGTATATCTGTTGTATTCAATTAGATCAACTGGACTTGAAGTTTAGTTCTTGAAGACATTTCGCTAGTCATCCGACTGGCTTTCTCAATTCAGAATGACTTGTACAAGAATCTGTTGGCAATTATGTACACAGGAAATAATAATGATATGCTAATTAGGACTTTCCAGGCTACATAATTGCCAACAGATTCTTGTACAAGTCATTCTGAATTGAGAAAGCCAGTCGGTTGACTAGCGAAACGTCTTCAAAAACTAAACTTTAAGTCCAGTTGATCTAACTGAATACAACAGATACTCTATTAATTTAGTTGCCCTTCTCTGAACCTTTTTCATTACCAAGATGTCTTTTTGTACACAGGATTCTAAAACTGCACTGCATATTCCAAATGAGGCCTCACAAGTGCTTTGTATAAAGGGGGAATAATATTTCTCTCCCTTTACAATAATATCTTGCTGGCTCTAGCTGTGTCCGTCTGGCACTGCTTAGTATGTTTAAACTTGTTATCCATCAAAACTCCAAGATCATTTTCTAACAAAGATTCACTTAACACAGAGCTATTTATTGTATAAGCAGCACAAGGATTTTTAAGCCCAAAATGCCTCAAGGGGCAGATGCATTTTTACACACTAGAGGCTCTTCACTACTCTTCACTTTTCTGGACTTTGAATAGGCACTGCAGAACAACCATATGAAGCTGAGAGGAAACCTTGACTCCTTAAATAAACATATATAAGTCATAGTCTCTATTGAGACCAAACAGTGTTAGAGTTTTCAAGCATTTGATCCATCTCACTTCCTTTTGTTTGAGTTCTTGCTCCCTTCTACCACCTCTATCCAAATGGCAAGGAAGGAGCAATTTTATTTGTGCAAAATAACCATGTACATCGACCCATTTCAGCCCTATACAGGCAGTTGTCAAGATCTTGAGAATGGTCTGGATAGGGCCAAAAGACATCAATTTACATGAGTGCTTCTTCCTCGCCACTTGGATAGAGGTGGTTTGTTCTCAATAGAGACTATGACCTATATCTATTTATTCAATAGGTCAAGGTTTTGACCTTACCTATGAGGGATCTATACTGATCAATCATACCAGTCTTAGATAGTCCATAAACCCAGAACCCCTCCCATTTATGGGTTATATGTGGATAATATGTCCTTTGAATGGGAGGGTTCAAGTGTTCCATGACTTCCTGTATAAAGTTTATAAAGCTGATTGTAATGTTTAAATATACATTATCTTTGTAGTTCTACACATTAAAAAAAATGGGTTGCATAAACATAGTTTGTAACTTTGCAAAAGGACACTGTGCATCTTAGCTTTTTTATATTGCCAAATCCTTCCTGGAATCTGATCAACTTTTTACTTGTAACTTCTAGTAAGTTTTTTATTTAATTTCAAACTTCTGCCGGCAGTAATTTTAGGAACATTTTGTTGGCCTAAATAATCTAATTTAATTGGAAAGTAGCAGCTGGTCATATTATCGGTGTTTGTTGTTTTACCGAAAAGTTGACATTTTGGACAATCGCACATGCTAGAAAATCATAGCTGATTTGTGTTTTAATACACAAAATCATATTTTTCAATTATTGTATTCATCAGTGACAAAAGCATTGTGCAAGGATCTGCCTATGTGAACCAGGCCTAACACCAGGACAAGGCCTGATGTAAATGTATACAGTACATTTTAAAGGGATGTATAATACATTTAGGACTAAACTGTATAAAAGGGAAAATAAAAAAATAATTTGTTTGTTCAGTTATTTTTTATTTTTTTAGACATCTTAATGCAAGATCTGAGGGTCTTTTTTGTTTTTAATCAAATTACAGTACCTACAGTGATGGAACACAACATGGTGATAATGTACTACAAAGGTACTAAAATGTATAGATTAGAGCATTTAATGCAAAAATATATTTGCATTAAAGTTTTGAGTTCTGAGTTTCTGTAATATACTGGTATCCAATCCAATCATTATATGCACTGCACAATATTATATTTTAATTAGGTTTAATATACTTTCTCTCTTAGATCTCAGTAATCCAGTGATGCTTAGTCCTGTACTGGCATTCCTGTGTGACATTTGGGCTAAGCTTATCTGATTTTGCCTCTGTCTTGCTTTCCTGCTTTTCATTTGGTCTGTCCTGGAAATCATTTCTCTCCTGCTCTGGCTCAGTTCTCCTCAGTAATATCACTTGTCTCTCCATCACAGCAATCTAAATTGTTAGATATGACTACTGTAATTGTTTTCTCTGTCTGAGTTTCTTCAAAACATACTCTGTTAATTACTTACTTTCCAGTATGATTTAAAACAATCTGAAATTTTCTTCCTACAGCTACTCTTTTCTCTTCAGTGACTTTTCTTTCCATGGTCTGGACTACTGAAAAGCATAGCAAGGAATTTGCAATAGCAGTATAAATAAAGTATCAGCTTAAATACCCTCTAAAGCCGATCATATAATATATGAAGGTGGTATGGTATAGGGGAAAGAAATCTAAACACAGTGGTAATCAAGAAAGCCTGAGAACCATAAAGGGAAACCCACTACTCCTGAAATATCCGGAGGCACTCACTCGGCATTCAACTGGGAAATATGCGGGGGGGGGGGGAATAAGTAATATGGTGTATAAAAACCTTCCAACCATAAAGGTCACATAAAAACATCCTTTATTGAACAATGTAACAATGACATTGATGCCAGTACCCGGGAGAAGAGACTTAATGGTCGGGCTCAATGACGGAACTCTTTAGGACTGGGTGCACTTGAGTATAATGTGCTTGTTTTCCATATGTTTATACCAGCATTCTAGCTACTGCTTTGCAATTTGCTCCACACTCCTTTTGATCTCTAGGTGAGGGTCACCCCGACCCTTGGGATGCAGAGGGGTTGCGCCGATGTGCCCTACATACACACACACAAACTTTATATGCTGCTAGTGACTCGGGGACACTTAAGTTAGATATATTTACAATGGTTCTGGGGACGCCCAGACTTTTCATGTTTTTGTGTGGGTTTTAGGTGGTTACTACTTTTATACATTGTTTAATAAAGGATGTTTTTATGTGACCTTTATTGTTGGAAGGTGTGTTGGGTTATTTCCCTGTTGAATGCAGAGTTAGTGCCTCCAGATATTTCTGGAGTATAGTAGGTTTCCCTTTATGGTTCTCAGGCTTTCCTGATTACCACTGTGTTTAGATAAAGGACTTTGCAATGCACTTACCTTTTAGTCTTCTCTGGGTTACTTAATACAATACACAATGTACTGATTCTTATTCAGCCTTCCCCTCAATGTTCCCTTTAAATTTGTTATTGGTTGTGCAAGCGTTTATATATTATCTTTGCTGGCCAAAATAAGATTTTTTTCACTACATGTTGCAGGTTAAAATTCTATTAAAAGTCTATTTTAACCTGTGTACACAGGCCTGTTGAGTTGTGCGCACAGCTTAGAGGGAACATTTGTTTGGCCTTAAAGGGAAAAAAAACTAAGTACTGTTTAAGAGCCATTCCAAATGGGAATTATAGAGTGTGCAATTTATTTCAATTTTGAAGAGTGAGTACAAACTTGCTTTCTGCTAATCGCACCTAATATTTGGCAACATGTAAGTAACAAAAGGTTGTGGTTATGTTATTTCAGCAGAAAGCAGGCAATTAATCTAAAATCCTTTTATTGTCTTCATAATAAACACATCTGCATATTTTCATAGTCATGTTAATTATTTTGAAGAAGAAAAAATCTCTCTAAATAAATTACTCTTCACCTTTTCTTAAGTAATAAACATTTTGACAGTTCACTGGAAATGAAAATGTTCATGTATTTGATGTCAATACACTGTAAATGTCAGTCAGATGGGTGTGGGTTCAATAACTATTGTCAGAATCAAACAATCTAATACTGTATGTGCCAAACAGTGACTTGTAATATATGTGCCAAACAGAGACTTGTATTATATGCACCAGAGACTTCATATATAAATGCACCAGAGACTTGATATATATGCACCAGAGAATTAATGGGCCAGACACTTTCTTATTATGTTATATATAAGAAAGAAATATTGAAACGTTTGAGTGACATTACAACATATCACCCTCTAGGATATGATGAAACCTTGAAGAATGCTGCATTTTTCCTTCCAAACAGTTTAAAAAATGCGCAACCAGATGGTGGCGCTATATATATGTGTTTTTCCTCTCGCATGGGACTAAATGTGAGCTACAAGATTTTAATGTTTTTCTTAATGGTTTATGTCCTAGAATTGTATTTTTTTTATCCTTGATGTCAAAACCACATTGTTTAAAAAACGTACAAATCAAAATACAATCTTGAGAACAGACAGTTTTCACCCGGAAAGACAGATCCAGGGGCTACCGGTATCCCAATTTGTAACAGTTATGAGGATATGCTCAGACAAGGGGAACTGTGAAGAAAAGCTAAAAGAGATGTGGGAGAAATGTTGTGAAAGGGGCTACAAGAAATGGGTTTTAGAGAAAGCCATTAAAAGAGCAAGAAATATAGTGAGAAAACGGACAAAAAAGATTCCAACACACGTGTTCCATTAGTTACAAAATATAGTGAGATGGGTGGTAAAATAAATTTTTTGTCCACACAGTGGACAAAAAAATTTACATCAAAGGAAGGTTTAACTGCAATACTGATTTTTTTGTATTTACATTATTAAATGTCCATGTTCCCTGTATTATGTGTGCAAAACCATCACCCCTTTTAAGAAGATGTTCGCAACAAACAAATCACATATTAAAGCAGCAAAAGAAAGATTATCTAAAAATGAATTGAAAGGTGATGAAAATCCTGTCGAATTGCATTTTGCACAAAAAAAAATCATCCTGTCAGTTCCTTAAAGGTCATGGTTATTGATCAAATTAAACCCCCCTCCAGAAGGGGAGATAGGGTAAATATCTATTATGTAAAGAAGCCGAATGGATTTATAAGCTACATACAATATCCCCAAAAGGATTGAACACTATGATTATGCACTTTACTTCCTATTTCTACAGATATGAAACTGCTGAAATGAGTACCTTATATAACTGAATTTTATGTATAAGATTATAGTTCTTTAGCTATTTTTTAAGAGATATTTTTAGTCAGACACTGAACACTTTATTTTGGATACACTATGTATTACTGGTTTAATAGTCACATTAGTGCAGTACTATAGAGGTTGTATACATGTATACATGGATAATTTAAACTGTTGTGTGCACTTTATAACTAAGATTGGCACTTTAATATGTTAAAAGGGGTGCGTGACAGATTCACATGAGGGTATATGTATGGCTTTTAGAACTTATTTGCACTTTATCTTTGTCCTGGTGAAGACGACCCAAGTGGTGTTGAAACGTCGATATGTAATAAATTTGAAGTCACTTTGATTATTAACAGTGTGCCCGGGATTTTTTGAAATTTGTTGGGCCAGACACTTGTCATTAATGCACTAAACAGAGACATGTAATATATGCGCCAAACAGAGACTTGTTATTTATGTGCCAAGAACAGACTTGTAATATATGTGCCAAACAGAGACTTTTAGTATATGCACCAGAGGCTTGTATTATATGAGGCAAACAGAGACTTGTAAGATATGTACCAAACAGAGTCTTGTAATATATATGCCAAACAGAGACTTGTAATATATTTGCCAAACAGAGAGTTGTAATATATGTGCCAGAGACTTGTAATATATGCAACAGAAACTTGTAATACATGTGCTAGAGTCTTGTAATATATGCGCTAGAGACTTGTAATATATGCGAAATGTAGAGACTTGTAATTCATGCAACATGAATAGACTTGTAATTTATGCTCCAGAGACTTGTATTTTATAAGCCAAACGGAGACTTGTAATATGTGACAAACAGAGACTTATGCACCAATCACAGATTTCTAATTTATGTGCCAAAAACAGAAGGTAACATATGTGACAGAGACTTGTATTATATGCGTCAAACAGAGACTTATAAGAAATGTACCAGAGACTTGTAATATATGTGGCAAACAGCGACTTGTGATAAATGGGCCAAACCCACACTTGTAATATATGCGCCAAACAGACATGTAATATATGCACCAAACGTATACTTGTAATATATGCACCAAACAGAGACTTAATATATGCTCTAAAGAATTGTAGTATATTCGTGACACACGATGTGTATGAGTGGACGTTTCGGTTGATAATCGTGCCGTGTATGGGCACTTTCTCGGCTGAAATGCCCACACGTTTGAAGATCTGCCTGGCCGGTCGGGCAACGATCCCCGACCGAATGGCCGAGCAATGGCCTATAAATGGCACGATTATCGCCCGAAACGGCCATTCATACACTTCATGTGTCGCGGGTGGGCACCCGTGATCGCACGTGTGTATGAACCTTTAACCTGAAGTGTTGACTATCTGAGTTGACAATAGTGTGATTGTGCAATAGCTGTTAAAATGATACAAAAGGATTGTTGAGATTACAGACTTTTATATTTAGTAAAAACTGTCCTTTTCAGTGCATATATAGGGGAGTGTTAATTCTTTTAACCACTTTTAATCTGAATAAAGGAGTAAAACAGAGGTATATATTAAATTATATGTATTGTAAGTATTGCTGCAAATTCGAACGGTTTGACTAAGTATTTTAAAACACTATCATTAGTCTAATTTTGAATGACGTACTGCAGTGTCACAGAGCTCTTTCTGCCTCTTAAAGTCGTGTTAACCAATTTACGGTTGGTTTGCACAACTTTTGCAATTAAAATTAAAAGAAACATGTTACAATTGATTTTTTGAAATGTTATGGGTTTTAGAAGTGAAATACAAAAATTGCTATAATACACACATTGTATATATATTATTATAACCAAATAACTTATTTGGCTTGACAAAGGCCTCACATACCAGGCCGAAACTTTGCCAGTCTTCACTATGGCCAATTAAAGGCATTTGTTTGACTACAAAATCCCATGAGTGCACTGGATTTGTTCAAGGATTTGTATGTATTTCTCTACTGGTGGCACCGGGGTATTTTATTCTAAAGGAGTTACATATTAGGGGGAGAGTGCCCACATTTTGGACTATACATATATATATATATATATTTATTTTTATTTTTTTCTAGAAATATTTATTTAAAATAATAATTTTTTAATTAGTCACGTAATTATATCAAGAGGACAATCGCCCTTTATTTTTCTTCCTAACAAATACATGTTTATTTGTACATTACAATGTAACTCGAATTGAGTTGCATTTATTGTATCTTGATTCTTCCAGATTTAGACAATAAGAAAGCCCTAAATGAATTTAAAAAAAAAAAGCTTACCAATAAACAAATTAGATTAGATTAAAGTATCTTATAAAACTTTTATAGCGATGTTTAATATCTACACAAATTTATATACCATTATTATTTGTATCATCAAATATCAATGGTTACTATAACTTTATACATGTGTGGTACGTTTTTCAAAACAATAAAAACATTCAATTCTAATAGGTGTAATTCAAAAAAGCTAGATTCTTTGGGAAGTTTTTTTAAAGTCATATCCAACATTCTGTAGATCCTTGATTGAATTGGTTCTGATAGAACCTCCATTTGAAAAACATCATGGTCAGTAACGCAACCATCATCTTTAACATTAGCAAAAATTGTAGGGACATGGCAACACAGCGACTCAATACCTGTCTTCATAGGAAAACAAAAAACACTTTTACACCAGTCTGTGTTGCGAATTCGGTCTCTGTTCTCGTCAGAAGAGTCACTACTATGAGAATCATAATCTGGCTGTCTTCTTTTTTCGGCTCTTTTTCCTCTTCGTGTTGGGTTATTGGCGAAACATTCTTGCGGATGTTTAACTTCAGGCCTATTGTCCAATTCAACCTGTAGATCCTGGAACTGATATAAAAATGTATAAATAAATATATATTTAGTAATTCTGTTTAGTGTGTATGTATAAATGTATTAACATTTTTTGGTAGATAGATTTGAAGTGGACTTGAAGACATATTTAAGAATACCTGGCAAGTGAATATGACAATATGTTAATAATGTACAAAAAATTTATTATACATCATTGTAATAATGTATTATATTATGTTTTTATATTTAATTGTTTAAAATAATATGAAAGCAGTTAGTATGTAAAGTGGACACTACATTGTTTCGTGTTAACCAAACATTATGTGCACTTATCAATCAAAACGAAACATTCACATACACATTAATTCATCCTAGTTTCTTAATTAATTAATTCATCCTACTATTTCTTAAGTATTGTATTCACATTTGATTGTGATAGCATGTGTGAATATATCACAATTCACGCAAATGAAATGTCAATCACATGCTCACACATCACCAATCATGTACATGCAATGTCAATCTCACGCTCACACCACCATTCATGCACATGCAATGTCAATCACATGATCACACATCACCATTCATGCACATGCAATGTCCTTCACATACGCCTACATCACCATTCATGCACATGCAATGACAATCACACATGCATAAATCACCATTCACGCACATGCAATGTGAATCTCACGCTCACACATCACCATTCATGCTCACACATCACCATTCATGCAAATGCAATGTTATTCACACACGCCTACATCACCATTCATGCACATGCAATGACAATCACACATGCATAAATTACCATTCATGCGCATGCAGTATCAATCTCACACTAACACCACCATTCACACACATGCAATGTGAATCTCATGCTCTCACACATCACCATTCACGCTCACACATCACCATTCATGCACATGCAATGTCAATCACATGCTCACTCCACCATTCATGCACATGCAATATCAATCTCACACTCACACATCACCATTCATGCACATGCAATGTCGAGTACATGCTCACACATCACCATTCAATCTCATGCAATGTCAATCAAACGCTCACACATCCCCATTTACGCACATGCAATGTCAAACACGCATACATCACCTTTCACGCACATACAATGTCAATCACACATGCATACATCACCACTGACACACATGTAATGTCAATCACACACGCATACATAACCATTCAAGCACATGCGATGTCAATCACATGCTCACACCACCATTCACGTACATGCAATATCATATATATATGATATTGATTTGGTCAAATATATATATTTGACCAAATCAATGGTGGCAAGTGGTCATTATAATACTGATCCATGTTAAACAAAATTCAGGGAGAAGGCGCGTCCATGTGCACAGGACTCCTGGAATGAACCATGTGCACATACAGTAAAAGGCAGGCCCTCTTCTACAAGGCGGCTCCTTTTAGACTATGCACATCCCTTCTCTGCAAGGTGCGCACCTGTTTGATAAGCCACGTCTCCTCAGCTGCCCCTGTAAAGTTGAGCGACCAATAGAAAAGGCGTGTGACATCACACAAATTCAGAAATTGCATGCAGGGATTGTAGTTTTCAGGAGTGAACAGAAGTGTTAATTGCCAAGATGGCGGCGCCCGAATTAGGAGTTTCTCAAAAGCTTTTAAAATACATGGATAATGTTTTTCATATGTAGAGCTTCATACTTACTAGCAGGGGGTTAAGGTACACCAGGACTAGTTTGTGGAAGTGTATTAAATGGGACCGCAGTTCTCCTTTAAGCAATCATCATCTGACAGATGACGAATATAGCCTACTGATTAAAGAACACACTAAAGAATAGTAAAGAATCTATTGAAGGGAGAAAAAGAAGCATTGAGATCCCTTAGAGAAGATCATAAATTGGTCCTGTGGAGTGCTCTGTTCCTGATAACGTTGTGCATCTACGGATGTAACCCGGGATGATGTTATACTGACAGGAGTGCAGCTTCAACCACTTTGCCTTTTTATTGGTTAGGAGAACTGTAGCTAATTTATCTTAGTTATATATTAATATTTAATGTCATCATGTCCCATGATTATGTGTTCTTATGAATATTATTATTTATATCATTATCTATTAAAAGATATGATGCTGCTTACAGCTTACGTGTGGGGGAGGTCCTGCTACAGGAAATTCAGCACAGAGCCAACAAATTAAGGGGGATAGACAGAAATAAAGACCACCACAATTTTTTCAAGATACAGCTACCCACTAACAGCAAGTTGGATAGACGGTATACTTATCCTTTAAACTGTAATAATCTATTGCTCTATTTGTTATATCCCATAATTACACCTTATAAGAAATAAAAATGTAACTTTTTATTAAAAAATAATTAAAACTCATTTTCTCATTAAGGAAATACAGACATTAGTAATAAAAAATGACAAAAGTAAGTAATTTTTAATGGTACACCATAATTACATATGTTTTATACCTTACCTAGTCCATTGTATTTAATAAACACTTTTAAGATAATATCATACAAACTAACCTCCTATATTTTCTAATCCTTACATTACATTTAATTTTTGTA
Source organism: Hymenochirus boettgeri (assembly GCA_019447015.1). Taxonomy (NCBI): domain Eukaryota; kingdom Metazoa; phylum Chordata; class Amphibia; order Anura; family Pipidae; genus Hymenochirus; species Hymenochirus boettgeri. The sequence continues at coordinate 219,266,683 of CM033470.1, read as the reverse complement.
AACTGAGTAATAAGTAATAATTTCTTGATCTTTACCATTTTTATTAAAAATAACTTTTTTTTAAGGAATTGGAAACTTAACATAACAGTAAATGAAACAAATTGATATTGTCTGTAGTAGAATTAGAACTTATTTTAAACGTTGATTAGAAAATGAAATTAGCACACTAGAAAAGAATAAGCCTTAAACTAAAACCCACAATTCCTCTGGTCTTTTCCTTTTTTATGCCCTATAATTACATGTTTTTTTTGGCTTAAAGTTAATCATTTTAAGGGTTTTCTTGTTTTTCTTAAAGAATGCAAACAAATATTCAACACATTGACAAAGTAAGTAAAAAATAAGATAGGTAATGTCTAATAAAATTTAACTTTAATACTTTAAATGTTGTTTAGAAAATTAGATTAGCACTCTAGAAATGAATAAAGGATGAATGATGTCGTGTGTGTATGTGTTCGAGCAAACGCATACACACATACAATTATCATCCAAAATTGCCGGTCGTTGCATGTGTGTGCACATTCGGCCTATCACTCAGTCTATATTATGACAGAGACAGGGGTATTTTGTGCAAGTACGAATTATACGTATAACCGTAAGCTAGAGATAGAAGAGCTATTAGCCAATTGAATACAAGCTACAAAGAAAGACTAAACTATGCCCATTACTGTATTTGCTATGCTGAAAATGTACCTTCTTCTGAGTATGAATATGAAAATCCCTCTCTTTCCTTAAGGAAACACAAACCCCGGTAATCCTAAAAGCAAAGTAAAAACAATTTTTTTGCAGTATGTACTATATATATTTAAACTATATTTAAGGTTTATAAAGGCTAAAGTATATTCTAAAACTACTGAATAGAATGTTATTCTAAAAAAATTGATTTCAAATCTTTTTTTTATTAAGAAACGTCAAATACAGAATCTTCCAAAAAATATATTGGTAAGCAGAAATAAAGGTTCATACTGGTAACAGTAGTAAGATGTATATTTTGATTTAAAACATGTATAGATATTTGGATTTTCACCCACACTAGAAATTAATATTGGTTCCTCTAAGTGTGTGGTCTAGTAGTAGAAGAGTTAAACGTTAAACTAAGCTGGATGACTGAACTCAAGTAGACATCTTGTAATAAGAATGTTTAATGGCTCAGTCTTTCTCTAACTTATTCCCTACTGGAGCCCACACCTTAGAATAGGTTCATACCAATGACAAATAATGATAATATCATTTTTTTCTTAAGAAATTCCAGATACTGGACCTTTCTGAAGATGATGAAGTAAGTAGAATGAAAGACAGGTTTATACCATTAACAGCAATTAAGGTGTTTTACACTAGGAAAAAATATTACCTGAAACCTGACATCGCTGTGTGGGTTACTTCCCACTAATGGGATCTGAGAATAATTTAGTTCAGTTTCAATACATAGAAAAGCAGAACTTTATTTTGTTCTAAATAGTACTGAATGGATTGTTTTCCGAAAAAATCTGATGAAATTATTTTTCTTTTTAAGGACTTTCAGATTCCGGACATTCTGGAAGATTACCAAGTAAGTAGATAAGGATGATAGGTTTATACCAATAATAACAATTTCAATTGTATTTTGCTTTGAAAGATACACAGAAACCTACAATTGCTCCCACAGTAGTACTTTATGTAGAATGTGAAATCACCCTGGGCTTTTCATTCCCCACTACAGGGACCTGGGTATAATTTTGCTCCATTTAAATAGAGATAAAAGCTAAAATAAATGTTATTGTTAACTAGACATTAAGCCCGCTACAATAACGGGTGCTAGAAGCACAGAGTGCCCCCTTAGTGTCCATAGGCCATAGTCCTCCTCTATGTCCCAAAGCCAGAGTACCCTCTTAGTGTCCCAAGGCCAGAGTCCCCCCTCTGTCCAAGGCCAGGGGCCCCCTCTGTCTCAAATCCAGCCCCCCCTATGTCCCAAATCCAGGGCTCCCCCTCTGTACCAAATCCAGGACCCCCTCTGTCCCAAATCCAGGGCCCCCATCTGTCCCGAATCCAGGGCCCCCCATCTGTCCCAAATCCAGGGGCCCCTCTGTCCCAAATCCAGGGGCCCCTGTCCCAAGCAACCTTACCTGCAGTCTGTTTAATTGCTGTTCTCCCTCCGTGTGTTTCCTGTGTTTCTCCCTCTAGTGGTGCGTCAATAGGAACTGCAGAGACTCTCCCTCTAGTGGTGAGTCAATAGGAACTGCAGATACTCTCCCTCTAGTGGTGAGTCAATAGGAACTGCAGAGACTCTCCCTCTAGTGGTGAGTCCATAGGAACTGCAGTGACGCACACACGGACACAGGGACGCACACTTAGGTTTTTATTATATATGATACTACTGAATAGAATGTATTTTTTTTAAAAAAATTATTTCACATCTTTTTTTTTTTAGAAACATCAAATACGGAATCTTCCAGAAAATGTATGTAAAAAGAAAGGTTCATATTGGTAATAGTAATTACATGTATATTTTGATTTAAAATATTAATAGACATTTTGGATTTTCACCCACACTAGAAATCAATATTGTTATACATTGTAGTAAGTGTTAAAAGGTTATTTAGAAATTAAACTAAGCTGGATGACTGAACTCAAGTAGACATCCTGTAATAAGAATGTTTAATGGTTCAGCCTTTCTCTAACTTATTCCCTACTGGAGCGCACACCTTGGTGTAGGTTCATACAGTTGTGTTCAAAATTATTCAACCCCCAATGCTGTAAAGTTTTAGGGAATTCCGTGTACATTTGTAATTGTGTTTAGAATGAAATCTTACAAGGACTTTTTAAAAAACCAACTGCAACTAAAATTACAATTGTTTTTGTAATACAGTATTAAATGTTTTTTATGTGATTTCTTCATTGACACAATTATTCAACCCCTTAAAGACCACTCTTATTATTCCAAGTGTTTTCGATCAGGTATTGAAAACAATTGTGGATGTCATCGAGCAGCAATCAAGCATAATAAGCACCAATTAGGCGGATTTCAAATGACTGTGATACTTAGCTCCTTCTAGACATTTACTGGTGTGTTTACAAACATGGTGAAGTCAAGAGAATGGTCCAGGAAGACAAGAGAAGTGGTGATTTCTCTTCACAGGAAGGGCAATGACTATAAGAAGATTGCAAAGATGTTAAACATACCAAGAGACACCATAGGAAGCATCATTTGCAAATTCAAGGCAAAGGGCACTGTTGAAACGCTACCTGGTCGTGACAGAAAGAAGATGCTGACTTCAACTGCTGTGCGCTACCTGAAGAGCAATGTGGAGAAAAGTCCCAGTGTGACTGCTGAGGAAATGAAAAAAGATTTGTGTGATGCGGGTACTGAAGTTTCAGCTCAGACAATAAGGCGCACACTGCGTAATGAAGGCCTCTATGCCATAACTCCCAGGCGCACCCCCTTGCTGTCTCCAAAGAATAAGAAGAGTCGACTGTAGTATGCCAAAAGTCATGAGGACAAACCACAAAAGTGTTCTGTGGACTGATGAAACAAAATTAGAACAGTTTGGACCCATGGATCAACACTATGTTTGGAGGAGGAAGAACAAGGCCTATGAAGAAAAGAACACCTTGCCTACTGTGAAGCATGGCGGGGGGTCAATCATGCTTTGGGGCTGTTTTGCTTCTGCAGGTACAGGGAAGCTTCAGCATGTGCAAGGTACCATGAATTCTCTTCAGTACCAGGAGATATTGAAAAAAAATGTGATGTAGTACATCACAAACCTGAGGCTTGGGAGACGTTGGACCTTTCAACAGGATAATGATCCCAAGCATACCTCCAAGTCCACTAGAGCATGGTTGCAGATTAAAGGCTGAAATATTTTGAAGTGGCCATCGCAGTCACCAGACTTAAATCCGATTGAGAACCTCTGGTGGGACTTATAGAAAGCAGTTGCAGCGCGCAAGCCTAAGAATGTGTCTGAACTGGAGGCTTTTGCCCATGAAGAATGGGCTAAGATACCCGTAGATCGCTGCAAGACACTTGTGTCAAGCTAGGCTTCACATTTAAAAGCTGTAATAACTGAAAAATTATGTTGTACTAAGTACTAAGAATGAATGTCACTTTGGGGTTGAATAAAACTGATAATGATGTGAGCACAGAAAATACACTTGTGGTTATTTCATTATAAATGTTATGTTATATTTGTCTGACTTACAAGTGTCTCTTTGATTTAATTGTAAACAAGATGACTGAAATGGTCGAAATCAATGTCAAACTGGCCAAAACACTCAATTTCAGTGGGGGTTGAATAATTTTGAACACAAATGTACCAATGACAATTCCTTTTTTTAAAATTAAAAATTCCAGATACAAAATTCCAGCTACAGTAAGCTCCCCGAAGATGATAAAGTAAGTAGAATGAACAACAATCATTAACAACAATTTAAGTTTTTTTTACGCATGGAAATAATATTACGTAAAACTTAGAAAAGCACTATTGTTTAACCGAGAGGCCCCATGTTGGACTCTTAAATTGTACGTATGCTTTTACCAGCGATGTTCCCCAAGTCATGCCCTGTTATACCAAGAGCTGGAGTCAATCTTAACATTTACTGTATATGTTGCTATATTGCTTATGGGGCTTGGGCCTTTTTATCTCTGTAGGGCAGTTTAATTTACATTTCCTTAGGTTGCAGCCCCATTAGCAGAGCAGAGAAGAATGCACAATCGCAATGACACTCAATGTGCTGTGCTTCTGGAAATTTTTTATTATTGTAATAATAATTCTAACATTATCTGTAATATCAACAAATTTCAAAATGAACGATACATTCTAGGGTAAGCGAACGATACATTATAGGGTTAGTGAACGGCCCGTAAATTAACTATCGAATTTACAATAACTATCGAAAATATAGCCACAAGTCCGGAAAAAAGAAATAGTTTGAATAGTTACAGTTAGTCCGAACTCATAGGGGGAGATGCAATATATTTTGCTATTGCAACCTATGTGCACTTGTTTCCACAATTTATTAACCATTTTGCGACCGTTAATACATTGCGAAAATTCTAGTGGTATGTTGCGACCTTTTGCGCATATTTTAAAGATATCATTGAAGAGGCGTTAATTGTCACGCAAAAAACTAGTACAAAAAACGCCGCAAAATTTATTGCATCACTTTGCACTGCGCAAATAAAAAAAAATTGTGACATGGTGCAGGCAGTGCAAAACCTTTGCCAACACGCTAGCGTACATAGGTTAGCGCTTAATTTTTCGTTAGCGTGGGATATTGCATCTCCCTGCTAAAGTCCATCTCTAGTGGCAACACTAAACCCTAAATAGAACATCAGAAACTGTCTGTGTATAATAAAGAAAATCATAGTGTAAACACTGACCCCCTAAATAGAACATCAGAATCTGTCTGTCTATTTAGACACATCTGTCTTTTTTTTTGTCTGTTTTGATAACTTAACTTTGATTAGAATTTGGACTTTGGATCCATACACACCACTTTGGATATGAATTATACCCACTGGACTGAACTCATCTGATTGGACAATTTGCTCTACACAGGCAGGGCATGGATTGGGGTGGGATTTGTGTGGTCTATTCATTGTGTTCCACTTATATTCATTATCTGATGAAGGGAGGCTAGTTCCCCCGAAATATTACATTTGTAGTGTTTTCACTTTAATAAATGGGTTAAGGACCCTTTTTTCGCAATATTTGTGTGTGCGGTTCCTAATTTGCTGTTTGGGCTCATAAGGGATGTGGCAGGACGTCCAGGATAACAGCACCACTAAAAAACTCTGGAGCACATGCTAGTGCATAGGGAGTGCATTTTCTTTTTACTTTGGACTCTTATCTGCAATGCACCCCTGAAGGATCGGACATTATATCCATTGCAGACATCAGTGGAACAACTACCAGATGTGCTACACCATTCTCTTATACAGAGGAGGAACGAATAACTATTCTGAATCTCTCTTCACAAGATGTCACTATATTCAGTGAAGCTTTCAATACCAAAACTTTAGAGAAGAATTTTGAATTTCAAACCAAGAAGGAGGTTAACCTTACCTTACACCAATCCACGCTAGCAGAGCATGTGCGTGTGGCAAGGATACCAAGAGGCCTATGTATAACACTGGAACCAATATACTGCAGAGAAAACAAGAAATATAGATCAAAGCGGAACTAAATACTTGATTGTTGCAGCTTGGACTTGATGACATTAACTATACAGACATTGCATCAGGAGATCGCTGAAACAGCACAGGAGAACTACAGACTGATCTAAAGAAAGCCATACCAACTGATCGTTTCAGTGTATTTAAATCCAAATTGGATGCTGAAATTGAAAGACTGAAAGATAACCTAATACAGAAGAAACTAAAAAATTTCCGTAGAGACACCAAAGATTACCAGGAAGATTAGGTCTACTCCTGGGCGGCAGAGAGACGGAGGTTCTCGGGTAACAACAATAAGGGACACCGGGAGCGACGCGGAAGAAGACAAGGAGGGGAGGGCATCTGTGGCAGCTGGGCATAATAAAGCGGATTACAATTAAGAGGCATACAGGCAGATGGGTAATGTCCAACATTACAAAATATTACACACTGATCCTACCAGCACCCTTAAATTTTTTTTTTACATATTTGTTGGAAGAAGCAGTATTTGATGGTGTATTACCCCTGAAATAAAAGTATTATTACAAAAGGAATACCCACGCATACCTATATTTAATCTCTTGCCCAAAGTACACAAGTCCCTAATAAACCCTCCAGGGAGACTGATCATATGAGGTGTCAATTTATTATTATAACCCCTAGCAGGATATGTGGACACTTCTATACAAGATATACAGTAGTAAAAATCTAGACACATGCTTGGAGGACACTACTGATTTTCTCAAACATTTACAGGTACTTAAAATTCCTGAGGATATGGTCAAACTACAGTATGTACTATTGTATTGATGTGCGGGACCTGTACACCTCAATACCACATGAGGAAGGAGTAGAAGTGTTAGAGAGTATCTGGTACAGAGTAATATACACTCAAGAGAAATCACTTTCAGATGCAATTGTTTGGAGATGGTTTTAAAAAGAATTATGTCAGGTTTGACACTCAATACTATTTATAAGTACAAGGTACAAGCATGGGCACCAATATGGCTCCCACCTATGCAAATATTTTAATGCATCAGTTTGAATATGCAAATGTATTATCTCATCCTGTGTACAGCCACAAGGTAGTCAAATAGTTAAGGTTTGTGGATGACATCTTTATGGTATGGAAAGGAACTGATTTGGAATTAACAGGATTTTTTACTTACCTGAATTCAGTACATGATAAGATCAAATTTACATTTGAATATGATCTTAATACAATACATTATCTGGACGTGGAAGTTAATTTGAATAATAAGGAAATACATACTGACCTGTATACTAAACCGACAGACAGAAACACTCTATTATTATATTCTAGCTTCCACCCCAGAAACCTATTCAAAGGTATACCTAGGTGACAACTTTTAAGAAAGAATCTAATGATTAGAGATGGACGCAAAACCGAACTCGAACTCAAAACCGAACTCGAACTCAAACTATTCAAACTAGTTTGTTTTTCTGGACTCGTGGCTGTATTTTCGATAATTATCATAAATTCGATAATTATCGAATTTACGGGCCGTTCGCTAACCCTAGAATGTATCTTTCTCTAACCATCAAAAGAATAATTGTTTTCAGTAACCGTCGAATGTATGGATCATTTTTGCTAACCCTCGAATGTAGCCTTCGGTTTTCAGTAACCCTCTAAAGTATATTCGTATGTTTCCTACTGATTTAACTATAGTGTACTCTATATTTGGTGTTGCCTTCAGAGACTAGTGTCTAGCAATTCCAGTTGACCCAGTTGAGCTGGGATTCTCAACCTGGGGGTTGACTGCAACTTCTATTACTGCTTTGTGCTATTAAAAAGTGCTTGTAGGGGAATGCTGGGAGTTATTTTTACACATTAGGGGCCATATTCATAAAGGCGTGGTATTGCTTTTTAGTGCTTGGTTTAATGATCGTTAAAATGATCGTTAATTTCGGATCATTTTAACGGTTAGTAATTTAAAATATTTAGCATAAATTACAGATAACAATTATAAAATACCGATATGGTTTGGTCGTGAATGTATGATCGTGCCTGTACATTTACGGCCGATGTTGTACAGTACCAGAACACGCAGTATCACTAAATTGTGTTACCACGCATTCTTATATGTGGCCCTTTTTTCTTTTCTCAAATTAAAACCAGGGGATTTTTTTTTACAGAAAGTTCAAAGTGGGATTCTTAATGTCAACTAGTCTGTCAATTTTTGAGCTACCAAACTTTATTATAAATATATATTTTATACAAATGAATCTTTTTAAAAAGAATGCTAATCACTTTTTTTATGCCGAGAGGAGAAATAACTAGAAATAAAAAGAACATATTACAAGTATTTTATATAGAATAACATTTGTTTTAAGTTAATAAATCAGAATTACCAATGTAATACCTAATTTGCAGTTTATACTTTGCCCCTCGAGACCTAAAAGCACCAAGCATCTTGGTCAGAGGAGATGGTCAAGTAAAAATCGGTAAGTCAAATTTAGCAGCTTAATGAACAGATTAATGATTTAATTTATACTCTATCAAACTAACCCTTACTTATCAAGCAATTAAGCCACCATTTCAATTACAATAGCTAGATTATCTATGTAATTAATCAATTGGTGAAAAAATTAGCATTTTGTACAATGTGTCATTTTAGCAGATTTCGGTTTAGCCAAGCAGTTTAAAGGACCAGAAGACACAACTAGAGAATATGTTGGTAATGTAGCACCAGAAACAGTCGTCTGCTGCTTTGAAAAAAACAAAGGATATAATGTAAGGGTAAGTTCTCAATTTAATTACAATGCCTCATAGGACATCTTTACTCCTATTTTTATATAGGTAGGCGAAGATATTGGATTGGAAATTCTGTGTGGGACCTGTACACCTCAATACCACATGAGGAAGGAGTAGAACGTGTTAGAGAGTATCTGGTACAGAGTAATATACACTCAAGAGAAATCACTTTCATATGCAATTGTTTGGAGAAGGTTTTAAAAAATAATTATTTCAGGTTTGACACTCAATACTATTTACAAGGTACAAGCATTCAAAATGTATGAATTTAATTTTATTACTAATAATGTGTGGATAAAATAAGGGAGCAGAAAGGAAAATGTAATTTTCTTTTTGTTAAATTTAAGGACTGTCTTACCTATTAATAGTACTAGAGGTAAGGACCGTGGAATACTTTCATAAAGTTTCCATCACCGCTTTGGTCCTGTTCTGGCTTGTCTATGCAGTCCACAATATAGCCAATGGAAGGCACACTTCACATTGACTATATCGCGAATTGTCACTCACAGGTTATATATAGTTATAGTATATGTATAATATATGGTAGCTCAATGAATCCTGAGGTTCCACACAGTAACTTAAGTATAGTTCAGAACAACCAGTAAAAAAACTCACCCACTTAATAACAATTTGATAACGGACACTGATTCATCTACAGATTACTCTTCCAATCACTCCAATGACTTTAAAGCATGAGGATGATAGAAGTCTCAATTACATTCCAGATACATGAATGTGATTTATCAATATCTTAAGTTATTAACTTGAAGTATTTACAATGTTAATCTTGTTAATACTTAAGATTATCTGTGATCCACTATATGCAGTTATAGCATGACTGGAGTAGAATAGACTGTCCAGAAAAGACACCAACTGTCTGCCATGATGTACAATGCTGTTTTGACACCTTACCCTGGGCATGTGAAGGTTCTCATTCATCCAGGTCATGGTATATCTGTTGTATTCAATTAGATCAACTGGACTTGAAATGTAGTTCTTGAAGACGTTTCGCTAGTCATCTGACTGGCTTTCTCAATTCAGAATGAGAAAGCCAGTCAGATGACTAGCGAAACGTTTTCAAGAACTACATTTCAAGTCCAGTTGATCTAATTGAATACAACAGACTTACCCTGGGCAGTTTCTGCATTCAGAAGGTCCCTAACACCTGGCTATGATATGCTAATTGGGACTTTCCAGGGTACATAATTGCCAACAGATTCTTGTACGACTCATTCTGAATTGAGAAAGCCAGTCGGAGGACTAGCGAGTCGTCTTCAAGAACTAAATTTTAAGTCCATTTGATTTAACTGAATACAACAGATACTGTATAATCTTTTATATAATACCAAATAAAAAAAAATTACATAATGCTTTGATTTTTCTGTCATTAAGTTACCTAAAGATCTAAAACATATTTATACACTATCTGCGCCATACAGGAGGTATTTTCCCAATCCTATGAATGATAGTCACAAAGCTGGCATCTAAACTCTACACCAAGACCAAGACCATTTCCCTAGTATGCAGATTATGGGGAAGATTCAATATTGGTTAAATCTGTGTAAAACCCATGTTAACCCAAAGTAATATCGGGATTACTTGTGTTAGCACAAATCTTGTATGGGGACTTAAATGCAGCGCAAATGGAGCTTCTTACCTTTACATGACCCCACAATGCAATACCAGACATAATCTCATATTGTATCGCGGGTTTGTGCAAAGGTAAGTAGCATGCTCATTTTATATTGAATCTCCCCATATGTTTTTCTCTTATTTTTAAAGGGATTGTAAAATATCCAGAACCTTATTGCCAATATAATAATAATTCCAGAACTCCATTTATTTAATACTACTATGTATTATACACAAATTAGAAGTCAAGTAATCCCCTGTGTTTCTTCAATACTGTAGTAATAAAAAAAAAATCATTCAGAGGTTATAGCAAATCATAGGCCCACCACAATATCCACAATGTCCTTATTGCAATCTTGTTAAAACAGAATTGTTTAAATTAATCAATCGTAAAACCACAGGTTAGATTCTTTGCTAAATGTAATTCTTTACATCAATTGAGCTGTTTTAAGGACCTGTGAAATTCTTGTACTATTGAAATTTTCCGACCTGACCAATCAAGGTTTAATCAATTTTCCACTCAATCATTTTTGGTCATTCAAATGCAAAAAAGAATAATTTTTTAAAGCCAAGGTTTAAAGGGCATGTTCACCCGTAAAAAAAAAAAAATGGACAATTGTCAGTTACCTGCCCCCAACTTCAACAGATCTATTTTGCACTTAGTAAGCTGGCCCCTAATTATTTGCATTCAATCTAGCATGTGATTGCTGACAACACAACCAATGAATCACTGCTGTTTTGCAAATGCTCAAGCACATAAAAAGCTCATTGAGCAGAGGGAGGAGGCAGACACCTTTGTCAGAAAGGAACAGAACTTATAATAAATATCTGGTTACAAATGGAGCAGCCACTCCAAGGTACCTATGTTTGTTTCAGATGAGAGTGGGTTGTCCATTTACAATCTGAGGCACAGAATCTAAAGGGGAAACTTGCAAACATTGGAGGGCTTGGAGTGCAGTTTTTTTTTTGTTTTTTTTTTTATACAAAAAATAGATTTGTAAGAGTCACCAGATTTGCCATGTTAGGTAAAAAAGCAGAGGAGGATAGCTCAGAAGTATGTATGTATTTATATTTATATATAAATAGATCATGTTTCTATGTAGAGGTGAGTAAAATTCTAGCATATCAGTGAATGCAGTAAATTTGTAATTGGCGAAAGCTTTTGATACTGAGTGACATAGGTGACTTGCAACAATGTGGATAATTTTTATTTCAAAGTGATAATAGCCTTTCCCTTTTCAGGGTTTTGAAATGATCTATGCTCCAAACGGGCCTCATGGTAGTGTAACTATCCCTTAGATGTCATTTCTATAACCCCCTAATCAAACCGACCATTTCAAAACCCTAACATCTGGAGCACAGTTCTATTTAAGGACCGCTGAGCCGGTATATGCTGTATATACTGTGTATTGGATGGACATTTTTTTTTCTTTTATTAAGGAGGATTACATGTGTACATTTCTCTTTTTTTGTACTGAGCAGCAAATAAATTGTTTCTTTTCTAGATTATTCTTTTTGTCTTTGGCAAAATTCAATACAATAAAGGACAGCAATCCTACAATGTAATGACTCAATAAACATTTTTATTCCTTTTTGGAGATGTATTGTTAAAACAAAATACCCAACCTTCTAAACAAATAAAATTGGAGTGAAAATGAATCTAGAGTTAATACACATTTTTTTGAAAATAGTTAGAATGTATGAACCATAAAAATAAGAGATGTACGATGGTAAAAATATTTTGTTTGTGATAACAAAAAGAGAGACTGGTTAAAAGACAGACAATGCATCCTGGCACATATACAGAGTGATATTGAATGAATGGCCCCAGTACTGACACATCCATATCAACAATAAAACAAGTTTAGACTGTTTAAAATCTATGAGCAGTTGAACATGAACAGCAATAATAATTTTAATATACATAATAATGTTTTTTATAAACATATATAGTAGTTTTTACCACAGCTTCATAGGACACTGAGTATACTGGTAATAACCAACCCTAGGAATCTAAAGTACTTCTACAATTTTAGCTCTCTTTAGAAAAATGACTTTAGTTCTCCTTTAAAATGTTATTCTGCACTAACAGTGTGAAATCAATTTCCATTTAAGATTTCACCTTAACATTACCTCAACCCCCCGTCTGAGCCTGGCAAACAAGATATAAACAGGAAATCATTTTTAAAAAAAGAGCATTTTTACTGCATCATAGACAAACCCAACCCCTTATAATGCAAACATTGGAGAGCCACAGAAACAGTAAATAAATGATCTAAAGTGTTATTTAAATAAAATTAATAGTGTAAAAGATTTACGTTAGGATGCCACTTTTTTGTGGACCCTTTCAGACAAAATTAAGCACAGAAAGAATATTGTAAGGTAAGGAAGTATCTAAATGCCTTGATCCTTTTTAATGTTTAGGTTAAGTTTCAGAGGCAGGAAGCAGGACAGATTACACACAGGGACAATTGACCATTTTCATTGTTTATAAACTTATCATGTCTCTATTTATTTTCATCATAGAATAAACATTCATAGCAATAATATTGTTTTTATTTGCAGTGCTTTTTTAGGGCACAAAATATCTTTCTTCTTCATACAGTGAACAATCTGTAAAAGACTGAGTAGTAAAGATATAAAGAATTCTGTTTTCTTCCAGAAGAATGCCACACATAACTGCCATTATATACAGAATGAGAATTCATAAGTTAATCAGCACTGATTTGTGTTTACAATGCAATCAACTGAAAAGTATTTTTGTCCGTGTTCAGGATTAATTGTATTCAAACGGATTCAAATGATATTCTTCAGAGTGCTAATAACAAGATAAAATAAAAAAAAGTGTAAGCCTGAACCTAGTGTAATTTTTCAAATATTTTGTCATAGGAAATACACACATTAATATTAAAAATTGCCATATCGTATAAACCTTCAATAATGCCTTACCAACCTGCAGTAATACAAAAAGATAACCCTGTGTATGCAATTATGTGGGGGTGTTTGTGTAAGTTCACTTAATATCAGCTCAAATAAGAAATTAAAAATTGTCAAGGCGGTACTTATTATAACAACAACCATATTAATAGAAAAAAACAATCATATTGGGACATTTATTTGTGTTAAATAAAGGGCACGTGCAAACATAAGATTTAATTTCTTAATTTTATTGGCAGAATTCATAAAACATGTGTAAATGAGAGATGCCCAAACCCACTGTGGTATTTTTTATTTTGCCGACTTTGTTTTAGAGTTGCAGTTTTGATTTACATGTTTTGCATTTACTTCCTTTATCTTCATTGTACCATTTTGCCTCTCTACTTAAAGTCATTTTTAAATATTAACAGGATTATTCAAGAAAAGTTCTTATCGTTAAAAATGGTGCTAATTTTGCCCCAACCAATCAGATGTTAGCTTTCAAATGTTAAATAATATCTGATTGGTTGGGGCAAAATTAGCACCATTTTAACCGATAAGAATTTTTATTGAATCTCCCTGTTAATGTACAGATAGATATTTTTATGGCCTAGTAGACTTATTTAGGTTAATGTGTTTTAAAAAAATAAAATTACTACTGTATAATTATGGTGGACTTATTTGACAGTTTTCATAATTTATTTTGTATCATTAAAATTTCTGTAGAAAAATCTTTTAATTATATTGTAGTATAATTGTCTAGTAATGCATATGAACTGTACATTTACTAGACAAATACAATTTGTATTGCAATAGTAAAGATCCCTAATATACTGTTAAAAACAAGAATTCTACCTCAACTTGTAAATTTGGGTTGTTCTACATGCAATTATTCTAATGACTTTCCATTAACTATGCACATACATTTGTATGGCATTAGTAATGTTTCCAAATATACTGTTAAAAACAGGAATTCTACCTAAACTTGTAGCTCTACACACAATGGTTTACATACCCTTTGAAGAATTTATGAGTCTTCCATTTATCTCCAACATACAAAAGGATAACTGCCAGCACAGTTTACTTTTAAAAACAAGTTTTAATACCAATAGGGTGTTGGTATCACACTTCTTTTAAAATATGTAAGCTTAACCTTTCTCTATGTATCTGTATGCTACCAACCAAACTAAATTGTAAGATCTATGAGGTGGGGATATCTATCCTTATGTTGCACGGTTCAAGCACTTGTATACTCATTAATGCACATACCTATTGATATATTTATGCATTTATTTTTAATTTTTGCCCCCCTTGTATGTCTTTTTTTAGTAATAATAATTATGATCGTATATTTTATAATATTTAATATTTTGTATGTGACCTTTGTATTTTTGCAAGTATTGGTTGGTGTAACAGCTATGCATTCCAAGGGACCTTTGTATGTCACACATGCGTGTTTCTTGCTAATTTGAAATCTGAGGTGCAGAACCTAAAAGGGAAACTTGCTGCATTGCAGGGCTCGCCAAACCTGGGGGGGGGTGAATATACTGGCTAGGAACAGTAAACTGGAGGGTGGAAATGGGGCAAATAGGGTGGAGAAGAAAGATAGGGTCACCAGGGGAAGTGAGGGTTGGAAGAGTAGGGTCGCTTCTTCCCAGCTAGTCCATCCCAACAGATTTACCATCTTAGGAGATAAAGCCAAGGAGGGCAGCTCAGAAGTAACATGTTCGGAGCAGGCCCTTAAGCACCCAGGGAACCATCTCTAATACAAGAGGGGAAGAGATTTTAAAATAGGATTAGGGGATGGTAATGTCAATCTTACTGGGATAGATAGCAGAGAGGTTTAGCAGGGTGTAGATGGGATAGCGGTGGGAGGAAAGTGGGGGCTAGTATAGAGTATGTGTACTGTATGTGTATTAAACTGTGTATATAAATTACAGGATCATAATCTAAAATGCATGTTTGCAAATGCAAGAAGCCTGGAGTAGTGGAACTTTTAAGACAGAAAAGTGTGATTGGTTCCTAAATTTGCTACATGGACATTTGCTTTAACAGGTGGTTGAAGTTCCTACTAAAAAAGGTGTTCTGTTGGATCTGGTAATATCTAACAACACAGAGCATATTCTAGGTATGGAGGTAACTGGAACATTTTGGGAATAGTGACCATGAAATATTGTCATTTAATATATGTTACCGTATCAAAAGAAAAAGTGTGCTGGGTTAAGAAGGACTTTTAATTTTAGGAAAGCAAATTTTCCGTGGATAAAAAAGCAATAAAATATATAAATAGCATATATACAGAAGTGGACTGTTTGTAAAGGAGTTTTAAACCATTTCACATATAAATTCATATTGTTACAGCTCGTTATTTTACGATAACGACAGTGCAGTTTACCACCAGCATTATTGTAAAATAACAATTGGTAACTATTGGTTTTTTTTACGATAAAGCCTGCATCCCTTTAGTAATCTGTAGGGATGCTGGTGTTATTGTAAAAAAAACAATCATTACATGCTGAGAAGGTTTACTCCTTCTTTTCAAGCTTTATAAGCTCCTACAGCCACAGAAGAGGCAGCTTGGGAAGCAGGTATAAGTCATTGGTCGTGACATTGCTACCACTGTGCTCAACAGAAGGACTGGAAGAAGATAACTAAAGGCAAAAACGATCAAAAAGGGATAGAGTATTGCAGTTTTCAGGGTCCTGCTGCAAGATATGGACTTGGGAGTGGACTAGCCCTTTAAACATTAACAATGTATCATTATAAACACTACAGGTTGTAATAACACTGCGGATCCTTGCTGACCATGTCAGCATTTTATAGTGCTGTCATCAATTACTATTGATCACTATTTTTACTTTATGGCCATTAAAAAAAAATTTTATGACCATGTCATAAAAATATTGATGTGGACATGACACCAAATAACAATACTGTCATATCAATATTTTGTGCCATAGTATTTTTTTTTTTTACAACTTGATGTAAAATACGAATGCTTTTGTAAATTACAGACACTGAACACTAAATTACTACCACAGTAAAGGAAGAATTTTGTTATACGCTTAAATATTTGACCATGTGTGCCATGAAACCTTTCTGGTATGGAGAAATGTATGGGGTTTACTGGCAAAACCATAATTGTTTAAAGTGTATGTATACTGAAAAAATACTTTGTGTCATCATAATCTATAAATAAATATGTTTAAGTAGCACTTACTCTGCTTTGTGTGTGTTGCTACATGCCTTTAATAAAGTACTTTTTTTGCTCAGGCTCTGACCTGACTATTTTCCCCCACACTAACTGTCAATACTGCATACAGTATACAGCACACCAACCGTCAAACCATTCCAGCTACAGCAAAACATCTTACAGAAATGCTAAAATGTAAGATGTTTCAGATTGGATATCTAAAGAAATAGATGGAAAATCAACAAAAAAAATATACAGTGAGAGTTGGGATGAATTATAGTTTCCACTAACGTGCAATTAAAAAAAACTAATTTGCCAGTGTACATACCCTTTAAATATAACTAAAAGGAATAAACAGTTTATAAAGATGTCTTTCAGAAAGCAAAATATTTTTTTTTTTACAAATTGATCATTTATATCTATGTATGTATGTAGTTCCTTATATGGCACCGAAAACACAACAATATTTAAAATGATTGTATTCAATTATATTTTAAATAAACAATAAATCAGTCTGAGTTTTGTAGATAATCAATAATAAACATTTCTAGTCAAAAGAAATTTGTTTTTGTTGCTTGATTTATTTTTGTGACCTTCATATTAATTGATTTCCAAAATGTTCTGCTAGAATGTTTCTGAAATACTTTTACATAAAAGTTATTGCAACTACAGCAGAAAAAAAAATCTTTATCAAAAACACTATATTATGTAAAGAAGTGAATACAACAGAAGAAGAATTCTTTATTCATAACCATAATATATAAAAAAGGAAGTGTGAAATAAAAGGAGATTCAAGTTAATATAATTTAAAGATTATGCTGTAAATTAAAAAATCATGACAGTAAGACTTGAAAACTTTGGTGCAAAATATCTATTTTCACTCTTTTGCTCAAGATATAATTAGCTGTTTTTCAGGATATTGCTCAGGGATGGCACATACAGTAGAAAAAATAACAGGCTGTTGAAGCCCTTAAGCGTTAGCACTTTGAACCTAACAAAGGAATATATTTCCATGAAACACCATTTTTTAACCATATCTGCTCTAAAAATGTACTTAATACCACATACAGTATACTGTACCTTTGTACATATAAATAAGAGAGAGTATACACAGCATGGAGATGCATTAAAGGACAAGTTAACACTAGGGATGGCCGGTTCGCGGATCCGAACCCGGATCCGCTGCGGATTTATCCCGTTCGCGAACGGTGGGTTTTTCCGGATTTTCTGCCTTCTGAACTTCCGAACTGCGGATTTCTCATATTTTCGAAAATTTGAGGATTACGAGGATTTCACGTATTTTTGCAAATTTTCGAAATTACGAGGATTTCTCGTAGGATATTTTAAATTTTTTCTAAAATTTGCGCATCCTCGAGCTGACCGAATTTTGCGAAGTTCGGACATCTCTAGTTAACACCCACATTTAGGTTAAGCCTGCCTCCCCAAAGCCCAAGACTACAAAATGACATTTCTAAAGGCAGATATTCCTCCTAGTCTTCACTTACACCTTCTGTATATGTTGCCATTTCCTCTTAAAGCTTTACAAGCTCTTTTACATGTCTATACATGCACAGATGAGGTGGCTCAGGGAGCAGCAGTTAGTCATTGACTGTGATATTAGCCTTCATGGGAATGACTGATCACTGCTACCTAGAAGACTGAAGGGTCTCGATGAAGAGTACAGATGTTCAAAACTGTTGAGTTTTGTTTCGTTTTCGAATTTTTTAAATTTTCGGAAAGTTCGAGTTTTGCTTTTCGAAAATCGGCTACTTTCGATTTTCGAAAAATTGTCTGCTTTCGAAAATCGTCTACTTTTGGTTTTCGGTTTTTGAAAATCATCTACTTTCGATTTTCAATTTTCAAAAATCATCTACTTTCGATTTCGATAATCATCTACTTTCGATTTCGATAATTATCGAAAAAATCGAAAACTCTGAAAATTCAGGTGTCGTAAATTCCGGGAGTTCGGAAAGTTTCGTCGGGACTTCAAAACCCTCGGATTCGTACAGGTCATCTCTAATGAAGAGTAGATGGAATATTGTTTTGTTGGGATCATCATGGAACAGGGAAAATATTGCTGTTTGTGAAATTTGGACAAATCATATTAATAAAATGTACCACTTACCCCGAAATTTGGAGCTAATAAAAAGACAATATAATGATAAATATCTCTTATTTGCGCCATTATCATTATCTGTCTCCTAATACTTATAACGAGTTGCATACACATGAGAATCTTAAAATATCAATGTGCTTCTGGGGTGAAATAGAACTGTTATTAGCTTTTTTCTTTCTTGTTTTCTTACTGGATTATACAAATACCAAAGGAATTGAAGTCACGTATAGTAATTAAAAATTCACAGTTAATATAGCCCTACAGCTCAGAACATTTCACTTCAGCAGTTAATTTAATCTGTGATAAATTCTCACTTCTTTATTGACTTAAGGTGGCCATACATCAGTGCAATATTACTTACCCGACCGAGCGATCACACAACGTTCATCGATCCTGCCGGAACCATCTCTCCCGATCTAATATTCGACCGACATGCGATTGCAAAATCCCTTTCATTTTGGGATCGCATGTCGGTCGAATATAAGATCGGGAGAGGTGGTTCCGGCAGGATCGCAGGAACATCACGTGAGCACTCGGTCGGGTAAGTAATATCGCACTGATGTATGGCCACTAAAGTACTTGGACCTTTTTTGGTTTTAATGTATTTAGACAAAAGCACTAGTTCGTTTCTTTTTCGGCAACTCGTCACAGCCTTCTTCAAGCATTTTTGCTGCTTGTCCCTTATTTCTTGAGATGCATTGTTCCTTTGTGAAGGTTCTCATTCATCCAGGTCATGGTATATCTGTTGTATTCAGTTAGATCAACTGGACCTAACGTTTAGTTTAGTCTTCAAGAACTAAACTTGAAGTCCAGTTGATCTACCTGAATACAACAGTGTGTGCAATATCTAAAGAATAACATAGAGTACCTGTTTCTCTTAACTGTGGACTACATTTAATGAGAATTCTATAAATTATAGATACATTTTTAATAGAATTAATAGAATTCCTAGATGGAATGCACACAAACCGATTAACAGGGGTTTGACACCTTTGAAGTGTTACATGGTCAGTATTAAAAGCGGAGGTAAGTTGCCTTTTAGGGAGAAGAAATGATAGATGTTTTTAAAATATGTTTTTATATTTTATGTATGCTCTTTTCTTATAATTGTGTGGATGTTGGAGGAGGGTTTACTGAAGCTTATATGGCCGGAAACATGTTAGTAAATAAAACTATTGTAGCTATATTTTGTTTATCAATATATGGGACCATTCAGAACCGGGTTTGTGTTCGAAACCATCTCTTCTAGGTATGCATAATATAAACTAAGAATTTAAAAAATAAGGATACCAAACCCCTTTAATAGGAAAAAAAGCTAAATAAAATTAAATGATCTTCTTGTCCAGTGAACAAAATTTGGTACGTGAATAAATTAATAACTTTGAGTTAAACATCTTTATGGACAATATGTAAATGATGTTACTAGACTTAATTATTGCTCTATACCTACATCTGTGCAGGCTCTAGAGATGGTATGTGTTTTTCTATTCACCAGCATACCAATAGATTAATAAACTGTAAGATAACGATTCGTCCAGAGAGGTTTTAAAGACCGTTCCATTAGCTTACATTTCATTAATATTCTATTTTTCTATTTATCGTATTTTTAAAAAGCAGCATATTTTTTCCAACAACAAATACTGTATGATAAGACATTTTTAAATTAAATAATTGTACATATTCAGGATTTTTTTTATGAATAAACACAGTTTTATTTATATAATTGGTTATTTCTTTACTAATAGTAAATTACCCTATACTGAATCCAGTAATACTGGGTAATAAGTACCAGTTCTTCAACTTGTTTTTTTTTTTTACAAGTTTGCATATATTTCCTCTTCCAGTTCAAATGTTGTCATTAGGTACCATACATTTAAATAATAACATCACAAAACTCTATTATAATAAAAGTTTAGGTTTAAAATTTAAATTAACTATATTAACAAATAAAGTCAAAAGGTACAGAATAGTTTGTTCAGTAAACAGTGTAACTACAGTATATTTACATACTTTATCAATGTATTTAAAGGGCATGTCCACCCCTAAAATTACATTTGATATTCTGATAGACAAGAACCAAAACCTTAAAGGGCAATTATAGTGAGAAAATTGTTTTTTTTAAATTTCTTTTAATGTATCCTATAAGTCATCCCATGCACCAGGGTACCTTTAGTTTCTTTAAATTCTACATAGTCCCCGAGATATAAGCCTTTGAATATCCTGTGATTTGTAGGAGCTGCTACACCTCATCTGTCACTCAAAGGCACACACCCACACAATCCAAAGCTCCCCTGCAGTACTGTCACACACTCTCTCACCCCTCTTACCCACTCTCTCAGCCCCTCCCCCCCAAAAAAATCTTATATACATACAAAACCAGTGACTCAAATGGAACACTAATACAGTATATATAATACAGTAATACAGACTATATACCAAACAAGACACACAGTGCAATCTATGAAATATATAGACTAAAGCAACTGAAATGTAACAGGACAACAAGCAGTGTCACTGTGTTTGTGAAGGTCTCACTACAAGCTGCTGTTACACTGACTCTTCAGTGATTATGATCTCAGCTAAGCAGGGGGAGAGATATGAACTTTAGGTAAAAAGTAAATAACAATTAGCAAAGTTAGAGAACAGGCAGAGTTCAGTAACTTACTTGTAAAGAATCTCAGCACCACTTGTCCTCCTCTCTCACCCTCTGCCCCTCCCTTCAGCATATTGCTACTTTATTCCACACTTTGATTGCTTGCAGTCTAGCTCTGGAAGGGAGGGGTCAACAGGATGTCAGCACTTCATTTAAAGTCCTTTCAACTGACAATGCTCGGACTCTGTATACAGCCCGTCACTGCTTGAGGGGTAGACAGAGAGGGGAGGGGGACTACACAGCTTGGTACAAACTTCTGCCAGTGTGAAGAAACGAAGCCACACAGAAACATAAAAGTAAGGCAGCTTATACTAAGTGATCTGTACATTGTATACAGACAAAGTTTTTTTTTCACTATAGTTGCCCTTTAAGATCATTTTACTCACACTGTGCAGAAATGCACACAAAGCTAGTTATTCAGCATGATCCCTGCAGTCAATTTGCTGAGAGCAGAGACTAGCCTCCAGGTACAGTATACTCATTAGTCATTAGGTGTGACATCATCCATAATGGCTGTTACTTTGGTAAAACCAAGAAGTGAAATAGTTTGCTAGTTTCTGATGCAGGGATCAGGCTGAATAGTTAGATTTATATGCAGTTTGGGGCAGTATGAGTATAACAATCTTAGGATGTTAGGGCCTTCTCTATCAGAATATCAAATGTCATTTTAGGGGTGGACTATTTTGTTCCGTTTTATTTTCTACATCTTCTTTTGCTTTTACTATCATCATTTATGATTGCCATTATGCTAGATACAGCATGTAAACTGAAATCAAATTAATCTATATCAATAGTAGTTGACAGTTGTAAGCATTTGTATTGTAGTCTTCAGCTCAGCACTTAAACTGTGTACAGTATATGGCCAAAAACTCTGGATTGCAAGGCTGGAATAAACAATTGAGCCTGCAACCAATGGAGGTACCCAGTGGTGTTAAGATAAGTTCATTTAATAAAGCTTTGTACAATCATCCCAAAAGCAATTATCAGAAGATTTCTAGACAGACAGACTGCTCCAGCCTGTGCCCTATTTTAGATATTCAAAAAATACAATCAGGGTGATGCACCAAGAGACGCCCTCTCTTGCTCTCTTGCTCTGGAGTTTAAGTCAAACTAACAGATGATATATCGGTTAGCGTAACTAAAACTCCTTCCTTGCTGTGGCTGCGTGGTTAATGCGGAAGTTATCTGTGCAGCCTCTGCAATCAATGTTATATGCCAATAGCAGCACTCTATTTCATCACTTTTTAATGCCAGCTAGTAAATAATGGCAAAATAGTTTTCGGGTCTTTACAGTGCATCACGAGATGCTATTGGCATATAACATTACCGGCATGATTGCTCTGAATGGGTGTCAACTTTCTTTGCAGTCTGCAGTGTACCTGGAGCTTAAAGTGGAAAGGTTGTTAAAAGTGGACTTTACCAAATGTATAACTGTTAAGTCCAGAAACATACAAACAATGGATCATTTGTCTATCTAAATAATTCCTTACCAAATTACCTGAACATAAGTATGAAATTAGTAAACTTGTCTTGCAAGCATTTGCACCTTTTATTGATTTATACCAAAATATATTGTTGTTTATTTTCTCTAAGGCTGAGGCCACACTACAAGGGACCCGAATTGCACATTCAAGCATGATTCCGGTCTGATAGTGCATGATTGCGCTGTGATATGGCAATCTGGCATTATTGAAGGGCATGTGATTGCGCAAAAAAGGTTGATCACATACGCCCCGTTAAGCAGAACTTAACTTCAATCCAAGCTGCTTTCTCAGTTCTACTGAGTGGTAGGACAAATCCCCAGGTTTATAAAATAAAGTAGATGTACAGTTATGAATTACAGGAAGTGTAAATTGTTCCAAATAATATCCATTGCACAGGAACTTATTGTTTAGTCTTCTATTGGTGTGCATTGCTGTTATGTAGCTGTGACAATTTTTTTTTTACTTGTATATGCAGATAAATGGTAGATGAAATCTTCTCTTGTGAAACAGTTTTCTTTTCTGTGTAAAATGGGGGTATTGCCATCCTCAACAGTTTAATTTTCCTTTAAAAGAAAATATATAATCCTAACCTCCTCTATTGGGCTAAATTCTTACTAAGTATTTGCTTAGACACCCCTTAATACAGCGGAATGTGTAAATCAAGTTGATTTGTTGTGATTGGATTTTGAAACATTGCATAGAAACCAGACAGTTTGCAGAATGTATTAGAATTGATTAGAAACAGACCCTAAGGAATTGGAGAGAAACCACCAATCTCACAGAGAATTTACCTTCATGATAAGATACCGATATAGTTATATCCATTAATAATTTATTTGACACATGCAACTTTTCAGTGTGCTTCAGTAAGAAAGCAACAAGGTCAGCCCATAACTTCTAAATATGTGTGAGTGTGCCTGTCCCAGTGAATCTATCTTAATAGACACGTTCAAAATCAGAAATCATCACTTTAAAGGGCTAGCTTACATTTAAAGAAATGTTTAATTGGATTTGAAAATGGCACTCCATTCAAAAGCAGTGACTATATTTAACCAGACAATGTAGTAGAGATGTGACAAATAGCAGAATAGATTCCTTGAAGTTTTATTGCTACTTTAAATAAAGTAAAAGCAGTAAAAGTGCATCCGTGGCTTTCTATTGCTCTCACACCTCCATCTTGTGGCTATGCTAATGCATATACACGCATGTTTCTTTGTATGGCATATATGTGGTGTATATGGGAAGATGCATGCTTCTCTGCTTCACCAGGAGTTAATCCTTCATTTACAGGGCAGTGGGCACTGGAAATAGGCAGAACACTCAACTAAAGACACTGAAATGAATCTAGAGATAATGAGACACTATGGGGCTGATGCAATAAGAAGTGGACATGTTTGCTCGTGGTATTAATTTACCACATTGGGCAAGATTTGGCACCTTTTATTGCATCAAACCCTATGAATTTGAGGATAGACTACAATTCAGATGTGGTTCTTCTTTAAGATGACTGCAAATCTTTTCTTTTTATTTTATTTGTGTTTACATTTTATTTATCTCATTCCAACAACAAGAAAATGAAAAAGTAAAATAAATACTGCATACGGTAGGAAGACATCACTTTAACTGGCACACTCATTTATTTACATAAGCTAGTACCTGTGAACATGTGAACATTTACCTTTTAATAATGCACATGCTGAAGCCAAAGGTAATAAAGAAACAAATATATTCACTGTATTACTGTTCTATTTTACTGCAAGAAAAACAGTTATGTCATTTCTATTTCATATAAACTTTTGTGGACATTTTCTTGGTTTTTTTTGCTGTTTCTAACCATTAATTTTTTTCTATAGATTGCATTTCTAAAAATTTTCAAATATTATAGAACCATCGAAATTGTTTACACTTACCTGCGTTAGCAGATATATTTATAAATTGATAGATTGTATTTCTATTTTGCAATCTATCATGAAGAATTAAGCCAAGTAAGCAGTAGAGATGCAATGGGGGTTCGAGTAGAAGTTCTGACGGAACGTTCAAACTCTCTGATTTCACAAAACTTGATAATTATCGAATTTGAAAATTTTAAATTATTTGAATTTACGAAAATGACCCAGCCACATGACCTAAATTCACCAACAACAACAGTACCAACCCCCTGGGTATAAAAGGCAGTGTTTCAGGCATTTTGTCAGTGTGTTGGAGAGTTTAGTAGGAGAACTGACAGTGTTGAAGTTTGGAGAGACATTTTTGCTTTTTGAGCAAATTTGAGCTTTTGATTGTGTGGATTTCAGTACGATTGGCTTACACTAGCTTTTAACCCGCCCTGTGTTCACACATCTATAAACCCAAAAGTACTGTGCCCATGTTAGAGGGAGAGGTGGGCCCATGCAGTCTGCTGCTTCTGGGCAGAAGCCACCTGGCCCTTCACAGGGCAGGGCAACATTTGATTTGCAAATCTGGGCTAGCCATGCTAGGGCTATCAATCCTGATCAAGTAAGGTCCAAACCTTCTTAGTCACAGGAGATGTTTTTGATGTGTGGCACTAGTTTGCTTAAAGGAGGAGCTTTGCACTGATGCTCAGTCCTTCTTGACGCCTGTGGTGGAGGAAGAAATTATTCAGTGCACAGGGGGAAAAGAGACTGAGCATATCACGCATCAGTCCAGGGACTGACAGCTTAGCAAAACTCCTGTGCAGCGTTCTGGAAGATTGTGGCTATAGTCACACCACACTGGCATGTCCCTGGCCCTAATTACTTTCCCAAAAAGGCAGTATCAGCCCTGCATGAACATCTGTAGAGCAATATAGTGGACCACAGTGTGGGCAAGCGTGTCCACCTTACTATGGACTTGTGGTCCAGTAAGTATGGCCAGGGGAAGTATCTGTATTTTACAGCCCAGTGGGTCATGCTACTAGCCGGCAGAGACACAGCACACAGCTCCGCCTCCCTTCCCCATTTGTTGAGTCCTCCTCCTGGACAAGTGCTGTGCCCCCCCGAGCCTATTCTTCCTTCCAGGTGAGACTGGCTGACAGCACTTCTGGAAGAACTGCAAGGGCAAGCTAAGAGGTGGCTGACCCCACACCACCTCTCAATAGGCATGGTTGCGTGTTCCTTGCCTGGCCAATGTTCTTGGTTGTCCAGCGGTGCGTCAGCAAGTACCCTGGCCTGCAGGATATGCTGAAGCATGCTAGGAGGGTGTTGAGCCACATCAGACTGTCATGCTTGGCCACAGCTCATCTGGACGTGTTCCAGGAGCAGCACCAGCTGCCGCAGAACCTCCAGATATGCGACACCCCCACCTGCAGGAACTCCAGTTTCATGATGATGCTGAGGCAACTTCAGATGAGCCATCATGGATTATTTTTACCATTACAGTACAAGATCAGGATGTGGGGACCTGGGTTTCCTGTTACCTAGGCAGTGGCTGCAGCTTAGGGATTCTTGTCGTGGGCTTATGCCATTTGATGAGGCCACCAAAATGGTAATCCATTATGATGCCACCATCTCGCATACCATTTCTCTGGTGTTCCCCCTTAAGGATACACTTCAAAGGCATACTTGACAGGGCGCTACTACAAGGCTGAAGTGTCAGATTTAATTCCCGCATCTCAGAGGGAAGGCAGCTATATGAGGTGGTGCTGCTGTATAACCTCTGTTCTGCCTTCCCAGGTGCTGGCAGGCCGACAGCACCTGATGTTGGGGATGCACAGGACTCACAACCTCCTATGCCTGAGAGGAGGTGCAGTGCTGGAGGTGGTCTTGTGGCCAACTTCAGGCTGTTCTTCCAGCCACAGTTGCCAGGCCCATCTTCAGGCAGCTCCACTAGGCAATACCTCAGTTGCCAGGTCACTGACTACATCAGATCCAGGACTGGTGTAGACTCATTAGAGAATGAGGATCCACTGGACTACTGGGTGGCAAGGCTTGACATCTGGCCTGAGTTGGCACAGCATTCCATCAAGGCCCTGTCATGCCCGGCATTCAAAAATGGAATCCTATCACCCACTTTCCTCTATACAACTAGAGAAAAAATATATTTACAAATATAACATTTTAAAAAAGTTATTTTTTGTGTTTTAAAAAAAAACATGTCCCGCGACGGATATAGCGACGGATATTGCGGGCCATTATCATCATGGTCCTCTCCATTGTGGCCAGCTGGCTCCTTAGTTCTTCACCATCCATTGCTGTAGCAAGTGGAACTGGGGTTGGAATTGGAGCAGGTGATGGAGCAGACTCCTGCGCTTCCTTTTCTGTAATATTCTATAATAAAATAAAACAGATTAGTATGACCAAAGCGACAGCTTTGCCAAGCTTTTTAACGTCCCAACAGTTATATTAACTAACAGTTACATTAACTAACATTAATGGCAATAGGTAATGGCAGGCATTAAAGGCGGCGGTTCAGAATGCGGTTATCGGTAATAAGAAGTGCTTTACTCACTTGTAAAAAACAAATGATTCTCTAATAATTACTTATGTAAATAAATGTGATAATATTTTATATAAATATTTTATATAACAATGAAGGTCGGAAAAACAGTGATACTTGCCTTATGGTGGCTGAGAAGGAGAAGCGAATTGTTGAGGTAGAGGAGGGAATGGGGCGGACTTCTCTGTCCATGCATCTTCCTCTTTTGTAAAAAAATGAAATCAAATAATATGACGGTAGCGACAGCTTTGCTGGGCTTTTTAATGCCCCAACAGTTATATTTACTAACACTTACTAACTTATTAACATTAATGGATAATGGCTGGCATTAGGTAAAGGTCCCGCAAATGTTTGAGGCGGTTTGCAATGAGGTTATCAGAAATAAGAAGTGCAATAAGAAGTGCTTTACACAAATATAAACTTGTAAAAACAAAAGCTTCTCTGATAATTATTAATGTGGTTTACAAAAAAGTTCAAATGGATGTGATATTTTATATAAACAGTTTATATAACAATCAAAGGTGAAAGAAACAGTGATACTTGCCTTGTGTGGCATTTTGTATGTGTGCAACATAACTGCTGAACCTTTCCAGCAATAACAAACATTTTATCTAGAGATGTGATATAGGTTTTATTTTGAAGGTACAGCAAAACGTGAGGGTAGCACTCCAAAATAAAACTTTGATTTATTGTAGACCACACAACATATCACATATTGTGTGGTCTACAATAAATCAAAGTTTTATTTTGGAGTGCTACCCTCGCGCTTTGCTATTTCTTGTATCATATATGCATTCAAGGGTTGGATTACCTAGAGGAGTGAGCACCTTACCTATGTATTTTTGTACATAGCTACTTAGGCTTCACATTTGAATCTTGTGGTTAGATATTCTATGTCTGAAAACTGTATTGACTGCTAACATATATTTACATCCTTCAAGTCTGACACAACTCCTATGATCGTCTAGTAGATGTAAGCTCATGTAACTATATCATAATCCACTAAGATTAAAAAGGCACAGTGCAATTATGATTGGAATGAAGACCCCCAAAGACCCTCAGAGAGATGGGCACATGGAAGGACTCATGGGGCTTGATGTAACTGGGTTGTAACTGGGTGTGAAACATCAGTATTATCAGTATTATATCAGTATAATCAGTGTTTTAAATAGATTGTTAAGATAAAAAATAATTATGCAACCATCTAAGTTGAAATCTTCAGTGGTATTTCTTTGGTTCCATTTGCTTGCCCCAGGTAAATTTGCTATCACTGGGAGAGGAAAACTCTAATATAACACATTTTATTCACCTGCTATCTGAAAGAAGAGATAATTAATCATTAATTAAGGATTTGTCATCAAGGAGATCTTGGTGCTCTGAGCAAAAAGTCATAGACTGTAGTACATAATGGTTCCTCATTGAAAGTATTTTTTTTGTTTATTGTTATATAGCTAAATGACAACATATTTTTTTCTTCCAATATGTATTTGCATCAGGTAAAACAGACGTTATACACGTTATAAGCAAGCTTTGTGGATTTTAAAAAGGCTTTTGACCTCATTGTGGCACTCAGGCCTATTCCTAAAACTTCTGGATAATGGAATAGTTTGGAAAACATGTGATGTCGTTAGGAGCTTATATACTGGTAAATGCAGTGTAAACGGGAATGGGAAAAACATTTCTTATTCCTGCAAGGTCAGGGGTCAGTCCAACTTTCTTTAATATATATATTGATGAACTGGAATCAGCTTTGGAAACCTCATCAGCATCAGGACTTACTCTACATTATACAAATGTAAAGTTCCTGCTCTATCTACTGCTATAACCAACATAGAGTGGCCTACAATACAGTGTAGCCATCCTGGAAAAATTCAGCACAACCTGGGTATAAAAACCCTAAAATTATGGTGCTTAAGAAGACGACCCACTGCCATTCATTCACACTGAATAACTGTATACTCAACAGAACAGAAAAAATATACTTATCTTGGCCTAGATACCAACCATTCTGTGAGTTTTAGCCCAGCTATAGAGACCCTGAAAGCAAAAAAAATGCCAAACCTTCTATGCTACAAGAAAACTATTGTAACACCTCAAACCACTGGTAAAGTCTGGCTTCAAATATTAACAGTGTGATCTCCCCAATCCTACTCTATGAAAGTGAGGTATGGGGTCCAGTCAGTTATCCAGATCAATCAAAGACCACCAGAAATACTCTATCTAGAATTCTGTAAGCCCCTCCTTCAAGTCAATTGCAGTACATTAAACAGAGCTTGTTGGGCTGATCAGATTTCCATTGCTGCTTGAAATGCAAAAAAAGACACTATCGTTCTGGGCTCACCTACAAAACAGTAGCCACAACTCACCAACTCATATCACCAGAAAGCCTTGCTACAAAATAAAGACCAGGAAAATCCATGAACTCTGAAACAACAAATTAGCTCCCAACAAACCTCAAACACACATCCACAGATCAAAAACTCAGCTCATAGCAACTATAACGAAAAGCAAATTGGATTATGTGGATGAATAGAAAAAAGAGATATAAAAAAAAGTCACATAAAAGATATACCAGTCAATGAAGAGATATTACACACTGGCCTCTTATCTGGAAAACATTAAAAGCCCTAAAGAGAGACAAATCCTAAGTCTCTACAACCTAAAAATGTATTCTGGCTGATACAGACAAACATACAAACCAAGGGAAGACAGACCGTGCCAGCATTGTGTTCAGGGAACCCTAGAGGATGACACTCACTTCTGCAATGCCACAAATACAAAGCAATTAGGGATACTCATTTCAAGATGCTGTTGGACTTATTTATACTCCTTAAAAGAAGAGAGAAAACACAATTTTTGCCACAGCAAAAAATTGTGGGACACTAAGTACCAACTAGAGATGGCCGGATCGCAGATCTGAACATGGTTCCGTGGTGGATCTCAGAGATTTTCCGGGACTCTGCTTTCTGATTTTTTTCTGAACCATGTTCGAAAATTTTCAAAATTTCTAAAATTCTAGAAATGTATAAAAAAAAAAAAAAGAATGATACAGTAACTTACTGTAAATGGCTCTGGGACCTGGGAAATGGTCTGGGGAACAAACAAATTTCTGAAAGAATCTGATTGGTATATTATACAATCACATTATTTTCCAGTCAAAATTGATTACAATCAGATTCTTTTAGAACCCGGTTCCATGGTGGATCTCCGAGATTCACGGAACTCGTGGATTCTTCAGAATTTCTGCTTTCCGGTTTTTCTGAACCCACACTCAAAAATTTTAAAATTTTCAAAGATTCACGAATTTTCTAGGATTTTCATGTCCCAAATTCACCAATGGCAGCTAGTTTTAGCAGTGCCAACCCCCTGGGTATAAAGGGCAGCTAGACAGGCGCCATTTTGTCAGTGTGTTAAAGTGAGTTTAGTGGAGACCTGACAGTGTAGGAGTTGGAGAGAGGGGTTTTTTTCCTGCTTTTTGAGCTTTCTGTGAATTTCAGTGTGGTGGACTAGCATTTGTTGTTAACCACACCTGTATTCACAATTTGGGACCCAAAAGTCCTTTAAAGGACTAACCCCTCTATAAGTCCTTTGGGCAAATTTAGTGTTAGACCTTTAAGAGGTCTAGGGGGCCCTATTTAAAATCCGTGGTAATCCAGCGATACCGTGTGTTATCAATAATGTACAATTGCGGCCATAAATGTACGTCCGCGCTCGTACATTTACGCCGAACATTAGTTAATTAATGAATGTTCAGTCATAGAATACTATGCGGTAGTAAACTTCTGTGATGGTATTCTAGAGGGATCGTAAATCTAGTAAATGAGGCCTCTGCCTCTTAAAGTCAGACCACTGTCTCTGGAGGGCCAAGACAGTAGTCTGGATGCCAAAACGAAGTGCCAACTGGTGCTGTAGCCCTTCCATTATTGTGCACTTCTGGTCCTGTACGTGTTTGATGCCCATTGGGAATGCATCAAATCCAGGGGCAAGTGCAGAATTGGATTTCTAAACAAGCACAGTAGGAAGTTGACTAGAGATGGACTACACCTGAACTTGAACCTGAGCTTTAACAGTTTGAACAGACCCGAACTATTCTGGATTTTGAACTTTTAATGATTGTCGTTCAAATCGATGAATGAGAGCTCAAATAGATGGATGAGAGCTCCACATCAGTGGCCTTTCAGCATGGTGCTGCAGTCCTTGAAAACATATATACTGCAAACAACAAGCTTTAAGCTGGAGGGCTTTAATACTTCACCTTCATTTATAACTGGGTAAAAGCTCTCACATAACGGCACTTGAACACAGCGTCTCGCTGCACAGTAAAAGATGGCACCACTTTCAAGTTTAGTGACAGTGAAACTAGCAATATTAACAACGCTCTTATATAGACAAAGAGGTGGTATATATGTAATTAGCATATTAACAATGCCCTTATACACAGAGAGTTGGTATATACGTTATTAGCATATTAACAATGAAATTCACATTTAATTGCCCGGTGCTACCCACAAAAAAATATAGTATATAATATTGGAAAAAATGCGGGTGTACTCCTGGGACTTCTTTAAAACCTTTATTAGGTGTATAACACAAACATTGTTTTGGTCCTTTTTCTATGACCTTTATCAAGCTTGATAAAGGTCATAGAATAAAAAGACCTAAACATTTCTTTTTTTTGCACAATGTTTGTGTTAAACACCTAATAAAGGTTTGAAAGAAGTCCCCTGCAGAAGTGCCCCTGTATTTTTTTCAATAATATATATATATATATTATATATATATATATACTATAGCTGAGTCAATGTTCTGTATTCTGTCTTAATGTAATTTTCAATTATTAAGCTTGCCTATAAAAGAAGTATCTTAATTTGTTTTCTTACTGACACCCTTTAATAATTTCCCATGCATTGAAGGTGGAGGCTGTTTTATGTTGAAGGAAAATGACACCATTTAAATTGCTATTTTTGAATTGTTTTGACTCCAGAGTATAATATTTTAAAGCTGATAACAATTAAATTCTCTTTGACAAGCCTGTTCTATTTCTACAGTAACAGAAAAAAAAGGCATAGAATTTCCAGATTAATGGTAAGACAATTCTGAGAAAATGGTTAAGTAAATGTCTAGCATCTCTACAATCTAAAGGAAACCGTTAGTGAGATAACGTGCATGAAGATATGTTAATGGAGTTCTCTAAATGCAACTTGTGATTATGGCTGAATAGAACACAGACTCTCATTGTTTTAGCATGACTATCTGTTTAGGATAGATTTGGAACAAAACAACTCAAGCATAGATAGAAAGGTGCTTAAAATTTTCCAAATTTAAGCATTATTTTTATGGCTTCTGCAATCTCAAAATTATATATCAATATCAAAAATAAATAGTTATATAAAAATAAAACTAATATTGTGTAAAATTAAAAACCAATGCTGGAAAATGTTTTTATTTTATTTTAAAAGGGAATGTTGGAGGGTATGCCACTTTCATCTCTGCTCAGTGTTGCTTCTACATGCTTACCAATTAGAGGGATGATGTTGGAGGTTATGCCTAGTTTATATTAAAAAAATCTTACATTTTTTTTATATAAAATTGATGCAGTAGGAAGGCTGCCTTTAGGCAGTTGTGCACAAGCAAAAAACACACTCTTCCTATAATCCAACCTGGGTTGCCAGATCATCTGATTTAGGGACACACTTACAGTACTGTAATAGATGGAATCAGCAGGGCTACACTGATTGCAAAGTGATTACAATAAAACAACAATAATTCTAACTCAGCTATGCTACATGTGTTTTTAACTGGTGTCCCTACATATTTCACTGATCTGGCAATGAGCTTTTTTAAGCTTGAGCATGTGCAGAAGAGGCAGATGATTAAACAGCAGTCAATCATTGACTGTGGTGTCAGCAGTAACAACTTTGATTGACTGTTGAAGGGATTACTCTGCCACAGTATATGCAATAATTATCCTTACATATGCTTGTGAAGGTTCTCATTTATCCAGGTCATGGTATATCTGTTGTATTCAATTAGATCAACTGGACTTGAAGTTTAGTTCTACAATGTTCGGCATGCAGGGTCCTGGCGACAGATTACCCTATCTACCCTTCTAATAATAGAATCCCCTACCACTACCACCTGTCTATCCTTCCTAGCCCCCAGTTCTCCCTCCCTTGTATTGGAGATGGCCGTCCCTGGTGCTCAAGGGAAAGGCCCGCTCCATACATGCTGCTTCCGAGCCATCGTCCTCCACATCTTCCATAAAATGGCAAATCTGTTGGGATCGACCAGCTGGGAAGAAGCCCCCCTATCCTTCCGTCCCCTACTTCCCCTGGTGACCCTTACAAATCTATCTTCCTTCTCCACCTTATCTGCCCCATCTCACCCCACCAGTTTACTGGCCCCTGCCAGTACCTGCATTTCCCCCAGGTTTGCCAAGTCCTGCAATGCTGCAAGTTTACCCCTTAGACTCTGTACCTCAGATTCCAAATGGGCAACCCACTCAACCTGACACATACATAGGTCCCTGGGGCGGCTGCTCCAAGATCCCATACATGCGCAGGATGCACATTGCGCGGCCCCAACAAAACTGTCCATACTAAACAGCAATACACAGCAGAGACACGCAGAGAAATAGGTTTGTTCTTAAACGCTTTCCTGTCTTAAACGCTTTAGTTTTTTAACGCTGTCAATTCTCTTAAAAACAGAAAAATCTCTTTAAAACAGGAAATCGCTCAGAGAATCGCTCATGGGAAGTGCCTTAAATGAGGTTCAAAACCAACCAGAGCCAACAGGCCTCAGCCAATTTAAACCAATTATTTACAACCCCCATCCAATCAGAGAGAGAGAGAAAAAAAAAACCCTTTCCTTTGTCTCCTACCAGCCCCCGCTCCACAGGTAACAGTGTTTTTAAACACAAGATTTGTTTTAATAATCCAGTGCTTTGAGTTTACTCAACACAATTCCTACCACCTTATTCAAGCAGTAAGTAGTAAAAAAAATAAAAAATACACTAGTGATTAATTACTTACACAGGCACCCTCCTAGAAATAAATAGTGTTAGGTTAGTACATTACTAGGCTGCAACCACAGTTAATAAACGCTTTAGTTTTTTAACACTGTCAATCTCTTAAAAACAGAAAAATCTCTTTAAAACAGGAAATCGCTCAGAGCTAATCGCTCAGGGAAGTGCCTTAAATGAGGTTCAAAACCAACCAGAGCCAACAGGCCTCAGCCAATTTAAACCAATTGTTACACCCCACATCCATCAGAGAGAGAGAGAAAAAAAAAAAAAAAAAAAATACCTTTGAAGATTGTAATGTTAACATATTGGCAAAGGAACGTGACTGGTTCAAGAGAGGTGTTAAGGAGCCATTTATGTGAAAATAAAGAAACCAAGCCTAAATAGAGTTGGGGGGGTTCGACAACCATCTGTCTGCCCATGTACAATGCTGTTTTGACACCTTACTCTGGGCGTTCCTATAACACCTCTTAGCCACTATCTAATCACGCCTTAACACCTGGCTGTGATATGCTAATTGGATTTTCCAGGGTACATAATTGCCACAGATTCTTGTACAAGTCATTCTGAATTGAGAAAGCCAGTCGGGTCCTATCCTTAAGATGCAGGTACACCGAAAGCCAATGACCCACAGAGAAAAGCGAACATATATTATGCAGTGCAGTGCAGTGAAGAATGTTGATTTGTATGTGGGGGAGACCAAACAAACAACGCATCAACTATGGCCCCCAGCAACGAAGAGCCAATCTCGGGTCAGGCTAGCTTATGAATGCATCTTAAGGATAAGGACATACAGAGTAAACATAGTAACATAGTAATTAAGGTGAACAATAAAGACATTCGTCCATCAAGTCACATACCTATTCACGTTTTTTTTTTTTTTTTTTTTCTAACCTACCGTAACAGTTGATCACACCAGATTCTATAGGCATTAATACACCAGTATTGAGCTCAATATTTTTAGTTTTTAGAAACTTATCCAGGCCTTTTTCATAAGTTCTTCAATTGAACTTGCCCCCCTTCATTACCCAAACTCTGCTGGAAGCAGTTCCACAGTTTCAACGTTATCTACGTTTTAAAGAAAACTCTCCTAACTTGAAGATGTGTTAAATTCTTTTTTCCCCCACCTTAAAGTTATTGTTCACGAGCTCTCTCTTGATATGTTTATTCTTTTCCCTTTTGTTTCTTTCCCCCCTCCCTTTTTCCTGTTATTCCTATTGTTGTAACATTATCTTCGGCCAAACCAGACAGCCAGTTTTCACTTGTCTGGGCATCCACTTCTACTATAGTCTGTCCATCCCACAAGGCTTTTTCATTTGCATCGCTACCCCTCTGATCTCTGTCCCACAACACCGTCCGTTTCCTCTACCACAATGTAACACAAGCTTTCTCCTAGAACTGCCGCATCTGCCCCCTGCTATCCCAAGATTTCAAGCCCCACCCACCATCCCCTTACTTTATATATCTCTAGCCCCTCGCCTTCTCTGAACTGCTCTCCAACTGTTGTTCCTATATGATGTCCCTTGTGTACCCCCGCATTTTTTGGGCCATTCATATAAACCTGCACCGCATATGCAAAATGTGGACATACCAACATTATGTGTGTCTATTTGTAAAGAGCCCGCCGTTACCGCCCCAATATATTTTATCTCTGATTCATTCCCATCTTATCAGACAATATCTTGCTAGTCTAAGCTGTGCTACATGGCATGTTTTTGTACACTAGCTAAGTCTGTTATCTACAGAAACCCCAAATTCTTTTTCTCATTCAGATGCACTAAACACAGAGTTATTTATGGTGTAGGTCGGCCAGGGATTAATTAAATCCCAAATGCTATCACCTTACAATTTATCAAATGAAATCTCATCTGACAATTCTGCTTGACCATTTTGAAATCTATCAGGTCTGATTTGCAGCACGTGCACATAATTTGGAAGGTTCCAAGTCATGCCATATTGATCTTAGTGGCATCCACGAAAACACAGAGCACACACCTCTTTGCCTTCTCAAACCGTGACACTACCCCGTGACACCACGTCAACCCTTTCTTCACTACACCAGATTAAACAGAAAGCGGCCCCAGTACAGAACCCGAGGAACTTTTCGCTTAGAAACTTTAGCCACACATAGATGTAGCTCCATTAAGCCACCACTATCTGTTGCCGGTCCAATAACCAGGTATCTATCCATGAACAAATGTGTCTTCACGGCAACAGTCTCAGTTTATCATTAGTAAAAAAATCGCCTATGTGCACAGTATCAAAGGCTTTGCAAAATCCACATAACCACTCAACAGCTGTGCCTCTGAATCTAACTTCTTACTCACTTCTTCATAAAAAACCAAAGTAAATTTGTCTGGCCTGATCTATGTCTAATTAAATCCATGCTGACTACTACTAATAAGATGATCTGGAGAAAAAGTCAAGGATATAGTCCCTTAACAAAGTTTCAATCACCTTCCCTACCATGATGTTAAGGGATTACAGGTCTATATTACACGGCTGTGAACGACTACCTTCTTTTGAATATTGGTATTACATTGGCTTTTCCAATCAAGCGGCACATCCCCCAGCAAAAGTGAATCTGAAGAAATAGATGAGCCACAGTGGTCTTGCAGAAATGAACTAAGCTCTTTTAAAGCCTAGGATTGCAATTCCATCTGGGCCTGGCGCTTTTCTTTATTGATATTAACGTTGTCTCATGACTTTTCATACATATCCTTGTTATCCAAGGTGAAAAACTCTTCATTTCCTCAAGCACATGTTAACCCATATGACCTATTGCCCCCAATGTGATTATTAACAGTCCAAATTTTAACGATGTAAAAAAAAAGTTAGCAGATTGCGCTTTTTCGGCATTCTCTACAACCACCTCAGCTCCAATTAATTTCCGGCTCAGCCCACTTCTCGTCCTCATTTTTTTTTACAATTTATATACTTAAAAAACATCTTGGTTCTGGGTTGGCTTGCTTTGTCGGCAAATCCGTGTTTGATTTCTATTTTAGGCTAGTTTAATTGCTTTCTTGCACTCTTTATTACACTTTCATAACGTCCATGTAAGCCTGTTCTGCTGCATTTGCGTTCAAAATTAAAAGCCATTTTCTTTTTTTCCATGTTCCCTTTTACCTGAGCATTAAGCATGCAGGAGTGGACTAATTTTGTTTTACACTTGTTTCATAAAGGTACCTTGATGTGAGAAATGTTATAGGTTTAAAATCCCTTAAAAGTGGTCCACATCTGCTCAGTATCTTTACTAGAAACAGTTCCCCCCAGTCTATGAGGAAGGAGCGATTTCCTTTAAAAGCATAAAATTAGCGTTCTAAAGTTAAAGGTTTTGTTAAGCCAGTGCCACTTTAGTTTCTGCAACATATATTAATGGACACTTATCATGGTCACTATGCCAAGCTTCCCATTACCTTCATCTCCAAAAAGCTCTGGGTATTAGATATCACCAGATCAACAACGCATTCTTCTAGTAGGAACTTCTACCATCTGGAAAGAAAAAGGCTTCAATAGGAAATTTAAGAACTTTATACCTTTTGAGGTGGGCTGGCAGTTCCATTACTCCAATCTATTCAGGGAGTTAAAATCACCCATAACCAGAACATGCTCCATACCAGCCAGCCTTCGCCCCCCCAATCTGCAATATGGGATCATTTCCACCCTCTGCCCCGGCATTTGGCGGCTTATAACACCACCCAACAATGTAATTGACCTACCTTCTTGCTTCCTGTACAACAGTTACACCCCATAAGTTTCTGCCGCAGCGTTGCTCCACATCTATTCCATCTTTTAAATTTGGCTTCAATATGTTTACATACTCATACATACGCCTCATTTCTTATTAACTCGGGTCACATGTATAAATAAGGAGTACCCTTTCAATATTTACTGTCCAGTGTGTGGAATCATTAAGCCATGATTTCTGCTATTACCCAATTACATCATACCTTGCCTTTAACGATATTATTTCAAGTTCGCCGGTTTTTCCAGCCGACTCCTGCATTTGTAAACAAAAAATCATACATTTTAGATTATCAATTCGATTTACTTCAATACATGGTCGTACAGCCTCCTTCTTCCTCCCTATGCTCCCCCCCTCCTCCTTGTCTACCCCTCCGTGTGTTACTAGCCCAGATCCTAAATTCTCTCGACCCTGGGTAGTTAAACGTTCCCTCCCCCACTCCCATACCTAGTGAAAATCTACCCAACCCACTAGCCATCTTATCCCCTCAAAACAGTTGCACCACCACCATCTGTGGTGCAATCCGTCACTACTTAAAGAGCTGTAGCCAACAGAAAAAGTCAGCCCAGTTCTTAAAAAAACCCAAACCCAATATCCTTACATTCAACATCTTAGCCCTACGCATTATTACTCCTGACTCCGTTGCCTCCCTAGCGTAGTTCAAGTATTTGCTCGGTAGTAGTTTGAAAATACTTACCCTGGAGCGTCCTTGCTTTTTAACTTGGCCCCTAATTTTTACCAGAAATCAGTTTTAAGGGACCTCACCCACCTCTACACTGTGTCATTGGCAACCAATGTGAACCACGGACCGCAGGGTCACTCCCAGGGCCCCAACCCCAATAATCTGTCTTACACGATCCCCACATGTCGAACCCTAGAACCAGGCAGACAACACATGTTTTTTCGCTAGTCATCCGACTGGCTTTCTCAATTCAGAATGACTTGTACAAGAATCTGTGGCAATTATGTACCCTGGAAAATCCCAATTAGCATATCACAGCCAGGTGTTAAGGCGTGATTAGATAGTGGCTAAGAGGTGTTATAGGAACGCCCAGAGTAAGGTGTCAAAACAGCATTGTACATGGCAGACAGATGGTTGTCGAACCCCCCCAACTCTATTTAGGCTTGGTTTCTTTATTTTCACATAAATGGCTCCTTAACACCTCTCTTGAACCAGTCACGTTCCTTTGCCAATATGTTAACATACAATCTTCAAAGGTATTTTTTTTTTTTTTTTTTTTCTCTCTCTCTCTGATGGATGTGGGGTGTAACAATTGGTTTAAATTGGCTGAGGCTGTTGGCTCTGGTTGGTTTTGAACCTCATTTAAGGCACTTCCCTGAGCGATTAGCTCTGAGCGATTTCCTGTTTTAAAGAGATTTTTCTGTTTTTAAGAGATTGACAGTGTTAAAAAACTAAAGCGTTTATTAACTGTGGTTGCAGCTAGTAATGTACTAACCTAACACTATTTATTTCTAGGAGGGTGCCTGTGTAAGTAATTAATCACTAGTGTATTTTTTATTTTTTTTACTACTTACTGCTTGAATAAGGTGGTAGGAATTGTTTGAGTAAACTCAAAGCACTGGATTATTAAAACAAATCTTGTGTTTAAAAACACTGTTACCTGTGGAGCGGGGGCTGGTAGGAGCAAAGGAAAGGGTTTTTTTTTCTCTCTCTCTCTGATTGGATGGGGGTTGTAAATAATTGGTTTAAATTGGCTGAGGCCTGTTGGCTCTGGTTGGTTTTGAACCTCATTTAAGGCACTTCCCATGAGCGATTCTCTGAGCGATTTCCTGTTTTAAAGAGATTTTTCTGTTTTTAAGAGAATTGACAGCGTTAAAAAACTAAAGCGTTTAAGACAGGAAAGCGTTTAAGAACAAACCTATTTCTCTGCGTGTCTCTGCTGTGTATTGCTGTTTAGTATGGACAGTTTTGTTGGGGCCGCGCAATGTGCATCCTGCGCATGTATGGGATCTTGGAGCAGCCGCCCCAGGGACCTATATGTGTCAGGTTGAGTGGGTGCCCATTTGGAATCTGAGGTACAGAGTCTAAGGGGTAAACTTGCAGCATTGCAGGACTTGGCAAACCTGGGGGAAATGCAGGTACTGGCAGGGGCCAGTAAACTGGTGGGGGAGATGGGGCAGATAAGGTGGAGAAGGAAGATAGATTTGTAAGGGTCACCAGGGGAAAGTAGGGGACGGAAGGATAGGGGGGCTTCTTCCCAGCTGGTCGATCCCAACAGATTTGCCATTTTATGGAAGATGTGGAGGACGATGGCTCGGAAGCAGCATGTATGGAGCGGGCCTTTCCCTTGAGCACCAGGGACGGCCATCTCCAATACAAGGGAGGGAAACTGGGGGCTAGGAAGGATAGACAGGTGGTAGTGGTAGGGGATTCTATTATTAGAAGGGTAGATAGGGTAATCTGTCGCCAGGACCCTGCATGCCGAACATTGTAGGAATAGATCTTGTCATACTAATTTGCTTGGATTTTATGAGGTAGTAAGTAGAAATTTAGACTCTGGCATAGCAGTAGTTGTAGTGTACTTGGATTTTGCAAAGGCTTTTGATATAGTCGTCGATTAAAAGTTCTGAAGCAAAACTATGTGTGATTCCACTGACTTGCCAGCAAAAAAAAAATAGTTTGTCCATCTCTACTGTTACACTACAGTATTCTACTGGCTGACTTTCCAGCCTTCGGCCTTTCTCCAATTCAGTCCATGTAAGTGAAAAGTATAGTCCACAAATATATTACTTGCCATTAAATAATTTTCTTCATGCAGAACAAGCCTTTTACATTTTTATAACTTATTTAAGATATTTCTTTCTCCTTCATTTGCATCCAATAGAAACAGGCACACTGGTAACATACAGTATGTGCACTCAAAGGTAAAAGAAATGTTAAAGTGACTGTACTCAAGGCACTGGCACTTTATAGTAAGGTAGGAGGTACATGATTTGATATTTTAATAAAATTTGGTTATCACGCTTTAGCATATATTATAATACTAGAATGTATAGAAGTTTGTAAGCAAAATATGTTTTACACGATTGCAAAAATAACTTTAATAATATGTATAATTTATATATCACAGAAAGAATGTAATGGTTTTAACACTAAGGGGCATATTTATAAGGCTTTGTTAAGTTTTCGCGTCGTTTTCCCTGACATTTCCGCATAAATCGCGTTAACGCATTATTAATGTCCGAAAACGGCCGCAAAAGTTAACGAGCATAACCCTTCGCATCGGTAATTACTACCTGTTACGCACTTCTATTAAAAGTGGCGGTATCTGTTTCGCACTGCTAGTATCGGCTGTTTTGCTTCGCCACCTTGAAGGTGGCGAAAGCAGCCGATTATAGCCTCCTGCCGCGGGGATGGGCAGGCAAACCGCGGCGGGTGGTCGCACCCGCCCGGAAGGCACGCCCACCCCGCCTCCGACCCCCCCGCTTGGTTTATATGCTTTACATTAACCAATCGATTTCAGAACTTTCAGAAATCTGATGTGTTTAATGTAAAGCATGTAAACCAAGCATTAAAAATGACCAATCAGAAATGGATTAGGGTTTCTGCAAACCTATATAAAGAGGATGCACTCGCTCCGCTGCGGAACTCAGATGCCATCGCAGTAGATGCTGAAGATAGAAGAAAGAAGCGGCTGGCAAACATCGGCTCCGCTGAGGCCGGCGGTTCCGGGGCTCACTGGCGGCACGCAGGAGTCTGCCTGGCATCGGGACCTGAGTGGGGTGGTGTCGCCATCGTGGAGCAAGGACGCCGGCAACATCGGCCTCGTTGAGGTCGCCGGCTCCCACCGGGGGTACCGCGGCCACAGGGGTACCACTCTGGGGTCGGCGGCCTCAGTGGAGCTGGTGTCGCCGGGACTGGAAGAAAGAAGACGCCGCCCAAGGGCTCTTTTAAGAGCCACACACTGGGGGGGACCCCACCAAAGGCACTTGTCAGTGCCGCAAGGGCCCTTACAAGGGCCAGG
Organism: Hymenochirus boettgeri; assembly: GCA_019447015.1. Lineage (NCBI taxonomy): Eukaryota > Metazoa > Chordata > Amphibia > Anura > Pipidae > Hymenochirus > Hymenochirus boettgeri. The sequence continues at coordinate 219,224,600 of CM033470.1, read as the reverse complement.
GAGGGGGGTCCTGGTTCACGCTGTGGGACCCCTTAAGCCCCAAAAGGCCCTTCTCAGGGCCGCACTGGAGGGTGCCTCCACTCCTAATAGCAGGCCCTTCCCTTTCCCTCCCTGCCAGCGGCGGGGCAGTGGGCTTGGAGGGGCTGCTTGGGAGGGGGTGCGCGGCGGGTGGTCGTGACCACCCACTGCGGCCCGTTCCCGGCAGCCCCTCCTAGCCTCCTGTTCCGAGATTGCTGCGAGCGTGGAAGGGGTTGGGAGGGGCTGCTGGGAAGCGGCGGCGGGTGGTCAGCGGGCGGGGTGGGCGTATGCCCCGCCCCCTTAGCAGAGGCGTCGGGAAGGGATTTTAAGTCCCTTTGCGGCGATACTGTACTTAGCGCATTGCGCTAAGTGCAGTATCACCGCAAAGGGACTTACAGTTGGTTTCAGGAGAGGGGAATTTTTAAGAGAGATGCTTATAAAGACAGATATGGAGACATTAACTGAACACCCCTGTTTACCCAAGATGAATCCTGGGTGCACATCCTACCAGTATATCATACCGACTACAATGCTTAACACCTGCATATGGGTTATGAAATAAATATTCAACAGGTCACTGGCTGCACAACAGCACATGTGGTGCATGTAATTATTTGCCCATCTCAACTATACTATGCGGGTTAAACTGAAATAAAAATGTGGATAAGAATTGGGCAGCCATAGATTTAGGGATGGAAAATGGTTAAGCTAGTAGCTAAGCACTTCCTGGAGAAGGGACACACTGTATCCCTGTTTGGGATTGTGTGTGGCCACATCTAACAGCAAATGGAATCTTACAGAAGAAAAACACTACTAATATCACAAGCATTTAAAAAATAACATCAAAAAATACAACTTTAACATTTAACTTTGTTGTTCATATCTACTAAATACCATATATATATATATATATATATATATATATATTAGATATAGATAGATATAGATATAGATCATTATGCACATAAAATAAAATGTAGTTTGCACTAAACCAATCAATGTAGGAAGTGCAGGTTATTGTCCTTAATAAATTAAAGGTGACGTTGGTAGAGGTGGAAGCTATAGTTAATTTATTCATATTCCCCAATATTAAACTCATTATTCATTGCTGCTCCTTGCATTAAATCATAGTAGAATAATAATTTATTCCCAAGTAATGATCTGTTATGAGATATGTCTGTATTATTAACTTTTAATACAGCTCAGTTACCAAATAAATGTTGTTTATGATGATTAAAGTTATAGATCTCTGGAAAATTAACATCTTTGTGCAATGAATTAAGTACAGTAAAAACGCATACCAAACTACCTGGCAATAGATCTTATTCTTATCTTGCATGTCAAATGTATTAAAAAGCATATTTTATTAGTGAAATACATGAACAGCCAAAGTAATATAGCCTACAACATAAAGCTGGGCTGGGATAAATTATGGTAGTATTAAGAAGATTATATCTGTTTCACTTAGCACCTAAAATACTCCTGCAATACAGGTAACTGTGCCTATATAGTATAGTACAGTATTTGCTGATCCAGAGGAAGGTAAAAAAAAAAAAAAAAACTGTGTAAAGGGGGAAAAAATCCTTCATGACTCCAAGTGGCAATTTGAAATATCCCTGGATCAACTCAAACTGTATGTATCAATACCAGTAATCACATAAGTAATATAAAAACTTAATTTTTATTAGGCCAGCAATGCTTTCTTTTTCCTTATTTCCTTTCCCAACATGATAACATATCATACCATACAAAATCATATCAATCACTAACGATAAAGGGATCCAATGGTATTGTCTTATCGCTAGCGTGGTTAGTGCATTTCTGAATGCTCTTGAGGTTGACGGTCACTAACTGGTCACCATTGGACTTGTGATTGCTGGGAAATGCAGGGAAATTTCCCCCAGCCACTGTCGGCTCCTTGTACTTAAAGTATAGGGAGTCAGCCGTGAAATTTGTAGTCCCTCTGCTTTACATATACACAATGCTTGGCACTGTGTATAGAGGGATCTTTAGAAAATGACAGACAGAGTCTTGCAGATGCTGTCCTGTCTGTTATTTTTTAAAGATCTTTCGTGTTTGCACCCAGCTTTATTCACAGTGGGTTTTTTTGAGATGTACTGCTGTGCGTAGTTATTCTCTATTATTATTATTTATTTATATAGCGCCAACATCTTCCATGGTGCTTTACAATTACATAGTCATACATTACATACACAGCTAATGCATAATATAAGTAAACAGAGTGAGGAGTTTCTTACAGCAATACCGTGATACAATAGGAGAGAGGACCTGCCCAAAGAGCATAAAGACTAGAAGATAGGGGGGTTAGACATTAGGTTGCAGGAATCGGGAGGCTGTAATAGATTGGCAGTGGAGTGGAATGGCGGTGGATCATATTGGTAGTAAGGGGGAGGTAATGTTTAGGCCAGGTTATATACTTGCCTAAAGAGGGGGTTTTTTAAGGTTATTTGAAGGATGTTAAGGGTGATGAGAGTGATGGACAGACGGAGGAAGGGAGTTCCAGAGCAGAGGGGCAGCATGAGTAAAGTCCTGAATGCAGGCATGGGAAGAAATGACCAGAGTGGATGAGAGATGGGTATCATTTGTAGAGCAGAGGTTGCGCCTGGGACGGTATCGCTGGATCAGCTCTGAGATATATGGAGGGGCAATGTTTGATAGTGCTTTATAGGATAAGGCAAGCAGTTTGAACTTTATCCTTTGCAAGATGGGCAACCAGTGGAGGGAGTGGCAGAGAATAAAGGCATTAGAGAAGCGAGAAGAGAAATTAATGAGCCGGGCAGCAGAGTTGAGAATGTATTGAAGCTGTGCCAGTCGGTTGTTTGGTAAACCACACAGGAGTGCGTTGCAGTAGTCTAGCTGGGATATGATTAGGGCATGGACTAGGATTTTTGTAGCTTCCTTCGAGAGGAAGGGTCGAATGCGGGAGATGTTTTTGAGTTGGAGCCGACAGGAGTTGGCAAGCGTATTGACATGAGGTTTGAAGGAAAGATAGGAATCTAGCATTATTCCCAGGCAGCAAACATGAGGAGATAGGGACATGGGTGTGTTAATATTAATAATAAGACTAGGGAGGGGAACAGATTGTGAGGGTGAGAAAAGGACAAGTTCAGTCATGTCCATGTTTAGTTTGAGGAAGCGGAAGGACATGAAGGCAGAGATAGCACTAAGGCAGTCGGGGACCTGGGATGTCAGTGTAGGGAGATCCAGGGCAGAGATTTAAATTTGGGTATCGCCCGCATACAGGTGATACTGGAACCCAAATGAACTAATGAGTTGTCTAAGGCCATGGGTGTAGATGGAGAAAAAAAGAGGACTGAGTACTGAGCCTTGCGGGACCCCCACAGGGAGGGGGCTAGGAGTGGAGCTAGTTTCAGAGTGAAAAACACTAAAGGTCCTACCAGAGAGATAGGAGGATAGCCAAGAAAGTGCAGTGTCCTAGATACCTAAGGAGGATCTGAAGAAGTAGAGGGTGATCAACAGTATCAAAAGCAGAGGAGAAGAATGAGCAAAGAGTGGTGACCTTTAGATTTAGCACTAAGTAAATCATTGGTCACTTTAGTGAGGGCATTTTCCGTGGAGTGGTTAGGGTGGAAGCCTGACTGGAGGTGGTCAAAGAGAGAGTTAGCAGACAGGTAATTAACCAGGTCAGCATAGACATGTCTTTCTAGTAGTTTGGAAGCAAAAGGGAGAAGGGAGACAGGCCGGTAGCTGGAAAGAGCAGACGGGTCAAGGGAGGATTTTTTAGGTATAGGGGATACAACAGCATGTTTAAATATAGAGGGAAAATACCAGTGGATAGGGACAAGTTAAAGAGAGAGGTTAGCGTTGGAATGAAGGAAGAGGAAAGCGTAGTGGTGAAGCTCGTTAGGGGGCAAGTAAAGGGATTAACCAATGAAGGGAGGCTAGACATTGCAGTGGTATGGGGTAGAGATGGAGGGGGAGAGCAAGGAAGGGAGATTGGGCAGAGCAATGGTAGTGGTTGGAAGCTGTAGGGAGGAGCTAGAGCGCACAGGAAAACCACTTCGGATGTTTTCAATTTTCTTTGTGAAATATGAGGCTATTTCATCAGCCGATAGACAGGGGGTAGATGGAGGAGGTGGCGAACAGAGCAGGGAGTTGAATACTTTGAAGTGCTGTTTGGGGTTATGGGATTGGGAGGATATGAGTGAAGAGAAGTAGTTTTATTTGGCTAGGGACAAAGCACCTCTGATCCGACAAAGGGCACTTTTAAATTCGAGAAAGTCGATATTTTTGTTACTCTGGCGCCAGCGTCGCTTGGCTATACGAGATTGCCTTTTTAATTTTTTAATTTATCTGCTTGTGTTTTTAATGAATGGGACTAAAGATTAGGGAGCATATTTATAATCAGCGTCTGTAATTTGTACTGCACTCACAATACCAACCGTGGTGCAAAATGATGATAACCATGGGGTATTCTGAAAAAGCAATAAAGGCACAACATAACATAATTCTCATTCAATAAATACAGATAAAGAATTCCGATTTGGCTAAAATATCAGCCCCCAGCTGTAAAATAACGTTACAGTCGTAAACTACAGATAACATTTGGTAATGACAAAATGCCCCTTGGTCTGCAGATACCATGCCCCTTGGTCTGCAGATAGTTCTCACTTCCTAGTAAATTGTAAATATACATGGAGAGAATCTGCAAATGTTTAAACTCCAAACCTGGAAATTCTAATATATAAATGAGCTGAAGAAGCAAACAGGTCTAGTAGCATTACTAGTAGCATTACTATTAGTAGCAAAGTTCCGGATGTACTTTGGGACACTGTTGTTGGCTATTTAGCCAGGCAAGTTGGTAGGTGCAGATCCTCTCAGTAGAAAAATAAACAAAAAGTGACCAACATCAAAAAACACAATGTTTCGGGGGGTGTTAGGTGCCACCTTCCTCAGGGACCTAACACCCCCTGAAACGTGTTTTTTGATGTTGGTAAATTAAATAAAGAAAACGTTGATTTGGAGTGCGACCCTCAGCTTTTTGTTTATTTTCCTATTGAACTATTATCCTTGGAGGTAGGATACCAAGAGGAGTAAGCACCCAAAGGTTGGAGAGAGTGCATTGGACTTTCGTTGTTGTGCAGATCCTCTCAGCCCTCAGGGCTTCACAATCCAAGCAAGGTTAAGAGTAGAGGAGCACACTACTTGGGTGATAAATTATTTTATTTAGTGCAAAAACATAGCATACAACATTTCGGGACTCACGGGTCCCTTCTTCGGGTATATTCTTATACCTGTATTCTGCAAATTCTATATAGAATAAATCTTAGTTCAGTTTTACTGAAGTTTCTGGATTTTGTATAATACTCACCTATTTAGAGGCAGTATTTCCATTTTCGTTTTCATTCATACAAACCATAATAATAATAATAATAATAACAATGTGTAGGCTGTTATTAAACAAAACACTATTGTTTTGTAGTTTTCCCTTGTCTCAACAGCATTTCCTGTTGGCTCGAACACTATCTGGTGGCTTTGGTTTGGTTAAAACATAAAAAGTTAAATAACTTTTAAAAGCAGTGAATTTTTATATTGAAATGTTTTATGCTAAATCATTGATTTGATTGACTTCACACCATTGAGCAGTTACACCAGTATCCTTACATTTATTTAAAAGTTTATAGCAAGTTACAAAGGAACCCACATAAAATGCAAATATTACACAAATATTACAGCAGCCCGCTGATGTGGAAACCATACAAAGCGTACAAAGCATTTTTACATCATTTTTACAGCTTCAAATATCTAAAACAGGGATGTGGAATGTGTGGAACTACAGATGTTTGAAAACTACAACTCCCAGATTTCCCTGTCAGGAATGCTGGGAGTTGTACGTTTGACATGCCTAATCTAGGACAAGAATTGCATTGTTGATTTTGTAATAAAGTCCAACAAGAAAAGTTAGGAAATCCAAATCCAAACCTTGTTATAACATACAATACCTAGTGTAAATAGACCACACATTTACTGATAATCCTGTTTGCCACTGACTGCAAGTGGCATTGTGTGTTGAACTTGTATTAAATAATATATTTTCCATACACCAACATAATTAGAAACATTTTGGTGATAATGTGGAGTGAAATGTTTATTGAGATTTATAAACAAAAGTAAAACTACCAAGGTCAAGGTCAAGGTAACTACACAAAACTATATTAAACTTTGCACTGCAGTAGAAGCACCAAGTTACCTTATGCTGAGTTTCAAAATACTCTACTTTTAGTTAATTTACTCATTAAAAACACAGTCATTATGCAAATTATGGTTTACTTTAATTAATCTGTTATATATATAGCCTTATAATCTTACAGTTTCAGGAGGAGAAGGAAACCAGAAGCCACAAAGGGGCAGGTTATAATAAATAATGCATCCCGAACTGTAAATTAAAGGGATATTAGAAGTCACCTTGGAGTTCCGTGCCCTGTATAAAAGGCTCTCGGTCTGTGGCCTCGTGCTTTTACATGGTCACCGAACACCTCTGTGACTTCTAATATCCTTGCATTATCCACTATATAAACAACACTGCAGATTCATTATAACGGCATGTCCAATTTAATATTTCACTGTACATAACTCACCCCTGAACACCAGGGTCTGGGCTAGCATCAGTTAATTCACCAGTCTGTTTACCAGCTGATTATCACTGCCAGTATCAGTTTTCCAGCCAACTGCCAGTATCCACTTGCCAGCCATATCACCAGTTTGTTTTCAAGCCAATTACCAGTCTGTTTTCCAGACAAGAACCAGTTCATATAAATTGTCTGGCTCTGTCAGCAATGCTTATTTAAACTATCAGCTTTTTGGTCTACTGTAATTCTATTCTTAAGACCCCTTATTTGTTATCTGGAATAAAGAAGATCCTATTTGTGTCAAACATTAATGCACTCTAAAGGCAGATCTAATATATAAGAATAAAAAGGGATATTAATGACATCATCTACATTTTGGAATAATGAGGAGTGGTTCAGAGATTAAGAACATATTTGGCATTATCTCATTTGTTTTTTAAACAACATTTGCTTTACATATGTTGTTCTGGAAGAATGGTTCCTCTCATGAGACATTGTATGGTTGGTAGCAAAGATGTGCTGTGCTATGCATGCTGGTAAACTGCTTGTAATTACATTTATTTTACTTTCATACAGTACATTACACTGAAATATTGCTGGTGTTTCATGGATGTTTTCTTCTCATATAGTATTAGATGAAAGACTGAATGGGCTGGATGCAGACCTTGACCACTGGAGAAAGGGGTGAGAATGCTAAAGGGTCGTGGAAATCTACAATGTTGCAAATTATGGGATGTGGCTTGGTGTTAAAGAATTGGGGGTGAGTTTTTTGAAACAATGAGAGCTATATAACACAAGCGCATTTTTACCTTTTTAAGTAAAAAAAAAAAAAATTTCAGAAAATCTCCCTCCCTCTTTTCTAAATGTACATGGATAAAAAATGGATAAATACAATAAGATAATTTGTTAAATTGTTATCATGTTTTGTTGTACTATTGTCACAGCATGGCGGTTTTATAATGTATCAGGAATTAACAGTGCAGAACAAGTGGCTAAGTGGCTAACTGCACTGACTGGCCTACCTCTCACTTTCAGGAGACTCAATACCTGCAGTCAAGGCAATCCTGTACAAATAGGAATACCTGGCAACCCTGACCTATCATCATCTTGCTCTTCAGTGATGATTCCTATGTTTTATTTTACACCATGCATGCTGAGATATCTAAAACAGAGTTTGACATTTGTTTAAAATGATTATGTTGTAGGTGATAATTTGCCATAATTTTGCTTATCTGCATTTCAATGTTGAATTGTTATTATCTGAAAATATTTCTAAATGTTTAATCTAGATATGTACAATCTGTCTACCAAAGCTGGAGTCTATTTTCAGTAATTAAATGTATATTATATATATAATATATAATATACTCAAATACTTATCTTTTATATCCTGTTTATCGAGTGCCTACCACTGTGCCTGGACTCTCTATATATATATATATATATATATATATATATACATACATGGTGCACACTCTGTGGCCTAACAGATGCCATCTGTAAAAGCATTTACTTTCAATTAGAGGAATAAGTAATCAAAAGAGCTTTGTACTTAATGCAAAACTTTTGGTTACTATTAAATGCTCATTAGTGGGTGTTTTTGCTCTATGACTGTCAGAATCAGCAGGACATTTATGTTTGATTTCCTGAGTGAGTCAAGATTGAATATGATTTTACAACTTAAACAGCATAAATAAATGCAGGTTGTTTTAGAATAGTCCAGATGTTTCTTTAATGTATTACAGTATTTTTGAGCATTACATGGCATATTTGAAAACAGTGTTATCACAAAAGTTAATGACATAGGTTGTTTGCGTTATTTTTTAGAGAAGTCCCCATAAAATGGTCTCTTAGCCAATACATAATATTATACCAAATGGCATGTACCAAATGGCAATATCTTCATTAGAGATGGACACAAAACCGAACTTTATGAGTTCAGATGAACTCAAACTATTCAAACTAGTTCGGGTTTGAACTAGTCAATTTTTCTGGACTCACGGCTGTATTTTCGATAATTATTGTAAATTCGATAATTATCAAATTTACGGACCGTTCGTTAACCCTACAATGTATGGTTCGCTTACCCTCAAAAATATTGTTTGTTTTCAATAACCCTCGAATGTACGGATCGTTTTCGATAACCCTAGAATGTATTGTTCGCTAACCCTCGAAAGTAGCGTTCGTTTTCGGTAACCCTCAAATTTATGGTTCTTTTTCCGCTAACCCTCAAAAGTATCGTTCGGTAACCCTTGAATTGGAACCCTTGAATGTAGCTTGCTCAAAACTCGACAATTGCCCGCTCGTGTTTAAGAAGTGTTTTAACAAGTTTTCCACAGACCATTTCCCAGGTGCCACAGCCATTTACAGTAAGTTACCATTGTTAGTTTAGCTGTAAATCACTTGGACATTTCGAACTATCACTCTCCCATTGACTTTAATGGGTCCGAATTCGAACTTTATGATGTTCGGCCATCTCTAATCTTCATACAAGGTTAAAGGTTAACTGAATGAATAAGGTGTAGATTATTATTGGTTGAAACCTAATTCAGGGGCATAGCTAGAAATGGAAATGACCTGGGGCACTCACGGGCATCACATGTGGCACACATAATGAGGTGCAAATTTTTTAGGCCATGTACCTTTCTCCTCCCCAGTTAAGCTACAGCCCTTAGGTACTTTGAGATGATAGACAGAAAGATAAAACTACTCTTCTTCCAGTATAGCTGGATTGTCTGAATTTCTGCTGGGATGGGGGTAGAGGGAAGTCAAGACCCAACAAAGCTGAATCATAGGTGTGTGATACATTTAATTAGTGTAAATACAGGGAGATTTACCCTAAGCTGCAGCCACTCTTGGTAAATCTCCTTTATTGAGATTAGGCTGATAATTTCTTCTTAAAAGAAACTACCGAATCAGATCTTGCCTTTTCTGAGTACTACTGTGGCTGATTTGCATCAAGGTCCATCCTGTTTTGTTACAGCTACTGACCCACAGTAGTTAATCACAATCTTTTCCCACCTGGAGTATTAAAACCCACAACAGTCCCAGTCCTCTTCAGACAAGTGATTAGAGTCCAGGACAGATGTTAAACCCAGTAAACCAATGCAATGTCAGACAGAGATTAAAAGAATGGCTAAATCCCATTAATCCTTAAAAAAACAAATGAAAAGCGACCTACTGAACTTTCTAGGATATCTAGTAACATCAAACATTGAAACCATCAAACAGGAGCATGCACACTAAACATCAGCACCAGGACTCCATGTAAATCAAAAACTTTATTGGAGAATCATAAACATTTAAACACAGACCCAGAGGTCACCTGATGCGTTTCGTACCACACCAGGTACCTAATAATAGGTAGAATGACTCTGGTCAGGAGGAAGTGGAGGTGCCCCTTAAGTACACACAGGCATCTATTGGGGCTCCAGCTACTCCCCTTTAAAAGGGATACACACAATAAGTACAAAACACACAAACACACAATATTGAAGATACCAATTAGCACATACAAAATCAAGATCCAATAAATGAATATAACTTAAAACTCAAATTCTAACATCAAAACCAAAATAATAATACAGCAGAAAAAATTATAAAAAATAAAGCATCATTACTAACATTACAGCAATTTACAAGTGACTAAGCTATCAGTCTTAGAAGTTATAAACCAATAGTTTGAAAAGCTTTCAAAAGAGTTGACAATATTTGTCATGACAAATGACAAAATTTGTCATTAGAAATTGTTGTGTCACAATACTTGATAAATTACTTTTAAGGCTCCCATACATGGCATAGATAGTCCGATCAATTTTCCGAATATCATAAAACATTTTTCTGCAATATCAATAAATCGATCAATAATCGAAAAAAACTATAATGTGTAAGCAGGAAAATTTTAAATCAATCCAAAACTTCCAGAATCATATATAATTTTCAAGCTGAAATCTACTGAAGATTGACTATGGGGAATTATGATAATTTCTTTCAATTGGATTTAGGTTTTTTTCGGCCAATTAGAAACCCAATCAGAAAACCATTGGCCTATGTATGGCTAGCTTTAGCAACATTCTTTTAGAACATACAGAGTTATTCAATAAAAGTTCTTATCATTTAAAATGGTGCTAATTTTGCCCCAACCAATCAGATGTAAGCTTACAAATGTTAAATAAAATCTGATTGGTTGGGGCAAAATTAGCACCATTTTAAATGATAAGAACTTTTATTGAATCTCCCTGATTGTGTCTTAGCCAATCACAGATACTGCTGCCAGTCTGGACCCTTTTTGCTGCTTCTGAGCACAGAAAAAGCACATAACAGCAGCAGAAGGCAGCTGAGGGAACGAGGGCTGGTTAGTATATTTAGGAGCCAATTTGAAGCTTTTTAACCTAGTGAGGTCTAGGTTTTGGGATGTTTTCTGCAATATAGAAAATAATCTAATTTTACATTATTTGCAACTGTAGTTAGCAGGTGATTGCATTCATATCTCTTTCATATTAAGCTAATTATTCATTTCTAATCAAAATTAATTATTTTGTAATATGTCTTGTAATGTGCTGTAGAAGGATTTGCATCCACAAATACCCATGAAATGCAAATATAAAAGATAACAGAACATTAAAAGAGACATTTAACAAAAATACATCTTTAAAAGAACTTTTTTCCCCTACATGCTGTCAAGTAAGCTGTCCAAATGAGAATAAAAATGTTCACTTCAACAGATGGCTGATTTAATTTCAGCAGTATGGGCATTTGCAAATTACTCATCAAAATCAAACATCTTATTCCACACGCAGAACTTAAAGCTATAAACCCATTTTTAAAAGGTATACTAATTTATTGGACACTTTGCAGAGGCACTAACTATGGCAGGATGCAACATGTGTGGCTTTTTTAATGGCAACAGAATTTTTCACTTCATTCAGTGCCAGAGGAATTTTGAGGATTTTGCACTCAATAGGTTTAGACAAAATTTACGGTTGAAACCCCAGAAGAAATAAGGAATATTATATATCAGTTTTTTTCTCTGGGTATTTGATTAGATTTTTGGGTGAAATATATAAAAAAGAACGTACACAAACAACCTTACTGTTTCTAAAAGCTCTAATTCAGCTGAGTGCAATCATTCTAGACATATGTAGTAACCTAACTGTTCCTTCCAGGAGACACTCAGACATTAAAACAGCACTTCTTAATTTTACATACTTCCCTTTTTCCTTTCTAAAATTAAAAATACAGAAACAAAAAGGGGAATTTCACACAAAACCTGTAGCTTAAAGGGGAAGTTCAATGCAAATACATATGCTTTTCAGAAAAAAGAACAATATTTTCCCATCCCAATGACCCTTATCTGCAAATTCATCATTGTGTCTGTGTATAAATAAATGCAACTGAAATACTGACTTCCTGTTTGCAGGACCCCTAGTAGAGACCGTTATGGTTTTGCCCTTGACCCAGCGCCTGGGTTGATTCAGTTGCTCAGTAGAGATCTGAGCATCTTTGACCCATGCAACAGCTAATCAGTAGAAATAACTGATTAGCTGTTGCATGGAACCTGATATGTCAAAATGGTAGAGAATATGTAGAATAACTAAGAAGGCATTAAACAATCTAACAGTTTAATAAATATTGATAATTTCCACTGAACTGTCCCTTTAAATGTTTGTAATCAACTAATCCCAAATAGGACATATGCAGAAGTGCAATTAAACAAAGAGAAACAAACTTCTCTGTATTTTTAACAGCTTCCACTTTTCAAACTAAACACACCTAAAACTTGGAAATACCCCCACAAACTATAAAGGAGATGCAATAAGTCCCAACTGACCTGCACTTGTTCCCACAATGTAGTAACCACTTTGCGACTGTTATTGTATTGTGAGAATTTGATTGGTAAGTTGCGATCTTTTGCACAGCTTTAAAATCATGTCTTAATTTATTGCATTGCTTGCACTGTACTTTTTGAAACAAAAAATGCTGTTTCTCACTAACAGCTCAATTAACAATGTAACAATCTATGGAACAATTTACGTAGCAATCTATGGAACAATCTATGCTACAAGCTCTGGAAGTACAGCAGCCCACTGAAACTTTTCACTGCAGGCACTGCATATTTTGGGCACTGGTTATCCCCCCTAAACACGTCACAGGTATCTGGTAATAAGGAGCTACAAACCTTTTTTCTGCTATTCAGTGGTACTAATGGTAGACAGAAGTTTTACAAAGTTGCCAAAACAATCCAACTGTTAACTGTGTGGCTTAATTCTCATTGAAATCTGTGGGCCACTAATCTGTTTTTGACTTGACCAAATCCTCTAGGACATAAACACAGCTTGGAGACCATTACTTATGTCACTGATCATTAGAGATGGCCGAACTCACTAAAATCAGTTTCCCTTGCAGATCTGCGGAAAAACTCCAGTATAAGAAACGTCACTCTTATGGCATTCTGAGTAGTACAGGTATTTTCAAGATTTCTAGAAATTCTGAAAAATGTTGGATTTGTAAATTTGAAGTCCAAGTTCTGCCAGATCAGTGAAATCCAATTCGGAACAGGGTTTGTTTTTATCATAATTTAAATGGGGGGGGAGTGTATTGCTTTTTTTCCATATGTTCATTTAATTTTTTTGGCATTTACAATGATGACAACTTTGGAAATGATAACAAACTTACAGACATTTTCAATATCGAAGTACCAATGAAAAAATCAATTCCTGGTCCTGGAAAACAATTTGATGGAATTTTTTTTCCTCTATTAGCACAGATCAATAGTTAAGTAAGTAGTACTGATATTTGGTCCTTCAGCAATGCTTTAGAAAAACCTGAATCGGACATCCAAACACAGTTCACCACTCCCCTAGATCACCATGGATGCCTTGGTGGCAGACTCCAGGACATCCCTATAATCAGAGGAAGTCATTTGATGTCACCAACATTTCCTTCCAATGTGTGTCTGCTTAACATCACAGGACAATAAAATAAAATCTCAGGAGGTCCACATTTGTTTTGTATGAAATTTTTAAAATCTAGAAAAGCAAGAGAGCGCTCAATATGGGTGTAATTTCCTCCGGTGACACTGCCTTCCTAGCAATCCTCCAAGCAGCCTGTCTTTATAAGAATCATTAGCTAATTCCCATTTAGAGTAGTGGTTTAACAATCTCTCTAAAAAAGATTTATCTAAAGTGTGTTCAAGGCCTTATAGGTGACTGAAGATATGAGGTGCAAGAACATTACAGGTGTAGAACTTACCCCAAGAGGGATGAGAAAACGTTGCCTCGTGGGGTCTCAGGTACTGGATTGAAAGAATGCAAAAACACTCATACCTCCGTGTATTTGCTACTTACATGTATTCATTTATAGATTAAGATGTATGTATGTATAGTTTATTTATATAGCACCATATAATATAGTCATTCAAGGGGGAGAAAAATATAAATACATAAATAGTTCAGTATATAACTTTATAAATGATATAAATATGTAAGTGCTTGCTCCTACCCTTTAGAGCTTACAATCTAGTTAAGATTAGGCATTTTTAGACCTTCTTTTAAAAGGGAACCATGGTCTGAAACAGATTTGTCCTGACTATTATTCAACAAAATGTTTATTTATAGATATATAAAGATACACTTATTTGAAATACTGTAGTACTGTATCTTTAACTTATATCTCTTTGTACAGAAAGATACAACATAGCTAATTGGACAGCTCCTTGCTTTTTTCTTCATAAAGCACCCTGGGAATGTCTATCCTAATGCATCTTTGGTTAGAAATGGTTTCTAGGTATTAAAACAGTATAAATTGTTTTTCAGCTCACAGTTCTCCTTTAATATATATTCTTAAAATGTAAATACATATTGGTCTCCATCTAATTATTCATTCATCATTCAACATCCAACTGTACAAATGCTAGGAAAAACATTGCTTAAGGCACACTAATTTAATATTACAGCTTGTTTTTTTCTTTTTGCAGCTGTTCTCTAGAGATTAGTACTAAGTGACTAAAGCCGACTTGTTTACTACATTGGCAGAAGAGCAAATCCATGCTTCTATTTGGCAGGGAAAAGATGCTAGTTTCCAATTAGAAATATCAGCTAGAACATTTGCAACCAAAATGCAGCTCTCTGCTTAGACATTTACATTTCTAAACCAGGCATTACTAAGCAGATTGACTGATAGCATGAAACCTTGCACAGTTGGACTGCCAAGGCCAAATATAGGAAGACATTTAGAATGCAAACATTCAGGTAAATAAATTTTGTTGTGTTTTTCTTTTACCTTATTTTCCTTTGAATGAACAAGAAGCTGATAAAAATTCAATATTTGACCCTGTGAAAACTGTAGGCAATTCAAAACTATAACTCTACAGAAATGGTTCTGAGCTATAAAATAGGTTGAATTTGATCTAACATTACTTTGTCTAGCAGTTTAAATGAATTTAAACCATAGCAGTATTACATTTAACATGAATTTAAATGGCTGTTCAGGATTTTATGTCAACATAAATGGGAAAAAGCACAGCATTTTAATTTAAATTTTACATATTTTGAGAAAGGAAAGCGACCTTACAAAACCGTATAACTACGTAGAAATGCCAGCCAAATGATTTTATTTTTCTAACATAAAAATGATATTTCAAGGCAGTGCAATAGTTTTTAAAGACATATCCTCTGATGAGCAGAACATTTTCGAAAGGAAAATAAGCTCATGCACAGTTTTTGAATTGTCTAAATGGGACGCGCATGAAATGTTTTGTGTTTCTTAAACTAAGCCCAAATTTTTACACTTCACAATCTGAACATATACCCACTAAAAACACCAATAAACTGTAAAATATCAATACAGTAAACCCTTGAGAAAGCTGTCACAAGTTACAGCGAAACGCGTCAGGACACATCTGAAGGCTCAATACTAGTAATAGGGGTGGTGAGAAGAGACCGTGCAGTGTCCTCCTAACTGTACTTATGTAGCACTCATAAGGAACAGGAGCATCCCAATAGTTTTTATGAGCCAGCTAACATTAGCCATCTTTTTATTTATGTTTTAACTTTTGTTTACCAACTTATTTTAATCTTCATCTGTGAGCACTTGGAATCAGAGTTGTGCATTTTTTATCTTGATCTTACTTTGTGACTACAGCTGTGTTATACCAGGACATTGGCACACATATGTCTTTTATTTTTATTTATTATATGGTTGTGTTTCAGTTTTTAAAGGGATATTAACAGTTATACTATTTCTTGATTTGTTTGTTTTGTTTCTTTATTTGAGCATTATAGGTGGTATTTATGAAGACACAGTTAGCTATTTTGCGATACAGCGCCTTTAATGAATGGTACATTAACGGCACAGGTTGTAAACACATTTGTAAACACATGTAATTTTGGCAGGCAGACAAATCTTTGTCTTGCTTAGGAAGATCTACTTTATTTGCCCTCATGAGATCAAAATTAAAAAGGTGTGTATAGTATAAATATGGTAAGAGATTCTATTCTATTGTATAACAATCTGCTGTAAACATGTCAGGTCCTGCAGTCTTTCCCTTTCTAGGATTGGAAGCCTTTTCCCTTTTCAAGGATTTCTTGGGTCATTATTTGGGAGTTATGTTGGTGTTGTCTGGTGTTTAGATGGCTTAGGAAAATGTTGACATCATCTGGAAATAAAGGTCTATGTAGTACTGTCTTCCCTTTTGTCTTCTCTTTTTGTAGCTTTAAGTCGGTTACGCACGGTCATTTAATTTTCTAGCTAGCCATGTGTCTGGTTTTGATTGGTTAGAAGCATCACTTTTAGAGATGGTCGAAGTATTGAAAGTTCGGTCCGTTTTTGAACTTTTGAACTATTGTATAAGTTCGAAAGTTCGAAAACGGACCCATTAAAGTCTATGGGAGGCAAATAGTTCAAAAAGTTTGAGTCAAATACAACTAAAATATTAATGGTAACTTAATGTAAATGGCTGTGGGACCTGGGAAATGGTCTGGGGAGCATGTTCCGATATCCAGGACTTTCGTAAAATCGATTTTACTCTCACACGCGCTACTTTTGAGCTTTCGCGTTCGAACGGTCGAGGTAACATGGACATTTTACTCGTGGATTCGATACTCGCGTATAGGTTCTAATGGACACTTTACTCGTAGATTCGATGCTCGCGCCTAGATAACATGGACATTTTACTCGCGGATTCGATGCTCGTGTATAGGTTTTAATGGACACTTTACTCGTAGATTCGATGTTCGTGCCTAGATAACATGGACATTTTACTCGCGGATTCGATGCTCGCGTATAGGTTTTAATGGACACTTTACTCGCGGATTCGATGTTTGCGTCTAGATTCCATGGACATTTTACTCGCGGATTCGATTTCGACATTCGATTATAATCCCTTCTTCTCATTGACTTCTATATGCAATCCAGGATCTAAAATCGAGTCTGGAAAGTGGGTGTAGTCATTTCACCATTACTTTCCCCACCAGAAAGCATGGCCACCATGCAATGGCAGCGTCTGATGGTGGAATATCTCACCCGGCTGGGTTATGACGGGATGCCATTCGGCACGCCCAATATTAAAGAGCGCAAACGGTGCATAATGCGCCACCTGCAAGCAAAACTGCGGACGCAGTTTCGCATTGATCTGACCACCTCTCAGCTCCAAAAGAGGTGGTCAGACCTCAAACGGCAGAGACGGAACTACGTCCAGGACATCCAGCGGAATGTCCAAGGCAAGTATCACATTTATATATTAAATTTTATTTGTGATTGAGTTGTATAAAACCACCTTTTGCACCACTAATCAGGCGGTTCTGCGACAGATCTTTCTGACATGCTCTGTCTAAGTATAACCACTATATGAAGTTACTGCACTTTTCTTGTTACTTTTATAGCACTTGGGATTGGCGATAGCGCTTCGCAATTTCGCAAACCGCCACAAACGATTGCGGAGCCTTTAGTGCTTTTCTCCTTAAGGACTCAAAGTGCATATGTTAGTGTTAATTAGTGTTAGCAAATTTTAATGTAACAGTTAATGTTAGTAGATGTTAAAGGACAAGTACACACGAAAAATATCTATAATATTTAATTATAATACAGATTTTGAAAGCTCTTTTTTCATAAACGACTCAAAGTATATATTTTTTAATGTTAGTAAGGGTGAGGCCACACTGCAACGCACAGGAATCGTGCACTAAATCGCAAGCGTTATCGCACGCGATTGTGTGCGCGATTCTTGTGCGTTTTGCGTTCGCGTTTTGCGCATGCGTTTTCGCGTTATGGAAACGCATGCGTGAACGCATCAAAAATTGTGAACACATGCATTACCAAAACATGAACGGACGCACAATCGCATGTGCATCGTAAATCGCGGGAATTTTGCATTCCCGCGATTTCCATTTTAGCGAAAATCACGGGCGCAAACGTGAAAGCAAAACGCCGGCGCAAACGCGCGAAAAACGCGTTAGTATTAGTAAATGTAACTGTTAGTTAATGTTAGTAAATGTTAGTACACGCAAAAAATATTCACAATAATTACATTAGTTTTTGTTTTTACGATTTTTTATTATTATTTATAATTAAAATTTACTTTTTTAATATATAAATTTGCAGATGAGGAATCGATTTCTGCCAGTGATGCAGAGGAGGGAGGGTCACCTCCACTAGCACCCCCACCAAGGCCACAGGAGCAGCCACCAGTTTCCCCTTCCCCTTCCCCACCACCACCGCCAGAACCGCCAGCACCAGCACGCCAGCAGGGACCAGCCCGCCAGTGCCTGCTGGAAAATATTGATCAGCGTCTGAGGTGCATGGAGAGCAGGCAGAGGCGCATGCTCTCCATGCACAAAGACATTTTGCGCATTAAGCGCAAAGTTTTTAAAAATAAATAGGTGCTGTTTTTTGGGGGGGGGGTTTAGCACCATGTTGCACTGTGTTATTGTTATTATTATTGTTTATGTATTTTTTTTTATTTTATTATTTATTTTATATATTTTATATATTATATAAGCACCGAAGAAACAGGTGCTTACGTTTACTAATAAAGTTAAACTAAACAAATCTCTGTGTTTTATCTTTACAAATGACATTGACTACAAACATAATTATTTAGGCTTTTCCCACACCACATTGACTTCTCTCCCTCAGAGTATGCGTCGTGCTAGGGAAAGCGGGGAAGGAGATAGGGTTTGTAGGAACAGCACCATTGAGTAGCAGTAGATTCACTTCAGTTTGACAACATTATTGCGGATCCAGGCAGGCTTAGCCCCACCAGACAGACCCCATACCCCATTGGCTTCTCTCCCTCAGTGTATGCTTCGTGCAAGGGGAAGCGGGGAAGGAGATAGGGTTTGTAGGAACAGCACCATTGAGTAGCAGTAGATTCACTTCAGTTTGACAACATTATTGCGGATCCAGGCAGGCTTAGCCCCACCAGACAGACCCCATACCCCATTGGCTTCTCTCCCTCAGTGTATGCTTCATGCAAGGAAAAGCGGGGAAGGAGATAGGGTTTGTAGGAACAGCACCATTGAGTAGCAGTAAAAAAAAAAAAGATTCACTCAGTTTGACAACATTATTGCGGATCCAGGCAGGCTTAGCCCCCACCAGACAGACCCCATACCCATTGCTTCTCTCCCTCAGTGTATGCTTCGTGCAAGGAAAAGCGGGGAAGGAGATAGGGTTTGTAGGAACAGCACCATTGAGTAGCATAGATTCACTTCAGTTTGACAACATTATTGCGGATCCAGGGCAGGCTTGCCCACCAGACAGACCCCATACCCCATTGGCTTCTCTCCCTCAGTGTATGCTTCGTGCAAGGAAGCGGAAGGAGATAGGGTTTGTAGGAACAGCCACCATTGAGTAGCAGTAGATTCACTTCAGTTTGACAACATTATTGCGGATCCAGGCAGGCTTAGCCCCACCGGACAGACCCCATACCCCATTGGCTTCTCTCCCTCAGTGTATGCTTCGTGCAAAGGAAAGCTGGGAAGGGAGGTTGGATAGGGTTTGTAGGAACAGCACCATTGAGTACAGTAATTCCACTTCAGTTTGACAACATTATTGCGGATCCAGGCAGGCTTAGCCCCACCACAGACCCCATACCCCATTGGCTTCTCTCCCTCAGTGTATGCTTCATGTCAAGGAAAAGCGGGAAGAGATAGGGTTTGTAGGAACAGCACCATTGAGTAGCAGTAGATTCACTTCAGTTTGACAACATTATTGCGGAGCCAGGCAGCTTGGCCCCTCCGGACAGACCCCACACCCCATTGCTTCTTCTCTCCCTCAGTGTATGCTTTGTGCAAGGGAAAGCTGGGAAGGAGATAGGGTTTGTAGGAACAGCACCATTGACTAGCAGTAGATTCACTTCAGTTTGACAACATTATTGCGGTTCCAGGCAGACTTGGACCCACCGGACAGACCCCACACCCCATTGGCTTCTCTCCCTCAGTGTATGCTTCGTGCAAGGGAAAGCGGGGAAGGAGATAGGGTTTGTAGGAACAGCACCATTGAGTAGCAGTAGATTCACTTCAGTTTGACAACATTATTGTGGAGCCAGGCAGGCACACAACTGACAGCAAACAGCAAAAAACCAGCAAACAGCAACAACTGACACGACTGACAGCAAAAGCTGCTGATTGCTGCTGAATGCAGCACTGTTAGTTACACAAACACACAGATGCTGACACACAGATACAGAAACAAACAAAAAAACAAGGACACCTAGACCTCTAAAAGGTCTAACACAAAAATTGTCCAAAGGAATTATAGGGGGGTTAGTCCTTAAAAGGACTTTTGGGTCTCACAAGGAAGGTTAGTCCTTAAAAGGACTGTTGGGTCTCAAGATGTGTGAATACAGGGGCGGTTAACTACAAGTGCTAAACCACCACGCTGAAATCCACACACAGAAAGCTCAAAAAGCGCAAAAATCTCTCTCCAACTCCTACACTGTCAGGTCTCCACTAAACAATCTCCAACACGATGACTAAATGGCACTAGTCGCATTGCCTTTTATACCCAGGGGGCTGGCAATGCTCAAATTAACTGCCATTGGGTGATTTTGTACATGTGGGCACCTTTTTTTTTTTTAAATTCGATGATTTTTCGAATGTTCGACCATTCAAACGTTCTCGAACTTTTCGATAAATCATCGAAAGTCCGGGAAATATCGAAAGTACGCGTCCGTCTGGAACTCGAAAGTTCGGCTCGAACTCGGGTTCGAGTTCAAGTTCTATGCCATCCCTAATCACTTTATGTGTCTTATCATGTAAGAGTTTAGTAGGTGTAGGTCCTTTAAAGGGAAACTGTGGTCTCCATACAAAGGGCAGTCTGGGGAGGGGGGGTAGTTTTGTACAGCAACGCCTGTGAGAAGGGGAGTCCAGGATCTTTCCCTGAGGTAGAGGAAAGGATAGAGAATGGATGCAGGTCTGTAAATAGCTTCAGGGAAAAAAATTGATTTTTGGGATGGGGCTTCTTATACAGAAAATCACTTCACTATCACAGGGATTCAGACTGACAGCACTGAGCAGGATCTGTCAGGATCTATCTACAAGCCTATAAATTAGGATCCAGAGAAGCTAAAAACACTAAGCTTGTTTGAAAGGTATGAAAAATGAAACTGTTAGGATCTCCTGCAACTCCAGTTTCTACCTGGTGATGTCCTGCTATTTCAAACTTTTCCACTGGATGTCGCTTTGTTCCAGCTGCTGACTCCTGAACTTCCACTTTACACCAGTAGTAGGTCGTTTCAGTTTATGGACAATTATCATTCATCACATTTACCTGCTATCAGTCTTCAGCTATTTAAGCACTCCAATCACTCCTATCCTTTGCCAGATCCTCACCAGTTGACCTTGTTCTCTGGCTCCTGTTTTCTGTGATCCCTGTTCTTGACCTTGTCTTGCATCCTGACTTTCAGTCCAGTTTCTTGCCTTATTGCCTGTTCCAGTTCCTAGTTATCTTTTCCTGTTTATAGTATTTAGTTATTTTTATATAGTCTTTAGTCATTTGTATATAGTCTAGTTAGTCATAGTGTGTATAGCGTTATTCATTGCATTTAGTCTTGTCATATTGTACAGTATATAGTCTTAGTCATATTGTTTATAGTACTATCTAGTCATTCCACTGTGTGTTTGGTGTGTTTGTATATAGTCTTAGTCATATTGTTTATAGTATTATGTAGTCATTCCACTGTGCGTGTGTTGTTCTATTAAACCAGTTGAACCACTACCCTCTGGCTGTACTTTCAATACCTTTCCCTTCTACTGGCTGGCTGTAACTGTGAGCATTCTGGGAAACATAACAAAAGTTTAGTTTCAGGACCTCCTCTGGTCACTTGGTGTATATGAGTTCCCAAATTTGGAATATTTAGGATAAGTTAACGATCTAAAGTGAGTTTTTTTTTTAGCAGTTGCCAATTAATTGATATGCTCTCTGAGCACCGCCTTATGGACTTCCCAAACTATGCAAAATGTTTGTACTGCCTTAATATGGTTGTTTTTAATAAAGTGGTGTTTTGGAAATACTTATCTATTAGTATAGAAATGGAGACAAGGCAGCTAGATTGCTTAGGAAAAGGTGGGCTAAAAGGAGCAAAAAGCCCTCCACTAAGCAAAAATGGAGCAGAACCTTCTTATAACAGAAGGTATCTTGCAGTCTCATGCTATATGAATAGCATTGCCAACAAAATCTAAGAAACAGAAGTCATTTCTTACTTCCAGGTTCCCCAGAGCAAGGGACAGAGATATGAAAATTCTCCTTTACCTCCCTTGGCTATTGCATGTGTCCAGAAACTCTGTCTTAAAGGGGAACTGTGGTCCAAAAATGACTTTAGGTAAATTGAGGTAAATTGATAGGAATTGCTCCCCTGAGAATTTTTGCAATTTATTTCCATTGTTTATTTTGAATAGTTTTGAAGATATTTACATTTTTGTGTGTGATATGGCAGCAGCATCACCAGGACCCCTGCACTTCCTGCTTCCTGCTCTGAAATTCCTGCTTCCTGCTCTGAAACTGCCAGTTAATCTGTCCTGTGTTTCCTCCTCCCCTTTGCAACCCCCCTGGTCCCTCCCACTCATGGACCCCATGGTCCCTCCAGTTGCAGGCCCCCCATGGCCCATTATTTTACAGCCCTATGTGGCCCTGCCCACTCACGGGTGATGTGGCCCCGCCCAATCACAGGTGCCGTGGGTTACTCAGACCCCCCCCCTACAGAAAACTCTGTGGAAACAGCCTTCTCAGGCAGAGTGAGAACAGAGTGTGAACTCTGCCTGAAAAGGCTGTTTTCACATAGTGGGAGAGAAGGGCTTTAGATTCCCTCACCTTCTCTGTCAGGACTTCACACAGCAGAGAGGAGGAGGAACTTCCTGTCTCCCTCACACACTAAGGGGGTCTGAGGCTGTGCTCACCGGTGGCACTGTGCAGGTGAAGCCTCAGGAATGTCACATGTCAGCATCCCACCCATTAACTTTCTGGTCAGTCATTTCTGTATATCTTGGGCTGGTTGATGGCTAGTTTTAAAGGTAGGAAACTGGCCTTTCATTTAAACTTAACTTGTTTGGAGACCACAGTTCCCCTTTAATAACATGCAATATAGCCTATTGTATAGAGCCAATCATCTGACCTGCAGACATGACATGTTTCGATCTTGTTAGATCTCATCAGTGCAAGATACAGATTCATGGCTCTATGGGGTAGGACTTAGGCGTACAATAGACAAGGCAGCTAGATAGCTTATGGAGAGGTTGGGCAAAAGGCTCAAAAAGCCCTCCACTGTACATAAAAATGGAGCAGAACCTTCTTATAACAGAAGGTATCTTGTAGAAATGTACATATTGTAGGATCACATAGGAGGGACTTATTCAGATGCCACTTTGTTTGGGAGAATTGTCAAAGACCTGTGGTCATGTGGGCATGATCTGATAATGTTAAGATGGAGATATCTGAGGTAATCAGATAAGGGGTGATAGATATATAATCTATTCTGTTGTAAAATTTGTGAGGGTGTGAGTAGAAAGTGTATCATTCAAAAATGGAAGTGGAGTTTAAAGATTTGAGGATTTTGGTTAAGGGTTTAACTGAATGGGTCAGAGATCTGCCTTCCAGTGTTTGTAAAATTATCTCTGACCTGTAGTGGGCGTGTAAATGTGATTTTTTGAGATCCTACTGTATAAGGCCTATAATGATAAGGTAGTGACCCCCAGGAACTCTGTCACACTCAAGTAGGGTGAAATTCAACTCGGAATGGATAAAAATAGCGACCCCTCTCCTCTTGGATGCAGCAGAAGCAAGGTGAATTTTTTACTAAATACTAAAATGATGTCACCCCGTGCCTTTTTCATTTTAAGTCTCCTTTTTGAAGCACTATTTAGACCTTATGTGTGAGGAGTCTCAAGGAACATAATTTAGATGGAGACATCAGGCCATACATTAGGTGTACTCGTGGCTTATACCAATTAGGTTTGGATGGATATTTGTGGAATCAAAAGTATAATAAACATTCTTAATTTATGCTTTGTGTCAGACCACGGCCACCCCAGCCCCAGAGGCAAGATCAATCACCAGGGGTACCACATAACAAGTGCTTTGTTTGGAAAAAAGAGAGTGTAAGAAATGCATATTATAATAATATTGCACTAGTAGACACATTACTTCAGTAATGAAGAACAGAATCAGTTCCTTTGTTTTAAAGTAAGACAAACTATTTTATGCCATGGGGATTCCCCTTTACCTAAAAGTCAGCCTTAGGGCCCTGTGCTCTAGATATAAAATTAATCGTCTGTCAGGTAAATAGACCAAAAATTTTAGGGCGGAGGCTGCAGCGTCCGTTTCGGTCTCTGGGACACCTGCTATGATTGACTTGGTCCCATAAGGCCTGTTCTTCTGCCTTTTTTCCCCTAAAATAATTATAGTGGGCTGAGGTAACCAGTCTTTCCAGGTAAGAATGTAAGCGGTCACAATCTTTCCGTGGCACCTTGCTGTCTGTGTCTGCTCTACTGAAAGCTGGGTTTTCAGCCCCAAAGCACAGAACTGAGCTAGTTAGGCTCTGTTCATCCTCACTAAGGGGCATATTTATAAAGGAACGATGTTAGCGCAAAAAAATTACCGCCGCACATCGCGGCCGCGAAAATAGCGCTATCGCCGTATTTATAACAGAGAGCGCTATTCCCGCGATACCTATCGCGGCCGCGATGTGCTGCGGTAATTTTAAGCCCAATCTAAGCTTTACATTAACCAATCAGATTTCAGAACTTTCCAGAAATCTGATTGGTTAATGTAAAGCAAGTATTAAAAATTGACCAATCGAATTGGATATGGATTTCTGCAAACTTATATAAAGAGGAGCTTTCCGCCGCGGAACTCAGATGCCATCGCAGTAGATGGCGTGAAGAAAGAAGAAAGAAGCGGCTGGCAACATCGGCTCCGTGAGGCCGGCGGTGCCAGCGGGCTCACTGGCGGCCGCAGTGAGTCTGCCTGGCATCGGCGACCTGAGTGGGGTTGGTGTCGCCAGCCCGAAGACGTCGCGTCGGATCAAGACGCCGGCAACATCGGCCTCGTTGAGTTTGCCGGCGCCCGCCGGGGGTGCCCCTGGCGGCCGCAGGGGTACCTCTCGGGGGTCGGCGGCCTCGCGGAGCTGGTGTCGCCGGGACTGGAAGAAAGAAGACGTCGCCCAAGGGCTCTTTTAAGAGCCGCACTGGGTTCCCTGTTCAGCTGCGGGACCCCCGCCAAAGGCACTTGTCATTGCCGCAAGGGCCCTTGTAAGGGCCGGGGAGGGGGGTCCCGTTCGAGCTGCGGGACCCCTTAAGCCCCAAAAGGCCTCTCAGGGCCCCGCTGGAGGGAGCCTCCACCCCCCCCAGCGGCTCCCTCCCGTCCCCTCCCCGGGAGCAGCCGGGGCGGAGGGCTTGGAGGGGTTGCCGGGGAGGGGGTGCGCGGCGGGTGGTCGCGACCACCCACTGCGGCCCCTTCCCGGCAGCCCCTCCTAGCCTCCCGTTCCGAGATTGCCGCGAACGGGGAACGGGTTGGGAGGGGCTGCTGGGAAGTGGCGGCGGAGGCGGGTGGTCGCCGCTGCCGCCGCGGGGGGTTGTGGGCGGGTGGGCGTGTCTCCCGGGGCGGGTGCGACCACCCCGCCGGGTTGCCTGCCCATCCCCGCCGCGGGAGGTTAGTATCGGCTGACTTCGCCTCTTTCAAGGTGGCGAAGTAAAACAGCGATACTAGCCGAGCAAAACCAGTACCCGCCGCTTTATAAATTGAAGCGGCGGTAACAGGTAAGTATCGGCGCGAAAGGTTAACGCTTCGTTAACTTTTCGCGGCCGTTTTCGGACCTTTATAAATCGCGGTAAACTGTGATTTATGCGTTAATGTCCGCGAAAACGTGCCGCGAAAAGTTAACGAACCTTTATAAATATGCCCCTAAGTATTTTTATATATATTGGGGCAAGTCCACTCTGCAGAAACTAGAAACCTAGAGGATTAAATGCTATTAATTTTATAAGTGAAAGATGGAGATGTCTACTAGTTAGTAATTGTATAATTCATACTGGGTCATTTATATTTTAGCTTTAGTTCTCCTTTAGCTAACCATTCTGACATTTATGTCAAGGTAAAAAATTCATTTAAATTTAGCCATGGGGAGCTTGACTGTCTTTGTGATAGCTTCCTAAGCTACAGAAGGCACATAATAGAGATGTTCTTGGGTCTGAAATTTCAAAGATATTAAATTAAAAAAAATAAGAAACTTTTAGAAGAAAAGGGCATCCATCCAAGGCACTTGATTGCTGCCTTATTTCTTGCAAGAATGTGACCTATTGTAAATAACTGGATTAGTTCTTCCTTAATCTACTAGCATATCTATATCATAAAAAAAACACTCTTCCTACCCTCCAACATTCCCTTTAAAAAGATACACTTTCTACTAATATTGCTGCTGCTGGCAGGGAGAGCTAGAGACCTTTACACTACTAAACTGCTACTAGTAGTGTTAATCAGTGAATCTCTCTGCACCACCCAAACTCTTACTGTTCTTTCTATTTCTTTTTCTTCTTCCCTTTTAATTCTTCCGCTTTTTTGGACTGTATCTCCTCCCACAGTTTATGAGCTAGAATTTCAGTACAGACATGTGGGGCATATATGAGAAGTGTGTTATTACCTAGCTAAGGAATCTGCGGAAGCGTTATCGGGAATTATCGACATTAATGACATTATCGTTGAATTACGGGACATTTTTTCCCATAGACTATAATGGTAACAATTCTCAAATGTGAACATTTCAAAAGAGTTTGCTTCATGGTCATAAACACAAACACTGATACCTCCAACCCCCCACACAGACACAGGTACACTCACCTACTGACCTACCTATCCATTCCCATGGAAGACATACTTAAAGGGTAACTAAAGTCAAAAAGCAAATTTTGATCAATAATCAAAAAAATTTATTTTTTTATCCCCCAGAGAGAACACACACCAACTGACCTAACCATTCATTCCTGTGACAGCTATATTTAAAGGTAAAGTAAAAAATGAAATGTCCTTATCATTGCCAAATTCAAAGTTTATACTTAAACTTTCCCTTTCTAGTTTAGAATAGGCTGGGTCATGCACCTCAATGTTGTTGTCTATGAAGAGGTGAGCTAATGTGACCAATGCATGTTTAATGTGAATACATAATACACATTCTAAAGTGCTACATAATATGTTCAGCACTATATAATATCATAAATACAACAGAAAAATCCAGTCTAAAACTTTGGGTTCACTGGGGTCATAGGGTGGGATTTACTTAGAATTTTCAAAGGGATTTTATATGATACATTATAAAATTGTATTTGAGTATATGAGTACACACACTTACTGACCTACCCTTCCATTTTCATGGCAACCATATTTAAAGGGTAACTATAGTAAAAAAAAACTATTTTGACTAATCATCAACAAAGTTTGTTTTTTTTAACCCCAACCTGAAACAGGGGTTACTGATCTACTTATCCATTACTGTGACAGCCATACTTAAAGAGTAACTATGGTAATAAAAAAAATAACTTTGACCAATCATCAAAAGAATTTGTTTTTTTAACTTCCAACCTGACACAGGTACACACACCAACTGAGCTACCCATTCATTCATGTGGCAACCGTATTTACAGTAAGTATAGTAAAAAAAAAAAAAACATTTTGACCAATCATCAAAAAAGTTAGTTTTTTTTATCCCTCAACCTGACACGAGAACACACACCAGCTGACCTAACCATTAATTCATGTGACAGCGATATTCAAAAAGTAAAATACAACAATGCCCTCATCATTGGCATTATTGAGTTTTAAAATCTGCAGCACAAACACACACATTCCCTTCCAAAATGCAGCCTTTCAAGCCAAATTTATAAAGTTTATACTTAAACTTTCCCTTTCTAGTTTAATATATTCTAACAACAGCATAAAATAGGAATGTTGGAGGTTATGCCACTTGCACCATGTTGTTTCTATAAGTTTACCAATTAAATGAGCACTGTTGGAGGGGATGCATACATTTTCTAGAAAATTGATGCAGCAGGATGGCTGCCTGTGGGAAGTTTTGCATAAACAAAAGCAGACTCCAACATTCCCCTATAAATTGCATTGCACAGATATGTGCTAAGATCAGCTTCTCTTATGAAATTAACCAGCTGCAGTGCTAAGTGCAATTGCATAAAATACATGCTTTATGGCTACACTCAAATCAATGCATCTAGCATTACACTTCTAAATGTACATTGCAGAAATGCACACACACATATAAATGGTAGAGTGCAGAAATAAACACATTAAAAGACAGAAAGGCCTATGTAATTAAAGTTCTTATCATTAAAAATTGTGCTAATTTTGCCCCAACCAATCAGATGTTATTTACCATTAACATCTAATTGGTTGGGGCAAATTAGCACTATTTTTGAGTCTCTTGCAGAAATGCTCACAAATATAGTTAACAAGTTGTTTCATAAATACATAGGAAAATAGGAAAAATGTTAATACCTTCCCCCACTCTGTTTGAGCAGTAAATCAACTAATCATATTCACTGCTATCACTGATGATTGGCTAGGAGACACTGGCAGGTATGAGGTCAACTGTTACATGCAGCTTAGCATAAGGGGGTGGGAAATAAAGTCAAGGTACCTAGTTAGCATGTGCATAAGGAGTTTTGTTTTAAGGACCAGCAGGAAGAGGCAACACTAGAAAGCAGCAGTTACATCATAGCTTGCCAGTACCCAGACATGTTCTATAAATTATTTTTACACTTAGAGGCTGAATATAGAGGTGAGGGACAAATAGTCTGTGGTGCTGCTTTTGTATTTTAGGTTTTGTTCTAAGTGTCATTTTGCCTCAGAAAATAGATTATTGATTAAACCGCAACCAGGAATGTGTGTCTAAAAAATACTGTAACTTTTAAATTGTGTTATTCTAACCTTATTATCTGACACTTTCTAAACCAAATCAAAATAATTTCTTAATAAGGTATCAACATCTGTAGAAGTTGTTTATTGTGTACGCCATTTTATACTAAACCAGGACAAACATTATGTTACAGGGGATTAATTATATAGCTGCTAACAATGGAACTGCAGGAGTAAATTAGCTCATTTTAGAAATTCATTAAATCATGTTGGTTTTGTTGAATAGAAATTATTTCTGACAGCTATATAGGAGATAAGACAGTAAGTGCTAATGAAAATCTAATCAACACATTTGAAGAATAATGTGCGAGTGTGAGCATAGACAGGATCCAACAGGTTGTGAAAGCTGTAAAAATGCTTTGCAGAGTTTATTTTCCAATTATAATGGATACTTTGGTTAATTCAGGCCCAAACAAAAATACAAATAAGTAAACACAGTAAAATACTTCTGTGACAAAGTTCTAGAATTATTTTCCTGTCTCGTAGCACTGCATTCTGGGATACTGCATTATTGGAAACAGCATTCTTGGTAAGTAACCAGTTAGTTGATTTGGGATATTACAAAAATTTGACTGGGGGAGGACGTCCTCCTCCCCCAGTCAAACACCTCTTTTTTCCCCTAGCATAACAAGTATATATTAATAAAGAGAAAGGCATAGCCATGGACCTCTTAATTACTGGATGTGTATAGTTTCCCTTTAAATTTGTTGTAGCTTTGATTTTAGACATTGCTTTGCAAGATAAAAACATAATGCACTGAGCCTATATCCCTAAACAAATCTGTATTTTTAGCAAACACCTAAATAAAACCTTATTCAAGGTAACATTTGAAAACTAACAATAAAGGTCTAATATAACATATTTAATTTATAGCACTATTACTCTTTTTTGAGTTTTTAGCCAGTTGCTAATACAAATAAAAATAGTAAGGTCAAGAAAACTGTTTCTCAGTTTAACAAATAAAATTTTAGAATGTATCATATAAAATCCCTTTTAAAAATCTAAGTAAATTCCATTCTATGACCCCAGTAAAACCCAAAGTTTTAGACTGGATTTTTCTGTTGTATTTATGATATTATATAGTGCTGAACATATTATGCAGCACTTTAGAATGTGTATTATGTATTCACATTAAACATGCATTGGTCACATTAGCTCACCTCTTCATAGACAACAACATTGAGGTGCATGGCCCAGCCTATTCTACTTCTTTTAACTTTTTTTTTTATACCTGTATTAAACTAGAAAGTGGAAGTTTAAGTATAAACTTTGAATTTGGCTTGAAAGGCCGCATTTTGGAAAGGAATGTGTGTGTTTGGGCTGCAGATTTTAAAACTCAATAATGGCAATGATGAGGAGATTTATTTATTTTTTTAACTATTGCGCTTGACATATAGCTTGTCACAGCAGGAATGAAAGGGTTAGGTCAAGTTTAGTGTGTGTACTCGTGTCAGGCTGGGGGATAAAAAACAAATTGTTTTGATGATTGATCAAAATTTGTTTTTTGACTATAGTTACCCTTTAAATATGGCTGCCATGGAAATGGAAGGGTAGGTCAGTAGGTGTGTGTACCTGGGTCAGGTTGAAGTTGAAAAAAAAAAATGTTTTTGATAATTGATCAAAATTTGTTTTTTGACTATAGTTACCCTTTAAATACGTCTGGCATGAAAATGGAAGGGTAGGTCATTAG
This sequence comes from Hymenochirus boettgeri, assembly GCA_019447015.1. Taxonomy (NCBI): domain Eukaryota; kingdom Metazoa; phylum Chordata; class Amphibia; order Anura; family Pipidae; genus Hymenochirus; species Hymenochirus boettgeri. The sequence goes on along the minus strand of CM033470.1, from coordinate 219,193,871 downwards.
GTGTGTGTACTCGTGTGAGTTTGGGGGTATGTGTTTTTACATGTATGACCATATAACTAACTTTTACTGACAATATACCAAAATTAGTTTTTTTTTACTTTATTTACCCTTTAAGTATGGCTGCAACAGGAATGGAAGGGTAGGTTAGTAGGTGTGTGTACCTGTGTGAGGTTGGGGGTATGTGTTTTTGCATGTATGACCATAAAACTAACTTTAATTGATGATTGATCAAAAATAGTTTTTTGTCTATAGTTACCCTTGAAATATGGCTTCCATGGGAATGGAAAGGTAGGTCAGTAGGTGGGTGTACCTGTGTCTGTGTCGGGGGTTGGGGTATCAGTGTTTGTGTTTATGACCATGAAACAAACTGTTTTGAAATATTCACATTTGAGGATTGTTACCATTATACTCTATGGGGAAAAAATGTCCCGTAATTTGCCGATAATGCCGTAACGATGTCGCGGATTCCTTAGCTAGGTAATAGTACACGTCTCCTATATGTCCCGCACGTCTGTACCGAATTTTATGTCTCTAGCTCAAAAACTGTGGGAGGAGATACAATCGTAACTATTGCGAGCCTGAATTAAAACATTATTTATAAGGCATCTCAGAGCTTGCTTAATTTGAGTTTCCCTGTTTTACCTGCCAACCAATCTTTTGCTGTCATTTCTCATGCTCAAAACGTTCCTCTATCCCATTATTCCTGGAAATAGAAAGACACAAAGCCCAGTCCTTTTGTAAAAAAGATTATATTAGTGAGGGAAAGTGCAAGTTTGATTTTTGGTTTATTAGTTGTTGTGCTCTACAGCCTATTGCACTTACAAAGGTTATTCTGAAATTAATAGTTAGATTGTAAGCTATGGGGCAGTAATCATCTGATCTTATAGGGACACACATAAGTTTATTGTGAAAGGGTATTTCCACTCCAAATTTGCAAAAAAAAAAAAAAAAATCTTCACAGAAATAGACTTACCTAGCTTCATTCTGCTACTTCAGAGAATGGAAAAGCAGAATGGGTGGGACCAGCAGCTGCGTCTGTGATTGGCTAAGAGTCAGCCAATCACAGACATGGCTGCCAGTCAGTAGAGAGAGCTAAGGGATGTGTATGAGGCTTTTTTTGAAGGGAAATGAAAAGGCAGCACGAGGAGTGGCAGGGAGGGATGGGGTAGAGATCCCCTCTGCATGCCAGATTCCTCAAAGAGTACAAGAAAGAGACAGATACCAAATGACACAGAAAGAGGCTCCTACTCTTCTGGACTTTCATCAGAGGGGGTTGGACATGTCCTTTAAACAGCAGATTCTGGGATATTAGGGCTAGGCAACACCAATAAGGTTTAACATGCAATCCCGATCACAAGCTAAAAAGCACACACTAGTGTTGACCAATTGGTATGGCCACACTAGGTTCGCTCCCCTGCGTTGCTCTACAATCAGCAACTTTTTGTGCTACATTGCACAATCACAGCACTGGCGCACTGGAAGCACGTGCAATTTAGGTGGGCTATTACACTTTGCTGTGTGGCCTAGGCTTTATTAAGGAAAAAGATTTGGTCTGTGTTCAGGTCAACATGTAAATCTGTTTTTCACCTTAAATTCTCCATTAATTGTTAATTACACTTTATGTAAATGGAATCCTTATACCAACTTTGGGATATTGGAAACTACACAGCACAGCATGCAAATATATATTTCCTTTATAAAATAAAATAATAATGGAGTTTACCAACAGGAAAAGATTTCACACAAGGGAAACTAGGCACTGAGTGTTACATAATGACATGCCAATAATGGCTTCACAAAGTGTAATGTTAAAGAGGTTATTGATCAAGGAAAAAATAAACCCATTGTTTAAATCAATCAAGTTTGGCTAAGTAATCTTAATTACAAAGTTTAAGTACTTTGTTATTGTACAATCCTTACTGAATTGTAATTATTAGCAATGAAGAAAAAGGATAAACTGGAAGTTTTCCTTGAAAATAATCTAAACTTTAAATAAAAATGAAATATGAAATACTTTATTGCTAGAAATCAATGAAACTGGCGTGTTTCATTCTGGAAGTGGTTTGGGGGAACTTTTGCGATTTGGCGAAAATCAAAAATTCGAAAATTCGAAAAATTTTAACCCTAATGAAATCAAACCGTACAGATTGCATAGGGACATGGGAAGTGACCAGGGAAACATGTACCAATGTCAATTAAATTGCATAGGGACATGGGAAGTGACCTGGGGAACATGTACAAATGTCAAAAAAGCAATACCTCTCAAAAAATAGATTACATGACTGGAAGTAGTAGGGCAATGCAAATAGATAAGAATGACACATGAGAAAACCAATCCTGTGCCTGCGTATTTTGAAGTTCGGAAAATACTTGATTGGTACACTACACTACACAACACACTATCACTACATACTGCTCTTCCTTCATAACCATTTTTGTTTTTCATATAAGAGTTAAAAAGACAGATACAATGTGGAGATTGAATTCCCTTTAAAGCTAGGCAAATTTAAAGGGTCTTTCTCTCATTTCTTTATTTCTCCTTATGGCAAACTGTGGTTTTGCTATCCTTAAAGGGGAACTGTGGTGTAAAAACAAGTTTATCATACAATAAAGGCCAAGTCCCAACCTTTAAAAAGAGCCATCAACCACCTCTCTGTCTAGAGCAGAGCCCAAGCTACATGGAAATGAATGATCAGAAAATGAGGGGGTGGGAGACTTCCATATTCCAATTTCATGGCTGCTGGTGAGCACAGCCGCAAATTACACTGAATTACCCTGTGACCGGAAGTCCCTCCCCTCCCATGATTGGATGGATGGGTCATTTCCAGCAACTTGGCCAAACCTTCTTGTCATTTATGGTTTTCATTACTAGCATCTCCCTGCTGTGGGCAACTCTATCCCCCCATCTCTCATCATTTGCTTTGAATCTATTATGGCATGGGTCCTTTGTTCGCAGCTGATCATTGCCTGTAATGCGATCTTGCATATAACAGCTTCTACTCCGATCAGCTCAGTGTCCATCATTAGCTCAGTGCACATGGCAGTTCCATGCAGGATCGGGTTACCGGCAGTGATCAGCTGTGAGCTAAGGACCCGCTGCTGTAAGTGATTCAAAGCAAGCAGGAGGAGGGAGAGGAGAGCTACTCACAGCAGGGAGAGGCTTTTAGGAGAGTGGAGTACCAGTAACTCAATGTGCTGGGAATCAAAGCATTAGGTGTGTGTGGATAAGAGAGACTTTTATGGGAGTGCAGGGAACAGAGCAGTATGTAACTCATCATATGGGAATCAAAGCTAATAGGTAGAAATGGTTTGCACACCAATGTCACAGGGACTGTCACATGGTTTTAGACCAGGAAGCAGGAAGTGCAGGGGATCTGGTGATGCTGCTCCCACATCACACATAAAAATGTAAATATCTTCAAAACTATGTAAAATAAATAATTAAAGTGAAATGTAAAAGTACCCAGGAAAGCAATTCTTAACAATTAACCTAAAGTCATTTTTGGACCACAGTTCCCCTTTAATGTTTTTATGTTCTCAAATTTTGGTTGATACCGGGTTTGGACCTCTCTATAGTGTTTAGTGGTTTATCTCATGTTCTTTTTATTTTTTACATTATCTTCTTAAAGTATACATTTTATTTTACAGCATAAAAAATTGGAGGATAAAGTGTTGGCCTTTGTGTCATCACTTGGCCTTTTGGAGGATCTATTTCAGGAACTAGAACCTGTGGATGATGACTTAGCCTCATTCCCATATTACAATATGGATATTCTTCCAGAAATACCATCAAGTGTTCCTGGCAGAGCACAAGCCAACAATGCTTAAGTGTGCTATAAAATCATGGTTAAGGAAAGAGTTATTTAAAATCAGAGATTTTAAATAGGGGTCACTTCCTGCTTTCTTGTTATTTATATTATTTAGATTTTGATTTGGTTTATCCAATTCTATTTTAATTCAATTTATTGAACTCAACAGTGAATTTACAAACTTTTTATTGTTGATACTTTCTAGTGTCCGAAAAGTGACCGAAAAAAATATCTTTAAGAAAATCTGAGGACATCCATTTTTGGTCAGCCTCCATGCAACAATGAAAACAGAGCAACAGAGCCTAGCCGCATTGCTGGATATGAGGAAGAAATGTACACCTAAAATATTTGCGTAAGTACCATCTGACAAACTGCAGAGTACACAGGGTGGAAAGGATTCTATTATTTACCCTCAAACAGGAGATGCCCCATTTAGATTGTAAGCTCTTCGGGGCAGGGATCTCATTCCTAATGTGTCAAGGCTTGTTGCACTTATATCAGTTTATACATAATTTATATATATATATGCTTTCTTAACCGATGTATGCAATTGTATTTAATTGAATTTTTATGTATATGTATAATGGCTTGCACTTATCCCCTTGTTTGTATACAGTATTTTTTAATATACAGCGCTGCGTACCCAAATGGCGCTTTATAAATAAAATTATACATATATACATACATTAAACATCCTAGATTATGGCTGTGAATATGTCAGCCAAAACAGAATGGCTATTTATATATTATTACCCATACAGAACCAACTCTTAATGCAATATCCATTGAATTACAGGTGGACCATATACCAATGCCATCCCCACCGCCCTCCCCACGGTATACCTGTTATAGAATCCATCATTCTGCAGAAAACACAAGTGATACCAAATTATCTATTATATGCATTAATCTTGTAAGCAGGGCCACTATCAGGGGGGAAAGAAGGGCACACGAACCAGAGGCTACTAAAAGAAAGTTGGGCCCGACTTCCGAACACGGAAGTAGATCGGGCCTCAAGTTAGTAACATGACACCTCATATGACTGCATCACAACGCAAATTCTTAAGACCCTCTGCTGCAATGCGCATCACTCTGCAAGACTTAGGGGGATATTTATAAAGGTTTGTTACATTTGTTGCCTCTGTTATCACGGCATTTTCGACAAATTTGGACCATTAATCAATTTTATGATTATCAGTGTCTTTGTGCCAATCGTTAATCAGTCTGAACCAATGGTTTTATGATTATCAGTAGCTGTGGGCCAACCATTATCAGAGTCTGTGCCAATGATTTTATGATTATCAGTGTTTGTTTGCCAACCATTTAGTAGAGTCTGTGCCAATAATTTTATGATTTTCAGTGTCTGTGTGCCAACCCTTTATCAGAGTCTGGGTGCTAAACATTTATCAGAGTCTGTGCCAATGATTTCATTAGTGTCTGTGTGACAACCATTTATCAGTTTGCCAATGATTTTACCAGTTTTTGTGTGCCAACTTTAATCAGAGTCTGGGTGGCAACCATTTATCAGAATCTATGCCAATGATTTTACCAGTTTCTGGGTTTCAACCAGTTATCAGAGTCTGTGTCAATGACTAGTGTATGAGTTCAAACTATTTAGTGTAATATAAGTGTAATTGTGTGTGCTAAAGTGAAAAATGTTTGTGTTTAATATGTGTTCTATTCTGTGTGTAACATGTCTGAGTTGGTGTGTTTTGAATGGCCCAGTAATTTACCCAGTATGGGGCCTAGAAAAGTCTGATGGTGGCCCTGCTTGTATGTAACATGTATGACTATTTTATATGCACTACCCTTACATGTATGACTTTGTATTATATGCACTACTGTATGTGTGTTTCCTACAGGAATTCCAGTTTTTCCCGGAGTCATAAAAACATACTAATATGTGCAAAATAAGGTGATTAGATTGTAATGTCTTTAGTGAAGGGCATAATATGATTATTTCTTTTAACTCTAATTAGCTTTTTGTATATACAAAATCCACTTAATAAAAAGAATATTTAATACTAAATTGTTATTTGACTTCATGTATAGGGAGGTACTATATCTTAGATTGAGGATGATAAAGGATAAGGACTAGGCATCACTTATAGTAGATATCTTATAGTAGATTGGGGGTGATGATAATGGACTAGGTCCCACTGATGGGAGGTACCATATGGTATGTACAGGGTGATAAAGGATAAGGACTAGGCCCCACTGATGGGAGGTAATATATAATAGATCGGGGTAAATAAAGGATAAGTAATAGGCCCCACTGATGGGAGGTACCATAAGGTGGATTGGGTGATAAAGGATAATCACTAGGCCTCATTGATAGGAGGTGGCATATGGTAGATTAAGGATGATAAAGGATAAGTCTAGGACCAACTGATGGGAGATACTATATGGTAGATTGGGGTTGATAAAGGAGAAGGTCTACTCCCAATTAATGGGAGGTATTATGTGGTAGGTTGGAGTGGGATAAAAAAAAAATAAGAGCTAGGCCCCATTGATAGGAGTCACCATATGGTAGATTGGGGGTGATAAAAGATAATGGCTAGAACAGTTTAAGGTAAAATGTGTCCCTACCCATAGATGGATCAGTATTATCGGCCAATCACAGACAATAATTTAAATTGGGTGAAATTTTATTGAAATGAATATTAATCATCCGAGAATATCGTTATGTCAATAGCCACCATAAGTCACAGTAACATGTTGTGCAACCGTTTCCCCCTCCCTTTCATTATTCTACCTAACCTCCCTTTCTCTCCACTTTTTCTTCCTGTTTTGAGACTGCCAGTTTCTTCTGTGACCTACCCATGCTTATCTCTTACTCTCCACTCTTGCTACCATTTGCTGCCTCTGAGTTTACGGTGAGCTTTCTCCATCATTTCTCACTTGCCCCTCTGGCTGCATTCCCCTCACTATCTCCAGGTCCCACACTTCTGTCACCCTACTTCTCTCTCCCCCTACACGCTGTGGAACACCCCCCCCGCACCTCTTCAGTACAAACACTGACCCTGGTAGTACATATTACAGACCAGTACACTGATGCATAGCTCTTGGGTTTGTTATATACAGTCTAGTCCAGTAAGTACAGTAATATCAGTATTATATAGTATATTATAGTGAAGTACTGTATAGTATAGTATTTGAGGTTGAATAAAGACATACTGTATGTCCATCTAGTCCAACCTATTCAGCAGTAGCCACTGACATTGGTGCCATTTACAGGGAGCCCTTTGATACGTGCCCAGGGCAATTTCCCGGTATGCCCAGCCCAAACGCCAGCCCTGAATGTTTCATAATTCACCATTTTGAGCTTAAAAAGCTAACAACGATATGTAATTATGCCAGAGCACACTACTTAAGTGACTATGCTCTCACAATGTTGTATTCATTATGAGACTGTACTGCATAACGAGTGCAGGTAAGTAGCAGCTTTTCTAATGCCCCATTGAATCGAGCACAAATGGTTTTGCATCAGGTACTAAAAACAACTAAAAACCATGCATAAGACAACCCACCCCATCTTGGCATCACATTGGATAATGTGAGTTTCAAATGAATTTGGCCAATAGCACCCATTTTTGCCTACGTTATGAAATTAAAGGACATCTAAAGGTTCCAAACAAAAGTGAATTAAACGATGCAGCACTGTAGTTTGTACTGTATTAAACATGCAGTACTGATTATTAATGTGCTATCAGATGGACCCTCACATGGGAACCTGGTAGAGGCGTGCATAGATATCTATACCTTTTTCTTTTATGGTTTTTTTAGTACTGGTAATTAATGTGCTGCATGATTATGTTGTTAAATAGTTAAAAATCACATACTGTACTTCTGTCAGGTTTAATGTTGTTATATAGCTCACAGGATCTTTGGCCAAATTAATAGAGAAAATAGTCACCTTCACCTTTACGGATTTCCTCTCTCTCTTTTTATCTAGTACATACACATTTAAGTTATAACACTTCTGTGGATTGCAGTAAGAGAGAAGTATTAGCAAACCATAAATTGGACACAATGAGGCTTATACAATAAAAGGTGTCCTTGCTTATTTCGTAGCAATAATCCCTAAATAGCTGAGTCTGTATTTTCCAAGGCACAGTCTCAAGTTATGTAAATTGGAAAGGCGAAAAAATTATAAAAGACTACAGTTTTGTGTATTTGTGAGTTGTATTTTGCAAACATCTGGAGGGCTGATGATTGCCTTTCCCTGACCTAGAGATAGGTGAGACTATGCTGTGTAATCATGAGGACTTTAGAATTCAGCTAGAGTGATAGGTGGGACTAAATTTGGTCATTCTGGAGTCATGGCCTCTCTCACAGTCACTTGATTGCTGCTCCTCAGCCTAAATCTGCTGTACTTCATAGGAACATTCTAGGTCAACATGTTCCTGGCTCCCCTATGGGATCAGGACATAACTATGGTTGGCCTCTCACTGAGTAGAGTACAGAAGTGGCAAATAAATCTAATCTTCTTTGCAGTAATATTGGTCCTTGGTTACCTTTTAAAATGGCATGAGCTCATCTGTTTCAGACCCAAAGTCTGGTACACATGGGCCGAGTTTGATCTGATAATTTCAGAAAAGTGGTGTTGCTGATATCGCCTGTTGCAGACCACTCGATCAGCTGAAATTTACCAAATTTACCTCCTTTTCAACAGATTTTGACGAATGTTGTCTGAAAAGGATCATCAAACGATCAAATGATATCAATTGTTTTTTATATTTTTTTGCCTTAATTTGCCAAGTATCAACCTGTATGTACCAACTCTTGTGAAAAATCCTTCTTTTATACACAACAATTATAAGAATATGTTTTAAGTAATAAGAGTGTCCAGACAAACTTCGAAAAGCAGAATACACACACAAGGTAAGAAAGCTCCTCCCTACATGTTTCGTAGCATGACGCTACTTCTCTGGGGCTTGGTCAGTAACAGGGCTACCTCTCTCTTAAACCCCTTGCTAGGTTTCACCCTTTGATAGTTACATACAATAAAAAACATATAGCATTAAGTAATAGGAGTGTGGGAACAATGTGTTCCACCAATTTTTACAGACTTACTTTCCACAAAGCAAAGCACATGATATATTAAATAATATTAGGGATCATTAGGAGGTAATTTCACTTTCCTGGAAATATAATATATACCATAATGTATTTAAACAATTGTACTCCACGTTAATATGTTTAAGCACTCGATAAAACAGTTGCTTTTATCATTCTAACTGCTCTAGATTGATCAAATCTTTTGTAGCTATGATTCAATTTATTATTTTCAATGCATGCATATTTTCCAATGTGCCCTGAGAGCTTGAAGACTTTTCAGCAATCTGTTCTCAATTAATTTAGTGCTTTACTGTAAACACAAAAATGTACTTTAATATAAACACCTGTAGGGTGATGCTTAAGAGCTGCTATGGCGAAATTAGAAGTCATCCTCCATTTTTAAAAAATTTTTTTTTAAAATAAGACATTTTAAAATAATAAATATACTGGAAAACTATAGTAAAATGTATAAACCAAGTTAAAAATAAAAGACAAACTAACCCAACACTGCTTAATTGCAAGTTCCCAGCTCCCCTGCCATTTATTCAGCACATAAAAATGATAGAAATTCCAAAAGGCTTAAAGAATAAAAATAAGAGCTACAGTAATGCTTGTGCTTTAACCCCCCAACAAACTTTTGTATATCAACCAATTGCCTTCCAAGTCCTCAACCACTTAAGGTTAACACATTAACATAGCAATTAAGGTTGAATAACCCTACAGTAGGGAGGGGGGGATTCCTTCCTGACTCCAAATAGCAATTGGAAAGTATCCCTGGATAAACCAGAACTACAGAATAGGTATTAATAACAGTTATTTCTTAATATTTTTTAGTTTTAGAAACTTATCTAGGCAACTTTTAAAGATAGTCACTGAACTTGTCATCACCACATCTGCTGAAGACAGTTACATGGTTTCACCCTTTTCACCCCTCACTTTAAAACCTTTCCTAGACTGTAGATGAAATTTGTTTTCTTCCAATCTTCCAAGGACAATATACGAGAGAGTTTATTGTATTGTATGGCCCATTAATACATATTTGTATATAAGTGATGATATCCCCACACAAACATCGCTTCTCTAATGTAAACAGCCCTAACTTGTCTAGCTAGCAATATATTGTCTTGTATAAAGATTGGTATAGATTCAAGGGAGAAAAATATTATTCTCCCTCATAATACAGTCCAGTTTTGAATCCCACATATAAAAAGAAGAGAAGTAGAGCTGTGATACCTTTTATTGGCTAAATAAATAAAAATATTAAGCAAGCTTTCAGGAGCCCTAAGCCCCCTTCATCAGGCTGGATGTTACGGCTGGATGGTAACATCCAGCCTGGTGAAGGGGGCTTAGGGCTCCCGAAAGTTTGCTTAATTTTTTTATTTAGTTAGTCAATAAAAGGTATCGCAGCTCTACTTCTCTTCTCTTACTTATGGCTAACATGGTACAAACCTCAACTAATGCTTTGACATATAAAAAAGAAAGTATTGGAAATGGAAAGAGTTCAGAGAAGAGTAACTAAATTAATGAGGTTAATGGAGGGGCTTTATTAAACAGACAGATTAGAAAAATGAGATCTGTTTACAATGGTTTATGCCCATGGATATGATCTCTTTATACAAATAAAATAACTCTTTGGTGCAATTTTTACAAATAGACCCTTCAAGATTAGAAGAATGGAAGATCCATCTTCAGGTTAGGTTTCTTTAATGTGAAAACAGCAGATAAACTAATGTCAAGTTTATTAAATAGTTTTAAGAGTGGGCTGGTTACATTTCTAAAATTCAAAAACATTGAAAATTACTGGTATTAATACATATAGTTCATGTTGATTTAGGGATCCTGATTGCCATTTAAAGTCAGGAAGAAATGTGCTTCCATTTCCAACATGTCCCTTTTGTATATGGTATTCCCAAACTGCACCGCATATTCCAAATGAGGCCTTACCGGTGCCTTGTAAAGAGGGAGAATAATATTTTTCTCCCTTGAATCTATTCCCCTCATTAAACAAGACAATATCTTGCTAGCTCTAGCCATTGCTGTCTGGCATTGTTTGCTACAATGCTATGTTACTGTGTTACCAGAACTAACGTATAGAGAAAAATCCATTTCAAACGCATTTACATTTTTTTCCCATCTTTTGGCATGATTATTTACTTCACAGTCTTGATTTTTAATAATTCAATATTCAAACCTTTTGAAATACTGCCTTACGGAATTTCTGAAAATTTGTCCAGATCCATAAACTTTCAAAACCGTAAATTCAAAAAAAACTGGTTTGTTTAGAAACCAGGACTCATCTATAATAGAGGTCAGGTACATTTAGAAACTTTTTCTTTTAGGAACAGAATGGAAGCAAAAAAGGGCAGTAAAAGTAGCTATTTTTCCTTGTAGATTCTCTGCAAATGCTGACTGGATCATAAAATGTGAAAATGTGCTTTTTTCTTGAAAACAGGTGAATTTGTGCTAAACTTCTCCTTTAAAGTATGTTACAGAAAGGTCCTTCAGCGATTTCCAGTTTCTGTTTTTATGTTATATTTTCTGTTATTCTCTAACACATACCTTATATTATTGCATTATTTTACTAAAATATTAAAAATTCACATTTTAAGGATTGCTCAATATGTATATTACATGTGCTGATTTTTTTATGCTCCTTTTCTTTAGAATTCATTGGGCATACTGGGCATGCTGCCACAACAGTGGACCAAAGGGACTTATGAAATCATTAGCAATACATCATTTTTTTTTATTCTGCCTTCCTGAACATGTGCCAATGTTAAAAAATACAGAAGTCTTCTTGTGCCGTGCCTCATTAAGTGTGCTTTTTTATCTAAAATGCTTTAAATAAGAAAATTATATTTCCATTCTTATTGATTTTGATATCTAATACTAAAAAAAATACAACTACATTAATGTACCATAAACAATAATACATTTTTATTTGACATAATACAACCTAAAACATTAAAAAGTCTGCATTATAAATTAGTTCTAAACTTTCTCTTTTGTTATGATAACATTCTAAATGATGCTGTATATGATTTCAAACTTTGATTAAACATTAACAACTTGGCCCATTCCCATGTATAGTAAGTACAGTAGCAAGTACAGTAGGCAGCACACACTGCATCAATTTAGGATTAACCCATTTATTGTAAAAACACACATGTTGTGATCAACGTTTCAGGGGCCTTCTGATGAAGTTAACGAAAATGTTGAACACAATCTGTGTTTTCACAATACTGTAAATGGGTTTATCCCAAATTGAAGCAATGTGTGATGCCTACTTGCTACTGTTACTGTACATTCTTCTATATTACAGATTTTTAACATTTTTAAAATAAGTGTACTGAAATCAATCAGACCAAGTGTGTCGGTTACTTTCTTACATTTTCTACTGCATACTAAAAGTGAGTAACTGTACTGTGTAGTAATATATATATATACTGCGTTAGTAATATACCATTAGTAATATAGTATTTGAGTTTAAATACAGCAATACCCATTTATACTGCCTAAAAAAACTAAACAATGATAGTGCCATGCCTGACAAAATGAACTTTGCTTTCTTAAAAGCATGCATAAAAATATCTACTTAGCCAACTATAGATATCGCCTGCACTTTCACTGTTTTATTAAGTCTAAAAGGCAAACAGGGAGATTTAATAAAAGTTCTTATTGTTAAAAATTATGCTAATTTTGCCCCAACCAATCAGGTCTTATTTAACATTTGAAATCTAACATCTGATTGGTTGGAGCAAAATAAGCACCATTTTTATTGAATGTCTATGTGTGTGATTTTATACTAAATACAGGTATCCCACCACTCCCTGATTGTCCGGGATTCTCCCTGACTCTGGGGTGGTCTTCCGCACTACCGTGAGACCACCCCAGACTCTAGTCTCCTCCTCAGTCACACCCTCTTTTGAGGACCATGACCTGGAATGCCCCAGGAACACCTCTAACTCCTCCCTAACCCTGCCTCCCACCACCCCTAGAAGACTAGCCACACCTCCGCATGACTTCACACCCCACCCCCATGTGCCATCACACCCCTCTTGCCACGCCCCCTTTCCCACACTGCCCAGAAGCCTGAAAGGGCCAGGTGGGATGTCTGTAAATAAAAAGACTTTAACATTATAACTAAAGAGTACAGGGTTGCAAAAGGAATATTTTCTGGAGTGTCATCCAAAGTCATCATAACTTAATTTAAAGGAAAACAAAATAATACTCTTAGTGCCCCATGAAGCTGCAGTAATAACACTATAACTCATATTTTACAATTGTGAAAAACGTTTTAGCCTTATTTTGCAAACACCACTGTTCCTGTATGACTGTAGCAAATGATGAGCCTCAAGGACTCTTTTCCAAACTATTATAATACAACCAGCAATGTTTTAATTCTTTTCCTGTGCAAATCCAAAACCCCTTGATTGCACACTTGCTTAAGTCATATTATTGGGGAATAAGTATTCAGACTGGGGCAGGAACGTGCCCATGTATTGTACCTGCCCAGTATACACTTCTTAACAATTGTCACTCAATATTTTATACAGTTCTACCTGGGTGCCGCCCAGAAGATTCATAACACACCAAAATATTTAAACACCAGTGCAATTTAAGGACTTCTTCAAAGATTTATTAAAGTTATAATAGAACTGCTTGTTTCTTTGTTCTTAGACCTTAATCAAACCAACCACTTGTTGTGATAATAATAATTACAAGATGAAAACTATTTATAAATAATGTTATTATGTTTTCTCCATTTGATACCAAATCACTATTTTTTTAATGATTGGCCTTTTATTTGGTCTTTAGGCTATTGTCATGGCCTCCTATGTGGACTGAATGGCATATGCAAATAACATTTTTAAGCTAAATGCAAAACATTAAGACGCAGGATGATATAGTCAGTCAAATCTTTAATCTTAGCAGAAGTATTGACCTTAATTAAAAAAAACCCATGTTGCATGTGTAACTTTTGCCTGTATGTTTAAATTAAATTGGATGGCTTCTTATAATACATGTAACCAAAGAGATGACAAAAACACTCCAGCAATGAAGGGACACATGTTGTTAATAAAACGGAGATGAAAATGTTGTAGCTAGCCACATAAAAGCACCTTTGATGCTGTCTATATCTTTAAAAATGGATATACAATGAAGCCACTTAACCAGGCTAAATGAAATAAAAAATGTAAACATGTCTCTGTTTGAGGATTTTGTACATATTATAGGTTAGGCATCTTTAAAATGATCACATTAGGTTTCTTTTTGTAAAAGGGAAATAGATGAGGTCAGACCACTCATCAATGCATATTAAACAGTCTCTCTATTTAAGTAGCAGACGATTTCTGGAAAGAAAAAAAAAATCTGCGACTCATATCCAAATAACCTGATGCTTTATGTTTTTTCTTAGTGTTAAAGAAGATTTTTGTACAATTCAACAAATACTGTATGCCAGAAAATATTGTTTATACATCTTCATCTCCATCTATGCTTCTGCATTGTCACCACTTTACATTTTGGATACATTTCTTCTTAAGGGAAATCTAACCAAGCTGAAAGAGAAAAAATGTGAGAAATCTTTAAAATAATTAATTTGCACGAACTATAATAACTGTGCAATATCTCATCAAATTTCATTAGCACACAATCCTACATTTTAATGCAAGGAATAGCAATAATACCCACAAAGGGTCACATTGTCACATTGTATTGCAGTATAATCGCAGCAGGCTAAATCAATCATCAGGAAGGCAAAGTTCTTTTAAAATCATAAAAGAAGAGGGGTTTCAGGGCGAAGGTTTTATTTTTATTTTTAATATCTTTGTAGGAAATCTATCTTGTCTCATTATATAAATAAAATTCATAACCTTACCAACTTTTCACCATACCATTTAGTACAGTTAATCAAAATGAATTAGTGGTTATATAGCTTTGTGTGTAACCATCGTTAATTATTAATCTTTAACTTCTTCATGTCTGCGCACATTTTTTGACTTTGATTTTATAAATGTATTTTCAGTTCTGTCTGTTGCTTAATAAGTACATTAATCTAACTATAATCCAAAAAGATCTATTTCTGATCTCAGCAAGTCTAGTAGGATTATTCATGGTGTAAGCTTTTTATATTTGTATATACCACATAGAGACATGGTATTATTTCCCTGTTTTTCAAGATTTTGTCCCGTGAACATTTTTCTCTTGGGCTCTTTCAATATGAGTCCGTTTTAGGATATACAAAAATAATAATAAGGAAACATTTTTTAGAGACACATACAGGTTCATTTACCCAGAGCCGCTATCGATATGGGTAAATGCTGCTTTCGAGATTCAATGTTGTGTTTGTGAATCTGGGGAGGTATTTACCCACTGCAGGATTTTGCGGGATCCTGCGCTAAAACTAGCCTAAACGCGATATTGAATCACAAGTGTTGGATGCGCGGGTGATTTTTGCATAACCCGCCTATCCGACGCTAATATGGAGTTAAAGTCATGCTAACCGGTAGCAAACCAGCCCAGCGAGTCTAGGTAAAATCAGCCCCATAGACTTTGAAGTTTTTTTACAACATTTAATGTATTTCCAGAAAAATTAAAAACATCATATTGTAAACATCTGTAATTCAATTACTGGGCTGCATTTTAAAGTTAAAAAATTGCAGTTCTGTGTGTGTGGGCCCACTATTGTTTGTCATTTACTTATTAAAACAAGCATGACTATACTAAACTTATTTAACCATCACCTTATACCTTAACCCTACCCTTCCCTTTTTACCAATAACCACTGACACCTTTGTTATGTTGGACATTGCTGGCCACAGCTTTATTGTGCATCTTACAAAACACATTTAACTCCTTGAATGAACATTAGTTATAATAACCATTAAAGTTAACAATTTCTATATAAGAATAATTGTTTGTTAAACCAACTTGATGTTAATAGTTAATAGGAAATTGTGATTATACAGCTTGTTCTCAAACATATTACATAACATCTCTCTATTTTATGCCTTTCGGCTTGAGGAACCCCGCCAGCCTGCCCCTTTGTTATCCTCTTATTCTTGTAACAGCCGCCTTTTCCAGATCGTAATCCGTTTCACTCCCAAGATAAGTAAATCCTTTTTGACCAACCTGTAACTACATAAAGTCTGCTGGTTAACCTACTTAACCGCATAACATCTTATTTGACTACCCTGGCCACCCCATCTCGAGGGTTAGACCAGTCCAATTATATTGCACCCATCTCCATTTCCTAGTAATTGTAACACCTCGTTAAGGTGTACCCCATCTGGTCGAAAAAGAGAGCTCACATGTTCTAGGTCTTTGTGCCTCACAGCCAAACCCCCATTGAGAGTAACATATTTTGCATATTATGTTTTGATTCTGGCCCTCTCAATTGCCTCCCAGGATCTTGCTCCTCTCCAACAAAACCTCTGTATTATTTCTGACCAAATAATTTTTGTCCCTGGAAATCTTGACCAAATTCTTAGGCAGTCTCTTTTGATAAATTTGATCAATTGTTTCTTACTATGTCATTCCCTCCTACATGTAGCAGGATAACATTTGGAGGACCCTGTTTCTTAGCGTGTTCTATGATCACTGGCACTATTTCTGCTCTGGACATTCCTCTCCTGCTTAACCATTGCACTTCTTTTTTATTCAACCCCAGTTACTCGCCAATAGCCATTAAAGCTGCTCTCTTTTGCACCCAGTGTAAAAAGAAGTGTCCTACCAACCAAATTGCCTGCTTTCTATAACCTGTAAAACGAAATTAAAAGAGAATATAAACAAATCTGCACAAAACCAAACAAAGGGAGGGGGTTGCATTTGTTGGGAAGCCTGACCCTGCTCTATTTCTCAACCCTGAATGGTCTTATATACATTTGGAATCTGTTAGATTCCCATCTTCCTAATTTTTGTATGATGTGTGTCCTCTAACCCCATTCTTGCTGCTTCCGTCACTGCCCCAATACGGAATGAGTGAGTCCCATATTCTGTCACTGCTAATTTCATTCCCACTAGGGCTTTCTTTAGTATCGCCGTAAATTGATACTGAGATAATGCTTCTCCATTCTTGTGTATTAATACTACTCTCCCATAGCGTGGTCTTACTTGTAAAAACTGGTGAATACATTTGATGGGACATGTCACTTCCCCTTCTATTGGGTAAAGTGGTATAGTCAGGCTTCCCTACCTTTTTTGTCTTGGGCTCTCTTATCACTATTCTTAATCCTTCTTCCCCTAGTGTCACATCCTCACTCAAATATGCTTGTGAAGGTTCTCATTCATCCAGTCATGGTATATCTGTTGTATTCAATTAGATCAACTGGACTTGAAATGTTTCTTGAAGACGTTTCGCTAGTCATCCGACTGGCTTTCCAATTCAGAATGACTTGTACAAGAATCTGTGGCAATTATGTACCCTGGAAAATCCCAATAAGCATATCACACAGCCAGTGTTAAGGTGTGATTAGATAGTGGCTAAGAGGTGTTATAGGAACCCCAGAGTAAGGTGTTTAAAACCATTGTACATGGCAGACAGTTGGTGTCGAACCCCCCCACCTCTATTTAGCTTGGTTTCATCATATATGCAGTGCAGTGCAGTGAAGAATGCTCTGATTTGTATGTGGGGGAGACCAAACAGCAACTGAATCAACGTATGGCCCAGCACAGAAGAGCCAATTCCTCGGGTCAGGACTCAGCCGTGTATCTGCATCTTAAGGATAAAGGACATACCTTTGAAGATTGTAATGTTAACATACTGGCGAAGGAACGTGACTGGTTCAAGAGAGGTGTTAAGGAGGCCATTTATGTGAAAATAAAGAAACCAAGCCTAATAGAGGTGGGGTTCGACACACACTGTCTGCCATGTACAATGGCTGTTTAACACCTTACTCTGGGCGTTCCTATAACACCTCTTAGCCCTATCTAATCACACCCTTAACACCTGGCTGTGATATGCTTATTGGGATTTTCCAGGGTACTAAATGCCACAGATTCTTGTACAAGTCATTCTGAATTGAAAAGCCAGTCGGATGACTAGCGAAACGTTCTTCAAGAACTACATTCAAGTCCAGTTGATCTAATTGAATACACAGATATATCCTCACTCAAACTTCCCCATTCTGCTAATTTGTTCTTACTAATTAGTTCTGACACTCTGAATGCCCCATAAAATGCCCGTGAGAATGCTACACGAAATAGCTTAAGCTCATAATCTGACCTAGTTAATGATTTCAGCCGATTAAACAAGCCTCTCAAAATTTGTAATGTTATTGGTCTTCTCTTATCCTCTTTCCTCTTGCCTCTTTTAAAACCTTTATATGCTTGTTTAATATCAAAACTCCTTGTATGGTCCTCCCAGCCCTGCTGCCAAGGGCTGCCAAAGTCTTGTCCAACACACTCAAGGAAACTTGTTGTGTGAACATGCCCATAACTTTCCTCATTAACATATGTAACCTGTTTCTGTTTGATGCTTTTTCACCTTCTTCTGCTTCCAGCTGTTTCCAATCATCCCCAAATGTTTTTATAACCTGCCCAAGTTGAAGGCGCTAATGAGTTTTTGACCCGGCCATACATTTGTTCTAAGCCAGGATCCACAGCCACTCCGGGCATCTCTCCCCCTTTATTTTTGCTTCTGGAGCCACTCGCCAAAACCTGTCCCACTGGAAGCGAGAGAGAGCGTCCGCAATTTCATTTTACATGCCTGGTATGTGTTTTGCCCTAAATGATATGTTCTTTTGTAAGCATCTTAAGACCAGCTCTCTCAACACTGTCACCACAGGTGGTGAACCGGACGTCAAGTTGTTGATCGCATGAACAACTGACATATTGTCTGACCTAAAGATGACTACCCTATATTTCAACACATCACCCCACAAAGTCACTGCTACTAGCACTGGGAAAAGCTCTAGAAATGTTAAATTATTAAAGCTCTGATCCTCTCCATTTCTTTGGCCACAAAGCAGCACACCACGAACCTCAAAGGTAAATACCAAATCCTTGTGACCCTGCTGCATCTGAAAATAATTGCCAATGCAATCCCCTTGTGCCTGCCAATATACCCTCCCATTGAAAGTGTCCAAGAATCTCAATCAAATTCTGAGGTCTTCTTTTATTGGCTTAGTTCACGAATTAATGATGTGGCTTCTTAATTTTTGCTGAAGCCATTACTAGACTTCTTGCAAAAATTCTCCCCATGGGAATTACCCTACATGTAAAATTTTACGTGCCCAGCAATGACTGTAAGAATCTTAAATGTTATTTTGTTTTCTCCCAAATCTGTTTCGATCATTGTTCGTAGGCTTTCTACTTTGTCTGTTGGTAATCTACATGCAACTGAGTCCATTTCTATTCCTAAAAACACTAAGGGGCATATTTATAAAGAATCGATAATATCGCAAAAAAATTACCGCCGCACATCGCGGCCGCGAAAATAGCGCTATCACCGTATTTATAACGGCGAGCGCTATTCCCGCGATTACCTATCGCGGCCGCGTGTGCTCGGTAATTTTAAGCCCCTTCGCGGCGATATGTATAGTATCGCCGCGAAGGGACTTAAAATCCCTTCCGACGCCGCTCCTACCCCGCCACACCCCCCGCGGCGGCAGCCACCCCCCCGCTGCCGCCTTCCCAGCAGCCCCTCCCAACCCGTTCCCCGTTCGCGCAATCTGGCGCGGGAGGTTAGGAGGGGCTCGGGAAGGGGCCGCAGCAGGTGGTCGCGACCCCCCGCCGCGCACCCCCTCCCGGCAACCCCTCCAAGCCCCCGCCCCGGTCGCTCCCAGGGAGGGACGGAGGGGCCCGTGGGGGGTGGAGGCTCCTCCTCACGGGGCCGAGAAGGGCCTTTGGGGCTTAGGGGGTCCCGCAGCTCGAACCGGGACCCCCCTCCCCGGCCCTTACAAGGCCCTTGCGGCACTGACAAGTGCCTTTGGCGGGGGTCCCGCAGCTGAAACCGGGACCCCCAGTGTGGCCTTAAAAGAGCCCTTGGGCGACGTCTTCTTTCTTCCAGTCCCGGCGACACCAGCCCGCCGAGGCTGCCGACCCCCGAGAGTACCCCTGCGGCCGCCAGGGGTACCCCCGGCGGCGCCGGCGACCTCAACGAGGCCGATGTTTCCGGCGTCTTGATCCGACGCGACGTCTTCGTGGCTCGGCACAACCACCCACTCAGTCGCCGATGCCAGGCAGACTCACTGCGCGCCTGAGCCCTGCGGCACCGCCGGCCTCAGCAGAGCCGATGTTGCCAGCCGCTTCTTTCTTCTTAGCCTCTACTGCGATGGCATCTGAGTTCTCGGCGGAAAGCTCCTCTTTATATAGGTTTGCAGAATCCATAATCCGTTTCTGATTGGTCAATTTTTAATACTTGCTTTACATTAACCAATCAGATTTCTGGAAAGTTCGAAATCTGATGGTTAATGTAAAGCAAGTATTAAAATTGACCAATCAGAAACGGATTATGGATTTCTGCAAACCTATATAAGAGGGAGCTTTCCGCGGAACTCAGATGCCATCGCAGTAGATGGCTGAAGAAAAAAAAGAAGCGGCTGGCAACATCGGCTCCGCTGAGGCCGGCGGTTGCCAGCGGCTCACTGTCGGCCGCAGTGAGTCTGCCTGGCATCGGCGACCTGAGTGGGGTTGGTGTCGCCACCCCGAAGACGTCGCCCAAGGGCTCTTTTAAGAGCCGCACTGGGGGTCCCGGTTCGAGCTGCGGGACCCCCGCCAAAGGCACTTATTAGTGCCGCAAGGGCACTGTAAGTGCCGCAAGGGCCTTACAAGGGCCGGGGAGGGGTCCTGTTTCGAGCTGCGGGACCCCTAAGCCCCAAGGAGGCTCTTATAAGAGCCGCAAGGGCACTTGTCAGTGCCGCAAGGGCCCTTATAAGGGCCGGGGAGGGGGGTCCCGGTTCAGCTGTGGGACCCCTTAAGCCCCAAAAGGCTCTTGTCAGAGCCGCAAGGGCACTTGTAAGTGCCGCAAGGGCCCTTATAAGGGCCGGGGAGGGGGGTCCCGGTTCAGCTGCGGGACCCCCTAAGCCCCCCAAAAGGCCCTTCTCAGGCCCCGCTGGAGGGAGCCTCCACCCCCCCAGCGGCTCCCTCCCGTCCCCTCCCGTCGCGACCACCTGCTGTGCCCCTTCCCGGGCTGCTGGGAAGTGGCGGCGGCGCGGTGGTCGCCGCTGCGCCGCCGCGGGGGTGTGGCGGGGTGGGCGTGTCCCGGGGGCGGTGCGACCCCCGCCCGGGTTGCCTGCCCATCCCCGCCGCGGGAGGTTAGTATCGGCTGACTTCGCCTCCTTCAAGGTGGCGAAGTAAAACAGCCGATACTAGCCGAGCGAAACCAGTACCCGCCGCTTTTATAATAGAAGCGGCGGTAACAGGTAAGTATCGGCGCAAAGGTTAACGCTTCGTTAACTTTTCGCGGCCGTTTTCGGACCTTTATAAATCGCGGTAAACGCGATTTATGCGTTAATGTCCGCGAAAACGGCCGCGAAAATTAACGACCTTTATAAATATGCCCCTAAGCATTGTTTGGCTCTATCATCTTTTTTTGGGGGCTAATGGTATACCAAAATGGGCCTACCATTAAATAATCATCCAGGTAGTGCACTATGGAGTCTAAACCTGTCTGTTGCCTAACCACCCATTCCACGAATGTACTAAATTTCTCGAATAGCGTGCGCGATATGGAGCATCCCATGGGCAATGCCCTTTCCACATAATATTGGCCTTTGAACCAGCAACCCAATAAGTAATTGGATTCTGGGTGTATAGGTAACAACCGGAATGCCGACTGGATATCGGTCTTTGCCATGAGTGCTCCTTTTCCTGCTTTTTTAATAACTTCTAGCGCTACATCCAATGAAGTATACTCTACCGATGTTACTGAAGTCTTAATCTCATCATTAACTGATTTACCCTCTGGGAAGGACAAGTGATGTATTAAACAATAGCTACCTGGATCCTTCTTTGGGATAAATCCCAGCGGGGAAACCACCAGAGTCTCGATTGGAGTTTTTTTTAAAAGTCTTGTCATTCTTTCTAATTTTATTTCTTTAGCCAATTTGTTTTTGACTATTTCAGGGTGTTCTCTGACTGATTTTAAATTTTTACATATAATTCTTGGACCTTTCAATTGTGATGGTATCTTAAAGTCAACACTAAATCCCTTTGTCAGTATAGAAGCTTCTTCGACCAAGGGATAACTCTCTTGCCACGGCAACATTTTATCTAGTCTCACTGGTGTCTCCCCTTTTGGATTGTTGCTATTGTTCTGCTGCCTATTTCTTTTGAAGCATCTAGATATCGAGTGTGCTCCTGTGCAAAAGGAGCAGTCATGCCCGAATCTGCTGGCAGCAACAAATCTACATTATCCCTCATTAAATTGCCAACAGACTCCGCTTTTTTGCCCCCCCCCCCCCCCTTGAAAGCTAGTTCCTGCTTGTCTACCCTGAAAGGACTGATGCACTTTTTTTCTTTGTCCTCTTCCTTCCTTAATTCTCTAAATCTACCCCACCTATCTAATTTAAATCTTTCTAAAGGCAAAAGTGAAAATATTTCTACGAATTCTTTCTTCTATATTTTTTCTTTTACTTCTTGTTTAAGATGGAATCCTAGTGGGCTTTCGAAGAAGATGTATGTGTGCCCTGTAGCCATGTCTAACTCCCTACTCTGCACTGCTGAAGCATTACCTACCCCTTTTTCATTTGACAATGATCCTTCTGCTATCCTCTGTAATGAATTTGCTTCCTGTCCCAATCCTAACTGCTGACTTATTTCGTTATTTGTCTCCCCTCCCGTCTGCATTATTGACCCGCTAGCCCCCCCCAATTTCATTCTGTCCTGTCTCCCAATTTATCTTTTGCACCTTTTGAGTTGCTTTGAATTCTCCTAGTAAACTCCAAAGATCTGTCAGGATGCCACCCATATCTGTATTACGCCTTACCCCTATGTTTTGTGAATCATGATTCACTGGTATTAATGTGTTTGGCATATTTAAAGTACCTGTGGGTCTGTAGTTTGTATCTCCAGTTGTCGCATCCCATCCTGATCCTTTTATAGATCACTGTAGATAAAGGCCGGAATTCCCAATCTGAGAACCTCTAGAGTTTGCTCGATTATCCAACAACTCCCAACCCGATCCTAATGGATTATTATCCTGTAATAAATGACATGGTCTTGTTTGCCAGGCCCTTTGAGCCGCTGTCTCCCCGCCACCAGTCTCGGCAGGAAAGCCTGTCCCTGCCCCTTTAAGCGCTTGCGCATAAGTCAGTAATCTTTGACACACAGTTACCATATTAGTACCTGCTTGTCTCACTGTTGTCGTTGCTGGGTATCCTTGGGTAGTTGTTACCTTATTTCCCCTCTGCTGCCATCTTCTACCAACTGTTGTGTTGGTTGCTCTATTAAAACACGCTGTCCAACTCTTTGTCTGTGTGACTACTGTGCTGCTGAACTTCCCCCCCCCGAAGCTAGTAGTGCTTGTGCCGCTCCTTCCAATTGCCTGGATCAAGAATAATTACGCCTCCATGTTAGCTGACTCCTTTTTACCTGCTCTTCAAGATGCCTCCTGTCCCGATTTCTTCTAAATCGACCCACCAAGTCATGCAGCCCCTCCCTCCATTTCTCTTGTCCGTGGCTTTCTTTATGTGAAAGGGAGTATAAAAGACCCCTAGATACTGTTAAATATCAGTTATTGAACCCTTCATTGTATTGTCCTGGTAATTAACATACCATGTACTGTATAAAATATATGGTTTGGCATAAATAGATTATTATTTTGGCCCAAAGACCAGCATTTAGTTTGAATTTTTAGCATGTCCAGCAAAATCCACTGAAATTCATAATCAAATTTGTCTGAAAATTACAGCTGATTGTGGTGTCTTTCATAGGCTAAAATATTGGCCCAATCACTTTCAGACATTGGTATATCGATAAGGTAATCTGTTGACAGATCTTAACTGGTCTTTCTCTGCCAGCCCAAAAGGCTCATACACACGTGTGATCGCAGGGGCTGATCCACTATGCATAATGTGTAAGAGCGCCTATTTCTGCTGATAATCGTGCTGTTTATGGGTACTTTGTCAGCCCAAATGGCCGCTTTGCTTGACAAAGCGTCCATACATGGTACATTTGTCGGGCATGCATACACATAGCGTTTTGCAGGTTGGCCCTCACAATGGCACATGTGTATGCACCTTAACTGTAGCAAGTAAATTTACAAACAAATTAGAAACTCCAGAAGAGGTTCGTACCTCCAGTGGTGTTCCTTGTATACTGTGGTGTTCTGCCCCAACGGCATTTAAATGTTACATTACATAACAGGAAGAATACCATGGATTCTGAGGTGCAGTGAAACATTGTGAGTAAAACTTTGAGGCAAACTGCTTCACATGTTTCGAGCTGTTTATTCAAGTGTCTGTCTGTGACCTCTAGTCCAAAATCCGTGAGTAAAATGTCTATTATACCAATACGCGAGTAAATATCAAACTATTTGACTCCCATTGACTTTAATGGGTCCGTTTTTGAACTTTCCAACTTTCCATATAGTTTGAAAGTTCGAAATCCGACCGAACTTTCGAAAGTTCGGCCATCTCTAATGATTACTGCATCACTTAATGTGCTGGTCATGTAAGCAATGTGCAGGAGTGATGTTACATCCTCTGAAAGTGTCACCAAAATATGCATCTGCTGTCACAAATCAACTGACAAATTGCATTGAAATACATAGGGATCAGTTGGCTGGGGGAATATACACATTTCAATGGTATAGGCCCCTTCTACCTAAAGTGAAGTGAGCCAATACTGATGAATGGCAATTCTAGACAGGTAATTTGCAATTAGTCACAAGTCCTGGTTTTGAAAGGAACCAGGTTTCAATATGAAACTGTTGGTTTTGAAAATCTGCATATCCGACAATTTCTGGAACATTCAATCAAAAATCAGAAAAATCCTATTGAAAATTGTGATTGAATATTTGAAAATTACATTTGGAAATTCTAAAAATTCTGATTCAGTATTTCAATTTCAAATTCGTCAAAACCACTATTCACCATTTCTATTCAACTTGCTGAGAGTAATAGTTTATTTCCACCATACACATTGCAGGATTTTCTGCTGTATCTTAGCAAAATATATGGACACTTAAATTAGCATGATTTTCCAAAGTAGCCCTATGCTAGAGGCAATGGAGACCTAGATAGATTATCAAAATGGGCATTAGAATGGCAGATGACATTCAATGTAGATAAATGTAAGGTGGTGCATTTGGGATTTAATAATCCCTGTGCCACCTACAGGGCTGGCCTTAGGATAAATTGCACCCTGTGCAAGATTTTTTACTGGCACCCAGCACCCGCTCCAACGCTGCTGAATGCTACTTGCCTTGGCCTGCTTCAAATCAAGTCCTCCACCTGCGCCTACTGTCTTTCTGTATCTGCAGTGCGTGCTTTTATATCTACTTCGTACATCATTACGTAACATGTAATGCACTAAATGCACAGACAGAACAGCATACAGACATCTTAAGTAAGGCTTACGTGTGTTGGGGCTGTATGTGCGGTGGTGCTGATACATATATTTGATCTGCAGGACTGAGGGAATGTGGCACTGATGCACAACTTTGACCTACAGGTCTGTGACCTAAGACTCCCAGCTGGTGCCCCCCTGGTAATGCAACCTGTGCGGTCGCACAGGTCGCCCATATCAAAGGCCGGCCCTGGCCACCTACACCATAAATAACTCTGTGTTAAGTGAATCTCTATGAAAAAAGATTTGGGGGTTCTGGTGGATAACAGACTCAGCCATAGCAAACAATGCCAGGTAGCAACGGCTAGAACTAGCAAGATATTGTCTTGTATAAAGAGGGGAATAAATTCAAGAGAGAAAAATATTATTCTCCCTCTTTACAAGGCACTGGTAAGGCCTCATTTGGAATATGCAGCGCAGTTTTGGAATCCGATATACGAAAGAGACATCTTGGAAATAGAAGCAGTTCAGAGAAGGGCAACTAAAATAATAAAGGGAATGGAGGGGCTTGACTATGCAGGCAGATTAGACAAGTTAGGGCTGTTTACATTGGAGAAGCGACGTTTGCGTGGGGATATGATAACCTTATACAAATATATTAATGGGCCATACAATAAACTCTCTGGTGCATTGTTTACTAATAGGTCATATCAGAGGACTCGTGGACATCTTTTAAGGTTGGAAGAAAAGAAGTTTACTCTTCAGGTTAGGAAAGGTTTCTTTACAGTGAGAATGGTAAAACTGTGGAACTGTCTTCCAGCAGATGTGGTAATAGCAAGTGGCAAGTTCATAGAATGGCCTGGATAAGTTTCTAATACTAAAAAATATTGAGAACTACTGGTATTAATAAATTTACTGTAGATCTGGTTGATCCAGGGATACTTTCCGATTGCCGTTTGGAGTCAGAAAGGAATTTTCCCCCACCTTTTTTAGCTGGGATTTTTTGCATTCCTCTAGATCAACTGTTAGGAAGGGTTAAAAAAAAGTGAATAGGTTGGACTTGATGGACGTATGTCTTTATTCGCCCTCAATTACTATGTTACGATGTTACTACGGAGAAGGAGATGCATTGTAGATTCTTTTAGACAGTGGGAGCCCTAGCATATTATAATGTTGGAAGGTTATCTGGGATTGGGCTTTTAAAAATGAGTAACAGTTTTTGTAATGGTATGTTACAAAGCATTGTTAGCAGTATTAGATTATAAAAATGTGTCAGGGACCAGCACCCCAGGTTACCGCATCTCTGAATTCAAAGTCTTTTTGTGCTCTACATCAAAATGTAAAACTGCTGGTTGGGTTTGAGGAGCTTATACCACACAGTAGTGAGGCAACTTAAAGAATGATAGCTAAAGGAGTTAATAGGTCTCATATTACATTGTAGATTCAATTGAAATCTGCTGGGAATATGTGACAACTTACATAAATATTGACCTGATCTTCCACTTCATAATTTGTTTGGAGATTTGTTTGATAAGCTCATGTGGACTATTGGTCATTTTTGGTCAGAAAGGACTGATGTCATGGCCGACATTGATGGTTCATGTCTGTGAGGTTAGTCTTTCTCATGCATATACATGGTGATAATTGTAATATTGGTCATGTTTCTGTTTATTCCACATGCAGCCACATGCCAGATGCCAGCATTTTTAAAGGATTGATTCAGGGTAGAATTCTGGAACAACTCTGTAAAATAAGGGACACACTAACGTGAAATTTATGTGGGCTTTATTGTGACAATAAAAAAATTTAGACATATCATGTCTCAATACAACCCATACAAAGGTTCATTATACAGAAATGTGATATAAAATGCTATTGGTGGTTAGAGATAGCAGCACCACTATAACACAAGTTCCAGGTGTACACGGAAGATTAAAACTTCGGAATAGAAGACATGAAGACGTGAAGAGAAAGATAGCAATCATTGGTGCTGGATCTCTTCTTTATCTTTCCACATGCAAATTATACAAATTTCCCCCCCCCCCCCTACTGTAAATTACTAGAATATTAGAAGTACCTTGGAGTTCCGTGCCCAGTATAAAAGTACTCGACCTGCGGCCTCATGCTTTTATATGGTCACGGAATTTCACAGTGACTTATAATATCCTTATAATTTACAGAAAGGTTACATTACAGAAAGGTACATTATTCACGATTTATTATTTATGAAATAATAAATAATTGATTGGACCTGTCAAAATTGTAGCATATCTTTCATGAGCCTTTAAGGTGGTATTTGTAATTAAATTCTGTTATATATATATATAATTATTGCTATTGTATTATTATATAATTAATCTGTTAAATATCTACTGTAACGAACATTCAAAATCTGAGACAGGTTAATTCATAAAAGCATTGTCATAGGCCCAAATCATGTTTTTTTTTAGAGGATCATTTGTATGAATAAAAAATCTGTTATATTACAAGTCCTAAATGAAATGGAAATAGTAAAAATGATCTATGTCAATTTTGCTTATTTGTTTTTTTGTGTGTTAACAAACAACATAACGTTGATATTTTTAAACATATTTTGTATTAATGGTTTGTTTGATGAAATATAGAAAAGGCAAATACCAGTGATTCTGGGCTGCTAACACCTTTTTAAAATCTCAAATGCTACCTATAGATGTAAAAAGTAACATTCATTTTGAGAAAGAAGGTTCCCATTTAGAATAATAAATGTATTTCAGAAATCCAATCTCACAGGGTAAAAAGTAAGGACATAATAGCTCCATCCACAACAAACCATAAAAATATTTTTTTTAGACATGCAAGTACCTGTTGCTATTACAAAGCACTTTATAAGGCAAAGGGCTTTTTTCCTGTGAACAAAGGATTGCTGCCGGTAAAATGCAAAGTGAAAACCCATCGCCTGACTAAAAAATATACAATAAACAAGCAAACGAATGTGTTACTTGTGGAAGCTCTTTTTTTATGTGTCATTGGAAACTTTAAAAAAAAAATACTAATGGTTTTGTCCATTACTAGTGGCAGAAAAAAACACATTTACACGTAAAGCCACAGTAATGTTTTAAGGGATCCGATTTACAATCGGTGCAAGTTAGCATCCAAATTTGGGCACATAGACTTGATGGCCACACCTTGTGTTATTGTTAATCCTACATGAAAAACCAATAGCCATTAGTATTGCATGGTAAATTTAGTGCCTGATGAAACGAAAGGTGCAGACATTTGTGCTAATAATATGCAGCAACCAACCAATTAGGTATCTAACTACAGGGAACCAGTAAAAACCTAACACCTGGTTGCTACAAATGAATAGCATGGGAAAACTTTTGCACCTCTTATTGCATCAGCCCCCAAAAATGTTTTGACTGATGTTACACAGCCTATATTCTAGCTTATAACCATACACTTATTGGTAATCAATATATTTTACTTATTTTTTCTTGTGCTCTTTATATACCCCCAAGTTACTTGGCTTGATTAAGGCCTTGATTAAGGCCCCACACACAGGGTCGAAAAGATGAGTCACTACCAATAAAACACTTTAAAAGGTTCCTAGCATGCTCCTTACTACTAAGCATGTCTTTAGCTTGAAAATGGTGCATCTATAGGTCAGTAGATACTGTGTAATGTGTTAACTGCAGCATTTCTTTCCTTCCAGCCTAAAAGATGATACATCCACTAAAGTTCCCCTTTAGGGTATAATTCTAAATCAAAATACAATTTTGTAATATACTTCCTAATCCTTCACCTGTTATTTTCCTATTTATGTACTTTAATAGATTGCAATTATGGTGTCCATTTTAGGACATCATCATGTATTAGTTATCATGTATCAGGTGTCAGGTATCATGGATTGGGTATCATTTATCATGTATCAGGTGGCAGTTATCAGGTATCTGTTATCAGGTATCATGTTTCAAGCATCATGTATCAGCTTTTGTGTATTAAGCTGGGGTAGCAAAGTGGTTGTTCCGCCAGTGCACACTTAACAGCTCTGGATCCCTTGCTGCAAATTCAACCTCCTCCAGTAAGTAAAGATAGATGCGGTGAAGGGTCTGGAGCAGGTATAAATGTGGTTGCCACAGAAATGGAAGGGTAGGTCAGTAGGTGTGTGTACCTGTGAGAGGTTGGGGGATATGTGTTTTTTTGCATTCTTAACTATAGTTACCCTTTAAGTAAGGCTGCCACAGGAATGGACAGGTAGGTTAGTAGGTGTGTGTACCTGTGTCTGTGTGGGGGTTGGAAGTATCAGTGTTTGCATTTCTGACCATGCAACTAATTGTTTCATGGTCATAAAAATGACCCTTAAACCTTGAAATATCCACATTTGAGCACTGTTCCGATTATAGTTTATGGGAGAAAAGAATGTCCTGAAACTTGCCGATAATGATGCAACACTTCCGCAAATTTCTTAGCTAGGTAATAGCTTTTCCTATGTGTCCCGCATGTCTGTACGGAATTTCGTGTCTCTAGCTTAAAAACTGTGGGAGGAGATACAGTTCAAAATAGCAGAACAATAAAAGAAAAGAAGACGAAAAGAAAGAAATAGAAAGAACAGTAATTTGGCTCTTCAAGCCAACTCAAAAAATACTGAAAAATAAAGCTAGAAACAAGCACTATCTATTGGATGTAACAGTCTGCACATGTCCTAAAATGTACAGAAAAATACATCATTCCTCATGTTTCAGGTTTCATGTATCAGGTGTCATTCATTAGGTATCAAAGTCAGTTATCATTCATCAGGTATCATTTATCAGGTATCAGATTCAAGAATCAAAATCAGATATCATTCATCAGGTATCAGAGTCAGATATCAAAGTCCGGTATCAGAGTCAGATATCAAAGTCAGATTCATTTTACTGCTGACTGCTACATCCAATAGATAGCTAGAGCCATTTTAATTAAGCCTTTTTACTGAGCAATTGACAATCTGTAATTATATATATATATATATATATATATATATATACATACAATACAAGAATTGTGGAAGCACTCCAATTAGGCTAATTTACAACTACATTTAGCGGAAGTGCTACTGATCTGGTCAAACATTTATACAAACATAGAAAGGATAATCAATGCACATTCCTAGGCCCCATACAATATCATATTATCTGCACACTGGCATACTTTATAAACAAAGGGGTTTTAGTATACATTACTGTGATCACATGAATGAAAAGCCTTCCATCCACGTCAAGGTAACCCCAGTCTGGAAGGTCCTAACGTCTAACCTTTTCAATTTCTTTTACTTCAATTACGATTAGCAAACTTTTGCATTTCTCATTCTTACACACTGGATCCATATAACAGGCTCTCTCCCTTCCCCCTCAGCCCTTAGGCTTTTTAAAATGAGGGAAGAGGCCATCCAGTGCTTTATATTAAAGGCAGAGGACCTCCCATTAAAGGGGCGTGTTGGGGGTGCTATTACCACATGGAGGCTTGACCAAGCCTCCCAATAAATACATACAATACAAGAATTGTGGAAGCACTCCAATTAGGCTAATTTACAACTACATTTAGCGGAAGTGCTACTGATCTGGTCAAAGCCCTTAGGCTTTTTAAAATGAGGGAAGAGGCCATCCGGTGCTTTATATTAAAGGCAGAGGACCTCCCATTAAAGGGGCGTGTTGTTTTGACCAGATCAGTAGCACTTCCGCTAAATGTAGTTGTAAATTATCCTAATTGGAGTGCTTCCACAATTCTTGTATTGTATGTATTTATTATTGGCAAATACTAAGACATATATGCCCTGAGAATTCCAGTCCCCACCCTTTAATTTATTATAGACAGGGTAAAACGATTGGTGCGGACCTTAATAAGGGCAAAGGAAAGGGTATTGGCTCTAATACTAATAAACCTACCTGGTTGAGTAGGAAGGAAGGAACATATCCCTGCCTCAATTGTATATTTTGCCCCAGGTGTAATAAAGGCAATGTATTCATCCATCCGCAAACAGGATGGATGTTCAATATTTGTGGGTACTATACCTGTGACTCGCGCTTTGTGATTTATGCTCTCATTTGCCCCTATGCTTTGATTTATGTTGGGGAAACAACGCAGAAATTGAAGCTGTAATTAACCCAACATAAATCATCCATTCTGTTAAAGCACACTACACTTCCGGTCCCTAAACATTTTGTAGAAAAAGGTCATGGGGCAGAAGAGATCAGATTCACCATACTACAGCAGATTAAACCTGACCCCTAAAAATGGGGTGACAGGCAACAATGTCTGAAATAAAGGGAAGTATGGTGGATTGAGAAACTGGGATCACTGGCCCCTAAAGGGTTACACAAAGGCTATGATTTGTATGTTTTCCTTTAATTCAGTGTTTTGTTATTTCCCCAATATACCATGGGTGGCACTGTGGTTCTTAAATGCTTAAGGTGTATACGTTTTGTAACTATTTCCTGTTATTTAAGTGAAACAATGAAGTAATTGTCATTTAAACCTGTTCTCTGATGGTGAAGCTTGATAAAGGGATTGACTCCCGAAACATTGTGTTGAACACCATGCAGTGATGATTTTATCATTTAATTATTATGTGAATAATAAATTGGACGTTTTAATTTTTAGTGCTGCTGTAGTCAGGGTTCCTATCGTTTAAAATCAGGCTAATTTTACCCCAAACAATCAGTTGTTAGCTTTCAAATGTTAAATAAGATCTGATTGGTTGGGGAAAAATTAGCACCATTTTAAACTATAAGAACTTTTATTGAATCTCCCTGTATATCCCTATTTATATATATTTTCTACCTCAACTGCACAACCAGTCTCTTCATATTACAATCGTTGAATAGAGTGACTTATTTTGTTTGCTGCAACAAAGAGCTGTAGCGGATACTACTAATACTCTACTGGCACTGAGAGACACTTACTACATTTACAGGGATTTTTATGGTCAGGAGGCTGATACACAAACAAATATT
The DNA here is from genome assembly GCA_019447015.1 of Hymenochirus boettgeri. NCBI lineage: Eukaryota > Metazoa > Chordata > Amphibia > Anura > Pipidae > Hymenochirus > Hymenochirus boettgeri. Next base: position 219,161,581 of record CM033470.1, on the reverse strand, counting down.
CATGATTGGTGTTTGTAGCCCTGCTTACCAGTGATCATTTATAATACAGGGGGCAAAATTTTGCTGCAAAACTCAATCCATCACCTACTAACTAACAACACTATTTACAGATATGCAGAGTACTTGGATATATATATATATATATATATATATATATATATATATAAGCTTTGAATTTCTAGCACAAGTTCTGATTGCTCCCACATATACGGATACAAAGTATCTTTTCAGCCCTGCCTGTGTTTGTGAAGAGTCTCTTCAAAAATGCTTTAAAGAATGTGCTCTTGAATAAATACTAAATGTCTTATGACACTGTCATAAGAAAAGAAAACAGCATTTCCAAGGCTTTGATGAATATTTGTGGATGTCAATCACAAACTTCAACATACTGTACATCACACTTCCAACAGAGCCTTGTAAGGGTACCCAAATTCCTGGAGCATCTCTATTGATGGAGGTTGTGCAATATTATCCATAAAATATAGGAGGAGATATTTGTTATAATTTTGAATTCAAGAAGATTCTTTTCCAGTACATGTATTGGATGAAAATAACATTTCTACTGAGATATCAGGTTTTAATTTACCTAAATTTAAATGATATGTACACCCTTTTCCACTCACCATGGTGTGGATTTAGCCAGGAGATACAGCATTTTTAAAATAATTTTTGGAGTTAAATTTGCACTAATCGATTTAATATCGTGTAGCATGATTTTAACCCCTTGCTTGCACCGATTGTACAAAAAAAAAATCTAGCCAGTGCAAGCGATTCAGTGTCACCTGGCTGTTTCTGCATTATTTTAAAGGCCAGATAATAGCCAGTGTTAAAATCACTCATGGGTGAAAGCAATGTTTTTATTTTTCCTTATTCATTTATTTCTAATCATTTGGAAATAGCAAATTTGTGGCAAAATTTTTAAGCCATACTGCCAGTGTAGTTTACTACCTGTGTTTTTGTTAAATAATAAACATTTCTAATAACATGGGAATCAGAACTATGGCTGGATTCAATTACAGGGAACTGCAGGTAAGGGGACATTTTAGTAAATAACAACCAGCAACTTATTATTATTATTATTATTATTATGGATTTATATAGCACCAACATCTTCCATAGCGCTTTACAATTACATGTATGCATTTGCCTCTGTCACAGTCAGAAGGGCTATCTTTCTAAAACAATGGAAAGCAGATATTCAAGCAAAGAAAAACCTCTCCAGAATCCCATTTGAAGGTGGTCTCCTGTTTGGCTACAAACTCAAAGAACTCATTGATGCCAACTCTGCAAAACACAATCTTCCAGTAGCCAGAACTTTCAGGAACCCCATTTCCTCAAACTCAGCACAACCAACATTTAAAGAAGCCAGACAATACAGACCAGGGAAAAGAACATGGAAATCTGAACTCAACAATCAGCTTTTATGAAATTAGAGTGCCAGGGGCAAACCCAGTCAATTATGAAGGTGTGGAAGCCCAATCTTCAAAAATTGGAGGGAGACTAATCTTTTTCAAGAAGGTCTGGGCTCAAAACATTACAGACTCCTGGGTACTGAATATCCTTCAAGAGGGGTACAAAATAGAGTTCCTCCTCAACCAACCCCCAAACAGATTTTTCAAATCCAGCCCTCCTCAATCAAGACAAGCAAAGGAAGCTCTCAGATCAGTTCTTTTCTCACTACAGAAAGAAGATATCATAGAGGAAGACCTGTCTTCTCAACACAAGAAAGAAGTATACACACACATCTTTCTCAAAAAAGTAGAAATCGGGGGACATGAGAGCCATACTTAAGCTCAAATACTTAAATTCCTTCACATTCAAACATTCGAAATGGAAAGCTTGAAATCAGTAGCTTTACAAATTTCACAGAATGACTGATGGCAAAAATAGACATTCAGGATGCCTATCTTCACATTCCCATTTATCCAAAACACAGAAGATTCCTACGATTCCCCATTCTTGGGAATCACTATCAATAGAGCCCTTCCATTTGGACTAGCAACTGCACCCAGAGTCTTCACAAAAACCCTAATCCCGTTGAGAACACACCTCAGAGTCCAAGGCATTCAAATATTTATGTACTTAGCCAATATACTGATAAAAGCAGACAACTACTCAACTCTTCAGATTCACATTCAGAAAACTCTACAATGTCTTTAAACACCCTCTCTCCTAATACCAACTCAAACAGTCCAATTTCTAGGAGCTCTACAGGACTCCACAAATCTCTGCATATCCCTTGCACAAGAGAAAAGGAATGAGATTATAACGGAAATACAGAATTTCATCCGTCTTCCAATCACTACAGCTTTGGTGTGTCAACACACGATAGGGAAACTCATCTCAACATTAGATACTGTCAAATGGGCCATGACACACATACAACCATTTCTATACAACCTCAAATCCGATTGGATCTGGCATGGTGGACCATACCTTCAAACTACACTCCATTATGCCTACCCACTCCAAAGTGTACTACAATTACAACGGATGCTAGTCCTCAAGGATTGGGGGCCACCCTCAATCAGCAGTTTTCTCAGGGGATGTGGCCTACAAAGTTACAATCAGCTCCTCAGAGCCTGAGGGAGTTGTCAGCAGTCCTAGAAGCCCTTCTATCATTTCAAAAACACATTCAAGGGAAAGCTGTACTAAGTCGGTCAGACAATACCACAGCAACAGCTTACATCAACAACAAGGGTGGGAGAAGGAGCTCACCATTATGGAACACTGCAAGGAAGATACTCCTTTTTGCAGAAACTCACCTAACAGAATTATCTACAATCCACATTCCAGGCACAGTCAAATCAAAAGCGGACTACCTCAGCAGACAGGCCATTCACCCAGGAGAATAGCATCTCAATCCAAAAGTCTTCTTAACCATATGCTAGAAATGGGGGGTGCCCCAAATGGTCCTGATGGCGACACACAAAAACTGTCAGGTCAGGAATAACATATCCAGATATTGGATCACACCAACTTCTGTATATCTTTTTCCATTTCTGATCATCCCCAAAGTCCTTCAAAAAATTAAATACGACAAAGCATGAGTCTAACCCAGGGACCAGTAACCCATCCACAACCAGAAAAACTGAATTTAGCAGCCTGGTTCTTGAAACCACATCCATGAGAGCCAGAGGGCTATCTGAAGATGCCATAACTCCTCTTATGGCAGCTAGAAAAAGCTTCACTTCAAAACATTACTATCGTGCATGGGAAACTTCTGGAGGCTGTGAAACCATCAGCAGAAAACATAACCGAGTTTCTACAAGAAGGATTAAGGAAACAACTGAGCCTGGCAATGCTCAAAACGCAAGTATCCACTATCTCAGCTCTTACAGATTCCAAATGGGCTTATAACCCACTTATTATTCGATCGATTCCAATGGGTAAAACATATCAGACCACAAATATGGTGTCAAGTTCCCCCTTGGGACTTAACCTTAGTTCTCCAGTTCCTACAAGAATCACCTTTCAAACTCCTGGAAAATTGTTCCATATCCAATTTAACAAATAAAAGTCTATTTCTTATTGCCATCACTTCAGCCAGAAATGTAGTGGAAATACAATCTCTCAGAGCCTCAGAACCCTTCACACTTTTCATCAATGACAGAATAAAACTTCCAACATTCCTATCCAAAGTAGTAACTCAATTTCATATAAACCAAGACATTGTGTTACCAACATTTTCTTCACAAGATTAAAAGCCAATACCGCCAGCCTTGAATGTGGGTAGGATACTCAAATCCTATATTGATAGGACATCATCATTATTCAGAAAAACAGACTCCCTCTTCATCATTCATACCGGTAACAGGAAAGGGTACAAACCTTCCAAACCAACCCTAGCGGCCTGGATAAAATCCAGTATTAAGCAGGCATACGAAAGTAAGGAATTCACTATTCCAGAGAAAATAACAATGCACTCTATGAGATCAATTGCAACTTCCTGGGCATTTTCAGGGAAAACCTCCCCAGAAGAAATCCGCGGAGCTGCAACTTGGACTTCCATGTCCACATTTAGCAAAAATTATAGTCTAGATGTCTATATGTCGTCTCAAGCCAAATTTGGGGAGAATGTCCTATCAGCAGCATGTAAATAAAGTTTGTTTAGCATCTCTATGTCTCCCTCCCTCTATTTTTAGCTTATTAAATCCCAAAATAACCACTGCAGTGTAGGACCTGGGAAAAACAGAAAGTTTTAACTACTTACTGTAACTCTTTTTCTGGTCCGTAGCACAGCAGTGGTCTAGCTCCCTCCCTCTTATACCTTATATACTTCTTTCAGACTTACTCGGACAGTCGAATACAAGACCCTGAGGGGGCGGAGTAGGGAAACATCTATTGGCTAATCACAACCTGTCAATCAGGAGACAAGGGGGCGTAACCCATACTAACCACTTCCGTGCTACGGACGAAAGTTACGGTAAGTAGTTAAAACTTTCTTTTTTTGTATTAACTTTTGATAGGAGCTAGCTACACCTGATAAGGTTTACATGCAGTGTTTACAAGCAAAATCAATTTCACATGGAGGACTTTTCTCAACAATAGTTTTAAGGGAAGGGAAAGTGCAAATATAATTAGTACAGACCCAATGGAAACCATTCACTTTTTACATTGCCATTTAATTTCCGGGTGACAAACACTGACCTGTTTCATATGGAAGCCTATGTAAAGAATATACATAAGCTAGAGAGGTAAAGGGCAATAATAAAAGATAACTTTCTCAAGCCTCACTTGAGGCTTGAGATTGGGCAGAGACTTGCCCAAAACGTTGCTGTTTGTATAAACATGGCTGAATACATTTTTTTCACATTTTGCAACAATTGCTCCTGGATGTCTCTTTTGAAAGTGAATCCATAGTAACATAGTAATTGAGGTTGAATGGGGACATGCATCCATCAAGTCCAACCTTTTCACCCTCCTTTTTAACCCTGCCTAACAGTTGATCCAGAAGAAGGCAAAAAAAAACAGCTAAAAAAAGGGAAAAAATTCCTTCCTAACTCCAAATGGCAATCAAAATTCTCCCAACCCTGATGAATAAGATATAGCCTGGAAGCTTCTTCAAAGGTCACTGCATGGCAGACGTTTGGGTAGTTAAAGTTAAGGGCCAGTAAAAAGTGCCATGGAATCACGGTAAACAATCATAGTAAGCACCACTTATTGCATCTGATGCTGAATATTAACCTTGTACAATACCATAAAAATTGGATATACTACATTTTTTAATCAAAATATTCAAAATGTATGAGATGTATAGAAAGAAGGCAAAAAACATTTAAAAAATAAGAGAAAAGGGAAAGCAAAGGCTGTGTTGGACAGCACTAAAATTAAAGGAGAACTTAAAATTTTTAAAAACCTAATGTGAAAGTTTTTCTCCCCAGAATACCTATACATTGTAAGATTCTTCTAGTAAGTTGCATTTAGTACATGTGAGAAATAGATTCTGTAAATAAGAAGGCTTCCATATTGTTGCTAGTACAACCCACAGCCCATGAAGTCATCAAAGAACCACACCCCCTGACCCCAGTATTCACTGTCTCTATGCACAGAGTGTTTTCTATACACCAATATGGAAGTCCCTGAAAAGACTTTGAAAGCTGATTGTTACCATCATTTATTAAACATTCAGTGTGAGTTGCTGGAAAATAAACTGCAGGGTAACAAGCAGCTTTCAAAGTCTTATCAGGGACTTCCATATTCCATTTTTTTAGGATTCTGCTTGCTCAGTGGTGGTGCACTGGGTAAGGCACCCAGTTTAAATATACACAATTCAGAAGGTCATGAGTTTAATACCCCAGACTACTCCTTTTTTTGTTTCTATTATGTCCCAAGCAAAAAAATAGAGCTCCTAAATGTACCTAAGGGCTAGGCCATACTGCTGCGCTTTTTTTGCGTTTGTGCTTGCGTTTTTTTCCATATCATTGAAAACGCGTCAACACACCAAAAACACGTGTTTTCGGGTGCGTTGCGATTTGCGTTCCGCATTTTAAATCGCAATTGCATGTGTTTTTCGATACTTAATGAAAAAAACGCATGCGCAAATGCAACAAAATTGCATGCAATTGCATTTGCGTTGCAGTGTGGCCGTGCCCTAAGTGTTCAGCTTACTCCATGGTGGCTCACCAGATGCCAGTTCTCGAAACACACAGTTCAGAAGTTTGCAAGTTCAAATCCCCAGAGTTTCCTTTATTTTTTGTTTCCATTATATTCATTGTAAAAGATTCTACATGTACCAGTGTTCTATAAATTATCTGTTAACCTAGAGGTAAGAGTTCTGCTTTTCGCATGACTGAGTAAATGTACAAGTTGCAGGTTCTATTCCCCAGACTTACTTTTATTTTTCTTTATTTTTGCTGAAATGTTTTTCTGTTTCTTACATCCATACTGGGACAGAGGGGGGCCCTGGCCTTGGGACATGGAGGAGGACTATGGCCTTGGGACACTAAGGGGGCACTCTGGGCTTCTAGCGCCTGTTATTGTAGCGGGCTTAATGTCTAGTATAATTATAATATACAATTATAAATGAAAAAGGTCAGGGTTGGAATAAGTAATCTAATAATAGGGTTCTGAAAATGAAAACTATACCAAACAATTGCTTCTGAGGAAGTGTTACTTTAACAAAACGTGTTAAGCCTTAGTGTATACTAATATGCACCTGTCTGCTTCTCTACCTGTTGGTCTGAATAAATATAAAGTATAAGGTGACTGGTTTAAGTCAGATATGTTTTGTTGGTCCCGCTTCCCACAAAGTTACATACTGTTGCTGTCTGGTTTTCCAATGTGCACACAGCTGGACTTTCTTCTAGGTTTAAGATGTGCCACAATTCAAGACACACATCATGATTATTTAATGCTTATGATATGGTTTCTACTTATTAAACCATAACATATGCAAAAGACTGGGAAACAATATGTGACTCAATTAAAAATGATTGGAGTATACTTAGGCAGGACCGCATACTAGCGAAACTTGTGTAATATAGTGAGTTTTCATTTCATAGAGTTAAAAATATTGTGCATGTGTGTCCTCCAGTCTTTTAACACACAAGGAAAGAAAGCAATGAAATATCTTTAAACAAGCAATATTATAAACATACTCAGTCAAGGTGCCTTACATGGAAATATTTGAAATCTCCTAATTTCAATTTATGTAGCTCACTTACTATTTGTATCAATACATGTGAACTGGAAATCCACACGTGGTTTTTTTTTGTTATTAGATGAGCCACAAGCAGTGATCCAGAGCACATGCTGTACATGCTATGCTTTAAAGACGACAACAGTTCAGCTATGTGTAAAGATTTATTGAGACACATGGTGGTAGAATAAATGTCAAATCCAATATTAGAAAAGGTGATTAACATAAAGCTCTGTTACAAAAAGGAGCATCGTGGTTACATATTATACAGATCATTTCTCAATATAGTTTGTATAGAGATTTTGTTGAAAATTGCTTTCATGATTGAATCTTTCATGTTATGGTTCACCAAGGTTAGTAGTCTTTCTAACCTATGTGTAATATCTGTAATAAACAACTGAGAGACATTAGATTGGATTTCTAGTGCAGTAGTACATTACATATAATGTAACTATTGATGGTATATATTGTAAAGTATTTGTATAATACTGGTGTGATAGGGTTCTTGCAAAGATAAAGCATGAGTTGCTTAATTAAATTAAAACAATTGCTTTATTTGATTCTAGCAGTGTTTTACAGCTCAGGTATGTTAGCGGAGAGCAGCCTCAGCACAGCCTTGTTGCCTGGGAGCAGCTTTTTATACCGAAGGTCTCCCAGCATGCTTTGCATAGTAAATACAACAATATGAAAAATAATACAAAATAGCTATTTCTACAAAATTTCTATAACAAGGATCTATTGTAACATACAGATTTAGCAAAAAGGTCTACACAGTTAATAGAAAAACACCTTGTAAACCAAATAACCATCTTACAAACAACATTAGCAAATCCATGTGCACATCTGATAGTCATTAAGACACCTATGTGCTTAAACAAACTGCCAAATTGTGCATACAAAAACCTTTCTGGCATAAACTCATTTTATGCATCTCTATATGGTATATCTATATATACATCTATATGGTTTAACATTTGTACAAAAGGTAAGGGTTATATTTAATCGTTTACAAATACAGCAAAATGAAAACATGTTTAAAATCAGATTCAGCATGGCTTTTAACCCTAGCAATGCCATGTAGACAAAGTTGTTCTGCATCCCTGTGTACTGTGTAGGATAAGTAAATAAATATATAGGGGGGCCAATTAATATATCCAAAGAATATCCCTTTAATCATACTGTCTACATAAAAGATATAAAAACTATCAATATATTAAAGTGTACAAGACAATGTGACCAGTGAAATAGCATATAACAGTGCTTGTATAAGATACAGTTATCCTCCGATGTAAGGACAAAATCCTGGAGCTAGTTGTAAGTCCGCTTACTCCCAATACCTCGCAGTGTACAACCTCTGGCGGCACAGCACTCTCCCTCCCATATCTCCGGTGCTAGATCCCACAGTTGGTTTCCACGCTTTCTGGTCACGGCTCGTCTACCTGGGCACAGGATGGCAGTCTCCACTCCGTTTTCCTATCACAGAACCCCCTAAGAGGTCGCAGGCAAACTTTCTCCTGGCTAGCTTGAGATAGATCTGACCGTTGCAGCTTTTCCTTGGAACACCAATAGGGAGGGAGGACTGTCCACTACTAGAGAGAGCACTCCGCAGAACTGGGATAGGTAAGAAAGAAAAGTCCCAGTACTGAAATAAAGTGGTACAGTGCCGTTTAAAGTGCAAAAGTAAAAATAGTGCAAATAAATATTGCTAATACAGTGCAAATGTTGCAATTGCTAACACAGTGCTACGCGTTTCTTATAGTTTTTATATCTTTTATGTAGACAGCATATGATTAAAGGGATATTCTTTGGATATTTTAATTGGTCTCCCCTATATATTTATTTACTTATTGTATATACTGTGTTACTTATAGTAAACCAGTATTTTCCCAGGATAAGGAACGCGTCCTGTATAGGGGATACTATAGAGGGATTTCTCTATTTAGTGTTTGTAATACTGTGTAGGATAAGCGAAAGGGAAAGATAGGAACAAGAAAAGATAAAGGTGATTTTGCTGGCCAGCAGAAATAGGAAAGATGGGAAAAGAGGAAAGGTTTATCCCTGCAGACCCACATGGAAAACAAAATTAAAGGTGACTCTGTCACAACTGGATTTGCATTGTGTATTCAATGTAACTGTGTTGTATTCATATTTCAATATATAGTTTTACATTTGTGCATCCCTTGGCTTTTCCAAATTCAAGGGACAAGGGACACTTGCTGGTTTGCATTCCTGCAATACACAGTAAGACCTGCTTTATATTTCTTTCTATTGGTGGTTCAATGTACAGTATATTGTGTATATGTAAATTATATACTGTATCCTAGTTACTAAAGTATGATGGCTCAGGGGATGAAAATAAAGGTGTTAGGTGGCTGGAGACCATCATCAGTTGACCTACAGAACTATCCTATCATTGCTAATCTGTTTTGTGCCCTCAGTTTATCTATTTTATTTCTAATAAGAGACATTTTTCACATCATTTTTTTTTAGAAACAGCCAATCCTGTGCAGGTTTCCCTAGCCTTACTTTAAAGCATATTTATGTGTTCTATCATGTTTCTTGTTTCTGAAAACTCACCTTGTGTGATTGTTGTTAGTGTTTTGTCTTATTAATATTTGGTCCCCATTACACTGTCCTAAAGTCATAAAGTTGTGTGATTTTTTATGTTAGCATTTGGTGTGTGTATCTATCTATCTATCTATCTATCTATCTATCTATCAATCTATATACATATGCATCATAAATCAGCTTGCCCGGGTACAGTTGAAGAGGTTATGTAGTAGAATATGCTGAAATCAACCCACTTAGGGGTCTTGCAAATAAAGCAAAGTGTCTTATTCCACAAAGATCAGTTTACATGTTTCAGCCCCCATAGCAGGCCGTCATCAAAACACCTGAACCTCCATACGTAACATCCTTAAAACTCCTACCCCTCACCTCACCCCCAAACCATGTGACGAAACGTTCCAATAGATATACAGGAGGAGAGGAACCCAACAAACACTCTCCCTAAAGTGCTGTAGTGTTAGAAAGTGCCGAATTGGAAAAAGGTAATACACTGTATAAAGCTTAGGAAAAGACCAAGAACTACACCACTAAATAGCCGTGTAAATTCACAATATAAAGTGCAACTGTGCAAAAGTGCAAGGTGCACAGTTTTAAAAAAAAACTTTAAAAAGTTAAAACATTTTTTTAACTTTTTTAAAAAACAGAAATGAAATACATTGTATTATATCTGGCAGATGATAAATAGGACTCTTATTAATAACTAGATAAACTGAAACAGGAGGAAAAAGAAGAAACAGTTGACTCCACATGAACAGGGGGAGAATGGACAACTTCTAGAGACCAAAGCATGAAAAGATCAATGTACAAAGTTAAAATTATCAGAGTGCAACTTAGAGGAAATATTGTAATGCCCACTGTTCATTTAGTCCTCTTGGATATAAAGTTCCCAAATCATGAATCCATTTCTCTTCTGCCCGTAACAGGGCCATTTCGTTGCTAATAGTTTGGTGTCGCCTATGGACTAGTCCCTCTATGATCATCCACTTGAGAATGCTGACAGTATGTTTTAAAAAGTCTGCAATGTTTGGCTACAACCATGTCACCACATTTGCTAGATATATTTTCACTGGTTTTCAGAGGACCTATATTGCCAATTTGTCATACGTTCTCTAAAGCTAGTGGTGGTCATTCCTATGTAATATAGTCCACAAGGACATGTTATTAAATATATTATATTCTTGCTGGTACAGTTATACCTACCCCTAATTTTTATCCTCTTGCCTGTATGGAGGTGAGGAAATGTAATAGCACTCAATAGAATATATTGTTGAAGAAACATCATAATAAACCACTGGCAACTTTTTGGGAACATTCACTCCCTTTCTCAAGCCATATACTCACCCTGTGTATGATGATTTGCCCTGATGCTGCTTAAAAATCATGATTTTATACAAATAAAACATTTTATTTAATGCATACTGTCAATGTTTTGGTCTATTGCCAGTATGCATTAAATAAAAAATATATATTTGTATCACTTAATATAAAAAATACCCGTGTGCACTGAACTGCTTTAAACAAATGTTAAATTTAATCCATTTATTTTTTCAGATGGGGGGTATGGACAGGAATGGTTATAGTTCTAGTTACTATTGAACGCTTTCCAAAAATACATTCATTTATTAATAATATTTATGGATAAAGTCCACCTGAAATGGTAGTGTAATAAGTTATTTCTTTAGCTCAGATCTACATATGACCTTTTGGCTCTGAGGTGGACCTGATCAAGTGAATAGTGAACAAAAGGATACAATGCAAATTCTAAAAATATATAACATGTATTAAATAAAACTAAAACACATAAATATAGCTGGCCAGCTCTGTACGACAACCTTTCCCTTAAAAACTATATACGCATCATAAGACAATCAGTAGTCTCAACAAACTAGCTAAACATAGATCTAGTAAAATGTAACATTTTAGCAATAAACATAAACTGAAGTCCATATATACATGGGACATACAATCCTCCAGATCTCGATACAGGGACACATATATAGTCTCTGTGGCAGTTGACAAACTTAAGTAGTAAGATAAAACAGTGTATCTACGTCATATATATCTCCTTATAGCTTTTTTGGAGTCTGGGTCCGGACAGAAAACAATTTGTGTGCACACGATAATCTAAGAACTAGTACAGTCAGTATACGGAACTATACATCACCGCTCCTTGGACGCTCAGTTCCCTGGCACTGTAAACGATCCTCCAGTCCCCCAGACAGCAAACTGCTTACAACGTCCATGGCTTTGATCCGTGGCATAGATCTATGTTTAGCTAGTTTGTTGAGACTAGTGATTGTCTTATGATGCCTATATAGTTTTTAAGGGAAAGGTTGTCGTACAGAGCTGGCCAGCTATATTTATGTGTTTTAGTTTTATTTAATAAATGTTATATATTTTAGGAATTTGCATTGTGTCCTTTTGTTCACTATTCACCTAAACAGGTTGCATATTTATTTGATGCTAGGGGGTTTTGCCTTTGTTAGCCACAAGGTTTGTGACTATCTAAGGTCCCCTTTTTTTACTAGCCTGGTGGGGTTTTTTTCCGGGCGCACCTGTACTTGGTACTACACATGGAGCACATCCCTTTTTTTGTCTCTTGTCATACACACATGAATGAAATCATAAGAAAACACCTTTTCTGAAACCTGTTTTGCTTACATGATACAATGACATTGTAGGAGGTAATTTCTTCTTGAAAAAAAGAGGAGCATGGTTACTTGTGTCCTGTCAGAAATTTGCCATATGGAACATTCTTCTAGGTGGGCTGGAGACCAGTAAGTGACACTTTCTTAATAGTACAGATAAGGGAGCTGAGCCTTACATAGTACAGTACTTCAGCCAGAAAAAACAAAATCAGGTAGTTTTATCCATATCTAATGTTTATATTGCTGTCACTGTTAAAGAATAAGTATGCTCTAAAATATCACTTTTTAAAAATGGAAAGTACCTTGGGCAGGGAGGTAGGATTGATTATTCCTACCTTACAATATTGTTTTTTTGAGGAGCTACAGCACCTGCAGTATTAATTTGCCAGGTTAGTCCTGGACTATTCCTTTATTAAAGATAGTGCTGAAGCCAGGAGGAAGACTGGCAGAATCAGTTTTCTGTCCTATATCCCTGTTCCAAGTACTTTTCATTTTAACTGTTTTTTTTTATACACACAATAGTTATCTTTTAACAATAAAAAAAGGATAGCACCACAAGATAATGTTGTGCTATTCACACTGGTCTGTTCTTGTATGGGGAAGTGCAGAAAATGCTCTATTTTCAGCAAGTGTCAAGGTATTTAAATATTTTTTTCATGAATTTCTACTTCTGTATTTTGTTATATTCCCTTTTTCCTGGTGTGTTATAATTAAACACATTGCTTATTCATCAGTGTAAATAGAATTCAGTGTGATTTTACCCTCTGATTCAGTTTAAAACCTGATAACAGGATTCATTAAATACAGTTTGAGGGTGACAGTGTGTTAATCACTAGCTGCACATTAATAAGAAAGATAGAAAGAAAGAAAGAAAGAAAGAAAGAAAGAAAGAAAGAAAGAAAGAAAGAAAGAAAGAAAGAGAGAGAAAGAAAGAGAAAAATTATTTCACAAAACTCACCTTCCATCTGTGCAAGTCTTTGCCACTACTGTTTTTTGAAAATCTAATTTGCAAGTTGAAATATATGGAGTATGTTTCTCAATATCTTTCATCTTTTTTTCTATATTTACTTAAAAAAGCTAAAGAATTTAAGGATAGAAAATCAACATACGTCCAGAATCATTAGTTCTGCTTCCTAAAAGCTTTTTTAGAACACTTCGAGAAAAAGCAAGTAATATCTGATAACCCAATAATTTTCCCCTTAAATGTGCACAGCATCTCATTTTAAGACATTTGATCAAATTGCTTCTTATCTGTCTATCTACAATAAATTCACTTATACAGAAGAGCTTTTTATTTTCCAAGACATGAATCACAAGTTATGCTTCAAATGATTTTACATTTTTTTGTTTTATTATTATCTGTACTGTTGTCTTGCTTCGTGTTACCTATTGGCTAAATTTTTATATACAAATTGAACAACTTTAAAGACAGGAAGTGCTTGTTACCATCTTGACTGAGGCAGTAAGTTATGCTAATTCATCCAGGCCTTTGGATTGCAATAATGATGTGCATCTATGGATTGCGGTAAGGTGAGGGACAGGAAGCAGGGGTTTTATGTCCCTATACAATACAATACAATACAAATGTTTGCTGTATTTGCTGCTTCTTCTCATAACACATTAACCCGATAAAGCCTATTACATATATATCAAACTATATTACATCAGTATGCATGTAGTCCCTGGAATATTGTAGATAGATGTTATGATAGTGTGAACAAGGGATATGTAGCAGTGGCCTGTGTAATTTATATAATAAATAGAATTGTATGTGTATCCTTTTAAGGTCCTAATCCTAAATTCCATGTTTGACATTTCTATTAGACAATTAGCCAGTATGTATGGTCTGGATACATGTACAGTCTGAAGGACTTGTAATCACTAATATTTCTAATATTGGTGTGGGTGCACATTTGAAGAATAGTGGTCATAATATGGTTACCTTTGAGATCAAGCTGTACAGACAACAATATTAAGGAGCCACCATTACATTGAAGGCAAGTAAACTTTACCAAGTTAAGAGAAGCTATGCAGACAATTAATTGTAGGGCTATTTTCATGGGTTTTTTTTACACAGAATTTAAATGGAGTGGGTTTAAAAGTCTGCAAACCAAATATACATCACACTTTATTTCCTCTATAAGCAGTAAAGCGAATAAGTCAGTACCTCTGTTGTGTAATCAAGTAGTTAGTGCTGAGAGGGGTAAGAGGAAAAGTGAATTTTTGACAGTAAAATTAACTGGGTTACTAGAAAACTTTAGAACAAATAAGGACAGATTGTGTAAAAAAGCAAGCAAGCAGAATCATTGCTGGGAATATTTAATCAAATCCCAAATTACTTTTTAAAGGGTATATTCACCCAAAAAATTGACTTACCTTATTTCAGTTAAATGAAATAATGGGAGGTAAACAGCTATGTCTTAACTCCCCTTCTTCAATTAAACCATCAGAAGACAGGAGAGAACGCAGGACGTGTCCCTGTAGCCCTCTCTGACAGTTGCAGAACTCATGCACACTGCATTGCAATGTACACACTGGCTTTTTCAATTCAGAATTAAAAATGCTGAATTGGGAAAGCCAATCGGATGACTAGTGAAATGTCTTCTGGTGCTAAACTTCAAGTCCAGTTGATCCAAATTAATGCCACAGATATACCATGACCTGGATGAATGAGAACCAGTGTTGTTAGTTGTGTTCCCTTAGGGGTCTGTCCTATTTAACCTATTTATAAATGAGCTAGTGTCATTACTGTGTTTGCTGATGATACTAAATTGTGCAGGATTGCTCTGTGCAGGATGTATCCACCTTACAAACTGATTTAAATAAACTTGGTTATAGAGCTCCAAAGTGGCAAATTAATTTTAATGTTGAGAAATGCAAAGTTGCTCATTTAGGCAAAAACAGCATTAATGCTATTTAGAGCCTAAATGGAATAGAGTTAGAAGTTCCCTCTATAGAGAAGGACTTGGAAGCTATTGTAGACAACAGACTAAGTAGCTCCAAACAGTTTCATGTAGTAAGAGTATAGCGTAAAATATACATAATTCTATTTCTGTATTGTGAGGCCTTATTTTGAGAATGCAGTGTGGTATACAGAAATAGTACAGAGACAGGCAGCTAAACTGATGGAGGGTTTTTGTTAAAAAAAGAGATTATCAAATTTGGGTTTTTTGTTTACCCTGGAAAAGAAGTGTTTCCTAGTGGATATAATAGCACTATACTCTTATTTTAGGGGGAACTACAAGGGTGGATAATTGATTTAGTTTTATTTAATAAATAAATTAATTGAATTTGATGGAATGGATCTAAAATATTACGCACCTTCTATTAAAAATTGCAACAAATAATTAAAAAAAACAATAAACCAGGTCTATTACATCTTTTTATAAAATCCAGTTTAGCAATCTATGATCAGACATAATGAAAAGTACAAAAAGAAAAAAGAAATCTGCAGCACTCAACTGGTTTCAAATATTAGCATATACAATCCTTTATTCTAGTATGTAAACACATACATATCAGGGATAATCAGTGTGCAAAAACATCATGTTAAAAAATTATTAAAAACCATATTAAGTACAAGTAGCAGCATAATGGGCTAGCAGCTATATATGCATAAAGTGCTAGTGCATGTAATACAAAAGTACTGACAGAACACTATAGTGGATGGCATAAGTGGCCAACAACTATGCATTAAATAAACAGTACTTAGGAAAGCTGCATAGGATCTGTGCCTAGAACTCTATAGAGAATCACTTCACTTTGTATATACTGCTAGAAGCAGGTTATACATTTGTTATTGCAAGGGGAAATCCCCCTGTAAAGAGAGACCTGCTTTTAGCGGATAACATTGCTCTAAATTTGTATGAGCATGTAAATATTTAAAGGGGGCCCCTTTTTATCTATGTTTACATGATTTCTATGCTTTCAAGGATTATAATAATTTGTGTTTAATGTTTAATATATTGTTTGTGTTACTGGGTCCTTGTTGTACTGAAGCTTAAAGCCCATGCTCGATTTTCTATACTGTGCCTTTAAGTATTGCTCACACTATACTTAATGTACTAGGTTTTTAAGTTTACCGGCAGAGAGTCCGGCTGTCACTGTATCTTAGATGTGACATATCACGGCACAGACTTTGAAATGAGAGCATGCGCAGAAAAACTTTAGCATTTACATATGCGCCATGACGTGATTAATGCACGACATGACGTTTGGATGTCGTGACGTCCCTACCCCATTGCGTAAAATGACGCGACTGAATACCCGCGAAAAAAGCAGATGTTCCCGGTGTCTATAAAATGAAGGTAAGGGACAGGCTTCAGTACTTTTGAGAAAGCCAGAGGAGTCGGGCGAAACGCATTAGGGGGACCTACCATTTCCATTTATAATAGCAGTCATATTGAGGACAGCAGCATCAATACCCTCTTCCCATGGGACCTACCTTTTGATAAGTGCTGAGTTACACATAGGGACAGATAAGTACCATTTATTTAATGCATAGTTGTTGGCCACTTATGCCATCCAATATAGTGTTCTGTCAGTACTTTTGTATTACATGCACTAGCACTTTATGCATATATAGCTGCTAGCCCATTATGCTGCTACTTGTACATAATATGGTTTTTAATTATTTTTTAACATGCACACTGATTATCCCTGATATGTATGTGTTTACATACTAGAATAAAGGATTGTATATGCTAATATTTGAAACCAGTTGAGTGCTGCAGATTTCTTTTTTCTTTTTGTACTTTTCATGATTCTTCCTATTCTGTCCAGCACCTTCCCAGTATTGAGTAAATGCTGAGTTTGACTAGTGCCATACCACTTATTATACTTTTAGAATGATAATAAGAAATAGAAATAAGATGGACCTGTTTCTCATGTAAACTTATCGCCCACCCCTGGTGTATGTGTTACATAGGCAAACCATTATGCCTTTTTTGCACTAGAATCTCACCCTTAATGAAAATATATATATTTTTTTTTTTACAAAAACTAGTTATGTTTTTTCCTTTCACTATAACCCTCATTACAAATGTTTATTTGTATATTTGACAACTAATTTGTATGCTAAGGGGTTTTGCTTTACAAAATCACTCACTATAAAAAGGTTAAATTTGCGTGCATGATTACCTGACCTAGTATGGCACACATTTCTTCTCATACAATTATTTCTAATTAATCCTTAAACCATATAATTAGAAAATACTGATTATGAGAGAAAATTAAATAGTTTCATAGATTGCAAACACAGTTATGTTTATTTTGAAACTTTGTTTGATCTCTTTTGTGTGATGATTTACTTCAATGTTGATTTGATTTTTTTCAGTGTACCAATACAGTGGCAAATCAGTGGTGTCTCTATGATAAAAGTTAGGGGGCACTTGCCCCAGATCTTTTAGAAAGTGCCCCGAATCTTTTGCTGGTTAAAATGCCCTGAATGCTCCAGAGCCAGCACGTGCGCAGTGCGCACAGAGGTCCGGGCAATGTGTTGTTTTTTTTTAAGAATTGAAGTGCCATCCCACACCCTTCTTAGCCAATAGACAGTCTAGGTGCAATCCCTCTTCCCTGATCATGAGTGTACTGCAGACAGAGTGAGCAGGAGATTAAAACATCTGCTCTGTCAATCACTGCTCTGCACTAGAGATGTCCGAACTTCTCAAAATACGGTCCGCTTGAGGATCCGCGAATTTTCGAAAAAATTCGAAAATTCAAAAATCCGCGTGCGGACCCGTTAAAATTAAAAATACCCTTGAAATAACGATATTTTTTTTCGGGAATTTTCGAAATTACGAGTTTTCATGTATTTTCGGAAATATGCATTTTCGAAAATACTCGTATTTCTCGGAATCCTCGTAATTTCGAAAATTTTCGAAAATATGTATGTATGGAATTAAGAGAAATCCTTGTATTTTCGAAAATACGTGTTTTCCCGTATTTTCGAAAATTTTCGAAAATACGCGAAAACTTGTAATTTCGAAAATTTTCGAAAATGTGAAAAATTCGCGAATCGGAAGTTCGGATGGTGGAAAATCCGGAAAAATCCGCCGTTCGCGGACGGGATAAATTCGCGGCGGATCCGGGTTCGGATCCGCGAACCGGCCATCCCTACTCTGCACTTACGATCTAAAGTACAGGGCAGTAGGCAGCCGGCAGTTGAATTTCTTTCAGCCCAGATTAGAGGTGGCTGGGTGGGGAAAGTGATCTATGCCTGTTCCAGATATGTGCTACTACTCACTGAAGAAAGTTGTGAGCTTGTTTCCTATACTTTTTTACAAAGTAGGGGATTTGTGGGAAAATTCCCCCTTACTACCACACACATGTTCTTACATATAAACACATATTTACAGGCACTCAAATGCACAGTGACACTCACATATACTCTCACATTTATAGGCACTCTCACATTTATACTCTCACATATACAGACACTTTCACATTTACACGTTCACATTTACAGACACTGACATATACAGAGACACTCTCAAATATACAGACACTCTCAAATTTACACTCTCACATTTACAGGCACTCACATTTACACACATATACAGACACTTACATTTACACTCTCACATTTACAGAGACAGTCCCATTTACACACATATACAGACACTCACATTTACATGCTCACATTTACAGCAGACACTCACATTTACATAGACACTCACATATACAGATATACTCACATTTACACTTACATATACAGAGACACTCACATATATACAGACACTCACATTTACACTCTTGCATTTACATGCACTCTCACATTTACACACATATACACACTCTTACATTTACATACACTGACATTTACAGAGACACTCACATTTACACTCATATATACAGACACTCACATATACACACATATACAGCAACACTTACATATAAACACATATACAGAGACACTCTCACATTTACACTAACATATACAGAGACACTCTCACATTTACCAAATCTCTCACATTTACACTTACATATACAGAGATATTGACATATACACACATATACAGCAACACTCACATATATACACATTTACAGAGACACACTCACATATACAGAGAAACTCACATTTACACTCACATATACAGACACACTCACATATATACTCTCACGTATACAGAGCAAAGTGGCATAATATTAGCAGTTGTACAGCAAACAGGCATGATACTGTTACTTGTACACTGTACAAGTACCAATCAATATAATGCTAGTTTGCTGTACATCTACCAATATTATGCCAGTTTGCTGTACCAATACCATGCCAGTATGCTGGATATAAATCTTGAAGTACCTAATTGGGGTATGGCTTAATTGGGTGGAGAAAGGGGCATGGCTTATTGTTTTTTTTAAACTACTGGTTCTACTTTGTTTTTGTTTTATTCTTTTAGAATTGCTTAATAATAAAAGTGTGAATAGAAAATTACAGGGCAAGTTGAAACCAATGACATTTTCATACGAATGTGCAGTGTTTATCTTTACTTTGTTTGATTTTATGACCAGATCAGTCGCACTTTGCCAGTATTTCATTGTAATTTAGCCTAAGGAGTGCACCCACAGGCCTTCTATTGTATGTGTTTATTAGGAAGATTGGTGAACAGACTGGTAAATTGGATGGCAATATGAAACAGAAGAAATAAATGACAATCTAAGAGAAATTAAGATGGCCAGATCACTCCCTCTCTCTATTGCATTGTGGGGAAGCAGATGATAAATTGTCAATCCTGCCTTTTATTGGTACTGCATATTTTTTTTACTTCAGGCCATAATGCTGCTATTTTGGGGGGAAAAACACTACAGTATGAAGACCTCTAATATTTCTAGTATCTCAAAAAACACGATATACTATGAAACAGAATAACTATAACGTAACAAATATAAACGTATTCCTTCTTGATGAAAACAAAGCTAAGTGCATCTCTATAGGCATAATATGCATCATTATTATACTTTTAGATAATACATAGAACTACAGCATTCACAGTTACAATGCTCTCACAAACTCACAGTGTTGACAAGGTCTAAATAGTTCATCTGTTGTATTCAATTAGATCAACTGGACTTGAAATGTAGTTCTTGAAGACGTTTCGCTAGTCATCCGACTGGCTTTCTCAATTCAGAATGACTTGTACAAGAATCTGTGGCAATTATGTACCCTGGAGAATCCCAATTAGCATATCACAGCCAGGTGTTAAGGGTGTGATTAGATAGTGGGTAAGAGGTGTTATAGGAACGCCCAGAGTAAGGTGTTAAAACAGCATTGTACATGGCAGACAGTTGGTGTCGAACCCCCCCACCTCTATTTAGGCTTGGTTTCTTTATTTTCACATAAATGGCCTCATGAAACATCTCAGAGGAGCCCTTAAAACTTGTGGATATCCAGACTGGGCCTTTGTCAAAAGAAGTAGAAGGAAAGAAAAGAACACAAATACCAACAGTGAAGGGGAAAAGCAAGACAGGAGGAAGAACATGGTCATCCCATATGTAGCAGGGGTCTCCGAGAAATTAAGAAGAATTTTCAAAAAACATCGTATCCCTGTCTGCTTTAAACCGAGCAACACGCTGAGGCAGCAATTGGTACATCCAAAAGACCCAATACCAAAACACAAGAAAAGCGACATCATATATGCAGTGCAGTGAAGAATGCTTTGATTTGTATGTGGGGAGACCAAACAGCAACTGCATCAACGTATGGCCCAGCACAGAAGAGCCAATTCCCGGGTCAGGACTCAGCCGTGTATCTGCATCTTAAGGATAAAGGACATACCTTTGAAGATTGTAATGTTAACATACTGGCGAAGGAACGTGACTGGTTCAGAGAGGTGTTAAGGAGGCCATTTATGTGAAAATAAAGAAACCAAGCCTAAATAGAGGTGGGGGGGTTCGACACCAACTGTCTGCCATGTACAATGCTGTTTTAACACCTACTTGGGCGTTCCTATAACACCTCTTAGCCACTATCTAATCACACCCTTAACACCTGGCTGTGATGGTAATTGGGATTTCTCCAGGGTACATAATTGCCACAGATTCTTGTACAAGTCATTCTGAATGAGAAAGCCAGTCGGATGACTAGCGAAACGTCTTCAAGAACTACATTTCAAGTCCAGTTGATCTAATTGAATACAACAGATATACCATGACCTGGATGAATGAGAACCTTCACAAGCATATGTCTAAATAGTTCATAAAGAACAGTCTATCCACCATATAAACACAGAAGTCATCTCTTCAAGGCTAATTCAGTTGTGTATCATATTATTCACATAACTAAAGAGTTTAAGGAAATGTTTAGCATTAACTCACTCCACTATTAACCTGGTTTGACAAAATCTAATCTAAATCTAATCCTGGTAAATTCATGCTGGTTACTACTTGAAAGGTCAGTTCCAAAATATGGCACAAAATATAACAAACATTCAAAAAATGTCCCATCACTGATGTGTAACATTTTGAGAAGATAGGACACAATGGCCTAGATAAAATTACACATATCTTTAAAAGGATTAATGGATGTATTTTTCATCAGGTCCAGAGGTTTTATTGATATTAGCATTGTGTTGCTGATTTTGTACCATATTCTTTGCTATTTAAAGTGCATTTGATTTCTTTATACAATTCTTGCTACTGCAATCTTTACTAGGTTGCTTTATACTGTTATTAGAGGGGGGCATTTGATACTCTGCATCCACTCTAACCATGTTAGCCCAATTGTTTGATGCTCCCATATTTTTTGTCCTCATCTTTTTAGTACTGACATACTTGAAGATTTTTAGGGGGTTTGCTTTGCTTTGTATCTTTGCCTCCGTTTCTATTATAGCTAGCTGAATTTATCTTTATAATCTGTTTGATTCCAATAAAGCTTTTAGATTTCTTATTCTTCCTTTCTATTTCATTGTTTGCCACGTGGGTGTGAACTTTTAATATTTTCAAAACTTGCCTAATAATATAAAAAAAAAATTATATTTTAAAGCAATACACTCATTTTGTGAAAGATGGACCTGTAACCCTTCAATAAATACATTTACTGTTGTAACATAAACAAAATCTTCGCCCTATACCATAAAGTACAAAACAAATGAAGACAGAGCTTTGGCTCTAGGGATAAATATTCAGAATATTTAGGGCTACATTTTCTGTCTCACATACAGCTCTGTATAGATTCTAATAATGAATTGTTAAACCAATGAAATGTATTTCCCTCTCCTGTTTATGTATGAAGCTGAATAATGACCTTTACCAGATTATATATATTTATGATGAGATAATGTTAGAGTGTCAAATTCCAGATACATTGGCTGGATAAAAATTGCAATAAATCAATGCTTTCATTGCCAAAATAATTATATTTATTTAGGTATATTATACTATTGCTGTGTATACGAAATGTTATACTATATACAGTTCTATATTAAACTATATAAACATTTTTGCTTCCATAAAAATATAGGTATTGGCAATAAAGTCTGTATGTATTATGTATTATGAGTTGGTTACATTAGCTAGACTACTTGCAATTTAAATTCTCAGTTCCTAATTTTCTGCATAGAAAAACAAAGTAGCCTAGACTTTTTAAATGTCAACCATGATGTAAAATATGGAATAGCTTTTTTTCATTCAATAGAATAATATAATCCCTAAACCTTTTTCATGAAGGTCGAAATATCTATACTGTTTTTTTTTTTGTTTTTTTTAATAAAAAAGCAGATGAATAGCAAACTAAAAAAAGCTGTAATCTCCGTAACACTATAGCCATGCAATTCTAATGAAGTAATGCATAGAAAATAGTCAGTTTCTGGCCTTGGTCAGATTCTGCAGCCTTTTCCAAGTGCAGCATTTTCTAAGCGTAGTGCTGAATTAACACCAGAATTATCTAGGGCAACATCAGGATTACTTTCCATCTTTCCTGACACCATCTTATTGTTATTACAGGTATGAATCTGCTGTACCATAACTCTCCACTGTGCATCACTTCATTTGCTTGACTGTATTTTTACTGGTATGAATCTGCTGTACCATAACTCTCCACTGTGCATCACTTCATTTGCTTGACTGTATTTTTACTGGTATGAATCTGCTGTACCATAACTCTCCACTGTGCATCACTTCATTTGCTTGACTGTATTTTTACTGGTATGAATTGCTGTACCATAACTCTCCACTGTGCATCACTTCATGCTTGACTGTATTTTACTGGTATGAATTGCTGTACCATAACTTCCACTGAGCATACTTCATTTGCTTGACTGTATTTTTACTGGTATGAATCTGCTGTGCCATAACTCTCCACTGTGCATCACTTCATTTGCTTGACTGTATTTTACTGGTATGAATCTGCTGTCTTATCTCATAGTCTAATCTGGTTGTTTAGTGGGGCCAGTTATGTCTGTAAGAGCCCTAGTCATTTTCTGGCCTTGGTCAGATTCTGCAGCCTTTTCCAAGAGCAGCATTTTCTAAATTTAGGGCTGAATTAACATCAGAATCATACCAGAAGTAACCTGACACTGAATTCTGCTCATTTGGATCAGACCATTGAACCCTTCCCATTGTGTTATTACCCCATTATCATGTTCCCTATAACCTTGCTCCTTATCTGTCTGGTTACCTACCTACTCAGCCCCATCACCTTATTGCAACAACCCACTGTTGGAAAGTCTATTTACATTGCACTCTCCATTTTATCCTCTTCCCTCCTTTCCCACCATGAACTGCTTTCCATTGTCAAATACCCTCCATCATCCTCCACTACAAGACAAACACATGGTCCATTTAAATCCCATGCTCACCCCCTCTCGTTCTCTCTCCTTCTTCTACTTGCAGCTGGTGATATCTCCCCTAATCCCGGACCCACTCCCATACTGCACCTGTATAATCCCCACCCTAATGTCTACTGCCCCTAACGCTCCTTCATCCACTTGTACCCTAAACACACTTGATATGACTAATGTACCTATTCTTTCCCTTCCTTCTGCTCCTATATCTAGGGCCATGTGGAATGCACGGTCTGTTTGTAATAAACTTGCACACGTTCACGACCTATTTATCTCTAACTGCTTTACTTTTCTTGGTCTTACTGAAACATGGCTGTCACCCTCTGACTCTGTCTCACCCTCCGCGCTCTTATATGGTGGCCTTCACTTCAGCCACACCACTAGGCCCGATAATAAATATGGTGGGGGAGTTGGTATTCTTTTCTCTGAGCGCTGTACTTTCAAGCCCATCGCGCCCTTACCAGCCCTTTCCCGCCTATCTTTTTAGTTCCACTCAGTCCGTGTTTACTCTCCCACACCTCTACAGATTGCGGTTATTTATCGACCACCCGGCCCAACCACCACTTTCTTTGACCACTTCTATGCTTAGTTGTCCCACTTTCTATCCACTGCTACTAAACTGCTCTGTCTTACCTCCTACCTTGGCCTTACTCAATGGTCCTCTGCCCAGACCCATTGTATTGGGCACACACTGGATCTGGTCTTTACCTGCCCCTGCTCCATATCTAACTTCTCCAACTCTCCCTTTCCTCTGTCCGATCATAATCTTTTCAAATTTAATCTTGTCTCAGCTGTAAACCGAAACAACCAAACGTACAGATGCTTGAGATTTCTGCAATTTGTTTTTGAGCATTCACATAAATTTTAGGTTGAAGAACCCTAGTTGTTTCAGGCAAAGTACTTCTCAACACTCTGCCCATCGGCAGTTGAGCTGGTGCAACGTGAGTGCCAGAGATGGGTGTATTCCTGAGATGCAAAAGGGCCAAATGTGGATCAACACCAGTGCTATAGGACTTCTTGAAGAGTAGTTTCACAGTTTGAATCATCCTCTCCGCTTGACCATTAGATTGTGGATATCCAGAATAAACCAGTCTAATGCCCCATTGGGATGCAAATGTACATATATCTCTGCTGGAAAAGGGCATATTATCAGAAACCATCTTACGAGGAATGCCGTGTCTCGCAAACACTGCTTTAAGTTTGGCAATGACAGTTTGTGATGTTTTATCTCTAAGTCTCAGGATTTCTGGATATTTCGAAAAATAGTCCACAATCAGCAAAAATGCATGGCCTTAAACATCAAAAATATCTACAGCAAGTTTAAGCCAAGGAAGTTCTGGTATCTCATGTGACCATAATGTCTCTTTTTGGTTGGCTGGTAGGTTCTCTTGGCAAACTGGACAATGTTCTACCATTTGCTCATTTGCTCAAGGCCAGCACATAATCATTCTAGCTCTTGCTTTTGAGCGTTGTATTCCTTGGTGAGCAGTATGAAGTCTTTTTAGCATTTCAGACCTTAAACCTGTGGGGATAACAATTCTATCTCCACAAATAAGGAGTTCATCAGCTATGGAAAGGGAATATAGCATTGACCAAAATGGATACAATGTAGATGGTATTTGTTTCCTATGCTTTGGCCAACCATTCACATGCATATCGTGAACAGCTTAAAGAGTATCATCTTTCTGAGTTTCATTCTTTAAAGCTTGTAGCAGGTCTTGACTTATTGATTCTGTGCACTGCATTGCAAAAACCACTTTCTCCTCAAATATATCTTCACCAACATTAGTACTGGTGGCAGCAACTGCTCTGGAAAGTGCATCAGCAATTACAACCAATTTTCCTGGAGTATATGAAACAGACAAGTCTTTTGTAGCTGTAATAGCATTCTCTGTAATCTAGCTGGGGCTTGACCAATGGGTCTTGATAGAATAGCTTTCAGAGGTTTATGATCTGACTGTACTTTTACATTAGCTCCATAGATGTACTGATTGTAATTTCTTAGTGGCAAATACGATTGCCAGCAGTTCCTTTTCGATTTGTGCATAGTTTTGTTCAGCACGTGATAGTGCTCTTGAAGCATATAATATAGGTTTCCTTTCTTGCAGAAGACATGCACCTAGTCCGTCTCTTGAGGCATCAGCTTGTATATCAAGTTGTTTGGATGGATTAAAGAAAGTGAGAGCTGGAGCTTTTGTCAGACAGAGTTTTAATGAATTTAGGGCTGTATCTTGTTCTGGCCCCCACTGCCACACAGTATCTTTCTTTAATAGCAGTCTGAGAGGTGCAGTTAAGGTTGCCTCATTGGGAATATATTAAGCTAAGTACCTTATTATTCCGAGAAAACGCATCAGGCCTTTCTTATCCTGAGGTGTAGGCATGCTTAGGACTGCTGAGACTTTAGCATCATCTGGCTTGACACCCTCTGGGGTTATGATGTGGCCCATGTACTTAACTTGTTTCACCAAGTATTGAATTTTTTCTTTGTTGAACTTAATGTAAAGTTTTTTGGCTCGCTCCATCACTTGTCTCAGTGTGTTATCATGTTCCTCTTTAGTAGAAGCAGCTATGATCATGTCATCAGCTATAATGTGGATGCCTTCAATGTCTCCAAAAGCCTCTGCATTTTTTTGTTGGAACACTTCACTAGTAGACTTAATTCCAAATGGTAGCCGATTGAATTTGTAGAGGCCCCATGGTGTGTTAAAGGTGCACAGTCGTGAAGATTGCTCATCCAGAACTACCTGCCAGTAGCCATCCTTCTCATCTAAAATGGTAAAGAATTGCTTTCCACTCAGTTTAGCTAGGACATCCTCAGGTGTAGGAATGGAATAATGTAGCCGCTTTATAGCTTTATTAAGATCTCTGGGATCCAAGCAGACTCTGAGGTTTCCATTCTTCTTTTCAGTAATTACAAGACTGTTTACCCAAGCTGTAGGTACAGTCACTGGACACACAACTCCTGTCAGTTGCAGTTCAGAAAGGGTTTGTTTAAATTTGTCTAAAATGGTATAGGGAATTTTCCTGCCCCCATGTATGATTGGTGGGAGAGTGGAATCAATGTGAATGTGATGTGTCCCAGGAAAATTACCAAGTCCTTCAAATACTTCAGGATATTGTGATATCAGGTCTTGTTTGGTTGCAAGTGGTTTGGTATCCAGCATATCTATTCTCTTTTTTTTTTAGATCTGCACACGCTTTCCTTCCTAGGATAGGGGCAGTAGTTTCATTGGTAATGAAAAACTGTTGGTTAAATGTCTGACCTTTTGCTATAACTTGTAAAGTTGTACATCCTTTTGGAATCAGTTTCAAGCCGCCATATGAGACTAAGACAGTGGTGATGGGTTTTATTAGCACAGGAGTAGACAGTGTTTTAACCGTTGCAATTGGTATTACATTAGCTTCTGCTCCAGTATCTAGCTTGAATTTGACAATTGTTTCTCCAATGGTGATATCTGCATACCAGGCATCATCCTGCATCTGTGAACATAGGTTTGTTTTCTGTAAAACACATATAAACAGAGAGTCTATTTCTTTTGACTTATCATTTGCTTTAAACAGATTTTTTGTTCTGCAGCATTTGGCAAAGTGATTTTTCCCTCCACATTTATGACATGTTGCTGTCCACATTGCTTGCACTTGTAAGTTTGTGGATCAGGTGCCTTGAATGTGCTTTGCTTTATGTTTCCTGTCGTTTTATTTTTTGCAAATTCTTTATTTGGCTTCCATTTAGCAAGGACTTGCATGTGCCTCTCAGTGGTATTTACACCCATGGCTTCAATTTGTGCTTTGGTTGTTTCTTTAATTCTACAGATTGACACTGCTTTTTCTAGGGTTAGATCTGGGTCAGCTAAGAGTCTTTCTTTTAAAGTAGAGTTGCTGATGATGAATACAATTTTGTCTCTGAGCATAAGATCTTCTTTGTCTTTAAACTCATAATCTTTAGCCTTTAGCTTCAGCTCTGTGACAAATCTGTCTATCCCTCCACTGTCTGGCATGGGGTGAGTCCAGAACTGATATCTCTCAAGCACACTGTTTTTTCTGGGGTTGCAATGATTTCTAAAGCTTTCCAATAGCTCTTTCATTGTAGGGGCATCAGGATCCTCATACCTAATCTTCATAGTATTATACAGCTCTAAACCTTCTTCCCCTATAGTGTGCAGCAAGATGGCTATTTACTGATCCTCTGGGAACTTGCTTGCACCAGTTGCTGTCAGGTATAACTGTAATTTTTGCTCCCATCTCCTCCAGTTTTCACTGAGATTTCCAGAGAATAGTAAAGCATTAGGAGGTTTAAACTGCTCCATGTTATTATTAAGAGCACACACCAATCTGTGTTCCAGTCCCTTCTGATAAACAGCACAGTTTGCTGCAGTTACAGTTCTGTGGTCAGATTCTAGCAGTGATCTGGTTGCACTCCAACTTCTGACACCATGTCTTGTCTTTTGACTGTATTACTGGAGCTTGTGGGTAATTGGTGAACCAGGTTACAAGAAAACACAGGAACTGTATTCACAGGCTTTACTGAAGAAATAACATTGAACTAAACAGCAAGAGAGCACAATATAAAATGGAGTCCAGCACTTACAGTACTAAGCACAACAATGTATCAACACATAACCTGTGACTAGAGGCTGGCTCAGTCTTAAAGTCACAGCACTATATATTACAAGAGAGCATTTAAAAGATATCGAACATCAACACTCATACAGTCCGATAGCCAGACACTTTGTGACTTGTAACAATGGTGTGACTAGCTATTTGTCAGCACAAGGCATTAGAGTGGTGCGTCCGGACCCTAGAAACAGAGACCGGGTGACCTCTCTATTAAAAGAAGAGGTCAAATGGATCTTTACTCTGGAAACAAGGCATCCCATGGGTATCAATTCTATATGGGATATAACATGCTATATAGAGTAAGGATAATTTATTTTTAAGTTTCACTTAGGTCAAGGAGGCCTTTCTGTATTTTATATTTTGTATCTTGTTTAAAGATTTCGGTTTAATTATTACTTATTACTTTTTACCTTTTTTTTTCTCTGTTCCTTTTTCATTACTTATGATATATATTATGTTTGTTTATGTTGTAACATTATATCGAGCTAATTTTGTATAGCTCTATTACATCGATACCCATATCAGATGGTGGGTTCATTTTAGTTATTATGTCTAATGCATCTCTGATGCTTGTTGAAAATGCAACTTAACATGTTATTTACAGTATGTATTATTAAAGGGCAACTGTGGTCTCAAAACAAGTTAGGGTTAAAAAAAAGCCTGCAGTATTTCTTTTAAAATGAGCTGACAATCACCGGCGTCAGGCTATGTTTTTATGCTTGCCGATATAATTGATTAATAAAATGTATAGATTTTACACTAACTGATATAGTCTTTGTATCCAGTGTAAGCTCAAGCCTACATGTTTTTCACCAAACTTTCGGAATTGGATATGGACGTAGCGAAGGGTCCAGGGCGAACTGCATCTGAGCCACCCAGGTGGACGGCTGAGTCTCATAGTGCCTTGATTGAGAGTTTATCCATTGGCACAAAATATTTGAATTTGTGAAGGGTCTGGGGCATATGCACCCGGACCATCTGTTAAACTAAGTAGGCCCATATGCATGTTTTGTCTATAAGATAGTAAATGAATGTGGTTGAATCTTTAGTGTATGTTTTTGCACTCTTCATTTGGACATTATCTTTGATATTTATCAATGGTTAACATTGCCAACATAGACATGAAAGAGATAAACACTTGGCTTATTGAAAATGGTAGATGGTTAATAATCAGTTTATACCAGTAAAAGATATCTATGTAATCATAAAATTGTACCCTATGCTACAAATCTTTAAAATTAAGATACTGTCCAAGAGAAAAGTCTAGCAAAAGGATCAAAATATATTTAAATATAAACAAATCAGTGGAAATATGATCTCCATTTAACCAACCTCTTTCCTACCTCACTAGACCTCATCCATCTCCAGTGTACCCAAGGTCCAAGCATGCTCACTTTTGTCTTTAATGCTGGGATAAAGGGAATCCCCCTCAATGGATAGCTGCCAATTAGCATACAAGGAATTATGTTTAATTCAATGATTTCCAAATATATAAAGACATATTCCGAGAGGTTTGCAGCTTGATATCAAAAAACATCAGGTATGGATGATCCCAACTAAATCTGGAAATTGTAGAAGACAAACAAACCATCAAGTCTGAAATGGGAGAGCACATGCAGCACATGAAAAGCAAAATGGTGGATTGCCTGGTAGATCCAGAGGCCGCCCTACTATGACTTCAGCACAAGGCAGGTGAAAGTCACATGCACACAGACTAGAGAGAGGCAACCCACAGGAGGTAGCAGCAACAAAAAATCCTCGGGTTTGTCATAGAAGTCCTTTGCATTCTCCTCCTCGGTGAATTTTTTAGAGGAGAGGAAACCACCCTGGTCTAACAGCCAACAGCTAACTCGCAGATCTCCAGTATATGAGCCTTACAGTAATTTTATGCCTGATGTAAACCCACAAGGGCAGAAAGACAAGCAATTAAGTCATTTTCAAACAATAATATTCTTATTATATATTTGCTAAAGTGCCCATGCAGTTTAGCATATGTAGGGAAGACAAATTAGGACCCACATAGGAGAACATAAAAGAGACATAACCAAATGCAACTTAGAGAAAAATGAAAGAGTAACATCAGTGTCCAAACATTTTAAACAACAGGGACACAATACAGCCCAAGTCAGATGGATGATGTTGGAAGTGGTGAACAAAACACCAAGAGGTGGAGATTAAAATTAAAAAAAAACTCCTGCAAAGGGAAATATATTGGATACACCACTTAAACACCATGCATCCAAAAGGATTAAATGAGGAGATGAATTTTAAATGCTTCCTATAAATGAGATATGAGATAACTATAAGGTCCTTTTTAACGTTCTAACACCTAATTCCACAGGAAACTAAAGGAGAAGAAACCCTGAAAAGAAACAAGAATAAGTACAGTGTAACGAAAATGACACTAGTTTAATCTAACAGTAACAACAAGTAACAGATATAAATATCCAAAGGTGTTTTTTTAACCAATTTGTGTTAAATTGGTTAAAAAAAACACCTTTGGATATTTATTTATAACACAGTAGCACTTTAAAGCAAAAGAGTCAAACCACAGTGAGAAAGCACTTGCACTTTAATAATAAACAACAAAATAAATATATTCAACAAGTATAAAAGATATTTTAGCACATTTTAAAGTTTAATAAAAGGTTTGAATAATATTGTTAATACACTATTAATATGTTTTAAAGATCTTAAAGCACATTCAGGGAGATTGAATAAAAGTTCTTATTTAAAATGGTGCTAATTTTGCCCCAACCAATCAGATGTTATTTAACATTTGAAAGCCAATATCTGATTGGTTGGGGCAAAATTAGCACCATTTTAAACGATAGGAACTTTTATTGAATAACCCGGATTGTACTTATAAGTGATGTTAATAATTGAATATGGATGTGAATAAGTTTAACCTATCAGCATTGAATTTGTTTGTAAGTCACACTCTGGAAGGGGAGGAGTCACATGTATTTAATTAGGCACAAAGTGTGTTGTTTTTATGCAACCGAGGAAGGGGGAAGACCCCATAACGTAGTGCACGCAGCATGTCACTAATAAACTAAGAGAAAAATCGAAAGAGTGCATTTTTTCTACAAAATAATTATTGTACTGAATATTCTTATTACCAGGCCAACAAAGATGCAGCAATTGTGGTGATGTATGGGGACACACAATCTCAGGGGTGGGATGTTAGCCTCATTTTGGTTATCAGCTAAAGTGAATATACCATTAGTGGTATCAGGCCAGTGAGTGTCTACTTTGAGTGTCTTCACAATGCACAGAAACAGACATCAAATATTTAGATCTTTATATTTTTTGTGTGGGATGCACAAAAAAACTGTTGTTTACATATAAATTGATACAATAAATTACATGATTTATGCAAAACTCAATGCATCAATTAGCAAAAAGCATCGACATTTATAGTCTGTCATTTTTGTCTTTAGGACATCAATTTTCTCATCAAATAAGATCACATGTAAAATGTTCTGACAATTAAACCAGAGTAGAAATTAGTCTTTGGAGGTGTAATTGGTGAGAAGTGCACAGGATGAGAGAACTAAAGATAATCATTTCTAAGCCATTAACCTGTCATTTCTAAAGCACAGGGTATGTTTCATCATGGATAATGTGAAAGCAATGAATTAGGGCTATTTGAACAAAATATTGATATTTGTGTTTTTAAGCTTAATTGGGATCAACAGGTCTAGTGCTTTATCAGGCATGTACAAAACACTTCAAGTTACTCTTAAATACTCACACATTTTAACTGTGTTTAAATAACCATAAAACCGGTTTAATTTGATATAGTTTTTAATCATTAAAACTGTAACTTTTCTTCCTGTATTGGAGGGAAGCAATTTTACTTATTTTCACTAGTTGTACTTCTATGTGCAACCCTACACTCAACAGCCTTTATATAATTAGTCTTGCCGACCTTACAGGTTAGTCACTTTTTTAGTTTAACATGCATTTGGATTGTACCTTTTAAAGGGCATGTTCACTAGAGATGACCGAATTTCCAAAAATCCATTCCGCTCGAGGATTCCTGGATTTACAGGGAATATTTAAAAATTCAAAGCCAATTAGAAAAAAAAAACAGAAACTTTCCGCCTAAAATAAAGGTATAAATAACAATGGTAACTGTGCTTCCTGTTTTGGCGTTCCGCATATTAATTTTGAAATTTTTCGAAATTGATTGACATATACAATTTGTCATTTGACAGGTGGACTTAAATCATGGTTTATTTCTTCTATTAAGCATTCACTTCACAACACATAACATATTAGTACACAGCCCATTTCATATACATCGTGGGAAAATAAGTGAAAGTTGTGAACTTTTGCGCAATGTTACAGCCCCGATTAAAAAGGCGTTAAATTTTGCTCTAAAAACAAGTGTAACAATCCTTATAAGTTTGATTGCATGCATAGTGAACAAACCTGTTGAGAACACTTGCATTGCAACACTTACAAATGTACATGATGTGAACAAGTCCTATGTTTAGTGATTAAAAAAATCCTATAAAACCCTGGTTGCATTAGCGTGCACATCCCCTAAACTAATACTGTACTTCATTGAAGCACTTGTTGATTTTATTTATTAATACAGCCCTGAGATATAAATCAGCTTTTGCCCACTATTAGTTATTAAAAAAATGTTATGGGCATCTCCCATGCAAAGTCCTCTGTAGGTTACCCAAGATGAAGGGCTGCCCTTTGCATGGGCCATTCTAGAACATTGATCTTCATTTGTAAAAGCTATTGTATTTTTGATTTAGAGGTATACTGAGGGCCGGATTTACACCTCAGGAGCCTGTACACCCAAAGAGCCTGGCACCCTTAGCCCCACCCCTAAATACAGACCAAACCCCCAAACCACACCCATTTTCTCTATTTTGGGGAAGAAAATAGACTATAAAGGGATTGGATTGGTGGGAGGAGATTGACAGCTGCCCCTCCAACCTCAGGTGCCCATAGGCACGTGCCTACTGTGCCTAATGGTAAATCCTTCCCTGGGTATGCTTTAGATCATTGTTATGTTGAAAAGTTAAGGTCCTTTATATCCTAACTTCCTATTGAATGCTAAACAAAATAAACTTATGCTGGCCATACACTAGAAAGACATTACCTACTGTAGCTATTTAATGTCATTAAGGTGCCCATATACAACATACTCATATTCTGAAGTTCCTGTGAAGTTCTTTGCATAGAGTCCAATCTTTTTTGTGTTTCGATTGGCCTGGTGGAAACCTTCAATGTTCCCATGACGTTTTTGCAAAATTCTTGCTTCTCTAGTCTGTCCCATTCATTTAGTTATCACAACTTTAAAAACATCACAATTTTACTGTGTAGTGTATGGGCACCATAATACATCTAATAATACAAAGGCACCATAATACAAAGGCTATCTCAGCTTTCCTTTTTGGAAAATTTAGCAGGGTTTGGATGGTTTTCTTTCTGAGTTATGCTAGCTATACTTAGGCTTGAATTTTGAAAGAGTTGAACAAAGTTTTGTTTCTCCATCGGTTCCATGAAACCTATTAAAATTTTGAATATTTGATTCAAACCCATGAGACATTTTTCTACCACACGTTTTGACTTTTTTACTGGAATTGGAATGTGCAGACTGGTGCATAAAAAATGTCCTCATGCTCAGCTCACACAGACTGGTACATATAAGATGACCTGATGTCCATCTCACACACACTGGTACATATAAGATGCCCTCATGTCCAGCTCACACAGACTGGTACATATAGAACACTCTTATATGGGGTGGCTTCCCATCAAGCAAAGAATAATATTCAATGCCCTTCTTTTAACCTTAATACCTTTACAATCTGCTGCACCCCCTACCTATGTTCTCTCTTGGCCCCATATACTCCTGGCCGTACCCTCCGTTCCTCACAAGGAAATCTTCTCCATAAACACCCAATGAACACTGCCTACTCCCACCTTGGCCCATTCTTTCTTACTGCTCCCTACCTTTGGAACGCTCCTTCTCTCGCTTCACCAGGTGACATCCATTAATACTTTCAAATCTAGACTGTTATCCTATCTTTCTGAGCACCTGCATTATTATTGAGTTTTAACCATCTCAAGCACTCTGTACCCATACCCCCACTATCTGTATTTTGTCCTACCCACTTTTTTGTAAGCTCTCCGAGGAAGGGATCTCGTTCCTAATGTGTCAAGGCGTGCTACACTTACTGTATATCAGTTCATCCATAATTGATATATATTATTAAGCTATGTATAAAATTGTATTTAATTTTTACTTATCTGTAGAATTACTTGCACTTATCCCCTTGTTTGTATACTCTGTATTTTATAATGTATAGCGCTGTGTACCCAAGTGGCACTTTATAAATAAAATTATACATACATACATACCCAGCTCACACAGACCGGTACATTTAAGATGCCCTCATGCCCAGCCCACACAGACAGGTAAATATAAAATGCCCTCATGTCCAGCAGCACACACAGACTTATATATATAAAATGCCCCCATAGAGATTAAAGCCACTTCCTGACTGAGTCACTGGAAGCTAGGCCAAATGGCTAACACAGAAAACTATAGAAAGCACATGTCGCCTTTCTCTTCAGCTTCTAGTGAACTCTCGTGTGGCTAAAATGCAGTATTTTGGGTCCCTGCCAAGTCTGTTCCCCATATGGGAATTCCCTTCTATACCCCCCTGTTGGTGGCCCTGCCACCCAGTATTGGCTTCAACCACTGTGATAATTTTGGCCATAGATGGAAAACAAAAACTTTGTTCAAAAACATTACTGATTTTGGACATTACTGATAGCAATACTTTATAATTATGGCCATTAAACTTTTGCTTGTACTGTATTAATGAACTGATATTTTTGTTCTGCTTGCATGCTCTCTTAATTGCATAGTATATATTATGAAACAATTACTAGAGATACCATATATACTTGACTATAAACCAAGGTTTTCAGGTTTTAAAATAAGCCTGAAAACCTAACCAGGGCTTATACTCGGGTCAAGTCAGTCCTTATCAGCATTAATCTCGGGTCGGCTTATACTCAAGTTTATACAGTATTTACATAGTAACATAGTAATGGAGTCTAAATAAAGAGATAACCCTACCTAACAGTTGATCCAGAGGAAGGCAAAAAAAAAAAAAAAAGCTGAAAATAGAGGGAGAATTCCTTCTTGACTCCAAGTGGCAATCAGAAAGGATTAACCAGAGCTACATTATATGTAGTAATTCTTAATATTTTAGCTTAAGAAACTTATCTAGACCACTTTAAAAGCTATTTAATGAACCTGTCATTACCACATCTGCTGAAAGGCAGTTCCTAATTTTCACCATTCTCACTGTAAAGAAGCCTTTCCAAGCCTGAAGATGAAACTAAACTAATGAAACTAATTCCATGGTGACTACTACTTACTGTACAAGATCAGTTCTGGAGACAAAGTCCAGAATATGATCCTGTATCTTTTCAGTATCTTCCCTACCACTGATGTTATACTTACACGTCTATAGTTATCAGGCTGTTAATGACTACCTTTTTTGAATTTTGGTAAAACATTGGCTTTTTTTCACATCAAGAGGCACATAACCATCACTAGACAAAGTGCATCTGAAAAGATAAAATTTGAGGATGTATTTCATTGTCTTTATTAATATCATTCTGTAATTTATGATTAAAGGATAAGTATGCTGTAAAATAAAGTTAAGTTTAGTTGGAAGCTGCAGCTTTAAAAAAACTTTTTGTCATTTTTTTTCTATGCCCCTCCAGAGCCTACCTTTCCTGCTTCAAAGTTGCTGACATCTTGATTCTGCATTATTGAATGTGTAGCTCCACCCCTCCGAGACTTCCTGGTTCCTCCAGCTTCTTTAGTCTCAAAAGACGCCCTCACCGCGTATACGCGCATGATGGCGTCAGTGCATGGGTGATGTTTTTGCCCCACCATGTGTGTGCAGCGAGATGACCTCACACGTGCACAAGCCTGTGCACACACTGATGTCACGTCACGTGGGCAGTGACATGTACACACGGCAAGGGTGCGCACACACTTGGAATCAACGGACATTACCTTTTGAGACTAATGA
Organism: Hymenochirus boettgeri; assembly: GCA_019447015.1. Classification (NCBI taxonomy): domain Eukaryota; kingdom Metazoa; phylum Chordata; class Amphibia; order Anura; family Pipidae; genus Hymenochirus; species Hymenochirus boettgeri. The sequence goes on along the minus strand of CM033470.1, from coordinate 219,124,740 downwards.
AGCATAAGGAACCAGGAAATCTCGGTGGGGCGTAGCTACACATTCAACTAGTCAAGATGTCAACAACTTTGAAGCAGGAAAGGTAGGCTCTGGAGGGGCATAGAAAAAAAAAATGACAAAAGTTTTTTTTTAAAGCTGCAGCTTCCAACTAAACTTAACTTTATTTTACAGCATACTTATCCTTTAATGTACCCCATGTGTAGTGCACCCAGTCACCCATCTTCCCTTACTGGCTTCAATGTATGTTTTAAAGCAGTAAAATAGTTCAACTTTGCGAGGGGGCACTGAAAAAGCAATATAACTAGTAGAAACAGTTATCACTTTATTGTAGGAAAATGCAAATCCGAACAGTTCCACATTCATAGTAAAATTAACAGAAGTAACATTAGGCCCCATTCTTTACTATTTGCAGTGATGCTAAAACTGATACAAATAAATTGTACATATATTTATAATATTTATATGTGCCCCTCGGGTTCAATATGAACTTACATCAAGAGTATAATGGTGTTAGAAACCCCAGACCCATTGCTGACTTTCGATCAAAATAACACCATAGTACGATACACAGAAACGTTTTCTATTGTTTATATTTAGCAAACAAGCTACAACGTATCATGATGTACACACATCCACGTGGGTGGTCCAGGTGAGTATGCACTGGGCCCTTCGCAAAGTCCCCACCTCCAAAAACGAAATTTGGGTAGTGCACACTGGAAACCATATGATCTTGGATCTGCTTGATTAAAAAACTCTTTATTCAGCACACAAATGGAAGTAACATAGGAACTATCTGGATCGCCTGATGCGTTTTGGGCTATGGCAGGCTCTTAGTCATAGGCTCTATTGCATTATTTCCAGTGTGCACTACCCAAATTTCGTTTTGTCATAATACATTTTAAAATTGAAATATAATTATTAAAATAAATGCTTATCTCTGAAACATTTTCATTCTCTACCCATTTTTATTCTACCATTTATTTTAATAAAGTACAGATCTCACAGGATTTCCTCAGTCAACAGTGTATTACTTGCGTGTTGTCAAAAGTTTGTTCACAATCTAAACCTTTGAAATGTAAAGACCAGGGCTTATAACTGACATCACTTAAGTTTGTCAGACAATCTATATAAATTTCCACATTAATTCTACATACAAATCTTAAAAATGTCATATTGGGCAGGGTTAGGCAGCATGTTTGGAAAGAACAGGTACCATTTGAAAAAAAGGTGCTATTTATACAGTAAGTTGAGACCTGCATTTTTCATAAATTGTTATCCGTAATTCACAATAGTGGTAAATATGGCACACATAGGCGTTACTGCGACTTTATGAATATAGCCCCATATAAGGATGCTGCCTCCCTCCTTGCTCAAAAAAATTATTTCAAAAATGCTACCTTTAGATTATGGGAGGTCCTGTGCCTTTAATATAAAGCACTGGTTAGATGGACTCTTCCCTCATTTTAAAAATCCAAAAGGCTGGGGGGAAGTGAGAGCCTGTTATATTGATCCAGTGCACATCTATGAGAAATGCAAAAGTTTGCTAAAGGTAATTGAAGTAAAAAAGGTTAGAAGTTAGGACCCCCCAGACTGGAGTTACCTTGACGTGGTTGGAAGGCTTTTCATTCATGTGATCACAGTAATGTATACTAAAACCCCTTTGTTTATAAAGTATGCCAGTGTGCAGATATATATATATATGATATTGTATGGGGCCTAAGAATCAGTCAAAATTGGTTACAATCAGATTCTTTCAGAAAGCATACCAATCAGATTCTTTCTGAAAGAATCTGATTGTAACTACTCATTTTTTTTCTGAAAATTCACTTTCCGAAGATTTTTCAAATATTCACGAATTGTTGAGGATTTTCATGTCTTAAATTCACCAATGGCAGCTATTTTTATTAGTGCCAACCCTCTGGGTATTAAAGGCAGCTAGACATGCGCCGTTTTGTCAGTGTAGTGGAGACCTGACAGTGAAGGAGTTTTTTTTCCCCCCTGCTTTTTGAGCTTTGTGTGTGAATTTCTGTGTAAATTTCGGGTGTGGTGAAATAGCACATGTTGTTAACCACCCTGTATTCACACAATTTGGGACAGACAGACCCCTATAATTCATTTGGACAAATTTAGTGTTAGGCCTTTTAGAGGTCTAGGGGCTCTATTTAAAAATGTGCAGTATCAATAATGTACGATCGCGGCTGTGGTCATACATTTATTGATGGTATTATATGGGGATCGTAATTCTCGTAAATTAAGCCTCTGCCTCTTAAGGTCAGACTACTATCTCTGGAGGGCCAAGACAGTGATCAGGATGCCAAAATGCAGTTACTGAACTGTACCTATTAATCAGTGTAGAATTGCAACAGTTTATATACAAATGTAGTTTCTATATTTAACATACTGTAGTTTCTTTATCAAACATAGATCCATATATTCTATTATATATGTCTCATATAATAATATTATATATAATATTGATATTATATATATTCTCTACTTGGCATAATTATCATGACCGTTTAACCAATAAAGATACAGTATATCCTTTACTTTTGTTATAAAGTATACTCATTAGCTGGGTACACACATGAGCAGATTTTTTTGGGCAAGAAATCTTATTTGAGTGGCTGGCGGCAACCGCTGGATTGGATGAAAGGGCGATTGGACATGACAGTTAATACCTGTTGATCGTGTGGCCCATAGGAGACATTCTCTGCGGCCCACAGTGCTTCGTTAAGGCTGACTGCATGATATCAGCAAACAGTCGGGATAAAAGTTCTTTTCTACTGAGACATCCACAATTGCACTAAATTATCATTAGTGTCTTTCAAAGTCAGAGCTATGACACTGACAGCGGATCTAACAGAATTTGCTGAATATTGTCGGTTTCAGGACCTATCAGGCAAGATGGAAAATTTCCATTACCAGTTCCCTTTACTACAGTAGAAGGAGACAATAATATCAGCCATGTATGGGCACATTCACATTGAACGATATATAAATATATATATATATATATATATATATATATATATATACACACCAGATTTATGGTGATGGGTGACTGTAGGTGATGTCAGTTCCTGTGGGGAGAGTATTTGAAGGATTGAAAGTATGGCCAGCATGCGATAGCCATTATTTGTACCTGACGAAGGGGACTGTTATCCCTGAAACGTAGTACGCTACTTATGTGCTGAATAAAAAAATTGGAGCATAAACCCTGTGTGCGGTGTATATCTGGTTTTCTGGGTATTAATAGGAGTTGTCCAGCTACACTCCTATACACCAGCACCAGGTAAAAAGCTACGAAAGAAGTGTGAAGTGAAAACCTGCTTTTTATATAATATATATATATATATATATATATATTATATATATATATATATATATACATATATATATATTCTGGTTGACACAGGGATTTCAGGTGACCAGGTCTCCTGGAGCTCTGCTGCAGTTGAAAATGGGCTTGCCTTGGATTTTCAAGCCAACCAACAGTCCTCTCGAGCAGTTCTCTTGCGGGGTCTGCCTGACCTGGGCTTGTCAAAAACTTCTCCAGTCACTTCAAATCTTTTCTTTATCCTCTGAACTTGACGCTGAGAGACATTGAAGGTGTGCGCCACATCAGCAGTGGATTTGGTCTACAGCCTCTTCAACACTTTAGTCTCAGGGTGAATCTTAGGCATGTGTGCAGAGGTCTATTTGCAGTTGATATGAAGGCAGGCAGAAAGGTTTCGTTTTTTTTTTTTTTAAATCGCGTATTTTTGGAAAATCACAAATTTTTCAAAACATCATATTTTTGAAAAATCTTGTATTTACGTGAAATTTTCAATAGCAGACTGTATTTTGGGCATAAGATTGTGGGCATTGATACGCGTTCTCCAGACCATTTTCCAGGTCCCTAAGCCATTTACAGTAAGTTACCATTGCTATTTCAACCATTGTTTAAGGCAAAAATTTCCAAATCTTTTTTCCATTGACTTTAATGGATCTGCTAGTGGATTTTCGAAAAAATACCCAAATGCTCTAGCAGAACAGATTTTCGGAAGTTCACCCATCTCTAACCCTTAATACAACCAAAAACAACATGGTCATGCCTAAAAGTGAAAAGGAGAGGACAGCAGGAAAGCCCACTCAAAAGCCATGCTGTTTACGAGCTATGCAGATAGAATTGATAAAACAGGGTTACACTTATTATAAACAGTAGAAAATTCACATTTAATTTTAAGAAAATGTTAGTGAACAATAAGATTAATGTATGTAATCTCCTAGGTATATTTATCTTGCATTTATCTTTTACTCATTATATTATTAATCAGTAAAAAAGTGTTAGAGGTGTAGCATATTACATTTTTAAACAACTGCTATCTGAATAATGTTTTATCTATCTATTTTGTCTATCTATTGATCGATCGATCTGTCCGTCCGTCCATCCATCCACCCATCCATATATCTATTCTTTCTCTTTCTTAGCCAACCTTCAATTTCATCTTTTTTATACAGGCTACAAAATATAATGAACATTCTGAGGAAAAAGTAAACATTGCAGTGATGCTATCTCTTAACTGTGCTGCAGAAAAGGTCAACAGCTCTATCACACATTTCAGGTTTTAAACTGTTCCACAATTTTCACTAGTTATGTATCAATTTTTAGACAGCAAATACAATTTTATGACAGATGACCTTATCCCCATCAAGAAAAGATCTGCTCTTGAGCTGTACCTCAAATAAAAATATGCTCTTTATAATTCCTCCATATTCCTTAGAACAGAGAATTATATCTTTATGAAATGTCAGATCCTAAATATACTCACAGCATAAGAAAGTGTTAAAAGGAGTCCCTTTTATTTTTCTTTTCTCATAATTATTTTGTGATTATTAGCAAATATTGCTTTATATTTATATATACACATTATTTAATCCAGGGTTCTCCTACAGCTTAAAGTGAGTTATCTCCAGTGCTATCATTGTATCATTTCTCTTACATCCATAAAAATGTAAACAGACATGCAAAACATCCCCACTGAATCTTTCTTTTCTTGATGTTTGAAATGGATTCTTAGGGGCCTGTGTATTAAAAGGTGCAAATGTCTGGTAGAGAAATTACTCCATAAAAACAAAACAGACTTTTATAAGTCTACAGCAGTTAGATAGCATCTGAATGGTGAACCAATAAAATTATAGCCTCTAAAGTGTATGAGACTGAAACTGGCACAAGCAGTCATACACACTGATACAATATGACAGGGGCTTACATAGACTATTCGGTGGTCTGGGTACTTTACATTTACATTGGTGGTCTGGGTACTTCACCTGAACCCTTCGCTTGGGTCCTTAACAAGTAAGTTGAGAGGGAAAAGGAAGCTAGCACTCCTGCTCCTGGGAAAACTTACCAGTGTCACAGGTTAGTAAAAGAAAAAAACTTTATTGAGCCTTCATACACAGCAAGTACATAAAATAAACAGACAGTGGACTACTGTCCACTGTGACACTGGTAAGATGTTCTTGAAACAAAGAATGAGGCTTGTCCAGTCTTTTAAAGTGCAGACTGGACAAGCCTTATTCTTTTGTTTTGTGGATATATGTTACTGGCGTGAGGTGGCCAGGGACACCTGAAGGATACCCAACTTTTTCTAAAGGACTGGTAAGATTTTCCCAGGAGTGCTTGCCTTCTTTCGCAACTTACCAGCATCTGATTGTTTGCTACAAATTAATAGAATGACACATTTTGCACCTCTTAAATATTGTTTTATTTCAAATGCATTGAAGTTTGTAACATAATTAACATTGAACATTGAGAGCAATTTACCATTTATTTGAGTGGTTTTCAGGGATCCCAGGATAGCACCACAGGAGGTGTGGCATGACAGGGCAAGAGACAGGATCAGGTGGGTGTTTAAATAATAACATAGTTAGAGAGGAAGACTAATTGGGCAGGAAGACATGGAGGGGTGAGCACAGTAGTTTATAAAAGGAGTTGCTAATAGTTGTTTGAAGACACACACACACCCCTCGATAGGCCTTTTTAAAAAACTTTATTTAGCCTTTAAGGGTGCTTTGTGGCCACAGTTTGTTTGTTTTTTTGTCACCTTTGGCTTTTATTCCAGTGTTTATGCAACTTCTTCTCTTTTGGGTAGGGAGTTGGTTTCATGGTTCCCAGGAGGTACCATATATTTAATTTGCATGGGGTCCCAGAAAATGGTATTCCAGTTTTAGTTAGTGGGACAGTGTTTTTGTATTTTTGTCTTTGACATTTTGTCACAGCTTGGTGGATCCCTGCTCAAATCTTACCTTCCTCTGTAGCTTTGTGTTTGCACACAGTCTGATTTACTGCAGGGCTCCCCACTCCCCTTCCCCTCTCTGGTCATTCCCCCATTCAAGTAGTCTGGCTGTAAATTAAGCCTGTGAAACAAGCCACTCATGCGCATTAATCCTCCTACACGTGACATCACCCTAACCTTTGTAATAAAAAAAAACCCTTGGTATGTAAGCCTGTAGAAAGAAAGTATCTCTGTTGTTCTGGTTGAGTTAGGAGATACCCGAGTCCTGCCTTATCACTGCAGCCCGATCTCCCTTTGACAGGCAATAAATTGGGTAAAGCTTGGGGAGGGGGGAGACTTCTCCTTCCCTTTACTTCTGTTTCTGTTTTTAACCCAGTATTTGCCAAGCATTTTAGGGAGCAGGAAGGAGTCATTGGGAGACTTGCTGTAAAACTTGTGTAAGCCTACACACTATACCAGCATGCTGTTAGGGGATTTGATTGACAGCTCAAGCATGAGTGGTGTATTGAAATCTTCACTTCTTTTAACTTATATATCTCAGGACAGAGGAGGAAACTGAAGAAAATAAAGGTACTCTGGGGGTTGAGGGGAATTATAGAACACATGGCAAGAAACAAAAAAACATTTTTTTCTCCCATTATAGATGCCTTTTATAAACACATTTTATTATCACAGATCCACATACTAAAGTACACGCCATTTCCATTGCTAACAAATAACACCATACACAGTTCCCATCCCATAATACACCGTATAACACTAATATATACCAGTGTATCTGTGCAAAATAAAACTTAATAGAGTCCCAGCTAGGAATCTTCTAATTGGAAATGGATAGAGGGTTAGGTAGTCATCACCTTCACTTGCAAACAAATAAGGATAAAGCAGCATAACCTGCAGGACTATGTATCTCTCAAGCAAACAAATCAAACAATAGTGGATATTAAACAACCACTCACTGTTACTGAAGGTCCTCAATCCCGACTTCCTTAATCCTGACTTCTCTGCCACAAAGTCCAATATTCACATGCAAATGTTAAAAATGGAAAAGTCCTCCAGGTTCTTGCGTAAAAAATTGTTACATTTTATTTACCCCTTAGTACACAGCATGGCAACGTTTCGGTCAAAATTGTGCCCTTTCTCAAGCTTTTCTCTAGGCTTGAGAAAGGGTACTGTTTTGCCCGAAATGTTTACAGTTAAGGAGTGCTTGTGAAGGTTCTCATTCATCCAGGTCATGGTATATCTGTTGTATTCAATTAGATCAACTGGACTTGAAATCTAGTTCTTGAAGACGTTTCGCTAGTCATCCGACTGGCTTTCTCAATTCAGAATGACTTGTACAAGAATCTGTGGCAATTATGTACCCTGGAAAATCCCAATTAGCATATCACAGCCAGGTGTTAAGGGTGTGATTAGATAGTGGCTAAGAGGTGTTATAGGAACGCCCAGAGTAAGGTGTTAAAACAGCATTGTACATGGCAGACAGTTGGTGTCAAACCCCCCCACCTCTATTTAGGCTTGGTTTCTTTATTTTCACATAAATGGCCTCCTTAACACCTCTCTTGAACCAGTCACGTTCCTTCGCCAATATGTTAACATTACAATCTTCAAAGGTATGTCCTTTATCCTTAAGATGCAGGTACATTGGGGGCCACAGATTCTTGTACAAGTCATTCTGAATTGAGAAAGCCAGTCGATGACTAGCGAAACGTCTTCAAGAACTAGATTTCAAGTCCAGTTGATCTAATGAATACAACAGATATACCATGACCTGATGAATGAGAACCTTCACAAGCACTCCTTAACTGTAAACTTTCGGCAAAACAGTACCCTTTCTCAAGCCTAGAGAAAAGCTTGAGAAAGGGCACAATTTTGACCGAAACGTTGCCATGCTGTGTACTAAGGGTAAATAAAATGTAACAATTTTTTACGCAAGAACCTGGAGGACTTTTCCATTTTTAACTTTGCATGTGAATATTGGACTTTGTGGCAGAGAAGTCAGGATTAAGGTTAAAGTTCAGTAACAGTGAGTGGTTGTTTAATATTCACTATTGTTTGATTTGTTTGCTTGAGAGATACATAGTCCTGCAGGTTATGCTGCTTTATACTTATTTGTTTCAAGTGAAGGTGATGACTACCTAACCCTCTATCCATTTCCAATTAGAAGATTCCTAGCTGGGCTCTATTGAGTTTTATTTTGCACAGATACACTGGTATATATTAGTGTTATACGGTGTATTATGGGATGGGAACTGTTTATGGTGTTTATTTGTTAGCAATGGAAATGGCGTTACTTGTAGTATGGGATCTGTGTATATAAATGTGTTTATAAAAGGCATCTTAATGGGAGAAAAAAATGTTTTTTTGTTTCTTGCATGTGTTCTTAATTCCCCTCAACCCCCAAGTACCTTTATTTTTTTCAGTTTCCTCTTTGTCCTGAGATATATAAGTTAAAAGAAGTGAAGATTTCAATACACCACTCATGCTTGAGCTGTCAATCAAATCCCCTACAGCATGCCGGTATAGGTGTGAGGCTTACACAAGTTTTACAGCAAGTCCCCCATGACTCCTTCCTGCTCCCTAAAATGCTTGGCAAATACTGGGTTAAAAACAGAAACAGAAGTAAAGGGAAGGAGAAGTCTCCTCCTCCACAAGCTTTACCCAATTTATTGCCTGTCAAAGGAGATCGGGCTGCAGTGATAAGGCAGGACTCGGGTATCTCCTAACTCAACCAAACAACAAGAATCTTTCTTTCTACAGCTTACATACCAAGGGTTTTTTTTTATTACAAAGGTTAGAGTGATGTCACGTGTAGGAGGATTAATGCGCATGAGTGGCTTGTTTCACAGGCTTAATTTACAGCCAGACTACTTGAATGGGGGATGACCAGAGAGGGGAAGGGGAGTGGGGAGCCCTGCAGAAATAAGACTGTGTGCAAACACAACTACAGGAAGGTAAGATTTGACGCAGGATCCACCAAGCTGTGACAAAATGTCAAAGACAAAAATACAAAAACACTGTCCACTAACTAAAACTGGAATACCATTTTCTGGACCCCATGCAATTAAATATTGGTACCTCCTGGAAACCATGAAACCAACTCCATACCAAAAGAGAAGAAGTTGCATAAACACTGAATAAAGCCAAAGGTACAAAAAAACAAACAAACTGTGGCCACAAAGCACCCTTAAAGGCTAAATAAAGTTTTTAAAAAGGCCTATCGAGGGGTGTGTGTGTGTCTCAACAACTATTAGCAACTCCTTTTATAAACCTGTGCTCACCCCTCCATGTCTTCCTGCCCAATTAGTCTTCCCTCTAACTATGTTATTATTTAAACACCCACCTGTTTCCTGTCTCTTGCCCTGTCATGCCACACCTCCTGTGGTCTATCCTGGGATCCCTGAAAACCACTCAAATAAATGGTAATTGCTCTCAATGTTCAATGTTAATTTTGTTCACAACTTCAATGCATTGGAAATAAAACAAATTTAAGAGGTGCAAAATGTGTCATTCTATTAATTTGTAGCAAACAATCAGATGCTGGTAAGTTGCGAAAGAAGGCAAGCACTCCTGGGAAAATCTTACCAGTCCTTTAGAAAAAGTTGGGTATCCTTCAGTGTCCCTGGCCACCTCACGCCAGTAACATATATCCCAAAACAAAAGAATAAGGCTTGTCCAGTCTGCACTTAAAAGACTGGACAGCCTCATTCTTTGTTTCAAGAACATCTTCCAGTGTCACAGTGGACAGTAGTCCACTGTCTGTTTATTTTATGTACTTGCTGTGTATGAAGGCTCAATAAATTTTTTTTTCTTTTACTAACCTGTGACACTGGTAGTTTCCCAGGACAGGAGTGCTAGCTTCCTTTTCCATCTCAACTTCTTGTAAGGACCCAGCAAGGGTTCAGGTGAAGTACCCAGACCACCAATGTAAATGTAAAGTACCCAGACCACCGAATAGTCTATGTAAGCCCCTGTCTATTGTATCAGTGTGTATGACGTCTTGTGCCAGTTTCAGTCTCATACACTTTAGAGGCTATAATTTTATTGGTTCACCATTCAGATGCTATCTAACTGCTGTAGACTTATAAAAGTCTGTTTGTTTTTTTATGGAGTAATTTCTCTACCAGACGTTTGCACCTTTTATACACAGGCCCCTAAGAATCCATTTCAAACATCAAGAAAAGAAAGATTCAGTGGGGATGTTTTGCATGAGAAATGATACAATGATAGCACTGGAGATAACTCACTTTAAGCTGTAGGAGAACCCTGGATTAAATAATGTGTATATATAAATATAAAGCAATATTTGCTAATAATCACAAAATAATTATGAGAAAAGAAAAATAAAAGGGACTCCTTTTAACACTTTCTTATGCTGTGAGTATATTTAGGATCTGACATTTCATAAAGATATAATTCTCTGTTCTAAGGAATATGGAGGAATTATAAAGAGCATTTTTTATTTGAGGTACAGCTCAAGGCAGATCTTTTCTGATGGGGATAGGTCATCTGTCATAAAATTGTATTTGCTGTCTAAATTGATACATAACTGTGAAAATTGTGGAACATTTTAAAACCTGAAATGTGTGATGAGCTTGTTGACCTTTTCTGCAGCACAGTTAAGAGATAGCATCACTGCAATGTTTACTTTTTCCTCAGAATGTTCATTATATTTTGTAGCCTGTATAAAAAAGATGAAATTGAAGGTTGGCTAAGAAAGAGAAAATAGATATATGGATGGGTGATGGATGGACGGACGGACAGATCGATCGATCAATAGATAGACAAAATAGATAGATAAACATTATTCAGATAGCAGTTGTTTAAAAATGTAATATGCTACACCTCTAACACTTTTTTACTGATTATAATATAATGATAAAAGATAAATGCAAGATAAATATACCTAGGATATTACATACATTAATCTTATTGTTCACTAACTTTTCTTAAAATTAATGTGAATTTTCTACTGTTTATAATAGTGTAACCCTATTTTATCAATTCTATCTGCATAGCTTGTAAACAGCAGGGCTTTTGAGTGGGCTTTCCTGCTGTCCTCTCCTTTTCACTTTTAGGCATGACCATGTTGTTTTTGGTTGTATTAAGGGTTAGATGGGTGAACTTCCGAAAATCTGTTCTGCTGAGCATTTGGGTATTTTTCGAAAATCCACTAGCAGATCCATTAAGTCAATGGAAAAAGATTTGAAATTGCCTTAAACAATGGTTGAAATAGCAATGGTAACTTACTGTAAATGGCTTAGGGACCTGGAAAATGGTCTGGAGAACGCGTATCAATGCCCACAATCTATGCCCAAAATACAGTCTGCTATTGAAAATTTCACGTAAATACAAGATTTTTTCAAAAATATGATGTTTTAAAAATTTTGATTTTCCAAAATACGCGATTTAAAAAAAAAAACGAAACCTTTCTTGCCTGCTTCATATCACTGCAAATAGACCTCTGCACACATGCCTAAGATTCACCCTGGAACTAAAGTGTGAAGAGGCTTTAGACCAAATCCACTGCTGATGTGGCGCACACCTCAATGTCTCTCAGCGTCAAGTTCAGAGGATAAAGAAAAGATTTGAAGTGACTGGAGAAGTTTTTGACAAGCCCAGGTCAGGCAGACCCCGCAAGAGAACGCTCGAGAGGACTTTTGGTTGGCTTGAAAATCCAAGGCAAGCCCATTTTCAACTGCAGCAAGCTCCAGGAGACCTGGTCACCTGAAATCCCTGTGTCAACCAAATATATTATATGTATATATATATAATATATATATATATAATATATATATATATTATATAAAAAGCAGAGTTTTCACTTCACACTTCTTTCGTAGCTTTTTACCTGGTGCTGGTGTATAGGAGTGTAGCTGGACAACTCCTATTAATACCCAGAAAACCAGATATACACCGCACACAGGGTTTATGCTCCAATTTTTTTATTCAGCACATAAGTAGCGTACTACTTTTCAGGGATAACAGTCCCCTTCGTCAGGTACCAAATAATGGCTATCGCATGCTGGCCATACTTTCACATCCTTCAAATACTCTCCCCACAGGAACTGACATCACCACAGTCACCCATCACCATAAATCTGGTGTGTGTATATAAATATATATATATATATATATATATATATATATATATATATATATATTTATATATATCGTTCAATGTGAATGTGCCCATACATGGCTGATATTATTGTCTCCTTCTACTGTAGTAAAGGGACTGGTAATGAAATTTTCCATCTTGCCTGATAGGTCCTGAAACCGACAATATTCACACAATTCTGTTAGATCCGCTGTCAGTGTCATAGCTCTGACTTGAAAGACACTAATGATAATTTAGTGCAATTGTGGATGTCTCAGTAAAAAGAACTTTTATCCCGACTGTTTTGCTGAATAGCATGCATCAGCCTTAACGAAGCACTGTGGGCCGCAGAGAATGTCTCCTATGGGCCACACGATCTCAGGTATTAACTGTCATGTCCAATCGCCCTTTCTCCAATCCAGCGGTTGCCGCCAGCCACTCAAATAAGATTTCTTGCCCAAAAAAATCTGCTCATGTGTGTACCCAGCTAATGAGTATACTTTAACAAAGTAAAGGATATACTGTATCTTTATTGGTTAAACGGTCATGATAATATGCCAAGTAGAGAATATATATAATATCAATATTTATATAATTTATTATAGAGACATATATAATAGAATATATGGATCTATGTTTGATAAAGAAACTACAGTATGTTAAATATAGAAACTACATTTGTATATAAACTGTTGCAATTCTACACTTTTAATAGGTAACAGTTCAGTAACTGCATTTTGGCATCCTGATCACTGTCTTGGCCCCCGAAGTAGTAGTCTGACCTTAAGAGGCAGAGGCTTAATTTACGAGAATTACGATCCCCTATAATACCATCAATAAATGTATGACCACAGCCGCGATCGTACATTATTGATACTGCACATTTTTATAGAGCCCCTAGACCTCTAAAAGGCCTAACACTAAATTTGTCCAAATGAATTATAGGGGTCTGTCTGTCCCAAATTGTGTAATACAGGTGGTTAACAACAGTGCTATTTTACCACACCCGAAATTTACACAGAGATTCACACACAAAGCCAAAAGCAGGGGGAAAAAAACTCCTTCACTGTCAGGTCTCCACTACACTGACAAAACGCGCATGTCTAGCTGCCTTTAATACCCAGAGGGTTGGCACTAATAAAAATAGCTGCCATTGGTGAATTTAAACATGAAAATCCTCAACAATTCGTGAATATTTGAAAAATCTTCGGAAAGTGAATTTTCAGAAAAAAATGAGTAGTTACAATCAGATTCTTTCAGAAGAATCTGATTGGTATGCTTTCTGAAAGAATCTGATTGTAACCAATTTTGACTGATTCTTAGGCCCCATACAATATCATATATATATATATTGCACACTGGCATACTTTATAAACAAAGGGGTTTTAGTATACATTACTGTGATCACATGAATGAAAAGCCTTCCAACCACGTCAAGGTAACTCCAGTCTGGGGGGGTCCTAACTTCTAACCTTTTTTACTTCAATTACCTTAGCAAACTTTTGCATTTCTCATAGATGTGCACTGGATCAATAACAGGCTCTCACTTCCCCCCAGCCTTTTTGGATTCTGGAAAATCGTCCCATCCTAAATAGAACAGCTGTGTGAGTATTATATGTTGGGGACATTATGGCAGTAACTTATAATTATTATGAAATAACTAATAATTTGTATAAAATTATAGATTCTATAAACCAGCCTGTAAGTGATGTAGAACCTTGTTTATAGGGTTTGGTAGAGAAATAGCCCACTCAGTTCACATTAGAAACATCCTCATGGCTATACGGTGTCCTGTAAACAGAACCACCCAAACCCAGAGTATTATGGGAAGAATGGGTACAGTGACAATATAGACTTGGCTGTGTAACATACAATATTTTGTTATTGGTAAACGATTGTCTCCCTACACCCGATCCATTGACTGGTGGGCTGTAGGACTTATTATTTATGAAATGATGGTCTGTGATGTAAGTACCAAACATTCAATAATAAATAATATTATAATATATTAATATTACTGGAAATTCTCTGTCTTCCTATAGGTATCACCCCTGTATGTAGCTTTGTACCTTATCAATAGTAACCTTGCAGTTGGTCTTTCATTTTCCTCTCCTGTTTCTTTTTCAATCCTTTCCTTTATAGCCTGTAATTAAAATGCTATTTGGCTACTTAGATCATTGGATGTGAATACTAGGAAACTGATTAATAGTGAATAGAGGAAGGGAACTGTTTATAAAGGCACCGATTTATTTAAAGGTATCGATACTGAGCCTCTCTTAGGCCTTTGCCTTACCATGGTAACACCGTGCCTTTATTAATATGGCCCATAATTATTATCTGTCTATTCTATTCTATATCTGGAATGTGAAAGATTTATTTTTATTCATACGGTACTTGCATTCTTCAGGGGGGAGGGGGGGTTACAAATAAAGGAGGAAAAAAATAAATTTAAGAACAAGCTTAGAAATATTGAAAAAACATTTTTTTTGCTCCCTCTATTAGACCACAGGGTGATCATGGCATGGCTTGTTAATTGTACAACCAAAACTATCAAACTTTTTGCAGTAAATTTGAATCTAAAGTATCAAACATCCGTCCTGTTTGGTTTTATAGGAGAAAACATTTTGCAGTTTCAGGGTAATTTTACTTTGTTTTAGAAACAGCAGTAGACAGCTACAACCCTTCTTACACAGTCTATGATTATATTATGGTTGTGTTTAACTTTATATTAAAGTTATCTAAGATTAACTAATTAACACAAACAGTGGATGACAATAGCAAAGCTTCAAATATATATTTTTTAAATTAATTTTCTAATAAATTCAAGGGATAGTAACATCAAAAACACAGCAGCTGACTACAGTGCCCCTCGGACTTGGGGGATTAGCTGTCCTAGATTTTGGAATTTATTACTGTATATTGCCTCCCAACTTTCCCACTTCCTAATGTGGTCCAGAGATAATCAAAATAGGTTTATCTGGTTACCCGGTATTCCAAATGCCTCCCACTCTATTTACCAACTTTCTAGAGGACTTAAAGGTACTTTCTCAAACTACTAACATGACAAACTATGAATATACCAATAAGATACAACCAGACCCATATTTGGGTTAAAATGTCTGCTCCCTGAGGTTTTACAATAGCAGTTCAAAATCCCAAACTCCTTTCTCTTACCTCCAGGTGAAATGTGCCTTTCAATAACAGTTCAGGAGACAGTCATTAGACCTCTTGACTAACCCTATTATTGGTGTCCTCCAGGATTCAACCTCAGCTAAATTAATATCTAAACTATAGCCTCTTTTAAATACTCTACAACCTCTAGAATCGGGGCATTTGCAAAAAAAGGTCTCTTGGGAGGACGATGTACTCTAGGGCAAATCGAAAATGAGGATTGGGAGGATGCCCTGACCACTCACAAACTGGCCTCTCCCCCAAAGCATCTGATAGGAAAACCCCAACATATATTTTGCACAGGCCCTACCTATTGCCAAATATACAACAAATTATAGTTCTAACTGTCCCAAGTGCCACCTGGCACCTGGAACTTTTTTCTACTTAATATAAGACTGCCCATATGAACAAGGATATTGGTAAGAAATCCTACAATTCCTTCACAATCATATGGGCTCACCAATGGGGCTGGACACTGAGGCATGTCTACTAGGGTTAATGGACCTTTGTCAATAGATACATTTTTAACATCTTTTTTGAGTAAATTTGTTATTTACAGCTAGAAATCTGATAGCTAAGTGGGGAATTCAAGCAAAACTGCTGTCCCTGGCTCAGTGGAAATCTGCTGTCAACTCCACTCTCCCATACAAAAAATTATTTATACTAATAGAAGAAGCCAAATATACTAAGGTGTGGGGCAAATCACTAACAAATCATGAGTCTAAACAAGATGTGTCTGGGTTATGTTTTGTAGAGATATATCAAATATCATCTATATCCTACATTCACCTTGGTCTCCCACTATTTATCTGATCAAACTATTCATGTACCATGATTTTTATTGCTGTATATTTTTAGGGTTATCCAATAAAATTTCTTATTGTTAAAAATGGTGCTAATTTTGCCCCAAGCAATCAGATGTTAGCTTTCAAATGTTAAATAATATCTGATTGGTTGGGACAAAATTAGCACCATTTTTAAAGATAAGAACTTTTATTGAATCTCCCTGTTTATTTTTATAGAGATGAATATTTTGATGAATATTTTGATGGATAGCATAGTATAGAATGTTCTTGGATAAGGGATGATGATGATGATGCAATAAAAGGTGCAAAAGTTTGACTGTGTTATGAATTTGCTGCAGTCAGTCAGATGTTTTTTTATTGGGTCACTGCTGTTAGATATGATTTGATTGGTGGCTGCAAACTAAATGCATCAGCCCCTAGATGTTTTAGTTTTGAGAAATAATGTTTCATTTCAACACTGATATACAGGACAGATGCTGCTTCTTTTGAGAAGTTAATTAACTGGAAGGCAATTAAGAAGGCAATTGCTGTTGCCATTTGAATTGTTTAAAGATGATTTATTTGATGTAGACATCTCAATCCTATAACGTGTATTGTTGTATCTAAATTCATTACAGGCTTGTAAGAAAATAGAAAATTGCAGCACTGTTGCTAGTAATTAATATACAGTGAGAAGCGAATTACAGCAGTGGGGAACATTAATTATCCCAGTGTTCTTTTTAAAATCATTTGCTTCTCTAAATGTAAAGTATTGTTACTGTCCTCACAAAAATACACACTTTGTCCATGTCCATTTATTGTAAAAACAGCCCTTTACATTTCTATTTTAGAATTTTTAGACCTTTTATTAAATAAGATTTTCCTGAGTTCACAGCCCGCTAGTTCAGATTCAACTTACTGTAAGATGTGTGACAATTATAATGTATGGTAGTTATAATGCATCCCTGTAGATATTTTTGTGTACTTTTATATTAATTTATGGGCTTTTTTATTACCTGCAATTTTTTATTTCGGTTTTGTTGGTATTTCTCTGGTGATTATGTAAAAATCAGACACAACAAATTTTTCCCATTATGGCTAGGCTCCCACTAACTCTCTTTTCGTGCGCTTGCGCACGTGATTTCACTTGCGATTGCGCATGCGATTTTAAATAACACAGAAATTGCGGGAACGCAAAAATTCTTGTGATTTCCGTTGTGCATTTTATTGCGCATCCATTTCCATTTTGGTAATGCATGCAATCACCTTTTTTTGCGCAATCAAGTGCGTTTTCATAATGCATGGCATTGCACACAATCACGCGCTATTCTGGTGCGTTATAGTGGGGCCTTACTATGTTGTGCATAGCATGAATCTGTTGTCGACAAAGCACATTATTGGGAACAGAGCTGATTGCTTTCAGTGCAAAATGTACTATCCCTGCATTATTGCATACTATATGCATTGCACTGCATCACAACGAAATGCTCATAGAGTGAGCATTCTTAGTGGCATATTTATAAAGGATAAAGGTCCGTTATTTTTGCCCAAAAATTAACCGTCCGCAACACCGCGGAAAAGTCAGGTAGGGGCTGCTTGGAAAGTATTGCACTGTGGGTGGTCACATTTGCCAAAGGGGCATGGCTGGGTAAACGCACACCCCACCCTCGCCCCCTGTGGCAAGGACGTGTACGCCCACCTGCCCTTGGCCCTTAAGGGGTCCGGCAGCTCGAACCAGGACCCCCCTTCCCAGGACTTATTTTCAGAAATATAATTGGTTACTGTATAACCATGTGATCGCAAGCGTTGAAAAATTTACGAATCAGAATTGGATTAGGTCCTTCAGCAAACCTATATAAAGAGGTGCAAACCCTGCGGAGCTCAGAATTAATCACAGTTGATGGCAGGAGAAAGAAGAGGCCAACAACATCGGTGACCTCAGTGACCTTGCCTGGCATTGCCGACTTAAGCGGAGTTGGTGTTGCTGGCTGTGATGAAAGAAGACTTTGGATCAAGATGCCGGTGACAATGGCTATGTTGAAGTAGCCAGCGCTGGAGGCGGCCGCAGGGGCACTTACCAGTGTTGGCCACATCAGCAGAGCTGGTATCACCGGATGGAAGAAAGAAGTCACGCCCAAAGGCTCTTGTAAGAAACAATGGGGGTCCTGTTTTGAGCTGCAGGATGCCTAAAGCCCTAAAACTCAAAGTTGGTGAATTGAAACGGCTGAGGTTAACGGCAGAGCTCAGTTACCGCCGCTTTATAAATAGAAGCGAGCATTGACTGATGCAATGTTATAACGCTAACTTTCCGACGACATTTTCGCCCTTTTATAAATCATGGTAATTGATGATTCGGTGATTTCAGTGAAAATGGTGGGAAAAATGGTGGCGGAAAGTTAACAGCCCTTTATAAGTATGCCCCTTAGTCTGCTTTGTCAAAATGTTTAGAAAATATCTTCCCATTCTGTGTCATCCAGCGTCTCCCCTAGCCACCCCTCCCATTTAGTCATAAATGACAATTTCGGGTTATGTCTACTTTCATTGATCATACTATATATAGCTGAAATTTTCTTTTTACTATCTGAGGCTGAGTAGCAGAGTTTCTCAAAAGTTGTGAGCCCTTTGTTTATTTGGGATGCCAATATTTATTCTGTATAGTAGGCTACTTGTTGGTATCATAACCAATCATTATGGGGGAGTGACCACTTTTTCCAAGTCTCTTGCCAAGGTAAGATTACATTGCCAGTCATCAATGAAAGGCATACTAATTTTAAAGGGACACTATACTGAAAAAATTACTTTGCCTCATCTTAATCAATAATTGAATACATGTAAGTAGCACTTACTCTGATTTGTGTGTGTTGCTGCAAACACATTTTGTTTAGGAACAGTATCCCCCTCCCTTTTTTAACCACTCTCACTTCCATCCGACCGGACTTCAAGGAATGATGGCCATGAAACTCTAATGTAGGACCTACAAACCTCACAATCAGTATATACTGTATCAATATAAAAGTTTTTGTGTGGTTGGTTTAATTCATCAATTTATTTTATTTCTTTCTTGAAAACATTCCGTTTTCTTTTAAATGAAAATTTCACGATATAATATTAAGGAGTCTTTTGATGTATAAATTGCGTCTCTAAACTTATGTCTTAGCTAATGATCCCTTGATGAGAATCTCTCAAGATTTCTTTTTGTTATTCTCCCTACGTTTAATATCCAGCTGAGCTGTACTTTGTGTTTGTGTTGCTATTCCCTAGTGTTCCAGTCCTATATTTTATGTGCTGGTTTGTCCTTTCTTTTTTTTATATGATGAATTGTCTCGTCTCTCAGTGTCTATAAACAAACTCATATGTCCCTTCTCTGTTTCTCCTTTGTCATTTTGATTCTACTTTTTCTTCCCATGAGATTTTCATATTGACCATTTTGGGATTAATAGAATTTTGAATGATTATCAAAATTCTAATTATCTTTTTCCTTTTGGCAAAATTTTTTTTACTGGACATGACTAAAATTGTGTAAATTATAAGTAATGAACTTAATACAGGTGATCAATAGAGATGGACAAAACTGGTGAGTTTCCACGGAACCTATTGAAGTTCTGAAAATCTGATTTGAATCCAATAGAATATTCAATAGCATTTTTCTATAGGAATTTTTGATTTTCACTGCAATTAATTAGCTTTTTATTAGTAAAGTTCAGAGTTTCGAAAATTTACAAAATCCACTGAATCCACGGATTTTAGAAACCAGCAAATTAAAACCGGGATTCATCACTATTTATTATCTGGCATAATGTTTTAATTCGTATTATGTTTTAGGAACATTTACCCTAACTTACAATTAGCTGATTATTCTCAATAGGAGCTTTACTTTACATTTCATACTTTAGGGTATTAACCCTAAAATAAACTGTTTAAAAATATCAACAGGGGAAACCGCAGACACCAGAGATACTGACATTACCAGTATTTGGTAGGTTGCAGACACAGAATACTCAGAAATGATCAATATGATTTTAGACCACAGCTGTATTAAAGTATTTGCTAAACCAGGCTGTAGATACCAACTGTACAACAAATGTTACTAAAATTCATTTTCCCAGACACAATCCACGTTAACTGACCTCAAGTTCATTTTTTAAACCTGATTTGTATTCAGTTTTCTTTATCATATTAGAGCGATAAAAGAAAAGCGGTTCACAATATGAAAGTTATTTCTAATTTCTTTCTGTAAAGAAGGATGTGTAAGAATAAATGTCCAAAACTGTGGTGCTTCTAAGGTCGACATATTCCAGGACTTGTCAGTACATAACATTCTCTTACTCTCTGTTCTGAATTTTATATGTTTTTAACCCTTTCAACAAACCAGCATTTTACACTCCTGAAAGTAGATGGAATCTAATTGTAAAGGATCCACCCACACAGACTCATTCTGCCTTTCTAGGTTCCCAAATGAAAAAAATCCTGAAAATGTAAAAGTTAGGGCTGTTTACATTGGAGAAGCGACGTTTGCGTGGGGACATGATAACCATACAAATATATTAATGGGCCATACAATGAACTCTTTGGTGCATTGTTTACTAATAGGTTATATCAGAGGATTCGTGGACATCCTTTAAGGTTGGAAGAAATAAGTTTTATCTTACGTTAGGAAAGGTTCTTTACAGTGAGAACGGGTGAAGAACTGTGGAACTGTCTTCCAGCAGAAATGGTAATGGCAAGTTCTGAATAGCTTTAAAAAAAAGGCCTGGACAAGTTCTAAAATTAAAAAATATTGAGAATTACTGGTATTAAAGGACAACTAAAGCCTCAAAACAACACTGAACCAGAAGGCAGAAACACCTTGATATAAAGCCAGTAATCAGTGTCTTACCTCTCATTTTGATGAGTGCTGGGAATTTACCTAAATAATATATGTTTTTTGCTTAACATCACAGCATTAATGTCACACAGTCTGGTCAACGACCATTATGTTCTGCCCATCTCAGTCCTATGGCAGAAATGTTAAGTTGGTCACACCCATTAAAATCTCTAGCCATACTTTTACAGGACAGATAAAGCAAGAAAGCATGTGACTGAGGTAAGGGGTGTGGCCTGGCACTGCACAACACACAGATACTTCATCCAGTTCTTAACAGGCTTACATTTACTATAATACGATTACTGAAATGGTATTTTATAGCTTATTGATGTTCTTAGGGGGGTTCTGGAGTATAGAAAATTGGTTAGTTTTCCTTTAATACATATAGATCTGGTTGATCCAGGGATTCTTTCCGATTGCCGTTTGGGTCAGGAAGGAATTTTTTCCCCTTTTAGCTGTTTTTTTGCCTTCCTCTGGATCAATTGTTAGTAGGGTAAAAAAGAAAAAAAAAAGAGGGTGAATAGGTTGGACTTGATGGACGTATGTCTTTATTCAACCTTAATACTATGTACTATGTTACTATGTAATATCTGTTACTGAATGGCTGCCTTAATTTCTAACAACAATCCTATATCACAAAATCATTACGGTGTCAGACATAATCTCTACAGTAATATGTAATGCTTAATAACCATCCAAATATATACACTTAGTGTCACCATGCTATCACTCTCTATGGGTCATCAACCAACAGGCCTAGCCGTAGGAATGGTGCGTCTTACACTTTGTCAACAGTACTTCCAATGACTCTGATCCGTACACTTACCAACCAGATACTTGGTCATACAAACAAATTAACTTACACTTTATGCAACAGAATAAGAAAAAGCAAGTGTTTATCGGATCCTCTGAGGCTCTGGGATTAGGGCTAGTACCCCCGGAAAGACTAACCAAGTGAAATGTCTGACAATCAATACACGGATCCTCAACCCTAGGATACTGGTCAGACAAAACACATAACCTTTTATCATTGGGACTCTACCCAATGTATGGATCCTTGACCCTCAGTTATACGGGCTCGCTGACCCGCTGGTCCTATGGGTTTGCTGACCCTGGCCCCTAATCCTGTGATACCCAGGGTTCGCCGACCCTGTCATAGTATGGGTACGCCGACCCTCTGACACTCAGGATCTCTAACCCTCTGATCTGAACTTACTTCCTCTATAATGATCACTGAATCAATATACCTTGTTCAGATTGGAGGTTGGCCAGAGCCCAAAAGCTCGGAAGACAAACAAACAAGTTTGGAATATCTTACCGAACCTTGGGAATGACCCTCCGATCTCAGTGGAACCTCCAAAAACTGTTAGGGAATCAGTCAGATGTATAGTGTATCTAAGTATCCACAATTACCAAGAAACCAGCGAGCCTCAGATGATCTGGTCGGAATTCCGGTGTAGAGTGATTCTGGCTAAGAAAATGACATGCAAGTCCAAAATCATTCTCTCTCTCTCTTTATTGCGTAGCACTCTGGATTATGTGGATAAAACTAGCACAGTCACATGATACAGAAAACAAAGTAAAAAGCAGAAAAGTTAGGGTTTGTTTCTCAAGAAATCAGTGGAGTTTTACCTGATGAGAGCATAACCAATTATGCTACATGATGAGAACATGACCATATTTTCAAGATAGAAGCCTTGAGAATTTAAGGAGGAAGAAGGAGTCTATACTATTTCATGGGGGTTGGAAAGTCACACAGTGTGAAAATGACACTGGAACTTATTCTAAAATATAAGAAAAAGGTCTTATGCAACGCAAAATATGAACGGCACACAATTGAAGCTATTACAAAATGGATGCTCTACTGTTAGGCTAATACAAATGGCTGCTATATTACTTAGCTAGATATATAACAGATGATATAAGTATAAACCCTTCACTTACCCACCATAAAAATCCTGCTGGTGTGTAGTTTCTAAAAATATCTCACTTGTGGGATATTTTAGTTAATTTAGAAGATATTCTATGTTAACGTCAGAAGTGTAAACATTTCAATTAGTGTAATATTCTTGAAAGATGCAGTTTTAGTTTGGGGGGGTTGTACAGGAAAATGGGGGTATCTACCTATATATCATATATATATACATTTTTTGACATATTTTACCCAAATTCCAATAAAATTTCCAGAAAAGTTACAAAATTTTGTTACCATGTTAAGTACACTTTGGGCTGAAACAAACAATGTATAATTCCTTATCTACTGTAAACTTTGACTGACAAAATGTGTCTAAATCCTGAAAATTCTTCTGGCATTTAACGCATGCAAAGTGGTGAATTCTGATGGCATAAAGGTTAAACTAGGTTTGGGGGGAAGGTACTATCCGTCTCTCTGGAATAGATAGCCCAGAAGGAAAGCAGGGTGTAGTAGCCTAGGGGGATAGGGAGGCATGTATTAAAGTATATAAATAAATTACAGGATCATAATCTAAAAGTATGTTTGCAAATGGGAGAAGCCGGCTGCACAAAATGGTTGAATTGGAGATAATGACGTTAAATGAAAAGTATGATGTAATAGGTATAGCAGAAATGTGGTTTGAACATCTCTCAATGACTGGTCTGTACATTTAGAAGGAAACTCCTTGTTTAGGCAGGACAGAGAAAAAAGGAAAGGGGGAGGAGTATGTGTTTATGTTAAAAAAGAATTGAAGACAAATTAAAAGAGAGATAACTGGCAACATGGATGTTAAAGTGGAGGCAATATGGGTGGAATTAGGCAACAGGAAAGGGGGGTAATATTATTGTTGGTATCTGCTATAAGCCGCAAAATGCTAGCAGGGCAGAAGTGAGTCAGCTTTATATGCAGTTGGCAATATTCCTGAATTGCTGCAGGATGATTCTCTCTCCACAGGTGGTTGAAGTTCTTACTAGAAACGGAGCTCTGTTGGATCTGTGAATATCTAACAGTATTATAAATAAAGGTATCTGGAGACTTAGGGATATGTGACCATGAAATATTGTCGTTGGTGTATGTTATGGAAAGGAATAGTGCACGGAAAGCAAATTTTCCAGGTTTAAAGTAGCTCTTCAGATTGTCAACTGGAATAATTGTATTCAGGTAAAGGTAGAACAGGGTGGACTGTTGGTTAAGGGGATTTTAAGCCATTTCATGACAAATTTTATCATTGGGAAACAAATGTAAAAAAATAAATCCTCCGCACCCATGTGGCTGAATTCTGATGTAAAGAGGGTAATGAACAAAGAGAAAGAAAAAGCATTTAAAACCTTTAAGTCAGAGAAAACGGAAAGGGCTTAGGGATTTAAAAACTGTAACAATGAGTGTTAGAAAGCAATCAACTAGCTAAATTAATATTGAAGTTAGGAAAGCTGAACAAAGCATCACTAAGCCTATTTTAAGTATATGAATAGTAAGAAGATGAGGACTGAATGTGGCACCATTAATTAATGGGGATAAGTTAGCTACGGAGGATGGTGATAAAGCAAATGTCTTAAATATTTTTTTCCCTCTGTATACACTATAGAAGATCCAAGTACAGATATCATATAGTTATAGTAGTAATATGGTATAAAAGATGCAAGTGCCCTTTGATTAACCGACGGATATGGTACAGAAACACTAAATAGTTAATATTAATAAATCTCCTGACCAGATAAAATACATCCTCGGCTCCTAGGGAGCTAAGCTAAATTTATCTAGGCCATTGTTTCTTATTTTTGCATGTCCAGATGTGTGCCTCTAGTAGAAAATTTAGACTCTGGCATAAGAAGAGTAATATAACTTGGATTTTGCAAAGGACTTTTGATACAGTTTTCCCATAGGAGACTAATGTATAAACTAAAGTCTGTTGGTTGAGGAGGCACATTTGTACATGGACATAAAAATGGTTAATGAATGGATGCAGAGATAAGTTGTTAATGGGGCTTCATTATATGGACTAAAGTGCTAAGTGGGGGTTCAGTGTTGGAGCCGCTTCTATTTAATCTGTTTATTAATGATTTGGAAGCAGGTATGGTCAGCAAGGTTACTGTGTTTGCTGACAACACAAACTTGTCGACCATTAAAAACTTCAGAGGATATGCAATATTTGCAGGGGATATAGATAGATTGTCACATTGGGCTGCTAGTGGCAGATGGATTCAATGTTGATTAATCCAAAATGATAAATATAGCTGGGCACACCAGTCTTAAGTGAATATACTTTTATTCAGTGACATTTAGAACGGTGTGGTCCCTTCATAAGACAAACTGTTATTTGTCTGATGAAGGGACCACACCGGTTCCAAAACTCACTGAATAAAAGTATATTCACTTAGACTGGTGTGCCCAGCATATTTATCATTTTGGATATATTTACTGTTGGCTACAGTGTTGGAGCACCCAGCACAATTTCTTTTTTTGCATTTTTTTGTTTTAGGTGTGCAGGATCTCAATCCGTTGCATTCAATGAATGTAAGGTGATGCATTTGGGCTAAAAAAAACCTTGTGGCTGGTTATACTATAATGGCTTTGGTTAAGTGAACCCGTTGGTAAGGGATCTTGGAGTTTTGGTGGATAACAAACTTAAAGGTAGCAAGAGTGCCAGACAGCAACAGCTAGAGTCAGCATGGTATTGTCTTGTATAAAGAGAGGTATGGATCAGGGAGGAAAAAGTTATTCTCCCTCTTTACATGCATTGGTAAGGCCTCATTTGGAATATCAGTGCAATTTGGATCCTGTGTAAAAAAGGACATCTTTGAAATGGATAAAGGGTTCAGAGAAGGGCAACTAAATTAATAAGGGGATTGGGGGAGCTTGAATATGAAGAGAAAAAGGATAAGTTACTATATGTACGCTAGAAAAAGGCGCTTGTGTGGGGATATGATTACTGTGTATACATACATTAGTGGACCATACAATAAACATCTGGGGCATTGTTCACCAATAGAGCATGTCAGAGGACACGGGACCTCCTTAAAGGAAACTATTGTGTGTATAAAATTTATTTTAAAAAAAAACAGTTAAACTGAAAAGTACATGGGACATGATTATAGGATTGGCAATCCTAACTCCAAATATTGTTTCTGGAGGAAAACTGATTCTTCCTCCTGGCTTCAGCACTATCTTTATACGAATAGTCCAGGACTAACCGGCAAATGAAAACTGTACGTGCTGTAGCTCTCACAAAATGTATTGTGATGTTGGAATAATCAATTCGTACCTCCCATGACCAGCTGGAAAGTTGGCAAGTGTTACTGGTATTGATACATAAAGTTGATCCAGGAAAAAATTTCCGATTGTCACTGGAGTCAGGAAGGAATTTTTTCCCCTTCATAAATTTGGTGTTTTTTTTGCCTTTCTCTGGATCAACAGTTAGGCAGGAAATGAGGATTTGCTAGATGGGTTGGACTGGAGGACGTATGTCTTTATTTAACCCAAATATTATAAAACTATAAATTTTGAGTGCAGAAAGATTTTTTCCACCCTTTTTTAGCTGTTTTTTTTTGCCTTCCTCTGGATCAACTGTTAGGTAGGGTTAAAGGAGGACTTACTATGTTACCCCAACTAGCCTTGAAATGATGGGAAGATGTTGGTTTTAAGTGACTTGGTGACAGCTAGTCTCCCAGATTTTCCCTCTTTTTTACATTATAGAGGGTGTGTCCCCTATTCTCAAGTCCCCTGCCTTCTGATTATAATAATCCAGTATTTTCCCAGTCTCTTTTTTCGCCACAATCATCATTACTGGTTAAATATGTTATTGTTTTATTCTCTACTCATTTTTGTATTACTTTTTTTGTATAGGAGTCTAAGCGGGTGTTTTACTCAGATCACTTGCCTTTGTCTCAAATATGCCATTGGGATGCCTCAAATTCGGGGATGATGATGGCTCAAGCCTCGAATAATGAGTTAACTTCGTGGGTTTTTGAAATGTCTCAGTCACTAAGGTCCCTCTTCTGTGAGGTCTAAAAAACTGTTCTACTCTGAGGTTATACAAATGTTTTTCTCTTTCACGTTTAGTCTATCCAGGAAAACGTCAGTTCCCTCTCTGAAAATTTCCAACACCATAAAAACAATCATCAACTAGCTACCCCACATCAGAACTTTGTTTCCAACCCCTATTCTGAGATTGCTTTCTGTACATTATATTTCTCCCAAAACCCCAGATAGAAGCATGCATATGTAGGGGCACATAAAGCCCCCATAGTAGTGCCTCTCAAGTGGTGATAATATTTACGTCAAAGAGGAAAGCATTTTTTCAAAACAAAGTGCAAAAGGTCGATTACAAAATCTTTATGTTTCTGATGTTTCTTCCCCTAGATTCCAAATAGAGTGCTAGGGGTGTCATCAGAACCCTGCAACACAGAGCCGAGAACATCCCCACTAGCACAGGGCAAGGCTAAAGAAATGAAACATCTCAGAGGAGCCTTAAAACTTGTGGATATCAAACTGGGCCTTTGTCAAAAGAAGTAGAAGGAAAGAAAAGAACACAAATACCAACAGTGAAGGGGAAAAGAAGACAGGAGGAAGAACATGTCATCCCATATGTAGCAGGGGTCTCCGAGAAATTAAGAAGAATTTTCAAAAAACATCGTATCCCTGTCTGCTTTAAACCGAACAAACACTGAGGCAGCAATTGGTAAATCCGAAAGACCCAATACCAAAACACAAGAAAAGCGACATCAATATGCAGTGCAGTGCAGTGAAGAATGCTCTGATTTGTATGTGGGGGAGACCAAACAGCAACTGCATCAACGATGGCCCAGCACAGAAGAGCCAATTCCTCGGGTCAGGACTCAGGCCGGTGGCAATTATGTACCCTGGAAAATCCCAATTAGCATATCACAGCCAAGTGTTAAGGGCGTGATTGGATAGTGGCTAAGAGGTGTTATAGGAACGCCCAGAGTAAGGTGTCAAAACAGCATTGTACATGGCAGACAGTTGGTGTCGAACCCCCCCACCTCTATTTAGGCTTGGTTTCTTTATTTTCACATAAATGGCCTCCATAACACCTCTCTTGAACCAGTCACGTTCCTTCGCCAGTATGTTAACATTACAATCTTCAAAGGTATGTCCTTTATCCTTAAGATGCAGGTACACGGCTGAGTCCTGACCCGAGGAATTGGCTCTTCTGTGCTGGGCCATACGTTGATGCAGTTGCTGTTTGGTCTCCCCCACATACAAATCAGAGCATTCTTCACTGCACTGCACTGCATATATGATGTCGCTTTTCTTGTGTTTTGGTATTGGGTCTTTCGGATGTACCAATTGCTGCCTCAGTGTGTTGTTCGGTTTAAAGCAGACAGGGATACGATGTTTTTTGAAAATTCTTCTTAATTTCTCGGAGACCCCTGCTACATATGGGATGACCATGTTCTTCCTCCTGTCTTGCTTTTCCCCTTCACTGTTGGTATTTGTGTTCTTTTCTTTCCTTCTACTTCTTTTGACAAAGGCCCAGTCTGGATATCCACAAGTTTTAAGGGCTTCTCTGAGATGTTTCATTTCTTTAGCCTTGCCTCTGTGCAAGTGGGGATGTTCTTGGCTCTGTGTTGCAGGGTTCTGATGACACCCACTGGCACTCTATTTGGAATCTAGGGGGAAGAAACATCAGAAACATAAAGATTTTGTAATCGACCTTTTGCACTTTGTTTTGAAAAAAATGCTTTTCTCTTTGACAGTAAATATTATCACCACTTGAGAGGCACTACTATGGGGGCTTTATGTGCCCCTACATATGCATGCTTCTATCTGGGGTTTTGGGAGAAATATGATGTACAGAAAGCAATCTCAGAATAGGGGTTGGAAAACAAAGTTCTGATGTAGTGGGTAAGCTATGTCGATGATGTGTTTATGGTGTGGAAATTTTCAGAGAGGGAACTGACGTTTTCCTGGATAGACTAAACGTGAAAGAGAAAAACATTTGTATAACCTCAGAGTAAGAACAGTTTTTTAGACCTCACAGAAGAGGGACCTTAGTGACTGAGACATTTCAAAAACCCACAGAAGTTAACTCATTATTCGAGGCTTCGAGCCATCATCATCCCCGAA
Organism: Hymenochirus boettgeri; assembly: GCA_019447015.1. Taxonomy (NCBI): domain Eukaryota; kingdom Metazoa; phylum Chordata; class Amphibia; order Anura; family Pipidae; genus Hymenochirus; species Hymenochirus boettgeri. Next base: position 219,095,498 of record CM033470.1, on the reverse strand, counting down.
ATTTGAGGCATCCCAATGGCATATTTGAGACAAAGGCAAGTGATCTGAGTAAAAACCCGCTTAGACCTCCTATACAAAAAAAGTAATACAAAAATGAGTAGAGAGGATAAAACAATAACATTTATTATAACCAGTAATAATGAATTGTGGCGAAAAAGAAAGAGACTGGGAAAATACTGGATTTTTATAATCAGAAGGCAGGGACTTGAGAGATAGGGGACACACCCTCTATAATTGTAAAAAGAGGGGAAAATCTGGGAGACTAGCTGTCACCAAGTCACTTAAAACCAACATCTATCCCATCATTTCAAGGCTAGTTGGGGGTAACATAGTAAGTCCTCCTTTTTAACCCTACCTAACAGTTGATCCAGAGGAAGGCAAAAAAAAACAGCTAAAAAAGGGTGGAAAAAATCCTTTCTGACTCCAAATTTATAGTTTTATAATATTTGAGGTTAAATAAAGACATACGTCCATACAGTCCAACCCATCTAGCAATATCCTCATTTCCTGCCTAACTGTTGATCCAGAGAAAGGCAAAAAAAACACCAAATTTATGAAGGGGAAAAAATTCCTTCCTGACTCCAAGTGACAATCGGAAATTTTCCTGGATCAACTTTATGTATCAATACCAGTAACTTGCCACACTTTCCGTGTTTGCAGAAACTCATCCACCTTTTTTTTTTAAACTGACCAATGAACCTGTTATAACAATGACCACTGGAAGCTTTACCGTTCTCACAGTATAAAACCCTTTATGAACTTGAAGCCTAAAACTTTTTTCTTCAAGTCTTAAATGATCTATACTCTAAAAATTAACTGTTTAAAAATGGAAAGTACCTGGGGCAGGGAGGTACGATTGATTATTCCAACATCACAATATCATTTTGTTGAGGAGCTACAGCACGTACAGTTTTCATTTGCCAGGTTAGTCCTGGACTATTCTGGTATTAAAGATAGTGCTGAAGCCAGGAGGAAGAATCAGTTTTCCTCACAGAAACAATATTTGGAGTTAGGAATTGCCAATCCTATAATCATGTCCCATGTACTTTTCAGTTTAACTGTTTTTTTTAAAATAAATTTTATACACACAATAGTTTTCCTTTAAGGGATGTCCACGTGTCCTCTGACATGCTCTATTGGTGAACAATGCCCCAGATAGTTTATTGTATGGTCCACTAATGTATGTATACACAGTAATCATATCCCCACACAAGCGCCTTTTTCTAGCGTACATAATAGTAACTTATCCAGTTTCTCTTCATATTCAAGCTCCCCCAATCCCCTTATTAATTTAGTTGCCCTTCTCTGAACCCTTTATATTTCAAAGATGTCCTTTTTGTACACAGGACTCCAAAATTGCACTGTATATTCCAAATGAGGCCTTACCAATGCTATGTAAAGAGGGAGAATAACTTTTTCCTCCCTTGAATCCATACCTCTCTTTATACAAGACAATACCATGCTGACTCTAGCTGTTGCTGTCTGGCACTGCTTGCTACCTTTAAGTTTGTTATCCACCAAAACTCCAAGATCCCTTACCAACGGGTTCACTTAACACAAAGCCATTTATAGTATAACCAGCACAAGGTTTTTTTTAGCCCAAAATGCATCACCTTACATTCATTGAATGCAACGGATTGAGATCCTGCACACCTAAAACAAAAAAATGCAAAAAAAGAAAATTGCTGGGTGCTCCAACACTGTAGCCAACAGTAAATATATCCAAAATGATAAATATAGCTGGGCACACCAGTCTTAAGTGAATATACTTTTATTCAGTGATGTTTTGGAACCGGTGTGGTCCCTTCATCAGACAAATAAGAGTTTGTCTTATGAAGGGACCACACCGGTTCGGAAATGTCACTGAATAAAAGTATATTCACTTAAGACTGGTGTGCCCAGCTATATTTATCATTTTGGATTAATCAACATTGAATCTCATCTGCCACTTAGCAGCCCAATGTGACAATCTATCTAGATCCCCCTGCAATGATTGCATATCCTTTTCACAGGCAATAATGTGTAATTTGACTGGCCCCTCTATATGCACTTTTTTTGGTGCATGCCTTCCAAATCCAATATTTGTGTTAGAGCTAGGAATACAAACACCTTACCAAAAAATGCACAGAAACCCATTGCTTAAAATGCAGTGTGTTTCTATTACATTTAAGTGGGGCCTCAGCCTAAGGGAAATGAACAGCTGAAGATGTGCTTAGCGGTTTCTCCAGTGTCCCTCCTTTTATTCTTGTGTAGTTATGCCAAAATATTTCTTCATTACTGACATTTGCTTTGGTCAATTATTACCAAATATGTGTATTTTTCAATTATTTATTACTTGTACGTATTACATATTAGCCATTGTTTCCTCTCTCCCTTTGCTTTGAGTTCCAGATTAACTTGTATAGTATAGTATAGTATTTGAGGTTGAATAAAGACATACATCCATCCAGTCCAACCCATCTAACAATATCCTCATTTCCTGCCTAACTGTTGTTCCAGAGGAAGGCAAAAAAAACCCACCAAATTTATGAAGGGGGAAAAAATTCCTTCCTGACTCCAAGTGGCAATCGGAAATTTCCCTGGATCAACTCTACTTTATGTATCAATACCAGTAACTTGCAACATTCCTTGTTTGCAGAAACTCATCCAGCTTTTTTTTGAAACTGACCAATGAACCTGCCATTACAACGTCCACTGGAAGACAGTTCCATAGCTTTACCGTTCTCACAGTGAAAAACCCTTTCCGAGCTTGAAGCCTAAACCTTTTTTCTTCAAGTCTTAAGGGATGTCCTCGTGTCCTTTGACATGTTCTATTGGTGAACAATGCCCCAGATAGTTTATTGTATGGCCCGTTAATGTATTTATACACAGTAATCATATCCCCACGCAAGCGCCTTTTCTCCAGCGTACATAATTGTAACTTTTCCAGTCTCTCTTCATATTCAAGCTCCCCCAATCCCCTTATTAATTTAGTTGCCCTTCTCTGAACCCTTTCCATTTCAAAGATGTCCTTTTTGTACACAGGATTCCAAAATTGCACTGCATATTCCAAATGAGGCCTTACCAATGCTTTGTAAAGAGGGAGAATTACATTTTCCTCCCTTGAATCCATACCTCGCTTTATACAAGACAATACCATGCTGGCTCTGGCTGTTGCCGCCTGGCACTGCTTGCTACCTTTAAGTTTGTTATCCACCAAAACTCCAAGATCCCTTTCCAACAGGGATTCACTTAACACAGAGCCATTTATAGTATAAGTAGCACAAGTATTTTTAAGTCCAAAATGCATCACCTTACATTTATCAACATTGAATTTCATCTGCCACTTAGCAGCCCAATGTGATAATCTATCTAGATCCCCTTGCAACGATTGCACATCCTTTGAAGTTTTTAATGGTCGACAAAGTTTTGTGTTGTCAGCAAACACAGTAACCTTGCTGACCATACCTGCTTCCAAATCATTAATAAACAGATTAAATAGAAGCGGCTCCAACACTGAACCCCCACTTAGCACTTTAGTCCATAATAATGAAGCCCCATTAACAACTTATCTCTGCATCCTATTCATTAACCATTTTTATGTCCATGTACAAATGTGCCTCCTCAGACCAACAGACTTTAGTTTATACATTAGTCTCCTATGGGAAACTGTATCAAAAGCCTTTGCAAAATCCAAGTATATTACATCTTCTGTTATGCCAGAGTCTAAATTTCTACTAGAGGCACACATCTGGACATGCAAAAATAAGAAACAATGGCCTAGATAAAATTTAGCTTAGCTCCCTAAGGAGCCGAGGATGTATTTTATCTGGTCCAGGAGATTTATTAATATTAAACTTATTTAGTTGTTTCTGTACCATATCCTCGGTTAATCAAAGTGCACTTGCATCTTTTATACCATTATTACTACTATACTATATGATATCTGTACTTGGATCTTCTATAGTGTATACAGAGGGAAAAAAATATTTAAGACATTTGCTTTATCACCATCCTCCGTAGCTAACTTATGCCCATTAATTAATGGTGCCACATTTCAGTCCTCATCTTCTTACTATTCATATACTTAAAATATTAGGCTTAGTGATGCTTTGTTCAGCTTTCCTAACTTCAATATTAATTTTAGCTAGTTTGATTGCTTTCTAACACTCATTGTTACAGTTTTTAAAATCCCTAAAGGCCCTTTCCGTTTTCTCTGACTTAAAGGTTTTAAATGCCTTTTTCTTCCTTTTCATTACCCTCTTTACATCAGAATTCAGCCACATGGGTGCGGAGGATTTATTTTTTTTACATTTGTTTCCCAATGATATAAATTTAGTCATGAAATGGCTTAAAATCCCCTTAAACACAGTCCACCCCTGTTCAGTACCTTTACCTGATAATACATTATTCCAGTTGACAATCTGAAGAGCTACTTTAAACCTGGGAAAATTTGCTTTCCAGTGCACTATTCCTTTCCATAACATACACCAAACGACAATATTTCATGGTCACTATTCCCTAAGTCTCCAGTTACCTTTATATTTATAATACTGTTAGATATTACCAGATCCAACAGAGCTCCGTTTCTAGTAAGAACTTCAACCACCCTGTGAGAGAGAATCATCCTGCAGCAAATTCAGGAATATTGCCAACTGCATATAAAGCTGACTCACTTTCTCCCTGCTAGCATTTTGCGGCTTATAGCAGATACCAACAATAATATTACCCCCTTTCCTGTTGCCTAATTCCACCCATATTGCCTCCACTTTAACATCCATGTTGCCAGTTATCTCTTCTTTTAAATTTGTCTTCAATTCTTTTTTAACATAAACACATACTCCTCCCCCTTTCCTTTTTTCTCTGTCCTGCCTAAACAAGGAGTTTCCTTCTAAATGTACAGACCAGTCATGAGAGATGTTCAACCACATTTCTGCTATACCTATTACATCATACTTTTCATTTAACGTCATTATCTCCAATTCAACCATTTTGTCAGCCAGGCTTCTCCCATTTGCAAACATACATTTTAGATTATGATCCTGTAATTTATTTATATACTTTAATACACATGCCTCCCTATCCCCTAGGCTAGCTACACCCTGCTTTCCTTCTGGGCTATCTATTCCAGAGAGACTGATAGTACCTTCCCCCCAAACCTAGTTTAACCCTTTTAGTGCCATCAGAATTCACCACTTTGCATGCGTTAAATGCCAGAAGAATTTTCAGGATTTTAGACACATTTTGTTCAGTCAAAGTTTACAGTAGATAAGGAATATTATACATTGTTTGTTTCAGCACAAAGTGTACTTTAACATGGTAACAAAATTTTGTAACTTTTCTGGAAATTTTATTGGAATTATGGGTAAAATATGTCAAAAAATGTATATATATGATGATATAGGTAGATACCCCATTTTTCCTGTACAGACCCCCCCAAACTAAAACTGCATCTTTAAGAATATTACACTAAGTTGAAATGTATTACCACTTCTGACGGTTAACATAGAATATCTTCTAAATTAACTAAAATATCCCCACAAGTGAGATATTTTTAGAAACTACACACCAGCAGGATTTTATGGGTGAGGTAAGTGAAGGGTTTATACTATATATCATCTGTTATATATCTAGCTAAGTAATATAGCAGCCATTTTGTATTAGCCTAACAGTAGAGCATCCATTTTGTATTAGCTATTCATATTGTGTGCCGTTCATATTTTGCGTTGCATAAGACCCTTTTCTTATATTTTAGAATAAGTTTCCAGGTGTCATTTTCACACTGTGTGACTTTCCAACCCCCATGAAATAGTATAGACTCCTTCTTTCCTCCTTAAATTCTCAAGGCTTCTTATCTTGAAAATAATTGGTCATGTTCTCATCATGTATATCTGTTGTATTCAATTAGATCAACTGGACTTGAAATGTAGTTCTTGAAGACGTTTCGCTAGTCATCCGACTGGCTTTCTCAATTCAGAATGACTTGTACAAGAATCTGTGGCAATTATGTACCCTGGAAAATCCCAATTAGCATATCACAGCCAGGTGTTAAGGGTGTGATTAGATAGTGGCTAAGAGGTGTTATAGGAACGCCCAGAGTAAGGTGTTAAAACAGCATTGTACATGGCAGACAGTTGGTGTCGAACCCCCCACCTCTATTAGGCTTGTTTCTTTATTTTCACATAAATGGCCTCCTTAACACCTCTCTTGAACCAGTCACGTTCCTTCGCCATTATGTTAACATTACAATCTTCAAAGGTATGTCCTTTATCCTTAAGATGCAGATACACGGCTGAGTCCTGACCCGAGGAATTGGCTCTTCTGTGCTGGGCCATACGTTGATGCAGTTGCTGTTTGGTCTCCCCCACATACAAATCAGAGCATTCTTCACTGCACTGCACTGCATTATGATGTCGCTTTTCTTGTGTTTTGGTATTGGGTCTTTTGGATGTACCAATTGCTGCCTCTCAGTGTGTTGTTCGGTTTAAAGCAGACAGGGATACGATGTTTTTGAAAATTCTTCTTAATTTCTCGGAGACCCCTGCTACATATGGGATGACCATGTTCTTCCTCCTGTCTTGCTTTTCCCCTTCACTGTTGGTATTTGTTCTTTTCTTTCTTCTTCTACTTCTTTTGACAAAGGCCCAGTCTGGATATCCACAAGTTTTAAGGGCTCCTCTGAGATGTTTCATTTCTTTAGCCTTCGCCTCGTGCTAGTGGGGATGTTCTCTGCTCTGTGTTGCAGGGTTCTGATGACCCCCAGCTTGTGATCTAAAGGGTGGTGGGGGTCAAACATCAAATACTGATCTGTGTTGTTGGTTTTCTGTAAACCTCTACTTCCAGTTTACCATTTCCTTAACTTCTACAAGCAGTCCAAGAAAGCCAGTTTGTTGTTTGTACCTCTTCCCTTGTGAATTTAATGTTTTGGTCCACCGCATTAATGTGTTCTGTGAAAGCTTGTACTTCCTTCTGGTGGATTTTACCCAGGTGTCATCAACATATCTGAACCAGTGGCTGGGTGCTATGCCCTTAAAGGTATTAGCGCCTGTGTTTCTACCTCCTCCATGTAAAGGTTGGCCACAATAGGTGAAACTGGAGATCCCATAGCACATCCATGTTTTTGCTTATAGAACTTATCCCTGTATTTGAAATAGGTGGTATTCAGGCACAAGTCCACAAGGAACACACCTGTTCTGGGTTGAGATCAGTTCTGCTGGTAAGAGTGCTGTCTTGGCCAGCCGTTTTCTCACCATGTCAACAGCCTTCTTGGTGGGTATACAAGTGAAGAGAGATGTCACATCATAGGACACCATAGTTTCTTCTACACACGAGTACTATATCTTCAATCTTGTGGTGAACTCCTGAGAGTTCTGGATGTGATGCTTAGAACTTCCCACCAAAGGTCCTAAGATGTTAGCTAGATATTTTGCCACCTTGTATGTTACCGAGTTGATGCTGCTGACTATAGGTCTTAGTGGGGCCCCCTTATGTATCTTTGGGAGTCCATATATGCATGGATGTGCCTCACCAGGGTAGAGGCGATGATACATTGCTCGGTCAATGGCTTTATCCTTTGAAGCTGTTGTAGTAAGTCTATGACTCTTTTCTTGTAACGGCTGGTGGGATCCCTTGTTAAAGCCTCATATGTGGTTGTTATTGGCCAGGAGCATGGTCACCTTATCATGGTAGTCTGAGGTGTTGAGTACCACTGTGCATCTTCCCTTGTCTGCCGGTAGAATGGTGATACTGGAATCTTTTCTTGAGGGATGTTAAGGCTCTTCTTCCTGTGTAGTCAGGTTAGATGAAGGAGTTTTAGCACTGGCTAAGGCTGCAGATACCTTAAGGCGAAGTTTGTTCTGCCTCACTCTGTGATACCTTATTACTGTGGATAGAGGCTTCTGTGGCTGCTATAATATCCACCACAGGGATGGCTTTAGGGGTGATGGCAAAATTCAAGCCTTACCAAGGACTTCCATTTCTGGCTGGGTCAGGGTCCTGTTAGACAAGTTTCTCACCCTTCTCCTTGTTTGATGAAGTGACACTTCCCTCCTTTTGTATCCAAGGTAGTTGTTCTCCTTTGGGGCTGTTCTGGGATGACAGAATAGAGAACTTGTTCTGTTGCCTTTGTTTGCCCTTACAGTGCTAGAAAGCTGTGCTGTTTGGTGAACTCCATCACTCTTTCCCAGATGACACAGGTAGCTGTGAGGCCAGGTTCTGTCTAGTTGACTAATGTTGTGCATTAAGCATCGACTGTAAAATGTGTCTGTCGTACCCGTTCACTTAGGAGCTGTGTTTGAGCCTTTTGCAGTATTGTTTGGCTCTGATGCCTTTGACCGTGGAATCCAGACGTATACTGCATGGTACTAGCCTTGTTGTCTGCATCGGAGGTTAAATCGCAGGTGGTTTCTGTAGTCTGCCAATTTCCTTGCTGTCTTTCATATTGCCGTACAAGTTTGAGGGTTTTCTCCCCAAAATGATTAGAATATGCTTGTGAAGGTTCTCATTCATCCAGGTCATGGTATATCTGTTGTATTCAATTAGATCAACTGACTTGAAATGTAGTTCTTGAAGACGTTTTCGCTAGTCATCCGACGGCTTTCTCAATTCAGAATGACTTGTACAAGAATCTGTGGCAATTATGTACCCTGGAAAATCCCAATTAGCATATCACAGCCAGGTGTTAAGGGTGTGATTAGATAGTGGCTAAGAGGTGTTATAGGAACGCCCAGAGTAAGGTGTTAAAACAGCATAATAAAGAAACCAAGCCTAAATAGAGGTGGGGGGGTTCGACACCAACTGTCTGCCATGTACAATGCTGTTTTAACACCTTACTCTGGGCGTTCCTATAACACCTCTAGCCACTATCTAATCACACCCTTAACACCTGGCTGTATATGCTAATTGGGATTTTCCAGGGTACATAATTGCCACAGATTCTTGTACAAGTCATTCTGAATTGAGAAAGCCAGTCGGATGACTAGCGAAACGTCTTCAAGAACTACATTTCAAGTCCAGTTGATCTAATTGAATACAACAGATATACCATGACCTGGATGAATGAGAACCTTCACAAGCATTTCTCATCATGTAGCATAATTGGTTATGCTCTCATCAGGTAAAACTCCACTGATTTCTTGAGAAACAAAACCTAACTTTTCTGTCTTTTTTACTTTGTTTTCTGTATCATGTGACTGTGCTAATTTTATCCACATAATCCAGAGTGCTACGCAATAAAAGAGAGAGAGAGAATGATTTTGGACTTGCATGTCATTTTCTTAGCCAGAATCACTCTACCGGAATTCCGACCAGATCATCTGAGGCTCGCTGGTTTACTTGGTAATTGTGGATACTTAGATACATCTGATACATCTGACTGATTCCCTAACAGTTTTTGGAGGTTCCACTGAGATCGGAGGGTCATTCCCAGAGGTTCGGTAAGATATTCCAAACTTGTTTGTTTGTCTTCCGAGCTTTTGGGCTCTGGCCAACCTCCAATCTGAACAAGGTATATTGATTCAGGGAATCAATTATAGAGGGAAGTAAGTTCAGATCAGAGGGTTAGAGATCCTGAGTGTCAGAGGGTCGGCGTACCCATACTATGACAGGGTCGGCGAACCCTGGGTATCACAGGATTAGGGGTCCAAGGGTCAGCAAACCCATAGGACCAGCGGGTCAGCGAGCCCGTAGTAACTGAGGGTCAAGGATCCATATCATTGGGGTAGAGTCCCAATGATAAAAGGTTATGTGTTTTGTCTGACCAGTATCCTAGGGTTGAGGATCCGTGGTATTGATTGTCAGACATTTCACTTGGTTAGTCTTTCCGGGGGTGACTAGCCCCTAATCCCAGAGCCTCAGAGGATCCGATAACACTTGCTTTTTCTTATTCTGTTGCATAGAAGTGTAAGTTAATTTGTTTGTATGACTCAAGTATCTGGTTGGTAAGTGTACGGATCAGAGTCATTGGAAGTACTGTTGACAAAGTGTAAGACGCACCATTCCTACGGCTAGGCCTTGTTGGTTGATGACCCATAGAGAGTGATAGCATGGTGACACTAAGTGTATTATATTTGGATGGTTATTAAGCATTACGATATTACTGTAGAGATATATGTCTGACACCGTGAATGATTTTGTGATATTAGGATTGTTGTTAGAAATTAAAGGCAGCCATTCAGTAACAGATATTACATAGTAACATAGTAACATAGTAATTAAGGTTGAATAAAGACATACGTCCATCAAGTCCAACCTATTCACCCTCTTTTTTTTTTCTTTTTTACCCTACCTAACAATTGATCCAGAGGAAGGCAAAAAAACAGCTAAAAAGGGGGAAAAAATTCCTTCCTGACTCCAAACGGCAATCGGAAAGAATCCCTGGATCAACCAGATCTATATGTATTAAAGGAAAACTAAACCCAATTTTCTATACTCCAGAACCCCCCTAAGAACATCAATAAGCTATAAAATACCATTTCAGTAAATCGTATTATAGTAAATGTAAGCCTGTTAAGAACTGGATGAAGTATCTGTGTGTTTGTGCAGTGCCAGGCCACACCTCCTTACCTCAGTCACATGCTTTCTTGCTTTATCTGTCCTGTAAAAGTATTGGCTAGAGATTATTAATGGGTGTGACCAACTGTAACAATTTCTGCCATAGGACTGAGCATGGGCAGAACATAATGGTCGTTGACCAGACTGTGTGACATTAGAATGCTGTGATGTTAAGCAAAAAACATATATTATTTAGGTAAATTTCCCAGCACTCATATCAAAATGAGAGGTAAGACACTGATTACTGGCTTTATATCAAGGTGTTCTGCCTTCTGGTTCAGTGTTGTTTTGAGGCTTTAGTTGTCCTTTAATACCAGTAATTCTCAATATTTTTTTAATTTTAGAAACTTGTCCAGGCCTTTTTTTTAAAGCTATTCAATGAACTTGCCATTACCATTTCTGCTGGAAGACAGTTCCACAGTTTCACCGTTCTCACTGTAAAGAAACCTTTCCTAACGTGAAGATAAAACTTATTTTCTTCCAACCTTAAAGGATGTCCACGAATCCTCTGATATGACCTATTAGTAAACAATGCACCAAAGAGTTCATTGTATGGCCCATTAATATATTTGTATATGGTTATCATGTCCCCACGCAAACGTCGCTTCTCCAATGTAAACAGCCCTAACTTGTCTAATCTGCCTGCATATTCAAGCCCCTCCTTTCCCCTCATTAATTTAGTTGCACTTCTCTGAACTGCTTCAATTTCCAAGATGTCCCTTTTGTATATGAGATTCCAAAACTGCACCGCATATTCCAAATGAGGCCTTACCAGTGCCTTGTAAAGAGGAAGAATAATATTTTTCTTTATACAAGGCAATATCTTGCTACAAGGCCATTCCCCTCTTTATACAAGGCAATATTTTGCTAGCTCTAGCCGTTGCTACCTGGCATTGTTTGCTATAGCTAAGTCTGTTATCTACCAGAACCCCCAAATCTTTTTCTATTACAGATGCACTTAACACAGAGTTATTTATGGTGTAGGTGGCACAGGGATTATTAAATCCTAAATGCATCACCTTACATTTATCAACATTGAATCTCATCTGCCATTCTGCTGCCCATTTTGATAATCTATCTAGGCCTGCTTGCAGCACTTGCACATCATTTGAAGTTTCCAAAGCTCTGCATAGTTTAGTGTCATCAGCAAACACTGAGACCTTGCTCTCAATGCCCCCTTCTAAGTCATTTATAAACAGATTAAACAGAAGCGGCCCCAGTACAGAACCCTTAGGCACTCCGCTTAGAACTTTAGCCCACATAGATGTAGCTCCATTAACCACCACTCTCTGTTTGCGATCCAATAACCAGTTCTCTATCCATGAACAAAATGTTTTCTTCAAGGCCAACGGTCCTCAGTTTATACATTAGTCGCCTATGTGGCACAGTATCAAAAGCTTTTGCAAAATCCAAATATACCACATCCACTGCTGTGCCTGAATCTAACTTCTTACTCGCTTCTTCATAAAAAACAATTAAATTTGTCTGGCATGGTCTATTTCTCATAAATCCATGCTGACTACTACTAATAAGATGAGCTCTGGAGACAAAGTCAAGGATATGATCCCGTAACAAAGTTTCCAGCACCTTCCCTACCACTGATGTTAGGCTTACAGGTCTATAGTTACCAGGCTGTGAGCGACTACCTTTTTTGAATATTGGTATTACATTGGCTTTTTTCCAATCCAGCGGCACACCCCCAGACCAAAGCGAATCTGAAAAGATGAGAAAAAGTGGTCTAGATAGAACTGAACTAAGCTCTGTAGCGAACAGAAAAGTCAGCCCAGTTCTCTAAAAACCCAAACCCCATCTCCATACACCACCCTCTTAGCCACGCATTTATACTTCTGAGCTCCCGTTGCCTCCCTAGCATAGCACGTGGCTGGGGTAGTATTTCTGAAAATCACTACCCTTAAGGTCCTTCCAAGACCACCGGGTCACTCCCAGTTAGATATATAGTACCTGGTGGATATATATTACACCGTTGGTCCCTCTCTAGAGTCAAGCCATTTAAAGTGTCCCCTAAATGGTATATCTATAAGATTAATATCAAACTAACAAGGGATATAGTACCCTGGCTTGCTATAGGTAGTCCACTAGGAAACCTGTATCAAGATAGGACAAGGGAAGAGTAAAGTACAGATACCACTACCAAAAGCAGATGAAAGTTGTAAGGATTATGTTGCGAGGGTATCAGGCACGTCATATTATTTGGTTAACTCATGGGTTGACAACATGGCTGGATGGACAGATAATTTCCACAGCAGCAGTCCTTTTCCCCGAGACGGGGCCAATGATGCATTTCATATGGAAATGGTCAAAGGTCTCTGTCTTGGAGACAAGAAAGAGTTTCCATATTATGGTCCAGATCCACAATGGGATATGGACTATATGGAAAAGGGAGGAGAACAATGGTTAGAATTTGCACTTTATTGGTATCGAAGGTCATAGAAAGGGAATAAAGATGTGGTTGAAGAAGAAATAGTGGATTATGATATGCTACGGAAACTAGAAGTATTAGTTGGTAAAAATATTACTCTAATGAGTTCAGCAAAATCCAGCCTTCCCCCGCCCCCTTATAGACCATCTATCCACAATTGATCCGTGCTGAAAAAGATATAGAGGATTTAGTGATTGCCTCTTCATTTGTTGCACCTACTGCTCCCCAAGCAGCCACAGGATCCCCCAAATCTGACGAGCAGGAAGAACCTTCCTCAGGTCTGCCCCCATCATCTCCCGGGTCACACTCAGAGGATGAGGGGGTGGACCACCCAAATCCCATAGGATACAATCTCTGACCTCTCCGAGAAGGAAACACACACCATGTACAACACTAACCTTTCATGACGATAGGAGACACACTGATAAAGAAAGCAATAGATATAGAAGATATAAATTGAATTGTTAAAAATTGTCCAAAACCTACTGTTGCCCCACAGGGAACTTTGAACTATTTAAAGAAAGCCTGTGAGGGTAGAAATTACACGCAGGAAGATATGCGCCTTATTATTGATGGAATTGTGTGTAACTATTCCGGATGGGATTGGACCAAGATTGGTACCATCAGTAATATTGCGCATGATACCACTGCAGATAACTACCTACTAAACACACAAGCAGGTAGAGATGCTATGTGGAGAGAACTCAGCGAATTTATGTTGAATGTTTTTAAGCAACGTTCATCAATGCCCACTGCTATTGGCTGTAAGCAAAAGAATTGAGTTTCCGAATTTTGGAAACGCTTTTGTGTTGCTTGAGTGTTGGACTCAAGAAGCGCGTCTACCAAAATTTAACAATGATACGCTTATTATTTCCACCTGGATAAATAATTTACTGCCACATATGATTGTGCCAGTGAAACAGATGATCTCTTCTTGGACATCTGATACACTAGAATATTGAAGAGGCCCGGAGGTCGGTATTCCAGCTTTCCCACAGATCACAAAAAATTGGGAGGATTCTCCAATTATTCTTCACTCCGTGGATGGCCAGAAAATTCCTTTTCTTGTTGATACGGGAGCAACTACTAGTGTTCTGTGCGAGGATCACTATAGTGGTCCTTGGAGAAAGTCCGAACCTTCTATGGGAATTAATGGGATACCCACGCGTACCTACCGGACTCGCCCGCTTCCTATTGAAAGCACCCCTGGTTCGGTTATATGTAATCATGAATTCAGTTTAATACATGGTTTCCCTGTTAATTTACTAGGGAGAGATTTACTCACTGCTTTAAAGTTTGTGATCAGGAGTCAAGAGAGAGGTGGTTTATAGGTGATGTCCGACAGTATTCCCATTGTAAAACCAGTGTTTTTAGCTGTAACTCTCCAAGTGGATGAGTTCGATCAGATTGACCCACACCTATGGTCAACTGATGAATATGATACAGGGAATATTGATTGTACTCCATATCGGGCTACACTGAAACCAAAGTCCTTCCCCGTTTATCACAAACAATATCCTCTCTCCAAAGAAAAATGTGATGGGTTACGGCCAATGATTAAAGCATTTCTTGACCGTGGTATTCTAGAGACGGCTGTCTCTCCGTATAATACTCCCATTAACCCAGTAATGAAAAGTAATAACACATATCGATTTGTTCAAGATCTTAGGGCTGTCAACAGTTTGGTGATTCCTATTGCCCCCATTGTGGCAGATATTAACACCCTTTACATATTCCTGAAATCTACACACCTTCAGCTATGTAACGCTGTAGTTCGTTCATTCATACCATCAATGGTGTGGACGCAGTTCATCGTAGAAGGTCACACTTTTCTGAAAAAATTAACAAAAAACAACTTCAAAAGGTAGAAATCATGCCAAAACCTCTTGGAATGTAAGAATAAGTTACTAAATATCAATCTCCCAAATGTCCTGAATCAAACAGTATGCCATATGTATGGTTACACATGCGGACGTGGAAGCAAAAAGCCATGAAGTGAGACAATGCACGATGGCTCAGAAACAGCAAAAATATTTAGCCAACTCTGAATTTGAACAGTCTGCAGTTTTTCCCACAAAACACCCCCCACAAACTATATATTCCTGAAATCTACACTCCTTCAGCTATGTAACACTGTAGTTTGTTCATTCATACCATCAATGGTGTGGGCGCAGTTCGTCGTAGAAGGTCGCACTTTTTTGAGATTTTCTGAAAAAATTAACAAAAATAAACTATACATTATGCCAAAACCACATGGGATGTAAGACAAAGTTACCAAATATCAATCTCTCCAATGTCCTGAATGAAACAGTATGCCATATGCATGGCTACACTAGTGCACGTGGAAGCGACTAGCCACGAAGTGAGACAATGCATGGTGGCTCAAAAACGTAAAAAATATTCTGCCAACTCTGAATTTGAACAGTCTGCAGTTTTTCCCACAAAACACCCCCCACAAACTATATATTCCTGAAATCTACACTCCTTCAGCTATGTAACACTCTAGTTTGTTCATTCATACCATCAATGGTGTGGGCGCAGTTCTTCGTAGAATTTCGCACTTTTTGCAGATTTTCAAAAAAATTAACGAAAATCCACTTTTGAAGGTAGAAACCATGCCAAAATCCCATGAAATGTAACAAAACATTACCAAATATCAATCTCCCAAATGTCCCGAATCAAAAGGTATACCATATGCATGGTTACACATGCGTATGTGGAATTGACTAGCCACAAAGTGAGCCATATCACAGTGGCCCAATTACAGCAACTTTTCAGATTTGTCAGATTATATTATTTGGTGGGGTATTAGAAATACCCCCCAAAACTATATATTTTTGGAATCTACATGCCTTCAGCTATGCAATGGTGTCACACAGAGACGTTGCCACCAACTAGCTCAAATGGGACGTATGCCCAAGTGCAATTACAAGAAAAAAATCAAAGTGCTCTGTAATTTGAACAGCCTACACTTTTTCAAAGGAAACAGTCCTGAAACTTGGAAATACCTCCCACAAACTATATATTTTTGAAATCTACACTCAGCTATGTTACGGTGCAAAGCTTTCATACATACATGAAGAATTCCAGATGCAGTAATTCTGAGATTTTGTGAAAAATAAAATTATATAATTCAAAGGTTGAAATCCTATCTAAAACCACTTGACAAGCAAAAAAATCCACTAAATGTCAATCTCCCACATGTGCTAAATCAAACAGTATGCCATATGCGTGGGTGCATACAGAGATGTGCCAACCAACTAGCTCAAATTGGACACATGCCCAAGTGCAATTGCAAGAAAAAATCAAAGTGCTCTGTAATTTGAACAGCCTACGCTTTTTCAAAGGAAACAGCCCTGAAACTTGGAAATATCACCCACAAACTATATATTTTTGGAATCTACACAACTTCACTTATGTAACGTTGTCATGCTTTCATAAATACACGAAGAATTTCAGACATAGTACTCCATAGAACTCGGTGCTTTTAGGAGATTTTGTAAAAAATAAAATAAGGTGATTCAAAGGTTGAAATCCTACCTAAACCCACTTGACAAGCAAAAAACCCACTAAATGTCAATCTCCCACATGTCTTGAATCAAACGGTATGCCATATGCGTGGGTGCACACAGAGGCGTGACTAGCTCAAGTGGGATGCATTGCAAAAGTGCAATTACAAGAAAAAAATCAAAGTGTGCGGTAATTTGAACAGCCTATTCAACTTGGAAATACCCCCCCACAAACTATATATTTTTGGAATCTACACACCTTCAGATATGTAACGGTGTCATGCTTTCATATATACATGAAGAATTCCTGACGCTGTTATTCATAGAACTCCGTGCTTTTAGGAGATTTTGTGAAAAAATAAAATAAGAGGACTCAAAGGTTGAAATCCTACCTTAACCCACTTGGCAAGTAAAAAAATCTCCCACATGTCCTGAATCAATCGGTATGCCATATGGGTGGGTGCAAACAGAGACTAGCTCAAATGGGACCCATGCGCAATTGCAATTACAAGAAAAAATAAAAAAACTCCACAACCCACCCCTATCCCCACTCACCCTTTTAGTGGTATTTTAGTGAAAACCAGTTAGTACGGAGAGTCACACGAGTTTTTGCCCACTACTGATCCTAAAAATTCAATACGGTCTTTTTTTGGTACCTCTGCAAAATTTTCTACTAAAATAGGCTTAGTTTCCCTTGAAATTGAACAAATAATGATCTGCGTTTACTTTACCGATATCACCGGGGACTTTGGGAAGCTTGAAGAAGACAAAGTTTTTTGCTAATTTATAGTTTTAGGGTAAAATTAAAAAAGGGTGTGTGTGTCACTTTAAGAATTTTTTTTTGTGCGCATTTCCCCTTTTTTTAGGATCATTCCCAAAGATGATCATCAAATCATCTTAGGGAATAATAACCAACTTTTCCAATTCAAAATCCCATCGGAAAAATCACTTCCCAGAAATAATTTTCCAGGAAGTGATTTTTCATTCATTGGCAAAGATCAATAATTTGGTGATCAGAAGTGATCACCAAATTTTGATCTCTGTCCCCATAGGAAAAAATCCTATTTGTGAATGGAACTTTGAGTTCCATTCATAAAAAGTATAGTAAAGCTGTCACACTGATAGCTTTACTATACCAGGTACTGCACTGTGATCTGAATGGAGATCACAGTGCAGTACCTCCACTAAACCACCAGGGGCAGACCGGGGAAGTCTAAGGGAAGACCCCGGTGAAGCAGAAAATCCTGTGATGTCACCGGGGTCTCCCTTATCACACAAACTTCCTTCTTCCTCCTGCTCCCAGGTGCTGCTGCCGGCTCTGCAGGTAAGCACTGCTATCTCCCAATCCCCTCCTCGGATTTGGCTGAAACCGAGGGGGGATCGAGGGGGCTAGGGGGGCACTTGAATGCCCCCCTGATCACTCCTAGAACCCGCGGATTCTTTTTTTAAAGGGCCAGCCACAGAACATATATATACGATCTGTGGCAGTGTGGTCCTTTTCTGCAAAGATCGTATATATAAGGTTAACCTAGTTTAAAATCTCCTCTAGCCATGTTCTTCCATAAAACAGCTGCACCACCATCAGTGAGGTGCAACCCATCCCTATTAAAGCCTGTAGCTGACAGCAAAATCTACCCAGTTCTCAATGAACCCAAACCCTTCTTCCTTACACCACCCTCTTAGCCACGCATTAATGCTCCTAAGCTCCTGCTGTCTCAAAAAAACAAAACACTTATTAACCATTACACAGCCTATATCTGTTGTATTCAATTAGATCAACTGGACTTGAAGTTTAGTTCTTGAAGACGTTTCGCTAGTCATCCGACTGGCTTTCTCAATTCAGAATGACTTGTACAAGAATCTGTGGCAATTATGTACCCTGGAAAATCCCAATTAGCATATCACAGCCAAGTGTTAAGGGCGTGATTAGATAATGGCTAAGAGGTGTTATAGGAACGCCCAGAGTAAGGTGTCAAAACAGCATTGTACATGGCAGACAGATGGTGTCGAACCCCCCCACCTCTATTTAGGCTTGGTTTCTTTATTTTCATATAAATGGCCTCCTTATGAATGAGAACCTTCACAAGCCCATTACACAGCCTGGTTGCAATTACAACAGGTGCAATACTAAAATATTGAAGCCCGGGGGAACCCCTTTAACTGGAAGAAAGATTTATCTTCTCACTGTACACACAGTCCTTATCACAGCACACTATCAGCACAAACAGTCTTTATTTTCAAACTTTCACACAAATCATACAACCATCAAATGATTAAATGTCCTTCTTTTTCTATGACCTTAATAACAAGGTCCTTTAGAACAAGGGATTGTAACAGCTTCCACTCAAGTTCCTTTCCACTCACAGGAAACTTCCTTTTGTTAGGTCCAAAACCTAACATAAGTAAAGGCATTTAAAGGGGATCAACGATGCAGTAAATGCATTGTGTGTAAATATATGAAGCAAACAAATACATTAAGGATGAAAAAGTAAAAGAATGCAAAGTATTGTCCCTTATCAACTGCCAGACCAGTCAAGACATTATATTGTAAATGTAGGGTAAAATATATATTGGACAGACCAAAAGAATTCTATCGACCCACATAAAAGAATATGTAAGGGCAAGTAACAACAAAAATACAGAAAAAAAGCAAAATGGAACAACATATATGGGTGACACATAAAACAAACAATGCATTATTTTCATTTGTAGTGGGTCTGCAGCGGTTATCCTTAGGTCATACGGGAAGTAAACATAGAAAATAGGCTCCTGAAGATAGAGAGCAAATGGATATTCACAATGGGAACTTTGTCTCCAAATGGACTCAATGAAATAAAAAATGAATCCTTTTTTCTAAAATTAAACGAAGCTGTGTCTGCCCTTAACATATATCTGAAGTAAATGTAGAAGTAAGTTAGACTGTTTATTGGTACTGTGCTCATAAGATAATGCTGCTTAACCTGTGCAGCTCCAAGTAATGCAAGACCCTAAGGAAGCCTGGAATAAGATTTTATACAGGCGAAACATACATAGGTCTTTTGGTGTGATCCAAAGTAGGAGTGCAAAATGGGAATGTGATCTAGAACCAGCCGCTTGCAGTATGGCTGGTTCCATCTCTCTACTGTCTACAACAGAGTAGATCTGAGAACATATGCTGGAGGTCACGTAAGCTTTATATTTACCTCTAGACATGCATATACTCCTTAACCACAAACTTGTAAGTCCTGAACGTGGGGCGAAATTTTGTTTCAGAAAGACACCATCCTGCAGGTTATGCTCCTTTATCCACACTTGTTTACAAGTGAAGGTGATGGCTTTAATCCTGGTGCTCAGTGAGCATCATCCTGTTGGGCAACACAGGACTACTCTTCAAAGACCAGTGCACTAGATTTACATTATTTTATTTAGTATTGTTATATTTATACTAATTAACAAGCTGTGGACAACATTAATACAACAAAAAAAGCAGTGTGGCGCCCTTTAATTATTCCCTATGGGTCGTGAAAAGATGTGCATTAGCCTTGCCATTGTTAGATTTTAAAAAATCTTACTAAACCAGCATAGCAGAACAACTGAGCTAACATTGCACTTTGGTACTGCTACACTATATTATACTGTTTATGTGTGTTTATTATAAACATGCCATTGGCTAGTCCCTGAAATAAAACATTGAAAAGGGAAATGTTGAACAAAGGGATATTATGCAGCGAGAGAGCATTAATTAAAGTAAAAACATATACTCTCCTATCTGGACATAAGCTAATCTGTCAAGCACACTGGTGCTAGGAATTGTCTTAGTGTTAAATGTGACTGTTAGTTTGCACCTGGATTTTACCATGTATATAAGAATAAATCTGATAAAAGCATTATCTAATTAGCCAAAATGTTACAACTCCTATTGAACAGTCAGAAAGTGCCTTTTTAATAATGTCATATTTTAAATAGATTATTTTAAAAAATCATAGCAATTATGGAAAACTTTAGCTCTTGATCTCAATGGAATTCATCTGTCTTTCTTTTACAAGAAAAATGTATCTGCCAGTAAAACTAATTAATTTTCTTTGTTGATTTATGTTGTAGTTATTTTGTGCCTGTCATGTTATTGATTGTTAACTGAAATGGCAAATAGCAGCTTGATACACAAATTGACAGCATAATATTCAAAATGTTTATCTTTTACTGTAAAAAAAAACAAACTGTGAAATTAGAAAAGAATGAATCATGTTTGATGATTATAAAACAATTTTACATTTTGTTTTATGCCCATCAACTAAATACCGGAGCAAGAATGTTCATACCATCAAAAGGCAAGCATAAACTGCTACTGGCATCAGAATCTGTTTTATAATGTATTGTATTTACTATTTACATTTTTACAACTTAAACCTATCTTAAAGGATAAGTACACTGTAAAATTAAGTTAGGGTCACTTGGAAGCTGCAGCTTTAAAATACTTTTTGCATATTTCTTGTTTTCCTATGTCCCTCCAGAGCCTACCTTTTTCCATTCAAAGTTGCTGACATCTTGTATGCCCTTAGGTACATGGTTAGCTCCACCCCTGAGTGACGTGACGTCGGTGCATGCACGGATGTGTGCGCACGTGACGTCAATCTGGCTCTGGAGGGGCTTAGGGAAACAAGAAAATATGCCAAAAGTATTTTTAAAGCTGCAGCTTCCAAGTGACCCTAACTTAATTTTACAGTGTATTTATCCTTTAAACTGTAAATGTAAAACTACTGTCTAAATTTTTTTTTTAAACTTTGACAATTGTACGCTGATTTTTTATTACTATTAACTCTAGAGGTGTGTTTTTACTTGCTCTCACTCTGATCTTCCTGTGCCTAATATTTGTCATCCTAACCCTTTACTAGGGTGTATCTTTATATTTAAATATATTAAGTTTTTTTCTAAAATGTTTAAATGTCACTTAAAGGACAATTATACTCACCTTTGCACCAATCCATTGGTGCATACTACCCAGGGTGAGGACCTAAAGTCCTCACCCTGGGTACCTGACTGCTGTTATACTTACTCAAAGGCTCCCTCGGTGCTCTGGTCTGTTCCACACCACTGGCACTATCAGTGGCAGTCCACAATGCAGCCAATGGGAAGACACACCTCCTTGCACCTCAGAATTTTGGAAGAGGACCAGAACCCTGAGGGAAACTTAATGTAAGTAAATACAGCTGTTATATGAAGTACCCTTAGTGTTTTAGGTCCTCACGCTGGGTGCTACTAAGGGAAAGAAGAAGGGAAGTGAATGGGAGGTGTGTACACTTGTCTTTTAAAATTATTATTCATTTAAATTATTAGTATAATAATAGTATAAGTGTTGGCAATGACAATATTGATAGGTCTGCGCCCAAAACTTTATAGTTTGTTTGCGCAATGAGGACCTTGAAATATTATCATAATTCCCCCCCCACCAGAAAAAAACATACCTTGCTTATTTATTTACCTTTTACATGTCATACTGCATCTTTGGCCCACAGAGCATGAAATATGTTATATACACTCAAATACTTTTTTCTGTAAATTTAAATTCTGCCATACTACATGGCAGAAAAGAAACAAACTGTTTGGATCTCAAATATACACATTGGTGCTGTGTAAATAAAGAAGTAAAATCATTACTTTGGACATGACAAAAGATTAATCAATTAAGTAACTACTCTTATGTACTCTTATGTTTTGCAACTAAATCCTTAAAGCTCATTATTCTGGCCTTGTTCATTAGAAAATAATTTGACCAGATTCCATTTTGCTTTTAAGCCACAATTACCAGTGTAGTCTAGGCCTAACTGAATGTAGGATTATAATATAATAAGTTTGGAAACTTAGCTCATCCGTTTGTTTCTTATGTCGCATTTAAATAAACACTATGCAAAACCATGTTTGTTTTGAGTTTTGAATGACTTTTATACAAGACTTTATGCTCAATACCAAACACTATGCAAACATGCAGACAGAGTTTCTCTCTTCTGTGTTTTCTCCTTGTAGTTACACTTCTTGATATTCACATACACCATTATTTATACTTGCAGAATATGCTTGATTGGCATCACATGCACAGTTACACTGTCTGCAGCTCTCTGCCTCCTGATGTGCAGCAAATTTGCACTTCACAGCAGCTCCGGTCCTATTTAAAACAGACCACCATGCTGAAATCAAGCTTCATATTATTAATAGATACATAATAAGTTTCAGTGCTAACACTATAAACCATACCGGGTTGGAAGAAGTTTTTCTTATACACTATTTTTTATAGGACAGTTAAAAAGCATGTTATTATTGTACAACTATATATGCTTGAAACATGTAATATGAGGAAAGCGGTCCCTGCCCTATAGAGCTTTTAATTTAATTAGGTGGGTAAAATACAGATACATAGGAAAGGGTGGAAGAGCTATAGTAATAACTGGTGAAGTCAACAGTACTTTGCTGTGCTGTGCTCAGAGAGATAGGATGAGAAGTTATATGTAAACTTGTTTATTGAGGTTTCATGATGTAGAGAGAGGGAAATAGAATTCCAGTGGACAGGAGCCACAAGAGAAAAAGGCAAGACGAAGCAGTACGAGTGGGGGGTCTGTATAAGAGATGGTTCTGTGATGAGTGGAACGTACGGGCAGGGACATAAGGGGACACAAGAGAGGAAATATAAGAAGGAGCAGCAGAACAAAGGGATTTAAATGTTAAGAGAAGGATTTTGTAGATAATGCATTGTTTAATGGGGAGCCAGGTAGATGTGCGGCAGAGAGGAGATTTAATATCCCGATTGTTAGAGAGCAAGACAATGCGTGAGTTAAGTATGGACTGAAGAGGAGAAAGATGGGAAGCAGGAAGACCAGAAAGCAGAAGGTTACAATGGTCCAGGCATGATACATGGATATACATGAACATGGATAAGCATAGCAGTAGTTAGAAGAGATAGGAATCTACAGATTTTAAAATATATAAGCAAAATTATTTACTTGATTTTCATAATGTTATGGAGAAAAAAGCAACAGGTTTTAGCAACATAGTTAATGTGATTAGAAAAGGAGAGAGAGGAATCAATAATAACCCCTAAGCAATGTGCCGACTGAATTGGGTAAATGGGGGTGTTGTCCACACCCATAGGGATAGGACCAGGTTTAGGTGGGAAAATGGTTTTAATCAGGTTTATTTTGAGGCATCAGTGCACCATCCATGAGTAGACAGCACGGAGACATTCTGAGATGCGTGATTGGGTGTCAGGACTAAGCGGGGGGGTGGAAAATATATTTGAGTATCTTCGGCATACAGATGGTAGTTAAAACCAAGTGAGCTGAGGATTCTCACAGGTAAATAGTATAGAAGGAGAATAACAGGGGTCCAAGAACAGAGCCCTGCGGAACCCCAACACTAATATGACAGAGTAGATTCTGTTAGAGATGTAGAATCGTAGCAAGGATGCCGCTTCATCCCAGATGCCCATGGTGTGAATAATTTGCATAAGGAGGGAATGATCTACTGTGTTGAAAGGAGAGGGGAGATTGAGAAGGATGAGAATAGAAAACTGCCCTTTGGCTTTGACAGCCTGAAGGTCATTCACAACTTTGCACAGAAATGTCTCTGTGGAGTGCGCAGGATGAAACCCTGACTACAAGGGGTCCAGCAAGTTATAAGAATGAAGATAATTAGCAATTCCAGTAGCTTAGAGGCTATTGGTAGAAGAGAGACTGGGTTGTAGTTAGCAAGACAATAGGGATCAAAGGAGGCTTTTTTGATTATGGGTTTCATGTGGGCATGTTCAAAGGAGGAAGGGAAAATTCCAGATGACAAGGAGGAATATGTTGGTTGAATATAACATATTAAATATCGTATTTCTTTTTACATACAATGGGTATTTAAATGCAACAAAACATAACGACCTAAATACAATTAAAACATATGATTGATTTGGGCGTACTATGCAACAACATATATTAGGGGAGGTGAACAAAAACAAATGTCAACAAATAATCAGAGGCCAGACCATCTATCTTATTGTATAGTAGCATGTCACAATATACCTAAACACTGCATTCTGCTGCACTTCCTGACTATGGCTGCTAAAATTTCCCTATTCTATAGTATTAGAGAACTAATGTAAACAGCAGAACTTTGCAAGGAAACTAAAACATGACAACAGTGGTTCTAAAATGTAATGTGCTGCATCATTTTATTCCTAAATGAAAATGAACAATGCATATTATCCTGTTAAAGAACAACTCCCCAAGTGTTTTAAGGGGCATTGAACACAATCTTTCTACCCTACACTGCAAATCTTTGTATGTTTTCTGTAAATGTATCTAAAAATAGTTTGTTGGGGCATTTAATGGATGGTTCTTAAAAAATATATTAATCATTACACACCCACAATGTTTCAGAACATCTGTTGTCTTCACTAATAAACATATGCTTACATACTCTAATTTTTATGGTAACTTCAAAGGAAAGGGTATCCGTCTCCTCATATACAGCATACATGGCAGGTAACTTAAAATCTCACCTTTATTGAAGATAACATTTAAAAACAGTAATATGCCTGATGCGTTTCAGGAGCCTTGCACTCCCTTAATAATAGGCTAATGAGTTAGAATTGATACCACTGATTGTGGTGAGTTGGTTTGTGTGGACTTTTTTTTGCAAATGGACAATGCGGTTGTATTTGGGGGGGGGGACTACATTACAAAAAATGTTTAATTTTATGGTGGGCATACCCGTTTAGAGCTTTATAATTATTGCATTTTTGGTCTGGGAATCTGCTAATATACAATTTTAGTTTAGGGACATGCCCTTTAAGAGCTTTATAATTACACACAACTACAAATGTAGTTTGTGTCTGGGGATCTGATAATATAAAAATTTTGTTTGGGGTGGATATGCCCTTTTAAGCACATTTAGGGGGAGATGCAATACATTTCGCTATTGCAACCTAAGTGCACTCGTTTCCGCAATGTATTAACCACTTTGCGACCGTCAATACATTGCGAAAACGCTAGCGATAAGTTTTCATATTTTAAAGACACCATTGAAGAGGCGGTAATTGTTGCGCAAAAAACTAGCGCAAAAAACGGCACAAAATTTATTGCATCGCTTTGCGCTGCGCAAAGAAAAAAAAATTGTGAGGTGCAGGCAGTGCAAAACCTTTGTTAACATGTTAGTACATAAGTAAGCGTGGTTTTAGTGCTTATTTTCTCGTTAGCACAGGATATTGCAACTCCCTGTTAAAACCCTGTTTTAGTAGGAAATTGAATGACCGGAATCTATAGAACACAAGTGATAACAAACACTGAAGATGCAGTTTGTGCAGTGGAAAATATCCATTAGTTCTGTGCACGGTCTCCATATAAATGGCACATGTGGTTATGGAAATTCAAATAGAACTGTACTTGGGCAGACAGTAAGTCAATGTTGTGATAATGTTTGTGAAGGTTCATCCATCCAGGTCATGGTCTGTAACATTCCATTACATCAACTGGACCTGACGATTCTCTAGACATTCGACTGGATCTCTCCGTTCAGTGACTTGCACTCATCTGGTAACCAGCACAGTCTATGATTGTTTTATTTGCACTGCATTTGTTTCACTCCAGCACTTATACCCATTCCATTGTATCTGTATGTTACCCACCTAACTAGATTGTAAGCTCTACGGGGCAGGGGCCTCATTACCTCTTGTGGCAAAGCTCATGCACTTCTGTTTATATAAGTTATATATTAATGTACTGAACTATCTATGTATTTGTTCCCCTTGCATGATTATTATTTGTTACTTTACAGCGCTGCGTCCCAAGTGGCTCTTATAAATAAACTATACATACATATGTAAAGTGGGGATAAAAAATGTGTTTAGAAAAGAGCTAGTAAGATTGCATTAGGAGCAGCACAACATCTGTGTATCGTTAGCCTGCCCTGTAATAGGGGGAAGGGCTTGGGTATTAACTTACCGGATATGATGGGGATTTTAGCCTATGATTAAGGGAGCACAAGGCTCCTGAAATGCGTCAGGTGTATTACTGTTTTTAAATGTTATCTTCAATAAATATGTGATTTTAAGTTACCTGCCGTGTATGCTGCAGATGAGGAGCGGGAGACCCTTTCTTTTAAAATTACCTGGTTGAGAGGACCAAGCGAAGGGTCTGGGGCTATCCGTTATCCGGACCACCACAACAAGAGGGTGAGTCCAATATCCATGTGGATACAATCTATTTATGTATAAGTGAACCTGGTTAAGCCGGGAAGCGTTAGGTCGGGGGTATATTACACCTGCACCTTCCTGCAACACAAAGTGAGTAGGGAGTCGTAAACTCCATTGTTGCAGTAATTAATAGGGGAGTGTTAACATACCTGCATATTGCCAGTCCTATATTGCAAGCCATAGTGTGCATACAAGGACATGCAGCATTGGACCAGCTAGTGTTACATTCATTTTGTCATTTGGATATAATTTTTATGGGCTGCATAAAAATAACTGTAATGCATGGATCTACTGTATAGCTAAATGTAGATATCCTACTGCAAAAAGAATGAGAGATATTAATGGAAACATTGTATTGGTCCATAGTTTGCATTTTTCTATATTTTCTCCATTACCTCTTTCAGCTATTAGATGAAGAAATCCTTTGACATCCTAATTGTCAGTCAATGCAATTAACAGAGAAAGAATACACATAGTGCACTTTTACCTACCGTGATGATCCCATCAGTGTGTGATGAAACCTGTCAGAGCAGTGTATGGAAAATGGTAACCTGGCAGTGACCCCACTACAGCCCTTTCTATGAATAAATGACTTGAATGCCCAGTACTGCCAATCTGGTGTTTTTTTATAAGCTCTTAATTCACCTTCTGAATCTAAATAAATAGAATGTGCCACTCACCGTGAAAAGCCAGAATATTCAAATGAATGCTTGGAATGGATTTTTAAGAGAATCATTTTGGAACAATACAGTCATCCATTGTTTATGATAATAACTGTCATCCATCTTTCTATATTCCCATTTTTACCACTTACACACTTTATATTCTTACTGAACCTTAGCAATTCCCCAAGCAATTCATGTTTCAGATTTTATTCCTTTAATATCAAGGCATTTGTTTCACCGTGCATAATAATCATTTTCATTTTAATGCTTTTTGATGTTTCATTCATGTACTTTCATTAACAGAAAGTAGTTTTCTTGAAATGCTAAATAGGTACACCAGACAATTAAGAGATGAAGCTCCTGGAGAAATAACATGCACAACCAAGCGTGTATATAAATCTATCATTAAAAATAGCATTTTAATAGGCAAATAGTAGATCTCATCTGGCATAGAGACAATGCCATTTTTAGTTAGGATGTTATTTCATACCCACGGTTACTTTTTCTAGATCAGTCTTTTCAGTTTTCAAATATTTATCAATAGAATTTGAAATTGTTTGAGCAATTTATTTGGTAGAGAACTTAGATGTTTGTGCCTTTAGGAGAATTCATTGCTTCTGCTTTAACACAAGTAGGACAGCAGGTGATTTCACCTTGAATAAAAAAAATAATTTGGTCAGAATTAAGAAAGTTCTGATACTGCAGGTTTTTGTATAATCGTGGCTGTGCATTTACTACCATATGGGTATACAAGCACTATGATATTGTATAGGCAATCGTATCGTTTTGTACAATCACGATCATAATTAAAGGACCGCAAACACAATTGCACCATCACGGTTGGAATAACAGCAAAATAGTGATACCGTGCCTTTATAAATAAATATGGCCCTGTGTTCTGAATTTCACTAATGCAAGCAGTTGCCTAAAAATATGTTATTTTAGAAGCTAAATCTTCTCCCTGTTGTGTGTAACACCTTCTGTTACAGTGATTGTTTGTTAAGAATCACCGCAGCCAAAATTTCAGCATAGAACATAGAAGTGCAAAAAACAACATGTAACGTTTTGGTGACAAGCACCTTCATCAGACAAATACAAAATTAATAAAATCAAAGAGGGCCTATAAATAGGCTAAAGACAAAGCAGTACAGCCATCTAGTGGCTCACATCAAAAACAGCAAGGTTTTTTATTTATACAAAATTGCCACAATGCACAAAATAATACCAACACTGTAACTTTTTAGGGAGAAAGCAGGATAACCTTAGATTGCCATTTAAACCTTTAGGTTGTAGTGCTTCTAATGTAAATATACAGTATGATTCTCTCTGCAGGAGGACATTGTGTCTGTAACCACCTCACTGGAGGGGTGGGATGTAATCATGAGCAGCAAGGATTTTAGTGCATCAAATGAACACCGGACATTGTGTCAGTTTGGGCTTTAAAACTTTTTTTGATGATTGGTCAAAATTAGCTTTTTGACTACACTTACCCTTTAAGTAAGGCTGCCCCAGGAATTGACAGGTAGGTCAAGTAGTTGTGTGTACCTGTGTCAGGTAAAAACAAACTTTTTGGATGATTGGTCAAAATAATTTTTTTATTATATTTACACTTTAAGTATGTTCAGTAGGTGTGTGTACCTGTGTCAGGTTGGGGGGGGGGGTTGCATGTATTACTAGAAAACTAACTTTTATTGATGATAGATCAAAAAAGTTTTGACTGTAGTTACCCTTTAAGTATGGTTGCAACAGAAATGGAAGGGTAGGTTAGTAGGTGTGTGTACCTATGTCTCTTTGGGGGGGTAAAATTCAAACTTTTTGATTATAGTTCACAATTTATTTTTTGACTATAGTTACCCTTTAAGTAAGACTGCCACAGGAATGGAAGAGGAAAAGAGGGGTAATGTTTGTATGTAGTAAGAGGGGTAATATTTAGGCCAGCGGTAATATTTAGGCCAGCATATAACCTGGACAAACATTACCCCTCTTACTACCCAATATGATCCAACCCGCCTTTCACACTCCACTGCCAATCTATTTACAGCCTACTGATTCCCGTCACCTTATGTCTCACCCCTATATCCTCTAGTCTGTAAACTTTTAAGGCAGGGTCCTCTTTCCTATTGGATCACGGTATTGCTGTAAGAAACTCCACACTCTGTTTACTTATATTATGTATTACCTGTGTATGTAATATGTATGACCTTGTATACCCTGTATTACCCTGTATGTAATGACTATGTAATTGTAAAGCCCCACGGAAGATGTTGGCTTTATATAAATCAATAATAATAATAATAATGTATGACTATAAAACTAACTTTTATTGATGATTGATCAAAAATAGTTTTTTGACTGTAGTTACCCTTAAAGTGTTGCTGCAACAGGAATGGAAGAATAGGTCAGTAGGTGTGTGTACCTGTGTCTGTGTGGGGGTTGGGGGTATCAGTGTTTGTGTTTTATGACCATGAAACTAAACTGTTTTGACCACATGACCCTAAAACCTCAAAATATCCACATTTGAGGATTGTACCCATTATAGTCTATGGAAAAAAATGTTCCTAAATTTGCTGATAATGCAGTGATGCTTCCAGAAGATAGCACACTTAGCTTAGCTAGAAGCTTTGTGTCTCTAGCTCAAAAACTGGGGGAGAAGATACACTCCAAAAAAGCAGAAGAATAATATAGAAGAAGAAATAGGAAGAACAGTAATTTGTTTCTTCAAGCCAAATTAACAATATCTGCCAAAAGGATTACTTTTTAGAATCACTTGCCAAATATTAAACAAGGCTGAACTCAATAATGTGGAAGAAAAGGTCAGTTGTACTTAGTATGCTAGTGTTCGTTATCACACCAGTGGCCACTTAATAGTAGAAACATGTAATATTATGTACAAGCATCCAAGTTGATTGTCTGCTAAGCTTATTCAATCTTTGACTTTGTTTGTTAACACCTAAAATCTAGTGGAAGATAGGACCTCTGCATGTATTTCATCAGGTCCAAGAGCTTTATTGTGATTGACTTTGTCTAATTGTTTCTCTACCAAAGCTTCTATCAGCCAGTACATATTCCTCTTTTATAGTATTATTATTACTGCAATCTCTGCTATTAGGACTACTGTAAGTTGCTCTATAATGTCTGCAGAGGGAAAAACTGATTTAGCATATTTGCCTTCTCTGCATCCTCTATAACCATCTTAGCCCCAATACTTGATCTCCAATCCTCTTTCCTCGTCTTTTTGCTACTAATATATTTAACAAACATTTTAGGCTTGGTCTTACTTTGTTCAGCTATTTTTTTATTTTATAAAGATTAAAGGGTCACTGATTAAAGGGTTAGGACATCTCTAAATAAATAATGTGTGAGAAGTTATTGCTGGAGAAGTTCAGCAATATTTCTTCCTGCTTGAACACTTAAACACCTATTTTCAGCCATATGACCAGCTTGTAGTCATGTGACCAGTCCCTGCCTGCATTAATAGGCTCCCCTTCTCAACTGTCATTTCCCCCCCAGGTACTTCCTGATTTCCCCAGCATTATGTCTTAACTGAGCATGCTTCTCCACTGGGGCAGAGGGGTGGGCAAAGGTCAGGTGATGTCACTAAAGCTACTGGAAGCGGAAAGTTTGAACATTCACCCCAATATAATTTCTCATAGGCTGAAGCCAGAGATGTGATTGTCGGCTCATTATAAAGGAAATACTGCAGGTTTTCATTTAATCCTCACTTGTTTGGGGACCACAGTTGCCCTTTAATTGCTTTATTACAATCTTTCTTACAGCTTTTATAATTCATGAATAAGTGTTCTGTTCCTTCTAATTTAAAGATTGTAAATACCCCTTTCTAAATTTCTCTTTCCATTCTTTATCCATGTGAATTAAGCCATGTAGATGCAGACCTATTTTTTTTTTTACATTTTACAAGAGTAAAGCATAATAATTAAAGACCCCTCTAAAAGCAGTCTACTTCTGAACAGTATCTTAACCTGAGAACATAGCACTGCAGACTTTGAGCTGAAGTTGCTTTTGCACTAATTGTACTGCTCAGTTATGTGACTCATTTAGCCACTTTCTTCTACACCAATGACATCATACTTTTTATTTAAAGCTATTAGTTCTATGTCTCCAATCTTTCCAGCTTGGCAGGGACTTGTGTTTTTCCTAAAATGAATCTACATCAATAACTATTTATTTCGATGTGCAGAGATTATATACAAATAAATAGTTATGGATGGAGATTGATTATTTTTTATAGTGGTTTTGTTTATTGTACAATGGGACTCATCTGGTTAAAGTCTATAATGAACTTTTTTTCCTTTAAAGAATTTTTTTCTGATATATTTCTTTTGTCAAATTTCACATTTAATAAATGCTTGAACTAATTTACTATGTAGCATCATCAAATTAACAACTTAAAAAGAGTAATTCAATTTTGCACCATGTCTATAGTAGTTAATGTTATATGTTCAAAATGAAAGATAGCATCTATGAAATTAAATACTTAAAATTCATACAGTTGTCACAGATTAATATTAAGAAGCTAATGATATTTGAATATCAAATTTGTTTTAGGTGGGGTTTTCAAGAATCCTATTTATTAAAATAGTTGAGGTTGCCATAAAAATGACTTTACACAAACATTGTCTAAGTGAACTAATTTACTAATTTACATATTAATAGGACAGAAAGTGATAAACAATAGCATGTTCATTTATTTTGAAATTTAATTATTAGATATTATTTTTCTAAACCGATTGATAGCAGACTGTTTCCATTAAAAAGAAAATATGATGTGCTTGATTCCCTCTTCGGAGCCTAAGTAGTTTATTTTAGGTTATACGAATGAATATGAACCTGCCTGTAGTTTTGGGACTTAAGTATTGGTTTTCGTCTTCATAAATTCAGTGGTCAAAACTACCAGTGACATTTTGATGCAGAACTGCTGAAATTTAACATGAAGTCATAGTCATATTGACCATCTAAAATATTCCACGTCAAAATTTGTGCATTTGTGCATAACAGTAGTAAGCCAATTAAACAGAATTTGTAATGTTTATTTTATACTTTTTTTCTAACATACCTTAATGGCTTTCACAGTTCAACTAAGATAAAGAAATTATCTGTGTAGCTGATGAAATTGCTAGCCAATAGTTCTAAACAACAGTAATGGCATTTGGGGGGACAAAAAAAAAGAAGGTGCAGTACATACAAAAAAAATTTTTTCCCCCAAAATATTTTATTCTTTTTATGTATTTTTTTATTCATCCACAACAGAAATGAGAACAGCCCAAAAAACAGCCAATCGACCTAGATATCCTAGCTCCTAAAGCATAAATAATATATGAAGCTGGGAAATTAGTGCAGGTTGATTCTTATTGGTGTGGTTGGAAATACTTTGAGGGCTGCAAACAAAAAAGAAATGAGAATAGCAAGAACTCTTTTTAAAGTGTGACTAGCTTTATAACTTCCATATATCTTTTTAAGTAAGGATTGATCTATTATCTATTATTAAAACTTTTACAATTTAAAAACAAATCTTCTACATTCTGATTTCCTGAATTAGAAAGAAATAAAGAGAGGTGGTAAGTGCTACTTTTCTAGGTTTTTCTAGCTATAGATCAGCTATGTTAAATTAAATACAAAAGAGGGACTTTTAAAGCACACCTAAGGTAAAATAACAATTACATGCAGAGAAATTACCCTAGATAATTAGTTAAGAGCTTTTATACTGGGGTGACATGATTGAAAGGCTTTTTATTTTTGTGATTATAAACATCTAACTAAATTCCCCAATGTTTTTCTAACATGCACTAGTACAAATACTATTAAGTTATTGATTCAATTCCCCTATCTTTATGTTGGATAGATTTTTAGAAAGCACCTTTTACATTGAACACTCTTGGCAACAATTAATAGCTAGATTTGTTTACTGACGTTAACATAATCTACAAAATAAATAGATGACTAGAAAGTAAACTTTGAAACTGAAATATTTTTTTCAACTTTTCATTGAGAGGACATTCACGTATTTACTTATGTATACTAAAATTCATCAAAATTAGTTATGCAGCAGTGCAAATCTGGAAATACGGGGAACAGAATTTTTTACGATTGATATAGTAATATAAAAAAATCAATGTCTGATTAAATTAAGACAATATGTACCCAATTCTTAACTTTTTTTTAGAAACTGACCACTTTCCCCAATACACTCATCAATTCACTAATTATTGAATGCATCAGGGTATTTAGAAACCTAGAAATAATTTATGTTTATCTGTTTTGCATTAAATGCAGTCATTGTAGAGGATATACAGTATAACAACATTACAAAGAATACAATCCTAACGGTACAATACATTAATCAATTTTAAAATGTTATGCAATGTATTCATTTGCACATCTTGTAAACTCACCAGGCACTGTAGGATGCACCATTTACCTTTATTTCTGAACATATTATCTAGACAATGCTGACAACCACATCAATGATTTGCTGCATTTAGCTTTTTGAGTTAAATACTTAAATACACTGATTCATTGGACAGCTATCTTCTGCCACTTTATTATAAGTAGGGTTGGCTGAAGTCTGTTTTCGTTTTACATATATATCATTCTTAGTACCGTATTTAGATCTATTAATGCACTCAAAACTATTCTTCACTGTCTGATTTTAGTGCAGACAAATTGAGGGATATGCATATGCTTGTAAAAGCAATAGTAAAAAAGATACAGCAACAAACTGTACTGCCCATATATAGAGATGAATGAAACTGTCATGTTTGGTTCTAATAGCAGTTCCATGGAATATATTGAAGTTCAAAAAATCCAATTCAATCTGAATTTTTAGAATTTTTAATAGCATTTTGAAATTTTTGATAGACATTTATGATTTTTCGGTCTTCATTTTCAATTTATAATAGAAATTTTCCATTTCCAGTTTTTTAAGATAAGTTCAGAGTTTAGAAAAAAAAAAAAAAAATCTGTTGAATCGGATCCATGGATTTTTGAAACCAGCAGTTCTGAATCCAAACCAGGTTTGTTTTGAAACCTGGATTCATCACTACTCATAGTGAAAAAAAAAAAAAACACATTCATTAATACAAATATTTTATTTATAAACCTTTCTAAACAACTAATGCAGAACAATTTACTGTAAGCCACACAAATTGTTCCTTCCAAAATTGTAACTTGAACATTACGAATACCATACCATTACACATATCTCAGAAATATAATGATATTGGACTACCGTATATATCTGCAGTTCAATGAATTGAATAAAAGCACTTGGCTATGATCCTTTTTTGATTTTATATGTTTATCAAAGTTCTCAGTGATTTAAATATACTAAACATACAATCCGCAAGTTGACAAGCTGAATAACTGTTTTGTGTATAAACATAATATAATTTACTATTGTAGTATTTATTTTCTACTGAATTTTTTTCCCCAGAGTTAAAAGTATCACCAAACATTTCTAAAGTAACTTTAAAAATAAACAAAGGACAAACACCTGCAAAAAAAGCAAGAAAGCACAAGTTGCCAACTATGCATAAATATGCTATCAATGCAGGATTTTGAAAGACTGAGCTGTGGTATCCAAAGGCAGCATAGCAATTATAATTGGCAGTGTAAATGCTTCCTGGACATATCAGAATTTAGCAAAAGAGGTCAGGAAATTGCTGAGACCCCAATTTTGTTGCTCTGCTTCAATAATCACTATGTGCCCTCAGGCGCAATACATCGATTTGCATTTGAATTGCAGGGAAGAAAATAACTTTTTCTTTGTTTTACAAAAAAGAAGGTTTTTAAATTTAATAGAGACACTTTATGGAAAATATGTTTATGTGGAGTCATTCAGCGTGCATGGCTTTAAACACAAATATATTTAAATGTAAATCGTTTGGTATATATTATACCAAAAAAATTTTCTGTCTTAGAAATATATATATATATATATATATATATATATATACAAGCAAAAGTTTGCCTGTTTGTGCATTATGTGCATTATGTTGCACATAGTTGATTTTTAGTTATTTTGGATGAGTCTATCAGATACATGGTATACAGTATCTGTAATTTGCAAGTTTTGCCTACTATTTATAGAAATATAATGAGAAATGTTCACTTATGTATGGACATTCGAAATGCCCTAGAGCTAGTTTGGGTGGAGATCTCAGTGCTTTCATGATCAACACCAGAGAGAAGCACAAGTTCCCTAAGGTTTCAAGACCATTCTTGCTTCTTATTTTTTAGGCAAATGTCAAACAAATCAGTAGGAAAACCATTCGACATCTCTTTGATGGAAGGCTATGGAGCTCAGTAGAGAATTTGTATGGAAATTCTCACAATTAGAATCCTGAGTTCTAAAAGAGGTCCCAGACTGTCCCTAACCAATATGACATTTTTCAAATATTTTCCTTTTTTTTCTTGAAAGCCTGATCAGTGCTTTTGTGCCCAATCCCATGGTAAACACTGTTCGTGCAGTGTTCAGGACTATCTTCCCCTCTCGGTCATCCAGCGGCAACTGAACCTGCCAAGAGAGGATCCATAGGGCCTCCCTTTGCTAGGAGGCTTGAGAAGGCCTTCCAATTTTGCCCTCCCCATGTTCCCCGAGCTGCCACAAGGAAGTATTCAGGAAGGGTTCAATTAGGAAAGCTTTGGTTCCAGAAAGGATACAAATTTAATGGGGAGTGGTGAATAAGTGCAAAGTACAATAAATAAGGATGCCAAAGCCATAGCCATCAAAAGCAACCCCCCCCCCAGTCCCTGTAGGGGTTGAACCAGGTTGTGAAGGAAATAAAACCTTGTGAACAGTAGTGCAAAACAGAGGCCCAGGCTTCCATACACTTCCAGCTACAACAAAATGATGTAGTGTCCCAATCTTTGGAGTGGGGAAGAACATCTCCCTCCATCTAGGAGCTTTCAATCCCCTCTCCTCTGATAAGAAAATATACTACATTTGATCCTAGCCAAAAGGACAAGAAGCAACTTTCAATCATATTCAATTGTATTAGTGCAACAAGCAGTTTAATGGCTTTTGTGGGATTGGGTTTGGGACCACAAGATACCAGTCAGCTATATAAAGAGCAAAAACCCTCCACAGAGCATACATTGAAAAATAGCCTTGTTAAAACAGAAGGTACTTCACAACCTTATGCTATAAAACAGCATTGTTTAAATAATAAGTACATTGTGATTTCTTACTCACACCTTTCCAGGAGAGTTGAGTGGAGACATGCAGTTTCTCTTACATGTCCTGTGGCTAATGCATTTGTCGAGAACCACTGGTATAATAACATGAATTAGAGCCTAATGGTATAGAGCCATTCATCTGACTTACAGACATGACTTGTTTTAATATATATATATATATATATATATATATATATATATATATATATATATAGAGAGAGAGAGAGAGTAAAGCTAGTAGAGGAGGTGCTAGTTGAAAAAAGGAAAAGAAAAGACTGAACAGTAACATTCTATATTCTACTATTAATTACTTTATTTTTCTTTAAATTAAAAAATATATTTAGCGTATTTATTTCCCTAATAACATTTATATTTAGCACATAACATTTTAATGAATTTAAAGGGTATGTCCACTACTAAAATAAACTTTGCCTCCAATAGAAGAGTTAATAAATTCCATCACCTACCCCAAATGACAGCCTCCTCAGAGCAGTATAGAAAAAGTTATGAAGTTTCTGATGCCTGAACACCTTACAGGCATCTGATCAGCGTCATAATAGTCCACGCCAGTACTGTAGCCTCCGAAGCGCGTTCACACATTCGCGCATGCTCAGAAGAACTCTTCCGTAGTCGGAAGAATTTGACCTTTAGTTTTCGCGTATCAGCCAATGGGAACATTAGCACCATGTTCCCATGGCTACCAGTTCCGCGAGCGCGCGAGTGCGCTCGTAACAAAGTTCACTGATAGTGCCTAAAAAAGATTTTAAAAGGCCGTTTTTATTGTTCTGCAAACAAGACAACCCCCACTGTTGTATTACCTGCATGTCCTTTGTCCTGCACAGGTTAGTTTCTTAATGCTTGGCACTTCTTCTGTTTATTAGCTGTATTTTTAGTTCTTATTGGGTTATATTGAAATATGATTTTAATATTGTGTGTGTGTGTGTGTGTGTATGTAAGAGAGTGTATTTGTGTGTGAGTGTGTGTGTGTGTGTGTGTGAGAATGAGTGTGTGTGTGTGAGAGTGTATGTGTGTGTGTGTGAGAGTGTATTTGTGTGTGTGTGTGTGTGTGAGAGAATGTGAGTGTGTATGTGTGTGTGAGTGAATGTGATAGTGTGTGTGAGAGAGTGTATGTAACTGAGTCTGTGTGTGAGTGAATATGTGAGTGAGTGTGTGTATGTGAGAGTGTGTGTGTGTGAGAGAGATTGTGTGTGAGTGTGTGTGAGTGACTGTGTGTGTGAATGTGTGTGAGAGTATGATTGTGAGTGAGTGTCTGATAGTGTATGTGAGTGTGTGTAAGTGAATGTGTGAGAGTGTGAATGTGAGTGAGTGTCTAATAGTGTGTGTGAGTGAGTTTGTGAGAGTGTGTGTGAGTGAATGTGTGAGTGTATGTGAGTGTGTGTGTGTGTGTGTGAGTGTATGTTAGTGAGTGTGTGTGTGTGTGTGTGAGAGAGAGTGTATGTAAGTGAGTGTGTGTGCGTATGTGAGTTTGAGTGATTGTATGTGAGTGTATGTGTGAGCGAGTTGGTGTGTGTGTGTGTGTGAAAGAGAGAGAGTGAGTGTGTGTGTGAGAGAGTGTGTGTGAGAGTGTATGTCAGTTTGAGTGAGTGTGTGTGGGTGACTGTGTGTGAGTGAGTGTGTGTGACAGTGTATCTGAGTGTGTGTGAGAGTGATTGGGAGTGAGTGTCTGAGAGAGTTTGTGTGTGAGAGAGAGAGAATGTGAGAGAGTGTGTGTGTGAGTGTATGTGAGTGTGAGTGAGTGTGTATGAGTGAGTTTATTTGAGTATGAGTGAGTGTGTGTCGGTGACTGTATGTGAGTGTGAGAGTGTATGTGAGTGAGTGTGTTTGTGTGTGTGTGTTTGTTATTTTTAACCTCATTCGTATCTGAAAAATAGTATTTTAAAATTTTATAATTATGTTTTACAACGTATTTTACACATACAAATAAGGAAGGTCCTTCAAAATTTAAATTTATACAATTTACAATCATATTTTGTGTGTGTGTGTGTGTGAGATTATATGTGAGTGTGTGTGTGAGAGAGTGTGTATGTAAGTGTCAGTGAGTGTGTGTGTGTGAGAGTGTATGTGAGTGATTGTGTGTGAGTGTATGTGAGTGTGAGTGAGTGTGTGTGTGAGAGAGTATGTGAGAGAGTGTGTGTGTGTGAGTGTATGTCAGTGTGTGTGAGTGAGTTTATTTGAGTATGAGTGAGTGTGTGTCGGTGACTGTATGTGAGTGTGAGAGTGTATGAGTGAGTGTGTTTGTGTGTTTGTTTGTTATTTTTAACCTCATTAGTATCTGAAAAATACTATTTTAAAATTTAATAATTAAGTTTTACAACAAGGAAGGCTAGCAAAACTTAAATGTATGCAATTTACAATCATATTTTGTGTGTGTGTGTGAGAGATTATATGTGAGTGAGTGCATGTGTGAGAGAGTGTGTGAGTGTGTGTGTTAGAGTGATTGTGAATGAGTGTCTGAGAGTGTATGTTAGTGTGAGAGAGTGTGTGTGAGTGATTTTGAGAGTGAGTTTGTGTGTGAGATAGTGTGTGTGTCTGAGTGCATGTGATTGTATGTGAGTGTGTGAGAGTGTGTGAGTATTTGTGAATGTGTTATTGTATATGAGTGAGTGTGTGTTTGAGAGAGAGTGTGTGTGAATGAGTGTGTGTGTGTGTGAGTGCATGTGAGTGTGTGTGTGTGTGAGAGTGCATGTGAGTGTGTGTGACAGTGTATGTGAGTGTGATAGTTAGTGATTGTGTGTGAGTGAATGTGTGAGTGTATGTGAGTGTGTGAGTGAATGCTTGAGTGTATATGATTGAGTGTATGTGAGAGTGTATGTAAGCGAGTGTGTGAGAGAGTGTGTGAGAGTGTGTGAATGAGTGTGTGTGGCACACTATATATGGCACATTATATATAGATCAGTAATCAACTACTTTTTTACACCACATTAAATATCATCTTATATCTCAATCTCAGCTCCACAACTACAAGTTTTGACAATCCCTTTTTAAAAAAATTCTGTTACACACTCACTGCAATATAACCTGACTCACTCCCAGCAAGCACTGCAGTGCAGCTTATGAAACTATGAAACACCCAGCATGCCCTGTAAAATACACCTTCTGTGACACTCCCCGCAAGCACTGCAATACAGCTTGTGAAACTCCCAGCATCCCCTCTGATATAAATCATATACCTTCCATCTATCCCCCCAATATGGTTTTTATAAAGCTTATTAACTTTTGACTTTATAAATATATATTTATACAATTGAAAAACTCACAAGTCCCCCCAGCCTTCCTACATCAGTGTGGCTCAAGCTTCTATCTTTCCTTTGTCTCTCCCTGCACTATCAGCTGTGAATAGATCATGCAGAGACAGGTAGAAAAAGCTTTGTTTACATTTG
The DNA here is from genome assembly GCA_019447015.1 of Hymenochirus boettgeri. Taxonomy (NCBI): domain Eukaryota; kingdom Metazoa; phylum Chordata; class Amphibia; order Anura; family Pipidae; genus Hymenochirus; species Hymenochirus boettgeri. Next base: position 219,055,554 of record CM033470.1, on the reverse strand, counting down.
GCTTCACTGGGGTCAAGTGGGAGTGGCAGGAATAATGAATATGCATGTGATGATGCACATTGACTGACAGCCTGCCCAGCACAGCAGCAGAAACGAACAGAACTTCCCCTGGCTGCTGCAAACAAACAAAGGACTTTTTTGAGATAATAAAGGTAGGAGGGGGGTTGGGGGAAGGTGTACTATCAGATAGATTAAAAAAAAAAACGTTTTTCCATCAGTGGAGATACCCTTTAAAGGAGAATGACATACTTTACACACGTTGAAGCAAATGCACACCAAATGCTTTCCTGATGACTTTTGCAATATATGTCAATTAAATATTTTGCAGTGTTTTAGGTTGGGTACACAAGGGAACATTTTCCAACCTGTCTGATAGCCCTTTTTCCCAATCCGGGTGATCGAATTTGGTCGCTGCTGCCTGCGAAGTCAGCACACATTTTTGACCGACCGACATGGAAATATTGGTTGGTTGGGCAAAAAAAACTGCTTGTGTGCACCCAGCCTTAGAGATATTTTCATCTTTGTGTGCTTATTTCCACTGGAATGGAGTCAACTGAAGAGTTAATAAGTTAAAATACTATGCAAAAGAATCTCCATTCACATTCTGTATATTGAGCTATCCACCCTTTTGGCTATGCAGATCTCTGGAGACATGCTGAACAGTGATTCTGCCTTTGTCAGCATGCTTCTGTTTATATCAGGGATATGCAACTAGCAGATCTGAAAATGTGTGAAAACTACATCTCCCAGCATTTCTTTACAAACTACAGATACAGGGCCGGATTTACCATTAGGCACAGTAGGCACGTGCCTAGGGACACCAGTGGTTACAAGGGTGGTTTTCAATCTGTCCTCTACTGTTGCCACTTTTATTTGCAGCACATCAGGTTTTTAAAAAGTATCTGACATCCCCTGTGTTAAAGTTAATATTATTATATAATAATATTAATACAACAGTTCAAGTTGATTGCATTTCCCAAATTTTAACATAATAATAATGTTTTTCCTCCCCTATAAGTAAAAATTTACATTTTTATGGGGTGTGGTCTTTGTTGGGGGGGTGGGGTTAGGGGCACCAGACTTTTTGGGCCTATAGGCTCCCGTGATGTAAATCTGTCTCTGCGTAGAAGGCAGAAAATGCTGGGAACTGTAGTTTTTACTTATCTGTGTACTTTTAGTTGTACATCACTGTCCTATAACCTGCTTATACTGTAAGGGAATATATAATATATAATAATTTGCTAGATTATATAATTATTGGGGGGGGCACTCTTATAATTACTGTATTCTGCATAAGGCAGAAAATGCTGGGAACTGTAGTTTTTACTTATCTGTTTACTTTTAGTTGTACATCACTGTCCTAAAACCTGCTTACACTGTTAGGGAATGTATAATAATTTGCTAGATTATATAATTATTGGGGGAGCACTCTTATAATTATACTGCTGCATTGATTATGGATTTCTTCCGTACACATAACTTTACAACTGCGATTGGTTGAGAGGGAAAAGAGGGCGGGATCCAGGGGTCAGATCATTACTGATGCAACTTCCTCTGTTCTCACTGCTGGATGTTAACAGACCTGCTCAAGAACATGAAAAGAACAGAGGCAAGGTAATGTAACCTGTCTCTGTTCATCGCTGTATTGGTCCATGCTGCAGGATTAAGCCAGCTACAAAGGTCTGTAACTTTTGAACCACTGGATTCATTTACATGTTGTAAAGTTTGTTTTGGAGCACTTATTTGGGCCAAATAAATATAGAAAGTTAGTTTTGGGGGTGGACATGACCTTTAATTTTAAACAACTGTTCAAAAGTGTGTAAGGGATGTGAGAAAGAAAACCAGTGACTAGTTCTGTATAATGTGAATTTCACAACTTTGGTTAAAATAAGGTGAACTGATCTCCAAGGCTTTGTTGTTTGCAAGGACAAATGACAATTTTGTGGGATACCAGGACAACTAACAACTACTATGATGCCTTGATAATGCAAATGAAAAATACAGAGTTCCTGGGTTTACTCATGTGAGGACCTGTCCTAATACCTTTGATACAGTAATAGAACCCTGAACCCTAGAGAGAGATATAACGTAGGTATACAAAATCTCTTCATAGGTGTACATATACGAATAGAAATGTGCCTGTGGTAAGCTGGTGTTTTTAGCTGCAAACAACATGGATATGGTGTACTGTATACACAAGAGTCTAAATGGATGGAAGTGACTGCTTTTTTCTGACGGTTGAACTAAAATTTAATGGAAGATTTCAATTTGATTGAAGTGTGTATTCCCAAAATATCTGTATAACATACTACCAAATCAGTGTCAGTCTGTACATTTTAAGATCTACCAAGAAGTTCTGCTAAACGTACTTACAGTACGGAGCAGCAGAGCTGAGTTGAAAATTTTAAATATTTTAATTGAAAACTCAAGTCATAGTAAAATTTTAAAAATTGCTTAGATATGTGCTAAATTTTGCCCTTGCTGTTAATTTGCAGCAACCAATCAGATGTTATAAAATGTTTTCTAACTCTAGTATTCCAGTAAAATCATAACATCTAAAGGCAGGGTCTGACTGAGCATAAGAAGGTACGTGCATTTGATGAGATTCAAGAGCTCTGGACCTAGTAAGCCACAGTTAGAGCCTATAACTGACTTTTTTTCAAACATTACAGCCTCTGGATGATAACCCACATCGCAAACGACAACAATAAAACGGTGACACCAATAATATAATGAACCGAGGTGACCCAACTAAAACTATTCATGGCAGTAAGTCCCCTGTCGCAAACCAAGCCCTGGACTGTAAGCTCTGCACTAAGACATTGATTGCATCCAGTCTTGAAATGGTCACACGCAATTCACAGGACCTTATCATTAGAGAGGTCAAGGAGGAGATAGCCTGCATGAGGTAGTGGGTAGCCACACTTGAGTTCACTACAGATCACATGTCTGCTTTTTGCAAACAAACAGATAGTGAACTGGTCGTAATAAGGAGGGACGTTTATATGCTGCGTGAACACTGTGAGAACCTTGGTCATAAAACTAGGTCAGGCAGGCAGATATCATTATGTGATAAGTGATATTCCTCTCTTCTAATAGTGCAAAAGCACTATTAGTATGGAGCACTTAAAAAATATTTTGAAGGATAACTATTCCTCACTAGAGATGGCCGAACTTTCGAATGTTCGGTCCGTTTTCGAACTTCTAAAAAAGAAGAAAAAGTCCAAAAACTGACCCATGAAAGTCAATGGGGGGTAAATAGTAATAATATTGCAGCGTAAACTTACCTTACAGGCCCCTGGGAGGCCTGTAACACGTCCATGCGCGGGGAACAGCATAAAAACCAGACGTGGCATCCGTAGCATGTCTTCCATCCGGTGACACCAGCTCCGCAGAGGCCACTGACCCTGAGAAGTGCCCCTGCGGCTGCTAGGGGTACCTCCGGTGCCGGTGGCCTCAACAAGGCCGACGTTACGGGCGTCTTGATCAAACGCCACATCTTTGGGCTAGCAACACCAACACCACTAAGGTCACCGATGCCAGGCAGCTTCATTGCGTCCTAAAGCGAGCCAGCGGGCTCACTGTCGGCCTCAGCAGAGCTGGTGTCACCGGATGGAAGACAGAAGACGCCGCCCAAGGGCTCTTTTAAGAGCCGCCAGGGGTCCTGGTTCGAGCTGCGGGACCCCTAACAAAGGCACTTCTCAGTGCCGCAAGGGCCATTACAAGGGCTGAGGAGGGGGTCCCGGTTCGAGCTGCGGAACCCCCTAAGGGCCCGAAGGGCCATTGTCAGGGCCCCAAGGGCCTTGATAGGGCTGGGGAGGGTGGTCCCAGTTTGATCTGTGGGACCCCTTAAGCCCCAAAGGGCCCTTGTTAGGGCCACAAGGGCACGTATAAGTGCCATGGAGGGGAGTCCCAGTTCAGGCTGCGGGACCCCTGAACGTCCGGCTGCGGGATTGTCGGCCATTCGGTAATCCGCGAGCGGTTGTTTTCGGTAATCTCCGGCTGTTCGGGGATTTTCGGAAGCGGCCGTTTGAGGCCTGCCGAACGTTTGAAAATCCTCGTACATTCGAGAATTCTCGAATGTTTGAGGATTTTCGAAAATAGTCCCGCAAGTCCGGAAAATCTAACTATTTCGATAGGAACTTTTATTAAATCTCCCTGATGAATTTTTAATTGCCAACAGGACAAAGTTTATATAGTGCAATCACAACTAAAACCTCTAGACACAGGAACAGCTTTTTCCCGCAGGCGATAACCCTGCTTAATGCAGAACCATGCTAGAGCTACTAGAACTTGAAAGCATGTGGCAAAGAACTGAAAATGAACACTTTTTCACCTTGCTTAATGCCGCTATACTTACATACTGTCCTTGACTTGTAAGACTCATCCTGTCTGAACTTGTATTGTTTTTTGTTGGTGTCTGTTAAGCAATTGCCAAGTCAAATTCCTTGTAAGTGCAAACTTACTTGGCCAAATAAATTTATTCTGATTCTGATTGTATGCACCATTTTTTTTTCAAAAAAAGGAATTAGGCAAGAGGAATAGGTATAAGTGGGGGTCTGTATAAGAGATGGTTTTGAGATGAGTGAATGGTAAGGGCAGGGACATATGGGGGCAAGAGAAAATAAATGTTTATTTTTAAATGTAAAAAAAGGTGGCTTATTGGTTAGCACTGTTGCTTTGTAGCGCTGAGGTCCCAAGTTCGATTCCACCCTTGGACATATCTGCAAGGAGTTTGTATGTTCTCCCCATGCTTGCATGGGTTTCCTCCAGGTACTTCAGTTTCCCCCATAATCATAAAGACATACTAATAGGTTGTATGTGTCAAATAAATGTGCTTAGATTGTAAGCTCTTCGGGGCAGGGCCAGATGTGAATGTATACATGTAATTGTAAAGCGCTTTGGAAGATGTTGGCGCTATATAAATCCACAATAATAATAATAATTATAATAATGTTACACACATGTTATTAGTATCATAGAACAAAAAAAAACAAACAACAAATTAATCTAAATACGCTTGCATGTGTTTTCTAACTGTCCCTATGGATGACTTCAATTAAGTATACAGTCCAGTGATTGTGAATGTTAGACTTTCTTTGTGGATATAAAATATTCTCATTTAAAATTAAACTTATTTTTTGCTCTAATTGAAAGCTCTAGGAATGGAGATTACCCCAAAAACTGTTGGCACCGCTTCCGTTTTTTGTTGCTTTGGTTGTGTTAATACAATGATTATTTTACAGCTGCTAAATTATCCCAAATTGCATCATAGTATTTCTTTGAAACATATGGCTGTGTTTAAACTGATAATCCAAAGATTCTTCTTTTAAATCAAAACTACATAGTGTACTTTTTCTTACATTTCAAGGACCTTAATTAACTTCTTGATTACACATTCTCTAAATCTGGCAGTGATTTAAAACACTTTGTTATTGGCAACCTGTCAGTACAGGGATAACATTTTGTAATCTTGCCTTTAATTAACAGATGCAAGTACACATTATTAAACTAATAAAAGCACTGATAGGGAATTTTCTTATCGAAAACATATGCCATGGAAACATTACTGGACATCAGTAAATATGATAAAGTCATTGTTTTATCATTTTAATTTTAGTTTGCTTCTTTTTTAACGGGGTAATATCATTATTAAAATTGTGTCTACACTGACATTCTATCAAGCATTTCTATTGGGGCCCTCTACATTGCACTTCCCTGCAATTATCTGTTACATCAATTACACCATCATGTGTAAAAAAAATGAATACAATCTCAAGTGTAAGGCTGTTATTTAGTTCTGTTACATAAATGTGCTAACAATCCAGTTTAAACCTTAGGCTATATTATAATATATACCAGAATGGCAAAGTAAATTAAGTTGCGTGTAAAGCACAAGGCTAAAATATTCTTCCACTTATTGAATAATGTGACAGCATTGTCTGTTAATGCAGCTATTAACCAGTGACACACAGTATGTATACTTTTAATAGTCCCTTTTCTAGAAAGCCCAATGTTTCTTCAACACATAGATGAAGAACTAAAAGTTTTAATTAAGCAGCATGTGGCTTTTTTTTTATCTCCAACACCTTTGTTTAGCTATGAAAATTCCAGGGATTTCCATAGACCCATAGACCCATCCATAGACCACTTAAAGTAATCCCTGAACACATGGGCTGATCATGGCCCAATCATGTCTCCTGATTAACAAGTAAACAATTGTTTTAGAACAGTTAGGTGTCTGGTTGATGGTTCACACATAATTTTTCCATGCATGACGGATCATTCAAAGCAATCTTTACAGCAGAAACAACATTATACCAGGGAGAGATAATAAAAAGTTGATTAAAGAAAGTAGCGATTATATGTTTGCGATTGGCTGATTTCTTTACAATTGTATAAGTCTACTTCTCACAGGTGAGGAAATACTTTTCCAATGCAATGCTCTGAATGCTCTTTGAAAATACGTCAGCACATCATATATTTCCAGGTGTACTGAATATTATATATATATTATCAATTATTTGTGCATTATTGGATACATTTGTTTAAGGGTAAAAATTGCAGGAGCACAGTTCGCCTTTTTTATAATGTATTTTTAATGACATGTCAAGGTTGCTCATTTAATGCAAGTACTGCTTATTAGCATTCTAACAGGGGAATTCACAGAAGAGCGCTCCTTTCTCTCCTTAACGTTGCGCTAACCGATTTATGATCGGTTAGAGTGACGTTAAGTCTCACTTTGAGGCAGCTGCGCGATTCCCGGAAGAGGCACTCACGCAGCCGGCGCAAAGTGATTTACCAGAGGCTGCGTGGGTCTTAGCGCATAAGTATTACCAGAGCCAAGCAGCCTCTGGTAAATCACATACGGGAGATTAGCCCAGAGCATTTGCGACTCTGGGGGAATCTCCCTGTAAATATGTAGTACATTTAGAATCTGTGGTTCTTGGCAGGCGTTTTAAAGCAGCACACTAATGAAAAATTGGAGATATAACCAGAATGCAATCTGAATTGTTTGTGCTCTAGAATACTATTGTTAGTTTGATTGCTGCAATTGACCTGTATCTGCTCTCTTTCTTTTGACTCAGTGTGCAAGTTATTATAATAACAATGTCTATTTTTTTACCCAACATCTTTCTACTGTTTAGTTTACTTGCTCTGTTCACCTATGTGATGTAAGAAGATTAAATTATTGTAAAGCATCATATGAGAAAATAAATACATATATGTAGGAAAATATTTTGGTTGAGATACTGGGTATTTGATCTTAAAGACGTAATCAAGATACTTATGTTATATAGCAATGTTTATTTGTCTTCTTGCCGATCAGCTTTGCATTATATTTTACATGGGGAAGCTCAATAATAACATCCATATAATTGTTGGGGAATAATTGAATTGTTGTCAATCATTTATTTTAATACAGCATGCTGTGACAGTGTCTTGCACTTTTTGCAAATAATGAGCAGTTAAATACATCTTTCCTAGTAGGTCTTGTCATGAGTGCGTTCGCCAAGCTTTGTCTAAATCAGTAAAACTTAATTTAATGAAGATTGAGGAAGGGTAAACAATAGAGATGTCCGAACTTCGCAAAATCCGGTCCGCTCGAGGATCCGCGAATTTTCGAAAAAAATCCGCAAGCGGACCCGTTAAAATTAAAAATACCCTTGAAATAACGAGATTTTTCGTATTTTCGAAAATTTTCGAAATGACGAGTTTTCACGTATTTTCGTGAATTTTCGAAATTACGAGTTTTCATGTCGAAAATATGTATTTTTCGAAAATACAAGTAATCCTCATATCTGTTGTATTCAATTAGATCAACTGGACTTGAAATGTAGTTCTTGAAGACGTTTCGCTAGTCATCCGACTGGCTTTCTCAATTTCTGAATTGAGAAAGCCAGTCGGATGACTAGCGAAACGTCTTCAGAACCTACATTTCAAGTCCAGTTGATCTAATTGAATACAACAGATATACCATGACCTGGATGAAGGAAACCTTCACAAGCACAGTAATCCTCGTAATTTCGAAAATTTTCGAAAATATGTATGTATGTAATTAAGAGAAAATTTTCGAAAATACGTGTTTTCCTGTATTTTCGAAAATTCCCGAAAATACGTGAAAACTCGTAATTTTTTTCGAAAATACGAAAAATCCGCGAATCGGAAGTTCGGAAGGCGGAAAATCTGGAAAATCCAGAAAAACCCGCCGTTCGCGAACAGGATAAATCCGCGGCGGATCCGGGTTCGGATCCGCGAACCGGCCATCCCTAGTAAACAAAAGAGTGATGAAAAATATTAGCAGAATAAGACTGCACTTTAAAAGATTGACATGCTGCCATACCATTGTCTTAGTTTACTTCAACATGAAAAAAAAATTATAAATAATAAATGAGAATTTATCGCTTTGCTTATCAATTAACCTAAATAGTTCAGTCTATACCTTTTAGGACATTTTTATGCTTCAAAGTGCAGCAGAAGCAGAGTGAAGCATTTAATATATTTGCAATTTGTTGGAAACCCTAAGCTATTGGTGGGGACACATTTTCTCTTTTACTAACAGCACTGTGCTGTTTAAATGTATGGCTGTTTTCTTTATTACTGGATGACCACCCCTAACTTACAATCATTTACAGTTTAGATTTAAGAGCAAATGGATGTCACCTGGAGAAGTGAGAGTGGGAGCTCAGGGTCAAGTATGAGAAATGCAAAAGTTTGCTAATCGTAATTGAAGTAAAAAAGGTTAGAAGTTAGGACCTTCCAGACTGGGATTACCTTGACGTGGTTGGAAGGCTTTTCATTCATTTGATCACAGTAATTAATGTATTCTAAAACCTGTTTGTTTATAATGTATGCCAGTGTGCAGATAATATGATATTGTATGGTACTTAGGAATGTGCATTGATTATCTTTTCTATGCTAGTATAAACCGAGGTACCTAATTTTACCTGAGTATAAACCGAGGGTAGAAAATATGACTACTACTGCCTTCTGATTCTGTATTGTTTTGGGCATTATTTTTCCTTTAAATGGACAGCAAAATTCCTATACAGTTGTCCCATACAGTAATAGCCAAATCCAGTATGGAGAATGAGGACTGAGAACTGGCCCTTGGCTTTGGCAGTTTGTAGGCCATTCAAGGCTTTTCAGAGGGCTATTTTAGTTAGTATTTAGGATTGCTGGGACATTTCAAGGAAGTGATGCATCCTGGGAAAAGGAACGACCAATACAGAACCTGAAAATGGCAGTTCACTACTGACCACAGCTAAGCATAGCAAATGATTTCAAAGGTGTAAAAAAAAAAAAAAGCAGTGAAAAGCTGCGGTGGGGAGGTGTTTGGGGGTTGTCTCAGGGGGTTGAATAGAGAGAATGGGGGATGAAGGTTGTTAACAGCAGCAGGGGGGGCCGCTGGTGCACACATATTACTCCAAGTTTACAGCTCATGCCTTATAATGAATGGATAGAGGGTAAATTTTACAACAGATAATGTACCACTTTATGTACCCTTTATAAAAAAACTTTTATATGGTCCCAGAACTCCTCAGTAACTTCCAACATCCTTATAATTTAGAGGAAGTGGGTACATTATCTACTATATTATTATCATTATATTATAATTTGGATTTACAGTATATAGTGGCAACATCTTGGAACATCATTCCAAGTGCCCTCTCTGTCCATTCTATCAGTGTTATCAGTGTTCCCTTTAAAGTATCCAGTAAGGATAAAAACAATTAAAACTTCTCACTATGAGATAATTACCTGAGCTAGGTCACACAGCTAAATTTGATTTCTTAATGACCTCTTAACTCTTTAGCTATTGAAGTACACACCTTAGAGGGAGTAGAGGTAAAGCCTCCCTTTATAAACCCCTACAAATGCACTACCACAAATGGTATAAAGTGCAAAAAATAGTTTATTGGTTCCATTGGACATACGTTGCCCGTACCCTCGGAAGGACCACACTCTTCACCTGTCTCAGCTGTTGGCGTTCTGGAGTGTCAGAATAAGAACTGTATATCTCTAAGATGGGACATAGGGGTGTGAGAGTCATCTGACTATACCGGCAGGAACAGAGGAGAAAGCGGATTGGGATATTCTGGGATGAGAGACGCATGAAGAGTGTGGTTCGTCCGAGGGTACGAGAAACGTATAATGCTGTCCCTTGGACTTGGCTTCTCAGGCTTAGTACCTTATGCAGACTGACGTTATATTGCATCTGTGGAATTTTTTTGTCACCATTTTTATATTCCTACATCCAGAACTGCCACAGTTTGGAGCTTTAGGGACACCCGGAGATGGTGCTATGTTTTTAAGTTTACGTATAAGTGTGTATATATAAGGGGATTTGGATTTTTGCACTTTCTCTATATGACTGTAAATTCTTACTGTATGTAGAGATGTACTTTGGGTTCTAATAGAACCCAGTTTCGAATCGAATCCGGCGGTTTCGAAGTCCCGACGAAACTTTCGGAACTCCCGGATTTTTCGAAACTCGAATTTTCAGAGTTTTCGATTTTTATCGCCGTTTTCGGTAACCCTCGAAAGCATGGATCGATTTCGGTAACCGTCGAAAACTTGTATCGTAGGTGGGGATCAATTTCAGTAACCCTCGATAATTGTACGAATCCTGGTAACCCTCGAAATCGTAAGTCCATCAACCCTCGAAAAGTAGCGATCGATTTCGGTAACCCTCGAATGTTTGTGCCGATTTTTGCCAACCCTCGAATGTACAAGCTGATTTCGGTAACCCTGTATTTGTGATATCGGTAACCCTCGAAAATAGTGTTCGATTTCGGTAACCCTCGAAAATAGCCTGCGAAATTTCGAAAACAGCCCGATCATGAGGAAAGATAGATTTTAAATGAGTTTACTTATATTATTAGTTCACCAGACCATTCCCCAGGTCCCTGTGTTATTTACAGTAACCTACTATACTATTTCACCCTTCAAATTGATAGAAACTTTCAAATTTTTTTCTCCCATAGACTTCTATGGGTCCGTTTTCGGATTTTCGGATTTTTTAATTTTTTCGAAAATTCGAAAATCAGAAAACGGGACAAAACTCATCAGTTTCGAACATCTCTAACTGTATGCAGCTCATAATTGCTGCCAGGCACTTACCTTATACCTTATGTGGTAGTGCCTTTGTAGGGGTATATAAAGGGAGATTTTACCTCTCCTTCTTTTTGGATACTGTTGTATTGTAGCTTTAACCCCATAGAGCACCGCTTTATTTCAGCGTTCCACTGAGTTTTATTTGAGCAGTGCGCTTTTTCATCATATTAAGTACACCTTAGAGGGAACACTGTACCCGATCCTCCATTTGGTTTGTACAAAACCAATGCAGTGATTGGCAGATTGGTAGATTTTAACAACCAAAATGCCCAATCATATCGTACCCTTTTAGCAGTACTTCCTATATTATAATTACCAAAACAGAGGGAATCCCCATGATGTCACAGGATGTCCAGGGCTTCTCAATGGCTTTCTCTATTCATTACCTGGTGGTCTAGTAATGTAGTATGGTAAACTGCAATCGAGTTCCAGTCTAATGGTAATGGTAAAAAAATGAAAGTGAAACATGTGCTTGTTTCCCCATTAAACTAAAACCATAATTATCTACAAAATTGGTGTACTACAAGCTGTATAAAAGGCCCTGGGGAATGGTCATAGTACATGCAGATAAGTAGTCCTAATTAAAGGGAAGAAATGTTGCACAGGTACCAATACAAAAGAGACATACAGTACGCACACATTTTTGCAAACATAGAGACCCCAAAAAATTAATTCTATCACTGGTACTTGGCTTACACTAAATAACACAAAAATGGCTATTTACCAGCATCCATCTTAGAGTTCCTTAAATAAATCCCAGTAATTGTAAAAGCATGTGAAATTTTAAAATCTAAAGCACAATACTGCATTAATGTATAAAGAATGTGTATAAGACACAAGGGAATTGTATTTCAGACTATACGCATTAGTAACAACTATAAATAGGAGGTGTAATTACTCTTGACAAGATTCTACATAAATAACAAATTGAAGAAGCTCTCTGAAAAAAATGCAATTTACTGTATAGATAAGCACAGGCTATTCTCCTCAGCACAATAAATGAATCACCTTTTTTGTGTCCCTTCCTTTTATTATTCTTCATAAGGTAAACAGATTGCTCGCTGCTAAATTCTGCACCAAGGGTGATACATTTTGTATTGATTTTTTCCAATTTAGTGTCATTTGAGACATTGCTATTTCTAAGTCATCAATCAACATATTAGACAGAAGTGCCCTCAACAGGTAGCCTTGTCGTAAATTACCTGCATAGAAATATTGTTGACGATGAACAATTCTCAGCTACAGTACATTATTACCATATATCATTGTAAGGGGCCTGTGGCAAGACATGACAAGGATCTTTATTACATGCAAACTTTTCATGTGTGTGGAACAAGAAGAACATAATAGATCCACTATAAGCCTTAATAAACCATCAGGGAGATTCAATAAATGTTCTTATTGTTCAAAATGGTGCTAATTTGGGCCCAACCAACCAGATGTTAGCTTTCAAATGTTAAATAAGATCTGATTGGTTGAGGCAAAATTAGCACCATTTTAAACGATAAGAACTTTTAATGAATAACCCTGCATGTGTTTAGTTGGTCACTAAATTTTCATACATTATCGGCAGCCTAACAGGAAGTTATATCACATCACACAGTCTGCCCTCAAATGGGTGTAACTGTGTCTATGAAAAAAATCCAACAAAAAAGTCCACCATAGAGTTAACTCTCACAACATGACCCTATGGTAGGCAGTGTAAGGTGCAGTTCTAACTTAGGCACTATAGGTTCCTATCATCTTGATTCTAAAACTTTTTTATGGAAAAATATATTGCTTTAATACTCAAATCACAATGGTCTCTCAGGGCTACAGAAAAAAATTCTACTCAGGTGCATGATCACAGTAGCTGCTGTTGAAAAGATCTGAGGAAATTTAGTTATGGCAGCAAAGTACCACTTGGTAAGTTAGATTTACTTTATTTAATAAAAATGAATCAGAGATGAGACACATTTTAATGACACCTATATAGTTCTTGTTTATAACTCCAGACTGAAATGTGTTTGTCTGTCCCTTCAAAGGTTCCACAAGCATCATGCCAGCAATGGTATTACTATCGTATTACTTTGTCTCTATAAAAAAACCAAAATTATTTTTATATGTATAAGTTTAAGCTACTTCAGGCAACATTCTTTGAGTAAGTTAATTCTATTCATAAGTAAACAGTGTGCACTCTTTTTTGTGTATAATTACAGTGACCCTGCCATGTCTGCTTTAATAGCTATTGAAACATAACTCGTGCATCACACTGGTGTATTCCTGAAACACAAAACCAGTATACCAGATGGATAACAAGAAAGTACAAAGACTTTTAAGTATGGGATGTCTTTCTTTGCAAATTCAATAATTCCCCAAACTTTGATTCCTTGGCAGAGTGAATATATTAGAGAATATAATATATCAGACACATCTGTTGTTCATTCATATGGCTAAATTGCTGCTTCAGAACTTTAACAGTCTTTAGAGACAGTTTTAAGCTTTCTTTTGGCATCTGTTCTTGCATCCAATTGATTAGCGGGACTGTTTTCAACATATTTATTATGTTATTTCGAGTAGTAGTTTTATCAAAACAGAATTTAATTTGCTTTTCATCAGGCTCTTTGTTACTTTGGATTAATCAAAGTAAGAAACACTTGTGCAGCAGTACAACTGAAATAATTAAAAGCACAAGTGGAACCAAATTTCATTTCAGAACACTCATCTCCTAAAGGAGAACTTTATTACAGGTGGGTTAATGAAGGTTGATTTTTATAAATGAATGACACTAGATTATTCTATAAGTTAAAAGAGTTTGCAAAATGAAGTAGAAAATGATACAGTGTAAACACCTTACTTACAGTAGCGAAAATAATACCGTGTTTTATATAGAAAAATAATAATCTGAAAATTCACACTTCGGCCTATAGAAACCACAACTACAGTCTTAAAAAAGTTTTAAAAACCCTCTATACCTAAGGCAAACTTTCTCTAATGGACAGTTTTGTAATTGACTGGAGCAGCCACCATAAAATAGCTACTCAATTTAACCCACAAAATTTGCTTTCCATTGACCTGGACATGTCTAGGTAATGAAAAACTTGCAAATACATTTAGACCCTACATTCATATAATAACCAGAGTATAAATAAGGCCCCCACCATAAAGATAAATTACTTCTAAATTGAAATGTAAAGTTATGCACTGAGATCTTTCAGGCAGGCCAACATTAAAAAACAAACAAGTAAACAATTACTTTTTATTTTACATGATACCATTTCATTAAAGAAATCTAGACTCCTTCCTGCTAGATTACAGTAATCAGGCATGATCCTTATCAAACCAGGATTATATAATATTATGCGACGTTTGGAATGGCAGCTCAAATTGTATTTTTACATTTGATCACAAATTCACAAAAGTGCTGTGTGAAAAACTGAAATTTACTTCTGTCATAACAATATCTGCCCAGAGACAAATGGCCATAGCAATATTTATGACTTAGGGGTTTATTCATATAAGAGAAAGTAAAAAATGTGATGGAATTTCCAATGAGTTTTTGTAAAGCAAAAAAAAAAACAAACCCCAAACCCATTTATTGTGTTGGTTTTGTGCTATCTCTTCCTCCACACTTAATTCTCCTGTTTACGCTCCACACTTAATTCTTCTGTTTACGCTGCACTTTGTAGTACAACAGATACATATTTTCCCAGTGGCATTTATAAAGCTATGAAAAAAAAATTGTTGCCATATTTTACTTCAAAATAATTGGGGTAGGCAGAGGAAATATAACTATAAATAACAATGGCCATGAGCTGTTTTTTTATTCAATCATATACAGTGAAATAACTTTGAAAATCTCCTCTGATATACTGTATATCCGACTTTTCTCCATAATGTAGCAAAATTCCGTTGCTTTAAATTTAGGTGACATTTCCTCTATGTGTATCCAGATAAAGAGGTAACGCACACACCCGGACCACCAGAGAGGAGTGGTGATCGTCATTCCACATTTTGGCGTTGTCACTGATAACTATAACAAAGGGTTCGGGGCTTAAGCACCCTAAATAACCACACTACACAGAGTAAGTAAGCACAGAGTGCTTGTCGTGTCTTAAGGTGAATAAATATCAATCCGGGCCTCATACGGAGGCACTAGCGTCCAGACAATTCCTCTATCACAAGTGAAAGATCTGCTGCACTGTCAACATTAGAGGCATCAAAAAGATTGATGCTCTTTTATGAATATGTCAGTTAAGCTAGCCATTTATTATTTAACATACCTCCCGGCATCCAACCATTTTATGATCAATATTACTAATAATAACTATTAATAAGTAATAATAATTAATATCAATAGGAAACCACAATCTAGAAACATCATAGGAATGTTGACAGATAAAACTGCTGCTCTAGTTGGTGTTTATTTCAGATCAATTAGTGTAGTGTAAGAAAGTCCAAAAATGTAAACACATCCCACATTCATGCATCAATACAGTATTATTTCACCAATCATTGGTATACCATATATCATGGAATAAAGTGCATAGAAATAAGCATAAACACATCATAATAAAAAAATCAGTTTCCCACAGATAAAGATGGAACGGTTTGGTCGGAACCCAGGCGGAACGTTTGGATTTCGGGACTTTGGACCGCATTTTCGATGGTTACACAATGTACAAGGAGATTTCTCTTTCCTCACTTTTACACTTACCCTACCGTATTAGCATATCCCAACTGAAGTGATGGAAGCAAATTTTGACATTCAGGTTGAAGAAAAATAATTTTTTTAATGCTGCTTAATGAGATGATTATGTATCTTAGGTAAAATAGTAACAAAAAATAGCATAGTTTAAAAGGTATCTAACTTTTTGTAAAATATAAACATAAGTTATGTCACATACCTGCTGCTTATGCTATAAATGGCTCTGTATTAAGTGAATCCCTGTTGGAAAGGGATCTTGCAGTTTTGGTGGGTAACAGACTTAAAGGTAGCAAGCAGTGCCAGGCAGAAACAGAGCCAGAACCAGCATGTTATTGTCTTGTATAAAGAGAGGTATGGATTCAAGGGAGGAAAATGTTATTCTCCCTCTTTACAAAGCATTGGTAAGGCTTCATTTGGAATATGCAATGCACTTTTGGAATCCTGTGTACAAAAAGGACATCTTTGAAATGGAAGGGCAACTAAATTAATAAGGGGATTGAGGGAGCTTGAATATGAAGGGAGAATGGAAAAGTTACAATTTTGTACGCTAGAGAAAAGGCGATTGCGTGGGGATATGATTATTGTGTTAAAATACATTAACGGCCCATACAATAAACTATCTGGGGCATTGTTTATCAAAAGAACATGTCAGAGGACACACAGACATCCCTTAAGAGTTGAAGAAAAGAAGTTTACGCTTTAAGTTCGGAAAGGGTTTTTCACTGTGAGAATGGTAAAGCTATGGAACTGTCTTCCAGTGGACATTGTTATGGCAGGTTCATTAATCAGTTTCAAATAAAATCTGGATGCGTTTCTGCAAACAAGGAATGTTGCAAGTTACTGGTATTGATATATAAAGCAGAGTTGATCCAGGGAAATTTCCGATTGCCAGTTGGAGTCAGGAAGGATTTTTTTTCCCCCTTTATAAATTTGGTGGGTTTTTTTTGCCTTCCTCTGGATTAACAGTTAGGCAGGAAATGAGGGTATTGCTAGATGGGTTGGACTGGATGGACGTATGTCTTTATTCAACCTCAAATATTATACTATATTATACTATTCCAAAGCTAGGACAAAGATAAAAATAAGATAAATATTAAAACCAGTATAATGGCACCTTTTATACATTTTAGTATAAAATTTTAGTAAATTAAATGGTTTAAAGGAAATGAAATCATTAGATCTAAAAGAAATGTAAACATTGCTGTAAAGTTTTGTCAAGGAAAAAAGTACTTTTTTAAAATAATGCTTTGTATTGTATAGGCAATACCTAGTTCTGCAGTATTGAAAAACAAATTGTCGTTATTTACGGGTTTTTATGACTAAAATCCCCTGCACAGTGTCACTGTTAAATTATTTATAAATGTTTAATTTCCATACTATGAGGGATATAAATCCTGTGTTCCTAAATGTGCACAAGCATATACAGAAAAAATGAATACAGTAGATGTAAAAAGCTTTTATCATGTCTGTCCATGTGTAGATGTTATTGCTCTGAATTCTTTAAATAGGACACAGAATTCACACTGAACTTTTCCCCTCGTCCAGAGTTCAAGGATAATCCAGATTGAAACAACTATTAACTGGCACAGTATTATGAATACTTCTCTAAAATAATTTATAGTAGCATCCCACCAAGGAAAGTAGGTCTTTCAGTTATTCAGTATTTACTCTGGGTCAAGGTGGCAAAGTGTAATCTCTTAAACCTCTCAAAATGGCATACCAGATGCTCTAGCTAAACTCACGGCCTAAAAGCAATATATCTAAAGAGGTAATAATCAGGAAATGTTTAATATTATTGCTACAGTACATGGTTATTTTAAATGTTCTTAGCTGCAGCCTTGCCAATCTAAATGTGTACAAGATTTGATAAGCATTTTTATTGAAAATAGTTTTTACTGAGCAAGGTAAACTGGCAATAACAAATTGTGGCAAAAAGTTATCAAATCGAATAAAATAAACATAACAATATACATTTATGTTTGTCCTAACCTTGCTGTTTTCCTTTTATCTTTTGGTTTAAAACTATTTCATGTAAACTAAAATGACTAAAAACATATTATCACACCGAAAGATGGTTTGTGACTAGTAACCTGCTGATTTTGTCTACTAATATAATATAAGAAGCTCCCCTTTATAGTGTTTTGTTATTTAATAAACAAATAAAACCATTGTGTGTTTATATATATGTATATTTTGCTGTAGAATCTTATTTAGGCCATGTTCTCTAAAGGAATAGGTATGCTTAAGATCTGTTTGTCATGCTACCTTTCTGAACAAAGCATCGTAGTTCTTTAATTAATGATGTGAAATGACAGTTTTGCTTCCGGTTCCCAAACTGTGCAGACAGGGTGTTAGGAAATGGAACTAATATATTCTGAAAGAACTGCCAGTACACTTTGCAAAGTCAACTAGACAGGAAAAACTCCTCTGTACAATAAAAAAATGTCCTTTATATGAACCATCTATAGACAACAAAGTGGCATCACACATTATCTCTCTGAGAATATGAGTTTAATACTGTGCTTTTTGTGACTTGACCTACTTATTGTTTGTTTTAGATGTTTTGGGGCTATTAAAACAGTTGTTAATTCAGACCTAAAGATAATGTCTGTTAGACTGTTGAACGTTTTAATCAGAGAATCTACTAAAAACAAACAGACTGTAGCTTGGGCGTCACCAACTGGCAAGTATCATAAGTGCAAATGAACATTTCACTAGTAAGTGTAAGTGTGTGTGGGCATCATCAGAAATTGTTATTATGTTTTTCAGTGTATGATACATATTTTGAGAACGGCTTTTTTGAAATCTGTTTTTTTACTGTTCTATAAAATCACAACAAATAATATGTTGAGTTACATATCGAAATCTGAGATTGTATCTTTATAAATATTTAATTTGATACGAAGGTTAACTTGACTAAGTATTAGAGATGAAGTTAGGGTTCGAATAGAATCTGAATATTTTGATCTCGGACTTTCCAGATTTTCTAACTTTATGAGTTCCAATGAATTTGAACTATCAGAACTAGTTTGGTTTCTGAACTCGTGGACTTATTTTCGAAAAACCTCAAATGTTTGAGGATTTCTGAATGATCGGGAACTTTGAACATTTGAAAATCCTCAAATGACCGAATGTGAGACTCTTCGGACTTTCGAGGATTCTCGCATTCAGCCATTCAAGGATTACCAAGCGGACAAAAATCCCGTTGCTGGACATTTGGGGGTCCCATGGCTCAACCTGGGACCCCCTCCTGGACTATTGTGGCCCTTGGAAGGTCCTTTTGAAGCTTAAGAGGCCCCACAGCTCAAAACCAGGATCCCCCCTTCCTGGCACTTATAAGTGAACTTGTGGCATTGATAAGGTCTTTTTGGGGCTTAAGGGGTCCCACAGCTCAAAACCGAGACCCCCTTGCTGGCACTTATAAGTGCCCTTGTGGCACTGACAAGTGCCTTTTGGGGCTTAAGGAGTCCTGCAGCTCAAAATAGCCCCCCCCCGGCACTTATAAGTGCCCTTGTGGCACTGATAATGCCCTTGTGGCACTAAGTGCCTTCAGAGGCTAAAGGGCACTTAGAGACCACAGTGCAACATTACTACTAAGAATGTGCAAATTAGTGAATGTAAGTGAAGCTCTCTAAACCTCCCAGCTTGCTCTTCGATTTGAAATGATTTAATATATTCTTGCATCAGAGTAGTTAAGAGGTGGGATTGGAAATCACACATGTGAAGAAAATGTTATGAAGGCAAAAGTAATATCAGAAAAGGAAAAATATCCGCTTCAGCTTTGGGAAAAAACTAAATTTAAATTGAGCTCATGAGGGGACGTGAGTCTAGTTTTCCATGTGGAGAAGGTTGCTGATTCTAATACTTTGTAAGGGGTTTTGTTCTTTAATGGCCAGCCATGTGTTTTATGATAGTACTAAATGGGCCTGCAGGATTAGATCATTGGGGATGAAATTACAAAATATTCATTTTCTACAATTATTATTATTCTTTTATTTAAATGGATTTTTAAAGATCTTAATACATTTAGCTAAAGTTATGTTCTAAATAATTTCCCTTATTTAATGGTATTTACAAAACAATGATGAGGGAAAGAATTAGTCATTGTGTATGACAATATAGTAATTATGCTTGTGAAGGTTCTCATTCATCCAGATCATGGTATATCTGTTGTATTCAATTAGATCAACTGGACATGAAGTTAAGTTCTTGAAGACGTTTTGCTAGTCATCCAACTGGCTTTCTCAATTCAGAATGACTTGTACAAGAATCTGTGTCAATTATGTATCCTGGAAAATCCCAATTAGCATATCACAGCCAAGTGTTAAGGGTGTGATTGGATTGTGGCTAAGAGGTGTTATAGGAACACCCAGGGTAAGGTGTCAAAACAGCATTGTACATGGCAGACAGTTGGTGTCAAACCCCCCACCTCTATTTAGGCTTGGTTTCTTTATTTTCACATAAATGGCCTCCTGTGGGGGAGACCAAACAGCAGCTGCATCAACGTATGGCCCAGCACAGAAGAGCCAATTCCTCGGGTCAGGACTCAGCTGTGTACCAGCATCTTAAGGATAAAGGACACACCTTTGAAGATTGTAATGTTAACATATTGGCAAAGGAACATGACTGGTTCAAGAGAGGTGTCAAGGAGGCCATTTATGTGAAAATAAAGAAACAAAGCCTAAATAGAGGTGGGGGGGTTCAACACCAACTGTCTGCCATGTACAATGCTGTTTTGACACCTTACCCTGGGCATGCATTATTTATCATAACCTGCCCCTTTGTGGCTTCTGGTTTCCTTCACCTCCTGGAACTGTAAGATTGTAAGGTTATATACAGTTCCTCCCATAGAAATCCACTACAGGAGTAGGTTATATAATTATAATTATTTAGATTTATTTTAAATTAGTATAGAGACATTTGAGCAGATACACACTTAAAGAATGTTTCTGCTGTAAATGGTTACTATGAATATATTTCATATTAATAGAGATGTATATTTGACCAAGCAGACCCCAAGGTGCCCCTAATGATTCTTCCTTTTGTTTAATAAGGAGGATAAACCAGTCAACCCTTTTTTTTTTAAACAGACTGTACTATAGTCAGTGTATGCATATACATGCAGTAGAAAAGTAAGATTTTTTTCAGAAAGTTTAAAAAATAAATTGAAACCCTGATTCACATTTTTATCACATTCTTTAGAAATCTCAATTCTATTCTATAATAATACAACAAAAGTGTAGGCAATACCTTTAATAAGCTAACTAATGATTTTTAACTAATTATTATCGGACATGGAACTATACTACAAGTTTAAACTTTTCAAACTCATATACATACAAGTACAGTGAACATCAAACAAGAAGAATTACTTGAAGATATACAGAGGGAAAGAGCCCTGAAGCACACGCAGTTGGAGGGAAGGGCGACATGACATAGGAGGCCCCAAAGAAAAAGATTGGTTGGGGGGAGTGGGGTGAGGGGTAGGAGGGGTTAAGTGGGTAACCAAACAGCAACACCTACATCAGGTAACGCACTTTTTAACAGCTTTCTTTCAAACACGTGCACAGACTAGAGTTCAGGACAGGTTAGGGGCGAGTTGGTTCAATCCGGTTTAGGACGGGCATCGGTTTCACAACAAAGTACAGGCCAGTAGAGGGAAATAAATAATCCAGCACATGACGGAGGAGTTAATAACATGGGTGGTATCATGGAAGGCTTACGCAGGAGATTGGGTCAACTAGAGCATGCCTACAGTTCTAGCAATTTTCCCCAACTAACGGGCATTCAGGCAGAGTGAACAGGAGGAATTTACGGGACAGTAGCAATGACCACAGCATTAAATACAAAGCCAAGTTTGGTGGCATCATGGCCCCCAATAGGGGTTTCTCAACAGATTCCATCAGATATGCCCCTGCAGTTAACTATTCTGGAGTCAGCACAAGGCCAAACTTACGTGTGTTTTGAGGGCCCGTTAGGAACACACGTTAAACCCGAAATTAAAGAAAAAATCTGGAAAAAAGATTATGTAGATATCTTTGACCTGTTGCCTTTGGACTGTTTCAATTTAGATAGGCTGGAAAAAAGTAAAGAGGGAAAAAAGGAAGAAGATGAGGAGAAGAGACGCAGCAAATTGATCTTTTTATTCAGTACTGAATACTGAATAAAAGTGTATTCACTTAAGACTGCTGTGCTCAGCTATATTTATCAATTTGGATATATTTACTGTTGGCTACAGTGTTGAAGCACCCAGCAATTTTCTGCATTTCTTTAGTTTACGTGTGCAGGATCTCAATCCATTGCTTTTGTTATTTAGACACCATTTGGGAGGCGTACAGAGTGTACGGTGGAATAACCTGGTTAAGGTACAATGAGCAATTTAGGCAAAGATGGCCATCCGAAAGGAGCTTAACTGGGATCACAGGGACATCAGCCTGTGGCTTTAAACAATGAATAACAGGGGGTTTCAAGGCCAAGGGACTAATTACGGTTCACTATCCTACCAGCCCTTTCCATTCCTGAGCAGCCATTTAGCTACAGGAGCAGCATCAAGCAGCCAAAATACACCAAATGCGGGACAGAAAAAAGGATTATGCTGGGTGTTCAATGACAGCTGGGTGTTCAGTTTTGTTTGGTCTGA
Source organism: Hymenochirus boettgeri (assembly GCA_019447015.1). Taxonomy (NCBI): domain Eukaryota; kingdom Metazoa; phylum Chordata; class Amphibia; order Anura; family Pipidae; genus Hymenochirus; species Hymenochirus boettgeri. The sequence goes on along the minus strand of CM033470.1, from coordinate 219,033,109 downwards.
GGAAGGAGCCACACTGGTTCCGAAACGTCACCATTAAAGGACACTTTCCACTATTAAGACTGGTGTGCCTAGCATGTCTTACCCTTCAATGACAGCCAGTGCAAATGGGGAGCTACGTGTCACTTTCGACATGAGTGCTCCCTCTGTGGAGGCGCCCACTCATATGCCAGGTGTTTCAAGAGAAACAAATGAGGAACACACAGGCCCAGAGAGGCATCTGGAAAAGAGATGGACACCAGTGAGGCGAGAGGAGATAATTCCATGGCTCAATAGGTACCCCAAAAAAGAGAAGGTAAGTTGGTCAACAGACATTGACAGAGAACTGGTTTCGGTCTGCTACACATTTGATGCCGCTCTTGCACTAGTGAAAAAAGCAGGTCCTGGAGCCCTTATAGCTAAAACGGACATTGAGGCGGCTTTCAGACTGCTACCAGTTCATCCCGATTCCATGTATCTGTTGGGTTGCGCCTTTAATAGGGGTTCTATATAGATCGTGCCCTTCCAATGGGATGCTCAATTTCGTGTGCATATTTCAAAGCATTCAGTAGCTTTCTGGAGTGGGTGGTAAAACCAGAGACTGGCTTGTTATCTGTCATCCATTACATCGCCGATTTTTTTTTGTGGGCCTGGCAAGCTCCTCCAGATGTTTGGCATTGCTTCGAACTATGTGCAGAGTATCAGAGTGTTTTGGTGTGCCGTTAGCACCCGAAAAAACAGTAAAGCCCACCATGTGTTTTCGTTTCCTGGGCACAGAGATAGACACACGGGCACAAGAATGCAGGTTACCCAGGGAAAAGGTGGAGGATTTGGGATCTTTGATTGACAGTGCAATCTTGGCAAAAAAGATAACATTGCAGCAACATTTGCAAGTAGGATAATGCCGATGGGACATATATTTTGGCAGTTGGCATTGGCAATGTCAAATGTAAAAAGGCCCCACCACTTTATCAGAGTAACAAGATCAATTAGAGCAGATTTGGAAGTTTGGTGGGAATTTTTGTCAGCATTTAATGGAAAGCAGTATTGGGGGCAGAATCTACAGCAAACACAGAGCTACAACTGTTCACGGATGCAGCGAAAGTAGCAGGTTTTGGTGCTTACCTACAACGTCGCTGGTGTGCTCAATGTTGGCCAAAAAGTTGGGAGGACTCCCCAGAAAGAAGGAACATTACGTTCCTCGACCTTTTCCCTTCGTGGAGGCGGAGGAATTGTGGGGAAAGGTGCTAGGAATGTACTGTTCCATTCGAATAACATGGGGATTGTTGAATGTATTAACTCACTTTCATCAAAAGCAAAACGAGTTATAGCTCAGCTGCGCCATCTGGTGCTGAGTTGTTTGCAATACATCATTAATTTTAAGGCTGTACATGTCCTTAGTGTTACGAACATCATTGCTAATTCGCTTTCCCGTCTACAGCTCGACAAATTCTGCACACTGGTGTCGATGGCTCAGGTGGAGAGAGTTGCCATGAGTCGATGTGGACCATACATTGCAAGGTATGATAGCCTGAATGAAGCATTTCCTGTCTCAATCCACTTAGGACAGTTATGTCAAAATATGGAGGGAATGGGAGTCCCTTGAGGCTGAGATAGGGGGTATAGAGAGTGAAAAGGGAAAACCTGATCTACTGATTTGGTACTTAGCTAGGCTTTTTGAGCAAGGAATATCAGGGTCACATCCTCTGGTTTAAAGCCCAGGGCGGGAGGGATGTGACAAAATAATTTTTTAATTAAACAGGCAGTAAAGGGCTTTAAGAGGGGAAAAAGTCCCATGAATATTAGGCGGCTCATCACCATTAACATTCTAGATGGAATGTTCATACAATTAAGATTAATTACAAATTCTTTATACGAAAGACTTTTTCAACTAGCATTTTCGCTGGCCTTTTAAGGAGCCTTTCATCTGGCGGAGCTAGTCAGCAGCAAGAGACTAGGAAAAGGGGGTCTCCTAATACAAGACATAGAACTAAGTGGGAATGTATTAAAAAAAAAATTGAGAGAAACACAAAAACGGGGGTAGTAATGAAAGTGCAGATTGAAAGAATTCAGGACTGCACCAACTGCCCAGTTCAAGCATTCCAAAAATTTATGAAAATTAGACTCAATCTTTTAGGTCCCCTGCTAATCCACAAGGATGGAAGGGCCTTATCTCGTTTCCAGTTTATGATGATTTTTAAAAAAACACTACATGGTCTGGGTTTACATCCAAAAGAATACGGAGGGCACTCTTTCTAGATTGGAGCAGCCACTGAGGCTGTGAGGTGGGGGTTGGATGACAGAGTGATAAGGCAGATTGGCCAATAGCAATCGGAGCGTTTCAGATCTTACATTAGACCTCACAGGGTCAACTTCTAGATCCAGTAAGGGTGAAGTGCACTCAAAAGAAATAATGTTTGGTTACTATAAATTAAATTGTTCTGGTTACATCCCCACAGGTGGTTATCCTTGCAAGGTAATGGTTTTAGGGCATTCCTTTATATATTGGGTGGAGAAGCAGGCGTGCGTCCCAAGGGTGAGCAGTTTTTCCTCGCGATATAGCAATAGTTTATTGGGCAGGCAGACGAGGATTGTTATGGGATGAATTGGTTCCCTTAGCTATTGTGGAGGCAAAACGAATAGGCCCCCCACACATCATCACAATGTATGCCGGGGGAAATTACTGATTATTCCGAGGAAGCCTTGGAAGGGCGCCCAGTCACATAAGGCTTTAGAAAAAGCGAGAATTAGAGTAAATAGGTCAGTTTCCAAATACATTCAGTTAAATGGGGGGGGGCACTGAGACATGATGGCTTGGGACACATTGACTCTCTTCTACGCCCAGACAGGGTTCACCTCAATGAGGAGGGCCTGGACATTCTTAACCTACAGTTACAGGAAGCTTATTGAGTTGTGGAGGGCCACTCGAGTTTGAGGAATCAATCTCTCGAGGGTGGCGGGTCCTTGCCAATCTGACAAGTCTATCTGGTGATAGATTTTGGAAAATATTGGTGGTGAATTAAAATTTACAGTGGTACAGGCTTCTGTGATGGGTGGGGCTAACCCAAAAGGTGGGTAGCTAGTTTGCAGCCAAGAGCTAGAGAGGCAGGCCGGACAGTGGTTAAGTCATGCCTTCACACTGAGCTAGGCAGATGCAGCTAATGAGTAGGCCACATGGCAAAAACAAGAAAGGGCAGACTGGCTGGGGTTCTTTATTCTTTATTACTTAATTAACATTGTTTTTGTTCTATGCTTAAAAGTTACTTAAAAGTATTGTCATGATAATAATAACTTGTCTGGACATTTTTTATAATAAAGCTGTGATTCATATCCAAAAAAGACTGGTGTCGACTCTTAATTTAGTATGGGAGAAATGGGGGGAAAAGGTAGTTGCAAGGATGTGACATTATAGTACCATTTAATTAGGTCAGTCCTTTCTTTTATCTGTTATCCCTAAAAGGCAGTGAGATGGGCAAGTTGTGCTCATTCTAAAGCTAGGTACACACAGTATCGATAAAGCCCCGATACCATAGGATCCGACGGTATCGGGGCTTTATCGGTACTGTGTGTACCTTGCTTTCCTGAATGAGCGCACTCCTGTCGAACGTTGGGGTCGGCCGATCGCTTGTTCTGGAAAAAGGGAAAAGTCTGCCATGGCCGAGGGAAACACACAATACCGAGCGTTCTCCCTATGCTGTGTATATACCACTGGTAAGGCGATATGTTACTTTCTGATAGGTCCTTAAGATATTGAGCTAATAGCTGGCATTAAATACTTCTCCATGTTAAAGTTATAAGCCTTACCATATTTGCCCTCACTTCCAAATACCACCTACCTGGCAGTTATAATCTATGAAGTCTTAAGGTTCATACACACATGCGATTGCGGATTCCAGCGCATGATGTCTACGAACAGCCATTTCGGCTGATAATTGTGCCGTGTATAGTCAGAGCGGCCATTTCGGCCGATAAAGTGCATATACATGGCACGATTATCGGCCGTTTGTACACATTGTGCGTTACGGGTTGGCACCCACGATCGCACGTGTGTACAAACCTTAAGGCTGGGTAAACATCAGTAACCAACCAATAGTGCCATGGATCAGTCGGCTGAAAATATCTGATGGTGTGGGACGGCCAGCCGTGACCGAATTCAGTCGCCCGTATCAGACAAACTGGTAAGTTAGTAAATCATGGCCGATCATGCAGTTCCCTATGGGACCACATGATCGGTCAGTTACATGCACTGCTGACCGCAGCCACTGTTACTGTGACCAACAGTCATTTGTCCTGGAAGAGCTCTCACTCAAAGCAGATGCTTTGATAACACCGATAATGTTATATGTGTCCAGACTAAATGATATTAATCTGCAGATCTGAAACCAGATCCAAGCAATCCTGCCACAATATGCAATTCAATCTGAACAGCATGATTGGTCATCCTGAGAGTCTATACGGGATCCAGAATAACATACTAGGTTCATACATATTGGTATTTACACTCATTATGGGGGCAGGATTCTGATTAGTTTTACAAGTTAGGGAGATGTTTGGATAAAGAAGGTAAAAGCTCCCCACAGAGTATAAAATGAAGTAGAGGCTTCTTATAACAGAAGGTACCTCACAGCTTCATAGTTATTATTATATCAATAGTGAAAGAAAAGGGAAAAATTTCCATTTCTCTAAAAATGCTGGGTAGTTTCAGAGACATGCAAAGTCATTTAATCATTTACAGACATCACTTCCTGTCTAGCAAACAGAAACTGGATTGTCTCATTACTTTCTAAGGAGAGGAGAGGGGAGTAAATGTGGGAGTATAAAGATGTTTCTAATTGGCTAAGACTGTCACATGTTTTACAAACAGCACATGATTGGGTGTAATACAGGAACTTCCTTACACTTCCTGTCTTGTCATGTACAGTGCCTAAGATAATTTTTTGATTTGCAAACAGTGTAAGATCAGAACCTCTCATTGGATGTTAGTAAAATTCCACTTCCTTTTAGTGTCTACATGGAGACCCTGTAGAAATCCTAGAGGTGTGGCTAGACCTATCATTTTGAGTTTTCCATTCAAACTTAGGGGTGTCCAGTAAAGTAAGTTTACTTTATTATTTGTATATCATTTGACTTTGCGTGAGAAGCCATGCCTGACACTGAGACTCCTTAAAAAGCGAACATGGTATTTATAGCCGGAGGCCTCTCTTTCCCGGGAGCTGAATGGAGAACAGGATGCATTTCAAACCATGGCTGGACACGGATCTTGAACTGATGTACACCACATTGGATCCTGGACAACGGAGGGAGGGATAGGAACCTCCTCGCCAAGATGGTTGATAGTCAAGCGTGTCAACACTCGATCTTATGTATCTGAGACTGCCGATAGTTGGAACTCCCCAAGGGATGGTAATTTGGTTCAGGGATGCCTGAACTTTTTATTTCTTATTGTATTCTGTTTTGGCCTATTATTTTGTATTTTATTGCATTGTTGCATTTGTATTTTACTAATTATATAGTTTTTACTATCTTACTGTACATAGTGAACTCTCTCTATTTTTTCTAATAGTCCAATCATGTTTAGTCTGTTTAGGAGGTGTGTGTGTAACCAGGAGTTTTTCTGACCAATGGTTTCCAGATGTTTTTCCATTCATACTGGTATGTTTTCTTTTGTGGTGTGAATGTCTGAGATAATGGGTCTATGTTTGGTCCTCCCTACCCTAGGACATTCTGGAATAAGTGGATTTATTTGCTTGTAGGAACATCTTTATTACTTGTTTAAGTTGTTTCTTAATGGACTTTGAAACAACAGTTTGCTATAATGTGTGGGGTTTGACAGTAGTTTGTGGGCCTCCTAAATAAAGTCAGGGGTACAATTGTACCCCTTTACCTGCAAGCTTTATTAATATATCCTGGCTAACTTTTAGTGATTTACCAACCATTAATTTGGTTGCAGACACAAATTCCCTGTATAATACCTTACACCATTATCCAGGTGAATACTGGTTGTCAGGGTCATATGCACAAAGTGTTCATCATATTTTCAGAAATATGTACTAAACCATATATATGTTTGGGCTTACAAGGCATCCTCAATGTAATCTTATTTTGTTTTCGCTGTCCTTGCCACCCACCCTTGACTTCTCAAATAACCAACTGTTTATTAAGCATGAGCATGTTTTGTGCACATATTTGCGATGCAGCTGGTTTGAGAAAGAAGTACAGAATACAGTTTGGTATAGACTTTTAGTCCCTCTAACCTGAAAGTACTTTGATGTCAGAGTGCAAAAACATATTGTTTACTAAATGCATTTTTTCACAGTAAAACATCAGAAGAGAATGATTTATTCTATATGCTCGATTTGAACGTTCAGATCGTGGAACTTTCTGTATTTTCTAGACCCTTCGAAACAACGGAGTTACTTTCGATATCCCCCTTAACAATGTTGAGGGATCACCATAGCAACCATAGGGGTTGGAGGAAAGATGTCAAGCGAACTAAAAAACTGGATTTATGTATGGGAGATCATTAGGTACATCTGATTTGGGAGACACTGACTGACTTGTTACTCTGTTTATGTGGTGCCTGAAGGGGGGTGTCAGCTGCTATTCTGTATCCCTGAGACCCCCATACGTTTCTCTGCTTTCAGCTTCCTTCAAAGTCCTGCCCAGACTGTCAAAATAATAGAGGCAGCACATGAGTGCCTAACATTTACATTTTCTGTTTATTATTTGACAGTCTGGACAGCACCTTAAAGGAAGCTGAGAGCAGAACAATGTATGGAATTCTTGGGGATATAAGTGCATTTAACCAGTGTTACCAGCTCTCAGACTCATACCTTTCACTGGCCAGTGTTGCAGTCGACTCTCCCAACCAGCGTGACTGAGTGTGTGTCTGTGTGACTGAGTGTGTGTATGAATGACTGAATGTGGCAGAGAGTGTGTGCGGTCACCAGTGGTGTAGCTAGATATCACAGGGCCCAATAGCAAGATTTTAGATGGCCCCCCCCCCACATAAAAATTAGTTCAGTTCAGTTCAAACTAACTCAGACCAATCACAAGGTTTTTTTTAAAGGACATGTCCACCCTAATAAGAAATAATTTACCTTATGTAGTAGACCCACAAAACCCTGTTTTCATTTTACTTGCTGTTGGTATCTTTGAAAGGTTTAAAGTAATCCAAAAATGTGGTACTGAACTTCATAAGTTTTTTTCTTAGGAAGGTGGACATGCCTGCAGGGGACCTGGATGGGGCCCCTTTGACTCTGGGGCCCATAGCAACTGCTATGGCTGCTATAGTGGTGGTCACAGAGAGTGTCTGCACCCTGTATCATATTCAGCCCTGTGTGTGAACTCTGGGATATGCAGAGGCAGCTGAGACCTGAGTTCTGGAAACAGACGGCTGTCAGCGAGACTTAGGTGTTGTGCAGAGGTAATGTTTGAATATGACTGGCGTTGGAGCAACTGTGGAAGTTCACATGAGTGACTGTCTGTGAAACAGTGTGTGGCAGTATCTGTTTGCCCAAGAAAGTGTGAGTATGTGTGTCTGTGGTAGAGAGTGTGGGCATGCTTGTATGTCTGAGAGAGTGTGAGGTCCCTGATAGGTCCCAGTCTAACACAGGTATCAGGTGGAAACACCATATATTGCAATGTAAGGTAGTAAAAAAAATTGCTTTGGGGCCCAGGGATTTCTAGCTATACCCCTGCCTCGGAAGTAGCCTTGTATATTTATAAGTATGCATGCAAGGCTACTTTCAAGGGTTATTAAAATACAAGGCTTCTTTCGAGGGTTAGCAGATATTCGAGGCTACATTTAATGGTTACCGGAAGCTTGAAAATACCTTGCGTAAAGAAAATTTGATTTTATTTACGTTTTGGTGATTCCTATGTGTTCTTTTGACCATTTGCCAGGTGCCTGAGCCATCTACGGTAAGTTACCATGCTTTATTTACTCTTACCCTTACTCTGAGCATTTGGATTTTTTTTCTCCCATTGATTTCTATGGGTCTGTTTTTGGATTTTCGAATTTTATCGGGATTCTAAAAATTCGAAACGAAAAAAAAACCTTACAAGTTTTAAACATCTTTAATAATGAGTAGCTTTGAAACATAGGGTAAGGTTGAGTTAAAAGAACAAAGCATGGAGAAAGGATCACTTCTAATGTGTAGGAAATGTGTGTTTTAGTTGAAGCTGATCTCTAAGATTCAAGGTAGGATTTTGTAAAATGTAGGTTCAGCAAAAAAAAATTCAGCATTTGAATAGTCTGTGTTGTGCTTTTTTTCTTCAGAGTTCTTAAATGTATTTTTAATTTTAAGAAGATTTTATAAAAAAAAAACCTTATGGCTATTTTTAGTTTTATCTGAAGATCTTGCATTTTGCTCATAATTTCATTCCTGATAATACTGGATGACTACATCAATCATTGTTCATCAACATTACTTTTTGTAGTAAAGTGCTTAAAGTATTTTACCTGAAGTCAAATTACATTTTTGGGCATATGATAAAAATTTAAAACTTCCATTTGCCGTCATTGAATGAATTCTCTCTACTGAAGATAAATGGAAATGATGAAAATTCTTTATCAATTCCCTTGTTTCAAAAGCTTTCTAACCATACATTGGGCTTTTTTTTTATGTTTTCTGACTGATCTTATGTATAATAAACAGGCAATAAAACAAAAAATTATAGAAAGTAATAATTGAAATAAATTTAAAAGTGAATGTAGTTAGGTCATATGTCTTTATAATGCTAATATCAATATGTTTGTTGTTCTTAGACATCTTATCTAATGAGCAGCTCAAGTTGTATATTTATCACACAACTGATTTCCTGATGCTTTATGTAAATAGTAAAATTCTTAAAATAATCAGGTTATTAAGAGTATATACAGTAATGTGTTTTCCACTCTGTCTCGTTGGATTTCACCATCAAGTTTACATGAATGATTTTTTATACATGATGGTGGCAGAGACGTTGCTGTTTTTTTTCGATTTTTGTTATTATTATATATGATAACTTGTTCTTGTGACTATTTGTAAAATACAATATACTATTAAAATGTCAGGAATCTTAAATAATTCAGTGTTCTAAAAACACTGTAAGACTGTATGCATGCACATTCATTACAGTCATCAGAAGATGTTGTATTAAGAATTAGCTACCATACCCTTGTGACACCGTTATTGCTATGCTATTCAGACAGCTTAATAAGTAAGCTTGTATCCTGTAGGCACTTTCTGAAACAATCCACAGCTTCAAGCTATACCAAAGACGGTTATATCTTCTAATATTTATTCAATAGTATATATAATAGTATAAGAAGGTTTTCTTAAAGTATATATTATGAGCATTTGAAAATGTTATTTCTTGAAATGTTATCAACTGGATCAACTGTTAGGTAGGGCTCATGAGTAGGCTAAAAAGGTTGGACTAGATAGACATAGGTCTTTATTCAGCTTCCAATACTATATTAATAATATGATTAACATGTCATGGTAAAGGAAAGAAGGAGAGAACATACTCCTCTCACAGTGTTTAATTATATTACCATGTATGATCTTTCACACGTTATTACCCTCTGTGTGTTTATCCACTTACCTAAACTGGAAACTCTCTTTCCTGTGTTTTAAGGTTTTTGGGTAATATATGTATAGTTTACATAATTATACATAATTTAATTAAAATTTTTATTGATTGATTGTTTGTGTTCATTGTATCTCTTTTCCTAGTACCCTCTTGTGTAACTATATCCTAGAATTATGCCTACAGTGCAGTACATTATGTGTTATAGCAATTAGTTAATCACAGTAAATAAATCATAGTGTCAATTTGGAGGTGTCCACTCCCTATATCAAGTCTTGCATACATAATTTTCTTTGTATGGAAGGGTTAATTCAAAGCTTGTTGTCTTACCATCAAAAAAAGTTAGTGTAATTTCAACTGAAATGTTTCTGTTACCTTTAAAAATTATAGCATTTACAGGGAAAGACCTGTCACTCCAGAAGCAGAAATGCCCCAACCTTTTCTGCAACAATTAAGAGAATCAGCAGAGAAAAGAAGGCAGAGGGAGGGAGGGGAGATGTGTAAGCAGAGCAGTGCCCATGGTGAGGCTGTGCAGAACTTATTAATAATGTGAGTAAAATCATTTTGCTTGTCTCAAATTGTAGTTTCAGATAATGTAAAGTTGTTTGAGGGAGTAGAGTGACCCTTTAAAAAATGTTTTAAAAAAATGAACGGTTCCACTAAAGGGCATGTCCACCCTTATAAAAATATTTCCCCATATCATAGTATATCTTCCCCCAGCCCCAACCACTATAAAATAAATTTAAGAAAGTGCCCCAATGTTTACTTACCTTCCCTCTCTCCTCCGACGCCCGGCCTTCTGCTTGCAAGACACTGCAAGCAGGGGGCGGGACCGGCAGCCGTGTCCGTGATTGGCTGAGAGGCAGCCAATCACTGACGCGGCTGCCGGCTTCTCAGAATGCCGGGGGAGAGAGGGAAGGTAAGTAGAGTTTGGGGGTCTTTCTTAAAGGGCAACTAAAGCCACAGAACAACACTGAACCGGAAGGCAGAACACCTTAATATAAAACCAGTAATCTGTCTTACCTCTCATTTTGATACAGGAGCTGGGAAATTTACCTAAATAACATATGGTTTGTGTTTTACTTCTCAGCATTCTAGTTTCAGACAGTTTGGTCAACGACCATTATGATCTGCACATGCTTAGTTCTTAGCTATGGCACAAACTTGTTACAGTTGGTCACACCCATTAATAATATCTAGCCAATCCTTTTACAGGACAGACAAAGCAAGGAAGCATGTGACTGAGGTCAGGAGGTGTGGTCTGACACTGCACATACATACAGATACTTCATCCAGTTCTTAACAGGCTTTGATTTACTTTAACAGAGTTTACTAAAGTGGCATTTTATAGTTTATTGGTGTTTTTAGGGGGGTTGTTTTCAGATTCTGGAGTATATAAAATTGGGTTTAGTTCTATCTGTTGTATTCAATTAGATCAACTGGACTTGAAATGTAGTTCTTGAACTACATTTCAAGTCCAGTTGATCTAATTGAATACAACAGATATACCATGACCGGATGAATGAGAACCTTCACAAAAAAGGTTAGTTCTCCTTTAAAATTATTTTTTAGCGGTTGGGGCTGGGGGAAGATATACTATGATATAGGCAAGGGGTTTATGGGTAGGGGGAGGGATCGCAAAACGGGAGGAGAGGGAGGGAGAGGGAGGGGAGGGAGGGGAGGGAGGGGGAGAAGGGCTGCAGTACGCATGCCAAACTTCTCCCGGAGGCGAGACCTATATGGACTCTGCTATCCTCCTGGTGGGCAGTTTTTGGGACTTTGGGGGGGGGACTACAGGAGAACCATATGGAGCTGGGATGTGAGGTAAGGATTTTATTACACTACATGGTGGGGCCATTAGTGGGGGGATTATAGTTTTGGGGTGGACATGCCCTTTAATGGAACAAAGCAGACCCCGTCTACACTAACCTGATATTACATCGGGTAGAATAGGTTTTACAATTTTGATAATATTCCCCACACTCCTTAGGCATCTTATTGGTGCTGTTCCTCTTTACTGCTAACCACTAGCAGTTTCTTTTCCAGTATCTTGTTTTTGTTTGAAGAACGCACTCTAAAAGGCTTTATTCATTTTACTGTTTTATTGGTGACATGCGTGCACAACGTTTCAGGGAGTGTCCCCTTCCTCAGGTGCATAATTACAACACACTTAGTGCAACCTTATATACATGTGTCCCCTCTCTTTTTAGGGAGGGGCTTTTACACTTTAACATTGATTAATGTAACTCACATTTATTTTAAATATTCATGCCGTGTTTAAAATATTCATACTGTGTTAAAATTTTCATTCTGTGGTTAAAATTTTGGTACGATATTAATACAATCCTCTTATTGTGATACTTATTCAATCATTAGATCATAAAAAAATCTGGCTTTTATTCATTTTAGTGATTCATTTGACTTTGTTCCTTTATTTATGTGCCAAATGGTTAAAGTGCCTAATTCAACTATTCATGATTAAAGTGCTTTTTAGTGTTTTCTTTTAAAGTGTATAGAGTGATAAGTTATGTTACAAAATATATTAAAAACCACCTTTAGGTACTTTTAATCTTTATCTATATTTTATTTTTTAACATTTGTTGCTTTCTTTCTTTTCCAGATTGTCTTCCCTTCTGTTTCCTGTGAACCAAGTGGTATGGGTAAGTATTAGCAGTCTTATATTTTTCTTACTTTACTGTATCTTTTTAAAGAAAACATTTAAAATTAATTTCCTCGTTCAAACCTTTAGGATGCATGGTGTTCAGGTGGTGTATCCAGTGTATTTCTCTTTGTAGGAGCTTTTTATCGTAGTCTCGTCCTCTGGATGCTTTTGCCACCACCTCTAACACCATCCATCTAATCTGGGCTGCGTTGTGTCCTTGTATTTTAAAATGCTTAGACACTGATGTCACTCTTTCATTTTTTTCTAGATTACAATTGGTTATATCCCTTTTATGTTCTCCTATGCGGGTTCTTACTTGTCTTTTTGTTTTTCCTATGTACGCTAGTCCACACGGACATTTTATCATATAAATGACCCCCATAGTCAAACAGCTGGCAAAATGTTTCAATTTGATCTGATTACCTTGGGAGGGATGTGATACAGTTTCCCCTTTTATTATTGCTGTGCAGGCTTGGCAGTTTAGGCATGGAAATGTGCCTATTCGTTTAGTTTTATTTATTAGTTCAGTCTTGATGAATGCACAAGTTGTCTGCCCAAACTGACTCCATTCTTATACGCAAATATAGGCTTTTCTTTAAACAATAGGCCACTTTCTCATCACTGCTCAACACATTCCAATACTGTTTCATTATCTTTTTAACTTTTTCTGATTGTGTATTATAAGTTGACACAAAAGCTATCTTATCATCTTTAAGTTGTATTGTTTTTTTGTGGAGCAGTGTAGATATAGGTGTTTCTAGTGCCTTGTCTGCTGCTGCAGAATAAAAAAACAAGCTACTAGAATAGGTTTTACACTTACCGCATATACTTGAGTATAAACCGACCAGAGTATAAACCGAGGTACCCAATTTTACCTAAAATAACTAATAAAAGTAATTGACTGAAGTATAAACCGAGGGTAGAAATTATGACCATCATTGCCCTCTGATTCTGTATTGTTTTGAGGCTTTAGTTGCCCTTTAAATGGACAGCAGAATTCCCATACAGTAGTCCCATACTGTAATAGCCAAATACAGTATGGCTACTACTATATGGGACTACTGTATGGGAATTCTGCTGTCCATTTAAAGGGCAACTAAAGCCTAAAAACAATACAGAATCAGAAGGCAACAATAGATGCCATTCTCCATCTGATTCTGTATTGTTTTTAGGACAGCAGATTACCCATACAGTAATAGCCATACTGGATATGGCTATCACTGTAATGAATTGTGCTGTTTATTTATAGACAACTAAAGCCTGTCACTCCAGATGTTTGGAAATTACACCTCCCAGCATGCTTTGGAGTTGTAGTTTCCAAACATCTAGACACTCACCCTCCCACCCAGTTCAGTGTTTACCTTCTGTGGGCTTTCTCCAGTGTTCATCCATCTGTGGGCTCTCTTCTGTGTGCATCTGCAATCTGTACGGTAACCTTCTTTAGCAATCTGGCAGCCGCTCACTCATTCCCTGTACTGGCGCACCAGCTGACATCACTACTCGGAGCCGGGCAGTGACGTCAGCTGGTGCACCAGTACAGGGAGTGAGCGAGCGGCTGCCAAATTGCTAAGGTTAGTTACTGACTCAAGTATAAACCAAGGCAGAGTTTTCAGGCTTATTTTACTGCCTGAAAAATTCGATTTATTCTCGAGTATATACGGTATTTTGCCGATACCAGCTGTTATTGCATCTCCCCCCTAATGTTTTAAATTAGTTGTTACCTGAATTAATTCAGATTACTGTTTGCCCTGTATTATATATAAAAGGAAAACATCATTGAAACACTTCCAAATTGTATTCATAGTTTTTATTTAAACCTTTGGGAGACATTTAGGGCTATGGAACGAGAGACATCGCAAATGAAGGTCCTAAAGTCCTGCTAAGGGTATAACGATGATTAAATAACACTTACTGTAACAGTACTTTTTAAGAGCTACTCCTGATGCATGCATTAGTCTTCTTAAGTTAGTCTACACAGAGCAACCAATTTACCAAATAATAAGGTCATAAATGATATCGTAATATGATTAGGTGGACTCACTTTAATGCCACCATATGATAGTCTTAAGTAGATAAAGGGATAGGGCTATGCATGGAGAGCCATTTTTATTCAACATTGCGATCATGTTATCACACGTAATATCTGAAAGATGCGATTTACAGTTTTCACAAACCATAACAAATGGCACAAAGCATTTTTGTAAATTGGAATCATCAATATTTGTGAGTATATGTAGGAAACGCATACATACGGTAATACTCGATTAATCGATCGAGTATAAGTCGAGGTACCTATTTACCTAAAAATAGTAAAATATGATTGACTCGTTGTATAAGTCGAGGGTAGAAATTATGACAACTCTTCTGATTCTTATTGTATTGAGGCTTTAGTTGCCCTTTAAATGGACAGCAGAATTCCCATACAGTAGTCCCATACAGTATAGTCTAATGGATTTGGCTATTACTGTATGGGACTACTGTATGGAATTCTGCTGTCCATTTAGGGTAACTAAAGCTTTAAAACAATACAGAATCAGAAGGCAATATTTAACATAGATACCATCTTGATTCTGTATTGTTTTAAAGTATTAGTTTGCCCTTTAAATTCACATAGTAAAAGTACCATCCCACACAGTAAGCCCAATTCATTGCCACTACAGAAGTTTGGAAACTACAACTCCCAGCATGCTTGGCTGGGAGTTGCAGTTTCCAAACATCTGCAGTGGCAAGCACTGCATACCCTGCATACATAGGAGAGGACTTGCCTTGTGGAGAGAAGACTTGTGGACAGAGGACCTTCAGGAGAAGAGAGGACTTACAATCCGGAGGAAGAGAGGACAAACAACTGGCTGCATCGCTCCGCACACACTGTCTCCTGGCCCTGACGTCACTACTCTGCGCCGGGAAGCGTGACCGGCGCCGAATAGTGACATAGCAGGCAGAAGTGGATGCGGAAGCGTTGGCAGCCGAAAACAGGACAGTCAGGTAAGTGACTCGAGTATAAGTCGAGGTAAGATTTTTAAGCTATTTTTATAGCCTAAACCCTCGACTTATACTCGAGTATATACGGTACATGATGCATTTATAGAATGGGTGGTTATAACAAACATAATAATGTAATGCGACACCATTTCCTAAACAGTGACATAGCCACTATTTAAATATTTGTTATGCTGCTATATTATAGTATTAGCAGAGTAATATTTATATGACCTAATATTGGAGTGACACAATTAAAAAACGAAATTCGCCATTATGCAATGGTATGGTTGTGTGTACATGTTGACCATTATGTATTTCTGCTAAGCTTTATTTGATAAAATTAAAGGGCATGTCCACCCCCAAAACTATACTTCCCCTCACTACTGGCCCCAATCTATAGTGAATAAAAATCCCACATCCCAGCTCCTTATGGTTCTCCTGTAATCTCCCCCCAAAGTCCCAAAAACTGCCCAGAAGGACTACTGCAGAGTCCATATAGGACTCTGCCTCCTCTCTCTTCTCCGGGAGAAGTTTGGCATGCGCACTGCAGCCATCCTCCTCCCTCTCCCTCCCTCTCCTTCCCATTTTGGACTCCCTCCCCCTAGCTCAAAATCCCTTTAATATACTGTAGAGCTTTGTGCCCTAACCGCTATATTTTTATTTCCAGAAACTTCCCCAAACAGTACTTACCCTCTTCTTACCTTCCCTCTTTCCTCCGCCATTCAGAACTACCGTCAGCCGCGTCCGTGATTGGCTGCTGGCAGCCGCGTCCGTGACGTGGCTGACGGTCCCGTCCCTCTGCTTGCAGTTTTGCGCAAGCAGAGAGCTGGGCAGTGCGGCGGAGGAAAGAGGGAAGGTAAGTAATGTTTGGGGAAGTTTCTGAAAATAAAAATATAGCTGTTGGGGCTGGGGGATGAAGCACTACAGTATATTAAAAGTTGGTAAGAAGGTTGGACATACCCTTTAAGTGGTAAGATAAAAAATTGTTCCGAGGCATAATGCTTTCAGGGACAGAATAAATGGAGAAATAGACAGATTCTAATTATGTCCATAAAGCATAATCATGGCCATTTTTTCAAGGCATATAAATACAAGTATTTAAACAGTATATTGTAAGTCCTTTTCTGTGTAGTGTTCATGGTCATTACAGTTCCTATTTCTGTATGGGGCCACAATGCCTTATGATTTTTGCAGTGACTAAAACACAGTTAAACCTTTCCCTCTTTTACCTTGTGTATTCACAATATATATAAGAATTACTCAGATACACAATTAGAACCAATCTGAATAGAAGTGCTTATAACTGTCATAGAAAATACTTGTTACACTCAAATAAAAAGGTTTAAGGAAATACACAACAATTAAAATAAAGTGCACACCCTGTGTTAGAGGTGTCACTGTGAAACTTGAAGGAGCCAAATATATGTGTCACTGTACTTCAGTATTCCAGGCCACACATATTGAGTCATCGTTAACACTATTCGACTACTTTACAAGGTTTCAAACATTAATGGCAATAAAGGTCAGGTATGGATTGTCTGTGACATTATATGACTTTGGCATACTACAGGAGGAACAATAATACTGTATCTCTTCTTCCCTAAAGGTTTGCCTTTTCTATAACGCTTATGTGAAAGCAAGAGAGTGGTGATGGAATGGTATTCTGAAGGAGAAAATGTTGCGAACATGGATGTCAAAATCAAAAAATTCTGCACTTAATTACTTCTGTTATTTTTAGAGACACAATTGAGGTTAATATAACATGTGTCAGGGACATGAAATAGTCATGGTCTTGCTGACATTCATCTTCTTGTTTATCAAGTGCACTGACATTACCTTAATGATATATAATCTTAATATTTGTAAAAACACAAGATTGCAACATGTAGGTTTGTAAATAACAATGATTGTTGTACAAATGTAATGTAAGTTGTGAGTATTACACATCACATACATTACACATTTTGTCGATTGCCAACATTATATCAAGCTTAATTTAGCAAAGAACTAACAACATATGGTAACAGTAAAACATAATTAGCATGTTTACCATGCTTAGTAAACAATCTTCAACTTTGGAGACTTAGATCAAAACACAGCCAGTGTGTTTAGCAATGGTCACGCCAAATAGCTCTCGGCAGTAAGGTGAATTGCAAGCAAAAGTGTTGCAAGTATCCCTAAGGTCTTAATAGTGTCCCTATAGAACTTTTGGGTTTTCCATAGAAAATATGGTGCATTCCTCCTGTTCTCAGGCTCACTTTCCGCTTTCTTTGTTGCAAGGAGCTCCTAGTGATATGAGTTCTTGTGTCTTGAACATTGTGATTGTCATCAAGTTAAAACCCATACCTGCAAGTAAAAAAGAACATTGGCTTCATTGCAATCTAATGTGGCCACACACAACTATTGTCGTACAGGCAAAATGTCACAGATTTTACAGACCTCTGAGTCATTTGGCAATTGTATACTAATATATATAATAGACAAGCCAGAGAAAAACATATATATATATGGTATGTGGCTTATTTGGTATACATTGGTTACATGTATGTATGTATGCTTTTCATAAGTATACATGACTAATGCATTGTGTTAATTAATTGAGCAAAAATCTACACTACATTAATGCATATAACCAAGGATGACATTTTGGGCCATACAGTGAACTTCCAATGGGAGCGAAGCATTATGCGTAATTCATAAGTAACAAAGAAACATTCAATGTATGTCACAATATGGCACTGCCTACTTCTAAATATTGCAGTACAAAGTAATAGCTATTTTCTAAGGAACTACAAATAGGTATATAGCTATATAATGTGTATATGAAAAAAATATTGTCATAAATTCTTACATTGATGTATACACACGCTGTTTGTATTAAATTCTATGTTGTGGTGCATTGTTAATACTCTTACAGAACAGCAATGTTTACAAATATTACACATTTGTGCAACACCTCGACTATATAGATATGTGTTACAATTAATATGGTCCTTGCTAAAGGGATAGTATTTAAACACTGTGCAGTTATGATTATATGTATTGATTGCATGTTGTTAAAAGCATCATGGTTGCAGACTATTTGTATAGCCCACAATGTCTGTGATTAGGGACAAGATTTGGTGACATTTGGTGACTTACAGAAAGGGTTTACACAAAGTTAAATGTTCTAACAATGCACTTTTAAAAGTAGTTGGAATGACACATTAGCTGAGTGTCCATGTCAAACAGAACATAGTCGCACTAGGTATATTCTATGGCCTCCAACTTTGTGTAAGGAGGTTGAGAACATATTACTTCAACATGTCCTGTATGACATGAAATTAGGGAAAGTAGACAATGATATTTTACCTTGCTTATTAGACTTTGTTGGGTGACGTAATAATACGGAGTCCCCTTCTTCATTATCATTCAAAGTGAGCAACACTGTAACATAAAGCAATTCATATTACCATAAACCTGCATGTGAAATATGTGGCACAAAACCATTTATTCTTGTCACGTTGGATTGACAGCATTAAGAAAATAGGAAAAATACATATACAGCAGTCGTACATGGTTGTCATGAAAAGGCACACTATTGAGTCTTAAATTATAAAAACATTAAAGGGCAACTGTGGTCTCAAAACAAGTTAGGGTTAAATGAAAGCCTGCAGTATTTCCTTTACACTGAGCCAACTATCACATCTCTGGCTGATCTCGGACCTGAGCCTGTGAGAAATTACAGTGAATGTTTTCAAACTTCCTGCTTCCAGTAGGTTGAGTGCCCTTTTACCCGGGGGAGAAGCATGAGCAGTTGAGACTTATTGCTGGGGAAATCAGGTACCTGAGGAAAAAATTGACAGTTGAGAAAGTAAGCCTATTAATGCAGACAGGCTGGTCACATGACTACAAGCTGGTCACATGGCTAAAAA
The DNA here is from genome assembly GCA_019447015.1 of Hymenochirus boettgeri. Classification (NCBI taxonomy): domain Eukaryota; kingdom Metazoa; phylum Chordata; class Amphibia; order Anura; family Pipidae; genus Hymenochirus; species Hymenochirus boettgeri. Next base: position 219,013,999 of record CM033470.1, on the reverse strand, counting down.
CAGGAAGGTTTAACCAGAAGTTACATTGCTGAACCTTTCCAGCAATAACTTCTCACAGATTTTATCTAGAGATGTGATTTAGGTTTTATTTTGAAGGTGTGATGGAAGGCTTGTTATATAATTATTACTAGTTTGGAAGAATTTGAGACCACAGTTACCATTTAAGGTATTATGGGCTGCAAACAATGTATCATCAGAATAAGGAAAGCCAGGCACACACAGAAATAGGTTTAGTTCAATACAATAGCACATACAACAGACACAAGAATTTATCTCAAAACATCTTATACAAATGATATATAACTGATTGCCATCTTTGTTATATTGCTGTCAATTATTGTAATTACACAAATCTGTACATCTATGATAGTATGTAACTGCTGGTAGAACACATATATGTTAATATATTTGCATAATTTACCATGTCAACACGCAAGTTGTCACTTTCAGTTTGTAGCAAATCTTTGGGATTATTGAACATTCAAGTGTGGATCTTGGGTTGGATCTACAAAAAAACATACAGTAAACTATACAGCATTACTATTGGGGCAGGTCATACTCTATGTAATACAGGACACTTTGATGACACAAAAAAGTTATTGGTAAATCTTACCTTCAGAGAGTTGACATCTGTTTTTTCTCGTTCATAAATCACCGACTTCCTCTAACTGCTGTAATGAGGATGGTGGACTGCAAGCTGTAAATTAAAGTACAGCCACTTAAAGTGAACATTTATAGTAATTTAATATGGATTTCTTGTCCACTCTCCATCTCTCTGTCTTTAATTATCACTGTATCGTTGTTGTAATTGAGCCATTTTAATTGCTAATCTATACATTATTTGCAGTTTATGGAACCTTGTGTAATGGTCAGTGGGAAACTGTTCATATTTTCTTTGCAGTGGGTAAGCATCAATAAATCTATTTTCATCCTCAATGAAATTCTTATTTCTCTTGCATTTTTTTTTTTGGTCATGCATTTTTGACATTTTTTGTGCGACAGGCGGTGATTTGTGTGCCACATTGCGTGGAGAAACATTCTGCTGTTTTTTTGACTGTACAGTCAGTGGTCACATTACAAAAAAAGAAACACCGCTGCACAGCAAAGGCGGCTTATTATCCTGACAAGAACTCACCTCTCCAGATCTTCATAAAATGATTCCTTTATTTAATTCCATATTAAAAAAGCACATTCATAGAGCTTCATACTGGGGGACAGTGGTAAACATCTGGTGCGTTTCAGGCCGGGGCCCCTTATCATAAGACTAATTTACTCAGTTTTGGTCCCACCTTAAATCAGGGAGCTCCAATTAAAAGGTAAGTATTCAAATGTGCTCGGAACTTGTGGTCCGCACTCCTTGATCCTCGATTAAAGACTCGGTCATCTGGCTTTAAAACTCTGATCTTTATTCATAGTTGCATTAAAAGCCCCAATTAAAAGAAGGTAAATATAGCACTTAGCTATCCCCTTAGTTAACCCCTTATGAACCATCATTTTTCAATGTACATCTTCAAAGGAAGATTTATTATTATGGGTGAACTTAATACAGCTGGTCTTGGGCTTCTGATAAGTTTGATGACTTGTGTTAGATGTAGCACTGGTATTTTTACTTACTATGGCAATGTCTATGGGCATGTCCTGATGGTTATTGGATTTGGGGGGGGGCGTTTTACAACATATGGGTTACCTTTCACATCTATGTGTGATTGTTGCTTTATTTTGTGTGTTGTATTCAGTCTGGTGACAGATGTGATTTCTCCAAATAGTAAGAGTTAATGATGATTTCTAGGCTCGCTTGTGTGTTGTGTCTAGCCACCATTGTGTGGAGAATTTTATCAGGGTCCTTCCATGAAAACGGAAAGAGCTGGTAAATGTGGTGGGGTTTTACAATTTCAGGTCCTTGACTGTGTAGCTTTTAATTTTGTGTACCCCAGAGCTGTATCCATGTGTGACTTTCAATTGTGGAGTCTACTAAATTTCAAACATGACGTCTCGGTATCGTCCTGCTGCATGCGACATAACTGTTTTTACCTACAAGTCACTGATACTTGATGGCCATGCTTGTTCCATACTAAAGCCATTTTAAGTGTGGCATACAGTTTAAGACATCCAAACCTTTCCTTTAATTCCATTAGATTCACATGTCCATGAAGAAAAAGTAACAGAAATTAGAAGTTTTCTTCCTGTCTCATACTGTAAATGTTGTTCATAGCATTAAACAGCTGGACTTGAAAAAGAACAGCGGATTTGGGAAAGGTTGGGATTGCTGTAATAAGACAATAAAACATGCAGCAATGCAGCGGGGACTGGAGTGTGTATATCTACAGTGTTATATATTTGGGGAGAGAAAGTGAGTCGTGTGAGTGGTGTACATTAAGCTTGTTGAATGCTAACAAAACAATTTAATAGGTAAACTTTCATAGAAGCTTACCCTGAAATCTCTGAGGTTATAACCATATTCTGAAGGTGAGCTGCAATGTATTTTATTCTACCCATCTTATTCCATTTATTAGTCAGACTGTGCTTCCTGCCAACAGAAAAGGAAACAAGGGTGGAGTGTTGAGTTTCAAAAAACAATGCCAGAGACAGTTAGGTGAGAGAGAAAATTAACTGACAGCTAGGGAGGGAGAGAGATAGAGAGATAGAGATAGAGAGAGAGAGAGAGAGAGAGAGAGAGAGAAAGATGTGATGAGAGATAGAAAGTAGGAGAGAGAGACAGGGACGGAGTGGGAGAGTAAGCGAGGACTGAAGTTTTGACAGGGAATAATTTATGTAAGAGAATTGCACCACACATATTAAAGCATTGGCAAAAGAAAACTATAGGGATAAGAAGAGAGATTGATCAGTACACACAAGCACACCTACAGATCTATTGAAGTATATGGAAGATTATATTTTACACATAGGAAATCATTTCACTGGCAGCTCTGCACTCCACCCGGCGCAGGATTGTGTGACCACCCGGGTGAGAATTAAAAAATAACTTTTATTGTAGCGCTATAATAAAACAGCATACAAACAGACACACCTGACACATTTCAGATGTACGTCACATCCTTACTCAAGCCAAAACGCATCAGTGTAACCTGTTTGTATGCATGTTTTATGTATAGTGACACAATAAAAGTTGTTTTATTTCTCATCCAGGTGGTCACACCGCTCCTGCACCAGGCAGAGTGCAGAGCCACCAGTAAAGTGATTTCCGTTATTGGACGAAACGAGGGGTCGGGGCGGACAGCACCAGGCCATAGACAGGAGTAGTGACTCCGAAAATTGTGTGTTAACATATCCATCACAATACTGTATATATAAATAATATAAATAGCAGTTGTGACTCTGAGAGGAACGGGGAGTGCCATAAGTGACCATGCAAAAGTGTATTTACCCTGGACCTGGTCGCTTATGGCACTCCCCTGTGTAAGTAAGTCCTAGCTCTAGGACCCATATTAGTGGGTGAGATATACCAGACACACCAAACACTGCATCCAGCACTCATTTATATTATATTTGACACATAGAAAAATTGCTCCATTGATAGAAAGATAGATGTACATAGATAGTAGATAGATAGATAGATAGATAGATAGATAGATAGATAGATAGATAGATAATTGGTAGATAATAAGAAAGCGTGATGATTTATAAATAGACAGACAGACAGCAGACAGAGAGAGCAAGAGAGAGATACAGTATATCAATAATAGATTGACAGATGGATCAATAGTTATATACATAGATAGAGAGTAGATGTAGACAGCTCCCAGGATGTATTTTATGGTCCTATTTACGATATTTGGACCAAGCAATCGGAACATGTAGTGTGTGTGGGTCTGCAATAAAAGCACTGGTGTGTTAGTGCTTATTACTTGTATTATTATATTATGTTATAAATGATGTCCTATGTATGATATATCAAAGAATCCTTTATATTATATAAATATATTTAGATTTTTACTTAGATTGCATTGAGTTTTTAGTAGACTAATTAGGTGGGGGTGTATAAAAATATTACACATAGGAAAGTATTTTGTGTGGCATGTGTGAAGTATATATGTGTGTACACATAAAAACACCATAACAAATAAAACTATACATTACAATACTACTATTTACTATTGAATTACAAAACAAATGATATACAATAATGAAGTATACTTACTACTTAACAACCCTATGTGTTAAGTATATGGTAGGTTTAGCCACACCTCTGGCTTAAGGCCCTATGTGACACTAAAAGGAAGTGGAATTTTACTAACACCATTTGCCTAGTCATTGTACATGAGAAGACAAGAAGTGTAAGGAAGTGTCTGTATTAAAACCAATTGTTTGCTGTTTGTAAATATGACAGTCTGTCGCAATCAATCGCCAATCAAAATTCTTAAGATTCACACATTTACGGCCCCCCCCCCTTCTCCATAGAAAGAAAATAGACAGTGATGTTGTATATGACAAAAGACTTTGCATGTCTTGGAAACTACCCAGCATTCTTGAAAAAATGGCCAGTTTTTCACTTTTTCCAATATTGATATATAATAACATGAGGCTGTGAGGTACCTACTGTATAAGAAGGCTCTATTTCATTTTTTCTTATGGGGAGCATTTAGCTCCTTTAGGGGTGAGGTGGGGGTACCTCACCTTAATCTTTTAAGCTAATCAGTATCTCTCTCCAAGTATGACACCATGAAACTGTAAACCTGGAACTTGCTGTGATAAATACTAAAAAGATGAACCTAGCATGTTAATATGGATCCTGTATAGGGTCTCAGGTTGACCAATGGTGAAGTACATGTGGAAGGTTTGCCTGGGTCTGTCTCAGATCTGCAGGTTTGATCCACCTAGACTCTATAGATTCTAGCTGTCAGGTAGGTGGAATATGAAAGTGAGGGCAAGTTGGTAAGGTTTATGACTCCTACTGCCTTAAGGGACCATTATCCTTCTCTACCAATTGTGTAATAGCTATGGATGTAAGGGAAGGGCAGGGATCAATTGCATGTTCAAACCCTTGCTAGGAATTGCTAAAGCATGACGTGGGCTTTTATATCTGTAAGTCAGCAAATGTAGGAAAACTAAAATTTCCAGCATTCTGTGCAGCCAGGGAATGCTGGGAGTTGTAGTTCTTAAACATGTAAAAAGTTCCACACACTGCTCTTTATCATTAGGTTGTATGCATCTGTATGCATTCATTAGCCAAAGGACATAAAGAAGAAACTATGCTAACAGACAATGCTGGTAGTTGTACTTTCCAACATGGGCAAGGTCATAAGTTCAACAATCCTGCTCTATACCATTAGGATGTATTGAATCTGGACACATGCCTTAGACCAGGACATTCAAACAGAGAAGCTGTGGGATTTGTACTTTCAAACATGTGAAAGGTCACGTTTAACACCCCTGGTATACTATTAGACTGTTGCATCTAGGCACATGCATTAGCTACAGGAAATTAATGAGATATTTTGCATGTTCCTGCCCATCTAGTAAAGCATATACTTACAAAGGCTTTTACAGCATTCTACGATCTAAATACAAAAACAGAGCACCACTACATACCAGGTTTGGCTTATGAGCCATCATCATTGTAGTGACAGACTCTGGTTATGCAGTGTGGAGCGTCTATTAACAGACGTCACTAATAAATTAAAAAAAGATAGGGAGAGAAAAGGCTTTCAGTAGAAATAAGTAACAAAGCTTCTGGGTAATTTATGTTCCCATTACAGCTCTCAGTAAAGTTTACAGGCGTTTACAGCATCCACAAGCTTTTAAAGTTATAGCTGCCATTGAAACATGGATTTTACCCATAAGTCTCTGCCTTCTATAAGACGTCTGGATGTGGGTGAATGTCCGTTGTTAACAGTTTAAAATATACTTGTTATAAAGATTCTTTTATTCACAATGGCAAAACAATAAACACATAAAATTCCAATGTGCACAAACGGGCACACTTTGCTAGTACAACATAAAACACAGTCCTATGGGAACATCTTCCTACATATATGTATAGTTAGGGACCTGCATACAGAAAGAGAGAAAAGTTATAGATAGGTATAATATATTGACCTAAAGATAAATAGATCTGTTATAATCAAACGTAATATAAAGTTTATATGTTAAAAGTTACACATGAAACAGTAACCCAGTTTGTGTAAAAATAATGTGCATTGCCTAAGGCTTCCCAATACAATTGTATATGGAGCACAAACATCTATTGCAATAACCTTGTTTTTGAATATGGTCAGACCTGCAAACAGCAACAAATTGTCACACAAGAGCCATAAATAGCAAGTGCCAAACGTGATTTATTGAGATACCAGCACGACATGTTCTCGACCAGTGTGGTCTTTCCTCAGGTGCATACAGAAAGACATGCCCACACAATTATATACAAAAAGTAACACAAGAACCCTCAGCTCCATCTAGTGGCCAGAGGTCAGAAATACACTTTACATCATTCAAATAGACCACTACTAAACACATATAGTCTGTCTTAAGTTTACCACCCCATAAGAATATTATCAAGGCATAGTAAGCAGCAGTTCAATATTGATCACATCCACATGAGTAGATATCACTATTCATCCTGTAAAGAAGGAGAAATATATAAGGTACATGTAACATCATTAAATCATGTAAGCTTCAAGTACATTCATAAAAGCATTTGAACTGAAGACATCATTAGACCATGTGGTTTCATACTGTCAAGCCTATCTATCCATTTTAGCTCAGATTGTAGTAGCAGTTCTGTCTATCACTCCCGACTATTTGTATAGCCCACAATGTCTGTGATTAGGGACAAGATTTGGGGACATTTGGTGACTTACAGAAAGGGAAAAAAAAAAAAAAAAAAAAAAAAAAATGCACTTTTAAAAGTAGTTGCAATGACACATTAGCTGAGTGTCCATGTCAAACAGAACATAGTCGCACTAGGTATATTCTATGGCCTCCAACTTTGTGTAAGGAGGTTGAGAACATATTACTTCAACATGTCCTGTATGACATGAAATTAGGGAAAGTAGACAATGATATTTTACCTTGCTTATTAGACTTTGTTGGGTGACGTAATAATACGGAGTCCCCTTCTTCATTATCATTCAAAGTGAGCAACACTGTAGCATAAAGCAATTCATATTACCATAAACCTGCATGTGAAATATGTGGCACAAAACCATTTATTCTTGTCACGTTGGATTGACAGCATTAAGAAAATAGGAAAAATACATATACAGCAGTCGTACATGGTTGTCATGAAAAGGCACACTATTGAGTCTTAAATTATAAAAACATTAAAGGGCAACTGTGGTCTCAAAACAAGTTAGGGTTAAATGAAAGCCTGCAGTATTTCCTTTACACTGAGCCAACTATCACATCTCTGGCTGAAGCCTGTGAGAAATACTGTTCAAAACTTCTGCTTCCAGTAGGTTGAGTGCCCTTTACCCGGGGGAGAAGCATGCTCAGTTGAGACTTATTGCTGGGGAAATCAGGTACCTGAGGAAAAAATTGACAGTTGAGAAAGTAAGCCTATTAATGCAGACAGGCTGGTCACATGACTACAAGCTGGTCACCATGGCTAAAAACAGGAAGAGTTTAACCAGGAAGTTACATTGCTGAACCTTCCAGCAATAACTTCTCACAGATTTTATCTAGAGAGTGATTTAGGTTTTATTTTGAAGGTGTGATGGAAGGCTTGTTATATAATTATTACTAGTTTGGAAGAATTTGAGACCACAGTTACCATTTAAGGTATTATGGGCTGCAAACAATGTATCATCAGAATAAGGAAAGCCAGGCACACACAGAAATAGGTTTAGTTCAATACAACGTAGCACATACAACAGACACAAGAATTTATCTCAAAACATCTTATACAAATGATATATAACTGATTGCCATCTTTGTTATATTGCTGTCAATTATTGTAATTTCCACAAATCTGTACCATCTATGATAGTATGTAACTGCTGGTAGAACACATATATGTTAATATATTTGCATAATTTACCATGTCAACACGCAAGTTGTCACTTTCAGTTTGTAGCAAATCTTTGGGATCTATTGAACATTCAAGTGTGGATCTTGGAGTTGGATCTACAAAAAAACATACAGGTAAACTATACAGCATTACTATTGGGGCAGGTCATACTCTATGTACTACAGGACACTTTGATGACACAAAAAAGTTATTGGTAAATCTTACCTTCAGAAGAGTTGACATCTGTTTTTTCTCGTTCATAATCACCGACTTCCTCTAACTGCTGTAATGAGGATGGTGGACTGCAAGCTGTAAATTAAAGTACAGCCACTTAAAGTGAACATTTATAGTAATTTAATATGGAATTTCTTGTCCACTCTCCATCTCTCTGTCTTTAATTATCACTGTATCGTTGTTGTAATTGAGCCATTTTAATTGCTAATCTATACATTATTTGCAGTTTATGGAACCTTGTGTAATGGTCAGTGGGAAACTGTTCATATTTTCTTTGCAGTGGGTAAGCATCAATAAATCTATTTTCATCCTCAATGAAATTCTTATTTCTCTTGCATTTTTTTTTTTGGTCATGCATTTTTGACATTTTTTGTGCGACAGGCGGTGATTTTGTGCCACATTGCGTGGAGAAACATTCTGCTGTTGTTTTACTGTACAGTCAGTGGTCACATTACAAAAAAAAAGAAAACACCGCTGCACAGCAAAGGCGGCTTATTATCCTGACAAGCAACTCACCTCTCCAGATCTTCATAAAATGATTCCTTTATTTAATTCCATATTAAAAAAGCACATTCATAGAGCTTCATACTGGGGGACAGTGGTAAACATCTGGTGCGTTTCAGGCCGGGGCCCCTTAAAGACTAATTTACTCAGTTTTGGTCCCACCTTAAATCAGGGAGCTCCAATTAAAAGGTAAGTATTCAAATGTGCTCGGAACTTGTGGTCCGCACTCCTTGATCCTCGGATTAAAGACTCGGTCATCTGGCTTTAAAACTCTGATCTTTATTCATAGTTGCATTAAAAGCCCCAATTAAAAGAAAGGTAAAATATAGCACTTAGCTATCCCCTTAGTTAACCCCTTATGAACCATCATTTTCAATGTACATCTTCAAAGGAAGATTTGGTATTTATTATGGGTGAACTTAATACAGCTGGTCTTGGGCTTCTGATAAGTTTGATGACTTGTGTTTTAGATGTAGCACTGGTATTTTTACTTACTATGGCAATGTCTATGGGCATGTCCTGATGGTTATTGGATTTTGGGGGGGCGTTTTACAACATATGGGTTACCTTTCACATCTATGTGTGATTGTTGCTTTATTTTGTGTGTTGTATTCAGTCTGGTGACAGATGTGATTTCTTCAAATAGTAAGAGTTAATGATGATTTCTAGGCTCGCTTGTGTGTTGTGTCTAGCCACCATTGTGTGGAGAATTTTATCAGGGTCCTTCCATGAAAACAGCAAAGAGCTGGTAAATGTGGATTGGGTGTTTACAATTTCAGGTCCTTGACTTGTGTAGCTTTTAATTTTGTGAACCCCAGAGCTGTATCCATGTGTGACTTTCAATTGTGGATCTACTAAATTTTTAACATGTAATGTAGTCTCGGTATCGTCCTGCTGCATGCGACATAACTGTTTTTACCTACCAAGTCACTGATGGCCATGATACTTGATGGCCATGCTTGTTCCATACTAAAGCCATTTTCAGTGTGGCATACAGTTTAAGACATCCAAACCTTTCCTTTAATTCCATTAGATTCAAATGTCCATGAAGAAAAGTAACAGGGTCTGAATCCCTGAAATTAGAAGTTTTCTTCCTGTCTCATACTGTAAATGTTGTTCATAGCATTAAACAGCTGGACTTGAAAAAAGAACAGCGGATTTGGGAAAGGTTGGGATTGCTGTAATAAGACAATAAAACATGCAGCAATGCAGCGGGGACTGGAGTGTGTATATCTACAGTGTTATATATTTGGGGAGAGAAAGTGAGCCGTGTGAGTGGTGTACATTAAGCTTGTTGAATGCTAACAAAACAATTTAATAGGTAAACTTTCATAGAAGCTACCATGCTTATTACCCTGAAATCTCTGATGGTTATAACTATATTCTGAAGGTGAGCTGCAATGTATTTTATTCTACCCATCTTATTTCATTTAGTAGTCAAGACTGTGCTTCCTGCCAACAGAAAAGGAACACAGGGTGGAGTGGTTGAGTTTCAAAAAAACAATGCCAGAGACAGTTAGGTGAGAGAGAAAAATTAACTGACAGCTAGGGAGGGAGAGAGATAGAGATAGATAGAGAGAGAGAGAGAGAGAGAGAGAGAGAGAGAAAGCATGTGATGGAGATAGAAAGTAGGAGAGAGAGACAGGGACGGAGTGGGAGAGTAAGCGAGAGACTGAAGTTTTGACAGGGAAATAATTTATGTAAGAGAATTGCACACACAATATTAAAGCATTGGCAAAATAAAACAATATAGGGATAAGACAGAGAGATTGATCAGTACACACAAGCACACCTACAGATCTGCACTGCATCCAGCACTCATTTATTATTATATTTGACACATAGAAAAATTGCTCCATTGATAGAAAGATAGATAGATGATACATAGATAGATAGATAGATAGATAGATAGATGATCAACTTCTTATACAATGTGCCTTAGCATCTGAAATTGAATTGTAATTCCTCAATGCTGTTAAACATAATTCCAACTCTGTGAATAATGAGGCTGAGGGCCTATTAACAATGCACAAGAAATGCATTGCGATTATTGCCTTGTGTTTTTGTGTGATTGTGTGCAATTTTTAAAACTGTGCTTGCATTTCCTACAAGGCCCTATAACAAAATGCATGCTATCCGCACCAACAATCGCATGCGTACCAATATGGACAGGAACGCAATGCAGACAGTACATTGCTGACCTTTAAAATGCGTATCGCAAATTGGAATAGGGAAAAAAATATTGTATAGTATACAAATTATATACAAGATTTGTGGGACAGACAATTATGGCATTTTGTACACCAGAATGATATGATAATAAATATTTGATGTAAGCAGCACAGGGCTTCAGTCCTTCATTATTTCTATATGCAGGGTTTTTTTTCCTGGAACCTGTGTTTTTTATGTATTATTTGGAGGATATGATGGATGAAGTCTGGGAGTTATGCAATTGCAGAAGCAGTAACGTCTCCTGTCAGCCCTGTCTGTGGGGCCCCATAAAATTTATTTTCATAGTAGTTACTCAAAACTACGCAACTACATTATAATTGATTTATCCATTACTCTGTTATATATGTGGATTTTTTTCCTAATCTATATGCTAATCAACGAATACGTTACAAAAAAATCTGTATAGTTTAAATAAAAAAAAAAAACAGTGAGCATACAAGCTCCCTGCATTAAGATTAAAAATGCAAACATTTTGGTAAATGTTTGTACAAATTAGCACTGGCGTGTCCAGCTAATTACCCCCCAATCTAGTAAAATTGGTATAATCCTTGGGGGGTGGGGGTGTAGGGGTTAGGGGGGAGTTGAGAGAAAGAGCACACTGATCTAACAGAGTTGTAAACCTTCCTACACTACAGGGATAAAATCAAATTGAGTTGCATTCAATGTTCCCTCTCATCCATAATTAGCTCTGTGTACAAAACATATCTGCGCTTATGTGGAATTATAATATATATGCTACATGCTGCAAAACTGAATGTTTAGTGCTTTGTAAATTTATATGCAGGTCTCACAGCGTGCACATGCATGTACAGAACAGAGGTTAGAAACTGATCCTTTTTCACCATGCATACATATACACCAATAGAGTGTAGGAAGAGAAGAAATAAATGGGATGTCCAGAATAAATGTTTGAGACAAAAATCTCCATATTTGAATATGTAACATAAGTGGTGTAGGGGTCCTCTGGTTGTTTTAGAAGAGAGACATCCATAAAAAATACATTTCTTGGATCAATTAGGATCCAAGTCTATGTGTTTCCTATGTCCTGTATGGTCAGTGTGTTAAAGTTTATGATCATTTTTATCATCATTGGGATATGGTTTGCAATTTATACTGGTTGGGGGGTCATATTCTTGCATTAAGAAATGTGGGATTTGCCTTACCCAAAATTGGAGACAATTAGGGCTATGTACTGAGAGGCATTATTGCAAAGATGTACGCAGAAGTATTTGGGTCACAAACTCGTGTTAAAATCCTAATGTCATTTTAAGTAGTACAGATGCATAAGATAGCGACATCTTGAATATAAAATAATACCTTTTATTGGCTAAAAAAAATGATGATAAAATGATTGAAAATGCAAGCTTTTGAAGCACTTGGCTTCTTCCTCAGGCATAATATAAAGATTGTATATGCCTGAGGAGAAGCCTAGGTTTCAAAGCTTGCATTTTCAATCATTTTAGTTAGCCAATAAAAGGAATTATTTATATCCAAGATGTCTCTTCTTTCATCAATGGCTAACACGGTACAATTCTCCACTACTAGATGCGCAAGATGTGATACAATTGTTAACGTGATTTTAAGTACTACAGTTAAGTACGATGTGAAACACCCATCCGCTTTTGTTGCCATCAGGTTATATGTGTTGTTTAGAGAAAAGAAAGTGTTACAACAATATTAAATGAGCACTAAAAATATGTACTGTATTTGAAATTGTTTGTACTTATTGTTAATGTGTGTAACCAATGCTTGTATAATGTTTACATGTTGCAAGCTTTCTGTCATTACACACGGCTAAGTGCGTGAAATGCTTCACATGTCATGTAAAGGACTCTGACATATTTGTGCCTATTCCTTAACTCATCAAGCCATTATGATCTTTACATAATGATTTCACCCATGCATGTGTACGCGCTTGCATGATATCACACAAAGTTCAAAAAATGTTATTGATTTGTGTACGGTAGCATAGCAGTGTCATTTATGCAAGCAATTTGTGAGTCACTGTTGTTTGCAGGTCAATATATTGAACTGCTGCAATTACTATGCCTTGATAAATTCTTATGGTGTGTAAACTTAAGACAGACTATATGTGTTTAGTAGTGTCTTTGAATGATGTAAAGTGTATTCTGACCTCTGGCACTAGATGGAGCTGAGGGTTACTTGTGTTACTTTTTGTATATAATGGTGTGGGCATGTCATTTGTAATGCACCTGAGGAAAGACCACACTGGTCTGAAACATGTCGTGCTGGTATCTCCAAAAATCACGTTTGGCACTTGCTATTTATGGCTCTTGTGTGACAATTGTTTGCTGTTTGCAGGGTCTGACCATATTCAGAAAACAATGTTATTGATAGAAGATGTGTGCTCCATATACAATTGTATTGGGAAGCCTTAGGCACAGCACATTATTTTTACACAAACTTGGGTTACTGTTTCATGTGTAACTTTTAACATATAAACTTTATATACGTTATGATTAACAGATCTATTTATCGTTCGTATGTCAATATATATACCTATCTATACTTTCTCTCTTTCTGTATGCAGTCACTAACTATACATATATGTAAGGAAAGATGTTCCCATAGGTGTGTGTTTATATGTTGTACTAGCAAAAGTGTGCCCGTTTGTGCACATTGGAATTTATGTGTGTATATGTTTTGCCATATGTGAATATAAGAATCTTTATACAAGTATATTTTTAAACTGTTAACAACTGGACATCACCAGCATCCAGACGTCCTTATAAGGAACAGGACTTATGGGTAAAATCCATGTTTCAAAGGCAGTATAACTTTAAAAGCTTGTGGAATGCTGTAAACGCCTGTATAACTTTACTGAGAGCTGGATGGGAACATGAAAATTACCCAGAAGTCTTTGTTACTTATTTGCATATACTGAAAGCCTTTTTCTTCCCTATCTTTTTTAATTTTTTAGTGACGTCTGTTAATAGACGCTCCACACTGCATAACCAAAGTCCTGCACTACAATGATGATGGCCCAATAAAGCCAAAACTGGTATGTAGTAGGTGCTCTGGTTTTGTATTTAGATCGTAGAATGCTGTAAAAGCCTTTGAAGGTATAGCTTTACTTAGATGGGCAGGAACATGCAAAATATCTCATTAATTCCGTAGCTAATGCATGTGCCTAGATGCAATACAGTCTAATGTATACAGCAGGGGTGTTAAACGTGTGACCTTCACAATGTTTGAAAAGTACAAATCCCAGCATTCTCTGTTTGAATGTCTGTAGCTAAGGCATTGTCCAGATTCAATACATCCTAATGGTATAGAGCAGGGTTGTTGAACATGACCTTGCCATGTGGAAAACTAAACTACCAGCATTGTCTGTAGCAGTAAGTTTCTCTTTATGTCCTTTGGCTAATGAATGCATACAGATGCAATACAACCTAATGATAAGAGCAGGGTGTGGAACTTTTTACATGTTTAAGAACTACAACTCCCAGCATTCCCTGGCTGCACAGAAGCTGAATTTTAGTTTTCCTCATTTGCTGAGAACAGCGTTTCTGTTAGCAATTCCTAGCAAGGGTTTGAACATGCAATTGATCCATCTGCCCTTCCTTACATCCATAGCTATTACACAATTGGATTAGAGAAGGATTATAAGGGTCCTTAAGGCAGTAGGAGTCATAAACCTTACCAAACTTGCCCTCACTTTCATATTCCACCTACCTGACAGCTAGAATCTATAGAGTCTAGGTGGATCAAAACTGCAGATCTGAGAACAGACCCAGGCAAACCTTCCACAATGTACTCACCATTGGTCAACCTGAGACCCTATACAGGATCCATATTAACATGCTAGGGTCATTCTTTTTAGTATTTATCACAGCAAGTTCCAGGTTTACAGTTGCTATGGTGTCATGACTTGGGAGTAGAGGATACTGATTAGCTTAAAAGATTAAGGTGAGGTACCCCCACCTCACCCCTAAAGGAGCTAAATGCTCCCCATAGAGAAAAAAATGAAATAGAGCCTTCTTATAACAGAGGTACCTCACAGCCTCATGTTATTAATATATCAATATTGGAAAAAGTGAAAACTGGCCATTTTTTTAAGAATGCTGGGTAGTTTCCAAGACATGCAAAAATCATTTTGTCATATACAAACATCACTGTCTATCTTTCTATGGAGAAGGGAGGGGGCCGTAAATGTGTGAATCTAAGAATTTTGATTGGCGATTGATTGGCGAAGACTGTCATATTTACAAACAGCAAACAATTGGGTGTAATACAGACACTTCCTTAAACTTCTGTCTTCTCATGACAATGACTAGGCAAATGTGACATGGCAATGGTGTTAGTAAAATTCCACTTCTTTTAGTGTCTACATAGGGAACCTTAAGCACAGAGGTGTGGTAAACCTACCATATACTTAACACATAGGGGTGTTAGTAAAGTAAGTATACTTCATTAATTGTATATCATTGTTTTGTAATTCAATAGTAATAGTAGTATTGTAATGTATAGTGTTATTTGTTATGGTGTTTTTATGTGCACACAATATACTTCACACATGCCACACATAAATACTTCCTAGTGTAATATTTTATACACACCCACCTAATTAGCTACTAAAAACTCAATGCAATCTAAGTAAAAATCTAAATATATTATATAATATAAAGGATTACTTGATATATCATACATAGGACATCATTATAACATAAAATATAATAATACAGAGTAATAAGCACTAGGACAACCCAGTGCTTTTATTGCAGACCCACACACACTACATGTTTCCGGATTGCTTGGTCCAAATATCGTAAATAGGACCATAAAATACATCCTGGGAGCTGTCTAACATATATCTCTTATCTATGTATAACAATATTGATCATCTGTCAAACTATTATTGATATACTGTATCTCTCTCTTGCTCTCTGTCTGTCTGTCTGTCTGTCTTTATAAATCATCACGCTTTCTTATTATCTACCAATTATCTTACTATCTATCACGCTTTCTTATATCTACCAATATCTTACTATCTATCGATCTAGCTATTTATCTTATATCGATTAGTATCTAGGTATCTAGAGATAGATAGAGAGAGAGAGAGAGAGAGAGAGAGAGAGAGAAAGCATGTGATGGAGATAGAAAGTAGGAGAGAGAGACAGGGACGGAGTGGGAGAGTAAGCGAGAGACTGAAGTTTTGACAGGGAAATAATTTATGTAAGAGAATTGCACACACAATATTAAAGCATTGGCAAAAGAAAACATTATAGGGATAAGACAGAGAGATTGATCAGTACACACAAGCACACCTACAGATCTATTGAAGTATATGGAAAGATATATTTTACACATAGGAAATCATTTCACTGGCAGCTCTGCACTCCACCCGGCGCAGGAATTGTGTGACCACCCGGGTGAGAATTAAAACATAACTTTTATTGTAGCGCTATACATAAAACACGCATACAAACAGACACACCTGACACATTTCAGATGTACGTCACATCCTTACTCAAGCCAAAACGCATCAGGTGTACCTGTTTGTATGCATGTTTTATGTATAGTGCTACAATAAAAGTTATGTTTTATTTCTCATCCAGGTGGTCACACCGCTCCTGCACCAGGCAGAGTGCAGAGCCACCAGTAAAGTGATTTCCGTTATTGGACGAAACGAGGGGTCCGGGGCGGACAGCACCCAGGCCATAGACAAGGAGTAGTGACTCCGAAAATTGTGTGTAACATATCCATCACAATACTGTATATATAAATAATATAAATAGCAGTTGTGACTCTGAGAGGACACAGGGGAGTGCCATAAGTGACCATGCAAAAGTGTATATACCCTGGACCTGGTCGCTTATGGCACTCCCCTGTGTAAGTAAGTCCTAGCTCTAGGACACATATTAGTGGGTGAGATATACCAGACACACCAAACACTGCATCCAGCACTCATTTATTATTATATTTGACACATAGAAAAATTGCTCCATTGATAGAAAGATAGATGATACATAGATAGATAGATAGATAGATAGATAGATAGATAGATAGATAGATAATTGGTAGATAATAAGAAAGCGTGATGATTTATAAATAGACAGACAGACAGACAGACAGACAGAGAGCAAGAGAGAGATACAGTATATCAATAATAGATTGACAGATGGATCAATAGTTATATACATAGATAGAGAGATAGATGTAGACAGCTCCCAGGATGTATTTTATGGTCCTATTTACGATATTTGGACCAAGCAATCCGGAACATGTAGTGTGTGTGGGTCTGCAATAAAAGCACTGGGTTGTCCTAGTGCTTATTACTCTGTATTATTATATTTTATGTTATAATTGATGTCCTATGTATGATATATCAAAGTAATCCTTTATATTATATAAATATATTTAGATTTTTACTTAGATTGCATTGAGTTTTAGTAGCTAATTAGGTGGGGTGTATAACAATATTACACATAGGAAAGTATTTATGTGTGGCATGTGTGAAGTATATATGTGTGTACACATAAAAACACCATAACAAATAACACTATACATTACAATACTACTATTTACTATTGAATTACAAAACAAATGATATACAATTAATAAAGTATACTTACTTTACTTAACACCCCTATGTGTTAAGTATATGGTAGGTTTAGCCACACCTCTGTGCTTAAGGTTCCCTATGTAGACACTAAAAGGAAGTGGAATTTTACTAACACCATGTGCCACTGTTCAAAACATTTGCCTAGTCATTGTACATGAGAAGACAGGAAGTGTAAGGAAGTGTCTGTATTACACCCAATTGTTTGCTGTTTGTAAATATGACAGTCTTCGCCAATCAATCGCCAATCAAAAATTCTTCAGATTCACACATTTACGGCCCCCTCCCTTCTCCATAGAAAGAAATAAGACAGTGATGTTTGTATATGACAAAATGATTTTGCATGTCTTGGAAACTACCCAGCATTCTTAGAAAAATGGCCAGTTTTTCACTTTTTCCAATATTGATATATTAATAACATGAGGCTGTGAGGTACCTACTGTTATAAGAAGGCTCTATTTCATTTTTTTCTCTATGGGGAGCATTTAGCTCCTTTAGGGGTGAGGTGGGGGTACCTCACCTTAATCTTTTAAGCTAATCAGTATCCTCTACTCCCAAGTCATGACACCATAGCAACTGTAAACCTGGAACTTGCTGTGATAAATACTAAAAAGAATGAACCTAGCATGTTAATATGGATCCTGTATAGGGTCTCAGGTTGACCAATGGTGCAGTACATTGTGGAAGGTTTGCCTGGGTCTGTTCTCAGATCTGCAGGTTTGATCCACCTAGACTCTATAGATTCTAGCTGTCAGGTAGGTGGAATATGAAAGTGAGGGCAAGTTTGGTAAGGTTTATGACTCCTACTGCCTTAAGGGACCCTTATAATCCTTCTCTAATCCAATTGTGTAATAGCTATGGATGTAAGGGAAGGGCAGATGGATCAATTGCATGTTCAAACCCTTGCTAGGAATTGCTAAAGCATGAACGCTGTAAGTCAGCAAATGTAGGAAAACTAAAATTTCCAGCATTCTGTGCAGCCAGGGAATGCTGGGAGTTGTAGTTCTTAAACATGTAAAAAGTTCCACACCCATGCTCTTTATCATTAGGTTGTATTGCATCTGTATGCATTCATTAGCCAAAGGACATAAAGAAGAAACTTACTGCTAACAGACAATGCTGGTAGTTGTAGTTTCCAACATGGGCAAGGTCATACGTTCAACAACCCTGCTCTATACCATTAGGATGTATTGAATCTGGACACATGCCTTAGCTACAGGACATTCAAACAGAGAATGCTGGGATTTGTACTTTTCAAACATGTGAAAGGTCACACGTTTAACACCCCTGCTGTATACTATTAGACTGTATTGCATCTAGGCACATGCATTAGCTACAGGAAATTAATGAGATATTTTGCATGTTCCTGCCCATCTAAGTAAAGCTATACCTTTACAAAGGCTTTTACAGCATTCTACGATCTAAATACAAAACCAGAGCACCTACTACATACCAGTTTTGGCTTTATTGGGCCATCATCATTGTAGTGCAGGACTTTGGTTATGCAGTGTGGAGCGTCTATTAACAGACGTCACTAAAAAATTAAAAAAGATAGGGAAAGAAAAAGGCTTTCAGTATATGCAAATAAGTAACAAAGACTTCTGGGTAATTTTCATGTTCCCATGCCAGCTCTCAGTAAAGTTATACAGGCGTTTACAGCATTCCACAAGCTTTTAAAGTTATAGCTGCCTTTGAAACATGGATTTTACCCATAAGTCTCTGTTCCTTATAATGACGTCTGGATGCTGGTGAATGTCCAGTTGTTAACAGTTTAAAATATACTTGTATAAAGATTCTTATATTCACATATGGCAAAACATATACACACATAAATTCCAATGTGCACAAACGGGCACACTTTTGCTAGTACAACATATAAACACACAGTCCTATGGGAACATCTTTCCTTACATATATGTATAGTTAGTGACATATGCATACAGAAAGAGAGAAAAGTATAGATAGGTATAATATATTGACATAGTCGGTTAAACAGATAAATAGATCTGTTATAATCATAACAGTAATATAAAAGTTTATATGTTAAAAGTTACACATGAAACAGTAACCCAAGTTTGTGTAAAAATAATGTGCATGTGCCTAAGGCTTCCCAATACAATTGTATATGGAGCACACATCTTTCTATACAATAACATTGTTTTCTGAATATGGTCAGACCCTGCAAACAGCAACAAATTGTCACACAAGAGCCATAAATAGCAAGTGCCAAACGTGATTTGTTGGAGATACCAGCACGACATGTTTCAGACCAGTGTGGTCTTTCCTCAGGTGCATTACATAAATGACATGCCCAACACCATTATATACAAAAAGTAACACAAGTAACCCTCAGCTCCATCTAGTGGCCAGAGGTCAGAAATACACTTTACATCATTCAAAATAGACACTACTAAACACATATAGTCTGTCTTAAGTTTACACACCATAAGAATATTATCAAGGCATAGTAATTGCAGCAGTTCAATATATTGACCCTGCAAACAACAGTGACTCACAAATTGCTTGCATAAATGACACATGCTACCGTACACAAATCAATAACATTTTTTGAACTTTGTGTGATATCATGCAAGCGCAGTACACATGCATGGGGTGAAATCATTATGTAAAGATCATAATGGCTTGATGAGTTAAGGAAATAGGCACAAATATGTCAGAGTCCTTTACATGACATGTGAAGCATTTCACGCACATTAAGCCGTGTGTAATGACAGGAAAGCTTGCAACATGTAAACATTATACAAGCATTGGTTACACACATTAACAATAAGTACAAACAATTTCAAATACAGTACATATTTTTAGTGCTCATTTAATATTGTTGTAACACTTTCTTTTTCTCTAAACAACACATATAACCTGATGGCAACAAAAGCGGATGGAGTGTTTCACATCGTACTTAACTGTAGTACTTAAAATCACGTTAACAATTGTATCACATCTTGCGCATCTAGTAGTGGAGAATTGTACCGTGTTAGCCATTGATGAAAGAAGAGACATCTTGGATATAAAATAATTCCTTTTATTGGCTAACTAAAATGATTGAAAATGCAAGCTTTTGAAACACTTAGGCTTCTTCCTCAGGCATAATACAATCTTTATATTATGCCTGAGGAAGAAGCCTAAGTGCTTCAAAAGCTTGCATTTTCAATCATTTTATCATCATTTTTTTTAGCCAATAAAAGGTATTATTTTATATTCAAGATGTCGCTATCTTATGCATCTGTACTACTTAAAATGACATTAGGATTTTAACACGAGTTTGTGACCCAAATACTTCTGCGTACATCTTTGCAATAATGCCTCTCAGTACATAGCCCTAATTGTCTCCAATTTATGGGTAAGGCAAATCCCACATTTCTTAATGCAAGAATATGACCCCCCAACCAGTATAAAATTGCAAACCGGATATCCCAATGATGATAAAAATGATCATAAACTTTTAACACACTGACCATACAAGGACATAGGAAACACATAGACTTGGATCCTAATTGATCCAAGAAATGTATTTTTTATGGATGTCTCTCTTCTAAAACCAGAGGACACCTACACCACTTATGTTACATATTCAAATATGGAGATTTTTGTCTCAACATTTATTCTGGACAATCCCATTTATTTCTTCTCTTCCTACACTCTATTGGTGTATATGTATGCATGGTGAAAAAGGATCAGTTTCTAACCTCTGTTCTGTACATGCATGTGCACGTCTTGTGAGACCTGCATATAAATTTTACAAAGCACTAAACATTCAGTATTGCAGCATGTAGCATATAATATTATAATTCACATAAGCGCAGATATGTTTTGTACACAGAGCTAATTATGGATGAGAGGGAACATTGAATGCAACTCAATTTGATTTTATTCCCTGTAGTGTAGGAAGGTTTACAACTCTGTTAGATCAGTGTGCTCTTTCTCTCAACTCCCCCCCTAACCCCTACACCCCCCACCCCCCAAGGATTATACCAATTTTACTAGATTGGGGGGGTAATTAGCACTGGACACGCCAGTGCTAATTTGTACAAACAATTTACCAAAATGTTTGCATTTGTTAATCTTAATGCAGGGAGCTTGTATGCTCACTGTTTTTTTTTTTTATTTAAAACTATACAGATTTTTTTGTAACGTATTCGTTGATTAGGCAATATGATTAGGAAAAAAAATCCACATATATAACAGAGTAATGGATAAATACATTATAATGTAGTTGCGTAGTTTTGAGTAACTACTGAAAAATAAAATTTTATGGGGCCCCACAGACAGGGCTGACAGGAAGACTGTTACTGCAATTGCATAACTCCCAGACATTCATCCATCATATACTCACAAAATAATACATAAAAAACACAGGTTCCAGGAAAAAAAACCCTGCATATAGAAATAATGAAGGACTGAAGCCCTGTGCTGCTTACATCAAATATTTATTATCATATCATTCTGGTGTACAAAATGCCATAATTGTCTGTCCCACAAATCTTGTATATAATTTGTATACATATACAATATTTTTTTCCCTATTACAATTTGCGATACGCATTTTAAAGGTCAGCAATGTACTGTCTGCATTGCGTTCCTGTCTCATATTGGTACGCATGCGATTGTTGGTGCGGATAGCATGCATTTTGTTATAGGGCCATTGTAGGAAATGCAAGCACAGTTTTAAAAATTGCACACAATCACACAAAAACACAATGCAATAATCGCAATGCATTTCTTGTGCATTGTAATAGGGCCTCAGCCTCATTATTCACAGAGTTGGAAGTATGTTTAACAGCATTGAGGAATTACAAATTCAATTTCAGATGCTAAGGCACATTGTATAAGAAGTTGAATCTTTTGTGTTGAATAGTGTAAGCTGGTGTGCAGGACAGAGTAGACGGGGAGGATGGCAGAGGTTCGTGGCAGCAGAGCAATGTTCAAACTGAGTAACGTTCATATCTGGGGAAGGGTGGTTGGATGCCCTGAAACGTTCCAATATAATAGCCAATTGGCCTTTGCACCAAAAGGAGTGCGTTTTGGTCTTTAATTTCTAATTTTGTATATAGAAGCCAAAATCGTCTACCAGGGACCAGCCCCTACTCAGAATTGTAAGCACTCTAAGTGCTATAAATGTGGATTGATGTAAATTGTAAGTTTGAACCAAAGCACTCCCAAAGCTAGGAAACATCAGGATTTCAAAACACAAAGGTCAAATATATAAAATATCAAATAAAAGTACAAAACCAAATGACTAAAACAAAAAATAAATGTTCACCAATAAATCGATAAATTAACATACACAAGCATACAAAGCAAAAGCATTCCTTTTGTGAATTTGAATGTTGTTGCAGGTTTTGCTGAAAGTACAGATGGCACTAAGGGAAGATGGTAGGAAAATCTTTTTCATCACAAGACATACTGTAGATATATTGGAAACATGAATACTATGGGACCACTGGGAATGATAAAGGTAGTAAGTTATACACATTTTTGATAAAAAAGAAACAACTGTTATGTATTCTAATACTTCTTTCTGCCGCAAGCTCTAGACAAACACAAACAAAACCAAAATACAGTATTTTGATAGTAGATCTCTTACCAGCTTTTTATTGTGATGATTTTTGCTTTTAAAGGGCATGTCCACCCCTTTTTTTAAATTTGTATATATTGTAAGACTTCCTTCCCCACCCCCAACCGCATTATTATTATATCCAGAAACTCCCCCGATCACTACTTACCTTCCCTCTTTCCTCAGACTTACTGTCCCGGCCCTCTGCTTGCATGAATCTGCAAGCAGGGGGGCGGACCGGCAGCCGCGTCCCTGATTGGCTAAGAGGCTGCCAATCCCGGATGCGGCTGCCGGCAATTCAGAATGCCAGGGGAAAGAGGGATGGTAAGTAAAAATTATTTTTAATTGTTTCTGGACTTAAGAATAATGCAGTTGGGGCCTGAGGGAGGAAGCCCTTCAATACCCCAAGGGATTTTTACACTAGGGAGGAGGGGGGTGGGAGGGGGAAGGAGGGAGGCGATGAGCAAGCCAGAAACCTCTAAGAGGAAGCCTCAGAGGTGGAAACAATTTTCCTCCCTGCAGTGCTCCTGGTGGCCAGTTTTTTGGACTTTGGAGGGACATTACAGGAGAACCATTTGGAGCTGGGGATGTAAGGTAAGGATTTCATACACTACAGAGTGGGGCCAGTAGTGGGTTAAATTATAGTTTTGGGGGTGGACATGCCCTTAATAATCCTAATATTGACTAAAGATAAACGAAACTGGTGAGTTTCATTCCAATAGTGGTTCCCCTGACCCTATTGAATCAGAATTTTAATGTTTTCTATAACACTTTAAAATTTCGAAAAACGTATTGGATTTTATTTGAAGAACAGCCTATTTGTGGTTCAGCCAAACCAAAGAAGCAGCATCATTATTGTCTGTCACCGACATTTTGACGATGGCAAGACACTTTGGCTAATTTGTGGTGGTGAGCTATATATTGTGTGAAAGACAGAGAAGGAATTGAATGGGAGAAGGCATTACTTCCAAAAGAAGCCAGCTGGTCAATCATTAAATACGCTGGCACCGAATGAGCTTAATGAACAATTGATGTTATCCTGTTTCCTTTAAATTGTTATAGGTAGTTTTAATCAACAGATTCCTCTGTTAATACACTGTTGATCCGTTGGATTCTAATTCTAGTTATACGGCCTTGGTGATACTATGTTGGGAATTTGTCTACATATTAGTAGTGGCTTTATTTAGATTTGTAACATACCTGTGGGAAAAGTTATGGATGGGTAATTATTCCCTTAATGTTTTCACCAACACATGGTGAGGTAAAACCAGAAGGCTTGCACTGTGCAAATAGCTAGGTTTGTTCCTGGTGCTGGTTACAACTAATGGTTGAACCGGGTCTGGTTTTTCTTGGGAATCCACTGGTGAAGGGTGGGTTCCCAATCTCTTAACCTGTTCGGGTTTTCCTCTGGGTAAGTCTTTAATAGGCTCCCAGCTGTTTTCCAGCTCTTTCTCTCACTCAGACAGGAGTTACCTGGGGTACTGCAGGATATTTCTGTAAGTAACAGAAATTGTGCATCACCTGTTGTTTTTCCCCAGTGTCCTTAGAGGGCACTGGTACAGATAGGGAGATTCCCTGTGTTAGTGTGGGAAATAAATACAGACTGTATTTCCATCTACAAGCTGTGTGTGTGTGTCCGGCTGCCTAAGACCAGACTGTACCATTTTGCTAACCTCACATTATTATATCAGTAACCTGTGTTAAAATATCAGGTAAATTGGTATTCCTCGTAATTTTATAGTGACATAAAATCCTTATAAGGATGAATATTTTGTAAATAGATATAAAGTAGATATCATCTAACCAACTGGGGATGCATAACATAATCACTCTCCAAGCTCACCCCCTGGACTCGGATCTGGACCTCTTAGAAGACACAGACTCTGAAATAAAAAAGCATCATAAGGAACAAGTCTCTAAGGCAGATAGCGAGGGAAAGGCAAATACCCACAGCTACAGGTTGCACTGTATAAAAAAAGACACTGCCGTCTTGACAAACCGGAGGAAACCGAAAGACCCCAGGCGTTTGAAGAAACCGGCCCAGGAAGAACCTTCAGTTCTTTTAAAATTTTCGCGCCACCGTGATGTCATCAAAATGCGACCGCCAATAGTATCGCGGCTGAAATCAGTACCGGCCAACTGAGGGACTGACTCCTTCCTCCCGCTCGCACTAAACAGAGGAGCGGGGCATCAGTGCGGGAGAGACACACTGGAAGAGGCATAAGGGGAGATCCGACCTACACAAACAAGAGGAAAGAAAAAAGACAGGTAGCTGGGGGAGTAGGAGCCTTTATTATTTCCTGACCTTCACACAGCAGGGGAGTTAACCCATGGTTACCCACTGCCGTGTGTAGGCACAGGAAAAGAACTTTTATTGAATAACCCTGTTTTTCTTTTTTTTTTTTTTTTCTGCTTTTAGCTGTCATTTGAGTTAGTATGCGTATATCTTTTAAAGGTTTATGTTAGCACTCTAGCAGGGTTATTCAATAAAAGTTGTTATCGTTAGAAATGTGCTAATTTTGCCCCAACCAATCAGATGTTAGTTTCAAATGTTAAATAATATCTGATTGGTTGGGGCAAATTAACACCATTTGTAACATAAGGAATTTTTATTGAATCTCCCTGGAGGGGCTTTGTGATATTCTCTTACATGTGCCAAATTTAATACTGCTTTTAGATACATATTAGGGTTATTCAATAAAAGTTCCTATCATATACTGTAAAATGGTGCTAATTTTGCCTCAACCAATCAGATGTTAGCTTTCAAATGTTACATAATATCGATTGGTTGGGGCAAAATTAACACATTTTTAACGATAAGAACTTTATTGAATCTCCCTGTAGGGGCTTTGTGATATTCTCTTACATGCACATAATTTAATACTGCTTTTAATAATATTCAGGGTATTCAATAAAAGTTCCTATCATATACTGTAAAATAGTGCTAATTTTCCTCAAACAATCAGATGTTAGCTTTCAAATGTTAAACAATATCTGATTATATAACAATAGAATAAGTAGGGCACAAGCTTAATAAACGTTTAAGTATTCAACCCAGGGTCAGAGGGTGCAGAATCTGCTAATCAATACATAACAAAAAGAAAAAAAGAGCAGAATGCAACACTCTATGTAATAAAGACTAAAATTCCTTTATGATATGGAAATGCACATAAAAAAGTCAAAAACACACTGCTACTTCTCTAAAGTGCAAAACATATCGACCAAAATTAATACGGAGTGGACTATTACAATATTCGCATAAGTATGCGTAACCTCCCACAATAGCATATTCTCCAGTCCGTTGGTCTGTCAGAGCATCAAGTACATCTGGAGAGAAGGCGGGGCTAAAAAGCAGGGCAGTGGACGCATTTCGCTCTACAACGGCCATGTTTAGAGCTTCCTCAACCATGCTGCTTCTTCCCCCTATTTTGACCACTTTTAAACATATGGAGACCCAGAAGTAAGTCGCATCTGAGTGACATCACTACCGCACCACACGTCAACGCTATTCTCTTGGAACCGCCAGCGATGTGCGTGAATCCGTTTGGCATAGTATGCCTAAGCGGAAATGGGGCAAACGATATACCCGAGCTGGCCAGAAATGGGGCATGCATATCAGAATTAAAAAACTTTACAAGTCACCGCAAATATTTACAGTGGGATAGTGAAGTCAAGCAGTCTGTGAAAAACAAATCATGTAAGTCACATTGATACCACAGATCACATATAATATATCAGAGCAGACTCTCTAACCAAAGTATAAACTTGTAATAACATTTACAGTATTTAGTGTGCATTTTAACTATTATTTGTACAATGTTTATCTATAAAGAATCCTTATAGACAAATAACCAATAAAGAACCACAGAAGCCATGGCCATAATGGGAACAGCCCAACAGTTTTAAGATAAGGGACCCAAAGTTAGTGTCATATCAACAGACATAAGCAGATGAACAATTAATCAATATCTCCTTTCATCATTTCGAAGGGTCCCTTAAGGAAGTATAGCATCATTTATTGTGTCTGTGCATGTTTCTCCATGGGTACATATACTGTATATATAGAATTGTTCTGTTTAAATCTTTTTTTATGTGTCTCTCTGCATTTTATCACTGTATATTCTTATATCTATCAGCACAATGCACCGAGAGCGGCTATTGGCAACCTGATGCAAACTCAAAGGCCGACAGCAGCTCTTGGTGCTCTCTAAGTAGCGTTATCTATCTGCTGGCATTTAAAGTGTCACAACAGAATGGTGCTTTTGGCATATAACATCACTTTAGCTACGTAGCTGCCGCAAAGGAGTTAAGTCACACTAATCGATATGACTCAGTTAGCGTGACTTAAACTCCAGAACAGGAGTGGTGCGCCAGTTGGTGCATTGCCTTGTATGATTCTAATCTGTCATTCACACTTCTCCTCTTATCTCAGATTCTAAATTATCAGCCTATCAGTAACTTATATGACATCTAGGAAATGTGCTTTTTATAATTATTGCTGTTATTGTTAGTATAAAAAAATAAAGAATACCAGTTATTACAGCTATGCTGGTTATATTAATGATATGACACAGTTTGTCAAAGGGAAGAAAATAAACCTTAAATGATGCGTGGGCTTGGAACTGCAAACCAAATGGTTACTTGATCTAATTATAGTCTGTTAAACAGTTCAATGAACCCAGTATTAAACATTCATTTTTCATGGCATGACATGTCCTTTCCTCTCAACAAAACTAATGGGCAGTGGAAGCTTGTGTGCTAAAATCAGATCAGAAATGATTAAGGCCATTAATAAAGTAAAGTGAAATATAAGTTCATAAATCCAGACTGTTAAATTATTCTGAGCTTCATGTACTTATTATAAGAACTAGAAAAGGGGAGGTTTCATTCACTGTATAAACCATTCAGAACACTTTCCCTCTCTCTCCTAAATTAGATGCTGTAAGACTTTTACCAATATTGTGACATACAGTATTTGCCATTTATGTCAAGCAATAGTAGTTATTGGTGCTGGTCTTTTTTTTTAAATATATATAAATAATTATTTGTGGTTGACCAAAAGTGCATGAAATCACATGACATCCATCTACAAACATATTATGTATACAGTAAATACAAACAAAGAATGAGAGGTCTGTTAATTTAAAGGGACAAAGTGTTACATAGAACACTTCAGACATAGAGAAGATACAAAAGAGACATAGTTGAGTGGAAATCCGAATTTAAAACCTTAAAAGGGTTCATTTAACTCCCCTTTATTTGCTGTTCTCTGTTTGACGACCTAAACACTAGCAGGTTAATGCAATATAGCAAAGCAATCTTCAAAAATATTTGGAAATGGAGCAGGCCCCATTAATTGAGTGCAAGACCCCTGCTAAACCTATTTAGCGTGGATTTTACATTATTTGACAAAACTGGCATTTATTGCAGGTCTCGTCCCCCAGAATTCAGCAGAAAGCTATGTCTATAAATCCACCAGTGGAACAAAATACTTGGGTTTGGCTATCCCTACTAAATACCATACCTAAATAATGTCCCACGATTCATGCAGATGAGTTGGGAATGTTACCAGGGTAAGAATATACAATAAATAGGGACACAGATTTGCAGTGGTGTGAAAATAAAAAAATTTCATTATACTGATTGTTTGTTTTTTTTTTACATGTCATAAGGGCTTTTTTTTTTTAGGTTAACCATGTCACCAAAGACTTGTCCTGTTATGCAACCTGTTACATTATAACCTTTATATTTTCTATCCTTTCTGTTTGGTGTCAGTATATTGCTTTCTATTGTAAGTGAATTTTTTCCTGTGTATCATCACTTGTTTTCTAATATATAATTTGTTTCCTTCTTGTCTGTCCGGCTTGCTATAGCCTTAGAATCCATTCTGGGGTGGCCTGAACCTGTTGATTATTTGTTAGTGTCCGAATTTGGCTAATATTTTGTTTTTGTTTTTTAAATATCTTTCGGGAGATCCAATATCTAGTGCGCGTTACTTACCTTAGCCCGATCCCGCGATACATAACAGACGTAAATGAGATTAACGTCAGTATTGCATCGCGGGATGGGCTAAGGTAAGGAGTGTCACTTTAACGCTCCACAAGCCATAGCTACAAAGTAGCGCAAAACTTTACGCTATGGGTTGGATCGTTAGCAAGCGATTTCCAAAAACATCGGAAGTGGTCGCTGTGCTCAAAAATCCGTCTAAAACCCATGTTAACCCGAAATTTCTTCGGTAACGTGGTTTTAGACGAAAATGGGCCATATTGTATCTCCCTTTGTATTTTAAGGAGAATAAAACCCATCTTTTATACTCCATAATCTGAAAATAACCCCCCTAAAAACACCAATAAGCTATAAAATACTGCTTCAGTAAATTGTATTAAAGTAAATGTAAGTCTGTTAAGAATTGGATGAAGTATGTGTGGTATGTGCAGTGTCAGACCACACCTCCTGACCTCAGTCACATGCTTCCTTGCTTTATCTGTCCTGTAAAAGGATTGGCTAGAGATGTTACAGTTGGTCACACCCATTTATAAAGTTTCTGCCATGGCTAAGGACTGAGCATGTGCAGAACGTAATGGTTGTTGACAAACCGTGTGATACTAGAATGCTTTGAAGTAAAGCACAAACTGTTATTTAGGTAAATTTCCCAGGGCCCATATCAAATTGAGAGGTAAGACACAGATAACTGGTTTTATATCAAGGTGTTCTGTAGCTTTAGTTTCCTTTAATTCTTTCCCAGGCATTGCGTTGTGTTGTATGCCATTAATTGATCTATTTAGAAACCACTGTATTCTAAAGACATGGTACACAGAGTGCCGATCCTTCATTATCCAGTCAGCATGTCAAACCCATGGAAGTCACTAGGCATTTTGGGGTTGGTGTTTGATGTGATCGCTTCTGCATTCAATTGTGTGTTACTGTGTCAGGCTCTACTACAATATGCTATAAGTTGGACATAATAGAGGTTCAAAAGTTTGCCTATTCATTCACTGAAACCAATCAAATGTTAGCTTTTTGTGCGTGGTAACTGCAATAAGATACCTATACTTAAATGCTCCAAACATTTGCACCTTTACTTGCATCTTCTTGAACTACATATTTGGACCTCAAGCAAGTTGTGTTTCTGTAATAATAAATCAGCACTTGGGCAGCGTTCTTGTGTACTACTCTTTGTTTTTCTTTTGATATACTCCTCTTTTGGGCACACACGTGCAATTAATATACCATATAAAATGGCTTCTAAAGTTTAAGCATACAACATAATTTTAAGCAGAAATAATACAAAAAAAATAATCTAATCAGTAAACAGGGTTTTAAGGCTATTTTACACACACAGCATATGAAATTATTAATTAGTTCACTGTTAGCTAAAAGCTAAAATGTCACAGTGAGTCTACTGTATAAAAGCAGAACACCAGGCATACACATGCTGAACTGTAGAAACACTTCTTTGGTTTCTATAGTGACCTACTTACCACAGCATGCAAGTGTACCTGCAGCTTCCTTATCAAGCTTATTATTCTTGCTGAATAAATTAGCTTTCTATTTAAAGTAAGTCAATTTAATATAGGCTTTAATTTGTTTTTAAACGCCATGTTCCAACTGTTTCAGACCACTTTAAGTTTAGAAATGAATTTACTTTTGGATTAATACAAATAAAACACATCACTGGTATTGTATATATTTCAATATATAGTTTCAATTAGAATTTATACATTTAAATTAGAATTGCTGGCCTGCAAAACATGAATTTGTCGTCGTGCACTGGAACCGTCCACAACAAAACAAAAGGTTGTACCACGTGCGATCATGAGTGTCCCATCCCGCAACGCACAATGCCCGTTTTGGCCGAAAATTGCACTGTGAATGGGCATTTATCGGCCGAAATGGCAGTTCATTCGGAGATCTTGCCCGATCCGCCGGGCAGATCTCCAAACGGGCTGATTATTGCCAAAACGAGCGTTCGTACACATTGTGTGTCACAGGTCAGCACCCACGATTGCATGTGTGTATGAACTTTAACAGTGCATAGGTATGGAAGGTAAAAAACTAAGCATACAAACCATATACAGTAGTTGAGTTAAAGTAGAGATACTAAAAGCATAACAATACTTTAGTAAATATAGAAGTCCTCTCTTTAAACTTTCACTTGCGTGAAGTATCTAAACAACAAGGTAATCACCCCTTTCCCTGTATGCTCTGTATATCTCCTTAGAAGTTGTGCTAGTATTGTGGTCTGGCCCTTCCCTCTTAGTCCAGGGCCTGCCAATGGAAAGATAGATATACAAGAAGCTTGCAGAAGCATGATGCTGTTCCTCACATCCAAAAAACAATATAAAGTCTTCGCTGAGTGCTGCTATTGTACCTTGGCCAAGATATGCAATCATATAAAAGAAATGAATAGCGCACACCAGTTGTTTTTATTTAACACGTGACGTTTCAGCATCAACATGCGCATTCATCAGACAAACTTTATAAGTGAGGAGCAACAGTAATGAGGTCGCCCACTAGGGCCCCATCCAACATCATTGTAAAAACAATTTAAAACACTATATAATGGGGTAAATACATAAATCTATAGCAGTGGAGATATATGAAAACCAGTGACTCTTCAATAAAATATACAGTAAAACAAATCCTTTTATGTGTGGATATATAACAGTGAGCAATGTGTATAAAAGTGATAAGTGCAAAGCAATAATAAAAAGCTAAATATACTAAAGATTAATATATTGCCGCAGGTATAATAAATCGACACCTAAGTAAACTTCACCCAACTCCTTACAGATTAGGAAAAAATAGGCTTAGAAATGAATGAAATACATTTGTATGAGTATAATTCCACCATAGATACATCATATAGATAATCAATGCACATTCCTAGGCCCCATGCAATATATTATCTGCACACTGGCATACTTTATAAACAAAGGGGTGACGTGGTTGGAAGGCTTTTCATTCATGTGATCACGGTAATGTATACTAAAACCCCTTTGTTAGTGTGCAGATAATATGAATTGTATGGGGCCTAGGAATGTGCATTGATTATCTTTTCTATGTTTGTATAAATGTTGACCAGTCACGTAGCACTTCTGCTAAATATAGTTGTAAATTAGACTAATTGGAGTGCTTCCACAATCCTTGTATTGTATGTATTTATTGGGAGTTGGTCAAGCCTCCATGTGGTAATAGCACCCCCAACACACCCCTTTTATGGGAGGTCCTATGCCTTTAATATAAAGCACGGGTGGATGACCTCTTACCTCATTTTAAAAAGCCAAAGGGTGGGGGGAAGTGAGAACTGTTATATGCCTCCAGCGCACAACTATGAGAAATGCAAAAGTTTGATAATGGCAATTGAAGTAAAAAAAGGTTAGAAGTTAGGATTCGCTGGGGTTACTTTGATGTGGTTGGAAGGCTTTCATTTATGTGATCACAGTAATGTATACTAAAACCCCTGTTATAAAGTATGCAAGTGTGCAGATAATATATTGTATGGGGCCTAGGAATGTGCATTGTTTATCTTTTCTATGTTTGTATAATTCTACCTAGCATTGCATTACATACCAATGTTATGTAATTACCTTATATATATAATCAAGGCGATCTAAATTAATCTGCTAGAAAGCATTTCAACCCCAGTTACAATTTAGATCTTTAGACTGTATCGTATGTGTATAGATCCAATATGCCTGTCTTCTTAAGAGGATATTGTTACAGTCCCCACCTCTTGGTATTGGTACATGTTCTATAACCATACCCTCAAGTCTGTATCAAATGTCTAGTTTCCAAAAAATGTGCTGCAACCAGAGGCATTTCTTGTTTTTCAATATGGACAAACCTCCCTGACTGAGGGTATTCCATGTGTCAGGTCCTTGACTGAAGGAGGAGACAGCCTGATCCTGGAAACTTCTAAGGTAGCAAATTTTATAAGGCGGTGCAGGGACCTCATGGAAAACCCAGGGGTGAGGGCTATGAAAAGTAATTGTGAGGGTAGGGGAAGGTTAAAGGTAGAACCTTTAGTTAAAAAGAACAAACTCTTCCTCTTGACCACTATTACCATTTTTGTCAGATAAGGAACTTATTGTAATGAGTAGAGATGGCGGAAATTTGCTAATTTTGTTCCTTTTTCAGATTCCCTGATCTCAGGAAAATCCCGAAATCCGAAATTAGAACGAATTTTTGAGGATTCGAACGTTCAAGTCTATTTTTGATCATTTTAAAAATTGCCTCGAACATTCGAAAATCCTTGAAAATACGATTGGAGATCATTTTCGTTTCTGATTGTATTTTCAAATGTTCAAACAAATTGTAAGAGACGCTTACTCTAAGTTGGTGTTATGCTGCATGCCTTCAGTCCAGGACTAGTTTGCTCTGGCTCCCTCTTTTAACCTCTCCCCCTTCATCTGACCAGACTTTTTTTTTTATGTGGGCAGCATGCTCAGTAATCACTATGAAGCTGCACCGGGAGAATTTTACCATATACCAATTGTCAAAACTACATAAGCATACCAACTGTAAAACGTTTACCATTCCAGCTACATCAGCACTGCTCAAGCAGAAGGATTTATGATAAGACACTTGATCGACAGCTGATGGTTAAATTGGATATCAAAGAAATAGGGTACAACAAAAAAAATGGTAAGTTGGTGGATGGGAAGAATTATAGTTTCCAGTAACGGTCAAATTAAAATAAATTTTTATTTACTTTTATAAGAAGAAACTATTCTGAAACTGAATTTATTACCCTTGCAGCAAAGATAAGTAAGAGATTGAGGATTCCAAAAGAACAAAATGTTTAAAGGAAATGTTATTGAATTAATAAAATGTAGAATGGAGTAAATAAAAGTCTTCATAACGTGTAAATAGAACAATGTCTAGATGTCTTTTGCATTTTTCTAACAGTAAAAAGGCCACACAATGATTAAGGATATTAACAAATGTCATAATTTTACCTGTCCTTTTTCCAAGATATTGGAAATTAAAACTAGATTATGCTTTTGGTTTGAGACTTGGGGTGTTACAGACATTTGATTTAAAATAAGTTTTAATTTTTCTTTTTACTTTTTAGTATTTTTATAGTAGTAAATAACTATATTGCATGATAACATGTTACAACCTGAATTAAGGTCCCAATACAAGCACATACCAAGGCAAAGGTGTGCTTAACTAGTTACAGGGTATGCCACTTCCAGACCTAACTCTTAGCAACAGCTAGATCTAAATTTTAATCCCTGAAAGACACACCCAAAAAATTCAGATGGTGCACTGTTTCAACTGATAAACCAAGTGGGGGAAATGTAATATACCAAGCTATGGGTAAAATAGTTACACCCATACTAACACCATTTACATTAGGAAGTTTGCGTTTAACTTCATTCTTCAGAGGCCTACACCATTTTGTATTAATGGCACAATCACCCCAACGTGATGAGTATTTCCTAGCATTAATTTTCAAGCTACATATTAGCAGATGGAAAGTATACATTACTAGAATGTTTTAGATTTTGACCTAGAATTTTTACAGTTGTAACTGATTTTGAATGTTGAAACTTGTTTATTCCACGAACCTACAGATTGAATAAAACTCAATGGGATTGTGCACTTACTGTCAACAATTTTGTATTTTAAATGGTTTCATGTACACATTTTGAAACCTTTGTTTAAAAAGCTGTAAAACTAATAATAAGAATATTTTGAGAAAATCTTATTCATATGCATAGGGACAATAATAAAGTAAAGAGTTTCCTTTCAGTACTGACGGAAAAATATTATATTCTTATATGTGGATTGAGAGCGAAAAGAAAAGAGAGAGGAGCGCTACGCCTGACTGTATACAGTGAATCAGAGGTAGACAAACATTTTTCCAGGGGGCCACATTAAATCTTGCGGGGAGATGAATGCCCTCTGCGATCTCTTCTCTGGTTCGCAATGGTACACTAACTAATATATAAAAATATAATATATATATAGTATAGGTTATGAGTGGGAAGGTGTAATACAACGGGAGGCCTGGTACTTACGAGTACACTTTAGGAGGAGGCGTTCCGATGGTGTTGGGATTGAGGATATAAGAGACTGCTGGGAGCTGTAAGCTGAGAAATGGCAACTAGGTGCTGCTGGAGAGAAGGAGGATACTGGGAACAGGCAAGGCAGAAACAGTCACTGAAACAGGTCAGGTGAGTATGGATACTGGAACGGCAGGTAAGTCTTGATGATGGAGTGGCAAGGTAAGTCTCTGATGAGGGAGCTGGCAAGGTACGTTTGATGATGTTAGCTGGCAAGGTAAGTCTCTGATGATGGAGCTGGCAAGGTAAGTCTCTGATGCAGGACCAGGTAAGGTTAAGTCTAATGCTGGAAAGAACAGGAACTAGGGCAGGTAAGTAGAAGGAGCTGGGAGGTAGCTAACGCTACAATCAGGCACCAGTTTAGGAGGACGCTGTTTTGAATCCTTGCATGGAATCCAGCGTGTCTGCGTCGTGACATCATGACCTCTACGACGCCGCCACCCAGAAGTGCGGCGTGGGACGAGCAGCAGGTAAGTTTTGACAGTACCCCCACCCTTAACGGGGGGCCACAGGACCCAAACAGGCCAGATTTTTCGGAAAACTCTCTGTGAAAAGCTTTGACTAGATGAGGAGCATGCAAATCTGAATGTTTAATCCAAGCTTTTTTTTAGGACCAAAACCTTCCAGTAAACCAAATACTGAAGAGACCGCTAAAGAATCTAGAGTCCAGATCTTCTCTACCTCAAATTCTTGTGACCATTAACGGAAATTGGAACAGGAGGTAGAAGAGATGTGGAATACTGATTAGAGCACCCTGGTTTGATGAGAGAAATATGAAACAAGTTAGGAATCGCATGTGGAAGGAAGTTGGAGGCAACAGCAACGGACCGACATATTCCAGGATAGGAAAAGGGCCTATAAATTTGGGTCCCAATTTGGAGGAAGGAACCCGTAGATTAATATGGCAGAGGAGAGCCACACTTTATCTCCAACCGAATAAGATGGGGTTCTCTACATTCCTGTCAGCTGCAGTTTTGTACCAGAGCAGATTTCTGAAGGCTGATTTCCGTAGGAATGCCAGACAGCCGACATCTGGGGGCAGAGTCATTGGCAGCGTGTACTTGTGTGAAAAGAAAATCTTGAGGAAAACCTCTAGGTTCATCCCAAAGACATCAAAAAAGTAGAGTCCAGTAGAAGCAGGGGTGAATGTTATGGGCAAACTCAGCCAAGGCAGAAGCAGAAGTCGACCAATCAAGGAAATGAACAACAAAGATATTGTTCCAAAGACTGGTTGTGCACTCAGTAACCCCGTTGGACTGTGGGTGGTAAGCAGAAGAAAATTGTAATTTGATGTTCATGGATTTAAAAAGAGCTCTCCAAAATTTGGAAACAAAACAGAGTACCTCTGTCAGATACTATTTCAGAAGGGAGTCCATGAAAGCGAAAGATAAATAGTTGAGCTAACTCTGTCGAAGATGGTAGCTTGGGGAGGGGAACAAAATGGGCCATTTTGCTGAAGCGGTCCACTGTCACCCATATAACTGTGTTTTTCTTGGAAGGTGGAAGTTCAAAAATAAAGTCAATGGATAGATGGGTCCAAGGTCTGGACGGAATGGGGAGGGGTTGAATAAGGCCACAGGGGAGGTTTCTAGAAGATTTAGATTGAGCACAGCTGGTACACACTTGAACAAAGTCTTTAAAGGGCATGTCCACCCCCAAAACTAGAATCCCCCCCACTACTGGCCCCATCATGTTGTGTAGTTTATACTTACCTCACATCCCAGCTCCATATGGTTCTCCTGTAGTCCCCCCCAAAGTCCAAAAAACTGCCCACCAGGTGGATAAGAAGGTCCATATAGGACTCTGCCTCCTACCTGGCCTCCGGGAGAAGTTTGACATGCGTACTGCAGCCCTTCTCCCCCCCTCCAAATAGGATTCCCTCCACCTAGTGTAAATCCTTTATATGTAACATTCCCCCTGTTCCCCCAGCCACAACCCTCTATTTATTTTATTGAAAGTGCCCCAAATTTTACTTACCTCCCCTTTTCCTCCGCCGCAATGAACTCCCGGCAGCCGCGTCGTGATTGGCTGCCCTCAGCCAATCACAGACGCGACTGCCGGTCCCGCCCCTCTGCTTGCATTTCACAAGCAGAGGGCCTGGCGCAGCGCGGCGGAGGAAAGAGGGGAGGTAAGTAAAGTTGGGGCATTTTCTATAATAAAATAGAGCGGCTGGGGGGACAGGGGGCATGACATATAAAAAAATTATTTCAAGGTTGGACATACCCTTTAACATCTTTTCTCATTTTGGGCCACCAAAGTGAACGGGCAAGAATATTAAAAGTTTATTAACCCCGGGATGTCCGGCTTGCTTGGAACAGGTGAGTATGAAGAAGGATAGTTTTTGAAGTGAAACAGGAACCAAAGATTTTGCCAGAGGTGTGTCTGGAGGAGCAGAATCTTGTGCGGCTTGAATCTTGGAACAGAGTTGAGGGAGATATAGAGGCCAAGATTTTAGTGGTTGGGATAATGGAGCCCTATCTTGATTATTACAGTCGGAAACAACAAATGATCTGGAAAGGGCGGTTGTGTTTTGTTTCTGGAACCAGGTTGGTAGTGATAATAAAGTTGAACCGGGAAAAGAATAAGGACCACTGTGTTGACGGGGATTTAACCTTTTAAGATTCTGGATGTATTCAAGGTTCTATGGTCGGTAAGGTGGTGATAGGTACAGAGGTGCCTTCCAATAGATGACCCCACTCCTCGAGGGCCAGCTTGATGCAGAAGTTCCCTATTCCCGACATATAGTTCTGCTCGTTGTAGAAACTTCTTGAAAAATAAGCCACGGTGGAGTTTCTTTTAGTGCCATGTCTTTGGGAAGGATGGCTCCGCACCCAAGTCCGAGGTGTCAACTTTGAGTAGAAGGGAAGAATAGGATCCGGATGAACATAAACTGGTTGTGTCAGCAAAGGCTTCCTTGAGTCATTTGAAGGCTTCAAGCGCCTACCACCTTTACTGGTGAGGGCTAATATCGGAAGAGAAAATTATGAAGAGAACCCTTGAATGAATTGTCTGTAATAATTGCAAAACCAATGAATCTTTGAATTCTTGGTTCCCATAGGAAGAGCCATCTGGATGGCCGAAACTTTAACAGGATCCATCTGGAAACCTTGCGCAGACACATTGTAGCCCAGAAAGGGTACTTGAGAACACTCAAAGACCCTTTTCAGTTTGGGATATAGGCTATTCTCTCTCGACGTAGTACCACCTGTTTAACATGGAGGCGGTGTGAGGCAGATCTTGAGAAAAGATTAAAATGTCATTGAGATATACAACTACAGAGATCCCCAACATATCCGGAAAATGTCATTCACAAACTCTGGAACACCGCTGGAGCATTACAAAGGCCAAAGGGCATTACGAGATACTCGTAGTGACCGTCCTAGTGTTAAAGGCTGTTTTCCACTCATCACCTTTGCGTATACGGATAGATTGTAGCCCCACAAAGATCCAGTTTGGTAATATCTTTGCCCCTTTTATCTGGTCAAACAGTTCAGAGATGAGAGGAAGAGGATACCGATTTTTTACTGTGATTTATTTAAACCACGGGTAGTCTATGCAGGGTCGTAGACCCGTCTTTTTTTTTTTTTCTGTAGGGGAAGTGGAAGGTGTATGAACCCGAGACAAATGTTCAGTAATGTACTCTTTCATGGCTAGAGTTTGAGGGGGACAATGGGTATGTGCGTCCCCGAGGAGGCATAGTACCTGGAGAAGATCGATGGGGTAACCGGTAGGATCGGTGCGGGTGTAGCTTCTCAGCTCGTTTTTTACAAAACGCATCAGACAAACCAAGATAACATTCAGGGAGATTTTTCTCAGATTTATTTTCAAGATAATGGTGGTGCAATGAGTGGAAGGTGAAAGGCAATTTCAAAACAGAAAGGACTCCAGGACTTAAGTTCCATTGTTAGACCAATCTAAACAGGGTTGTGTAATCTGAGCCATGGAAGTCTGAGAATCAGGGAAGCGGAGGACTTTGGCATAATTCACCAAGAACGTTTGTCTTTTCTTGTCATCCAATGTGAAATAGGACTTGTATGTAGATTTGGAGATGAATTCAGAAGCCAAGGGGTTATGGCATAGCCAGAACTCGAAGAGGTTGCTGCAAGTGAAGGAGAGAAGCCCCAGTTGTGCTGCATAGGTAGTCAATGAAGTTTCCAGCCGCAATGGAATCAACAAAGGCCGGGGGGAAAAGTTTTAGTATTAAAGTGATGTTATTGGTGAAGAGTTTCAGTGGTTCAAAAGACCTTTCGAAAACATACTCAGGAAATTGGTCAACATTATTGATGTATCACCATCAACCGGGAAGGCAGAGGTATGCGGGGTTCTCGAAGAGAAAGATCCCCAGATCCAGGGTGAAGGAGGCGGCAGGGACCAGGAGCAGAGGCAGAGCTGGGGGTAGCCGGACAGAAAGGTATCCAGAATTGAGCCAAAGACCCTGATGGTGTTCAAAAAGTTTGGAGTGTTTTATCAACTCTGCCATAGCCCCCCAGGAATTTCCTAGGCCTGATTGTACTGTAATAATCGTCCGGGAGGCCGGGGTACTTACGAGTACGCTTAGAAGGAAAGCACTCTGATTGCTGTTGGGATTGCAGAACTGGATATAAGAGACTGCTGGGAACTATAGGCTGAGGAATGGTGACTAGGTGCTGCTGGAGAGAAGGCGGATACTGGGAACAGGCAAGGCAGAAACAGACATTGAAACAGGTCAGGTGAGTATGGATACTGGAATGGCAGGCAAGTCTCTGATGATGGAGCTGGCAAGGTAAGTCTCTGTGATGGAGCGTGGCAAGGTAAGTCTCTGAGGATGGAGCTGGCAAGGTAAGCTCTGAGGATGGAGCTGGCAAGGTAGTCTCTGAGGATGGACCAGGTAAGGTAAGTCTAATGCTGAAAGTAACAGGAACTAGGGCAGGTAAGTAGAAGGAGCCGAGGAGGTAGTTAACGAGACAATCAGGCACGGGTCCAGGAGGAGCAGTTTTTTTGAATCCTCGCGCCGCTTGGCGTTCGTGACGTCATGACGTCTACAATGCCACCCACCCGGAAAGTGCAACAGTTGAACATTCATTCCAAGGCCCTCTCTGTCCATTCTATCAGTGTTATCAGTGTTTCCCTTAAGTATCCAGTAAGGATACAAAACAATTAAAACTTCTCACTATGAGCTAATACCTGAGCTAGGCTCACCAGCAATTTGATTTCTAATGACCTCTTAACTCTTTAGATATGTGAAAGTACACACTAGAGGGAGTAAGAGGTAAAGCCTCCCTTTATAAACCCATCCAAAGCACTACAACAAATGGTATTAAAGTGCAAAAAAATAGGTTATGGTTCCATTGACATACGTTGCCCGTAACCCTCGGAAGACCACACTCTTCACCGGTCTAGCTGTTGGCGTTCTGGAGTGTCAGAATAAGAACTGTAATCTCTAAGATG
The DNA here is from genome assembly GCA_019447015.1 of Hymenochirus boettgeri. Taxonomy (NCBI): domain Eukaryota; kingdom Metazoa; phylum Chordata; class Amphibia; order Anura; family Pipidae; genus Hymenochirus; species Hymenochirus boettgeri. The sequence continues at coordinate 218,973,404 of CM033470.1, read as the reverse complement.
GGACATAGGGGTTGTGAGAGTCACTGACTATACCGGCAGGAACAGAGGAGAAAGCGGATTGGGGATATGCTGGGATGAGAGACGCATGAAGAGTGTGGTTCGTCCGAGGGGTACGATGAAAACGTTATATATGCTGTCCCTGGGACTTGGCTTTCAGGCTTAGTACCTTATGCAGGACTGACGTTATATTGCATCTGGAATTTTTTTGCACCATTTTATATTCCTACATCCAGACTGCCACAGTTTGGAGCTTTAGGGGGACATCCGGAGATGAGTGCTATGTTTTAAGTTGACGTATAAGTTGTGTATATATAAGGGTGATTTGGATTTTTGCACTTTCTCTATCTGACGGTAAAGTCTTACTGTATGTAGAGATGTACTTTGGGTTATAATAGAACCCAGTTTCGAATCGGAATCGGCGGTTCGAAGAGTCCCGAGAACTTCGGAAACTCCCGGATTTTTCGAGAAAACTCGACTTTTCAGGTTTTCGATTTTTATCGCCATTTTCGGAACCCCGAAAGCATGGATCGATTTCGGTAACCGTCTCGAAAACTTGTATCGTAGGTGGGGATTTCAATTCAGTAACCCTCGATAATTGTCCGAATCCTGGTAACCTCGAAATCGTAGTCCATCAACCTCGAAAAGTAGGATCGATTTCGTACCTCGAATGTTGTGCCGATTTTGCCAACCCTCGAATGTACATCTCCCGCTGATTTCGGTAACCTTCGTATTTTGATATCGGTAACCCTCGAAAATAGTGTTCGATGTCGGGTAACCTCGAAATAGCCATGCGAAATTTCGAGAAAAACAAGCCCGATCATGAGGAAAGATAGATTTTAAATGAGTTTTACTATATTATTAGTTCTTCACCAGACCATTCCCAGGTCCCTGTGTTATTTACAGTTAGTAACCTACTATTACTATTTCACCCTTCAAATTGATAGAAACTTTCAAATTGTTTTTCTCCCATAGACTTTTCGATTGGGTCCGTTTTCGGATTTTAGGTATTTTTTAATTTTTTCAGAAAATTCGAAAATCAGAAAACGGGACAAAACTAATCAGTTTCGAACATCTTCTAACTGTATGCAGCTCATTAAGTCTTGCCCAGGCACTTACCTTATACTTATGTGGGTAGTGGGCCTTTGTAGGGGTATTAAAGGAGATTTTACCTCTCTCTTTTGGATACTGGTGTATTGTTGTAGCTTTTAAACCCCATAGAGCACGCTTATTTCAGCGTCACTGAGTTTTTATTTGAGCAGTGCGCTTTTTCATCATATTAAGTACACCTTAGTAGGGAACACTGTACCCGATCTCCATTGGTTTGTACAAAACAATTGCAGGATGGAAGATTGGTAGATTTTAACAAACCAAAAATGCCCAATCATACGTACCTTTTAGCAGTAATTCCTATATTATAATTACCAACACAGAGGGAATCCCCATGATTGTCACAGGATGTCCAGGGCTTCTCAAGGGCTTTCTCTATTAGTACCTTGGTGTCTAGTAATGTAGTATGGTAAAACTGCAATCGAGTTCAAAAGTCTAATGGTAATGGTATTAAAAAAAAGGAATGAAACAGTGCTTTGTTCCACATTACAACGAAAACCATAAAGTTATCCTACAAAATTGGTGTACTACAAGCGTATTAAAAGCCTGGGGAATGGTCATAGTACATGCAGATAAGTAGTCCTAATTAAGGGAAGAATGTTGCACAGGTACAATACAAAAAAAAAGAGACATACAGTACGCACATCATTTTTGCAACATAGAGACCCCAAAAAATAAATTCTATAACTGGTACTGGCTTACACAAATAAACACAAAATGGCTATTTTACCAGCATCATCTTAGAGTGCCTTAAATAAATCACCAGTAATGTAAAAGCATGTGAAAATTTTAAAATCTAAAGCACCAATACTGCATAATGTCATAAAGAATGTGTATAAGACACAAAGGGAATGGATTTCAGGACTATACGCCATTAGATTAGACAACTATAAATAAGGAGAGGTTGTAATACTTGACAAGATCTACCTAATAACAATTGAAGAAGCTCTCTGAAACCAAAATGCCAATTACGTATAGATAAGCACAGGCTATTCTCCTCAGCAACAATAATGAATCACCTTTTTGTGTCCCTCCTTTATTATTCTTTATAAGGGTAAAACAGATTGCTCGCTGCTAAATTCTGCACCAAGGGGATACATTTTGTATTGATTTTTTCCAATTTAGTGTCATTTGAGACTTGCCCTATTCTAATCATCAATCAAAACTATAGACAGAAGTGCCTTGCAAACAGGTAGGCATTGTCGTAATTACATGCATAGAAAGATGTTTGACGATGAACAATTCTCAGCTTTACCGTACAGTATTACCATATATCATTTGAAGGGGCGGTGGACAAGACATGACAAGGATCTTTATTACATTGCCAAACTTTTCATTGTGTGTGGACAAAGAAGAACAAATCGATCCACTATTAAAGCCTTAAAAACCATCAGGGAGATTCAATAAAATATTCTTATGTTCAAACTGGTGCTATTGTGCCCAACCAACAGTGATTATTTAACATGTTGAAAGCTAAGATCTGATTTGGTTGAGGCAAAATTAGCAACCATTTTACACGATAAGAACTTTTAATGAATAACCAGCATGTTGTTTAGTGGTCACTAAATTTTCATACATGATCGGGCAGCCTAAACAGAGTTATATCAAATCACACAGTCTGCCCTCAAATGGGGGTAACTGTGTCTATGAAAAAAAATCCAACAAAAAACGGCCAAACTAGAGTTAACTCTACAACATGACCCTATGGTAGGCAGATGTAAGGTGCGTTCTAACTTAGGCCACTATAGGTTCCTATCATCTTGATTCTAAAAACTTTTTATGGACAATATATTGCTTTAATACTCAAATCACAATGGTCTCTAAGGGCTACAGAAAAAAATTCTACTCAGGTGCATGATCACAGTAGCTGCTGTTGAAACCAACAAAAAAAGAAATTCTGAGGAAAATTTAGTGATGCAGCAAAAGCTACCACGTGGTAAGTTAGATTTACTTTTTTAATTTTATAATAAAAAATGAATCAGAGATGAGACACCTTTTAATGACACCTATTATATAGTGTCTTGTTTATAACTCCAGAATGAAATGTGTTTGTCTGTCCCTTCAAAGGTTCCACAAGCATCAGGCCAGCAATGGTATTAATATTCGTCATTACTTGTGGTCTCTATATAAAAAAACCAAAATTATTTATATGGTATACGTTTAAGGCTACTTCAGGGAAACATTCTTGAGTAAGTAATTCTATTCATAAGTAAACAGTGTGCATATTTTTGTTATAATTACAGTGACCCTGCCAGTATGCTTTAATAGCTATTGCAAACATAACTCGTGCATCAACACGTGTTGTATTCCTGAAACACAAAACCAGTATTACCAGATGGGCTAAAAAGAAAGTACAGACTTTAAGTATGGTGTCTTTCTTTGCAAATTCAATATTCCCCAAAAAAAAACCTTTGTTCCTTGGCAGAGTGATATATTAGAGAATATAATAATCAGAACATCGGTTGTTTCATTCATATGGCTAAAATTGCTGCGTCAGAACTTTAAACAGTCTTTAGAGACAGTTTAGCTTTCTTTTGGCACATCTGTTCTTTGCATCAATTGATTTGATAGCGGGACGGTTGTCAACATATTATTATGTATTTCGAGTTAGTAGTTTTATCAAAACGAATTTAATTTGCTTTCATCAGGCTCTTTGTTACTTTGGATTAATCAAAGTAGAAACACTTGTGGCCAAGCAGCTACAACTGAAATAAAGATTAAAAGCCACAGTGGAACCAAATTTCATTTCAGAAACACTCATCTCGAAAGGAGGAACTTTATTACAGGTGGGTGAATGAAGGTTGATGTTTTATAAATGAATGACATAGATTATTCTATAAGTAAAAGAGTTTTGCAAAATTGAAGTAGGAAAATGATACAGTGTAAACACCTTACTTAACAGTGCGAAAATAATACCGGTGTTTTTGATGATAGAAAAATAATATCTGGAAAATTATGAAAAATTCAGACTCGGCTATTAGAAACACAACTACAGTATTAAAAAGTTTTAAAACCCTCTCTATACCTAGGCAAACTTTCCTAATGACAGTTTTGTAATTGACTGGAGCAAGCCACAATAAAATAGCTACTCAATTTAACCCAACAAAATTTGCTTTCCATTGACTTGGACATGTTATGGTAATGAAAAACTTGCAATACATTTAGCCCCACATTTCATATAATAACCAGGAGTATAAATAAGGCCCACCATAAAGATAAAATTACTTCTAAATTGAAATGTAGAGGTATGCATGAGTCTTTCAGGCAGGCCAACATTAAAAAAAACAAACAAGTAAACAAACTTTTTATTTTAATGATACCATTTCATTAAAGAAATTGACCCTTCCTGTAGGATTACAGTAATCAGCAGATCCTTACCAAACCAGGAGTATATAAATTATGCGAACGTTTGGAATGGCAGATCAAATGTATTTTTACATTTGATCACAAATTCACCAAAAGTGCTGTGTGAAAAACTGAAATTTACTTATGTTCATAACAATATATGCCCAGAGACAAATGGCATAGACCAAATTATGACTTAGGTTTATTCATAAAGGAAAGTGAAAAAATGTGAGGGAATTTCCAATGGTTTTTGTAAAGCAAAAAAAAAAAACAAAACCCCAACCCATTTATTGTGTTGAGTTTTGTGCTATCTCTTCCTCCACACTTAATTCTCCTGTTTACGCTCCACACTTACCTCGTCTTCTGTTTACGCTGTGCACTTTGTAGTACAAAACAGATACATATTTCCCATGGCATTTATTAAGCTATGAAAAAAAAATTGTTGCCATATTACTTCAAAATAATTGGGTAGGCAGAGGAAATATAACTAAAATAACAATGGCATGAGCTGTTGTTTTTTTATCACTCATATACAGTGAAATAACTTTGAAAATCTCCTCTGATTATACTGTATATCCGACTTTTCTCCCATAATGTAGCCAAAATCCGTTTTGCTTTAAATTTAGGTGACATTTCCTCTATGTGTATCCAGATAAAGAGGGGTAACGCACACAAACCGGACCCCCAGAGAGAGGAGTGGTGATGTCATTCCACATTTTGGCGTTGTCACGATAACTTAACAAAGGGTTCGGGGATTAAGCCACCCTAAATAAACCACACTACACAGAGTAAGTAAGCACGAGTGCTTGTCGTTCTAAGGTGAATAAATATTCAATCCGGCCTCCTATACGGAGGCACGAGCGTCCAGACAATTCCTCTATCCACAAGTAAAAATCGGGCTGCAATTGTCAACATTAGAGGCATATCAAAAAGAATTGATGATTTTATGAATATGTCAGTTAAGCTAGCCATTTATTAGTTACACATTACCTCGATCCAAAGCCTTTATGATCAATATATAATAATAACTATTAATAAGTAATAATAATTAATATAAATAGGAAACAACCAATCTAGAACATCATAGGAATGTTGACGATTAAAACTGCCTGCTCTAGTTGGATTGTTTATTTCAAGATCATTGTGTAGTGTAAGAAAGTCCAAAAATGTAAAAAACACATCCCACAGTCATGCATCAATACAGTATTATTTCACATCATTGGTTATACCATAAGTAATGGAATAAAGTGCATAGAAAATAAGCATAAACACATCATAATAAAAAAATCAGTTTCCAAGTAAGATGGAACGGTTGGTGGGAACCCAGGCGGAACGTTTGGATTTCGGACTTTGGACCGCATTTTCGATGGTTTACCACAATGTACAAGGAGATTTCTCTTTTTCCTCACTGTTCACACTTACCCTACCGTATAGCATATTCCAACATGAAGTGATGGGAAGCAAATTTTGACATTCAGGTTGAAGAAAAAATAATTTTTTTAATGGCTGCTTAATGAGATGATTATGTATCTTAGGTAAAATAGTAAACCCCAAAAAATAGACCGAGGTTTAAAAGGGATCTAACTTTTTGTAAAATATAAACCATTAAGTTATGTCACATTTACCTGCTGCTTATTGCTATAAATGGCTCTGTATTAAGTGAATCCCTGTTGGAAAGGGATCTTGCAGTTTTGGTGGGTTAACAGACTGAAAGGTTAGCAAGCAATGCCCAGGCAGAAACACAGAGCCAGAACAGCAATGTTAGTGTTTGTATAACGAGAGGTATGGATTCAAGGAGGAAAATGTTATTCCCCTCTTACAAAGCATGGTAAGGCTTCATTTGGAATATGGCAATGCACATTTTGGAATCCTGTGTACAAAAAGGACATCTTTGAAATGGAAGGGCAACTAAGTAATAAGGGGATTCGAATTTGATGGAGCGTTGAATATGAAGGAGAATGGAAAAGTTACAATTTTGACGTAGAGAAAAGGGCGATTTGCGTGGGGGTGGGCGGATATGGGGGATATGGATTATTGTGGTAAAATTAACATAACGGCCATACAATAAACTATCTGGGGATTGTTTATCAAAAGAACATGTCAGAGGGACACACGACATCCCTTAGAGTTGGAGAAAAGAAGTTTACGCTTTAAGTTCGGAAAGGTTTTTCAACTGTGAGAATGGTAAAAGCTATGAAACTGTCTTCCAGTGGGCATTGTTATGGCAGGTTCATTAATCAGTTTCAAATAAAATCTGGGATGCGTTTCGCAAAAAAAGGAATGTTGCCAAGTACCTGGTAGTTGGATTACATAAAGCAGAGTGAGCAGGGGAAATTTCCGATGCCAGTGGAGTCAGGGAAGGATTTTTTTTCCCCCTTATAATTTGGTGGGGGTTTTTTTGCCTTCCTCTGTATAACAGTTAGGCAGGAAATGAGGGGTATTGCTAGATGGGTTGGATACTGGATGGACGTATGTCTTTATTCAACCTCAATATTATACTAGATTATACTATTCCAAGCTAGACAAAGATAAAAAAATAAGATAAATATTAAAACACCAGTATTAATGGCACCTTTGTATAAATTTTGTATAAAATTTTAGTAAATTTAAATGGTTGAAAGGGAAATGAAATCATAGATCTAAAAGAAATGAAACATTGCTGATGTAAAGTTTTGTCAAGGAAAAAAAGTACTTTGGTAAATAATGTGTATTGTATAGGAATTACTAGTTCTTGCAGTATTGAAAAACAATTGTCGTTATTTACGGGTTTTTATGACTAAAATCCCCGCACAGTGTCACTGTTAAAATTTAAATTATTATAAATGTTAATTTTCCATACTATGAGGGATAGAAACATGTGTCCTAATGTGCAACACGCATATACAGAAAAAATGAATACAGCTAGATGTAAAAAGCTTTTATATTTGTCGGTCCATGTGTAGATGTATTGCTCTGAATTTCTTTAAAAGGGACACAGAATTCACACTGAACTGTTCCCCCTCGTCCAGAAGTTTCAAGGATATCCAGATTGAAAAAAACTATTAACTGCACAGTATTATGAATACTTCTCTAAAAATAATTTATAGTAGCATCCACCAAGAAAGTAGGTCTTCCGTTTATTCCAGTATTTACTCGGGTCAAGGGGGGCAAAAGTTAATCCTTAAACCCTCAAAAATGGCATAACAGTGCTCTAGCTAAACTCACGGCCCTAAAAGCAATATATCTAAAGAGGTAATAATCGGAAATGTTAATATTATGCACAGTACATGGGTATTTTAAATGTTCTTAGCTGCAGCCTTGCCCCAATCTAAATGTGTACAAGATTGATAAGCATTTTATTGAAAAGAGTTTTTACTGAGGCAAGGTTTAAACTGGCAATAACAAATGGTGGCAAAAGTTATCAAATCGATAAAAATAAACATAACAATAACATTTAGGTTTGTCCAACCTTGCTTGTTTTCCTTTTATCTTTTGGTTTAAAACTATTCATGTAAAAATAAAATGACTAAAAACATATTATCACACGAAAGAGGTTTGTGACTAGTAACCTGCTGATTGGTACTACTAATATATATAAGAAGGCTCCCCTTATAGTGTTTTGTTATTTAATAAAAAATAAAACCATGTGTGTTATAGATATGTATATTTTGCTGTAGAATCTTATTTAGGCCATGTTCTCAAAGGAATAGGTATGCTTAAGATCTGTTTTTGGCATGCTACCTTTCTGAACAAAGCATCGTAGTTCTTAATTAATGATGTGAAAAATGACAGTTTTGCTTCCGAGTTCCCAACTGTGCAGACAGGGTGTTAGGAAATGGAATAATTATATTCTGAAAAGAACTGCCAGTACACTTGCAAAGTCAACTAGAAGGAAAACTCTCTGTACAATAAAAAAATGTCCTGTTATATGAACCATCTATAAGGACAACAAAGTGGCATCACCACATTATCGCTCTGAGAATATGAGTTTAATACTGTGCCTTTTTGTGACTTGACCTTACTTATTGTTTGTTTAGATGTTTTGGGGGCTTATTAAAAACAGTTGTTAATTCAGAACTAAAGATAATGTCTGTTAGCCTGTTGAAACGTTTTAACAGAGAATCTAACTAAAAACAAACAGACTGTAGCTTGGGCGTCACAAATGCAAGTATCTAAGTGCAAATTGAACATTTCACTAGTAAGTGTAAGTGTGTGTGTGGCAATCATCAGAAAATTTGTTATTCTGTTTTTCAGTGTATGATACATATTTTGAGAAACGGCTTTTTTGAAATCTGTTTTTTAACTGTTCTATAAAACAAAAATTCACCCCCCCCACAACAAATAATATGTTGAGTTACATATCGAATCTGAGATTGATCTTTATAAATATTTTATTTGATACGAAGGTTAAACTTGACTAAGTATTAGAGATGAAGTTAGGGTTCGAATAGAATATGAAATATTTTGATCTCGGACTTTCCAGATTTTTCTAAACTTTATGAGTTCCAATGAATTTGAAACTGATCAGAACTATTTGGTGTCTGAACTCGTGGATTCTATTTTCGAAAAACCTCAAATGTTTGAGGATTTCTGATATGATCGGGAACTTTGAACATTTGAAAATCCTCAAATGACCGGTAATGTGAGGACTTGCTTCGGACTTCGAGGATTTCTGCATTTCAGCCATTCAAGGATTACCAAGCGGACAAAAATCCCGTGCGGACATTTGGGGGTCCCATGGCCAACCGGGACCCCCTCCTGGACCTATTGTGCCCTTGGAAGGTCCTTTTGAAGCTTAAGAGGCCCCACAGCTCAAAACCAGGATCCCCCCGCATGGCACTTATAAGTGAACTTGTGGCATTGATAAGGTCTTTTTGGGGCTAAGGTCCCACCGCTCAAAACCGAGACCCCCTTGCTGGCACTTATAAGTGCCTTGTGGCACTGACAAGTGCCCTTTGGGGTTAAGGAGGTCCTGCAGCTCCAAAATAGCCCCCCCCCGGGCACTTATAAGTGCCCTTGTGGCACTGATAATGCCCTTTGTGGCACTAAGTGCCTCAGAGGCTAAAAGGGCACTTGAGACCCACAGTGCAAACATACTACTAGAATGTGCAAATTAGTGAATGTAAGTGAAGCTCTCTAAACCTCCCAGCTTGCTCTTCGATTTGTTGAAATGATTTAAATATCTTGCATCAGAGTAGTAGAGGTGGGATTGGGAAAATCACAACATGTGAAGAAAAGGTATGAAGGCAAAAGTTAACATCAGAAAAGGAAAAAAAATATCGCTCAGCTTTTGGGAAACAAACTAAATTTTAAATTGAAGCTCATGAGGGGACGGTGAGTCTAGTGTCCATGTGGAAGAAGGTTGCTGACTGATTCTAATACTTTGTAAGGGGTTTTGTTCTTTAATGGCCAGCCATGTGTTTTATGATAGTCTAAATGGGCCTGCAGGATTGATCATTGGGGATGAAATTACAAAATATCATTTCTACAATTATTATTATTCTTTTATTTAAATGGATTATAAGATCTTAATACATTTGCTTAAAAGTTATGTTTAAATAATTTCCTGAGTTAATGGTATTTACAAAACAATGATGAGGAAACAGAATGTCAGTGATGACAATATAGTAAATTATGGATTGTGAAGTTCTCATTCATCCAGATTCATGGTAATAGGTTGTATTCAATTAAGATCAATGGGACATGAAGTTAAGTTCTTGAAGACGTTGTGCTAGTCATCCAACTGGCTTTCTCAATTCAGAATGACACTGTACAAGAATCTGTGGTCCAATTAGTATCCTGGAAAAATCCAATTAGCATAAACAGCCAAAGTGGTTAAGGTGTGATTGGATTGTCGGCTAAGAGGTTGTTATAGGAACACCCAGGGTAGGTGTCAAAACAGCATTGATACATTGGCAGACAGTTGGTGTCGAACCCCCCCACCTCTATTTAGCTTGGTTTCTTATTTTCAATAAAGGCCTCATGTGGGGGAGACAAACAGCAACTGCATCAACGTATGGCCCAGCACAGAAGAGCCAAATTCCTCGGGTCAGGACTCAGCTGTTTGGTACCAGCATCTTAAGAGATAAAGGAACACCTTGAAGATTGTATGTTTCAATTTGGCCAAAGGAACTATGGACTGGTCAAGCAGAGGTTTCAAGGAAGGCCATTTATTGTTGAAAATTAAAGAAACAAAGCCTAAAATAGAGGTGGGGGGGTTTCAACACCAACTGTTCTGCCATGTACATTTGATGTTTTGACACCTTACCCTGGGCATGCATTATTATCATAACCTGCCACTTTGTGGCTTCTGGTTTCCTTCACCCCTGGAATGTAAGATTGTAGGTTTATACAGTGCCTCCCATAAGAAATCCACACAGGAGTAGGTTATATATTATAATTAATTTAGATTTATTTAATTTAGTATTAGAGGACATTTGAGAGATACACATTAAAGAATGTTTCTGCTGTAAATGGTTATATGCATATATTCATATTAATAGAGATGTTATTTACCAAGCAGACCCCAAGGTGCCCCTAATGATTATTCCTTGTTGAATAAGGAGGTATGGATAACCAGTCAACCATTGTTTTTTTTAAACAGACTTACTATAGTTCAGTGTATATGCATATACATGCAGAGAAAAGTAAGATTTTCAGAAAGTTAACAAAAAAAAAAAAATAAATTGAAACCCTGATTCACATTTTTCACATTCTTTAGAAATCTCAAGTCTTTCTTAATAATACAACAAAAGGTAGGCTAATACCTTAATTAAGCTAACTAATGATTTTACACTAATTATTACGGACATGGGAAAAACTATACTACAAGTTTAAAACTTTCAAAACGCATATACATACAAAGTACAGTGAACATCAAACAAGAAGAATTACTTGGAAGATATACAGAGGGAAAGAGGCACTGAAGCACACGCAGTTGGAGGGAAGGGCGACATGTGACATAGGAGGCCCCAAGAAAAAGATTGGTTGGGGGAGTTGGGTGGGGGGTAGGAGGGGTTAAGTGGGTAACCAAACAGCAAACACCTACATCAGGTTTAACGCACTTTTTACAGCTTTCTTTTCAAACACGTGCACAGATAGAGTTCAGGACAGGTTAGGGGCGGGTTGGTTCAATCCGGTGTAGGGGACGGGCATCGGTTTCACAACAAAGTACCAGGCCAGTAGAGGGAAATAAAATACTTCCAGCACATGAGGAGGAGTTAAGAACATGGGTGGTATTAAATGGAAGGCTTACGCCAGAGATTGGGTCAAACTAGAGCAGCCTACAGTTCTAGCAATTTTCCCCAAACTAACGGGCATAGGCCAGAGTTGACAGAGGGAAGGAATTTACGGGAAGGTAGCACTGACCACAGCATTAAATACAAAGCCAAGTTTGGTGGCATTCATGGCCCCCAATAGGGGTTTTCTCAACAGATTCATCAGATATGCCCCTGCAGTTAAAAAACTATTATGAGTCAGACAAAGGCAAACTTACGTATGTTTTGAGGGCCGTAGGAACACACCGTTAAACCCGAAATTAAAGAAAAAATCGGGAAAAAAGATTATGATAGATCTTGACCGGTTGCCCTTGACTGTTTCAATTTTAGTAGGCTGGGAAAAAAAGTTTAAAAGAGGGCATAAAAAGGAAAAAAGATGGGAGAAGAGACGCAGCAAAATTGATCTTTTTAGTCAGTACTGAATTAATGAATAAAAGTGTATTCACTTAAGACTGCTGATGCATCAGCTATATTTATCAATTTGGATTATATTATGTTGGCTACAGTGTTGAAGCACCAGCAATTTTCTGCATTTCTGTCGTTGACGTGGTGTGCAGGATCTCAATCCATTGCTTTTGTTATTTAGACACCATTTGGGAGGCGCGTCAGAGTGTACGGTGGAATAACCTGGTAAGGTACAATGCGCAATGTAGGCAAAAGAGGCCATCCGAAAGGAGCTTACCTGGGGATCACCAGGGACATCAGACTGTGCTTTAACAATGAATACAGGGGGTGTCAAGGCCAAGGAATAATTGGTTCACTATCCTACCAGCCCTTTCAATTCCTGAGCAGCCATTTAGCTACGGGCAGCATCAAGCAGCCAAAATAAACCAAATGCGGGACAGAAAAAAGGATTATGTGGGTGTTCAAGACAGTGGGTGTTCAGTTTTGTTTGGTTGAGGAGGAGCCACACTGGTTCCGAAACGTCACCATTTAAAGGACACTTACCACTATTAAGACTGGTTGTGCCTAAGCAGTCTTACCTCAATTGACAGCCAGGCAAATGGGGAGTAGTGTCACTTCTCATGAGTGCTCCTCTGTGGGAGGCGCCCAATCATATGCCAGGGTTTCAAGAGAAACAAATGAGGAAACACACAGGCCCAGAGAGGAATCTGGAAAGAGATGGGACACCAGTGAGGCCGAGAGGATGGATAATTCCATGGCTCAATGGTAACCCCAAAAAAGAGAAGGTAAGTGGTCAACAGCGGACCTTGGACAGAGAACTGGTTCGGTTCTGCTACACATTGATGCCGCTATGCACTAGTGCCAAAAAAGCAGGTCCTGGAGCCCTTATAGCTAAAACGGACATGCGGCGGCTTTCCAGATGTACCAGTTATCCCGATTCCATGTATCTGTTGGGTTGCGCGCGTAATAGGGGTTCCTATATAGATCGTGGTTTTTGCCCTTCCAATGGGATGCTCAATTTCGTTTGTGCATATTCAAAGCATTCAGTAGCTTTCTGGAGTGGGTGGTAAAACAGAGACTGGCTTTGTTGGGGGGATCTGTCATCATTACATCAGCGCCGATTTTTTTTGTGTGGGCTGGCATCGCTCCTCCAGATGGTTGGCATTGCTTCGAACTATGTGCAGAGGATCAGAGTGTTTTGGTGTTGCCGTTATGCACCCGAAAAAACAGTAAAGCCCACCATGTGTTTTCGTTTCCTGGGCCAGAGATGGACACACGGGCCCAAGAATGCAAGGTTACCCAGGAAAAGGTGGAGATTTGGGATCTTGATGACAGTGCAATTGGCAAAAAAATATAACATTGCAGCAACCTTTGCAGTAGGATAATGCCGATGGGACTATATTTGGCAGTTGGCAGTGGCAAATGTCACAATGTAACAAGGCCCCACCACTTTATAGAGTAACAAGATCAATTAGAGCAGATTGGAGTGGAAAGTTTGGTGGAATTTTGTCAGATTTAATGGAAAGCAGTATTGGGGGCAGAATCTACAGCAAACACAGAGCTACAACTGTTCACGGATTGCAGCGAAAGTAGAGGTTTTGGTGCTTACCTACAACGTCGATGGTGGACTCAATGTGGCCAAAAAAGTGGGGGGACTTCCCCAGAAAGGAAAGGAACATTACGTTCCTCGACATTTTCCTTCGGGGAGGCGGAGGAATTGTGGGAAAGGTGCTGGAATGCTACTGTTCCATCGAAATAACATGGGGATTTTGGAATGTCTTAACTCAACTTTCATCAAAAGCAAAAACGAGTTATAGCTCAAGCTGCGCCCATCTGGTGCTGAGTGTTGCAGAAATCATTAAATTTAAGGCTTGTTACATGTCCTTAGTGTATTACGAAAATCATGCGAATTCGTTTCCGTCTACAGCTCGAACAAATCTGCACACTGGTGTCGATGGATCAGGTGGGGAGTTGCCATGAGTCGATGTGGACCATACATTGCAAGTATGATAGCCGGGATGAAGCATTTCCTGTCTAATCCACTTAGGACAGTGATGTCAAAATATGGAGGAACCTGGGAGTCCATTGAGGCTGAGATAGGGGGGATAGAGAGTGATGACGGGAAAACCTGATCTACTGGATTTGGTACATTAGAGAGGCTTTTTGAGCAAGGAATATCAGGGTCACATCTCTGGTTTTAAGCCCAGGCGGGAAGGGATGTGACAAAATAATTTTTTAATTAAACAGGCAGTAAAGGGCTTTAAGAGGGGAAAAAGTCCTGAATATTTAGGGCGGCTCATCACCATTGAACATTCTAGATGGAATGTTCATGACAATTAAGATTAATTCAAATTCTTTATACGAAAGCTTTTTAAACTAGCATTTCGCTGGGGGACCTGTTAAGGAGCCTTTTCATTGGCGGAGCTAGTCAGCGCAAGAGATAGGAAAAGGGGGTCTCCGAATACAAAGACATAAGAACTAAGTGGGAAATGTATTAAAAAAAAAAATTGAGAGAAACACCAAAACCGGGGGTAGTAAGGAAAGTGCAGATTCTGAAAGGAATTCAGGACTGCACCAACTGCCCAGTTCTAAGACATTTCCAAAAAATTTATGAAAATTAGACTCAATCTTTTAGGATCCCTGCGAACCACAAGGATGAAGGGCCTTATCTCGTTTCCAGTTTATGATGATTTTAAAAAAAACACTACATGGTCGGGTTTACAAATCCAAAAGAATACGGAGGGCACTCTTTGGATTGGAGCAGCCCGGAGGGCTGTGAGGGGGGGGGGTGGATGACAGAGTGATAGGCAGATGGCCAATAGCCCAAAAAAAATCGGAGGTTCAGATCATACATTAGACCTCAAGGGTTCAACTTTAGATCCAGTACGGGTGAAGTGCACTCAAAAGAATAATGTTTTGGTTACTATAAATTAAATTGTTTATGGTTACATCCCCACAGGTGTTGATCGTGCAAGGTAATGGTTTTAGGGCCTTTCTTTATTATTGGGTGGAGAAGCAGGAGGGCGTCCCAAGGGTGAGCAGTTTTTCTCGCGATATAGCAATCGTTATTGGCAGGCAGGACGAGGTTGTTATGGGCATTGAATTGGTTTCCCTTAGCTATTGTGGAGGCAAAACGAATAGGCCCACCACACATATCACAATGTATTGCCGGGGGAAATATGGGAAATTACTGATTATTACGAGGAGCCTTGGAGGGCGCCCAGTAACATAAGGCTTTAGAAAAAAGCGAGGAGAATAGAAGGTAAATAGGTCAGTTTCCAAATACATTTCAGTTTAAATGGGGGGGGGGGACACTGAGGACATGATGGCTTGGGAACACATTGACTCTCTTCTACGCCCAGACAGGGTTCACCTTCATATGAGGCGGGCCTGGACATTTAAACCTCCAGTTACAGGAAGCTTATTGAGGTTTGTGAGGGCCACTCGAGTTTGAGGAATCAATCTCTCGAGGGTGGCGGGTCTTGCCAATATGACAAGTCTATTGGTGATTAGATTTGGAAAAATATTGGTGGTGAATTAAAATTTACAGTGGTACAGCTTCGTGATGGGTGGGGCTCACCCAAAAGGTGGGTAGCTAGTTTGCAGCCAAGAGCTAGAGCGGCAGGCCGGACAGTGTTAAGTCATGCCTTCACACTGAGCTAGGCAGATGCGCTAATGCGTAGGCCACATGGCAAAAACAAGAAAGGGCAGACTGGCTGGGTTCTTTATTCTTTATTACTTAATAACATTGTTGTTGTTCTAGGCTTTTTAAAAGTTACTTAAAAGTATTGTCATGATAATAATAAATTGTATGGAAATTTTTTATAATAAAGCTGTGATTCATATCAAAAAAAGGGAATGGTGTCGACTCTTAATTTAGTATGGGAGAAAGGGGGGAAAAGGTAGTTGCAAGATGTGACATGTATAGTACCATTTAGATAGGTCAGCCTTTCTTTTATCTGTATCCCTAAAAAGGCAGTGAGATGGGCAAGTGTGTCATTCTAAAGCTAGGTACACACAGTATCGATTAAAGCCCCGATACCATAGGCCGACGGTATCGGGGGCTTATCGGTACTGTGTTGTACCTTGCTTTCTGAAGAGCGCCACTCCTGGCGAACGTTGGGGTCGGCCATCGCTTGTTTCTGGAAAAAGGGAAAATCTGCCATGCCGAGGGAAAACACACAATAACGATTGCGTTCTCCCTATGCTGTGTATATCCCACTGGTAAGGCGATATGGTACTTTCTGATAGGACTAAGATATTGAGCTAATGGTGGCATTAAATACTTCTCCATGTTAAAGTTATAAGCCTTACAAATTGCCCATCACTCCAAACTACACCTACTGGCAGTATTAATCTATGAAAGTCTAAAGGGTCATAACCACATGCGATTGCGGATTCCAGCGCATGATGTATCCGGAACAGCCATTTCGGGGTGATTAATGTGCGTGTATATTCAGTAGCGCGCCATTTCGGCGCATAAAAGTGAGCATATACATGCACGATTATCGGCCGTTTGTACACATTGTGCGTATTAGGGTTGGGCACCCACGATGCGCACGTGTTTGTACAAAACCTTAAGGCTGGTACACAACAGTAACCAACCAATAGTGCCATGGATCAGTCGGTCTGAAAATATGATGGGTGGACGGCCAAGCCGTGCCGCAATTCAGGTCGCCCGTATCAGACAAAATGGTAAGTTAGTAAATCATTGGCCGATCATGCAGTTCCCTATGGGGCCACATGATCGGTCAGTACCTGCACTCTGACCGCAGCCACTGTTACTGTGACCAACAGTCCATTTGTCCTGGAAGAGCTCTAACTCAAAGCAGATGCTTTGAAACACCGATAATGTTAGGAAGTGTCCAGACGTAAATGATATTAATCTGAAGATTCTGAAAACCAGATGCTCAGGCAATCCTGCCACAAATGCAATTAAATCTGAACAGCATGATTGGTCATTCCTGAGAGTCTATACGGGATCCAGAAAGAAACATACTAGGTTATACATATTGGTTTATTTCACTCATTATGGGGGCAGGAATTTGATTAGTTACAGTGTGAGGAGATGTTTGGCATAAAGAGTAAGTTCGCTACACGAGTCATAAAATGAAGTCAGAGGCTTCTGTATAACAGAAGGTACCTCACAGCTTCATAGTTATTATTATATCAATAGTGAAAAGAAAAGGGAAAAAATTTCCATTTCTCTAAAAAATGCTGGGTAGTTCAGAGACATGCAAAGTCATTAATCATTTACAGACATCACTTCCTGTCTAGCAAACAGAAACTGGATTGTTCATTACTTTCTAAGGAGAGGAGAGGGGAGTAATGTGGGAGTATAAAGATGTTTCTAATTGGCTAAGACTGTCACTGTTTTACAAACAGCACATGATTGGGTGTAATACAGGAACTTCCTTACACTTCCTGTCTTGTCATGTACAGTGCCTAAGATAATTTTTTGATTTGCAAAACAGTGTAAGATCAGGAACCTCTCTTGGATGTTAGTAAAATTCCACTTCCTTTAGTGTCTACTGGAGACCTGTAGAAATCCTAGAGGTGTGGCTAGACCTATCATTTTGAGTTTTCCATTCAAAACTGGGGTGTCCAGTAAAGTAAGTTTACTTTTATTATTGTATATCATTTGACTTTGCGTGAGAAGCCATGCCTGACACTGAGACTCCTTAAAAAAGCGAACATGGTATTATAAGCCGGAGGCCTCTTTTCCCGGGAGTGAATGGAGAACAGGATGCATTAAAACCATGGTGGACACGGATCTTGGAACTGATGTACACCACATGGAATCCTGGACAACGGAGGGAGGGATAGGAACCTCCTGCCAAGATGGTTGAGTAGTCAAGCGTGGTCAACACTCGATTTTATGTATTGAGACTGCAGATAGTTGGAACTCCCCAAGGGATGGTAATTGGTTCAGGGATGCCTGAACTTTTTATCTCTTATTGTATTCTGTTTGGCCTAGTTATTTTGTATTTATTGCATTGTTGCATTGTATTTTACTAATTATATAGTTTTTACTATCTTACTGTACATAGTGAACCTCTCTATTTTTTCTAATAGTCCAATCAGTTTAGTCTGTTTAGGAGGTGGTGTGTACCAGGAGTTTTTCTGACCAATGGTTTCCAGATGTTTTTCCATTCATACTGGTATGTTTTCTTTTGTGGTGTGAATGTCTGAGATAATGGTATGTTTGGTCCTCCCTACCCTAGGACCATTCTGAATAAGTGGATTTATTTGCTTGTAGGAACCATTTTATTATTGTTTAAGTTGTTCTTAATGGACTTTGAAACAACAGTTGCTATAATGTGTGGGTTTGACAGTAGTTTGTGGGCCTCCTAAATAAAGTCAGGGGTACAATTGTACCCCTTTACTGCAAGCTTTATTAATAATTCCTGGCTAACTTTTGTGATTTACCCAACCATTAATTTGGTTGCAGACACAAATTCCCTGATAATACCTTACACCATTATCCAGGTGAATACTGGTTGTCAGGGTCATATGCACAAGTGTCATCATATTTTCAAATAGTACATAAACCATAATATGTTTGGGCTTACAAGGCATCCTCAATGTAATCTTATTTTGTTTCGCTTGTCCTTGCACAACCACCCTTGAACTTCTCAAAATAACCAACTGTTTATTAAGCATGAGCATGTTTTGTGACCATATTTGCGATGCAGCTGGTTTGTTTGAGAAAGAAGTACCAGGAATACAGTTTGGTATATAGACTTTAGTCCCTCTAACCTGAAAGTACGGTTGATGTCAGAGTGCAAAAAACATATGTTTTACTAATGCATTTTTTTCACAGTAAAAACATCAGAAGAGAATGATTTATTCTATATGCTCGATTTGAACGTTCAGATCGTGGAACTGTCTGTATTTTCTAGACCCTTCGAAACAACGGAGTTACTTCGATATCCCCCTTAACAATGTTGAGGGATCACCATAGCAACCATGGGGTTGGAGGAAAGATGTCAAGCGAACAAAAAAACTGGATTTATGTATGGGAGATCATTAGGTACATCTGATTTGAGGAGACACTGACTGACCTGTTACTCTGTTTGTGTGTGCCTGAAGGGGGGTGTCAGCTGCTATTCTGTATCCTGAGACCCCCATACGTTCTTCTGCTTCAGCTTCCTTCAAAGTCCTGCCCAGACTGTCAAAATAATAGAGGCAGCACATTGAGTGCCTAACATTACATTTTTGTTTATTATGACAGTCTGGGACAGCACCTTAAAGGAAGCTGAGAGCAGAACAATGTATGGCAATTCTTGGGGATAAAGTGCATTTAACCAGTGTTACCAGCTCTCAGACACATACCTTTCATGGCCAGTGTTGCAGTCGACTCTCCCAACCAGCGGTGACTGAGTGTGTGTCTGGTGTGACGAGTGTGGTATGAATGACTTAATGTGGCAGAGAGTGTGTGGGTACCAGTGGTGTAGTAGATATCACAGGGCCCAATAGCAAGATTTTAGATGGCCCCCCCCCACATAAAAATTAGTTCAGTTCAGTTCAAACTAACTCAGACCAATCACAAGGTTTTTTTAAAGGACATTCCACCCTAATAAGAAATAATTTACCTATGTAGTAGACCCACAAAACCCTGTTTTATTTACCTTGTGTTGCTATCTTGAAAGGTTTAAAAAGTAATCCAAAAATGTGGTACTGAAACTTCATAAGTTTTTTTCTTAGGAAGGTGGACAATGCCTGCAGGGGACCTGGATGGGGCCCTTTGACTCTGGGGCCATAGCAACTGCTATGGATGCTAGAGTGGTGGTCACAGAGAGTGTCTGCACCCTGTATCATATTCAGCCCTGTGTGTGAACTCTGGGAATATGCAGAGGCAGCTGAGACCTGAGTTCTGGAAACAGACGGCTGTCAGCGGAGACTAGGTGTTGTGCAGAGGTAATGTTTGAATATGACTGGCGTTGGAGCCAACTGTGGAAGTTCACATGAGTGACTGGTCGGTGAAACAGTGTGTGTGGCAGTATCTGTTTGCCCAAGAAAAGTGTGAGTATGTGTGTCTGTGGTAGGAGAGTGTGGGCATGCTTGTATGTCTGAGAGAGTGTGAGGTCCCTGATAGGTCCCAGTCTAACACAGGTATCAGGTGGAAAACCAATATTTGCAATGTAAGGTAGTAAAAAAATTGCTTTGGGGCCAGGGATTCTAGCTATACCCCTGCCTCGGAAGTAGCCTGTAATTTATAGTATGCATGCAAGGCTACTTTCAAGGGTTATTAAAATACAAGGCTTCTTCGAGGGTTAGCAGATATTCGGGCTACATTTAATGGTTACCGGAAGCTTGAAAATACCATGCAGTAAGAAAAATTTGATTTATTTACCGTTTTGGTGATTCCTATGTGTCTTTTGACCATTTGCAGGTGCCTGAGCCATCTACGGTAAGTTACCAGTTTATTTACTCTTACCCTTACTCTGGGCATTTGGATTTTTTTTCTCCATTGATTTCTTGGGTGTTTTGATTTTCGAATTTTATCGGGATTCTAAAAATCGAAACGAAAAAAAAAAAAAAACCTTACAAGTTTTAAAATTCTTAATAATGAGTAGCTTTGAAAAATAGGGTAGGTTGATGAGTTAAAAGAACCAAAGCATGGAGAAAGGATCACTTCTAATGTGTAGGAAATGTGTGTTTTAGTTGAGCTGATCTCTAAGATTCAAGGTAGGATTTTGTAAAATGTAGGTTCAGCAAAAAAAATCAGATTTGAATAGTCTTGGTTGTGCTTTTTTTTCTTCAGAGTTCTTAAATGTATTTTTAATTTTAAGAAGATTTTATAAAAAAAAAACACCTTATGGCTATTTTAGTTTTATCTGAGATCTTGCATTTGCTCATAATTTCATTCCTGATAATACTGGATGACTACATCAATCATGTTCATCAAATTCCTTTTTTGTTAGTTAAAGTGCTTAAAGTATTTTACCTGAAGTCAAATTACATTTTTGGGCATATGATAAAAATTTAAAACTTCCATTTGCCGTCATTGAATGAATCTCTCTACTGAAGATAAATGGAAAATGATGAAAAATTCTTTATCAATTCCCTTGTTTCAAAAGCTTTCTAACCAACATTGGGCTTTTTTTTTTATGTTTTCTGACCTTGATCTTATGTATAATAACAGGCAATCAAAACAAAAAATTATAGAAAGTAATAATTGAAATAAATTTAAAAGTGACTGTAGTTAGGTCATATGTCTTTATAATGCTTATAATCAATATGTTTGTTGTTCTTAGACATCTTATCTAATGAGCAGCTCAAGTTGTATATTTATCACAACAACTGATTCCTGATGGCTTTTGAAATAGTAAAACTTAAAATAATCAGGTTATTAAGGAGTATATACAGTAATGTGTTTTCCACTCTGTCTCGTTGATTTCACCATCAAGTTTACATGAATGATTTTTTATACATGATGGTGAGCAGAGACGTTGCTGTTTTTTTTTTCGATTTTGTTATTATTTTATTATGATAACTTGTCTTGTGACTATTGGTAAATACAATATACTATTAAAATGTCAGGAATCTTAAATAATTCAGTGTTCTAAAACACGGTAAGGACTGTATGCATGCACATCATTACAGTCATCAGAAGATGTTGTATTAAGAATTAGCTACCATACCCTTGTGACACGTTATGCTATGCTATTCAGACAGCTTAATAAGTAAGCTTGTATCCTGTAGGCACTTTCTGAAACAATCCACAGCTTCAAGCTATACCAAAGACGGTTATATCTTCTAATATTTTATTCAATAGTATATAATAGTATAAGAAGGTTTTTCTAAAGTATATTTATGAGCATTTGAAAATGTTATTTCTTGGAAATGTTATCAACTGGTTCAAACTGTTAGGTGGGCTCATGAGGAGGCTCTAAAAGGTGGACTAGATAGACATAGGTCTTTATTCAGCTTCCAATACTAGATTAATAATATGATTAACATGTCATGGTAAAGGAAAGAAGGAGAGGGAACATTACTCTCTCACAGTGTTTAATTATATTACCATGTATGATCTTTCACACGTTATTACCCTCTGTGTGTTTATCCACTTACCTAAACTGGAAACTCTCTTTCCTGGGTTTTAAGGTTTTGTGGTAATATATGTATAGTTTACATAATTATACATAATTTAATTTAAATTTTATTGATGATTGTTTGTGTTCATTGTATCTCTTTCCTAGTACCCTCTTGTGAACTATATAATAGAATTATGCCTACAGTGCAGTACATTATGTGTTATAGCAATTAGTTAATCACAGTAAATAAATCATAGTGTCAATTTGGAGGTTGTCCATCCCTATATCAAGTCTTGCATACATAATTTTCTTTTATGAAGGGTTAATTCAAAGCTTGTGATCTTACCATCAAAAAAAGTAGTGTAATTCAATGAAATTTTCTGTTACCTTTAAAAATTATAGCATTTACAGGGAAAGACCCTGTCATCCAGAAGCAGAAAGCCCCAACCTTTCTGCAACAATTAAGAGAAATCAGCAGAGAAAAGAAGGCAGAGGGAGGGAGGGGGAGATGTGTAGCAGAGCAGTGCCCATGGTGAGGCTGTGCATAACTTATTAATAATGTGAGAAATAAATCATTTTGCTTGTTCTCAAATGTAGTTTCAGAATGTAAAGTTGTTTGAGGGAGTAGAGTGACCCTTTTAAAAAATGTTTTAAAAAAATGAACGTTCCACTAAAGGGCATGTCACACCTTATAAAAATATTTCCCCATATCATAGTATATCTTCCCCCAGCCCCAACCACGATAAAATAAATTTAAGAAAGTGCCCCAATGTTTACTTACTTCCCTCTCTCCTCCGACGCCCGGCCTTCTGCTTGCAAGACACTGCAAGCAGGGGGCGGGACCGGCAGCCGTGTCCGTGATTGGCTGAGAGGCAGCCAATACACTTGACGCGGCTGCCGGCTTCTCAGAATGCCGGGGGAGAGAGGGAAGGTAAGTAGAGTTTGGGGGTCTTTTAAAGGGCAACTAAAGCCACAGAAAAACACTGAACGGAAGGCAGAAACACCTTATATAAAACCAGTAATCTGTCTTACCTCTCATTTTGATACAGGAGCTGGGAAATTTACCTAAATAAACATGGTTTGTGTTTACTTCTCAGCATTCTAGTTCAGACAGTTTGGTCAACGACCATTATGATCTGCACATGCTTAGTTCTAGCTATGGCACAAACTTGTACAGTTGGCACACCCATTAATAATATCTAGCCAATCCTTTTACGGACAGACAAAGCAAGGAAGCATGTGACTGAGGTCAGGAGGTGTGGTCTGACACTGCAACATACATACAGATACTTCATCCAGTTCTTAACAGGCTTTGATTTACTTTTAACAGAGTTTACTAAGTGGCATTTTTATAGTTTATTGTGTTTTTAGGGGGGTTGTTTTCAGATTCTGGAGTATATAAAATTGGGTTTAGTTCTATCTGTTGGTATTCAATTAGATCAACTGGACTTGAAATGTAGTTCTTGAACTAAATTTCAAGTCCAGTTGATCTAATTGATACAACAGATATACCATGCCTGGATGATGAGAACCTTCACAAAAATGGGTTTAGTTCCCTTTAAAATTATTTTTAGCGGTTGGGGCTGGGGAAGATATACTATGATATAGGCAAGGGGTTTTATGGTAGGGGGAGGGATCGCAAAAAGGGAGGGAGAGGGAGGGAGGAGAGGGAGGGGAGGGAGGGGAGGGAGGGGGAGAAGGGCTGCAGTACGCATGCCAAACTTCTCCCGGAGGCGAGACCTATTGGACTCTGCTATCCTCCTGGTGGGCAGTTTTGGATTTGGGGGGGGGGATACAGGAGAACCATATGGAGTGGGATGGTGAGGTAAGGATTTTATTACACTACATGGTGGGGCCATTAGTGGGGGGATTATAGTTTTGGGTGGACATGCCCTTTAATGGAACAAAGCAGACCCCGTCTACACTAACCTGATATTACATCGGGTAGAATAGGTTTTACAATTTTTGAAATATTCCCCACACTCCTTAGGATCTTATTGGTGCTGTTCCTCTTTACTGCTAAACCACTAGCAGTTTCTTTCCAGTATCTTGTTTTTGTTTGAAGAACGCACTCTAAAAGGCTTTATTCATTTTACTGTTTTATGGTGACATGCGTGCACAACGTTTTCAGGGAGTGTCCCCTTCCTCAGGTGCATAATTACAACACACTTAGTGCAACCTTATATACATGGTTCCCCTTCTTTTAGGGAGGGGCTTTTACACTTTAACATTGATTAATGTAACTCACATTTATTTTAAATATTCATGCCGTGTTTAAAATATTCAATGTGGTAAATTTTCATTCTGTGGTTAAAATTTTGTACGATATTAATACAATCCTCTTATTGTGAACTTATTCAATCATTAGATCATAAAAAAATCTGGCTTTTATTCATTTTAGTGATCATTTGACTTTGTTCCTTATTAGTGCCAAATGGTTAAAGTGCCTAATTCAACTATTCATGATTAAAGTGCTTTTAGTGTTTTCTTTTAAAGTGTATAGAGTGATAAGTTATGTTACAAAATATATTAAAAACCACCTTTAGGTACTTTTACATTTATCTATATTTTATTTTTTAACATTTGTTGCTTTCTTTCTTTTCAGATTGTCTTCCCTTCTGTTTCCTGTGAACCAAGTGGTATGGGTAAGTATTAGCAGCTTATATTTTCTACTTTACGTATCTTTTAAAGAAAACATTTAAAATTAATTTCCTCGTTCAAACCTTTAGGATGCATGGTGTTCAGGTGGTGTATCCAGTGTATTTCTCTTTGTAGGAGCTTTTTATCGTAGTCTCGTCCTCTGGATGCTTTTGCCACCACCTCTAACACCATCCATCTAATCTGGGCTGCGTTGTGTCCTTGTATTTTAAAATGCTTAGACACTGATGTCACTCTTCATTTTTTTCTAGATTACAATTGGTTAATCCCTTTTAGTTCTCCTATGCGGGTTCTTACTTGTCTTTTTGTTTTTCCTATGTACGCTAGTCCACACGGACATTATCATATAAATGACCCCCATAGTCAAAACAGCTGGCAAAATGTTTCAATTTGATTGATTACCTTGGGAGGGATGTGATACAGTTTCCCCTTTTATTATTGCTGTGCAGGCTTGGCAGTTTAGGCATGGAAATGTGCCTATTCGTTTAGTTTTATTATTAGTTCAGTCTGATGAATGCACAAGTTGTGCCCAAACTGACCTCCATTCTTATACGCAAAATATAGGCTTTTCTTTAAACAATAGGCCACTTTCTCATCACTGCTCAACACATTCCAATACTGTTTCATTATCTTTTACTTTTTCTGATTGTGTATTATAAGTTGACACAAAAGCTATCTTATCATCTTTAAGTTGTATTGTTTTTTGTGGAGCAGGGTAGATATAGGTGTTTCTAGTGCCTGTCTGCTGCTGCAGTAAAAAAAACAAGCTACTAGAATAGGTTTTACAATTACCGCATATACTTGATAAAACCGACCAGAGTATAAAACCGGAGGTACCCAATTTTACCTAAAATAACTAATAAAAGTAATGACTGAAGTATAAACCGAGGGTAGAAATTATGACCATCATTGCCCTCTGATTCTGTATTGTTTGAGGCTTTAGTTGCCCTTTAAATGGACAGCAGAATTCCCATACAGTAGTCCCATACTCTAATAGCCAAATACAGTATGGGTACTACTATATGGGGACTACTGTATGGGAATTCTGCTGTCCATTTAAAGGGCAACAAAGCCTAAAAACAATAAGAATCAGAAGGCAACAATAGATGCCATTCTCCTTCTGATTCGTATTTTGTTTTTAGGACAGCAGATTACCCATACAGTAATAGCCATACTGGATATGGCTATCACTGTATGAGAATTGTGCTGTTTATTTAATAGACAACTAAAGCCTTGTCACTCCAGATGTTTGGAAATTACACCTCCCAGCATGCTTGGAGTTGTAGTTTCCAAACATCTAGACACTCACCCTCCCACCCAGTTCAGTGTTTACCTTCTGTGGGCTTTCTCCAGTGTTCATCCATATGTGGGCTCTCTTCTGTGTGCATCTGCAATCTGTACGGTAACCTTCTTAGCAATCTGGCAGCCGTCACTCATTCCCTGTACTGGCGCACCAGCTGACATCAATACTCGGAGCGGGCAGTGACGTCAGCTGGTGCACCAGTACAGGGACAGTGAGCGAGCGGCTGCCAAATTGCTTAAGGTTAGTTACTGACTCAGATAACCAAGGCAGAGTTTTCAGGCTTATTTTACTGCCTGAAAAATTCGTTATTCTCGAGTATATACGGTATTTTGCCGATACCAGCTGTTATTGCATCTCCCCCCTAATGTTTTAAATTAGTTGTTACCTGAATTAATTCAGATTACTGTTTGCCCTGTATTATTAATATAAAGGAAAAACATCATTGTAAAACACTTCCAAAATTGTATTCATAGTTTTTATTTAAACCTTTGGGAGACATTTAGGGCTATGGAAAGAGGACATCGCAAATGAAGGTCCTAAAGTCCTGCTAAGGGTATAACGATGATTAAATAACACTTACTGTAACAGTACTTTTAAGAGCTACTCCTGATGCATGCATTAGTCTTCTTAAGTTAAGTCTACACAGAGCAACCAATTTTACCAAATAATAAGGTCATAAATGAGTGATCGTAATATGATTATGTGGACTCACTTTAATGCCACCAATATGATAGTCTTAAGTAGACAAAAAAGGGATAGGGCTATGCATGGAGAGCCATTTTTATTCAACATTGCGATCATGTTATCACACAGTATATACTGAAAGATGCGATTTACAGTTTTCACAAACCACTAACAATGGCACAAGCATGTTTGTAAATTGGAATCATCAATTTGTGAGTATATGTAGGAAACGCATAACATACGGTATATACTCGAATAATTCGATCCGAGTATAGTCGAGGTACCTATTTTACCTTAAAAATTAGTAAAATATGATTGACTCGTGTATAAGTCAGGGTAGAAAATTATGACAACTGCCTTCTGATTCTATATTGTATTGAGGCTTTAGTTGCCCTTTAAATGGACAGCAGAATTCCCATACAGTAGTCCCATACAGAATAGCCATAATGGTTTTGGCTATTACTGTATGGGACTACTGTATGGGAATTCTGCTGTCCATTTAAAGGGTAACTAAAGCTTTAAAACAATACAGAATCAGAAGGACATTTTAACAATAGATACCATCTGATTCTGTATTGTTTTAAAGTATTAGTTGCCCTTTAAATTCACATAGTAAAAGTACCATCCCACACAGTAAGCCTCCAATTCATTGCCACTACAGAAGTTTGGAAACTACAACTCCCAGCATGCTTGGCTGGGAGTTGCAGTTTCCAAACATCTGCAGTGGCAAGCACTGCATACCCTGCATACATAGGAGAGGACTTGCCTTGTGGAGAGAAGACTTGTGACAGAGGACCTTCAGGAGGAGAGAGATAGGACTTACAATCCGGAGGAAGAGAGGACAAACAATCTGGCTGCATCGCTCCGCACACACTGTCTCCTGGCGCCTGACGTCACTACTCTGCGCCGGGAAGCGTGGACCGGCGCCGAATAGTGACAATAGCAGGCAGAAGAGTGGATGCGGAAGCGTGGCAGCCGAAAACAGGACAGTCAGTAAGTGGACTCGAGTAAAGTCGAGGTAGATTTTTAAGCTATTTTTATGCCTAAAAACCTCGACTTAACTCGAGTATATACGGTACATGATGCATTTATAGAATGGGTGGTTATAACAAACATAATATGTAATGCGACACCATTCCTAAACAGTGACATAGCCACTATTAAATATTTGTTATGCTGCTATATAAGTATTAGCAGAGTATATTTATATGACCTAATATTGGAGTGACACAATTAAAAACGAAATTCGCCATTATGCAATGGTATGGTTGTGTGTACATGTTGACCATATGTATTTCTGCTAAGCTTATTTGATAAAATTAAAGGATGTCCACCCCAAAAACTTACTTCCCCTCACTACTGGCCCCAATCTATAGTGAATAAAAATCCCACATCCAGCTCCTTATGGTTCTTGTAATCTCCCCCAAAGTCCCAAAAACTGCCCAGAAGGACTACTGCAGAGTCCATATAGGATTGCCTCCTCCTCTTTCTCCGGGAGAAGTTTGGCATGCGCACTGCAGCCATCCCTCCCTCCCTCTCCCTCTCTTCCCATTTTGGACTCCCTCCCCCCTAGCTCAAAATCCCTTTAATATACTGTAGAGCTTTGTGCCCTAACCGCTATATTTTTATTTCCAGAAACTTCCCCAAACAGTACTTACCCTCTTCTTACTTCCCTCTTTCCTCCGCCATTCAGAACTACCGTCAGCCGCGTCCGTGATTGGCTGCTGGCAGCCGCGTCCGTGACGTGGCTGACGGTCCGTCCCTCTGCTTGCAGTTTTGCGCAAGCAGAGAGCTGGGCAGTGCGGCGGAGGAAAGAGGGAAGGTAAGTAATGTTGGGGAAGTTTCTGAAAATAAAAATATAGCTGTTGGGGCTGGGGGATGAAGCACTACAGTATATTAAAAGTTGGTAGAAGGTTGGACATACCCTTTAAGTGGTAAGATAAAAAATGTTCCGAGGCATATGCTTCAGGGACAGAATAAATGGAGAAATAGACAGATTCTAATAGTCCATAAAGCAAATCATGGCCATTTTTTCAGGCATATAAATACAAGTATTTAACAGTATATTGTAAGTCCTTTCTGTGTAGTGTTCATGGTCATTACAGTTCTATTTCTGTATGGGGCCACAATGCCTTATGATTTTGCAGTGACTAAAAACACAGTTAAACCTTTCCCTCTTTACCTTGTGTATTCACAATATATATAAGAATTACTCAGATACACAATTAGAACCAATCTGAATAGAAGTGCTATAACTGTCATAGAAAATACTTGTTACACTCAAATAAAAAGGTTTAAGGAAATACACAACAATTAAAATAAAGTGCACACCCTGTGTTAGAGGTGTCACTGTGAAACTTGAAGGAGCCAAAATATATGTGTCACTGTACTTCAGTATTCAGCCACACATATTGAGTCATCGTTAACACTATTCGACTACTTTACAAGGTTTCAAACATTAATGGCAATAAAGGTCAGGTATGGATTGTCTGTGACATTATATGAATTGGCATACTACAGGAGGACAATAATACGTATCTCTTCTTCCCTAAAGGTTTGCCTTTTCTATAACGCTTATGTGAAAGCAAGAGAGTGGTGATGGAATGGTATTCTGAAGGAGAAAATGTTGCGAACATGGATGTCAAAATCAAAAAATTCTGCACTAATTACTTCTGTTTTTTAGAGACACAATTGAGGTTAAATAACATGGGTCAGGGACATGAAATGTCATGGTCTTGCTGACATTCATCTTCTTGTTATCAAGTGCACTGACATTACCTTAATGATATATAATCTTAATATTTGTAAAAACACACAGATTGCAAACATGTAGGTTTGTAAATAACAAATGATTGTTGTACAAATGTAATGTAAGTTGTGAGGATTACACATCACATACATTACACATTTTGTCGATTGCCAACATTATATCAAGCTTATTAGACAAGAACAACATTATTGGTAAAAAACAGTAAAACATATAGCATGTTTACCATGCTTAGTAAACAATTTAGTGTGTTAGCAATGGTCACGCCAAATAGCTCTCGGCAGTAAGGTGAATTGCAAGCAAAAGTGTTGCAAGTATCCCTAAGGTCTTAATAGTGTCCCTATAGAACTTTTGGGTTTTCCATAGAAAATATGGTGGCATTCCTCCTGTTCTCAGGCTCACTTTCCACTTTCTTTGTTGCAAGGAGCTCCTAGTGATATGTGTTCTTTGTTGTCTTGAACATTGTGATTGTCATCAAGTTAAAACCCATACCTGCAAGTAAAAAAGAACATTGGCTTCATTGCAATCTAATGTGGCCAAACACAAACTATTGTCGTACAGGCAAAATGTCACAGATTTTACAGACCTCTGAGTCATTTGGCAATTGTGATACTACTATATAATTACAACAAGCCAGAGAAAAACATATATATATGGTATGTGGCTTATTGGTATACATTGGTTACATGTATGTATGCTTTTCATAAGTATACATGACTAATGCATTGTGTTAATTAATTGAGCAAAAATCTACACTACATTAATGCATATAACCAAGGATGACATTTTGGGCCATACAGTGAACCTCCAATGGGAGCCAAGCATTATGCATAATTCATAAGTAACAAAAGAAACTAATGTATGTCACAATATGGCACTGCCTACTTCTAAATATTGCAGTACAAAGTAATAGCTATTTTAAGGAACTACAAATAGGTATATAGCTATATAATGTGATATTGAAAAAAAATATTGTCATAAATTCTTACATTGACGTATACACACGCTGTTTGTATTAAATTCTATGTTGTGGTGCATTGTTAATACTCTTACAGAACAGCAATGTTTACAAATATTACACATTGTGGCAACACCTCGACTATATAGATATGTGTTACAATTAATATGGTCCTTGCTAAAGGGATAGTATTAAACACTGTGCAGTTATGATTATATGTATTGATTGCATGTTTTTAAAAGCATCATGGTTGCAGACTATTTGTATAGCCCACAATGTCTGTGATTAGGGACAAGATTTGGGGACTTGGTGACTTACGAAAGGGGTTTACACAAAGTTAAATGTTCTAACAATGCACTTTTAAAAGTAGTTGCAATGACACATTAGCTGAGTGTCCATGTCAAACAGAACATAGTCGCACTAGGTATATTCTATGGCCTCCAACTTTGTGTAGAGAGGTTGAGAACATATTACTTCAACATGTCCTGTATGACATGAAATTAGGGAAAGTAGACAATGATATTTTACCTTGCTTATTAGACTTGTTGGGGGACGTAATAATACGGAGTCCCCTTCTTCATTATCATTCAAAGTGAGCAACACTGTAGCATAAAGCAATTCATATACCATAAACTGCATGTGAAATATGTGGCACAAAACCATTTATTCTTGTCACGTTGGATTGACAGCATTAAGAAAATAGGAAAATACATATTCAGCAGTCGTACATGGTTGTCATGAAAAGGCACACTATTGAGTCTTAAATTAAAAAACATTAAAGGGCAACTGTGATCTCAAAACAAGTTAGGGTTAAATGAAAGCTGCAGTATTTCCTTTACACTGAGCCAACTATCACATCTCTGGCTGGAGCCTGTGAGAAATACAGTTCAAAACTTCCTGCTTCCAGTAGGTTGAGTGCCCTTTTACCCGGGAGAAGCATGCTCAGTTGAGACTTATTGCTGGGGAATACAGGTACCTGAGGAAAAAATTGACAGTTGAGAAAGTAAGCCTATAATGCAGACAGGCTGGTCACATGACTACAAGCTGGTCACATGGCTAAAAACAGGAAGAGTTTAACCAGGAAGTTCATTGCTGAACCTTTCCAGCAATAACTTCTCACAGATTTTATCTAGAGATGTGATTTAGGTTTTATTTTGAAGGTGTGATGGAAGGCTTTTTATTAATTATACATAGTTTGGAAGAATTGAACCACAGTTACCATTAAGGTATTATGGGCTGCAAACAATGTATCATCAGAATAAGGAAAGCCAGGCACACACAGAGAATAGGTTTAGTTCAAACAACGTAGCACATACAACAGACACAAGAATTTATCTCAAAACATCTATACAAATGATATAAACTGATTGCCATCTTTGTTATATTGCTGTCAATTATGTAATTCCACAAATCTGTACCATCTATGATAGTAGTAACTGCTGGTAGAAACAATATATGTAATATATTTGCATAATTTACATGTAACACGCAAGTTGTCACTTTCAGTTTGTAGCAAATCTTTGGGATCTATTGAACATTCAAGTGTGGATTGGAGTTGGATCTACAAAAAAACATACAGGTAAACTATACAGCATTACTATTGGGGAGGTCATACTCTATGTACTACAGGACACTTTGATGACACAAAAAAGTTATTGGTAAATCTTACCTTCAGAAGAGTTGACATCTGTTTTTTCCGTTTCATAATCACCGACTTCCTCTAACTGCTGTCATGAGGATGGTGGACTGCAAGCTGTAAATTAAAGTACAGCCACTTAAAGTGAAACATTTATAGTAATTTAATATGGAATTTCTATCTTGTCCATCTCCACTCTCTGTCTTTAATTATCACTGTACGCTGTTGTAATTGAGCCATTTTAATTGCTAATCATACATTATTTGCAGTTTATGGAACCTTGTGTAATGGTCATGGGAAACTGTTCATATTTTCTTTGCAGTAGGTAAGCGTCAATAAATCTATTTTCACTCAATGAAATTCTTATTTCTCTTGCCTTTTTTTTTTTTGGTCATGCATTTTTGACATTTTTTGTGCGACAGGCGGTGATTTGTGCCACATGCGTGGAGAAAACATTCTGCTGTGTTTTAATGTACAGTCAGTGTGTCACATTACAAAAAAAAAAAAAACCGCGCACAGCAAAGGCGGCTTATTATCCTGACAAGCAACTACACCTCTCCAGATCTTCATAAAATGATTCCTTATTTAATTCCATATTAAAAAAGCACATTCATAGAGCTTCATACTGGGGGACAGTGGTAAACATCTGGTGCGTTTCAGGCCGGGGCCCCTTAAAGACTAATTTACTTCAGTTTTGGTCCACCTTAAATCAGGGAGCTCCAATAAAAGGTAAGTATTCAAATGTGCTCGGAACTTGTGGTCGCACTCCTTGATCCTCAGATTAAAGACTCGGTCATCTGGCTTTAAAACTCTGATCTTTATTATAGTTGCATTAAAAGCCCCAATATAAAAAGAAAGGTAAAATATAGCACTTAGCTACCCCTTAGTTAACCCCTTATGAACCATCATTTTTCAATGTACATCTTCAAGGAAGATTTGGTATTTATTATGGGTGAAATTAATACAGCTGGTCTTGGGCTTTGAAAGTTTGATGACTTGTGTTTTAGATGTAGCACTGGTATTTTTACTTACTATGGCAATGTCATGGGCATGTCCTGATGGTTATTGGATTTTGGGGGGGCGTTTTACAACATATGGTTACCTTTCACATCTATGTGTGATTGTTGCTTTATTGTGTGTGTGTGATTCAGTCTGGTGACAGATGTGATTTCTTCCAAATAGTAGAGTTAATGATGATTTCTAGGCTCGCTTGTGTGTTGTGTCTAGCCACCATTGTGTGGAGAATTTTATCAGGGTCCTTCCATGAAAACAGCAAAGAGCTGGTAAATGTGGATTGGGTGTTTACAATTTCAGGTCCTTGACTTGTGTAGCTTTTAATTTTGTGAACCCCAGAGCTGTATCCATGTGTGACTTTCAATTGTGGATCTACTAAATTTTTAACATGTAATGTAGTCTCGGTATCGTCCTGCTGCATGCGACATAACTGTTTTTACTACCAAGTCACTGATGGCCATGATACTTGATGGCCATGCTTGTTCCATACTAAAGCCATTTTCAGTGTGGCATACAGTTTAAGACATCCAAACCTTTCCTTAATTCCATTAGATTCAAATGTCCATGAAGAAAAGTAACAGGGTCTGAATCCCTGAAATTAGAAGTTTTTTCTGTCTCATACTGTAAATGTTGTTCATAGCATTAAACAGCTGGACTTGAAAAAGAACAGCGGATTTGGGAAAGGTTGGGATTGCTGTAATAAGACAATAAAACATGCAGCAATGCAGCGGGGACTGGAGTGTGTATATCTACAGTGTTATATATTTGGGGAGAGAAAGTGAGCGTGTGAGGGGTGTACATTAAGCTTGTGAATGCTAACAAAACAATTTAATAGGTAAACTTTCATAGAAGCTACCATGCTTATTACCCTGAAATCTTGATGGTTATAACTATATTCTGAAGGTGAGCTGCAATGTATTTATTCTACCCATCTTATTTCATTTAGTAGTCAAGACTGTGCTTCCTCCAACAGAAAAGGAAACAGGGTGGAGTGGTTGAGTTTCAAAAAAACAATGCCAGAGACAGTTAGGTGAGAGAGAAAAATTAACTGACAGCTAGGGAGGGAGAGAGATAGAGATAGATAGAGAGAGAGAGAGAGAATGAGAGAGAGAGAGAGAAAGCATGTGATGGAGATAGAAGTAGGAGAGAGAGACAGGACGGAGTGGGAGAGTAAGCGAGAGAACTGAAGTTTTGACAGGAAATAATTTATGTAAGAGAATTGCACACACAATATTAAAGCTATGGCAAAATAAAAACAATATAGGGATAGACAGAGAGATTGATCAGTACACACAAGCACACCTACAGATCTGCACTGCATCCAGCACTCATTTATTATATTATTTGACACATAGAAAAATTGCTCCATTGATAGAAGATAGATAGATGATACATAGATAGATAGATAGATAGAGAGATAGATAGATAGATAGATAGATAGATAGTATGATACATAGATAGATAGATAGATAGATAGATAGATAGATAGATAGATAGATAGTAAGATAATTGGTAGATAATAGAAAGCGTGATAGATAGTAGATAATTGGTAGATAATAAGAAAGCGTGATGATTTATAAATAGACAGCAGACAGACAGGACAGAGAGCAAGAGAGAGATACAGTATATCAATAATAGATTGACAGATGGATCAATAGTTATATACATAGATAGAGAGATATATGTTTTAGACAGCTCCAGGATGTATTTTATGGTCCATTTACGATATTTGGACCAAGAATCCGGAACATGTAGTGTGTGTGGGTCTGCAATAAAAGCACTGGGTTGTCCTAGTGCCTATTACTCTGTATTATTATATTTTATGTTATAATGATGTCCTATGTATGATATATCAAAGTAATCCTTTTATTATATAAATATATTTAGATTTTTACTTAGATTGCATTGAGTTTTAGTAGCTAATTAGGTGGGGTGTATAACAATAACACATAGGAAAGTATTTATGTGTGGCAGTGTGAAGTATATATGTGTGTACACATAAAAACACCATAACAAATAACACTATACATTACAATACTACATTTACTATTGAATTACAAAACAAATGATATACAATTAATAAAGATACTACTTACTTAACACCCCTAGTGTTAAGTATATGGTAGGTTAGCCACAACTCTGTGCTTAAGGTTCCCTATGTAGACACTAAAAGGAAGTGGAATTTTACTAACACCAGTGCCACTGTTCAAAACATTTGCCTAGTCATTGTACATGAGAAGACAGGAAGTGTAAGGAAGTGTCTGTATTACACCCAATTGTTGCTGTTTGTAAATATGACAGTCTTCGCCAATCAATCGCCAATCAAAAATTCTTCAGATTCACACATTTACGGCCCCCTCCCTTCTCCATAGAAAGAAATAAGACAGTGATGTTGTATATGACAAAATGATTTTGCATGTCTTGGAAACTACCCAGCATTCTTAGAAAAATGGCCAGTTTTTCACTTTTTCCAATATTGATATATTAATAACATGAGGCTGTGAGGTACCTACTGTATAAGAAGGCTCTATTTCATTTTTTCTCTATGGGGAGCATTTAGCTCCTTTAGGGGTGAGGTGGGGGTACCTCACCTTAATCTTTTAAGCTAATCAGTATCCTCTACTCCCAAGTCATGACACCATAGCAACTGTAAACCTGGAACTTGCTGTGATAAATACTAAAAGAATGAACCTAGCAGTTAATATGGATCCTGTATAGGGTCTCAGGTTGACCAATGGTGCAGTAATTGTGGAAGGTTTGCCTGGGTTGTTTCTCAGATCTGCAGGTTGATCCACCTAGACTCTATAGATTCTAGCTGTCAGGTAGGTGGAATATGAAAGTGAGGGCAAGTTGGTAAGGTTTATGACTCCTACTGCCTTAAGGGACCCTTATAATCCTTCTCTAATCCAATTGTGTAATAGCTATGGATGTAAGGGAAGGGCAGATGGATCAATTGCATGTTCAAACCCTTGCTAGGAATTGCTAAAGCATGAACGCTGTAAGTCAGCAAATGTAGGAAAACTAAAATTTCCAGCATTCTGTGCAGCCAGGGAATGCTGGGAGTTGTAGTTCTTAAACATGTAAAAAGTTCCACACCCATGCTCTTTATCATTAGGTTGTATTGCATCTGTATGCATCATTAGCCAAAGGACATAAAGAAGAAACTTACTGCTAACAGACAATGCTTGTAGTTTGAGTTTCAACATGGGCAAGGTCATACGTTCAACAACCCTGCTCTATACCATTAGGATGTATTGAATTGGACAACATGCCTTAGCTACAGGACATTCAAACAGAGAATGCTTGGGATTGTACTTTTCAAACATGTGAAAGGTCACACGTTTAACACCCCTGCTGTATACTATTAGACTGTATTGATCTAGGCACATGCATTAGCTACAGGAAATTAATGAGATATTTGCATGTTCCTGCCCATCTAAGTAAAGCTATACCTTTACAAAGGCTTTTACAGCATTCTACGATCTAAATACAAAACCAGAGCACCTACTACATACCAGTTTTGGCTTTATTGGGCCATCATCATTGTAGTGCAGGACTTTGGTTATGCAGTGTGGAGCGTCTATTAACAGACGTCACTAAAAAATTAAAAAAGATAGGGAAAGAAAAAGGCTTTCAGATATGCAAAAAGTAACAAAGACTTCTGGGTAATTTTCATGTTCCCATGCCAGCTCTCAGTAAAGTTATACAGGCGTTTACAGCACCACAAGCTTTTAAAGTTATAGCTGCCTTTGAAACATGGATTTACCCATAGTCTCTGTTCCTATAATGAGTCTGGATGCTGGTGAATGTCCAGTTGTTAACAGTTTAAAAAATACTTGTATAAAGATTCTATATTCACATATGGCAAAACATATACACACATAAATTCCAATGTGCACAACGGGCACACTTTTGCTAGTACAACATATAACACACAGTCCTATGGGAACATCTTTCCTTACATATATGTATAGTTAGTGACATATGCATACAGAAAGAGAGAAAAGTATAGATAGGTATAATATATTGACATAGTCGGTTAAACAGATAAATAGATCTGTTATAATCATAACAGTAATATAAAAGTTTATATGTTAAAAGTTACACATGAAACAGTAACCCAAGTTTGTGTAAAAATAATGTGCATGTGCCTAAGGCTTCCCAATACAATTGTATATGGAGCACACAACTTTCTATACAATAACATTGTTTTCTGAATATGGTCAGACCCTGCAAACAGCAACAAATGTCACACAAGAGCCATAAATAGCAAGTGCCAAACGTGATTGTTGGAGATACCAGCACGACATGTTTCAGACCGTGTGGTCTTTCCTCAGGTGCGATTACATAAATGACATGCCCAACACCATTATATACAAAAGTAACACAGTAACCCTCAGCTCCATCTAGTGGCCAGAGGTCAGAAAACACTTTACCCATTCAAAATAGACACTACTAAACACATATAGTCGTCTTAAGTTTACACACCATAAGAATATTATCAAGGCATAGTAATTGCAGCAGTTCATATATTGACCCTGCAAACAACAGTGACTCACAAATTGCTTGCATAAATGACCACTGCTACCGTACACAAATCAAAAACATTTTTTGAAATTTGTGTGATATCATGCAAGCGCAGTACACATGCATGGGGTGAAATCATTATGTAAAGATCATAATGGCTTGATGAGTAAGGAAATAGGCACAAATATGTCAGAGTCCTTTCATGACATGTGAAGCATTTCACGCACATTAAGCCGTGTGTATGACAGGAAAGCTTGCAACATGTAAACATTATACAAGCATTGGTTACACACATTAACAATAAGTACAAACAATTTCAAATACAGTACATATTTTGTGCTCATTAATATTGTTGTAACACTTTCTTTTCCTAAACAACACTATAACCTGATGGCAACAAAGCGGATGGAGTGTTTCACATCGTACTTAACTGTAGTACTTAAAATCACGTTAACAATTGTATCACACTCTTGCGCATCTAGTAGTGGAGAATTGTACCGTGTTAGCCTTGATGAAAGAAGAGACATCTTGGATATAAAATAATTCCTTTTATTGGCTAACTAAAATGATTGAAAATGCAAGCTTTTGAAACTTAGGCTTCTTCCTCAGGCTAATACAATCTTTATATTATGCCTGAGGAAGAAGCCATGTGCTTCAAAAGCTTGCATTTTCAATCATTTATCATCATTTTTTTAGCCAATAAAAGGTATTATTTATATTCAAGATGTCGCTATCTTATGCATCTGTACTACTTAAAATGACATTAGGATTTTAACACGAGTTGTGACCCAAATACTTCTGCGTACATTTGCAATAATGCCTCTCAGTACAATAGCCCTAATTGTCTCCAATTTATGGGTAAGGCAAATCCCACATTTCTTAATGCAGAATATGACCCCCCAACCAGTATAAAATTGCAAACGGATATCCCAATGATGATAAAAATGCATAAACTTTAACACACTGACCATACAAGGACTAGGAAACACATAGACTTGGATCCTAATTGATCCAAGAAATGTATTTTTTATGGATGTCTCTCTTCTAAAACCAGAGGACACCTACACCACTTATGTTACATATTCAAATATGGAGATTTTGTCTCAACATTTATTCTGGACAATCCCATTTATTTCTTCTCTTCCTACACTCTATTGGTGTATATGTATGCATGGTGAAAAAGGATCAGTTTCTAACCTTGTCTGTACATGATGTGCACGTCTTGTAGACCTGCATATAAATTTTACAAAGCACTAAACATTCAGTATTGCAGCATGTAGCATAAATATTATAATTCACATAAGCGCAGATATGTTTGTTACACAGAGCTAATTATGGATGAGAGGGAACATTGAATGCAACTCAATTTGATTTATTCCCTGTAGTGTAGGAAGGTTTACAAATCTGTTAGATCAGTGTGCTCTTTCTCTCAACTCCCCCCCTAACCCTACACCCCCCACCCCCAAGGATTATACCAATTTTACTAGATTGGGGGGTGAATTAGCACTGGACACGCCCGTGCTAATTTGTACAAACAATTTACCAAAATGTTTGCATTGTTAATCTTAATGCAGGGAGCTTGTATGCTCACTGTTTTTTTTTTTTATTAAAACTATACAGATTTTTTTGTAACGTATTCGTTGATTAGGCAATATGATTAGGAAAAAAAATCCACATATATAACAGAGTAATGGATAAATACATTATAATGTAGTTGCGTAGTTTTGAGTAACTACTGAAAAAAAAAATTTTATGGGGCCCACAGACAGGGCTGACAGGAAGACTGTTACTGCAATTGCCTAACTCCCAGACATCATCCATCATATACTCACAAAATAATACATAAAAAACACAGGTTCCAGGAAAAAAAAACCCTGCATATAGAAATAATAAGGACTGAAGCCCTGTGCGCTACATCAAATATTATTATCATATCATTCTGGTGTACAAAATGCCATAATTGTCTGTCCACAAATCTTGTAATAATTTGTATACATATACAATATTTTTTTCCCTATTACAATTTGCGATACGCATTTTAAAGGTCAGCAAGTGACTGTCTGCATTGCGTTCCGTCTCATATTGGTAAGCATGGATTGTTGGTGGGATAGCATGCATTTTGTTATAGGGCCATTGTAGGAAATGCAAGCACAGTTTTAAAAATTGCACACAATCACACAAAAACACAATGCAATAATCGCAATGCATTTCTTGTGCATTGTAATAGGGCCTCAGCCTCATTATTCACAGAGTTGGAAGTATGTTTAACAGCATTGAGGAATTACAAATTCAATTTCAGATGCTAAGGCACATTGTATAAGAAGTGAATCTTTGTGTTGAATAGTGTGTAAGCTGGTGTGCAGACAGAGGAGCGGGGAGGATGGCAGAGGTTCGTGGCAGCAGAGCAATGTTAAACTGAGTAACGTTCATATCTTGGGGAAGGGTGGTTGGATGCCCTGAAACGTTCACTATAATAGCCAATTGGCCTTGCACCAAAGGGAGTGCGTGGTCTTTAATTTCTAATTTTGTATATAGAAGCCAAAATCGTCTACAGGGACCAGCCCCTACTCAGAATGTAAGCACTCTAAGTGCTAAAATGTGGATTGATGTAAATTGTAAGTTTGAACCAAAGCACTCCCAAAGCTAGGAAACATCAGGATTTCAAAACACAAAGGTCAAATATATAAAATATCAAATAAAAGTACAAAACCAAATGACTAAAACAAAAATAAAGTTCACCAATAAATCGATAAATAACATACCAAGCATACAAAGCAAAAGCATCTCTTTGTGAATTGAATGTTGTTGCAGGTTTTGCTGAAAGTACAGATGGCACTAAGGGAAGATGGTAGGAAAATCTTTTTCATCACAAGACATACTGTAGATATATGGAAACATGAATACTATGGGACCACGGGAATGAAAAGGTAGTAAGTTATACACATTTTGATAAAAAAGAAACAACTGTTATGTATTCTAATACTTCTTTCTGCCGCAAGCTCTAGACAAACACAAACAAAACCAAAATACAGTATTTGATAGTAGATCTTACCAGCTTTTTATTGTGATGATTTTTGCTTTTAAAGGGCATGTCCACCCCTTTTTTTAAATTTGTATATTGTAGACTTCCTCCCCACCCCCAACCGCATTATTATTATATCCAGAAACTCCCCGATCACTACTTACCTTCCCTCTTTCCTCAGACTTACTGTCCCGGCCCTCTGCTTGCATGAATCTGCAAGCAGGGGGGCGGACCGGCAGCCGGTCCCTGATTGGCTAAGAGGCTGCAATCCCGGATGCGGCTGCCGGCAATTCAGAATGCCAGGGGAAAGAGGGATGGTAAGTAAAAATTATTTAATTGTTTCTGGACTTAAGAATAATGCAGTTGGGGCTGAGGGAGGAAGCCCTTCAATACCCCAAGGGGATTTTACACTAGGGAGAGGGAGGGGGGAGGGAGAGGAGGGCTGCTCTGAGCAAGCCAGAAACCTCTAAGAGGAAGCCTCAGAGGTGGAAACAATTTTCCTCCCTGCAGTGCTCCTGGTGGCCAGTTTTTTGGACTTTGGAGGGACATTACAGGAGACACATTTGGAGCTGGGATGTAAGGTAAGGATTTCATACACTACAGAGTGGGGCCAGTAGTGGGTTAAATTATAGTTTTGGGGGTGGACATGCCCTTTAATAATCCTAATATTGACTAAAGATAAACGAAACTGGTGAGTTTCATTCCAATAGTGGTTCCCCTGACCCTATTGAATCAGAATTTTAATGATTTTCTATAATACTTTAAAATTTCGAAAAACGTATTGGATTTTATTTGAAGAACAGCCTATTTGTGGTTCAGCAAACCAAGAAAGCAGCATCATTATTGTCTGTCACCAGACATTTTAGACTGGCAAGACATACTTTGGCTAATTTGTGGTGGTGAGCTATATATTGTGTGAAAGACAGAGAAGGAATTGACTGGGAGAAGGCATTACTTCCAAAAGAAGCCAGCTGGACAATTCATTAAATACGCTGGCACCAAATGGCTTAATGAACAATTGATGTTATCCTGTTTCCTTTAAATTGTTATAGGTAGTTTTAATCAACAGATTCCTCTGTTAATACACTGTTGATTTTTTGGACTTTGGAGGGACATTACAGGAGAACCATTTGGAGCTGGGATGTAAGGTAAGGATTTTCATACACTACAGAGTGGGGCCAGTAGTGGGTTAAATTATAGTTTTGGGGGTGGACATGCCCTTTAATAATCCTAATATTGACTAAAGATAAACGAAACTGGTGAGTTTCATTCCAATAGTGGTTCCCCTGACCCTATTGAATCAGAATTTTAATGATTTTCTATAATACTTTAAAATTTCGAAAAACGTATTGGATTTTATTTGAAGAACAGCCTATTTGTGGTTCAGCCAAACCAAGAAAGCAGCATCATTATTGTCTGTCACCAGACATTTTAGACTGGCAAGACATACTTTGGCTAATTTGTGGTGGTGAGCTATATATTGTGTGAA
Source organism: Hymenochirus boettgeri (assembly GCA_019447015.1). NCBI lineage: Eukaryota > Metazoa > Chordata > Amphibia > Anura > Pipidae > Hymenochirus > Hymenochirus boettgeri. Next base: position 218,931,193 of record CM033470.1, on the reverse strand, counting down.
AGACAGAGAAGGAATTGACTGGGAGAAGGCATTACTTCCAAAAGAAGCCAGCTGGATCAATTCATTAAATACGCTGGCACCAAATGAGCTTAATGAACAATTGATGTTATCCTGTTTCCTTTAAATTGTTATAGGTAGTTTTAATCAACAGATTCCTCTGTTAATACACTGTTGTTTTTTTTGGACTTTGGAGGACATTACAGGAGAACATTTGGAGCTGGGATGTAAGGTAAGGATTTTCATACACTACGAGTGGGGCCAGTAGTGGGTTAAATTATAGTTTTGGGGGTGGACATGCCTTTAATAATCCTAATATTGACTAAAGATAAACGAACTGGTGAGTTTCATTCCAATAGTGGTTCCCCGACCCTATTGAATCAGAATTTTAATGATTTCTATAACACTTTAAAATTTCGAAAAACGTATTGGATTTTATTTGAAGAACAGCTATTTGTGTTCAGCCAAACCAGAAAGCAGCATCCTTATTGTCGTCACCAGACATTTTGACTGGCAAGACATACTTTGGCTAATTTGTGGTGGTGAGCTATATATTGTGTGAAGACAGAGAAGGAATTGACTGGGAGAAGGCATTACTTCCAAAAGAAGCCAGCTGGATCAATTCATTAAATACGCTGGCACCGAATGAGTAATGAAAAATTGATGTTATCCTGTTTCCTTTAAATTGTTATAGGGTAAGTTTTAATCAACAGATTCCTCTGTTAATACACTGTTGATCCTTGTTCTGGATTCTAATTCTAGTTATACGGCTTGGTGATACTATGTTGTGAATTTGTCTACATATTAGTAGTGGCTTCTATTTAGATATTGTAACATACCTGTGGGAAAAGTTATGGATGGGTAATTTATTCCCTTAATGTTTCTCACCAACACATGGTGAGGTAAAACCAGAAGGCTTGGACTGTGCAAATAGCTAGGTTTGTTCCCTGGCTGCTGGTTACAACTAATGGTTGTAACCGGGTCTGGTTTTACTGGGAATCCACTGGTGAAGGGTGGGTTCCAAATCTCTTAACCTGTTCTGGGTTTTCCTCTGGGTAAGTCTTTAATAGGCTCCCAGCTGTCTTCCAGCTCTTTCTCTCACTCTAGACAGGAGTTACCTGGGGTACTGCAGGATTATTTCTGTAAGTAACAGAAATTGTGCATTTCACTGTTGTTTTTCCCCAGTGTCTTTTAGAGGGCACTGGTACAGATAGGGAGATTCCCTGTGTTCAGTGTGGGAAATAAATACAGACTGTATTTCCATCTACAAGCTGTGTGTGTGTGTCCGGCTGCCTAAGACCAGACTGTACCATTTTGCTAACCCTCACAGTATATATATCATGTAACCTGTGTTAAATATATCAGGTAATTGGTATTCCTCGATAATTTTATAGTGACATAAAATCCTTATAAAGGATGAATATTTTGTAAAATAGATATAAAGTAGATATCATCCTAACCAACTGGGAGGATGCATAACATAATCACTCTCCAAGCTCACCCCCTGGACTCGGATCTGGACCTCTTAGAAGACACCAGACTCTGAAATAAAAAAAGCATCATAAGTAACAGAGTCTCTTAAGGCAGATAGCGAGGGAAAGGCAAATACCCACAGCTACAGGTTGCACTGTATAAAAAAAGACACTGCCGTCTTGACAAACCGGAGGAAACCGAAAGACCCCAGGCGTTTGAAGAAACCGGCACCAGGAAGAACCTTCAGTTCTTTTAAAATTTTCGCGCCACCGTGATGTCATCAAAATGCGACCGCCAATAGTATCGCGGCCTGAAATCAGTACCGGCAAACTGAGGGACTGACTCCCTTCCTCCCGCTCGCACTAAACAGAGGAGCGGGGCATCAGTGCGGGAGAGACACACTGGAAAGAGGCATAAGGGGAGATCCGACCTACACAAACAAGCAGGAAAGAAAAAAGACAGGTAGCTGGGGGAGTAGGAGCCTTTTATTATTTCCTGACCTTCACACAGCAGGGGAGTTAACCCATGGTTACCCACTGCCGTGTGTAGGCACAGGAAAAGAACTTTTATTGAATAACCCTGTTGTTCTTTTTTTTTTTTCTTCTGCTTTTTAGCTGTCATTTGAGTTAGTATGCTGTATATCTTTTAAAGGTTTATGTTAGCACTCTAGCAGGGTTATTCAATAAAAGTTGTTATCGTTAGAAATAGTGCTAATTTTGCCCCAACCAATCAGATGTTAGCTTTCAAATGTTAAATAATATCTGATTGGTTGGGGCAAAATTAACACCATTTGTAACGATAAGGAATTTTTATTGAATCTCCCTGGAGGGGCTTTGTGATATTCTCTTACATGTGCACATAATTTAATACTGCTTTTAGATACATATTCAGGGTTATTCAATAAAAGTTCCTATCATATACTGTAAAATGGTGCTAATTTTGCCTCAACCAATCAGATGTTAGCTTTCAAATGTTACATAATATCTGATTGGTTGGGGCAAAATTAACACCATTTTTAACGATAAGAACTTTTATTGAATCTCCCTGTAGGGGCTTTGTGATATTCTCTTACATATGCACATAATTTAATACTGCTTTTATATAAATATTCAGGGTTATTCAATAAAAGTTCCTATCATATACTGTAAAATAGTGCTAATTTTTCCTCAAACAATCAGATGTTAGCTTTCAAATGTTAAACAATATCTGATTATATAACAATAGAATAAGTAGGGCACTAAGCTTAATAAACGTTTAAGTATTCAACCCAGTGGGTCAGAGGTGCAGAATCTGCTAATCAATACAATAAACAAAATAGAATAAAAAGAGCAGAATGCAACACTCTATGTAATAAAGACTAAAATTCCTTTATTGTATATGGAAATGCACATAAAAAAGTCAAAAACACACTGCTACCTTCTCTAAAGTGCAAAACATATCGACCAAAATTAATACGGAGTGGACTATTACAGTATTCGCATACGTATGCGTAACCTCCCCAATAATAGCATATCTACCAGTCCGTTGGTCTGTCAGAGCATCAAGTACATCTGGAGAGAAGGCAGGGGCTAAAAAGGCAGGGCAGTGGGACGCATTTCGCTCTACAACGGCATGTTTAGAGCTTCCTCAACCATGCTGCTTCTTCCCCCTATTTTGACCACTTTTAAACATATGGAGACCCAGAAGTAAGTCGCATCTGAGTGACATCACTACCGCACCACACGTCAACGCTATTCTCTTGGAACCGCCAGCGGATGTGCGTGAATCCGTTTGGCATAGTATGCCTAAGCGGAAATGGGGCAAACGATATACCCGAGCTGGCCAGAAATGGGGCATGCATATCAGAATTAAAAAACTTTACAAGTCACCGCAAATATTTACAGTGGGATAGTGAAGTCAAGCAGTCTGTGAAAAACAAATCATGTAAGTCACATTGATACCACAGATCACATATAATATTATCAGAGCAGACTCTCTAACCAAAGTATAAACTTGTAATAACATTTACAGTATTTAGTGTGCATTTTACCTATTATTTGTACAATGTTTATCTATAAAGAATCCTTATAGCACAATAACCAATAAAGAACCACAGAAGCCATGGCCATAATGGGAACAGCCCAACAGTTTTAAGATAAGGGACCCAAAGTTAGTGTCATATCAACAGACATAAGCAGATGAACAATTAATCAATATCTCCTTTCATCATTTCGAAGGGTCCCTTAAGGAAGTATAGCATCATATTATTGTGTCTGTGCATGTTTCTCAATGGGTACATATACTGTATATATAGAATATGTTCTGTTTAAATTCTTTTTATGTGTCTCTCTGCATTTTATCACTGTATATTCTTATCAATCTATCAGCACAATGCACCGAGAGCGGCTATTGGCAACCTGATGCAAACTCAAAGGCCGACAGCAGCTCTTGGTGCTTCTCTAAGTAGCGTTATCTATCTGCTGGCATTTAAAGTGTCACAACAGAATGGTGCTTTTGGCATATAACATCACTTTAGCTACGTAGCTGCCGCAAAGGAGTTTAAGTCACACTAATCGATATGACATCAGTTAGCGTGACTTAAACTCCAGAACAGGAGTGGTGCGCCAGTTGGTGCATTGCCTTGTATGATTCTAATCTGTCATTCACACTTCTCCTCTTATCTCAGATTCTTAAATTATCAGCCTATCAGTAACTTATTATGACATCTAGGAAAATGTGCTTTTTATAATTATTGCTGTTATTGTTAGTATAAAAAAATAAAGAATACCAGTTATTACAGCTATGCTGGTTATATTTAATGAATATGACACAGTTTGTCAAAGGGAAGAAAATAAACCTTAAATGATGCGTGGGCTTGGAACTGCAAACCAAATGGTTACTTGATCTAATTTTATAGTCTGTTTAAACAGTTCAATGAACCCAGTATTAATAACATTCATTTTTCATGGCATGACATGTCCTTTCCTCTCAACAAAACTAATGGGCAGTGGAAGCTTGTGTGCTAAAATCAGATCAGAAATGATTAAGGCCATTATATAAAGTAAAGATGAAATATAAAGTTCATAAATCCAGACTGTTAAATTTATTCTGAGCTCTATGTACTTTATTATAAGAACTAGAAAAGGGGAGGTTTCATTCACTGTATAAACCATTCAGAACACTTTCCCTCTCTCTCTCTAAATTCAGATGCTGTAAGACTTTTACCAATATTGTGACATACAGTATTTGCCATTTATGTCAAGCAATTAGTAGTTATTGGTGCTGTTCTTTTTTTTTTAAATATATATAAATTAATTATTTGTGGTTGACCAAAAGTGCATGAAATCACATGACATCCATCTACAAACATATTTATGTATACAGTAAATACAAACAAAGAATGAGAGGTCTGTTAATTTAAAGGGACAAAGTGTTACATAGAACACTTCAGACATAGAAGAGATACAAAAGAGACATAGTTGAGTGGAAATCCGAATTTAAGAACCTTAAAAGGGTTCATTTAACTCCCCTTATATTTGCTGTTCTCTGTTTGACGACCTAAACACTAGCAGGTTAATGCAATATAGCAAAGCAATCTTCAAAAATATTTGGAAATGGAGCAGGCCCCTAATTGAGTGCAAGACCCTGCTAAACCTATTTAGCGTGGATTTTACATTTATTTTGACAAAACTGGCATTTATTGCAGGTCTCGTCCCCCAGAATTCAGCAGAAAGCTATGTCTATAAATCCACCAGTGGAACAAAATACGTTGGGTTTGGCTATCCCTACTAAATACCATACCTAAATAATGTCCCCAAGATTCATGCAGATGAGTTGGGAATGTTACCAGGGTAAGAATATACAATAAATAGGGACACAGATTTGCAGTGAGTGTGAAAATAAAAATAATTTTCATTATACTGATTGTTTGTTTTTTTTTACATGTCATAAGGGCTTTTTTTTTTTAGGTTTAACCATGTCACCAAAGACTTTTGTCCTGTTATGCAACCTGTTACATTATAACCTTTATATTTTCTATCCTTTCTGTTTGGTGTCAGTATATTGCTTTTCTATTGTAAGTGAATTTTTTCCTGTGTATACATCACTTGTTTTTCTATATATATAATTTGTTTCCTTCTTGTCTGTCCGGCTTGCTATAGCCTTAGAATCCATTCTGGGGTGGCCTGAACCTGTTGATTATTTGGTTAGTGTCCGAATTTTGGCTAATATTTTGTTTTTTGTTTTTTAAATATCTTTCGGGGAGATCCAATATCTAGTGCCGCGTTACTTACCTTAGCCCGATCCCGCGATACAATAACAGACGTAAATGAGATTACGTCAGTTATTGCATCGCGGGATCGGGCTAAGGTAAGGAGTGTCACTTTAACGCTCCACAAGCCATAGCTACAAAGTAGCGCAAAACTTTACGCTATGGGTTTTGGATCGTTAGCACAGCGCTATTTCCAAAAACATTCGGAAGTGGCGCTGTGCTCAAAAATCCGTCTAAAACCCATGTTAACCCGAAATTTCTTCAGGTTAACGTGGTTTTAGACGAAAATGGGCCATATTGTATCTCCCCTTTGTATTTTAAAGGAGAAATAAACCCATCTTTTATACTCCATAATCTGAAAATAACCCCCCTAAAAACACCAATAAGCTATAAAATACTGCTTCAGTAAATTGTATTAAAGTAAATGTAAGTCTGTTAAGAATTGGATGAAGTATGTGTGTGTATGTGCAGTGTCAGACCACACCTCCTGACCTCAGTCACATGCTTCCTTGCTTTATCTGTCCTGTAAAAGGATTGGCTAGAGATGTTACAGTTGGTCACACCCATTTATAAAGTTTCTGCCATGGCTAAGGACTGAGCATGTGCAGAACGTAATGGTTGTTGACCAAACCGTGTGATACTAGAATGCTTTGAAGTAAAGCACAAACTGTTATTTAGGTAAATTTCCCAGGGCCCATATCAAATTGAGAGGTAAGACACAGATAACTGGTTTTATATCAAGGTGTTCTGTAGCTTTAGTTTTCCTTTAATTCTTTCCCAGGCATTGCGTTGTGTTGTATGCCATTACTTGATCTATTTAGAAACCACTGTATTCTAAAGACATGGTACACAGAGTGCAGGGATCCTTCATTTATCCAGTCAGCATGTCAAACCCATGGAAGTCACTAGGCATTTTTGGGGGTTGGTGTTTGATGTGATCGCTTCCTGCATTCAATTTGTGTGTTACTGTGTCAGGCTCTACTACAATATGCTATAAGTTGGATGCAATAGAGGTTCAAAAGTTTGCCTATTCATTCACTGAAACCAATCAAATGTTAGCTTTTTGCTGGGTAACTGCAATAAGATAACCTATACTTAAATGCTCCAAACATTTGCACCTTTACTTGCATCTTCTTGAACTACATATTTGGACCTCAAGCAAGTTGTGTTTCTGTAATAATAAATCAGCACTTGGGCAGCATTGACTTGTGTACTACCTCTCTGTTTTTTCTTTGATATACTCCTCTTTTGGGCACACACGTGCAATTAAATATACCATATAAAATGGCTTCTAAAGTTTAAGCATACAACATAATTTTTAAGCAGAAATAATACAAAAAACATAATCTAATCAGTAAACAGGGTTTTTAAGGCTATTTTACAACACACAGCATATGAAATTATTAATTAGTTCACTGTTAGCTAAAAGCTAAAATGTCACAGTGAGTCTACTGTATAAAAGGCAGAACACAAGGCATACACATGCTGAACTGTAGAAACACTTCTTTGGTTTCTATAGTGACCTACTTACCACAGCATGCAAGTGTACCTGCAGCTTCTCTTATCAAGCTTATTATTCTTGCTTGAATAAATTAGCTTTCTATTTAAAGTAAGTCAATGTAATATAGGCTTTAATTTGTTTAAACGCCATGTTCCAACTGTTTCAGACCACTTTAAGTTTAGAAATGAATTTACTTTTGGATTAATACAATAAAACACATCACTGGTATTGTATATATTTCAATTATATAGTTTCAATTAAGAATTTATACATTTAAATTAGAATTGCTGGCCTGCAAAACATGAATTTTGTCGGTGCACTGGAACCGTCCACAACAAAACAAAAGGTTCGTACACACGTGCGATCATGAGTGTCCCATCCCGCAACGCACAATGCCCGTTTTGGCCGAAAATTGCACTGTGAATGGGCACTTTATCGGCCGAAATGGCAGTTCATTCGGAGATCATTGCCCGATCCGCCGGGCAGATCTCCAAACGGGCTGATTATTGCCCAAAACGAGCGTTCGTACACATTGTGTGTCACAGGTCAGCACCCACGATTGCATGTGTGTATGAACTTTAACAGTGCATAGGTATGGAAGGTAAAAAACTAAGCATACAAACCATATACAGTAGTTGAGTTAAAGTAGAGATACTAAAAGCATAACAATACTTTAGTAAATATAGAAGTCCTCTCTTTAAACTTTCACTTGCGTGAAGTATCTAAACAACAAGGTACTCACCCCTCTTTCCCTGTATGCTCTGTATATCTCCTTAGAAGTTGTGCTAGATATTGTGGTCTGGCCCTTCCCCTCTTAGTCCAGGGCCTGACCAATGGAAAGATATGATATACAAGAAGCTTGCAGAAGCATGATGTTGTTCCTCACATCCAAAAAACAATATAAAGTCTTCCTGCTGAGTGCTGCTATTGTACCTTGGCCAAAGATATGCAATCATATAAAAGAAATGAATAGCGCACACCAGTCTTACGATAAGTGTTTTTATTTAACACGTGACGTTTCAGCATCAAACATGCGCATTCATCAGACAAACTTTATAAAGTGAGGAGCAATCAGTAATGAGGTCGCCCACTAGTGACCCCATCCAAACATCATTGTAAAAACAATTTAAAACACTATATAATGGGGTAAATACATAAATCTATAGCAGTGAGATATATGAAAACCAGTGACTCTTCAATAAAATATACAGTAAAACAAATCCTTTTATGTGTGGATATATAACAGTGAGCAACTGTGTATAAAAGTGATAAGTGCAAAGCAATAATAAAAAAGCTAAATATACTAAAGATTAATATATTGCCGCTAGGTATAATAAATCGACACCTTAAGTAAACTTCACCCAACTCCCTTACAGATTAGGAAAAAATAGGCTTAGAAATGAATGAAATACATTTGTATGAGTTATAATTCCACCATAGATACATCATATAGATAATCAATGCACATTCCTAGGCCCCATGCAATATATTATCTGCACACTGGCATACTTTATAAACAAAGGGTTTGACGTGGTTGGAAGGCTTTTCATTCATGTGATCACGGTAATGTATACTAAAACCCCTTTGTTAGTGTGCAGATAATATGATATTGTATGGGGCCTAGGAATGTGCATTGATTATCTTTTCTATGTTTGTATAAATGTTTGACCAGATCAGTAGCACTTCTGCTAAATATAGTTGTAAATTAGACTAATTGGAGTGCTTCCACAATCCTTGTATTGTATGTATTTATTGGGAGTCTTGGTCAAGCCTCCATGTGGTAATAGCACCCCCAACACACCCCTTTTATGGGAGGTCCTATGCCTTTAATATAAAGCACTGGGTGGATGACCTCTTACCTCATTTTAAAAAGCCAAAGGGCTGGGGGGAAGTGAGAACCTGTTATATGCCTCCAGCGCACAACTATGAGAAATGCAAAAGTTTGATAATGGCAATTGAAGTAAAAAAAGGTTAGAAGTTAGGACCTTCCAGACTGGGGTTACTTTGATGTGGTTGGAAGGCTTATCATTTATGTGATCACAGTAATGTATACTAAAACCCCTGTTTATAAAGTATGCAAGTGTGCAGATAATATATTGTATGGGGCCTAGGAATGTGCATTGTTTATCTTTTCTATGTTTGTATAATTCTACCATAGCATTGCATTACATTACCAATGTTATGTAATTACCTTATTATTTATATCTAATCAAGGCGATCTAAATTAATCTGCTAGAAAGCATTTCAACCCCAAGTTACAATTTAGATCTTTAGACTGTATCGTATGTGTATAGATCCAATATGCCTGTCTTCTTAAGAGGATATTGTTACAGTCCCCACCTCTTTGGTATTGGTACATGTTCTATAACCATACTCCTCAAGTCCTGTATCAAATGTCTAGTTTCCAAAAAATGTGCTGCAACCAGAGGCATTTCTTGTTTTTCCAATATGGACAAACCTCCCTGACTGAGGGAATATTCCATTGGTCAGGTCCTTGACTGAAGGAGGAGACAGCCTGATCCCTGGAAACTTCTAAGGTAGCAAATTTTATAAGGCGGTGCAGGGACCTCATGGAAAACCCAGGGGTGAGGGCTATGAAAAGTAATTGTGAGGGTAGGGGAAGGTTAAAGGTAGAATACCTTTAGTTAAAAAAGAACAAACTCTTCACTCTTGACACACTATTACCATTTTTGTCAGATAAGGAACTTATTAGTAATGAGTAGAGATGGCGGAAATTTGCTAATTTTGTTCCTTTTTCAGATTCCCGGATCTCAGGAAAATCCCGAAATCCGAAATTAGAACGAATTTTTGAGGATTTTCGAACGTTCAAGTCTATTTTTGATCATTTTCAAAAATTGCCTCGAACATTCGAAAATCCTTGAAAATACGATTGGAGATCATTTTCATGTTTCTGATTGTATTTTCAAATGTTCAAACAAATGTGTAAGAGACGCTTACTCTAAGTTGTGTGTTATGCTGCATGCCTTCAGTCCAGGACTAGTTTTGCTCTGGCTCCCTCTTTTAACCTCTCCCCCTTCCATCTGACCAGACTTTTTTTTATTATGTGGGCAAGCATGCTCAGTAATCACTATGAAGCTGCACCGGGAGAATTTTACCATATACCAATTGTCAAAACTACATATAGCATACCAACTGTTAAAACTGTTACCATTCCAGCTACATCAGCACTGCTCAAAGCAGAAGGATTTATGATAAGACACTTGATCGACAGCTGATGGTTAAAATTGGATATCTAAAGAAATAGGGTACAACAAAAAAAATGGTACAGTTGGTGGATGGGAAGAATTATAGTTTCCAGTAACGGTCAAATTAAAATAAAATTTTTATTTACTTTTATAAGAAGAAACTATTCTGAAACTGAATTTATTACCCTTGCAGCCAAAGATAAGTAAAGAGATTGAGGATTCCAAAAGAACAAAATGTTTAAAGGAAATGTTATTGAATTAATAAATATGTAGAATGGAGTAAATAAAAGTCTTCATAACGTGTAAATAGAACAATGTCTAGAATGTCTTTTGCTATTTTTCTAACAAGTAAAAAGGCCACCACAATGATTTAAGGATATTAACAAATGTCATAATTTTACCTGTCCTTTTTCCAAGATATTGGAAATTAAAACTATGATTATGCTTTTGGTTTGAGACTTGGGGTGTTACAGCTAATTTGATTTAAAATAAAGTTTTAATTATTTCTTTTTACTTTTTAGTATTTTTATAGTAAGTAAATAACTATATTGCCATGATAACAATGTTACACCCTGAATTAAGGTCCCAATACAAGCACATACCAAGGCTAAAGGTGTGCTAACTAGTTACAGGGTATGCCACTTCCAGACCTAACTCTTAGCAACAGCTAGGCATCTAAATTTTAATCCCTGAAAGACACACCCAAAAAATTCAGATGGTGCACTGTTTCAACTGATAAACCAAGTGGGGGAAATGTAATATACCAAGCTATGGGTAAAATAGTTACACCCATACTAACACCATTTTACATTAGGAAGTTTGCGTTTAACTTCATTCTTCAGAGGCCTACACCATTTTGTATTAATGGCACAATCACCCAACGTGATGAGTATTTCCTAGCATTAATTTTCAAGCTACATATTAGCAGATGGAAAGTATTACATTACTAGAATGTTTTAGATTTTGACCTAGAATTTTTACAGTTGTAACTATGATTTTGAATGTTGAAACTTGTTTATTCCACGAACCTACAGATTGAATAAAACTCAATGGGATTGTGCAACTTTACTGTTCAACAATTTTGTATTTTAAATGGTTTCATGTACAATTTCTGAAACCTTTGTTTAAAAAGCTGTAAAACTAATAATAAGAATATTTTGAGAAAAATCTTATTCATATGCATAGGGACAATAATAAAATAAAGAGTTTTCCTTTCAGTACTGACGGAAAAATATTTATATTCTTATATGTGGATTGAGAGCGTAAAAGAAAAAGAGAGAGGAGCGCTACTGCCTGACTGTATACAGTGAATCAGAGGTAGACAATACATTTTTCCAGGGGGCCACATTAAAATCTTGCGGGGAGATGTAATGCCCTCTGCGCTCCTTTCTTCTGGGTTCTCGCAATGCAGTAATCACTAAGCATAAGATATATATATATATTATATATATATATATATATATATAGTCATAGGTTATGAGTGGGAAGGTGTGTAATAATCGAACGGGAGGCCGGGTACTTACGAGTACACTTTAGAGGAGGCGTTCCGATGCTGTTGGGATTGCAGGATATAAGAGCATGCTGGAGCTGTAAGCTGAGAAATGGCAACTAGGTGCTGCTGGAGAGAAGGCAGGATACTGGAACAGGCAAGGAGAAGAAAAGAAAAGTCACTGAAACAGGTCAGGTGAGTATGGATACTGGAACTGGCAAGGTAAGTCTCTGATGATGGAGCTGGCAAGGTAAGTCTCTGATGAGGGAGCTGGCAAGGTACGTCTCTGATGATGTTAGCTGGCAAGGTAAGTCTCTGATGATGGAGCTGGCAAGGTAAGTCTCTGATGCAGGACCAGGTAAGGTAAGTCTAATGCTGGAAAGTAACAGGAACTAGGGCAGGTAAGTAGAAGGAGCTGGGGAGGTAGCTAACGCTACAATCAGGCACCAGTTTCAGGAGGACGCCTGTTTTTGAATCCTTGCATGGAATCCAGCGTGTCTGCGTCGTGACATCATGACCTCTACGACGCCGCCCACCCAGAAGTGCGGCGTGGGACCGGAGCAGCAGGTAAGTTTGTGACAGTACCCCCCACCCTTACGGGGGGCCACAGGACCCAACAGGCCAGATTTTCCTGGAAAACTCCTGTGAAAAGCTTTGACTAGATGAGGAGCATGCAAAACTGATTGTTATCCAAGCTTTTTTTCAGGACCAAAACCATTCCAGTGGACCAAATACTGAAGAGACCGACTAAAGAATCTAGAGTCCAAGATCTTCTCTACCTCAAATTCTTGCTGACCATTAACGGAAATTGGAACAGGAGGTAGAAGAGATGTGGAATACTGATTAGAGCACACTGGTTTGATGAGAGAAATATGAAACACGTTAGGAATCGCATGTTGGAAGGAAGTTGGAGGCAAACAGCAACTGGACGACTAATTCCAGGATAGGAAAAGGGCCTATAAATTTGGGTCCAATTTGGAGGAAGGAACCGTAGATTAATATGAGCAGAGGAGAGCCACACTTTATCTCCAACCGAATAAGATGGGGGTTCTCTACATCTCCTGTCAGCTGCAGTTTTTTGTACCAGAGCAGATTTCTGAAGGCTGATTTCCGTAGAATGCCAGACAGCCGACATCTGGGCCGCAGAGTCATTGGCAGCGTGTACTTGTGTGAAAAGAAAATCTTGAGGAAAACCTCTAGGATTCATCCCAAAGACATACAAAAAAGTAGAGTCCCAGTAGAAGCATGGGGTGAATTGTTATGGGCAAACTCAGCCCAAGGCAGAAGGTCAGACCAATCATAGGAAATGTAACAACAAAGATATTGTTCCAAAGACTGGTTAGTGCACTCAGTAACCCCGTTGGACTGTGGGTGGTAAGCAGAAAAAGAAATGTAATTTGATGTTCATGGATTTAAAAGAGCTCTCCAAAATTTGAAACAAAACAGAGTACCTCTGTCAGATACTATTTCAGAAGGGAGTCCATGAAAGCGAAAGATAAATAGTTGAGCTAACTGTCGAAGATGGTAGCTTGGGGAGGGGAACAAAATGGGCCATTTTGCTGAAGCGGGTCCACTGTCCCCATATAACTGTGTTTTTTCTGGAAGGTGGAAGTTCAAAATAAAGTCAATGGATAGATGGGTCCAGGTTGGACGGAATGGGGAGGGGTTGAAAAGGCCACAGGGGAGGTTTCAGAAGATTTAGATTGAGCACAGCTGGTACACACTTGAACAAAGTCTTTAAAGGGCATGTCCACCCCAAAACTAGAATCCCCCCCACTACTGGCCCCATCATGTTGTGTAGTTTAATACTTACCTCACATCCCAGCTCCATATGGTTCTCCTGTAGTCCCCCCCCAAAGTCCAAAAACTGCCCACCAGGTGGATAGAAGAGTCCATATAGGACTCTGCCTCCTACCTGGCCTCCGGGAGAAGTTTGACATGCGTACTGCAGCCCTTCTCCCCCTCCCTCCAAATTAGGATTCCCTCCACCTAGTGTAAATCCCTTTATATGTAACATTCCCCCTGTTCCCCCAGCCACAACCCCTCTATTTATTTTATTTGAAAGTGCCCCAAATTTTACTTACCTCCCCTCTTTCCTCCGCCGCAATGAACTCCCGGCAGCCGCGTCCGTGATTGGCTGCCACTCAGCCAATCACAGACGCGACTGCCGGTCCCGCCCCTCTGCTTGCATTTTCTCACAAGCAGAGGGCCTGGCAGCGCGGCGGAGGAAAGAGGGGAGGTAAGTAAAGTTTGGGGCATTTTCTAATAAATAAATAGAGCGGCTGGGGGGACAGGGGGAATGACTATAAAAAAATATTTCAAGGTTGGACATACCCTTTAACATCTTTTCTCATTTTGGGCCACCAAAGTGAACGGGCAAGAATATTAAAAGTTTTATTAACCCGGGATGTCCGGCTTGCTTGGAACAGTGGTATGAAGAAGGATAGTTTTCTGAAGTGAAAAGGAACAAAGATTTTTGAGGGTGTGTCTGGAGGAGCAGAATCTTGTGCGGCTTGAATCTTGGAACAGAGTTGAGGAGATATAGAGGCCAAGATTTTAGTGGTTGGGATAATGGAGCCCTTATCTTGATTATTACAGTCGGAAACAACAAATGATCTGGAAAGGGCGTCTGCTGTTTTGTTTCTGGAACCAGGTTGGTAAGTGATAATAAAGTTGAACCGGGAAAAGAATAAGGACCACTGTGCTTGACGGGGATTTAACCTTTTAAGATTCTGGATGTATTCAAGGTTCTTATGGTCGGTAAGGATGGTGATAGGTACAGAGGTGCCTTCCAATAGATGACACCACTCCTCGAGGGCCAGCTTGATGGCAAGAAGTTCCCTATTCCCGACATCATAGTTCTGCTCGTTGGGTAGAAACTTCTTAGAAAAGTAAGCACAGGGATGGAGTTTCCTTTTAGTGCCATGTCTTTGGGAAAGGATGGCTCCTGCACCCAAGTCCGAGGTGTCAACTTTGATGTAGAAGGGAAGACTAGGATCCGGATGAACTAAAACTGGTGTGTCAGCAAAGGCTTCCTTGAGTCATTTGAAGGCTTCAAGCGCCTACCACCTTTACTGGTGAGGGCTAATATCGGAGAAATTATAGAAGAGAACCCTTGAATGAATTGTCTGTAATAATTGCAAAACCAATGAATCTTTGAATTCTTGGTTCCCATAGGAAGAGACCAATCTTGGATGGCCGAAACTTTAACAGGATCCATCTGGAAACCTTGCGCAGACACATTGTAGCCCAGAAAGGGTACTTGAGAACACTCAAAGACCCTTTTCCAGTTTGGCATATAGGCTATTCTCTCTCAGACGTAGTACCACCTGTTTAACATGGAGGCGGTGTGAGGGCAGATCTTGAGAAAAGATTAAAATGTCATTGAGATATACAACTACAGAGATCCCCAACATATCCGGAAAATGTCATTCACAAACTCTTGGAACACCGCTGGAGCATTACAAAGGCCAAAGGGCATTACGAGATACTCGTAGTGACCGTCCCTAGTGTTAAAGGCTGTTTTCCACTCATCACCTTTGCGTATACGGATCAGATTGTATGCCCCACAAAGATCCAGTTTGGTAAATATCTTTGCCCCTTTTATCTGGTCAAACAGTTCAGAGATGAGAGGAAGAGGATACCGATTTTTTTACTGTGATTTTATTTAAACCACGGTAGTCTATGCAGGGTCGTAGACCTCCCGTCTTTTTTTTTTTTTTTCTGTAGGGGAAGTGGAAGGTTGTATGAAACCCGAGACAAATGTTCAGTAATGTACTCTTTCATGGCTAGAGTTTGGGGGGGACAATGGGTATGTGCGTCCCCGAGGAGGCATAGTACCTAGGAGAAGATCGATGGGGTAACCGGTAGGATCGGTGCGGTGGTAGCTTCTCAGCTCGCTTTTTACAAAACGCATCAGACAAACCAAGATAACATTCAGGGAGATTTTTCTCAGATTTATTTTCACAGATAATGGTGGTGCAATGAGTAGGAAGAGTAGAAAGGCAATTTTCAAAACAGAAAGGACTCCAGGACTTAAGTTCATTGTTAGACCAATCTATAACAGGGTTGTGTAATCTGAGCCATGGAAGTCTGAGAATCAGGGAAGCGGAAGGACTTTGGCATAATTCACCAAGAACGTTTGTCTTTTCTTGTCATCCAATGTGAAATAGGACTTCGTATGTAGATTTGGAGATGAATTCAGAAGCCAAGGGGTTATTGTCAATAGCCAGAACTCGAAGAGGTTGCTGCAAGTGAAGGAGAGGAAGCCCCAGTTGTGCTGCATAGGTAGTCAATGAAGTTTCCAGCCGCACTGGAATCAACAAAGGCCTGGGGGGGAAAAGTTTTAGTATTAAAGTGATAGTTATTGGTAGAAAGAGTTTCAGTGGTTCAAAAGACCTTTCGAAACATACTCAGGAAATTGGTAACATTATTGACTAGAGGATCATCTTTTTCCCATAGGGGAGAAGCCTTCCAACAAGGCGATGATGTAACTAACCTCTGCACGATCCGATGCAAAATAAGATGGTTGAAGTTCAATTTGGATTCGCCACTGATTAATAAATCCACGGCAAGCTTTAGCATCACCATCAAACCGGGAAGGCAGAGGTATGCGGGGCTCTCTCCGAAGAGAAAGATCCCCAGATCCAGATGGTGAAGGAGGCGGCATAGAACCAGGAGCAGAGGCAGAAGCTGGGGGTAGCCGGACAGCAAGGGTATCCATGAATTGAGCCAACTGACCCTGATGGTGTTCAAAAAGTTTGGAGTGTTTTACTCAACTCTGCCATAGCCCCCTCAGGAATTTCCATGGCCTGATTGTACTGTAATAATCGTCCGGGAGGCCGGGGTACTTACGAGTACGCTTTAGAAGGAAGCACTCTGATTGCTGTTGGGATTGCAGAACTGGATATAAGAGACTGCTGGGAACTATAGGCTGAGGAATGGTGACTAGGTGCTGCTGGAGAGAAGGCAGGATACTGGGAACAGGCAAGGCAGAAACAGACATTGAAACAGGTCAGGTGAGTATGGATACTGGAACTGGCAAGGCAAGTCTCTGAGGATGGAGCTGGCAAGGTAAGTCTCTGAGGATGGACCAGGTAAGGTAAGTCTAATGCTGCAAAGTAACAGGAACTAGGGCAGGTAAGTAGAAGGAGCCGAGGAGGTAGTTAACGCTACAATCAGGCACCGGGTCCAGGAGGACGCAGTTTTTTTGAATCCTCGCGCCGCTTGGCGTCGTGACGTCATGACGTCTACAATGCCACCCACCCGGAAGTGTGGCGTGGGACCGGGAGCGGCAGGTAAGTTGCGTGACAAAAGGGTAACGCCTTTTTTTTTTTTTTTTTTAAAGGAGTTTAAAAAACAAACAAACTATGTAACACAAAAACAAAGGCTAGAGGGTATTACATCTGGTGCCTGTGCCATTAATCCAAAAGGCGCAGGCCCCGAAAAAAGGAAGTTAACACCACGATAACCCGATATAGCATCCGGAAGCATGGTGTTACCTCCATGTTACCCACGGCATTCTAGGTTACATCTCCATGTTGGATTGTGGAGTGCTGGACCAATAAGTTGAACTCGGTTATGTAACATAATTAGATCTTATTCTAAAAAGAATTAACTTACCATTTGTTATAAAGAGATGAAATTAAAATCTCTATTTTTTAATAGCTGCTGTAGATCTCAGTAGCAGCAGTTAATAATCCATTTTTTAACTAAAATTTTAAGAGAAAGACCAGTAGGTGTTTAACATTTTAAGATTTGTACGGCTATTTAATCAATTGATCAGCACTTTAAAAATAGCATTACAAAAATGAATTCAAAAATAAATTATCCAGCCCAAAACAATCAATTAAAATTACTGAACATTATTTCAGTTCCTGATCTAGTAGCAGCTCTCCAGTGAGGAAGTCAATGGGCCAGATTTAACCCACTACCTTTTTTTGCCCCAATCTAGTAAAAATCTGATGAAGTATTGATCTTGCATATTTTACAATTCATCTCTCAATGCAATGGCTTGTATGACACAAAAATATATCAGAAATTGTAGTTTATTTTGGTACAAATAGTCCTACAAAGGATTTCTAAAATATAACTCTCATTCAGGGAGGTTCAATTTTCATAAAATAAGGGTAAAACCCGCGTTAACCCAATGTCATATCAAGTTAACGTGGGTTTTACCCTTATTTTACGGCACTTCTCTATTTCCAAATGTTTTTATAAATATCGCAGCACACCCAATACAATTTCCTAAGTGTTAAGTTTTGCAATACCTGCGAAACTTAACACAGTTATATGCGGCTTTAAAATCTGACAACTCCTGGGTTCTCACCTTTACGTGATCCATACCTGACATAATCTTGTGTGTAAATATCTGTGGAATTTCATTGCAAATCAATTTGCTATAATTTAATTGCAAGTGATTTTTTTCATTATGAGAGGCATCTCTAAATTTCCTAGCCCCAAGATAACTGCTATTGATTACCTCATTACAGGTCTATAGTTATTTGCCTAATGCCATTGCACATTTGAAATATTTCCCATTGAGATATTTAAGTTTAATACATGTATTGCTTGTAATTGTAATGGAAATACTGCACTGTGCCCCATCCTATGGCTTTTTTAAAAAAAAAATACTGCAAACCACAAAGCAAATGAACAATGATTTATCGGTGTGGATTTTCTTAAGTAGATCTGTTGCTATTTAGAGCATTGCTGTTAGGAAACCATTGTGTACATCCTTTTAAACATGATGCATTCCCTGGTGCTTAAATAAGTCTATATAAAATGTCAATGATACTGATAGAAAAACCAGCTGTCTTACATTATTTGGCAGTTTCTAGCCAGAGGCTTTTTCTTTTAAAATTATAGGTACAAACATTGTCAGTCATCTTCAACATTTCAAATCTGCAGTGCAATAAATTGAAATCATTTTAAACACATCTGCCTGTCAAAAAAAACCCTGCATGTACTAATTTTTTAAAGGTAACTCAATAATAAATATTTTTAGTTACCCACTACAGTTTTTAATCAGTCAATTTGTTTGATTTATTTTTTTGCACATGTAGTGAGCAGTCTTGGTATTTGGTATTTATGTGCCATTTGTATTGTCTATGCCAGCCGACATTAAACATCCTATACACATCCAATTCATATTAGCCTAGAGGCATGCCATTTCTTTTGATTATTTACTATCTCTTAGCAAATAAGAATATATGAAATTATATTATATTCAATCTACTAAATAGCTTTAAAGACAAATATTGTACAGAAAGTAGTATCCTGTGCTCTTTTGCAATTTACATTTAATATTTTCTTTTGGGGAGTATTTCAGGTGCTCTTTCACATGAAAGGGACTGTTTTAATAAATAACGTGAACAGATGCCCCCATGATGATGGGGTTTTATAACCATTTTTGTAGTAGCATGTATGTGTACTCTGGCTCATTTCTCTCTTTTAATAGGTGAATCATAATGACTGGAACAGTAACATCCTAAGCACATCCAAGGCAATAGAGTGCAGATTCTTCAAACCCCTACCCCCAATGGGTTAATAATATCCAATATAGCAAAAAGAAAGATGAAGGATCACACACCTTACATGTGAACAAACTTGTTTATTGAACCATCAACAAAAACACGCACAAGAGCTTTTTCAGCATTATTAGTGCTACTTTTTGCTACATAATTTTCGCTTTTGATGAAAATTCACCTTTTTAATTACTTTGATGAAAGGAAAAGTTGAAAGTTTAAAAAATTGTGGTAAAGGCTGGTGGGGGAAAAAAAAGCAAAAATGCCCCTTTATAAATATGTCCCTCAGACCCCCATTTGACTTTATTGGTAAATAAAAAAAAAATTGGAACCTTAAAAAAAATAATCTTTAAAAAGCAAAAAATTAACCTTAAAGTGAAGTCTCAGATCGTATTACAGTAAATGCTGGAAAATAGTCTAACACCCCCCTGGGTACTTATTAGTATTGAGAAACACTCCACAATGTACTGACACCAACATGGACCCATTGGCAGGCTAAATAAATGGCCACTTATGCATTTTCGCCACCTTAGACTTGGCGAATTGGAATGGCTGAACTTACCGCAGCGATGTATGGCGAAAAGCAAAAAGCGAAATGTAGTGGTAATGACCTTTCGCTGGTTATCACTGCTTTATAAATAGCGAAAAGTCCAAATTAGGCAAAAAGGGTGCGTTAAAGAAGGCGAAAAGTTTAACAAACCTTTATAAATATGCCCCTAAGACAAATAATGTGTAATTTTAATCAGCATTTTTTTATATATATATAAGTCAGGAAGTGTGTATTTTTGCTAGCAGCTTTCCTTTAATTCCTCCTAAATCTCCTGACTCAAAAGTTTTTTGTAAATGTACAATATGATTTAAGGAAACAAAAGCTGAAAGGACTTTTACATCATTTTTATTAGAATCTGGCTTTATATGGAAGTAAACTCTAAAAGGTGTTCTTAAAATGTGTTAAATGTCCTGTGAATTAGAATATTACCTGGTCAAGAAAAGTTTCTAACTTTAAAAGTATAATGTTTCTGAGCCATGCATCCATAGATTTCTTTTAATAGGCATCCATATGTATCTGCAATTTACTTACAATTTAATCAGATTTTATTGTTCAAACCCTTTATTTTACTTTCAAATTTATATGGTGTATCTATTTCCAGGCACAATAACAACAAAATAAAATGTCACTGTTCTTTGAAAATATTATAGCATTGGGGTAAAATATTAGATCAACACAACCAGAAAAATTAAAATAAATCTGGTTTATATGTAACACCTCATGATTTGTGAATGATAAGTTCAAAGTAGAGATGACCCAAAAAAATCCAAAAACGGAACATGCTTTGGGAATTCAGTTCCCATTTTCGAAGATTATCGACGTTCAAGCTATTTTTATTAATCCTCGAAAATACCCTTGAGCGTTCAAGAATCCTTGAAAATATGATCGGAAACTACTTTCGAGTAATCCTCAAATGGGATCTGAAGTCCCGAAATGCAAACGTTCTGTCCAGTTTTGGATGGAACATTTTGATTTCGGAACCGAGGGTTTCCTATCTCTAGTTCAAAGTACATTAAGGAACTTTTTTATCCTGCTTACTTTTGATATGGTGATATCGTCATATCGGTAATGTCAAACAATGCCAATGGATTCAATGCAGATGAGTACGTGTAAACAATATGGTAGCCATAAGTCAGTCTAAACCAAAGTTAATCAGTTTATGATTTAGTTACAGTAGCTTATGTATACAACTACTACTATACAGTCATTGTACATTTTACATTAGTTTTTACTTTTTTGTTTTTTCTCATCAAACTGACTACAGCTGCAAAGAATTTAAAAATCATAAATTAAAAACATTATACAGTGAAGCAACAGTATGTCCTTTATTTATTGATTTACAAATGAAATATGTAAGTGTGTGTGTGTATATATATATATATATATATATATTATATATATATATATTTTTGGTATTTATATCTACTGAGGGATCGGAATGTTTCCATTCTCTTTAAATTGTGGATATATATATATTTGCAATGTTGTTAATGTATATGTATCGATAATGTGTACTGGAATTCAATCTGTGAGCATTTGGTCCCTAAGTATTGGTGGAAGAGCCTATGCTGTACTATTAGGTTGTAGTGTGAAATCAGCTGACTGCATAGATACGGAGATGCTATAATGGGGATGTATCTAGGCATGTGGACTCCTCCCCAGTGGTGATGTAGTAGGGTTGTTATCCATGCAAGTAAAGGATTGTGACAAAATGTAAAAGGGATGAGCCTAGTATACGAGAATCTAAGACACTGGTGCTCCACTGATACTAAGAGACTTTTAGGTGTGTTACTACTTGTATATATGCTTTGGTGTTATTAAGAAGGTAATGTGCACAGAAGGGGGTGATATTTTGTGTGGCTATTTATGGGAGGTGGTTATCACATGGGGGGGTGATTCTGAGGACAGCTCCTGTGTGAACGGAAATGCGTCATGATGCTTTAGAAGTTTGAATAAAAAGATTTGTTTTTATGGAAAGTCCTGTGAGTGCCGTCTTTAAAGAAAAAGAAGTTTTTATATATATATAATCATGTTGATTGTTATTGTGCTTCTTTTTTTATATAAAAAAAAAGTAAACCGTGTGGTGCAAAAAAGCTATTCTAGCATGTCCTTTAGCAATGTATTTTGAAATATACTATTATATGATTTTGAACTTAACTTGCTAGTTTATATGCTGTAGCAAAGCCCAAAGGCATTCTCTTTGTGATTTCAAAAGAAACAAATTCGGCATTTAATTAATTTTGAATCCATTGGTAAGCAAAGCTATTAGTTTTCTGTTTAAAGTTCATACTGACCCATAAAAAAAAAAGGACTGAACTGCTTGAAGGTGCTGTTATCCCACAGAAGACTGAAGGAACTGCACTGTACCACATGGTTAACAGTGCTAAATTAAGAAACAGAAAAGTTCATCGTAAGTGCACATTAAAATTTTCAATAGGCCCTGGAATGACTTGAAGGCATGAGCAAGCTTGTCACTTTTTCTCAGCTTCTTCAGCAAATGATGGATTCAATCTATGGCCAAAATATAACCCATGAGAAATGCCTGACTTCATTTGTTATTATTCATTTTCATTCATGCTGAATAGACACTGTGGTTAAACAAATCTGCTTTTATGAAGCAAAACACTGTGAAACAGAGATGATTATAGCCCAACACAATAAATTAAAAGTGTAAAGTTGATCTGATGGCTTCATTACTTTAATTAGGTTTTAGCTCAGCACAGCATGAGATGATAGCTTACAATACTTCTGTTAAAGAATATGCTTTATATTACATGCCCCCAACAAATCAAATACTGGGAAAAATAAAATTGAAACCCATTTTCAGGTAGGTAAATCCTTTGATCACATTTTTTGAAAGGAGTGGTTGAAAAAAAGCAAAATAGGATATTCATCGCAAATAAAAAATTATCAGTGAATTAATAAAACTATACATTGTATTCTAACCAGATAAACATTTATGTACTACATTTGATAATAAAATTTCATGTAATGTAAAAGTAATTTAAAAAGCATCACAAAAAGTAGTCACTAAAATTCAAATATCTATTCCTTAACTTAATAAATATTAAATTACCAAAATACACATAGATAAAGATAAATAGATCGATCAATAGATTTAGGATTTATATAAATAGATAATTTGGATAATAATTTGTTTTTGGAATAATAGTTATACATTTACAGTAATTTTAAAAAAATTGATATTAATCATTTATCATATACTGTATGCATGTAATTTTGCATGTACTGTATTTTTTGGAATGTCGTGAGCTTATAAGGAAATTTCTATGAAATTAGGGAATTAATTATTGGACAGCAGACCTAAGTAAGGCACCTGGTATTTTATAATTTTATAGCACTAATATCTATCTAGCCTATAATTTGAGAACTGTCTTAAAAGGAAATGTAAAAACAGAAAACTGTACACTATCTCTCTAATTCTTGATACTTTCACCTTTTTCTTTTAAATTCAATTTTCAAGCTACTTGTTTTTTCATCACAACACTGTTTTTATGACTTACTTACATCAAAAGCATTTGCACCACCTCCAAACAAGCCTGCAAGCCCTTTCTAGAGCATTTACTGTAAGGAAAACCAGGGGAATACAGTTGCTAAGAACGGCTCAGAAACTTCAGCAGGAGTCTACCTGTTTCTAGCTTAACAAGCATGATCGAGTTGGTAGTTATCCTTAAATGGTATGCTAAACTAAATAGATATCAGTGGTATATAGTTCAAAGCAGGGATAATTTATTTTATTTTAATTTTAACAGACCAATTTTCATATCAATATCCAAAAGTGCACTTTACCATAAATAAATATTTTATTAGGATTCTTTTCATATGACCAAATAAAAAATAACTACAAAACACTACCCATAATTTGGGGGGGGGGGGGAGATAATCCAATCAAATATGCAGTGTTTTGAATACTCACAGCATTCTGAGAAAAATGTTTTCTTTTACACATTAACCTGTAGTGAGTACCATACATGTTGAACAAATAAGTATGTGTACACAGTTCCAAATATGCTTGTGAGGCACAAATTTCATTACACTAATAAATAACCCTACTATTTAACTAAAATGTTCCTAACAAAACTCTAAACAATTAAAAGGGATGATTTGACTAATGTCTCCCATCTTTTGTTTAACGTGCCAAAAAAAGTGATGCCTGCCTAACATTATTATAAACAAAATAATATTTAACTGCTTATTTAAATTTTTTTTAGTTTTAATCTAAAAAGCATTTTACATTTTGTTTTTCAAATAAAATAGGTTATTAACATATGATTCACATTTCTAGTCTATTTCTTAGTATTGACTAATTTATGGTTAGTTCAAATCAAGTTCACTTGTGTATAATACCTTATTACAAATTAATTAGAACAGGAGATTAAGGAATAAAGCAAAAATAACTTTTAATCTGCGATGAAACAAGCGTTTTATATTAAAGTCAGATGAGACAAATGTCTCTAGCATTTGAAAGCTAACCCGTAGACCTTAGGGTGCTGAGCTGGAAAAGATGAAGCCTGATTTTGACTTTATTATACAAACAAAATGTCACCCAAGCATTAAAATTTCACCAACAATGAGCCATTAGAATGGGTAATGATTAGAATCTTTACATTTAATTATGGGAACATAGCAATAAGCAAACAAAGGTTTTGTTTCAGAGCAGAGAGAACAAAATTCTAATATTTAATATTTGAATATGATAACCTTAGTTGACAAAAAGTACATTTTCTTTTGCAAAAAAATAAAATTATATTTTGCAAAGTTTTTGACTCCATTAAAATGGAACTGGAAATATTTTTGAATAGATAGGTTTTATTATGCTTTGACATCATAAAGTGCAAAGTGAATATTTCAAATACTTCAAACTGTGCATTTTACAATATGTCAATTCAGTATATAATACAAATGTGGCTAAACAGAACAGCAGTTAATATAAAAGAATGGTTGAAAAATGTATATGGTCAACAGCTTGCCAATACTGAACTGATTTTATTTTATATTGCTATAACAAGTCTCACCGCAGAAATAAAAGTACACACAAAAAGCAGAATTTAAATAGAAAGGCTATAGAAATGTAGATACTTTGCATTGAAATGCCCACTTAATAATGTACTATTTTTGTCTTATTTTACAAATAATAAATGCAAAGTGTTGTTTTTAATTTTTTTTTAATAAGTGAAATTAATATGCAAATGTCATTCCAACATGCTTCCAACAATAATTTTAATCACTTAAACTACAATATTAATGTTAATATTTTTAGCTTGTTTTAAATAGACTTTCATTAATTTTTAAGATTTTTGGGAAAAAAAACTTTTGTTTTAAAATAGTTACAAAAATATAGAATAGAAACTAACTCATCAACAATAAAGATGGACTTGAACTCAGAATTTCATGGGTCCAAACAAACATAGACTTTTTGGATTTTGGAACTTTTTCCTATAATTTTCAAACAAACAATTAAGCATTTCCCAATTTGGGAATCAATTTTCAGAATCTATTGAATTTGTTGAAACAAACGAGTATTTTCGAGAATTTTTATGAATTTATCAAATATATGGGATTTCATATATATGGGGTTGTTTTCAAGGAATATCAAATGTATAAACCCTCGGTTCTGTTTATGGGAAGGTTTATCGAATTTGCAAACCCATGACTCTGAATGTGGTATAATTATCGAATGAAGCGCACGTGTGAAGACCTCCAAACCATTTCCCAGGTCCCAGACAATAATCAAAGTTCATCTCAACGAAATGTAAAATAAACTTTAAACAAAAGGAAACTTACATGTAATGTTCATTAACAAAGAAGGGATCAATAGAAAGAAGATATTTTGTTAAAGATGTCACAACCAACTCTTGTCTAAGAAATTAAATAAGCATAACTATATATATTCTATATTGTTGATTTTACATTATAGTCTAGTACACATTATTTTTATTATGCCATTATGGAGACAAAAGTCTCCAAAGAAGTTTATGGTAGATACTGTAGTTCAGAAGTAATGTTGTACCACAACAAATTGAGCTATGCAAATTTATTATTCATGGTATATTCCTATGAACAAAGAAATACATACTTTATTATTGAGTCTTAATTTTGTTTTTTTAATTGTCGTATCACTAGCAACATTTTTTCGTTGTTGCAAAATGTTGTCATTGCCGATTACAAACTAGTCACTGTGAATTATATAAACCACTACGGGACACTGCATTTTGTGCAGAGATGCAGTTTTCTTATTTTTATGCAAAATTCAATCATGCCTGAAATTGTATTGCACATTTATTAGTTTGCATTGTTTTACTAGAAACATTAAACATATGTGTTGAAATATAAATCTTCTTTAATATAACTATAGCATAAAATTAATTAAAGCAATTCATACTGTATTAGCTAAACAACTAGTAAAATATTTTTTTCTAAATTATTACCTCTTATTAGTTCTGTCTCTAGCAACACCGTGTAGGAAGCTACACAGAAGTGTACAGAAAATTGCATCTGTACATTAGACCTTGTAGAACCATGT
This sequence comes from Hymenochirus boettgeri, assembly GCA_019447015.1. Classification (NCBI taxonomy): domain Eukaryota; kingdom Metazoa; phylum Chordata; class Amphibia; order Anura; family Pipidae; genus Hymenochirus; species Hymenochirus boettgeri. Next base: position 218,904,658 of record CM033470.1, on the reverse strand, counting down.
TTCTAAGCCTTCTGATGTGTAAAACATTTAAGGCCAGTGCTAAAAGAGAGAGTGAAAGTGGGACTGAGAGCAAAAAGTCAGGAAGAATAGCCATTGTGAGTAATATTATAATTCTCTATAGTGGCACTATGCTTCTTTTTAACATATTGCATATGTTTAATGGTCTGTGTCTTATATGAATATAAATCAAGATTAAAGATTTATTGAATTCAATAAACATGATTGTAAATTTGACATAAAAAATCCTTGTTAGGTAAGAATGTATTTTTGAAGCTAAAAATATACAATTCAGTTTTTAAAAATAAATGAATAAAAAAGAAATATAACTTAAAGAACAGATATAAAAGGGAAAACACCTAAAACTATTTCAAAATAAAAAATGACTGTCTAGAATTAAAATAATCTGTTTTCATTCATTAAGTTAATAACATTTATGAAAAATAATGCACTCTATTTTCACTTCCTTCATTTCCACATAGGGGCATATTTATAAACAATCGTTATTATCACCATTTCACTATTGTAGGACATCACAATGATAAAGAGTGTTATTTTTGACTGATTTCTAAAACCACTAATTTTAACCGCGAAAGGTACCGCTGCAGTATTGTGTAGTGGTAATATGCCTTATTCGTTGCGTTATTGCATATTCATTTATTTCACGCTATTTATAAATAGGTGAATTTTTGCCACCTTTTGCATATATGCATAAGTGTATATGATGGTATATAGGTAACACTCCCTGGTGGGAGTAGTGTCAAATTGGTTAATACACACTGAAGCTTGTGAAGGTTCTCATTCATCCAGGTCATGGTATATCTGTTGTACACCGTTATATCAACTGGAGTTAGTCTAGACGATTCGCTAGTCATCCGAATGGCTTTCTCAATTCAGAATCACTTATACAAGAATCTGTTGGCAATTAAGTACCATGGAAAGTCCCAATAAGCATATCACAGCCAGGTGTTAGGGACCTTCTTAATGAGGCTAATAGGTGTTATCGAAACTGCCAAGGGTAATCCAAACACACATCAAAAAGATATAACAAACTTTCCCCTAATTAGAGCACCAAAACAGTGCACACATGAATAAGTCTATTTGAACAATATATATCATAATGCAGATTATTGTCATAAAAATAGAATCTCATTTATCTCACCAGATAAATGGTCCGGGTGCACATGCCCCAGACCCCTCGCTCCAAACACTATCACCAGCGTTAGTAGCTCTATCATACAGATATCTCAATGGATGGAACTCATCCATATTCCTGGGTGCAGCACTCATAGGCCTATGAGTAATAGCAATGCGGCATGAAACACGTAAGGTTGTCTCGCAGCTATGTATTCGGTTTTAACTTTTGGATCAATAAAGATGATGTTTTATTCAGCTAAGAGGACGGTTCTGACTGATTTCCCAGTGTGCGCTACATGCATTTATTTTTGTTTTGCCAAGGGTAATATGTAAAAACAGCATTGTACATGGCAGATAGTTGGTGGATATTATAGTAGCCACATAAGCCTCAATCCACATTAATAAGGTACCGCAGAGTGAGGCAGAACAACTTTGTCTTATTGCATCTGCAGCCTAAACCAGAGCTAAACCTCCTTTATCTCGCCTGACCACACAGGAAAGAAGAGCCTTAACATCCCTCAAGAAAGATTCCAGTATCACCATTCTACCAGCAGAGAAGAGAAGATGCATAGTGGTACTCAGCACCTAGTACTACCAGGCTAAGGTGACCACAATCCTGGCTGATAACAACACATATGAGGCTTTAACAAGGGATCCCACCATCCACTATAAGAAAAAGATCATAGACTTACTACAAAAACTTCAAAGGATAAAGCCATTGATCAAGAAATGTACAATCGCCTCTACCCTGGTGAGGCACATCCATGTAAAGGATGGAGCCCCACTAAAACCTATAGTCAGCAGCATCAAGTCTGTAATGTACAAGGTGGCGAAATACCTTGTCAACATCTTAGGGCCATTGGTTGGAAGTTCTAAGCATCACATCCAGAACTCCCAGGATTTCATTAACAAGATTCAAGATATAGAACTTGGTGCAGAAGAAATAATGGTGTCCTATTGCATCTCTCTTCACCTGTGTACCCACCAATGAGGCCGTTGAAATGGTGAGAAAATGGCTAGGCCAAGACAGCACCCTTACCAGCAGAACAGATCTTAACCCAGAACAGGTGTGTTCCCTACTGAACTTGTGCCTGAATACCACCTATTTCAAATATAGGTATAAGTTCTATAAACAAAAACATGGATGTGCTATGGGATCTTCTGTTTCACCTTTACATAGAGAAAGTGGAAACACAGGTGCTTAATACCTTTAAGGGCATAGCACCTAGCCACTGGTTCCGATATGTGGATGACACCTAGGTTAACATCCATCAGAAAGAAGTACAAGCCTTCACAGAACACATCAATGCTGTAGACTAAAACATCAAATTTACAAGGAAAGAGGTACAAAACAACACACTGACTTTCTTGGACTGCTTTGTAGAAGTCAGAGAGAATGGTAAACTGGAAGTAAAGGTTTACAGTAAAGCAACCTACACAGACCAGTATTTGATGTTTGACTCCCACCACCCTTCAGATCACAAGCTGGGTGTGATCAGAACCTTGCAACACAGAGCAGAGAACATTCCCATTAGCACAGTGGTGAAGGCTATAGAAATTAAACATCTCAGAGGAGCCCTTAAAGGAACACTATACTGAAAATTTACTTTGCCTTATCATAATCTATAATTGAATATATGTAAGTAGCACTTACTCCGATTTGCGTGTGTTGCTGCATTCCTTCAATCCAGCACACATTTTGTTTAGGAGCAGTATGCCCCCTCCCTCTTTTAAACACTCCCACTTCCATCCGACCTGACTTTTTTCCCATAAATCATCTGTCAAGCCTGCACACAGCATTCAAACTGTCAAAACTCTGTCACCATTCCAGCTAAAGTAAAACTCACAGAAGAATAGTTTTTGAGAGAAAGGAACTTGATTGGCAGCTGAAATATAAGAAGTTTTAGATTTGATATCTAAAGAAATAGGGGGCAGATCAACCAAAAAATGATACAGTGGTGGTTTTATAGTTTCCAATTATGGTCAATTTAAAATACCCTATTTTTCAGTATAGATGCCCTTTAATAGGAGTAGAAAGAAAAGAACACAAATACCAACAGTGAAGGGGGGAAGCAAGACAGGAGAAAGAACATGGTGATCCCATATGTAGCCGTGTTCTCCGAGAATTTAAGAAGAATTAAAAAAAAAAAACACTGTATCCCTGTCTGCAATAAAGCAACCAACACACTGAGGGAACAATTGGTACATTGAAAAGACCCAATACCAAAACACATTCTGTTAATAGGACTCATTTTTTTAGTATTGCTTATTTTCATGAAAAATGCCTTAACAATGCTTGGCAAAATCTCTGGTAAAAAGGCAGAAAAAGTCTCAAAAATGCAAAATTTCACCTATTTATAAATAGCATTAAATAAAAAATGTAACAACCGCTCTGAAATTTCACCTTCTCTGCTCTAAAAAATTAGTCATATTAATAATAATAATATTCACCTGTGTGAGTTTGATGCTATTTATCTTACCTGTTGCTGAAAAAAAACACCACATGTTTTAGGCTATTTTTAAATAACAAAGATAGGTGTTTAGTGTGTATTAACCAATTTGAAAGTGCTTTGAAAAGCTGCCAGGGAGTATTACCTATTTACCATTATATGCGCTATACTTAATTTTTCAATATTATTAGTTCTACTTTTTGCCACGTAATTTTTGCCTTAGATAAAAATTCTCCTAATCCTTTTTAATAACTACGGCGGGGGGGGAGTTGAAAGTTTAAAAAATTGTGGGGAAGTCTGGAGAGATAAATGGCTATTTATGTGTTTTCGCAGAGTTGGAAATTTTGAATGGCAATAAAACACTTTTTGCCATTTTATAAATGTGCTACAAAATGTATGAGCTTTTGCCACTGGTTATCGCCACTTTATAAATTGCGATAATTCCAAATTTCACAAAAGGATGGCAATAACGGAGGCGAAAAAATTAACAAACCTTTATAAATATGCCACATAGTCTAAAAAATTAATTTCTTATGAAGCTACAAAAGGAGGGCAAATCGTAGTAGTGGTTTGTAATTTGGAAACTTCCTCACAGAAATTCTTGAATATAAATTAGGCCATTTGAGCTCAGGTATATACCACTCAGAAGCTTTATATGATACTTATTATTTAAAAAAAAAATAACTAAATAAAAATGAGGATTACACTATCCATTGGTAGTGTTTAAGTGTATGTATACTGAATAAATTACTTTGCGTCATCTTAATCTATAAGTAAATACATGTAAGCAGCACTTACTCTGAGGTGTGTGTGTTGCTGCATGCCTTCAATAAAATAATTTTTTTGCTCAGGGTCTGACCACTGACCTGACTATTTTCCCCTATACCAACTGTCAAACCTGCATACAGTATACAGCACACCAACGGTCAAACCATTACGGCTACAGCAAAACTTCTTACAGAAATGGTAAAACATAAGATGTTTCAGATTGGATATCTAATGAAATAGGGGGCAGATCAACAAAAAATGGCACAGTGATAGTTGGAATGAATTATAGTTTCCACTAATGGGCAATTTAAAAAAAAAAAATTCCATTGTACATATACTTTAACATAGTGTAAATTGTTTTCTGCTCTTAACTAACAGTTCAAAAATATTCACAGTAAGTATGGGCCTGTCTTGTCAGACAGAATTTCTACATGTTTCTGTAACATAATTTGTGACTGTCTTTAACATTATTTGTAGATAATTTACATTACATTTACTCAATTCTTTTTCTACAAATGAATGACTAATTTGCTTATTTAAGTAAAAACATAAGGTGCATAGAAATAAAGACACATGTTGTAAGCGGAAATTTGTGCAATATTAGGATTTTTTGGCTGATATTGAGTTTAAGTTGTGCAAAGAAACCTTAGCCCCATTAGGGAAGGAGGGATGGCGTGCCAAGACCCCAAGTTCTTAGAATATGTTTTCCAAAGTAAAGAAAATTCCATTCCATTTTTCTTCATGTAATTTCAGGTTTTCTGGTTTTAAAAACAAGTAGAGTGGGTTAATTTGACAATTCAAACTTGGCTTATGAAAATTCAATAGTTCCCTAATAATATTCTACATTTTATATTGACAGTTTGATGACATTATTGACTTGTCAAGATGATGCATTACTCTTGCTTGTGCAGTAGCAACCATCTTGATGATTACATTAATAAAATCAGCAGGGGAAGATTCCCTACAAATGCAATAATAGTTTTTAAGAATTGCAATATGGAAAAAAAAAGTGAGGCTAAGAGAATGAAACATTTTGAAGCGGCAGTCTAAAATAAATTTATCAAATCTGGACAAGCAATGCCTTTATGAATTTAGAAAATCAGAAAAGGAAAACAAAGGAAATTATTTTAACATATTGGTCTGATATTCAAGAAATCTTGATTTGCTATCTATGATCTTAAATATTCTTTTTTTTTTTTTTAGTGTATCTCTTCGTGTGTATTTAATTAAAGCTTAGAGCAACTTATCATCATTATCTTAGAAAGAGTCATGGTAAATGTTCATCATGTGTGTGACATTATTAGATTATACTTTTTATCATGATGTTACAAAGCAAGAGATATTTTGGTACAATTTTGGCTTATAGAAATATATTAATCTGTCCACTATCTATTTCAATATTTACAAAGTGCCTAAATAAGTGAACTAATGAAGTGATAACTGTTTGCCAATGCCTTATTCTAGTGCCTTACGCACTTACCCTGTCAAACAGACAGTTTTTATCACCATTATTTTTATCAACAATAAAGAGTGTAACTCACTTGAAATAAATTGGTGGTAATGGATAAACCTTTATTAACTTATATGTGCCCCCCAATGTCCCCTCCATCATATGTTATTTCTGTAAGTACAATTTATAGATACTGTAGCATAATTGTCCAGGGAAATAGAATTACATACAGTACTACTACTCTTTAGAACAGAAAATTCCTACCCCATCTGACAATTAATGTTAAAGCTTTAACCAAAAAACATAATTTTGAGAATGAAAAGATGAAAGTATCTATCAATCGGATTTTTTTTTTAATGTTACTTGTTAATTCACCTTTGTAGCCAATTGTTCCTCAAGTGTTGTTGAGGAATTTCTAACCTAATAACAGTTTATCCTGAATGTAAGTGTAAAATTTAAAACAACTCATTCCTTTTCCGAAGCTGCAAGAGACAGAACAGCAGAATAGGAATTGGTGTTCATAGAGACAAGCGTTGGTGCAATTTCAGATGTGGACCCTGATTTACAGACACCCTGACTTCTCCCATAACATTTTAAAAAGAAGATTCATTTATTTATTAGCATTTTAGTATCTCTCTGCAATGTAAAAAAATAAACCTAATCCTACCGAATAAGAGATTTTTTTTGTACAATACAATAATAAAGCTGTAAACGCAAACATTCTTTATTTACACATTTGCCTCACATGACACACAAAGTGCACCATATATTTGAATGTGGTAAAAGGTGTGGCTCTGTGAGGCAAATGTACAAATCCTAGTTGGTTCTCATTTAATAGGCTACCAGTATTTGGCTGCTATTGGGTTTAAGATGCATTGCATAAAAATTGCATCTGTCACTATAACTGTTGCTCAAATAAAGAAGAAATTGTCTCATGTTCTTATGTAATGACATATCCTGACTTAATAACTAGCAATTGTTAGTTGTTAATTATATTTTTCTAATGAATGCTGGAAATGCATAGTGTATAGATTATTGCAAATACTCATTCATTTCATGTTTCCCTTTCTTGAAGGAAAATCCCATTAAGGCTTACATGTCAGATACTGTAATGGTTCTGAGGCTTGTGACATCCTACCACCAACTTTGTTATTTAGAACTGGAATAAACTGATACATTTTACCTAATGAATTCATAAATACAAGCAGAAAGTCAACATTTGAGTTAGGGATGACATAATTTATGTCAGTTTAATAGATACAATTCTAAGCAGTAGAAAACATACAATAAATGATATGTACACGTATTCAGGGTGTATATTTAGGCTAAATTATGGCAGGACTATGTGACGTGATGAGATGCCACTAGTAGTTAGGCAGACACTCAGTCAATTGATTAATCTCCTTTCTTGCTCTGGAAATGATTCCGACAGCTGAACGAAGAGAAATGGATTAATTGCTAATGGCCTCATCATCTACCACAGGGTCATTAAGCTCTTCTAACTTAACCTCTGTTCTGGGCTTATTGATGCAGTTGATACAGAAGGCTGTGGTTTAAATTAATTGCAAAAGAAAGCAGTATTAGTTCTAGCTCGGAATAAATACAGCAACTCTGTCTGAAACTTTAAGCACTTTGTGGGTTAAGCAATTAACAGTACCATACCAGTACTGCAAAAGGCAATTCACAATAAATATTCTACAAACATCTAAAAGCCTATAAACATATTTATGAGTTTTTTCAATTGTAATGCTTGTATTTTAAAAGTCAGCACATTGTTCTATGGTGTAACGTCTAATGCACGAGACTCAGCTGTGAAAATAACTTTTAAAACATCTTAAACATGAACTAGATGCTAATAAATAAGCTCTCTGATGCACTTTGGATCTAACAGATCAATAGTGACTTTTGGTACAGTGTGATGCCATGTCAACTTTTTACCATTAGCTGGCATTTAAAAGTCCCACAAAAGTTGACTCATTGATTTATTACATTATTCGGGGTAGTTGTATGGGTCATTTGCAAAACCCGCACAGCCACTGCTAAACCAGTTCACAAGTCATGCAAGGTTTATTTATGCTTCTTCTTTTTCTGTTTACCAAGGTCATTTGCTAGTGGTCATGTAAGCATATCTGTTGTATTTAATTAGATCAACTGGACTTGAAGTTTAGTTCTTGAAGACGTTTCACTAGTCATCCGACTGGCTTTTTTTCAATTCAGAATGACTTGTACAAGAATCTGTGGCAATTATGTACCCTGGAAAATCCCAATTAGCATATCACAGCCAAGTGTTAAGGGTGTGATTGGATAGTGGCTAAGAGGTGTTATAGGAACGCCCAGAGTAAGGTGTCAAAACAGCATTGTACATGGCAGACAGTTGGTGTCGAACCCCCCCACCTCTATTTAGGCTTGGTTTCTTTATTTTCACATAAATGGCCTCCTTAACACCTCTCTTGAACCAGTCATGTTCCTTTGCCAATATGTTAACATTACAATCTTCAAAGGTATGTCCTTTATCCTTAAGATGCAGGTATACAGCTGAGTCCTGACCTGAGGAATTGGGTCTTCTGTGCTGGGCCATACGTTGATGCAGTTGCTGTTTGGTCTCCCCCACATACAAATCAGAGCATTCTTCACTGCACTGCACTGCATATATGATGTCTCTTTTCTTGTGTTTCGGTATTGGGTCTTTCGGATGTACCAATTGCTGCTTCAGTGTGTTGATCAGTTTAAAGCAGACAGGGATACAGTGTTTTTGAAAATTCTCCTTAATTTCTCTGAGACTCCTGCTACATATGGGATGACCATGTTCTTTCTCCTGTCTTGCTTTTCCCCTTTACTGTTGGTATTAGTGTTCTTTTCTTTCCTTCTACTTCTTTTGACAAAGGCCCAGTCTGGATATCCACAAGGTTTAAGGGCTCCTTGTGGAGATGTTTCATTTCTTTAGCCTTCGCCTCTGTGCTAGTGGGGATGTTCTCAGCTCTGTGTTGCAGGGTTCTGATGACACCCAGCTTGTGAAGGGTGGTGGGAGTCAAACATCAAATACTGATCTGTGTGTGTTGGTTTTCTGTAAACCTCTACTTCCAGTTTACCATTTTCCTTAACTTCTACCAAGCAGTCCAAGAAAGCCAGTTTGTTGTTTTGTACCTCTTCCCTTGTAAATTTGAAGTTTTGGTCTACCGCATCAATGTGTTCTGTAAAAGCTTGTACTTCCTTCTAGTGGATTTTAACCCAGGTGTCATCCACATATCTGAACCAGTGGCTGGGTGCTATGCCCTTAAAGGTATTAAATGCCTGTTTTTCTACCTCCTCCATGTAAAGGCTGGCCACAATGGGTGAAACTGGAGATACCATAGCAGATCCGTGTTTTTGCTTATAGAACTTATCCCTGTATTTGAAATAGGGGGTATTCAGGCACAAGTCCAGTAAGGAACACACCTGTTCTAGGTTGAGATCAGTTCTACTGGTAAGAGTGCTGTCATAATTGCCACAGATTCTTGTACAAGTCATTCTGAATTGAGAAAGCCAGTCAGATGTCTAGCGAAACATCTTCAAGAACTAAACTTCAAGTCTAGTTGATCTAATTGAATACAACAGATATACCATGACCTGGATGAATGAGAACCTTCACAAGCATTGTCATGTAAGCCTTTTTCAAGTCAATGGGGCAGGTGCCAAATATAGATATGTCTGACAGGAAGGAGTCACCAGAAGCATTATCTGCAGCAGCAATGACATACATTTTTATGCAACAGCTAACATTTATAAATGTTAAAATTATAGCAATTTTAGACCCTCATTGACAGTCACCTAAATGTAATACATTTTGGGACTTTCCTTCTCCTTTTAAGACCAATTCTTTTTCTTTCTTTTTTTGCATAGCACCTTATGGTACATGAAAAAGTAATTTACCTGTAAAGTTTAGCAGCTGATGCAATTAATGCAGCAATCTACGAGATGTATATTTTACTGGGTTACTGTATTTAAATCTGATTGGTTGCTGCAGATTGATAACATGTGCACATTTTGACAATTAGCTTTATTAACAAATTATATAATTTAGGCTTTTACCTTTACAGTACATATATTTCTATTTTCTCTACTTTGCTAATCCCCTGTTCAAATAGTGTCAAAAATCTTTGGCCTTTACTCTTACTTTAAGCAGTGCTCACTCAGGTTCTTGCTTATCTTTGTTTGTATATTTTATCTTTTATCTTTTTGTGCTGACAGTCTTAAATTGTTTTATTACTGATTTTTTTTTCCCCTTTTGTATGTATGTCCTTAGGTAGCCAGGAAATCCGTTTCTCCTCTAAATCATACATATGATTGTACTAAAAAAAAAAATCATTGGTAATATTTTCCTGTAACAGGTAATATTGTCTTTTTATCTTTATTGGCTGTTTATTAATTCTGAAATGACTGAAAAGAAAAATCTTTTAATGTGTTTAATCCCTATAACGCACTTTCTGTTTGCTGACCTTGTTTTTAATCCTACAGTGACTGAGTCATAGTTAAACGTGTTTTCAAAAATGGAGGTATAGAGGATAACAGCAGGGGGATAATTAACAACTGTAATGAGGTTGCCTACTTGCTTTCACAACAATATCTTCCACATTAAGACAATTTAACTATTTTGAATACATTTATCAGGGTGTACTTGACATTTCCTAATTACTTTAGTCATCATACCTTAACAATTTAGTAACAATGAAGACTCTGAGAAAATGAAGAAGGACTTTGACCTTAATATAAGGATCGTTTGAGTACAAGCTAACAGTTGCTGAAATGTCAAGTTTGCAGTTGTTACTGAAATTCCAGCAGGGATATTCAGATGAGCATTTGCGTTTACATCATTAGATTTGCTTTAATATTGTTATGTGCTTGTTCTCCTGATGTTTTCTTTAATGAAACATTTAAATGTGAGCCTCTTTTATTAAATGATCTCTCTGACAATGAATTGAAAGAGGAAACATTTTTTTATTTATAATTATATAGCATTGTTATGAAATACTACCATAAAATTGCATCTATGCTATTTATGTTTTTTTATTATTACAAATTTCTGGAAACTATTATTATATATATATATATAACTAGCTGTAGAATTTTGTTTGTTAATCTTTCCCCTATATTAGTAGATATCCAATCTAAAACATTTTAAATTTCAGGTGTCAATCAAGTTTCTTATTATTAACATTTCTGCTGTGTAAAATTTTGCTTTATCTGTAATGGGGACCGATTACTGAGCATGCTTGACACAGTCAGGTCAGATGGAAGGAGGTGTTGGTTAAGGGAGGCAGGGAGATGCTTAGCCTAAGCAGAACAAGTACTGCTTTGAAGGCATGCAGCAACACACATCTCAGTGTAAGGGCTACGTACATGTACAGTATAAAAGGCTCATTTTATGTTTTATTAATAGATTACAAAAAAGAAAATTATTTTTCCCCATATAGTTGCCCTTTAAAATGCTTCTATTTAAAAAATAAAACTTAACCATAAATCATTCAGCTTAATAAAAACCATGGGCCACAATAGTTCCATTTTCAGATTTCAATAGGTCTAACCCCCCCCCCCCTCCTCTCTCTCTAAAGGACTGAGGACTAGACATTTTCTTATGCCATTTACACTTTTTGGTTCTATGTTCAGTGATCACATTACTCTTGTAGCACTTCTAATACATACTGTATTCTATAATGACTAGACGTATAATACAACAAATAATGACAGTACTGAATACTGGATAAAAAAAAAGAGAAGAGCTTGTTATCTAATGTTTGGGTAATGGGACAAGAAAGTAAATTGTTTTGAACAAAAGACAGATATCAATTGGTCATGGTCACTAAATTATATCTGCTATTTTCGGGCCAATCGACTGCAGTTTCGAAATATGTGCCGATCGGCCCAAAAGCATGTTTGTACTTAGCCTTAGATCTGTTGTATATCAGCTGTTATTTTAAACCAATTTTTGGATTGTTAGAACATATTCAATTTGTACATTCAATTCACAATCAACAAAGTACCAATCGGTACATTGATTGCTAGATCAATTGGTCATATACAAGTGCGGGGAAATCAGACCATGTGCACCAGTCCTTAGTTATTTGACTCAGGAGATGAGCATATCAACTTTGGAAAAAGATGGTGGTCATTAACAGACAACTTTAAAGGAATCACACCTGATAAGGTTAAATTTAAACTAATAATCACAGTAATTTATTTTTATGCATATTCTTTTGTAACATCTAATACTCATATATAGAGAGGTAGAACTCTGTAAAGAAAAAGTTTTACACTACACTCAGCACTAATATTAAAGTCCAGCCAATAGGATTTGCTGCAATTAAAAACATTAGATAGCTCTGTTTTGTCCTAATTATTTGTCAGTTCTTTTAACAATACCATTTAAATGACTATATTTAAGGTATTTTTATTTAATTAAAAAAAATGTTTAGCATTAAAAGATTGCAAATAAATAGATTTTTCTGCACATACAGTAAATTTCTGGCATTACAATGACAAAAAAAACCCAGGAATTCAAAATAAAGATAGACTGCTTAATCTTAGACTGCGTATTTCATAATCAATTAACGATAATATTATTCTAATCATTTTTGGAAATCTTTGTTTAAATATGCTTTTATTTAAGTATGGCCTACGACATCTAAAATGACTATATACATTAGTAAGCTTCGTAGCACAATGTCATATGAGAGAGAATTAGGTCACTTTACAAGACACTGTGAAAGAATTAGGTCAGGCTAATCTGCCAGTAAATATGGTGAAAATGACCTGATTCCCCCAGCAGTTGCTTTAAAATTCTGCTAGTCTTCACAAGCAACTGGATATATATTTGTGTGTGTGAGGGAACAGAACAACATACTGTATTCTGTAGTGACTAGAAATATAATACAACAAATAATGACAGTACAGAATACAGGATAAAAAAATAAAGAAGAGCTTATTATCTAATGTTAGGGTAACGGGACAAGAAAGTAAATTGTTTTATTTGTCCATTAACTGATCTATAAAAGATAAAACAGTTCAGGTATATTATTCTCTGTGAAGCTGCTCCCTTTTACATTATTAACATCCATATCTTGCATAACTTGCCTTTAAGGTGCATGACTAGAAAAAAAAATGTCAACAGCTGGAGCCTGCATTTTTAATGCTATTTTCTTAAAGGGATTCTATTTGTACAGTTCCCATGACTCTAGGAAAAAAATACACGATACATAATTTATATACAGTGATACTATGTTTTTCGAAATTTTAATTTAAAAATTGGCTATAAATAATTGTAATAATTGTGATTAGTTTTGATAACTAATCTGGAAATATTAACTGCATAATGTCCAATCAACTGTTTAAAAAAAAACAGCTGATCGTGGAGCGTTTGGGAAGGGGATAGCAGGACCTCATACTCCCAGGGTCTCTCCACTGTTGCGGGCCCTGCGGGTCCTATTGTTACGCCACTGCCCCTAAGTAAAAAGTGTGACTCATTCCCCCACCCCTAAGTAAAAAATGGCAGTGTCCCCCCACCCTCGCGTAAAAAATTGGAACACGCCCATAGCAAATAAATGACTTTTCGCCTAAAGTGGCAGTGCTACATATACTTTATACAGTGATTACTGCCCCCCTATACTAAACACACAGAGATTACTGTAAAAAGTAAATACATAATAAAAAAGGCTCTTTCTAACCCATAGTAAAAAATGGCACCCTCTCTCCTACCCCCCCATATTAAAAATATTTATTTCCCACCAGTAAAAATTATACCCACACCTAAGCTAAAATGGTACTGTCCCACCAAACCCTGTAGTAAAAAATAACTCTTCCCCCCAACCACTAAGAAAATAAAGGCAGTGCCCCCCCACCTCTAAGTAAAAAATGGATTTTCCCCACCCATCCCCATAGTAAAAAAATGACTCGTCCCTCACCCCTAAGTAAAAATGTCAATGTCCCCCTACTCCTAAGTAAAAAATGTCAGTGCCCCCCACCCTAAGTAAAAAAATAGCAGTGTCCCCCACTCCTACTGTAAGTAAAAAATGACACTGTCCTAACCACTCCAATTGTAAAAAAAAAAGACTCTTCCCCAACCCATAAGTAAAAAATAGCAGTGTCCCTCACCCCTAAGTAATAAATAGGTCTGTCCCACCCACCCCTAAGATAATAGGACTCCATACAGGAATACCTTCTGTACCCCCCTGATGGCGGACTTTGGAACCAGGTGTTAACCTGAAGTTAGAGATATGATAAAAGGCTTATTTTAGACTGCAGGAATTTATATTACCTAATTTCCTTAGAGACCACAAGAAGGATCGCTGTGTTTGTTGGAGCTTTTTCCGTAATATTAAAATGCTTTTTCTGTTCCCTTCTTTTTGTCTATACCACAAACACATTTAAGAAAATGTAAATTATCTCCCTATTGCTCCTCCTCTTCCTTCCCTTAAAAAACCCTAAGTACTCACCCATACTATACCAAAGTACTATACCAAAACTGCTAATATACTTACACTAAGTTTCCCTTGGCTTTCCGGTCCTCTTTCACCATCCGCAGTGTAGCCAATGGAAAGACACGCTCTGTCTTCTCATTGGCTAGATCACAGACTTTCATTGAGGTAAAGTACCCATGGTGAGGACGTAGCTATTTAGGCTCTATGTAAAGTACCCATGGTGAGGACGTAGCTATTTTGGTTACTATGCAAGAGTGGATTGTGGAATACTGTAGGTTATTATAATTGTGCTTTAATTGTATATTAAAATTACTTAAATCCAGTTACTGCAAAGATTTTGTGTAATTTTGGAAGATTGTGTGTTAAGATTTAATAATAAATGCAATAAACCAAGGTTTGTCAGGGTTATATTTTGTACAGTGAATGTGCAGTATGTATGTATAATTTTACTATACCATTTGGTGACTCAATGCTGTGCAATATTATTATATAATATACTTATACAAGTGCATGAACCTTGCAACACTAGGAAAGAGGTCCTTGTCTCATTAACTACAATATAGATAATGTTTAAGGTTGCTGCCAACTTTCATCATTCCAGGATGCCAATACAATGACACAAAAAAGAAAGTTGTGATCTCAGGGGGCATTCACACCCTACTGAAATAAACCATTGTTCATTATAAAACAAGAACGCAACTTCATAAGTAATTATCTTCTGTGCTAGACAGTGGCATCTCTGCAAAAAACTTTGCATCTGCAAAGTTTGAAAAATATGCAGATTAGGTAAGACAAAAAAGAAGACTTGGCTAGCGCAACTTTAACCCCTAGCTTGCAGTAGCTGCGTGAGTATCGCAAGAGACTCGGCTGTGTGGCTGTTTGGACATAAGCGATTAATGCCAGATTTATCCAAAGCCAGTGCAGCTCTGGGTGAATCTAAAAATCTAAATGGTGATACCTCATAAGATTTCTTTTTTTGACATAAACAAAGAAAACAAATAAATATCCAGAATACTTTATTTTATTATTATATTATTCCCTTATTTGCAACTGTTTTATAGGCTAGCAGCTGCCTAGATTAAAGAAATGATCAATGAAATGGAAATGCTTATGTAATTAAAATGTGAATGAATACTGATTTATTACAGTCATTAATATAATAATGTCTTTCCAAACAGTGTTAAGAAAATGAAATGAGCTGTGGATTACTAAAATTATAACAGTTTTAGACAGCTAAACAGATATGCTGTAGGTTCAAATTTGATTTGCTAATTTAAAAAAACTAATTTTTGCCTTGAGAATATACTAAAAAGTAACATTGCCAAAATCTTATTTATTTGATACAATGAAATTGCCTATTCTTTATTTATTTTAACATTTAATAAGACTAGATTCAATTAATCTCCAAAACATACAATACTGATGGTTTATTAAACAACATATTTTTTAGATTTGGCGTTCATAAAATTAAAGTAATAATTGGTAAAATAATAATATACAGTAGAATGTATGTATTTATTATTGGAGAATAGTACAAAATGACTTTTGGGAGCAATAAGGCTTTTTTCGTTATACTGTATAACAGTAATATATTTTATTACTTTTCTGCATAATATTTACCCTATACATCTGGTTTACTGATCATGAGCTGGACATGAGAATATTATATTTTTTTGCTTTGTGCATTTAATGTTTTCATCAGTATAAGGTTTAGGTCTCACACAATGTGGTAAAATTTTGGGTCCTTATTGCAATCCACATCCTCATTGATAACAGGCAATTCACAAAGCTTATGGCCAGTGCGTGTTGTCTATTTTTGGTATAGATTGCACATATTTAAATAAACAGCCAAATGACATAAACTACCGATGTTAATTACATCTGAATACAGTATGTTCTGTAAATTATTTAAGAGTAGAGGGGAATAAAATAGCAGGGGGGGGGAAATCTTTGCCAGGTTAAGACAGGGCAGTATAAAATATCAGGTTTATCATATGCATTATATGTATTCCTCTCCTGTACTTTATTTGCATATTTAAAGTTAATAAATAAAGTAAATTATTATTGTGCTTTTAAAATACCTAGTCCCAGTTTCAAAACAAACCAGATGTCAAAAAGTCGAAAGGTGTTGAAAGATGAAAATCTGTGACAAATCCAGAAATCTATGTCAAGTTTCAACATTCAAAAATTCTGTTTCAATTAACACATTTTGTATAAATGCTGGCAGAACAAAACTCGCCACTTTCGTTCATCTCGTTTATTCATCAAAACAGACACAACATTTATAAAGATTATTAATTATATGCAAACAATCACAGCAGCCAAATAGAAAGTGTGGAGATGGGCTCTGCTCATCTCTATAATGAAACACAAAAGCAATCACTAGGGTAAATGGAAACTTAAATACAGTTTTCCTAAAACTTTAGGCTACTTGTCATTTGGAAACAAATTTGTTCATGTGAAAGGTTATTTAAAAGGGCTCTTTGTATGCACATTTGTTAGTATCTAATACTTTTACTAGTGGTCATGAGGGAGGAGGCAGAATTTGGTAATTTGGAAATTGAATAATAAATGTATTAAACATCCATATGTAGTGTGGATCTCTCTACTGTTTGAAGGATGGTTTTATAACTATGGTCCTAGGGTAGAGGCCTTTGGAGAGTTGCACCTACCAAACTTTTGCAAGTTGCCACTTGGTGTGCCTAGGACCCTACAATTTGTGTGCTTAATTTGGATAAAAAAAAAATATTGTTTAATAACTGTATTCACAAAATATAATTGCAGTACAAATTGCACAGTTTAAATACATCCTGTATAATCCATAACATTTGTTGTACAATATAAGTTAGAGGTAGAGTATTGCACAGTACTACAGTATCTGTTCATTAGCATTGGACCAAATGCAAAGGTTATTCACAGTAGGTTTTTTTTCTTGGCTTCACTTTAAATTAAATTAAAACATTAAATTAAAACATGACTCCACAATAAAAATGAACTTTTTAAGAATGAATGTACCTGGACTAGAGAGGTAGGATTGTTGAGAAACACCAGTAGGTAAAGTTTTCATCAGTCAGGATAGTGCCATGGACTTCTCTTTATTGAAGTTAGTGCTGAAGCCAGGACAAAGCCAGTCAGAAGACATTTTCCTTATGTGCTCCTCAAAGAAATGATATGGGAGGAAGGAATTATCAATCCTACCTCTTAGTAGTAGAGTATCCTCTTAGTGTCCCAAGGCCAGAGTCCCCCCTCTGTCCCAAATCCAGGCCCCCCTCTGTCCCAAATCCACACCCCCATCCCAAATCTAGGGCTCCCCCTCTGTTCCAAATTCAGAGTCACCCCCTCTGTCCCAAATCCAGGGCTCCTGCTCTATCCCAAATCCAGGGTCACCCCCTCTATCCTAAATCCAGCCCCCCCTCTGTCCCAAATCCAGGGTCACCCCCTCTGTCCCAAATCCATGGTCACCCCCTCTGTCCCAATCCAGGGCCCAACTCTGTCCCTAATCCAGGGCCCCCATCTGTCCCAAATCCAGGGCCCCCCTCTGTCCCAAATCCCCCCTGTCCCAACCCCCCCCCTCTGTCCCAAGCAACCTTACCTGTGGCCTGTGTAATTCCTGTGTTCTGCCTCCCTGCTTGTTTCCTGTGTTTCTCCCTCTAGTGGTGAGTCCGTAGGAACTGCAGTGATACACACACACAGGCCGCAGAATGGATAGGCTTTTATTATATAGGATAACCCATTCATATGTTTTATATTAAAACACGTTTATCTATGCAATACAATTAATTTGCATAATTCAGAGGGGAATTAAAGTCTCCAGACAATATTTCCCCAATAGACAAAGCACAAAGATACAAAAAGCTTTGTCTCACCTCTCCCTTTGCAGTGGTTGCTGGGTAATTTGTGAAATTAACCTGTGAGTACCAGGGGTCAGCTCCCATAATCCTCCTTAGTTGGCTTCCTGAAAAGCTGACAGCCAATTTATATTACAACTCAGAGACCATCCCTCCCTTTAAAAAAAAACACAGATGGCAGTGCAGTCTTTTTTAAACATATTTTAAATGCTCCTGCCTTTATCTATTGCAGTAATCTTTGCAGTTTATTTCTTAGCTAACATGGATGTAAGACACACAATATTATCATTTCAGTAAAAAATATCTGTTTATCTTTTGCTAGGAATTTTTTTTGTAAAATCAGTTGATAAGGATGACTGTCAGCAATTCTTGCTGGTTGGTAAATAAAAAACAGACATGCTATGTATAAGTCTGGGGAATTGAACCTGCAACCTTATAAACAGTGTCTGTCTAAAAATAAAGCTTTCTATCACAATCACACAAGAGCTAATAGGTGGAACTTAAGTACATGTTGAATCTTTATCTTTTGCTAGGAACATGATAGAAACAAACGCTTGGGTGTTTTCTAAAAACAGTACTATACAAGCATGTCAAGACAGAGCAATGTGAGGCTTGGAAGGATTAACAGTTGGGGACCTGTATGGTCATACATAGTTAGGGACTACTGGTCCAGAACTTTACAGCATGTTCCAGAGTGAAAAACCTTGATTGCCAAGACCTTTTCCCAAACAAGACCCTGGGCCTGCTAAATGTCAGTGGCCTGGACAGCTTCCCTAAAGGTCATAGATAGTCCAGCATTAAATTAATCATAAGAATATTTGTTTATGGGAATGTGATATACATTTATCGATACCATATTTATAGATAGGAGGATAACCCCATCAAACCAATACCATACGTGCCTGCCTAATTATAAACCTGTAGGAGATATTAATATCTCTTTTAATGTGTGTCCAGGGCCAGTCATGTTTGATATTGATTGTTTAGATAAATCATGTAGAATATCAGATTTTTGAGATATTACCATGTACAGATTTAAAGTTGCAGGGGTCTGTGTGAATTGAGGATTAAAGGAAGGTTTGGGACATGTTGTAAAGTTGTACTCCCACCCTCATGCAGATAGACCTTTAAAGATGGGGGACTTTCTAAGGTCTGGTGTCATACTTTTGAGGTCCAATCTGATGGGGTGTGGCCATTATTCCTCCCTGCCCCTGCAACCCAGAATTCTGTAAGCTCTAGTATTTTCTTCTTTTTAGTTTATATAACTGTTTTTTATGTCTTTATTTGAAAAATCATTTTGCTATTATTTTTAATATGCGCTGTCCACCTTTTGGAATATTAAATTTAATGTTTTGTATTTGATGCTCTTAAAGAACTCAGCCTCTGATAAAGTTATATGTGTTTGAATGGTCCTTCAGGTCTATTGCATGCTTGGCTTATGTAAATGCTAGTTCATTTTGTGACGTCTGGCAGGGGAGTGAGAATGTGTAAAGCTGATTTACCCTTTGGCTGCTAGAGTGAGTGGTGTAGTATTAACCATTTAGCTGCCAGGACAGGGGTGTGCATAGCCATTGAGAGTCAAATGTGAGTATGGGGTGTACCCAAAGCCTTAAATGTGTGGTGGTGGCAGCCAATTATTGATTAATTTTTCAGATCACATGTCCAGCAAACTGGCGTTCGTGACACTATAGCAGTGAGCCACCACTGCAAATGTAGAAGAAGTAGGTACATTTAGAGTCTTTCAGGGAGATTCAATAAAAGTTCTTATTGTTAAAAATGGTGCTAATTTTTTCCCAACCAATCAGATCTTATTTAACATCTGAAAGTTAACATCTGATTGGTTGGGGGAAAATTAGCACCATTTGTAATGATAAGAACTTTTATTGAATCTCCCTGAAAGACTCTAAATGTACCTACTTCTTCTGCATTTGCAGTGGTGGCTCACTGCTACAGTGTCACTAATGTCAGTTTTATTGAATCTCCCTGTTTATTTTTTGCTAGGAAATTTTTTTGTAAATAGTTGATTAGTCAGCAATTGTTGTTCCAGCTACAAATACACGTAAATTTAGACACGTAATCTTTCGTTCAAGACAAAAGCTAGAAACTCTGTACATAGAGACGGTGAATAGTGGGGTCAGGGGGGTGGCTCTTTGAAGCCTACATGGGCTGTCACTTGTACTGACAACAACATGGAAGCCTTCTTAGTTACAGAATCTATTTCTCACATGTACTTAATACAACTAGAACAGGATCTTACAATGTGTAGGTGTTCTGGAGAAAAAAGCTTTCACATTAGGATTTTAAAAAATTAAAAATTAATTATTTAAATATAGATATGTGTGCTCCCTTGAAATGGAAACAAGAATTTTATTTGTTAAGGGTATATCTTTGTAAATGTTTTCTACCCTCATTTTTCAATGTGTTACACTAGTTTTTTTGTATATGCCGATCTAAGCCTTTATCATAGCCTAGATCCTGAATATAAAAATACAAACTTTCCCTTCATCTATATAAATATAAATGACAACTAACCATACAAATATGTCTATTATCTATAGGGGTAGACTGAAGTAAACTGGAAAGTTTGCTTATAGAGCAGGACCCTAAGATACCATAGAAAGGCTGCATTTATTTTTGAAAACAAAATATCAAAACTATGTGGCCGGATCCTGTCCTTGCTTGTGTGCGAGTTTAATGTGGCAGCCACTCAGGCCCAGCTCATCCTGACTTCTATACAAAGACTAAGTAAGTAATTCTGTTTAAATGTCTGTGACATAACTTGTTTACAAGTCTGGGTAGGTTGGGCATGGGGGCATCTCATATGTACAAGTATGTGTGGGCTGGGGATGAGGGCATCTTATATTTAAATGTCTGTGTGAGGTGGGCATAAAGGCATCTTATATTTACCAGTCTCTGTGGGTTGGACATGAGGGAATCTTTTATTTAAAAGACTATGGGGCATATTTATAAATATGCATATTTATAAAAATTTTGCCACGGCTAAATAATGTTTTCGACATATTTATAAAGGCAATCCACATTGCCATGAAAAGCATTACCGCGGAGATGTGCGGCAGTAATTTGAACTCCCTTTGCGGCGATACTGTACGCCTAATATATACAAGTATAATTTAAAGGGTATGTCAACTGAAAAAATGGACATATACTTTTTCACATTAATTGAAGAACGGTGCTATCTCTTATTGCGTGCATGCACATATTGTATAGAGGAGCTTGGATGCAGTCGGGAAATGTCACAGGAAGTAGCAGGGGTGCAATCACATGTAAGTTTAACACATTTGCTGCCAGCTCCCGATTGATTAATTGAAGAACAGGGGGTAGGACTAAGTCCATTTACCTCCCATACTTTAATGTGAAAAGTGTACTGTATGTTCATTTTTTAAATTTCAGTGGAAATACCCTTTAATAAGTTTATAAAAATGCTGTTTGTGATGTATCAAAAAAAGATGTGGGCAACAATGTATTGTAGTCTTGATATGTCTATAGATAGGTGTATATATAAATATATAATATGCTTTCAGAAGCGTATTAAGGAACAGTTAGGTGGAGCTCTAGTTTCTTAAGAAGTGACTGGCATGCTTTCCCTCCTTCAGGTGCAAGTTGATACTATGCTGATTTTACTGGAAGAAAAAAAGTTTTCTAAATGTTCATGCAATGTGCTGCATGTTCTGTGGGAACTGGCAAGATATATGCTAGCTGCAACAACATGTTCTTTTTTTTTTTTTTGCTTTGCCATCAATAAACATGAAATATCGATTAACATTGAACTTAAAGATGTACAGCTCAGTCGAATGCTATGGTTACACACATAGCATAGTTACAAAAGACAACCTCTAATTTTTCAGGTAAAGTTAATTATTTACAGCAACACTGATCATTCTTTATGTAGCTATTTTTACCACACTAAATAGTAGGGTATTGTCTAGACAGTTTCATGCATTGCCTCCTAAACTGCCAATTCTCTGAGTGCAATTGAAAGATTTTAATATTTAGTAAAAGCCTGCTCCCTAGTGTCTTAATTTATCAACAACAATGCTGCAAAAAATGCATATTGAGATTGCTACAGTATAAACAATAACAGAATTTCATTTAAGAAAAAAAACATCTGTCATTTATATTTGTGTTTAAATAACTCCCTTACCTAAATCTATTTAAGATTTTGTTTTCTTCCTTAAGGGACATATTTAAATCAATGTGCCGTCATGGTATCTACAGTAATTGCAAATAAAAGTAAATATTAAATATCTACTGATGCCCGTTTTCATTTTGCTGTATTGGAGGTGTTTGGTAGTTGTGCATGAATTCTTCGTGAAATCTAGATCAAGCTTGGATATGTGTCCTTTGCATAAGCATTTGTAATAAGTGAATATAATTAGCAAAACTGTTAGACCTGTCAGTATATGAACAAAATCAATTTGGCTTTTGTCTTTCGATGATGAATCAAAATTTTCACCAAAATTCAAAACTCTGATAGTAACTGCAGAGCTATTCTTGCTGGATTCTTGCAGAAATCATTTATATTTGTGGGCAGGATATCTAGTATGGTATAGCTTCTGCAAAGTACAAGGCAGAGATATCCAGCCAAGGATATAAATATATATATATATATATATATATATATATATATATATATATATATATATATACACACTACTGGAGATTAAGGACGCACTCTCAGGATTATGCTGTACAAACAATTCGGCTTTATTTCGCCATATTGATAAACATGTTTCTTCCCTACGTCGGGCCATCATCAGAACAGTGAAACATACTATAAAGCCTAACACCCCACCCCCTGTGACCTCATCCCCAGTGATCCAATCCCTGGAGTTTTCCTCTGTCATTTCCCCAATGCTAACGCTACAGACACACCCCTTAACATCGTGATTCAAGTAGATACACAAATAGACACACCCCTCCATTTGCAGCAATCAGAATGGATACCCGGTATCTCCTCCATAGTGGGTGGCTCATTCCATGATTACAGATGATCGCTGCTACTAAAAAACTCAGGGAGGCTATAAAAAACCTGTATGAGTAAACCAGGCAACATAAAGTGACCTAGTGCTACAGAGACTTTACCCCAATAAAGTACTCATAAAGTGACCAAGTGCTACAGAGTCTTTGCTCTGGTAAAGTGCTAATAAAGTGGCCAAGTGCTACTAAGTCTATACCCCAATAAAGTGCAAATACTGAATAAATACAGAAAGAAAAACATAAAAAAATAAAAAACTGGGACTGAGTTACTATAATAATAGATATATTATAAGTACAATAATTAAATGCATTTTTCTTAAATATGTTAAATAGCTTTGATCACTAGATGAATATCTCAATATGCTACAAAATATGCAGTTTTAAGTGCCTCCTTAAAACCTCATTTTACAGGGATGTAGTCTAAGTGACATATTTAAAAACTTGGTGATCACGTTATAAAAACATAGTGAGATATACCTCTAAATACATGATTGTAGTTAAAAAATCGGTATAATAGATTACAATATAACAATAAAAATATCTAGAGAGCGTCCTACATATAAACAACTGTATCACATTTATGTTATATTAATATAATAAGTTAGTGGGATAACTCTTTTGAGCATACACCTATGGTCTAATAGATTTTAGTAGCAATCTATTAATAGTGCAATCTTATTATGTTATAATACAATATCAATTGACTACACATAACTTGTGAATATTATATGGATCAAAACTTAAACCAACATTTCATCTAAATATCCCAGAGGTTAGATCAATAACTGTTACATATTTGTGGTTGTAACCAGCTTTTCTAAGCTTCATCATGTAGTAGTTGTACTCACCTATAACAACTAGGTTAGTCACTACTGGACTTCTATGCCCACCCCAAAGTACTGGTATGACCTTTGGGTTATAAATATCCAACAAAAGTTATACCCCGGTCAATAATCCCTTAATGTTTTATAGGAAGCATGAGAGGGAAATCTGCTCGTTTAGCACCCTAGGTTTGAGGGTTCCCAATTTTTTAATCCAAAATACCTCCCGCTAGAGTAGTAATAGGTCTCTATCCGAGGCATTCGGAACTCCCACTATCTGTTCGATGGTCATCCACTTCAAGGTGGTGAGGGTGTGTCCCCTTTCCTTAAAGTGTCTGGCCACCGACTACTCCCCATACTTGTTTTCTTTTATGGAATCTGCCACATTAGACACTCCCTTATTACTCAGGGCTGATCGGATAGATGATCAATGGTTTGCTATACGATCTCTAAGGGAGGTGGTGGTCTTTCTCACATAATAATAATAACCACATGAGCAGGTTATAAAATAAATTGCATCCATACTTTGACATGATAATCTATGTCAGATTTTGAATCTGCAACCAGTATGCAGATGGGGGAAATCTCCTTCAGGGATCATATGGCTACAGCCTTGGCAGCCGGTACACTTATGGCATCCTTCTTTTTTATAATCAAGCCATGTGGATGCCTGTTTGGGTTTCTTAGGTGTTATATATCGTTTTTTACCAATAAAGTTCCTCAAATTTCCTGACATTTCAGACCCTCTTGTATGCAAACATGGGCTGGGAATGTTTAAATGGTAATGTATTATCGCTAGTGAGTAATTAACCAATGTTTTTATACACTATTTTTAATAGAATACTCTGTGGAGAATATTGCATAATATATGCAGACCAGATCAGTAGCACTGATGTAGTTGTAAATTAGCCTAATTGGAGTGCTTCCATAATCATTGTATTGTATGTATTTATTGGGGAGCCAGGTCAAGCTTCCATGTGATTATAGCACCTCCAACACACCCCTTATATGGGAGGTCCTATGCCTTTAATATAAAGCACTGGATGACCTCTTCCCTCATTTTAAAAAGCACTGGGTTACAGTCCAGACTGGGGTTACCTTGACGTGGTTGGAAGGCTTTTCATTCATGTGATCACAGTAATGTATACTAAAACCACTTTGTTTATAAAGTATGCCAGTGTGCAGCTAATGATATTATGGGGCCTAGGAATGTGCATTGATTATCTTTTCTATGTTTGTTTAAATGTTTGACCAGATCAGTAGCACTTCTGCTAAATGTAGTTGTAAATTAGCCTAATCGGAGTGCTTCCACATCCAATATATATATAAACACAACGATGATGGTATAGACGCACTCCAGGGTCTTTTCAACAATTTATTTGTGCATAGCAAACAGAAGCAATGTTTCGGTCCCAATACACGGACCTTTATCAAGCTCAAAAACATGGGTTTAATCAATCCTACCTTCCTGCCCCAGGTACTTTTCATTTTTAAAAGTTACATTTTAGAGTATAATTATCCTTTAAATATTCAAGAATGCCAGCTACTTACTTGCTGCCACCAGGTAATGGATGTTCTACTCGGACATTCCAATGTCTCACATAAATAGAAATTGGAAGTTCCTGGTTTACTACACCAGGACCTTCCATTTTTTCCTATTTATGTGAGATAGCACAGTCTATATTGCACATATTAGCTTATATAACAGAGTAAAAAGTTTTAAACCACTAAAAGTGAATGTCCAGTTCTTATCTTATACTTAATAGGCTTATGTTTTATTATATATAACATATATAACATTATATATATATATATATATATATATCACAACGATGATGATATAGACGCACTCAAGGGTCTTTTCAATAACTTCAAATTTATTTGTGCATAGCAAACATAAGCAACGTTTTGGTCGCAATACAAGGACCTTTATCAAGCTCAAAAACATGTGTTTACTACTTTCCATTTTAAACCTTAAACTCCACCCCTCTATGACATCATAAGCCTGTGTCAAAAAACCTCTATGAAAGTGCTTAGCTAATTTAGTGCCAATAAGAGGCATAATAAATGCATAAGGTTGGACTTGAGGCAGTCCGTAGCATGTTAGGCATGGGCAAAAGTTGTAAACAAGTATACCAAGAATTTGTCCTAGAAATGCTGGAGGTGGCCCTAAACTACAATTATTTTCATTTTGAAAATCATTACTATAGACAGAAGGCAGGTACAGCCATGGGGAAGCCATGGCCCCTGCCTATGCAAATATGTACATGTATGAATACGAGGTTAAACATATTTTTTCTATTTATGGTGATTATATGATGCTCTATTACAGATACATTGATGACCTCTTCATGGTGTGGTCTGGTACTGAAAATCTGTTAACAACAATGGTGACACAACTCAACACCTTGGACACCAGCATAAAATTCACAATGCAAGTAAGTGAAGATGCAATTGCATTTTTAGATTTTTTAATCACAAGAGACAATTCTAAACTTGCTTATACATTGTTTCGAAAAGAAACTGACAGAAACATGTTGCTTCATTACAGAGGTTTTTACCCACCATTGTTGAAGGATTCTCTGCCCGTGTCTCAGTGTGAGTCATCAGAAATAATTCCAACTCTGAAAAGAGTGAGAGTCAAATATATGAAATGTGGCAAAGATTCATTGAATGTGGTTATCCCACACATATTCTGCATAAAGCTCTTAAAAAGGCCCGAAAACAGGATAACACAAATGTTCAGGAGAGTAAAAGTAAAGATAAAAAAGACATTGCACCATTCTTCTGTAGTTTAAAATATAATGAATTGGGTACACGAAAGGGAACTATCATGCGCAACAACTGGAAAATTCTGTTAGCCAATTAAACTTTAAAAGATGTACTTCCTTCTAAACCACTGATTGGTTATCGCGGTGGTCGAAGCTTTAGAGATCTTTTAATGAAAACTGATTTACAAACCAAAGAATGTTCTACATGGCTCACCCAAAAAGCAGGATGTTACAACTGTTTAAAATGTAAATTGTGTAAATATATGTTGACATACATTTATCCACCCACATACTGGTCAAACGGTGTCCATAAAACACAAGATTCACTGTACCACTACACGTGGTATATTTGTTTGGGTGCCCTTGCAGACTATATTACATAGGCAAAACTGATATGAGCCTCCGATTGAGAATAGATGGACATCGATCCGCAATAAATACAGCTTACAGGGATGGAAAAAGTATAAAACCTGTGGCTAAAGATTTCCTTGACAAAAAACACAACAGTGATGATTTCAAATTCATGGGAATTGACCATGTACCCTATTTAAAAAGAGGAGGAGACCGTTCCCAAAAACTGTTACAATGCGAATCTAGATGTATCCGTTATCTAAATACTGTATAAAATTTATCACTCAAATGTTTCCTTAACAAAAGATAAAGTTGATTTAAAGGGCATGTCCACCCTTATTATTAACTTTTGTCATATAATAGAATACATTCCCCCAGCCCCAACCGCTATAAAATAAAGTTAAGAAAGTGACCAGATGTTTACTTACCTTCCCTCTCTCCTCCGACGTCCGGCCCGGCCTTCTGCTTGCAAGACACTGCAAGCAGGGGGCGGGACCGGCAGCCGCGTCCGTGATTGGCTGAGAGGCAGCAAATCACGGACGCGGCTGCCAGCTTCTCAGACTGCCGGTGGAGAGAGGGAAGGTAAGTAGAGTTCTGGGGACTTTCTTAAAATTATTTTTTTTGCAGTTGGGGCTGGGGGAACATATTCTATTATACGGGCAAGGGGTTTTATGCTAGGGAGAGGGATAGCAAAACGGGAGGGAGAGGGAGGGTGAGGGAGGGGGAGAAGGGCTGCAGTACGCATGCCAAACTTCTCCCGGGGGGCAGATAGGAGGCAGAGTCCTATATGGACTCTGCTATCCTCCTGGTGGGCAGTTTTTGGGACTTTGGGGGGGACTACAGGAGAACCTTATGGAGCTAGGATGTGAGGTAAGAATTTTACTACACTACATGGTGGGGCCATTAGTGGGGGGGATAATAGTTTTGGGGGTGGACATGCCCTTTAAGTATTATTACGAATGTTTATATAGAGAGATCTTTATGGGAATCGTGAATAGGATGCTTTGGCCTAGTTTAATTACAATATATATATTTTTACACTATATATTTTTAACATATCAATGTAGTGTAGATCTTGAAAATTCAGTCTAATTATTTTTTAACCTAGTCACTTAATTCACTTAATTTAAAAAAAAAAACACTGTCACTTTACTTAGAAAAAATATTTACCATAGTTACGTATCTTTATTGGCACGTATTTAATATAGTCAATTATTTAATTGATGGATATTTATTTATTGGATATGGTTTTATCTGTCTATACAATGTTTATGCACTGGCACTTTATTGGCACTAAATTAGCTAAGCACTTTCATAGAGGTTTTTTGGCACAGGCTTATTACGTCATCGAGGGTTGGAGTTTAAGTTTTAAAAAGAAAAGTAGTAAACACATGTTTTTGAGCTTGATAAAGGTCATTGTATTGCGACCAAAACGTTGCTTCTGTTTGCTATACACAAATAAATTTGAAGTTGTTTAAAAGACCCTGGAGTGCGTCTATACCATCATCACTGCGTTACATATTTTCCCTATGGACTGCACCCGGGCAGACTTACCAACCTTTCTAGGGAAGAAAACATAGCTTTGCGGACATTGAGGGAAGATACCCAATTAGTCATCCGACAGGCGGATAAAGGTGGTGCAATATTTTTACTTGATGTAGCATACTATATAAATCTGAACTTGTGACACAACTGGCAGATAGAGCCATATATACACCACTTGACAAGGAACCCTTGGCCCAATTCAAAAGTATCCGGGATCACAAAATACACATGGCAGTTGATAGCGGATGGATTTCTAAGGAAGAAAGTCAATATCTCATTACAGAATTTCCCAAGGCTCCAATCATCTATACTGTCCCTAAAATACATAAATCCACTACGGCTCCACCAGGGAGGCCTATAGTGGCTGCTTGTGGGTCTATATTCAAAACCATAACTTATCTTGATTCATTCTTGCAACCGATAGTTAAAAATATGCATTCGTATTTGCGTGACAGTCAACACCTATTGGAGATATTGAAAGCATATCGGGACCTCCCTCCCGACACCATATTTATGACATGTGATGTCAGTAACTTATATACCATTATCCCACAAGTTCCCGGGGTCAACGCGTGCAGAAACGCTCTGATAAAAGCAGGTCACAAGTCCCCTCCCACTGAGTTCCTTATGGACCTCTTACTATTTTCATTGGAAAAAAACTATTTTAGATTTGCATGGACTCATTTTTTACAAAAATCTGGGACAGCTATGGGTTCCAATATTGGTCCGTCTTTTGCGAACATTTACATGGAGGATTACGAATCTAACTATGTTATCCCCATGGGAGGCAATAAGATATTATTGTATAAGAGATACATTGATGACCTGTTTTTCCTTTGGCATGGCACCACGGAAGAATGCAGGGAATATGTTAACATACTGAATGGCTTAGACTCCCCAGTGAGACTAACAATGACGACAAGCACTGAGTCCGTAGACTTCCTTGATCTCCGCATTTATAAGGAAGATGGGAGACTTAAATCCACCCTCTATACTAAACCGACGGATCGCAATACACTTATGCATGGCAGTTTCTACCCTGAAGCCCATAAACGTGGCATCATATATTCCCAGGGCCTTAGGGTCCTTAGGAATAACACTGATCTAGATAAGGCCATGTTACAACTTAAAGAATTATCCCAAAAATTCATTGAGAGGGGCTACAAGAGAGATGTGATAAACCAACAAGTGGAATGCGCAGTTACCAATTGGTCCTATACTAAAAGGGCCAATGTTGAGGGCAAACGTAGTGCTAATTGCACTATTCCCTTCATTAGCACTTATACCCCTATGAGCGGCGCTTTAAAACATAGCATACGCACCAGGTGGGAAATACTTACTAACGACCACCACTTACCATTTAAAAACAGCGTTCCCATGTTTACCTACAAAAGAGGTAGAAACTTGCGTAATATCCTAATGCGCACAGACCTAAAAGATCCAATATCGACCAAAGATAATATGTGGCTCCCTGCCCGCAAGAATGGTTGTTACAAATGTCAGGGATGTGTGGCATGTAGAAGTGCCCTCACTGGGCTTGACTTTCTCCACCCCCTCCATGGGCAGAGGATTAATATCAGATACAAAGTTAGTTGTTTGAGTCAATTCGTGATATATATTATTACCTGCCCCTGCAGGAAATATTACGTGGGTAAAACCACCACGACGCTCCGTGAACGCCTGGCCAATCACAGATTGGCTATAAGAACTGGCCTACAATCGAATAAGTCCTCCACAGAGTCTGCCCATGGATCCACAGATAAGTTTGGTGAACAATCAGTGGCACGCCACTTTAGACAGTTGGCACACCCCATCTCCACTATGCGTTGGATGGCTATTGACTTTGAACCAGAACGGGAGGGCCGTGACAGTAAAAGAGCTCTATTACAGCGAGAGATTAGATGGATAAAAAGACTTGATACCCTATCCCCCCGGGGCTTGAATGAAATATTTACTCTTAATTGTTTTTTATGAGTTAATCAGACTAATTATGCATTAATCCTTAGGTCCAGTCCCTCCGCTTTCCCGATTAGGGATTCTTCTTTTTTACATTTGAGCCCTAGCCTATCGTGTACCCTTTGGCCTTTAGCAGTTTGTACATTGTATTTATTCTTTTCGTATAGTAAGTTTTAGCTATTTATTATTGAAGTGTTCCCCCCCTTACTCTATTTGCCTTTTAGACTAGTTATCTGTATTTTATGTTTTATGATTGGTTTGCTCTTATCTCATTGGCACTTTGGCTCCGGTTTAACATTGGGATATTTAATCGCACTTTATGCACTTTGTATTTTTAGGTAGGTGGTTTTCATTTACTTTATTGCACTAGGCACTTTATCTGGTACGCTACGTATCTTTTATAGGCACAGGTGTTGCGATAGTGTTACACTTTTTATGAACACCATTGAGAGTTTTCTTGTGTTGACTCTCCTTTTTGTCACTGTCGTTGTAGGACTTGTTTTCCTCTATTTGTAGTAGTTTTTATTAGTGTAATCATGCACCAGGCACTTGTCACTTTAGTATCGGTGATACACGTGTGGGGGGCGGGTTGGGGGTGTGTAGGGGGGTGTGTCCTTCCCTTTTTAATCCTGTTCATCCATTTGTCTGTAACCCTGATGACGGCCCAGAACTTCCGGGCCGAAACGCGTAGGTTCGTTTGATCTACTTGTGTTAAATAAAATTGTGATTTACCCGTCCTTGGAGTGCTCAGCGTCTTTGCAGTATCTATATCTATATCTATATATATATATATATATATAGCTAAACTAGAAAAAAAATTCAAAACATTTATAAGAAGGAAGAACTGCCATTACCAGTTCATTTATATACCCTTAACTGGACATCTCTGCCTTGCAGAATCAATACAAAGCTGGATATTCTGCCCCAATAGTGGATGATTTCTGGGCCATCTTCCTAGTTGTTCCAGCTAGTACTAGGACAGGATGTTAAAGCTCTTGGAGAGCTTTTTCAACTGTAACAGTAAATTAAGAAATGTGGATCTTCACCTCCGATTGAAGTAAATTGGGTCAGAAATAAAATGCTTCACAAATGTTGGTTATTTCTATGAAAATGGAGGTTTCATTTATCTTGATTTAGGTAGCATGTAAGAGTGAGCAGGGAGTTAGTCAGAACAGCTAAACACCTTCCATACTTCATATACTGTTAGTGTGCATTTTCTTTTGGACTATGAGAGGATCCTTAGATAAAGCTGGCTATACCCTAGTTGGTGGGGGGAAAGGGAAGGAGAACAATCAAGGAATAAGTGAAAGTCTTCATGTGAGTAGCACTCCTTAAACCAGTTCTAAAGCAATAGATTTTTAAACCACTTAAAGGGTATCTCCACCCATAAAAAAAAACACTTTTTACATAGTGCAGCCCACCCCAGCCCAACCTTAACCACCAACTTATATAATTCCACTCCTTTGTTCCCTTGGCTCTCTGCTCCCAGTTCTCTTTTTGCTGGAAGCACCAGAGAAACACTGGACTAGCAGTCGCGTCTGTGATTGGCTGAGGGGCAACCAATCACAGAGGCTTATCAGACAGCCAAGGGAATGGAGGAGTGTAAGTATATTTCTGTGGCTTGTGTTACAAAAAGGAAGTTGGTAGTTGGGGGTGGACTGGGGTGGGCTACAATATAGTAAGAGTTTTTTATACATAGGGGATGAGGCAGCCATGATGGATCCGAAGGGATAGAGGGGAGGGTAAGGCTCCCCTCCGCATGTTAGCGTCCTCGATGCCTGGATTTTTACATCTAGGTATTTAGGTATTTAATCATGTGTAATTAATTAATCAGTGTTGCTTGATGCCTGAGATTATGTTACAAATATTATTTTTTCATTATTACTATTCTTTATTTTACTATTTTATGTTATGATTTGTTTTTGAATTTGATTTTGTTTTGGTTTTGTGTTTTTTCTATATATTCCATATTCGCTGTCTTACGCCTCCTTATCATATTGTGTTATTGCATTATATGTCTTGTCTCTTTAAGAAGGGGGAGGGGTGGAGCCCTTGATCACCTGTGTGTGTATTTAAGCAGCCTCCGCCACCCAGGGAGTCAGCCATTTTGCCTATGATTAAGTGCTTTCTTAGCACAAAACGCGTCAGGCTCCATGACTCGTGGTTTTAATATTTAAGAATAAAGACGGATTTTTGATATTGTTCACTGAGAAGACGTCATGATTTATTGAACAGTGTGCACGCTCCTTCATCTGGTTTTCTGTTTGATTGAGTATTGGCGACGGGCTCGGGGCTTGTTTGCACCTGGGCCATCAACTGTGCACCTGGGCCACCAACTGTCTGTATGCTATACTTCATCTGGCTTCTGTACCAACTAGCGACTATGTACTAGTGAGGGGGGTCCAGGGCATACGCACCTGGACCATCTGTTTTAATGTGTGAGTTTCACTCATTCAATTAATTGATACAAACCTTCACAGCTACTGTTTCAATTTACCACACAGGACTGTGATTACAGTGTATCACTTTTGCATTCTATACGTTATAATTTACATATATATTTTTTGAGTACAGATGTTTTAGTATTGTACTAGGAGTAAAAACGGAACCCGCCAGTTGATGGCTTGTTTTCCACACATAGCTATACTTTTTTGAATCATATATTTGTCCTCGATGAGGACAAGGAAGAAGCAGGGACTGGATGACATACAGACAGCTCCTACTCTTCACTTTTTGGAACTTTGGACAGGCACTGCAGGAGAACCATAAGGAGCAAAGGTGTAAGATAAGGATTTTTTTTTTACACTACACAGTGTTTCCAGCACTGGGGCAAGTTATAGTTTTGGGGATGGACATGCCCTTTTATGTGAAAGAAAGTAAAGAAGAATACAAGCATATTTCTTCTATTAATATTTTATAGATGTTTATTCTGCTAACATACTGTTTATGCAATAGAGACTTACCAAGTTTCTTCTGCTAAAAATTGCAACACCCATAATTCCTGCCCTATAGTTAAACTACAACTCTACTCTTGTAGTCTCTAATGTTGGATATTTTCTGTGCTTATGATTAGACTGCTTGCCACTGTTACATAGCATTCCATATTCCTTTATCTTTACTATCATATGCATACAGTGGGATTATATAAGCTTATCCTAGGAAAAGAAAAAGATCATAGGAAAGGAAAAACAGGGGGCAATGCAAGATCAGCAAAAAAAAAAACGTAGGTTCAGGATAAAAGAAAAATGCTCAGAATACACATCTGACCTCACAGTAGATGAGTGATTGCACATTCAAGTGAACCAGTGATCTTTCAGCAAGCATCTCTAGAACAGTGCAGAAGGAGCAGTGCATACAGGTCTTTATTTATTTCTCTTGGAAAATTGTTGTGGCTGTACAAACCAGAAACACGATTAAACCCTGCTTCATCTGCTTCTGCCAGTAACAAATACTTTAAAATAAACGGTTTGTTTGCCAAATTGTGAATAGATTTAGAAAAAAAAGTTTTTTTTTAAAAAACAAGATGTTTTCAACAATAGTATTTCTAACATTAAATGCCATTGGGAAATGTTTATGTTTTTTTGCAGACAACTGTACATAAATCCTCGAAAAGCAATTCTGAATGTGTATTTATTTTGCAGCTGCTCTGCTTCAGGATGTGCTTTAAGAGATTCAGTTCATGCTTCATGTTACACTAGTACCACCATATTGCAAGTATTTTACCTCCAAATATTTATGATGGTGACATGCTCATGTTCCACTAAACCAATGTAATTTCAAATGAAAAAATGGAAAAAAAAAGGACAAATAAGGACTTCTTGCTCAACCAGGCAAATTTTAAATGAAGTATACTCCTTTAAGACTTAATTGTAGGAAATACTGGAAGTACCTGCACAGATTTTACAAAAAGACAAATGGGGCAGATTATTGCAGGCAAAGGCTGATCACATGACTACAACCTGGTCATTTTGAAGGTACTACAGAAGGCTTTTTATTTCGAACAAACAAATGGTGTAAAATTATTACCTCCTGCTTGTAAGTTTTTAATTGGGAGATACTGTTATCATGTATGGCACCTTATAATGTGCCATAGGCAGATCAATAGCTGTGTTCTCTAGCATGTGTCCCAGCAATGTAAATCTCCTAAGTGTGAGAGTGCTCCTCAGTCCACACACTAGCATTCCATAAACATTAACTAGCCAACATTTGGTCAATAACCTCTATAGATAAGGTGGAAGTGCAATAACAGTCCCAAGAAGTTTCACAGTGATACCATCTATACACTCATCAGAGTTGACAAGGAAATAAGTGAGTCAAGAAGGATTCCCTAGTACCACAGTTAATGCTGACTGGCAAAACATTATGATAAACTATAGAATGGATTTAGATTTTTAGATGTTATATTTAGGGGGATTTTTATAAATGTTTTAAATTGCAGTTATAATTACATACTTATATGTATAGAGACAGTAAATGTATTATACAATGTAAATAGACAGTAAAGGTCCCACACAGTTAGAGCAGACAATAAAGGTTCCATACAGTGAGAACAGACAGTAAAGGTCCCACACAGTGAGAACAGACAGTAAAGATCCCATACAGTGAGAACAGACAGTAAAGGTCCCACACAGTGAGAGCAGACAGAAAAGGTCCCATACAGTGAGGACAGACAGTAAAGGTCCCACACAGCGAGAGCAGACAGTAAAGGTCCCACACAGCGAGAGCAGACAGTAAAAGTCACATACAGTGAGAACAGACAGTAAAGGTCCTACACAGTGAGAACAGACAGTAAAGGTCCCTCACAATGAGAGCAGAAAGTAAAGGCCCCATACAGTCAGAACAGACAGTAAAGGTCCCATATAGTGAGAACAGACAGTAAAGGTCCCATACAGTGAGAAAAGACAATAAAGGTTCCATACAGTGAAAACAGACAGTAAAGGTCCCACACAGGGAGAACAGACAGTAAAGGTCCCCAAAAAATGTTTTTGCACAAAGAAATATATAAATATATTGTTAATGACCTGGCTGTTGCCTCTCAATGTTCTGCCTGAGGTTTTTTGCCTCACATTGCCCTATTAGAGAGGCAGCACTGTGTAAAGTAATACATGTCTTTATATTTTTTAAAGTCATAAAATAGAGATGCCTAGCACAGTATCTTTATTTTCTATGCTTTCCCCCTGGCAATTGACACATGTGTGAATATTAATATATAAAGATACTGTATACTTTCATGTAATCAATACTTAAGATTTTTTGAGAATAATAAAAAGGCCTCAGATATTTAAAATGAAATAAGCAGTCACTGGATAAAATCATACTTTTTTACAAGCTGTCTGTTTGAGCAAAAATCCAGTCTACCTTTATTCCTACAGTTTAGAACAAATTAGCATAAGAAAAATGTAAATTTTATTACAGGCAGTCCACAGGTAGCCTCACTTTTCATTACACTGAACTATGTGTGAAACCCATAGTTATCTGTTCTCATAAGAATGACTGACAAATGTGAATGGAAAACTAGAAAAAAATAACGTGTTTAGAGAATTCAGTTACAGCTGTTATTGATTCGGTTATTTTGCAATGTAAAGGTTTAGTTTATTGTTGATTATGGATGTACTGTATATTGATCTATCCCCTTGGTTTTTTAATACAAACAAACAGTGACGTGTTTACAGTTTTCTTCTTGAGTAGATTTTTTTCTTGTAAAAGAGGAACAGCCTATCTTCTGCTGTATTTAAAAAATACATTTTAAAATAAGGCTTTGTTATAGGTTTTAGATAATGACTTTTAAGGACCAAAGACATATTTTTAGTAATATCTTCAAAACAATGTAATAGTGAATGTATAATAATATACCCTTCGCTGGCTAATATTGGATATACAAGTCATCAATGTTTTTATTGCTATGTAAAAGACCAGGGCTGACTGTTTTTCAATAGAGCTTGGCGCCAAATTGTAATATCCTTGTATTACAAAATAAAGGATGCATTATCTGCTATAATGTTTTTTTTTCTTTTGGAAATTACACTTTCTCTTTGCAGAGCTTGCTGTGTGCACACATACATGGTGGTAGCTTTGTGTATTGGAGCAATTTTAGTGCTTTGTACCTACATGACATTTGCCTAGTGGTATAATGCCATGCATTTAATGGCATAATCCAGCCACCATTCAATTTAATTGGGCCCACTCTTTGGGATCAATGGAAATGGGAGCAGCTTATTTCAGGTAATTTTGTTATCAAAGAGCAATATATATAAGAAAATCATCTGCATAATAAAACAAGATCAGGCTATATACATAGCTTTTTTATCTCTGCTGAAACATAAAGCTTTTACAATGAGATTTCAAATGGTCATTTCTAACAAGCATAATAATCTGGTTAGAGTTTCACACCTTCACTATTTCTGTGTAAGAAGCAAAAATAGTCCAAATAATTGCTTCCAAGACTTAAATAAAACAAAAAATATACACTAAATTTAATCTCACAAGAAGTGCAGACTGATGGGAAAAACTAATATAAGTCCCTGCCAATTACTCTCTAACAGAGCAACAAATGATACTGTCAGACACTGCCAAACAACAGAGGATTCAATCCAAGGTTTGAAAAAAATAAAGAAAAAGATTTAAAAAAAAAAAAAGTAAAAAAAGAAAATCTAAAAGAAAATTAGAGGAATCACTTTTTACTTTAGACATTACTTCCTACATCTTCATTGCGTATATTACTACTGTTATATCAAAGAGGACTTTTAAAAGTAATCCTCACAGGAATTTTTTTTTTAAAAAAAAAAGTTAAAAAAAACAAAACAATGATAAGCACTGTAGTTATAATTGAATCCCCAAATGTGGTCTATTTTATGTTTTAGTTCTTTGGTGTATTTCTATCCTAAAGGACTCAAAATAATTCTGTAATATAGTTAGATTGGATGTTTACATACGGCCATCTTTTTTAGATTCCTAACTAACAGTTGATCTAGAGGAAGGCAATCTAAATGGCAATCAGGAAGGATTCCTGGATAAAACAGAACCCAGTAACTGTTATTAATACCAGTAAATTTCAATATTCTTCAATTTTAGAAACTTATTCAGACTACTCAACAGTTTTACCATTCTCACTGTTAAAGGGCATGTCCACCCTTTATAGAAACTTTTAATATATTATAGTCCATGTTCCCCCAGCCCCAACCGCTATAATTATATTCTCAGAAAGTCCCCCGATCATTACTTACCTTACCTATCTCCTTTGCCGCAATGCCCCGGCCCTCTGCTTGCATGGAACTGCAAGCAGGGGGCGGGACCAGCAGCCACATCTGTGATTGGCTAAGAGGCAGCCAACCATGGATGCGCCTGACAGCTGCTCAGAACAGCGAAGGAGAGAGGTAAGGTAAGTAATGATCGGGAGACTTTCTGAGACTATAATTATAGTGGTTGGGGCTGGGGGAACATGGACTATAATATACTAAAAGGGATTTATGTTAAGGGGAGGGAGACCAAAGCAGGTTGGAGAGGGAGGGGGAGAAGGGCTGCAGTGTGCATGCCAAACTTCACCGGAGGGGAGACAGGAGGCAGAGCCCTATATGGACTCTGCTATCCTCCTGGTGGCCAATTTTTGGGACTTTGTGGGGGGGGGGGGTTACTGGAAAACCATTTGGAGCTGGGATGTAAGGTAAGGATTTTATTACACTACAGAATGGGGCCAGTAGTGGGGGGGGTTATTGTTTGGGGGTGGACAAGCCCTTTAAGAAACATTTCCTAACCTGAAGATGACATTTCTTTTCTTCCACTCTGAAAGGATGTCCATGAGTCCTTTGAAAGGATCTAATGGTCAACAACAATGCACCAGTTTATTGTATGGCATGTTAATGTTTTTGTATAAAATTATTGTATACCTATAGAAGTGCTACTTCCTCAGAATAAAAGGCCCTAACTGTCCCCATAGTCTGTCCATTCTCCTTATTAATTTGTTACCTGTCTCTTAACTCTTTCGATTTCCATGATGACTCTTTTATATACAGGGTTTCAAAACTGCACAGCATATTCCAAATGAGTGCTTACCAGTGCTTTGTAAAGAGGGAGAATAATGTTTTTCCCCTTGAATCTTTATACAGGGCAATATCTTGCTAGCTCTATCCTTGCTGCCAGTCACTGTTTTCTACAGCTATGTATGTTATCTACTAGGAACCCAAATCTTTTCCCAACAGAGATTCACCCAGAACAGAGCCATTTAATGTATAGCTTGCACAAGGATTGTTAACCCCTATATGCAGCATCTTAAATTTGCCAACATTGAATCTTATCTGCCTTATTGCAGCCCTTTCTGATTATCTATCTTAGTTGGCCTGCAGCAATTGCACATGATTTGTGCCAACAGCAAACAGAAATTGCTCTCAATACCTACTTCTATTTCATTTATAAATAGATTAAATAGAGGTGTCCTTAGTACAGAACCCTGAGGCACCACACAGAACTTTAGTCCTCATAGATAAGGCTTTATTGATAACGACTCTCTGAATGTCGCCTATCAACCAATTCTTCATCCGTGTACAAATGTTTCGTACAGGCCGACAGACCTTATTTTACACAAAAGTCACCTATGTGGCACAGTATCAAAATCTATGTATATAACCTCCAGTGCTATGCCAGAATCTAAATTTTCAAAAAACAAACAAGCAAGTTAGTTTGACAAGTTCTATTTCTAATGAATCTGTGCATATTACTACTTATAAGGTCAACCCCAGGAGATTTATTGATATTAACTATGTCTAATTCAGGGGTGCCCAATCTGGCACATGCTGGGGGCCGCACTAACACAACTCTGCCCTGACACACCACGTTACAGCCACATCACACCCCTTGTCACACCTACCCGCAGGTCCACAAAATTTCTTGGCCAGTCTTATTGTTTCTGGATCATAGCTTCTGTCAGCCAGAGTGAATATTCTTCTTTCATATCATTCTTTATTCTACTATACCTGCTATTAGTGTTAGGTTTGTTTATACAGAAGGAGAAAAAATATTTTATCACTTTTGCCTTCTCTGCAACTTCTATAAACATATTAGCCCTATTATTTAATGGTCTTTCATTGTCTTTCCTGATTGTTTAATACAGTTAGTGCAACCAACAATTGCTTAAATGCCTTTTGTTATGAAACCCCTTGACCAGCAGCTCTTAAACAGAAACCCTTATACGGATGCCCACTCATTTTGCAAAGCAAACATAAAGTTACTGTAGGATTAAAACCTCTAATAAAAGTGGATTTCACTATGTTCCTTCTTTAAAGAATCTAACTTTGGTCTTAATATGGAATTTAACCAGGGTTCCTTTACCTTTTAGAGTCCAAGGTTTTCCTCAAATAAGATGGATTCTGACAGAAAAATCCACAACTTTCACTATGATTGCTTATTCTGTTGTAAAGAAGCCCAACAAGGTGCGCAGCTTCACACATTGCATTACAGATTTCTTAATGTTCTAAATGCCAAACAGATGATGTAGCGTTCATAAAAATGCCATGGAAATTATTCATACTACTCAGACCATAAACAGGTCTTACATTCTCAATGCACAATATCAGGATATATGCTCAGTGATTCAGTTGACATGCTGTAAAATCCTATTAATGTAATTTGCGGGATGTCAATTTGCAAGGTCTATTTTGAATTCTTCATATGTCTTTCTAGAAAGCCTTCTTTCTCTTAAACTCTATTAATGTTAGTTATTCCAGTCTGTAGGGTTTCTTCAACTTTTTATAATTCTGTTTCTTGTTTATTGAATAGGGCTTTCATATGGATCTTAATATAAATGGCAAAAAAATATCTAATATGTGTAAGTAAGTATTTATGCTGGTACCTGTTTATTTATAACCACTTGGGTATGCAGTATTGTACACAATAAAAGTATGGAGTATACCAGCATTTATGAATTTAAGGGTTTTATTTGAATAGATTTCCAGAGGTAAGGAGCAACAAGAAAGTTGCAAAAGGAGGTAGTTAGTTGAGGAATAAGAAAAATTTTAACAATAGGCATGTCCAGGAACATATGGAGCCAAAAGAAATTATAAGTAAGGTGGCGAATAGAGATGGACTCCAACCCGGTTTCAAATCAGATTTCAAGGGTCAGTAAGAACTCAGACTTTTTGAATTTTTAAAATTCACAAAACTTAATTTTTCAAAAATGATTGAACAGACGGTTGAGGATTTTCAAATTCGGGAATTGCATTTTGGAATTTGTGGAAACTATTGAGGATTTTTAAATTTAAATTTAGATTTTCAGAATTAATTGAATTTGTAGAAATGATGAAGGGTTTCCGAATTCAAGGTTTAATTTTCGGAATTCAGAGACACATTCAAGAAATATTGAAAATGGGGAGCCACTTTCGAGAATTATCGACCACATGATCACCACATATCAAATATACGGGGTTGTTTTTGTTAAATATCAAATGTATAAATCCTCTGTTCTGAATTTGTTAACCCTTGATTCTGGGTATGGGAAAAATAAAGAATGTGTTAACTCGAGATTCTGTATACGAGCTAATTATCGAATGTGGCATTTTGAAGCTCAAAAGTGAAGAAAATTTATTTTATTTCAATTTCTGCATATTTTTACGTGTTTCCCAGACTATTTTCCATGTCCACAAGCACTGTACAGTAAGTAACTATTGCAAATTATTTTATTCAAAATTGATGGATTTTTTTGCTTCACTTTAATGGGGTCCAGTCTATAAATCCAAAATCATAACGGATTTTCAGAAGTTCGGCCATCTTTATTGATGAACAGAATGAATGGATTTGTAGGTTAAGATTTTGAGGAGACTTATTGCAGTCTAGTTTGTACACTTCGCAACCTTAAAAGACTAAATGCGGAGAGGCTGAATCAGTAATTGTTTTTTACTTTTATTAGCCTCAAGATTTTCTAAACATTTTTGCATTTTTTTTGTGTTCTAAATTGAATCGGTCATTTATGGATGTTGCATAATGTCTAACTTATTTGGTATTTGATCCAGATATTTTTCCAGTACAGACACCTTCCAAAACTGATAGCCTTTTCATGTATTCCATGAATGTCATCTTATATACTAACTGAGAGGTGTCCATATGTACAGACCATGGAAGCATTTGCTCGAGTGCTGCATCATTCAGCCACCTCCCACAATGTGTGCGCATCCCTGCCATTGGAAAAAACAATCTGAAGGAAGCAATCTCCGCCCACAAGCGTGACTCCGGGACTACTTGCACGCACGTCCATGTCACATTGTTCAAGCACACATGCATGCACCAAGACATACATGTGCACACCAATGCCATTTTTATAGCAAGCATGTAAACACTGCCACAGCAAGTGGTCGCTACTCCTCTTCACAGCCAGCAGTGTGTTCTAATGCAAAGTGCAAGCCTTCTTGCTTGCAGTGTGTTCTGCCAGTGAGATGCTGAGAATGTATTGCACAAACTGAGGCAAGTGAGCACAGAGAGAGGAGAGAAAGAGGGGAGCGAGAGAAGGGAGAGAGAGAGAAAAGAGGGTAGAGAGAGGAGGCAGTGAGGGAGGAGGAGGGAGAGAAAGAGGGGTAACAAAGAGAGAAAGAGATGGGGGAGAGAGGGCAAGATGAGGGAGAGAGAGATAAAGAGATGGGAGGAGAGAGAAACAGCACAGAGAGTGGAGAGAAAGAATGGGGAGCGGGAGAAGGGAGAGATGGAAAGAGAGGGAAGAGGAGGAGGGAGAGAGAGGAGGGGGAGAGATAGAGTGGGGAAGAGAGGAGGGGGTGAAAGAGGGGGAGAGTGAGATGGGGGGAGAGAGATAGAGGGGAGAGAGCAAAAGGGTGAAAGAGAGAAAGAGGAGGGAGAGAAAGAGGAAGGAGAGAGAGAGAGGTGGGAGGGAGAGAGAGGAGGGAAAGAAAGAGAAGGGGGAGAGGAGGAGGGAGGAAGAGAAATAAAGGGGGGAGAGGGGAGAGAGAGGAGAGGGAATGGAAAGAGAGGAGAGAAAGAGAGTGAGGGGAAAGAGAAAGAATCGGGTTTTACTAGTTATATAGAAAATAAGAGGTCAGATAATTTGCCATTGGATTTTGTTCCCACTGTGGAGTTAGGTAAGAGATAAAAAAAACTTGCACCTGGTAATCTGTAGTTACAAAAAAATCTATCACAGCCACAGATGTAATTTCAATTTCTTAAAATATTTTTTTTACATAGTGAAAAATGTTGTGTCATGACTAAGCAGTATTGTAAAAAAAAAAAAAAAAAAGGTTTTATGCATTATGTATCGCCTGATTTTAAATGCAGTCTTATAATACCAGTTTCATAATCATGTTAATGTTTGTAATCCCTGCATTTCCCTGCAGTTTAGGCACAAACTTCTTTTCTTTCCCTCACAACTATTCCAAAATGTTATTTATATCTTAGTATAATACAAATCCTTTTATTAAAGGCAGTTGAAGTAAGTAAACATGAACATGTGTAAAAATCTAAATGGACATTTTTCATTTGATTATTTCGGTTTGCCAGATATACCTACATTTCTGGTATATTTCTAACCAATATTTCTGCTACAGGATGAAATAGTCAGCCAGATAAACACAATAAGAGAATTTCAAAGTGATATTGCAATTTGAAAACAAAGAAAATTATTTTGTCCTACAGGTACAGCACAGAATGCAGCATCTTTTGAAAGGGTACAGTACATATATTGTATTAACCCCTTTTTTATCTATTAATTATGGAAACACTTATCTGATAACCATACAGTATTTCTAAAGAGAGAAAATAATGCTGAATTGGTTGCTATTATAAATATTAATGTTATTATTTGTTACACATATAGTAAAAAAAAAAAATAGTATGTAGGTTGATATATGCAACCCATCACTTTTGCCTCCATGAATATGTGGCCCTAGACTTACGGGGGAAACCAGCCAGCAGAGGTCACCTCCGCCCTTGCTAAAGGTTAGACACAGTGCTGGCATTATAACAAAAATATATAAGTGCATAAAGAAAATCAATACAATATAATACAAAGGACATCTAAGCTGCTCTTTATCTGTAGAATTAAATAATTAAACTGCTCTCAGAAATCTGTACAGTATATTCAAATTCTGCCACCTTGTTTCAAAGTTAAAGACCCATCCAATATCAAATCCGTCTTAATTTTTTTTTTCCCAGTAAAGAACCATTTTAATCCCAAATTAACATTCAAACCCCTAGGGGGTGTATTTATTGAAAACACTTCT
The DNA here is from genome assembly GCA_019447015.1 of Hymenochirus boettgeri. Lineage (NCBI taxonomy): Eukaryota > Metazoa > Chordata > Amphibia > Anura > Pipidae > Hymenochirus > Hymenochirus boettgeri. The sequence continues at coordinate 218,860,908 of CM033470.1, read as the reverse complement.
TTTATTAAAAGGATATCATTGTAGTCTCCACATCTTTAGGGTACTTGTATATGGTCTATGACTATTCCCCTCCCTCAAATCATGTTTCAAATGTTTGGTTTCTAAAAAAAAAAAGAGCTACCACTGGTGGATTTTCCTGTTTCTCTTGTCTCTCAGTATTAGCCCACTTATAGTTTGATGTTTGCTAGTTTGATGTCACTCCTATGTCTTTGAAATCTATTTTTGAATGGGCCTACGGTCTTACCGACATATACAGTACATATACAGTTATCTGTGTTGCATGTATATTAACCTGTACCGCATAGTTATACAGGGAGCAAACTTTCTTATATACTGAGATATGTTTGTTCCTTATCCTCTCACTTAGGTCCATATCCCCTTGTATTATTGTTAGAAACCGGCTTTCCTTACCTGTTTGTGCCAGCAACTATGCATGTGTTCTGGGACGACTGCAGTAGTCTCTGTGTCTGTTTCTGTGTTTGGGCTGACAGTTTGTTTCTTTGGATCCTGTTAGAGAGTGTGGTGGGGCATATGTTCTGTTTTCTCTGTCTCTCTAGTCTTGAACTTTGCTGCCCAGGCCGACATTAGCTACGTTCTGACTATTCTTGTTTACTGCCTGGACCAACCTTTGCTATGTTTTGACTTTGAGTTGCCTGACCCCTTTGTCCCACACTCTGTTTGAACTCCGGTTCTGGACTTGTCTAGATTTGACTAAGCTCTGCCTGACAGTCTACTACCTGGCTAGCCAGCCTGACTTTTACTCAACTGCTTACTGCTGTCAACCTTCATTCTTCCTTTTTCCTTTTTTTTCCTATTATTCCTGTTGCACAAGACTTTCCAGGCTTTCTTGGCCATATTGCATATTCCATGAGTCCCAAGACCTGGGGGAAACCATGCTTGTCTAGACGCTGATTATCTGGCGACAAATGGGGGCTTGACTATAGGGGAGGACGACGGTGAAGATTGGGGAATCTGCACTGAAGGAACGTTAGGGATTTACTAGTGCATTACAATTATGGCCCAATATTTGTCGATTGCCTTTCTGACTATCCCTATTGCTGTGGTGTATTTCTGGATAAAGGGCAATCATTTTGTGTCAAAGTTTGTTTTGTGGTTATGTGTCGCTGCCTCTATTCTGGCTTGTTTTATTGTCTGTGGGTTATACCCCCTATTCAATAACATTTGTTTCATGTAATCCAATTTTATTCCCCTTGTTTCCATCATTGCAAAGGATGAAAGCTGTTTCCTCGCAATAAGTTGATTCTGTCTGTAGATTTTCTATACAGTGTAGTAGGGGGTTGTGCATTGTTCAAATTGATACTGACATCTTGATAATGTATAATCTCTTGTGATATTTCAGCATTAAGGGCCATATTTAAAAACCCGCAGTCTTGCAAGTTTGCAAAACCGCAGGCTTTTATCACACTATGACTGTGCCCAAAAACTTCTGTAAGCGATTGTACATTTACAGTGAACTTTTGTAAATCTACAATACATTCTGAGAATACCATGCCATTGTATATTTATGATTGCCCTTATAGTGGACATTGTTATGGCAGGTTCATTTGTTAGTTTCAAAAAAAAGCTGGATGAGTTTCTGCAAACAAGGAATGTTGCAAGTTACTGGTATTGATACATAAAGTAGAGTTGATCCAGGGAAATTTCCGATAGCTACTTGGTGTCAGGAAGGAGTTTTTTTCACCTTCATAACTTTGGTGGGTTTTTTTTGTCTTCCTCTGGGGCAACAGTTAGGCAGGAAATGAGGATATTGCTAGATGGGTTGGACTGGATAGACGTATGTCTTTATTCAACCACTATACTATACTATACAATTAAGATTGCTATCGTCCATTTGCGGTAGCGATCAAAAATTAAAGTTCACCATTAGGGATGGCCGGTTCACGGACCCGAACCCGCGAACCCGCCGCGGATTTATCCCGTCTGCGAAAGGCGGATTATTCCGGATTTTCCGCCTTCCGAACCGCGGATTTTTTTTTTGCTAGATGGGTTGGACTGGATAGACGTATGTCTTTATTCAACCACTATACTATAATATACAATTAAGATTGCTATCGTCCATTTGCGGTAGCGATCAAAAATTAAAGTTCACCATTAGGGATGGCCGGTTCACGGACCCGAACCCGCGAACCCGCCGCGGATTTATCCCGTCTGCGAAAGGCGGATTATTCCGGATTTTCCGCCTTCCGAACCGCGGATTTTTTTTTCCCGAAAATTCCCGAAATTACGAGGATCTCCGTAATTACGAGAATCTACGATCTTTCGGGATACGGGCAAACCGAATATCCCCGTAATTACGAGAATACTCGTAATTTCGAAAATCTTATGCGCGGCATATTTTACAAGAAATTCTCGTAAATTCGCGGAATTTCCGCATTTTGGGGATTCTTTTCAAGAAGGAGCAAGCCACATGACCCAAATTAGTCAATGGCAGCTAACATGATTATTGCCAGCCCCCTGGGTATAAAAGGCTGCTTCACAGGCCACATTTTGTCAGTGTGTTGGAGTGTGTTTAGTGGAGACCTGACAGTGTAGGAGTTGGAGAGAGATTTTTGCGCTTTTTGAGCTTTCTGTGTGTGGATTTCAGTGTGGTGGTTTAGCACTTGTTGTTAACCACCCCTGTATTCACATATCTTGAGACCCAACAGTCCTTTCCTCCGGCCCCATCAGCTGCTTCCTCAGTGGAAGTTAGGGAGGAGAGGCAGCCTTTGGCCCCAGGATGCGGTGTTAAGAGGCCTCTTGACACTGCTGCTGGAGCGTCAGCTAAAAGGCAGGTCTCTCTTCCCCAGAGAAAGGCAGAAACTGTCCCCCAGTTACCCCCAAGCCCAGCGTCTCACTGCCGGCTTAGCCAAACTCCTGGTGGTGCAGCTACTACCTTTCAGCCTGGTAGACAGTGCAGCGTTCAGGGAGTTTGTGGCTGCTTCCTCAGTGGAAGTTAGGGAGGAGAGGCAGCCTTTGGCCCCAGGATGCGGTGTTAAGAGGCCTCTTGACACTGCTGCTGGAGCGTCAGCTAAAAGGCAGGTCTCTCTTCCCCAGAGAAAGGCAGAAACTGTCCCCCAGTTACCCCCAAGCCCAGCGTCTCACTGCCGGCTTAGCCAAACTCCTGGTGGTGCAGCTACTACCTTTCAGCCTGGTAGACAGTGCAGCGTTCAGGGAGTTTGTGGCCATTGGCACACCACAGTGGCAGGTCCCTGGCCGTAGGAACTTTGCCCAGAAGGCAGTACCAGCCCTGCACGACCATCTGCAGGGCAATATATCTGCTTCGCTGGACCACAGTGTGGGCAAGTGTGTCCACCCGCTGGAACTCTAGTCTTATGATGCTGCTGAGGCTGCTCCAGCAGAGGCGAGCCATCATAGACTACTTGTACAAGTACGAGGCAAGATCAGGCTCTGGGGACCTGGGTTTGCGGTTACCCAGGCAGTGGCTGCTGATTAGCTATGCCTGCCGTGTGCTCGCGCCATTTGAGGAGGCCACCAGGATGGTAAGCCGCAATGATGCCACCATTGCAGATACCATCCCACTGGTGTTCCTCCTTGAGCACACTCTGCGCGGCATACTCGACAGGGCACTTGCTGTCGAGCAGAAGCTACTGGAAAAGGAGGACGCAGACCACATGTCATTCGTGGTTGGGGAGAGGTTGAGCCCGACACTATTGTCCTCAGTGACATCGAGGACATAGGGTCCTCTGCGGCAGGGAGTTTGTGGGCCATGGGTTCGTTCATGCTGCAATGCCTGCGCAAGGACCCCAGGATTAAGGCCATCAAAGAGAAGGAGCAGTACTGGGTGGCCACCCTTATAGATCCCCGATATAAGGGTAAAGTGTCGGAGTTTATCCCCGCATCTCAGAGGGAAGGTAGAATGCAGCACTATGAAGCAACACTGCTACGTTGCCTCTGTTCTGCCTTTCCAGGTGCTGGCAGGCCTACAGCACCTGATGTTGGGGATCAACAGGGCTCACGTGCCTGACATAAGGAGCAGTAGTACTGGAGGCGGCCTTGCGGCCAACTTCAGGCTGTTCTTCCAGCCACAGTTTCCAGGCCCATCTACTGGCAACTCCACCAGGCAACACCTCAGTCGCCAGGTCACCGACTACATCGGATCCAGGGCCGGTGTAGCCACATCAGAGACTGAGGATCCACTGGACTACTGGGTGGCGAGGCTTGATATCTGGCCCGAGTTGGCACAGTATGCCATCGAGGTCCTTTCATTGCCCGTCATCCGTGTTCTTTTCGAGAGGATCTTCAGTGCGGCAGGGGGTGTTGTACGGAGAGGAGGAGGACCCGTCCTCGCCACTGAGAATGTGGACCGCCTTACATTATCAAGATGAATGAATATGGATCACATCTCATACGAGACCCCCTATTGCTGATGCCCGTGACGAAGGCCTCCTGCCCATGCCACCCGTACTGCTCCTTTCCCACCTCATTTTCCACCTAAAGGCTTAGCTGATGCCAGCTTAGCTGGCAAATGGCAAATTTTTTCTTATTGGCAGGCCATATATGGTCCTACCTTGTCTCTACTGCATTCAGAGCTGTACATAAACAATGCTCTGCAACAACAGCTACTCTGTGGCTAATTTTCTAAGATTGGGGTCGATCCTACTTGGCCCGAGAGCAGTACTCCATTTTTGTTCTTCCTTCTCTCTCCATGAGGCACCTTTGTGGTGTCAACACTCTGACCATCTCATACAGCGCAACAGCTACTCTGTGTCTATGTTTTCAGCTCTGGGTCACAATCCTGCCTGGTCCTAGAGCAGTACTACTCCATATTTTTCTTCCTCTCTTCTCATGAGGCACTTGTGGTGTCACCTACTACTCTGACATCTCATACAGCCCAACAGCTACCTGTGGCTAAGTTTTCAGCATCTGGGTCAATCTTGCCTGGCCCGAGAGCAGTACTCCAGTATTTGTTCTTCCTTCTCTCTCATGAGGCACCTTTGTGGTGTCACCTACTCTGACCATCTCATACAGCAGCTACTCTGGGCTAATGTTTTCACTTCGGTCAATCCTGCCTGGCCCGAGAGCATACACTCATATTGTTATCTTCCTTCTCTCTCGCATGAGGCACCTTTTGGTGTCACCTACTCTGACCATCTCATACAGCCCAAAGCTACTCTGTGGCTAATGTTTTCAGCTCTGGTCAATCCGCCTGGCCCGAGAGCAGTAACCTCCATATACAAAGTGTGGGGCCTGCTGTAACTCAATGCTGTTCCACTAAACCATTCACCTGCTTTGCCTGCACGAGCAATAACTCTGAGGGAGAGTATCCAATGGGGGAGGGTATGTCCAGTGGGGCCACTCTGCCTGCTCTTCAACAGGGGGGCAAACTACGTGGGCCTGCTGTAACTCAATGGTGCTGTTCCTAGAAGCCTTACCCTTTCACCTGCTTTCCCTTGCACAAATCATACTCTGAGGGAGAGTAGCCAATGGGGTGAGGGTATGTCCAGTGGGCCAAGCCTGCTGGCCCCCACACAATGGTGTGCAAACTGCAGTGGGCCTGCTGTAACTCAATGGTGCTGTTCCTACAACCTTAACCCTTTCACATGCTTTACCTTGCACGAAGCATACTTGAGGGAGAGTAGCCAATGGAGTGAGGGGTATGTCCATGGGGGGCAAGCCTGCCTGGCCCCACAACACTGGTGGCAAACTGCAGTGGGCCTGCTGAACTCAATGGTGCTGTTCATACGAAGCCTTACTACCTTTCACACTCTGTTCCCTTGCACAAGCATACTCTGAGGGAGAGAAGCCAATGGGTGAGGGGTATGTCCAGTTGGGCCAAGCCTGCCTGGCCCTTCAACAATGGTGGCAAACTGCAGTGGGCCTGCTGTAACTCAATGGTGCTGTTCCTATGAAGCCTTACCCTTTCACCTGCTTTCCCTTGCAACGAAGCAACTCTGTGAGAGTAGCCAATGGGGTGAGGGGTATGTCCAGGGGAAATCCTGCCTGGCCCACAACAATGGTGGCAAACTGCAGTGGGCCTGCGTAACTCAATGGTGCTGTTTCCTATGAAGCCTTACCCTTTCACCTGCTTCCCTTGCACGAAGCTTACTCTGAGGGAGAGAAGCCAATGGGTGGAGGGTATGTTCCATGGGGCCAAGCCTGTCTGTTCTTCAACAATGGTGGTAAACTGAGTGGGCCTGCTGTACTACTACCCATGGTGCTGTTCCTACGAAGCCTTACCCTTTCACCTGCTTTCCCTTGCACAAACATACTCTGAGGGAGGAAGCCAATGGGTGAGGGGTATGTCCAGTGGGGCCAGCCTGCCTGGCTCCCACAACATGGTGGCAAACTGTAGTGGGCCTGCTGTAACTCAATGGTGCTGTTCCTCGAAGCCTTACCCTTTCACCTGCTTTCCTTGCACTAAAGCATACTCTGAGGGAGAGAAGCCAATGGGGTGAGGGGTATGTCAGTGGGGCCAAGCCTGCCTGGCTCTTCAACAATGGTGGCAAACTGCAGTGGGCCTGCTGTAACTCAATGGTGCTGTTCCTATGAAAGCCTTACCCTTTCACTGCTTTCCCTTGCATGAATCTCTCTGAGGGAGAACCAATGGGGTGAGGGGTATGTCCAGTGGGGCCAAGCTGTCTGGTTCTTCAACAAATGGTGGTAAACTGCAGTGGGCCTGCTGTAACTCCATGGTGCTGTTCCTACGAAGCCTTACCCTTTCACCTGCTTTCCCTTGCACAAAGCATACTCTGAGGGAGAGTAGCCAATGGTGTGAGGGGTATGTCCAGTGGGGCCAAGCCTGCCTGGCTCTCAACAATGGTGGCAACTGCAGTGGGCCTGCTGTAACTCAATGGTGCTGTTCCTCCTACGAAGCCTTACCCTTTCAACCGCTTTCCCTTGCACAAGCATACTCTGAGGGAGAGTAGCCAATGGGGTGAGGGGTATGTCCAGTGGGGCTAACGCGGCTGGCCCCACAACAATGTGGCAAACCGCAGTGACATTGTAACCCAGTACCCCATTGCTTCTTCCCTTGTTGTGCACTACTATATAGGGGAATGTGGCCATGTGGTGTGTTAATGGCATAATGGTAGGCATATAACATTATAAGTACCAGACATATAGCTAGCTAAATAGATATGTGTATTGTAATTTTTCAATAAAATTGATTATGAATCTATCTGAATAATTTGATATATCAAAAATAAAGCCCAAAAACATTTTTTCTAACGTTTTTATATATATAAATAAAAAAAAAATTCAACTATATACAAAAAAAAAAAAAAAACACTGTGGTTACTGGGGTGCCCCCTCTCCAGTCTGGTCAGGCGGCGGTCCAGGCGGCGGTCCAGGCGCCGCACCATGTGGCGCATCTCCCCCGCATGCTCTGTAGTTCTGTGGAGGAAGATATTGAGAGAATGGTGAGAGAAGATGTTTCAGCACATTTCCTAAAGCACCATGCGGTAGATGCAATTTTGCACCTGATAACTACTTACACATACATGGTACTGCAATGCTATAATGTTTGCGGTATGTCATAAAAGAAAGCTCAGTATAAATAATAGCATTATTTCTAAAATTCTTAGTTTTATATTATGCATACCTAGTTATGGTAACAGTGATTTCACTGATTGGCTGTTGGATGTTACACATGCTTATCTCTACTGACCAACTGAATCAACCCAGGGACTGGGTCAAGGGCAAGACCATAACGGTCTCTATTAGGGGTCCTGCAAAAGAAGTCATTATTTCCGTTGCATTTATTTATCACAGACACAATGCTGAATGGGCAGATTAAGGTCATTGGGATGGATAATACTGCTCTTTTTTTCTTAAAAGTATATATATAATCACTGAACTTCCACTTAAACGATCTTATTGCATATGGGGGATCACTGATAAACAGCAGTAGGTAATGCTGGCATAGAACATTACGTTTATTGCTAAATTTATCAGAACATCTTGGTCTTGTATCACTAGGACTGTGCTACATACAAAATTTTTTGGGAGTGGTGCAGCCCCCATAAAAGCATTGTCAAACCCACAGTACCCAACCATCATGTAGCGTGGATTTTACACTGGAAAAATACAGATATTAATAGTCTTGTATATAACATTCATTAACGTTGCATATGATTTTACTTACGATTCTCAGATGGCGCCAGAGGGACTGGAGAGGCTGGAGGTGCTGGAGGGGCTGGAGAGGTGGAGGGCGGAGAGGGTGGAGGGCATGGAGAAGGTGGAGGGCCTGTAGTGGCTGGTCCTGCTTCTAGAAAAAAAAAAAATTATTTCAACAACACTGTCCAATCCATTAGTAATATATTACTGTATAAAGAACATTTCCTAAAAGGCTATGTAGTGAACATTTCTTGGATAATTTTGGATTTTTGGACCGAATTTCGTGACTTAAGCTCAAAAACTGAGGGACAAGATACAGCCCAGAGGCGGGGACAATAAATGGGAATGAGAAATGAGAAGAACTGTGATCTGTCTCTCAAGCCAAATTAATAGATTTGTTGCATTTTTTTTAACAAATTTTTTATCAGTGAAAATAAAAATTCACTTAATTATTTGCTGACAATCAAGGTCAATAAAAAGATTAAAAATTGCTTAGGATGCCCTACGTGTCTGCTGGTGCCAGGTTCCCCACTTGGGGCGGTGGACTGCCGGTGGGGCAATGGAGAGCCCGGAGTGGGCAATGGACTACCCAGTGGGGGCAATGGAGAGCCCGGGGGGCTAGTTGGTCGTAGTGCTAAAAAAAAAAGGTAATTTTATTTAACTCTCACTGTCATTAAATGTTCGAAATCATTTACTAAAACAATTCTCGGCGAAGTTGTCAAAAATTATGCAAACATTTGGATAAAAGGGCTTGGACACCTCAACGTGTTAAAAAGCACACATAGTGGTGGCACAATTAATGTGATCCTCAATTTTTGCACAATTATGCTATCGTACTACACTTGCACGGCAATACACATGAGTGCACCGGAAACACGCTCTTGTATGCTTGTTTCTAGAGAGCTCGTGTGCGCTGTAATGTGGCCTTGGACAAATGAAAGATTTAAAAAAAAATTTTTTTTCATAGGCTGCTACATCTTCCCTGGCGGGATGGTGGTGGGGGTGGGGTATCCGAGGAAGATTCCCCTGCAAATTAAAATAAAAAAATACATAATGAATGATATATCTAAAGGAATATTTAATATATACTTTGAATTCTGTTTGAAAATGCAGATTAAATAAGCAATATGTTATAGTTTCTTTAAAATCAATCATATTTCTATGGCAATGATTTCAATCTTATTCTGGCTAAGTACTTATATTTTTATTGTGTGTATTGTAGCCATGGAAAGGGAAAGTTGGTTGGGTGTAGGGGAGCATCAGTAGCTGTGTGTACTTGTATCTGTATAGATTTTGTGGGTAACACAACATTTTTAAGTTTGGAGTGTAAAAATCAATTTTTAATAATTGATCAACATTTTGTTTTTGACTTTACTTTCCCTTCAAATAGGGCTGCCATGTAACTAAAAGGGTGGGTCAGTAAAGTGTGTTTAACTGTGTCTATGTGTGGGTATCAGTGTGCATTTAAAAGGTAAAAAGAAATCAATTTTTAATGATCAAATTTTTTTAAGGGTAGAGACAGTGGTCTGGTATCTGAAGCGGCGCAGGAGCCGTCGCTGCAGCCCCTCCATGATCCTGCGCTTTTTGCGCCGCACACGATAGGTTCCAGGTGGAAAATCATCATACCCCCTGGACAGGAGGTAGTGCGGGCATATAGCTGCCTAGCAGAAGACGCCATTTTGCAGGCGGAAGTTCCGGTTCCTCGTTTTTACGAAATTCCTCGTTTTTATACGGAGATCCGCGGTTTTACGGGAATCCTCGTTTTTACGGAAATCTTCGTTTTTATGAAAATCCTTGTATTTTCGAGAAAATACCGTTTTTTAAATTCACGCTGGCGGACTGTAATTTTTAGGTATTGTAGGCATTGATACATGTTTCTAAGGCCATTACCTAGGTCCCTGAGTGATTAAGTGTACGTTACCAAGGCTATTTAGACCACTTTTAATGCGGATTTTGCCAAACTTTCATTTTATTACGTTTTAACGGGTCCGCTCGCGGATTTTCGAATTTATGGATTTTTTCGAAAATCCGCGGATCCTTGCGCGGACCGGATTTTTCGAAGTTCGGACATCTCTATTCACCGTAAGGATCGTTAAAGGCATGTTATTGCTAAAAAGTGATATTGCGCCTTTATAAATATGGCCCTAAATACTAACTCCTTATTCTTTGAATTAAGTAATTCTATAAACACCTGTGTCATTGCTCCTCCCCACACCACTAACAGTAACACACATATTTTATACAATGCGTTTTGAATTAATCGCTTGAATATACATATTTATCCTCCAAAATACCCACATACAAATTGATATATGACAGCACTGCTGAACTGCCCATCGCAGAGCTGATCTGTTGCATTTCAAACTTGAAATAATTATTTTTCTATATCAGGGATAAAGATTCCAGTAAAAGCTCCAATGTTGGTGATTCAGGGTGTTGTTTCCAAAAAGTGTTGAATTTCCCCAATCACTTTCTCATGTTGGATATTAGTATTAAGGGAAATAATGTCCGTGGTTATAATGACCAATAAGGGTTCCATTCACCTACTGTTTTAAGCTGGTCTAGAAAATCATGTGTGTCCTGTATATGCTCTATGCAGGTCAGCGTTTGACTAATGGATAGAGAAAAAAGTCAATAAATTGTAGTATTGATCCAATTACCAGTACTATCGTTCTAAATCAAATAAGCTTGGATCGGGTAGAGCCCCGAGCTGCCACCTGTAAGGAACTGCGGTGATTCAAATTACCTACTTCCCGGAAGAGAAGCATGCTCAGTTAAGACTGTGGAAAACAGGAAGAACCTAGGGTAAAAAACTGACAGTTGAGATGGGGAGCCAATTAATGCAGGCAGAGGCTTACAAGCTGGTCACATGGAAAACAGGAAGTGTTCAAGCAGGAAGTAATATTGTTAAACCTTTCTCCTAAATATTACCTAGAGATTTGACTTGTTTTGAACTATTGGAGACCACAGTTACCCTTTAAAGTTGCCCCTCTATCTTCCTGTGCCCACTCAGACTTGTAAATATAAGATGCCAAGCCCACACCCCACACATATATGTAAATATAAGATGTCCCCACACAGACTGGTAAATATAGGATGCCCTTCATGCCCAGGCAACACAGATAAATATACAGTAAAATGCCTTTGTACCCAGCATACAGTAACTGGTAAAAAAAAATTCTTACATTGACTGGTACACAAGTTTATGCTTAGTGACTGGTACATGTGTTTGTTAACAGTGATTGTAAACAAAGTTTATCTGGGGACTAGTGCACAAAGGTTGCCCACAGTAACTGGTACGTATGCTTGCCAACAGTGACTGGTACACATGTTTGCCCACAGTGACTGGTAAACGTGTTTGCCCACAGTGACTGGTACAGAGAATTTACCCACAGTGACTCATACATAAAATTAAAGTTCCCCAAAGTTATTTACAGACATGAGACACTCTAAGTCCAGGACCAGGGAGCAGGTACAGAACAGAAGCCTTCCAGTTTTCTGCTGAAGTAAATCAGCTCACATTATCCTATCCCAGAGCTGACCATAATTTCAAACTTTTATTTTCTACTTCAGGTGATGACCTTGCTGAATAGCAAGGTCATCACCTAAATTAAAAATTGCAATGTTGCTATAACCGGCCTCTCTGAAAGGGTGGAGTGAAAGTGCATAGAGCTGCTTTACTTCAGCACAAGTTCAAGCTAGAGATCAGGACAGGCAGTGGAAAAGCCTGAAGGGCTTTACCCCCTAATGGCCACCCTGGTCTAAGGCACTTATTTTAGAAACACACAGCTCCTGAGTGTACAGGTTAAAAAATTTTAGTAAGGTCTTTATATGATCTCAAAAAACTGGAGGAAAGCAGGAAAACCCTGGAACTCTGCCATAAAACTCATAACTAAGACAAGGAAGAAAAGCAAAATGCATTTAAGATACAAATTACAAATAAGAAAGAAAATTAATTTAATCTACGATTTACAGGAACAAGAACAAATATTTTTTTCTTAATGTTCTATATAATAATATAATAGTCATCTGTGATCTAAATTTTGATTTTATCAATGCTATTTATTGAAAACTCAGTTAACTGCTAATTCAATAAAGTAGTTTTTGAGGGTATAAAGTGTATGTTTACCCCCTACAAAAAGTAAAAACTCCCAAACCCCATTTTTACCAATTATATCATACCTTGAAGGACTCTGGTCCCTCACTGCTCTCTGCCACCTCCTTTACAGCTTTGTGAGCTGTGTCAGCTGCAAAGCTCTTTTAGACAATCTTTTACCAGATTAAAACCCTCAAAAATGTTAAATATTTTGTTGGGAAAAGTGATGACCTATTTTAACAATAAATAGAAAATAACTCTACAATCATACAGTAGTGCAGAGACGACAAAGCACACACCATAGCACTTCTAGTTCCAGTTATATAGGAGGGAGTGTTCCTACAGCAGGCACATAGCCATATCACCTGACTGCATGGATCAATAAGAAGAAAGGAAGCAAGAGTGGATCAGTAAAAGTTATGCTACGAACTGCACCACTTAGCAATACGTTACTATAGTGGTTGACAAAAAGAATGAACATTAATCACTTATATAATTATCATTCATTATAGAGAAATGCAATGAATTTTGCCTCATTATATTATTTGCAAATGTCATTAATATAAAAGAAGCTGGGTTCCACGGCTGTATACAGCATGTATACTTCTTTGATATTATCAGTATAGTTTCCAATGAAGTTGAGTTAGTATAATGATATTATTTATGAATATTAAACATACTGCACCCTTTCCTCCATATTTTGTATCAATAGAAACATCAGAAACATCAATTTTTATGACAAGATTACTTATTTACAGAGATGTAATAGAAGGCCATTCTCCAGTATTACAATACAGAATTTGCCTAAACCAGAGAATTACTCTTTTATCATTCCTCTTTTTAATCTTCCTTTTACCTAATTTTCTTTTCAAATACAAATGGTTTCCCTAAGGTCAGGATCCCTTGATTTACACTAGTAGGCTAGTGTGTAGTCCTAAGCAAAACCAAGGTAAACCATCTCTACAAGAACCCTTTTGTCTATGTGTCTACTATTCTTCTCCAACATACTGTAGCTAATGCTGTACGTTTAAATATTTCATATTTCATATTATGTAAAATCATAATTGTACAATATAAAATATAATGTGTCATTGAAAATCATTGTTTGCATTACAAGAGATAAGGGGCATAACTTAAAAAGCTTTGGTAACGGTAAATACGATAAATCTTTTTAATGATGCAGTCATAAAAAAGTAATTAGTATCAGTAACAGTCATTGCAATACCATTTTACAATATTGAACATTTTTGTTGGCATTGGTGTAAAATAGAAAACACTGACACAAATGGGAAATACCTATATTGGGCAATATTTTATGACCATGGTAAAGATGCTTGTGAAGGTTCTCATTCATCCAGGTCATGGTATATCTGTTGTATTCAATTAGATCAACTGGACTTGAAGTTTAGTTCTTGAAGACGTTTCGATAGTCATCCGACTGGTTTTCTCAATTCAGAATGACTTGTACAAGAATCTTTGGCAATTATGTACCCTGGAAAATCCCAATTAGCATATCACAGCCAAGTGTTAAGGGCGTGATTGGATAGTGGCGTTATAGGAGGTGTTATAGGAACGCCCAGAGTAAGGTGTCAAAACAGTATTGTACATGGCAGACAGTTGTTGTCGAACCCCCCCACCTCTATTTAGGCTTGGTTTCTTTATTTTCAAATAAATGGCCTCCTTAACACCTCTCTTGAACCAGTCACATTCCTTTGCCAATATGTTAACATTACAATCTTCAAAGTTATGTCCTTTATCCTTAAGATAAAGGTACACGGCTGAGTCCTGACCCGAGGAATTGGCTCTTCTGTGCTGGGCCATACGTTGATGCAGTTGCTGTGTCTTAGCCACTATCCAATCACGCCCTTAACACTTGGCTGTGATATGCTAATTGGGATTTTCCAGGGTACATAATTGCCAACAGATTCTTGTACAAGTCATTCTGAATTGAGAAAGCCAGTCGGATGACTAGTGAAACGTCTTCATAAGGGTTCCATTCACCTACTGTTTTAAGCTGGTCTAGAAAATCATGTGTGTCCTGTATATGCTCTATGCAGGTCAGCGTTTGACTAATGGATAGAGAAAAAGTCAATAATTGTAGTATTGATCCAATTACCAGTACTATCGTTCTAAATCAAATAAGCTTGGATCGGTAGAGCCCCGAGCTGCCACCTGTAGGAACTGCGGTGATTCAAATTACCTACTTCCCGGAAGAGAAGCATGCTCAGTTAAGACTGTGGAACAGGAAGAACCTAGGGTAAAAACTGACAGTTGAGATGGGGAGCCAATTAATGCAGGCAGAGGCTTGTCACATGACTACAACTGGTCACATGGAAACAGGAGTGTTCAAGCAGGAAGTAATATTGTTAAACCTTTCCAGCAAGATTCTCCTAAATATTACCTAGAGATTTGACTTGTTTTGAACTATTGGAGACCACGTTACCCTTTAAAGTTGCCCCTCTATCTTCCTGTGCCCACTCAGACTTGTAAATATAAATGCCAAGCCCACACCCCACACATATATGAATTAAGATGTCCCCACACAGACTGGTAAATAGGATGGCCCTTCATGCCCAGGCAACACAGATAAATATACAGTAAAATGCCTTTGTACCCAGCATACAGTAACTGGTAAAAAAAAATTCTTACATTGACTGGTACACAAGTTTATGCTTAGTGACTGGTACATGTGTTTGTTAACAGTGATTGTAAACAAAGTTTATCTGGGGACTAGTGCACAAAGGTTGCCCACAGTAACTGGTACGTATGCTTGCCAACAGTGACTGGTACACATGTTTGCCCACAGTGACTGGTAAACGTGTTTGCCCACAGTGACTGGTACAAGAATTTACCCACAGTGACTCATACATAAAATTAAAGTTCCCCAAATTTTTTTACAGACTGAGACACTCTAAGTCCAGGACCAGGGAGCAGGTACAAACAGAAGCCTTCCGTTTTCTGCTGAAGTAAATCAGCTCACATTATCCTATCCCAGAGCTGACCATAATTTCAAACTTTTATTTTCTACTTCAGGTGATGACCTTGCTGAATGCAAGGTCATCACCTAATTAAAAATGCAATGTTGCTATAACCGGCCTCTCTGAAAGGGTGGATGGAAAGTTGCATAGAGCTGCTTTACTTCAGCACAAGTTCAACTAGAGATCAGGACAGGCATGGAAAAGCCTGAAGGGCTTTACCCCCTAATGGCCACCCTGGTCTAAGCACTTATTTTAGAACCACAGCTCCTGAGGTACAGGTTAAAAAATTAGTAAGGTCTTATATGATCTCAAAAAACTGGAGGAAAGCAGGAAAACCCTGGAACTCTGCCATAAAACTCATAACTAAGACAAGGAAGAAAAGCAAAATCATTTAAGATACAAATTACAAATAAGAAAGAAAATTAATTTAATCTACGATTTACAGGACAAGAACAATAATTTTTTCTTAATGTTCTATATAATAATATAATAGTCATCTGTGATCTATTTGATTTATCAATGCTATTTATTGAAAACTCAGTTAACTGCTAATTCAATAAAGTTTTTGAGGGTATAAATGTATGTTTACCCCCTACAAAAGTAAAAACTCCCAAACCCCATTTTTACCAATTATATCATACCTTGAAGGACTCTGGTCCCTCACTGCTCTCTGCACCTCCTTTACGCTTTGTGAGCTTATGTAGCTGTGTCAGCTGCGAAGCTCTTTTAGACAATCTTTTACCAGATTAAAACCCTCAAAAATGTTAAATATTTTGTTGGGAAAAAGTAAAGTGATGACCTATGTTGAGTAGACTATTTTAAACAATAATAGAAAATACTCTACAATCATACAGTAGTGCAGAGACGACAAAGCACACACCATAGCACTTCTAGTTCCAGTTATATAGGAGGGAGTGTTCCTACAGCAGGCACATAGCCATATCACCTGACTGCATGGATCAATAAGAAGAAAGGAAGCAAGAGTGGATCAGTAAAAGTTATGCTACGAACTGCACCACTTAGCAAAACGTTACTATAGTGGTTGACAAAAAGAATGAACATTAATCACTTATATAATTATCATCATTATAGAGAAATGCAATGAATTTTGCCTCATTATATTATTTGCAAATGTCATTAATATAAAAGAAGCTGGGTTCCACGGCTGTATACAGCATGTTACTTCTTTGATATTATCAGTATAGTTTCCAATGAAGTTGAGTTAGTATATAATATTATTTTATGATATAAACATACTGCAACCCTTCCTCCATATTTTGTATCAATAGAAACCTCAGAAAACATAAATTTTTATGACAAGATTACTTATTTACAGAGATGTATAGAAGGCCATTCTCCAGTATTACAATACAGAATTTGCCTAAACCAGAGAATTACTCTTTATATCATTCCTCTTTTAATCTTCCTTTTACCATATATTTCTTTTCAAAACAATGGTTTCCCTAAGGTCAGGATCCCTTGATTTACACTAGTAGGCTAGTGTGTAGTCCTAAGCAAAACCAAGGTAAACCATCTCTACAAGAACCCTTTTGTCTATGTGTCTACTATTCTCTCTCCAACTACTGTAGCTAATGCTGTACGTTTAAATTTTTCATATTTCATATTATGTAAAATCATAATTGTACTATAAAATATGTGTGTCATTGAAAATCATTGTTTGCATTACAAGAGATAAGGGGCATAACTTAAAAAGCTTTGGTAACGGTAAATACGATAAATCTTTTTAATGATGCAGTCATAAAAAAGTAATTAGTATCAGTAACAGTCATTGCAAACCATTTTACAATATTGAACATTTTTGTTGGCATTGGTGTAAAATAGAAAACACGTGACACAATGGGAAATACCTATATTGGGCAATATTTTATGACCATGGTAAAGATGCTTGTAAGGTTCTCATTCATCCAGTCATGGTATATCTGTTGTATTCATTAGACAACTGGACTTGAATTTTAGTTCTTGAAGACGTTTCGATAGTCTACCGACTGTTTTCTCAATTCAGAATGACTTGTACAAGAATCTTGGCAATTATGTACCCTGGAAATCCCAATAGCATATCACAGCCAAGTGTTAAGGGCGTGATTGGATAGTGGCGTATAGGAGGTGTTATAGGAACGCCCAGAGTAAGGTGTCAAAACAGTATTGTACATGGCAACAGTTGTTGTCGAACCCCCCCACCTCTATTTAGGCTGGTTTCTTTATTTTCAAATAAATGGCCTCCTTAACACCTCTCTTGAACCATCACATTCCTTTGCCAATATGTTAACATTACAATCTTCAAAGTTATGTCCTTTATCCTTAAGATGCAGGTACACGGCTGAGTCCTGACCCGAGGAATTGGCTCTTCTGTGCTGGGCCATACGTTGATGCAGTTGCTGTGTCTTAGCCACTATCCAATCACGCCCTTAAACACTTGGCTGTGATATGCTAATTGGGATTTTCCAGGGTACTAATTGCCAAAGATTCTTGTACAAGTCATTCTGAATTGAGAAAACCAGTCGGATGACTATCAAGAACTAACTTCAAGTCCAGTTGATCTAATGGAATACAACAGATACATGGTAAAGATGCAATATTGCATTTTATAAATAGGGACCTAAGTTTTTTAAACATTGTCAATATTGTTTTTAGTCTCCTGTTATATAACATGATTTTATTTTTTTTTTTGTTTCAAATAATAACACTTCATTTAGAAGCTCAAAACCTTATTAAAATTGAGATATCAAATAATATTTGGTTGATGAAGGTAGTACCAATATTCTAAAAGGGCTATCATAGCCCCCCAAAAAATTTCATAATCCTAAAGACTCTTTCCCAGGGTAAAACTCATGGGTGATTAGTTATCCCAATACAGGGACTGAAAGCTCACAACTACCTACTTTACATGCAAGTGTGTGAATATTGTCCCCTATCACTAACATTAGGGGAGATAGTCATGTCTATACACCTAAAAGCAGTGAGGTGTCGCTGCTGCACAAGCAAATTTGACAACTTACTGCCTGTAATTTTCGGCCACTCTTGAGGTAGCATAGGATTTCCTACATTGCTGGAAAAGCTTCTGTTTTAAGAAACCTAATAATTCAGCAGTGCTTTGTTACATAACAGAAAAAAGGAAACCTTTTTGGTTTTAGACATAAAAGGAAGAATTTGTTTAAAAGTCTTTGTTTAAATCTACAGTACCAATCATGTTCTTCCAACCAATGTAGGCATCAGCATTAGTGGGGCAATGTTCTTATATGTTACAGCAGCAAGACCAGTATTTCAGAGAGCTGGGCAGCTTCTCTCTTTAAGCAAACCAAAAGTATTTCACTAGACCCATCAATCAATCATTTTTTTTCTTAGCTGCACCCCTCTACAAAAAGATTATTGAGTTCCTGGGGCCATTTTCATGTGGTTTTGTGGATCATGTGTGGCATGTTGTAGTGAATGATTTTCCTGTTTTCACTGCTGCACCTCTGTGTAGACTTGACTTCATTATTTCTGAGCTGTGAGAAAGAGTGAACAAAATCTTATTTAACATAAAAATCAGATAGGTTAGACCTTGTTTTCACTTAGAACTGAAGCTGGCATCATCAGTTAAAAGAGTAATCATGGAGAATGGTTCCATTGATAGCTTGCCTTAATTTGTCTCTTTCACCACTACAACGTTAAACATTATTTTTTATTCCCCCTAAGGCCTATACAAGTTGCTTAATGGTTTTACAGGACTGAACAAAATATAGAACAGCATTTTTTTTTTCCCTCTTTTGTACAATAATCTGATGAGTGATCTATAGGGGACAGTGCAACATCAGACTCTACAGCTATTAAATGTCAAACAAGATAAATATAAAAAGATCCATTGACTTCTCAGTGAACCTGCACAGATGCAGAGGGTTTACCTAAAAATACATTTTGTATATTTAGTGGACTGATTATCAAGTCATTATACATGGTAAAAAAATGTTTTTGTTTTTTTTGTCTTGCCGTTTTATTTAAAATCTAAAAATAATGTGGCATAATTATTTAAAAGACAAACAAGCTAATACAATCAATCCGTTGTTGTGCTTTTCTAGAAAGCATACAATTAATATTCATACATATTGTAAAACATAGATGTTATTGTAAAACATGATGTTTATTAACTAGTGGAAGCCCCTGAACCCATCTAATACCTAAATAGTGAAATTTGGAGACGCAATTATAGATGGCACAAAAACAAAAATAAAAAATCTTTTGCTTGCCAGTCATGGTTATTTGATGCTCAGCAAGGATTGCTTCTGACTATGGAGACAGCAACTCCCAGCTGGCAAGCATCATTTAGAAAACTGTACAAATAGTTTTGTTTCAATCCTTGGCAAACTTAGAATTGTTTTTATGAGTGGTCTTTACTTTTATTGTTATCTTATGCTGTTTGTGTGTTATGGTTTCTGTTTGGTTTTTGTTTTTTTTTTCTTGTATGTTGTGTTGGGTGCTCTGCATTTTGTTTTGTCTGGTTGTGTCATGCTTCGTTGCTATTTTTTTTTAGTTTTTTTGGCTCCAATGTTTTTTAAGGGCATGTCCATCCCTTTCCCCAACTTTTAGGATATTGTGGTCTCCGTCCCCCAGCCCAAACGCCATATTAGTATGTCAAGAAACTCCCCGATCTTACTTACCTTCCCTCTATTCTCCGCTGCACTGCCCGGCCTTCTGCTTGCATGGAAATGCAAGCAGGGGGCTGACCGGCGCCACATCCCTGACTGGCTGAGAGGCAGCCAATCACGGATGCAGCTGCCGGCAGTTCAGAATGCCGGAGGAGAGAGGGAAGGGAAGTAAAGATCGGGGAGTTTCTTGACATAATATATGGCGTTGAGGCTGGGGAGGGAGACCTACAGTACCCCAGGGGAATACACAAGGCTGAGGGAGAACAAAATGGGTGGGAGAGGAGGGAGAGGGAGGGGGGGGAGAGCTGCAATGGGCATGTGCAAATTCTCCCAGAGGAGATACAGTAGGCAGATCCTATGGACTGTGCTAGGCCTTTGGTGGACAGTTTTTGGGCTTTGGAGGGGCATTTGGAGCTGGATGTAAGGTAGGTTTTTTATGCACTACACAGTGGGGCCAGTATTGGGTTAAATTATAGTTTTGGGGGTGGACATGCCCTTTAACTAACTATCTTGACTCCTAAAGCTAGGTACACACCTAGCGATTTTTCCTCCTGACCGACCGTTCGATACTTTCGAAGGTGGCCAGGAGGAGACTGTCGGTCGCGGCAAAAGCAGCCGCGTCCAATAGTCACCTCGGACGAGGTTTTCCACCTGTCTGATCGTCCTTTCGTCCGATTTGGACGAACGGTCGATCGGACATGGGCACATTCGGATGCGATAATTTCGTCCGATCGCCGATCACTGAACTATCGGTCGATCTGACCGAAATATCCATCGTGTGTACCCAGTTTAAGAATTGTGGCAAACAACAGGGGTCACCCTTAGCAACCATAACAAATTCTTTTATAGTTGTATTTTTTTCAGGGGTGAGTGATAGAACTATTGTTATACATTGACAATCTCTTTAGGCTCATTTTTGTTATGGTACTTAGGGATGGGATCCTGGTATGACCTGGATCCGACCTGAACAACCTTATCCAAAATCCGAAGTGTTCCATCTGAAACCTGGCGGTTAATTCGAATTTTGGGACTTTCCAATGATTATCGAATGTACGGGGTTTTTTGCTGTATCCTTGAAAATACGATTGGAAACTCAAAAAGTAGTTTCCGAACGTATTTTCAAAGATTACCAAAAATAAGCTTGTACATTCGATAATAATTAAAATTATTCTCGGAAAATGTAACGAAACGTACCAGTTTCGGCCATCTCTAATGATACTGTACCTTTCCTTTATGATAAAGGGAGCGTAATAAAAGTTTTTATAGTTAAAAATGGTGCTTATTTTGCCCCAACCAATCAATGTTGGTTCCATTTGAAAGCTAACATCTGATGGGATGGGGCAAAATTATCACTATTTTTAACAATAAGAACTTTTATTACATGGCCCTGACAGAGTTCCCAGCAATATTTTGATTCCACAAGATAACATAATAATGAAAAAAATAAAAGGATTTGTTGTACAACGTATTACTTTGGAGCAGTTGTCCGTTATTGAAAGGAAAGTAACCCACTCTGTGGTGAACGTCAAGTACCCTGTACTGCATTTAAGTTTATGCTAATTGCCGGTGGTAATGGAAATACCGTTTTGAAGGCATTTTGTGTCATTATTATTTGAATTATAAATTTGTACCACAATGTTCTAATATTTTAAAAAGGAAAACAGTAGGACATGTACCAAAGGGAACACCGTATTTTGAAAGCCCTTTCTCACACTTTAGAAAGAGTATCAGACCAAACATGTTGTTGAGATGTTAGTGAAGAGCACTTAGCACAGACATTGTGATTCACCATGTTCCCCTTTTCTCTTTTTCTACATATAAATTGAGGAGTTTTTTTTTTACTACTATAAAAATTGTTTTACAGTACAGTAAAATTAATTAATTAAAGATAACATAAATATTACCAGTTCTCCAACCCCATCTTACATCAGAATTACTCCTTACAGTGTCTACATGTGTAAAAATATTATCAGACGATATGTGTGGTGTCTGACAAAAAAGGGGGAATTAAAACAAGGCATTTCCCCCCCAACATTGGACATAATATCAATAAATGTATGGCCACCTTCTGTCTGTGCAGCATTGGAAACCATAGCTCTGAAAGACCCTACAGGGCCTAAAATTATCTACAAAAATTACTGGTCAACACCTTTGTATCTATAAACCAATTAAAGGGATGTCCAATTCAATTTTTATAGGCAATACAATTAACTGATAATGCCATGACTTGTGTGTCACTATACTGCTCAACCAACTTTACATTATCTGAAGTAAAATATGGTACTAACATATTTATCTGTGCTCTGCTTGTCATTAAATGATTAATGTTTATCTTAATCTTCCCCTCCCCCTTCTTTATTTTCTCTGCTGATTTTCTTAATTGTGGCAGAAAGTTTGCTGGCAGACAAAGATCCTAATAAGATTCAGGGTTGGGGCACATATTATAATATTTGCTTCTGGACAGGCCTTTCCTGTAAATGCTGGGATTTCAAATGTAGATTTCTCAGATTTTACAGCTCCGGTTTAAAATCCGAAAAAAGTTTTAGAGTGGGGTCTTGAATTGAAAATTCTATTTTTTAGAGTAATGATACCCTTTAAGAATTCAGCCATAAAATTTTAAAAAGGTCTGCCAGATTTTTGGTTATTTTTAAATTAAGCCCACATAAGGAGCCTGTTTCACCACAAAAAAAGAAAAAATAAAGGCAAAAGGACATTTCAGTGATTTTTATCCCACAAAAATAGAAATGTGGCTGATCATACAATTTATGGGTTCTAGAAAATTATTACTTACAAAAATTTTAGGCAATGCTTTTTTTTAGAAAAACACTATTTCATATATTATGATTAGGACAAAGAAATGTAAATACATTAAAAATAAATCTTTTGTAATACTACTTTTGAGCATTATACCACAGTTAGAAACTATGGATTAATACAAAATGTATTAAAATGATCTGATTCATAGTTGAATCCTACGTCTATCACTAGTTTAAAACATTCTGAGGCATTTTATAAGAATTTCAAGCATCAATAAACCGTTTCATATTGCTATTTTAGCAATAATGCGACTAAAATTAACTACATTGCAGTACTTTATGGCCATGTCAGATTTTACAACCACAGTGCAAAATTCAAACCGTGTGATATCAGCATTTAAATGTAGTATTTTTACCTTGCAATATAAGAACATGATTGCAAAATACCACTAAATATTGGCATTTCATAACCATGCTATTTTATTACACCGGCATTAGTGAAATAGAGATATCTTCGATATCTTCTTTGAAATATCACAATGTATAGAATTGGATTTGATGTTATCAAAATCCTTGGTTAGCATCTACAGAGGATGCAGAGGATGACTATACAGTACATTTTAGAGAAAGGCTGTGTACATTAAGTATTGAGAAAATAGAGCTAAGGGTTATACAATTCTTTTCTGTAAGCAATGGTAATAAGTAATTAATTAGTGACATTTAGATTAGGTTAGGTGCAGATATCCTTAACATTGAAGACAAGAGTATAAAAGCAATCTGAGGGTAAAGAAGACAAAGATCAATTGTTGGAACAACATTCCAATAACAATCAGCCCTGTAAGAAAATAAATTAATAGGACTGACAGTTTCTCAGGTTTACAAGATCTTATCGATTTAAAGAACAAATAGATTAGATATAAGTAAGGAATCACTGGCTAGCTAGTAGAGAAGGAATAAGGATTACAAAGCAGGAGAGAATCGTTAACATGAAACACAGCTTATCTGGTTAGGTCACAAGGTATATCAAATTATGAAAAAAAATGTTGGAGTAAAAGGCAGGAAAAAAAATAAGCTATGCCACACATGAGCAGCCTATCATCAAAATGTAACTTCCCAGTTACCAGGCAGACAAAACACACAGTAGAAAACTTTTATAGGCTGTTTTAATCAAGGAATTGGTTAAAGACAAATTAAATTGTTTAAAAAATTTTAAAGAAGTAAAATCTATAATTTTAAACATTCTAATCTTCTATTATTGAGGAACCCCTATGACTTTCATCTAGTTAACCTCGGTATAATTGTTTACTTGTGTTGTTTCTCAATAACTTACATCTTAATTGTCTTACATTGATTATTTGATAGTACTTTTCCTGTTTTTGCAAAGCAACGGCTGTCTTATTTTGATTCTGATGATAGATAGATTTAGTTTTGAGATATTTTTATCTATTTGTACTATTAGCACCATGCATGCCATGCTAAACTCTCCATTTGACATCTGAAAACTTCTATGCTAGCTTGATAACAGCAACTGTATCCATCAAAAGTCTATGGCATTGTCAGAATAAATTGCTCTTGCTTTAGAGTCTGATGGCACTTTTCACACATCAATTCAGATGTTTTTAAGATATAAATGTGGCACCATTTCTTTGTACATGGTTTATGCTTTGGGGACTGTTTTAGTTGTTTACTTTAGACCCTGGGCATGTTGTCAGGCGAAAGTGGCATACCACATTATATGAGTGTGAAGAAAAGCAATGATCTAGTAAAGACAGTTATTTGCTAATATATTAAGTTGGCTCATCAAATTATGGATCATTATGTTGTCCAAAACTACATGGAGGCATCAAAGGTGTTAACTTGGGGGCAAATGATTAAATCATGTGCGCACAGACCACATGATCGTGGCTTTTGAATGCTTAAGGAAGAAGGTGAAGCCAGCAAGTATCAGAGGGGAGGAGCTCAACCTCCCCCATATCCAGATGTCAGCAACTTTACAGCAACACGGGAAGGCTCAGGAGGGACCTAGGGGAGGAAAAGATTTTTTAAAGCTGAAGCTTACAATTAAACTTAAAGGATATGTACACCTAAATAGTAACCTAAACTTAATAGCTACCTTGGGCTGTAAGCTGTAGATGTGTATTTTTTTTTTTTTTCTATTGCCTCCCACTCCTACCCCAGTGTTATTTTGTGGCTGGCTTCCTCCTCCATAGTAAGTTTGCTCCTTGTTCGCCCCCAAGAGTCTCACTTGCCCTTCCCATCTGTTTGGTCCATGGATCTTGCTGCTGCTTTTTGCGGTGTGTTTGCGCACCCTGTGGATGACATCACCACGCGCCTACAGAACCGGGCACTGCCATGACGTCACAGGGCGCATGCAAATAATGAGCAGATCCTTGGTTCTCTTCATCCAGGTCATGGTACAATATATTCTGTTTGTAGCAACAGCATATCTGTATATCTGCGGCAATGCCAACAGATTCTTGTACAAATCATTCTGAATTGAGAAAGCCAGTCGGATGACTAGCGAACGTCTTCAAGAACTAAACTTTAAGTCCAGTTGATCTAACTGAATACAACAGATATTTTAAGTCATGCTGTTTATCATATTATGTAAACCATGACTATATGGTATGTTACATATTGCATGTCACTATTTATTAATTTCATCCATGTTACCTTTCTGAAAAGATAAATAAGTGTACCATATAACTTCTATCAATCGCTATTTTAGAAAGTTCATGAATTTCAACAAATTCATATATTATTTTTGGTTTTTTTGTCATATTTTTAAAGGCGTCTTACAGAGTTAGTGCAGTTCAGGGCATAAAATAATGCATTCTGTTTTGTCACTCCCCCATAGTAATATTGTCTTAATTGATATCATGGTCCAATTTCGGCATTGAAAGTATTGAATGATAATATTGCTACATCTATGGTCACCTTATGGAGTAATTCTGATGTAAGATAGATCTGTTGGGGAACTGCCTAAACCTATTTTAGTGTGTGTGTAGCTTCCACTGGATCTGAAATGTTTCCCATGAGTTGAGCCCATGAAATGTGACAAGATGGGCTGCCCACAGGCTGTCCCTATCTATCTCTTATACCTGTTCTAGCCTTACAAATTCTGAATTAAACTTCAATTTGGATACCTAAGTGCGTCGAATTTTTTGCTCCTGTGTGCTGTAAAACAAAATAAAGGACACGTAAGGTAAGTGTAAAACCAAGTGAAAGTGAGCCTACCAGGACTTAGAGTGCAGGTATCTGTGCTGATGCTGGGGATACTCTAGAAAACTACTCTAGAAAAGCGCTACTGGCAGACTAGGCTACTTTCGGGAGGTCGGAGAACCAGGCACTGAGGAGCAGACAAAAGCAGAGCCTGGGACAGAGCCAAGGGTCAAAACACTAAATCAATCAGTGGAGCAAGGTACCAAAGTACCAAAGGGAGAAGAGAAAGCATAGTTAGGGATGGGCAGAGGTCAAGACATTCAGTGAACAATTGAAAAGGTACAGTAGGACAAGCAAAATTGTTAAAAGGGAAAAGAAGGGAAGAAAATCACACTACAAACAAGGGTAAACCACAAGCTATAACAGGTAATCATGGGCAGCAAACCGGAAGCTTTCAGAAATCAATCAGAAAATGATAACAGGAACCAGATAGGCTGAGACCATTTGAATATGACACCAAAAAAACAGGAACCAATAGAAATGAAATTGAAGGAAAACTACGCAATAGTTTCTGGAAACGACCGTCTCCGGACACAACAAAGGTTTCCAGAAGCAATTGAGCGGGTGCGCACACAAACAAACAAAGCAAAAACTACCTGAAAGAGCTGCATGAGGACAAAGAAGCAAATGGTAGGAGAAAGGAAAGAGCATGTTGGAATATAACCATATACTGCTAGAGATTGGTGAAACTGCTAAAATTCATTCTGCCTGCCGATTTTCGAAAAATTTGGAAATCCGCAGGTGAACCCATTAAAGTCAATGGGATAAAAAAACTCTGCACAGATCCGCCTAAATAAAGGTAAAATATAAATGGTTAACTTAATGTAAATGGCTCTGGAACCTGGGAAATGGTCCAGGGAACACGCCCCTGTGGGTAGAACAGCAAAAAAGGAAGTAGCGCACACGTGTGCTACTTATGGTTTTCCGCAGACCTTTTCGTAATCCTCAACGTCAGAATTCGGAATCCTTGACTGTTCGATAATCCTCGAAAGCCGAAAGCCCTGCAGCTGGATGTTCAGGGATCCATGGCTCAACCGGGACCCCCTCCCAGGTCCTAGAAGGACCATTGTGGCCCTTGTTATTGCCACAAGGGCCTTTCAAGGAGCACAAGGGCACCTATAAGTGCTGGGCATGGGGGTCCCAGTTCAAGATATGGGACCCCTTAAGCCCGAAAGATCCTTCCCAGGGCCACAATGGTCCAGGAGGGGGTCCAGGGTTAACAGCAGGACCTCCAAACTTCCAGCCACATGAATTTTGGCTGTGAATTTTTGACCATTTACCAGTCACAGAGCCATTTTACAGTAAGTTACTGTATCACTTTTCCCAAAAACTTTGTTTTGGAATTTTCTAATGTGGTTAGTAGAAAATTCTGGAAAATCCACGCGGAACCAGTTTCAATCCATAACCCAGCCATCTCTAGTATCTGCATGATCTTTACTAGAGAATCCAACATTTTATGATGGACTGCTGTACCTAAATAGCTTGTGTGTATGACAATCAACAGATTGTCAACAGAACTCTTCCATTTGAAGTAGGGAAAACTAAACAACCTGCAGAGAAGCCATTATTGGTATTAAATGTGCAAAGACAAATCATAAAATCTGCAGAGTTCAAGGCAAGCAGCAAACAGGCATAGCTGGTAAACAGTTAGAAGTTTGCAACAAGTGTGCTGAGAATAATCCACAGAAGCTAGAAAGAACTTCAGCAAAGTAATGTGGCAAAGAATATTACAAAAGATGGGATAGTATACACCACACAGAGTGCAACTGTTATAAGATAAAGTTTGAGAATTACGTCTCTTAAGAAGGTAAAAAGTTACTAAAGGTTACTAAAGGTAAGTTAGGATCCAGCAGAATAAAGCAAACCGTGACGTGGTAAGTAAAATTTAAGCAATTAGTTGGATGTTCACTAGGCTTCTATTTTTGTATATATGTGGCAGAGAATAATCAACAGAAGCTAGAAAGAACTCAGCAAAGAGACACAGTCAGGTACATATAAGATGTCTTCACTGCTGAGAGGAGTAGTAACAATATTTTTGGTAGAATAAATATGAATAGTTTATTTACATATCTCTCATCTATTATTATTATATTTTTGGGGGGGTGAGGAAATGTTGTTGTCCATAACAGATCCTTTGTTTTCCTAAGAGTGAGAAGTCTTAAACATTCTGTCCAGAATTCTTTCAGTCTGGTGTTGTCTGCCATACCTAGGGGTGATAAAAGAAAAATATACTCAGTTATGTTACCTGGGTAAGTCATCTTTTATTTCTTTAAAGTGCTGTAGGCATCAGCATTACTTCTGTCTTTAGTTTAATGACAAAAGAGTAATTTGCTTTCCTCCTTCTTTTATTCCACTAGGACCAGCATTTTAACAAATAATTATGGCCTATTTGTTTATCTGTTTTTGCATACTTTCAGCAGAACTGTATTAATACACAATGGCAGTATTTTTTTAGTTTAAAAAAGATGCTGTTAAAATGTCAATGCAGTCTGCTGTCAATGTTTTATAAAACATTTACGTTGGTTTGAGAGATGTTACATTCCCAGTGTTTTCTCACCTAGAGCTTGTGGCAGTGGAGAGAGTTTCTGTTTTCTTGATTTTATCCTCAGAATAAGAAATGTTTGTTCAGTTAGTCTGTATTGTTTGGTATCTTTATGAAAGAGACTTTTATAACACAACCAAATGCCAGGAAAGTGTATGCCTACATTCTAAAGTAAGGTAGATTGTTATATTAAGGAAACACATAATGTCACTTTTAGATAACCCTTAAAAAAGAAATTGTAATTTGATAATCAGGTGTTGTGTGAGTAACTGGTAATGCTTAAAGCAAAACCCAACTTTGTATATTTAATTAAGTCTATATTTAATTGTCCTCTATTTTTATCAAAATTCAAAGACCATTAAACGTTAAAAAAATTAATTTCCCCCAGAATCTACAATTCTGTAGGATGCTTTTGAGAGTTTGTGGCTTTCAGCAAGGACTTATGAAAGGACTCATCAAGAAACGCTTTTCCCTGCTTATTCCCAATTTGGAACAATAATTGTAACTAACCTTGAATTGAAATTAGAAAGGAGACTTCGCTGCCTTCTATTTAATTGTAGTGGGAGGGGGGGGGTTGTTTTTAGGGTTTAATGGTTTGTTATCGAATCATTTATACTGTACATCGCCTAAGTGGAACTGGTGAAAATACACAGCATACAATATCACAAATACTATCAGGGTTATTCAATAAACGTTCTTATAATTTAAAATGGTGCTTATTTTGCCCCAACCAATCAGATGTTAGCTTTCAATGTTAAATAAGATCTGATTGTTTGGGCAAAATCTGCACCATTTTAAACAGTAAGAACATTTATGAATAACCCTGTATATTTTTGAACAATTTTAAGTTTTTTATTTCTTTATATGGTAATTACACTATATAGCAAAATGCATTATATAAATATTGCTCTATGCTTCATAGTAGAATACAGTATGAGAATCTTTCAAGAAATGAGTCTTCCGATTGAACATGAAGTGTCCAAGACTCAAAGAGGGGGTGGAGCTGGATTAATACTACAGTCTGGACTTTCAAGGTTATCAGACTTTCTAGCACTAACCCTATCAGAGTCCAGGACTTAAACCAGACTGTGTTGCTTTAAGTGTGGTAATTAGAGATGTCCGAACTTCGAAAAATCCGGTCCGCGCGAGGATCCGCGGATTTTCGAAAAAATCCGTAAATTCGAAAATCCCGAGCGGACCCGTTAAAACGTATTAAAATGAAAGTTCGGCAAAATCCGCATTAAAAGTGGTCTAAATAGCCTTGGTAATGTTAACTTAATCACTCAGGACCTGGGTAATGTCCTTAGAAACACGTATCAATGCCTACAATACCTAAAAATTACAGTCCCTAGCGAGAAACAGTATTTTTCGAAAATACGAGATTTCCGTAAAAACGAGGATCTCCGTAAAAACGAGGATTTCCGTAAGTCCGCGAATCTCCTTAAAAACGAGGATTTCCGTAAGTCCGCGATCTCTCCGTAAAAACGGGATTTTCGTAAAACGAGGATTTCCGTAAAACGAGGATTTTCGTAAAAACGAGGAACCGGAACTTCCTGCCTATCAAAATGGCCAGTGCTGCAAGGCAACTATATGCCCTGAACTACCTCCTGCTCGGGGTATGATGATTTCCCCCCTGGCACCCATCATGTCGGCGCCGGAGGCGAGAATAATGGAGGGGCTACAGCGCCGCATCCTGCGACGCTTCGGATACCAGACCACTGTCTCTACCCTCAGAGACAGTGGTCAGATGGCTGTGATATGCTAATTGGGATTTTCCAGGGTACATAATTGCCAACAGATTCTTGTACAAGTCATTCTGAATTGAGAAAGCCAGTCGGATGACTAGTGAAACGTCTTCAAGAACTAAACTTCAAGTCCAGTTGATCTAATTGAATACAACAGATACATGGTAAAGATGCAATATTGCATTTTATAAATAGGGACCTAAGTTTTTTAAAACATTGTCAATATAATGTTTTTAGTCTCCTGTTATATAACATGATTTTTATTTATTTTTTGTTTCAAATAATAACACTTCATTTAGAAGCTCAAAAACCTTATTAAAATTGTAGATATCAAATAATATTTGGTTGATGAAGGTAGTACCAATATTCTTAAAGGGCTATCATAGCCCCCCAAAAAATTTCATAATCCTAAAGACTCTTTCCCAGGGTAAAACTCATGGGTGATTAGTTATCCCAATACAGGGACTGAAAGCTCACAACTACCTACTTTACATGCAAGTGTGTGAATATTGTCCCCTATCACTAACATTAGGGGAGATAGTCATGTCTATACACCTAAAAAAGCAGTGAGGTGTCTGCTGCTGCACAAGCAGAATTTTGACAACTTACTGCCTGTAATTTTCGGCCACTCAATGAGGTAGCAATAGGATTTCCTACATTGCTGGAAAAGCTTCTGTTTTAAGAAACCTAATAATTCAGTCAGTGCTTTGTTACATAACAGAAAAAGAAGGAAACCTTTTTGGTTTTAGACATAAAAGGAAGAATTTGTTTAAAAGTCAGTTGTTTAAATCTACAGTACCAATCAGTGTCTTCCAACCAATGTAGGCATCAGCATTAGTGGTGCAATGTTCTTATATGTTACAGCAGCAAGACCAACAGTATTTCAGAGAGCTGGGCAGCTTCTCTCTTTAAGCAAACCAAAGAAGTATTTCACTAGACCCATCAATCAAGTCATTTTTTTTCTTAGCTGCACCCCTCTACAAAAAGATTATTGAGTTCCTAGGGCCATTTTCATGTGGTTTGTGTGATCATGTGTGGCATGTTGTAGTGAATGATTTTCCTGTTTTCACTGCTGCACCTCTGTGTAGACTTGACTTCATTAATTTCTGAGCTGTGAGAAAGAGTGAACAAAATCTTATTTAACATAAAAATCAGATAGGTTAGACCTTGTTTCTACTTAGAACTGAAGCTGGCATCATCAGTTAAAAAGAGTAATCATGGAGAATGGTTCCATTGATAGCTTGCCTTAATTTGTCTCTTTCACCACTACAAGCTTTAACATTATTTTTTTATTCCCCCTAAAGGCCTATACAAGAGTGCTTAATGGTTTTACAGGACTGAACAAAATATAGAACAGCATTTTTTTTTTCCTCTTTTGTACATATAATCTGATGAGTGATCTAATAGGGGACAGATGCAACATCAGACTCCTACAGCTATTAAATGTCAAACAAGATAAATATAAAAAGATCCATTGACTCTTCAGTGAACCTGCACAGATGCAGAGGGTTTACCTAAAAATACATTTTGTATATTTAGTGGACTGATTATCAAGTCATATATACATGGTAAAAAAAATGTTTTTGTTTTTTTTTGTCTTGCCGTTTTATTTAAAATCTAAAAATAATGTGCATAATTATTTAAAAGGACAAACAAGCTAAATACAATCAATCCGTTGTTGTGCTTTTCTAGAAAGCATACAATTAATATTCATACATATTGTAAAACATAGATGTTATTGTAAAACATAGATGTTTATTAACTAGTGGAAGCCCCTGAAACCATCTAATACCTAAATAGTGAAATTTGGAGACGCAATTATAGAATGGCACAAAAACTGTGAAATAAAATAAAAAATCTTTTGCTTGCCAGTCATGGTTATTTGATGCTCAGCAAGGATTGCTTCTGACTATGGAGACAGGCAACTCCCAGCTGGCAAGCATCATTTTAGAAAACTGTACAAATAGTTTTGTTTCAATCCTTGGCAAACTTAGAATTGTTTTTATGAGTGTCCTTTTATTGTTATCTTACTGGAATGATGATTATGGTTCTACAGTAACTACACTGGTTTTAAAATGTTTTTTTTTTCATTGTATAGTATAGAAAACAATGTTAAGGGTAGCAATCATGCATTTATGTAAATATTGAAATACTGAAGTTGTGTACATGGACTTCTACAGATATAAGCTATATATTTTTAAAAAAGAACAAAATCTTATATACATACATATGAGCTCCAATGAATTATATATTAAAGGGCATGTCCATCCCTTTCCCCAACTTTTAGGATATTGTAGGTCTCCGTCCCCCAGCCCCAAACGCCATATTAGTATGTCAAGAAACTCCCCCGATCTTTACTTACCTTCCCTCTATTCTCCGCTGCACTGCCCGGCCTTCTGCTTGCATGGAAATGCAAGCAGGGGGCTGGACCGGCAGCCACATCCCTGACTGGCTGAGAGGCAGCCAATCACGGATGCAGCTGCCGGCAGTTCAGAATGCCGGAGGAGAGAGGGAAGGGAAGTAAAGATCGGGGGAGTTTCTTGACATAATAATATGGCGTTTGAGGCTGGGGGAGGGAGACCTACAGTACCCCAAAGGGGAATTACACAAGGCTGAGGGAGAACAAAATGGGTGGGAGAGGGAGGGAGAGGGAGGGGGGGGAGAGCTGCAATGGGCATGTGCAAATTCTCCCAGAGGAGATACAGTAGGCAGAGTCCTATATGGACTGTGCTAGGCTCTTGGTGGACAGTTTTTGGGACTTTGGAGGGGCATTTGGAGCTGGGATGTAAGGTAAGGTTTTTTATGCACTACACAGTGGGGCCAGTATTGGGTTAAATTATAGTTTTGGGGGTGGACATGCCCTTTAACTAACTATCATTGACTCCTAAAGCTAGGTACACACCTAGCGATTTTTCCTCCTGACCGACCGTTCGATACTTTCGAATGGTCGGCCAGGAGGAAGGACTGTCGGTCGCGGCAAAAGCAGCCGCGTCCAATAGTCACCTCGGACGAGGTTATCCACCTTGTCTGATCGTCCTTTCGTCCGATTTGGACGAACGGTCGATCGGACATGGGCACATTCGGATGCGATAATTTCGGTCCGATACGACCTGAACTATCGGTCGATCTGACCGAAATATCTCATCGTGTGTACCCAGTTTAAGAAATGTGGCAAACAACAGGGGTCACCCTTACGCAACCATAACAAAATTCTTTTATAGTTGTATTTTTTTCAGGGGTGAGTGATAGAACTATTAGTTATACATTGAACAATCTCTTTAGGCTCATTTTTGTTATGGTACTTAGGGATGGGATCCTGGTATGACCTGGATCCGACCTGGAACAACCTTAATTCCAAAATCCGAATGTTCCATCTGAAACCTGGCGGTTAATTCGAATTTTGGGACTTTCCAATGATTATCGAATGTACGGGGTTTTTTGCTGTAATCCTTGAAAATACGATTGGAAACTCAAAAAGTAGTTTCCGAACGTATTTTCAAAGATTACCAAAAATAAGCTTGTACATTCGATAATAATTAAAATTATTCTCGGAAAATGTAACGAAACGTACCAGTTTCGGCCATCTCTAATGATACTGTACCTTTCCTTTATGATAAATAGGGAGACGTAATAAAAGTTTTTATAGTTAAAAATGGTGCTTATTTTGCCCCAACCAATCAGATGTTAGGTTCCATTTGAAAGCTAACATCTGATTGGATGGGGCAAAGTTATCACTATTTTTAACAATAAGAACTTTTATTACATGGCCCTGACAGAGTTCCCAGCAATATTTTGATTCCACAAGATAACATAATAATGAAAAAAATAAAAGGATTTGTTGTACAACGTATTACTTTGGAGCAGTTGTCCGTTTATTGAAAGGAAAGTAACCACTCTGTGGTGAACGTCAAGTACCCTGTACTGCATTTAAGTTTATGCTAATTGCCGGTGGTAATGGAAATACCGTTTTGAAGGCATTTTGTGTCATTATTATTTGAATTATAAATTTGTACCACAATGTTCTAATATTTTAAAAAGGAAAACAGTAGGACATGTACCAAAGGGAACACCGTATTTTGAAAGCCCTTTCTCACACTTTAGAAAGAGTTATCAGACCAAACATGTTGTTGAGCAATGTTAGTGAAGAGCACTTAGCAGCAGACATTGTGATTCACCATGTTCCCCTTTTCTCTTTTTCTACATATAAATTGAGGAGTTTTTTTTTTTACTACTATAAAAATTGTTTTACAGTACAGTAAAATTAATTAATTTAAAGATAAACATAAATATTAAGCAGTTCTCCAACCCCATCTTACATCAGAATTACTCCTTACAGTGTCTACATGTGTAAAAATATTATCAGACGATATGTGTGGTGTCTGACAAAAAAGGGGGAATTAAAACAAGGCATTTCCCCCCCAACATTGGACTATAATATCAATAAATGTATGGCCACCTTCTGTCTGTGCAGCATTGGAAACCATAGCTCTGAAAGACCCTACAGGGCCTAAAATTATCTACAAAAATTACTGGTCAACACCTTTGTATCTATAAACCAATTAAAGGGATGTCCAATTCAATTTTATAGGCAATACAATTAACTGATAATGCCATGACTTGTGTGTCACTATACTTGCTCAACCAACTTTACATTATCTGAAGTAAAATGATGGTACTAACATATTTATCTGTGCTCTGCTTGTCATTAAATGATTAATGTTTATCTTAATCTTCCCCTCCCCCTTCTTTATGTTCTCTGCTGATTTTCTTAATTGTGGCAGAAAGTTTGCTGGCAGACAAAGATCCTAATAAGATGTCAGGGTTGGGGCACATATTATAATATTTGCTTCTGGACAGGCCTTTCCCTGTAAATGCTGGGATTTCAAATGTAGATTTCTCAGATTTTACAGCTCCGGTTTAAAATCCGAAAAAAGTTTTAGAGTAGTGGGGTCTTGAATTGAAAATTCTATTTTTTAGAGTAATGATACCCTTTAAGAATTCAGACATAAAATTTTAAAAAGGACTGCCAGATTTTTGGTTATTTTTAAATTAAGCCCACAATAAGGAGCCTGGTTTCACCACAAAAAAAAGAAAAAATAAAGGCAAAAAGGACATTTCAGTGATTTTTATTACCACTTAAATAGAAATATGTGCTGATCATACAATTTATGGGTTCTAGAAAATTATTACTTACAAAAATTTTAGGCAATGCTTTTTTTTAGAAAAACACTATTTCATATATTATGATTAGGACAAAGAAATGTAAATACATTAAAAATAAATCAATTTGTAATACTACTTTTGAGCATTATACCACAGTTAGAAACTATGGATTAATACAAAATGTATTAAAATGATCATGATTCATAGTTGAATCCTACGTCTATCACTAGTTTAAACATTCTGAGGCATTTTATAAGAATTTCAAGCATCAATAAACCGTTTCATTGCTATTTTAGCAATAATGCGACTAAAATATAACTACATTGCAGTACTTTATGGCCATGTCAGTATTTTACAACCACAGTGCAAAATTCAAACCGTGTGATATCAGCTATTTAAATGTAAGTATTTTTACCGTTGCAATATAAGAACATGATTGCAAAATACCACTAAATATTGGCATTTCATAACCATGCTATTTTATTACACCGGCATTAGTGAAATAGAGATATCTTCAGATATCTTCTTTGAAATATCACAATGTATAGAATTGGATTTGATGTTATCAAAAATCCTTGGTTAGCATCTACAGAGGATGCAGAGGATGACTATACAGTACATTTTTAGAGAAAGGCTGTGTACATTAAGTATTGAGAAAATAGAGCTAAGGGTTATACAATTCTTTTCTGTAAGCAATGGTAATAAGTAATTAATTAGTGACATTTAGAATTAGGTTAGGTGCAGATATCCTTAAACATTGAAGACAAAGAGTATAAAAAGCAATCTGAGGGTAAAGAAAGACAAAGATCAATTGTTGGAACAAACTTCCAATAACAATCAGCCCTGTAAGAAAATAAATTAATAGTGACTGACAGTTTCTCAGGTTTACAAGATCTTATCGATTTAAAGAACAAATAGATTAGATATAAGTAAGGAAATCACTGGCTAGCTAGTAGAAGAAAGGATAAAGGATTACAAAGCAGGAGAGAATCGTTAACATGAAACACAGCTTATCTGGTTAAGGTCACAAGGTATATCAAATTATGAAAAAAAATGTTGGAGGTAAAAAGGCAGGAAAAAAAATAAGCTATGCCACTACATGAGCAGCCTTAATCATCAAAATGTAACTTCCCAGTTACCAGGCAGACAAAACACACAGTAGAAAACTTTTATAGGCTGTTTTAATCAAGGTATTGGTTAAAGACAAATTAAATTGTTTAAAAAATTTTAAAGAAGTAAAATCTATAATTTTTAAACATTCTAATCTTCTATTATTGAGGAACCCCTATGACTTTCATCTAGTTAACCTCGGTATAATTGTTTACTTGTGTTGTTTCTCAATAACTTACATCTTAATTGTCTTACATTGATTATTTGATAGTACTTTTCCTGTTTTTGCAAAGCAACAGGCTGTCTTATTTTGATTCTGATGATAGATAGATTTAGTTTTGAGATATTTTTATCTATTTGTACTATTAGCACCATGCATGCCATGCTAAACTCTCCATTTGACATCTGAAACAATTCTATGCTAGCTTGATAACAGGCAACTGTATCCATCAAAAGTCTATGGCATTGTCAGAATAAATTGCTCTTGCTTTAGAGTCTGATGGCACTTTTCACACATCAATTCAGATGTTTTTAAGATTAAATGTGGCACCATTTCTTTGTAGCATGGTTTATGCTTTGGGGACTGTTTTAGTTGTTTACTTTAGACCCTGGGCATGTTGAATCAGGCGAAAGTGGCATACCACATTATTATGAGTGTGAAGAAAAGCAATGATCTAGTAAAGACAGTTTATTTGCTAAATATATTAAGTTGGCTCATCAAATTATGGATCATTATGTTGGTCCAAAACTACATGGAGGCATCAAAGGTGTTAACTTGGGGGCAAATGATTAAATCATGTGCGCACAGACCACATGATCGTGGCTTTTGAATGCTTAAGGAAGAAGGTGAAGCCAGCAAGTATCAGAGGGGAGGAGCTCAACCTCACCTTCATATCCAAGATGTCAGCAACTTTACAGCAACACGGGAAGGCTCAGGAGGGACCTAGGGGAGGAAAAGATTTTTTAAAGCTGAAGCTTACAATTAAACTTAAAGGATATGTACACCTAAATAGTAACCTAAACTTAATAGCTAGCTTGGGCTGTAAGCTGTAGATGTGTATTTTTTTTTTTTTTCTATTGCCTCCCACTCCTACCTCAGTGTTATTTTGTGGCTGGCTTCCTCCTCCATAGTAAGTTTGCTCCTTGGTTCGCCCCCAAGAGATCTCACTTGCCCTTCCCATCTGTTTGGTCCATGGATCTTGCTGCTGCTTTTTGCGTGTGTTTGCGCACCCTGTGGATGACATCACCACGCGCCTACAGAACCGGGCACATGCCATGACGTCACAGGGCGCATGCAAATAATGGCAGCAAGATCCTTGGTTCTCATTCATCCAGGTCATGGTACAATATATCTGTTGTAGCAACAGCATATCTGTATATCTGCGGCAATTGCCAACAGATTCTTGTACAAATCATTCTGAATTGAGAAAGCCAGTCGGATGACTAGCGAAACGTCTTCAAGAACTAAACTTTAAGTCCAGTTGATCTAACTGAATACAACAGATATTTAAGTCATGCTGTTTTAACTCATATTATGTAAAACCATGACTATATGGTATGTTACATATTGCATGTCACTATTTATTAATTTCATCCATGTTACCTTTCTGAGAAAGATAAATAAGTGTAACCATATAACTTCTATCAATCGCTATTTTAAGAAAGTTCATGAATTTCAACAAATTCATATATTATTTTTGGTTTTTTTGTCATATTTTTAAAGGCTGTCTTACAGAGTTAGTGCAGTTCAGGGCATAAAATAATGCATTCTGGTTTGTCACTCCCCCATAGTAATATTGTCATTAATTGATATCATGGTCCAATTTCGGCATTGAAAGTATTGAATGATAATATTGCTACATCTATGGTCACCTTATGGAGTAATTCTGATGTAAGATAGATCTGTTGGGGAACTGCCTAAACCTATATTTAGTGTGTGGTAGCTTCCACTGGATCTGAAATGTTTCCCATGAGTTGAGCCCATGAAATGTGACAAGATGGGCTGCCCACAGGCTGTCCCTATCTATCTCTTTATACCTGTTCTAGCCTTACAAATTCTGAATTAAACTTTCAATTTGGATACCTAAGTGCGTCGTAATTTTTTGCTCCTGTGTGCTGTAAAACCAAATAAAGGACACGTAAGGTAAGTGTAAAACCAAGTGAAAGTGAGCCTACCAGGACTTAGAGTGCAAGGTATCTGTGCTGATGCTGGGGATACTCTAGAAAACTACTCTAGAAAAGCGCTACTGGCAGACTAGGCACTACTTTCTGGGAGGTCAGAGAACCAGGCACTGAGGAGCAGACAAAAGCAGAGCCTGGGACAGAGCCAAGGGTCAAAACACTAGAAATCAATCAGTGGAGCAAGGTACCAAAGTACCAAAGGGAGAAGAGAAAGCATAGTTAAGGGATGGGCAGAGGTCAAGACATTCAGTGAACAATTGAAAAGGTACAGTAGGACAAGCAAAGATTGTTAAAAGGGAAAAGAAGGGAAGAAAATCACACTACAAACAAGGGTAAACCACAAGCTATAACAGGTAATCATGGGCAGCAAACAGGAAGCTTTCAGAAATCAATCAGAAAATGATAACAGGAACCAGATAGGCTGAGACCATTTGAATATGACACCAAAAAAACAGGAACCAATAGAAATGAAATTGAAGGAAAACTAACGCAATAGTTTCTGGAAACGACCGTCTCCGGACACAAACAAAGGTTTCCAGAAGCAATTGAGCGTGTGCGCACACAAAACAAACAAAGCAAAAACTACCTGAAAGAGCTGCATGAGGACAAAGAAGCAAATGGTAGGAAGAAAGGAAAGAGCATGTTGGAATATAACCATATACTGCTAGAGATGGGTGAAACTGCTAAAATTCATTCTGCCTGCCGATTTTCGAAAAAATTTGGAAATCCGCAGGTGAACCCATTAAAGTCAATGGGATAAAAAAACTCTGCACAGATCCGCCTAAATATAAGGTAAAATATAAATGGTAACTTAATGTAAATGGCTCTGGAACCTGGGAAATGGTCCAGGGAACACGTCCCTGTGGGTAGAACAGCAAAAAAAGGAAGTAGCGCACACGTGTGCTACTTATGGTTTTCCGCAGACCTTTTTCGATAATCCTCAAACGTCAGAATTCGAGAATCCTTGACTGTTCGATAATCCTCGAAAAGCCGAAAGCCCTGCAGCTGGATGTTCAGGGATCACATGGCTCAACCCGGGACCCCCTCCCAGGTCCTTAGAAGGACCATTGTGGCCCTTGTTATTGCCACAAGGGCCCTTTCAAGGAGCACAAGGGCACCTATAAGTGCTGGGCATGGGGGTCCCAGTTCAAGATATGGGACCCCTTAAGCCCGAAAAGATCCTTCCCAGGGCCACAATGGTCCAGGAGGGGGTCCAGGGTTAAGCAGCAGGACCTCCAAACTTCCAGCCACATGAATTTTGGCTGTGAATTTTTGACCATTTACCAGGTCACAGAGCCATTTTACAGTAAGTTACTGTATCACTTTTCCAAAAACTTTGTTTTGGAATTTTCTAATGTGGTTTAGAAAAATTCTGGAAAATCCACGCGGAACCAGTTTCAGATCCATAACCCAGCCATCTCTAGTATCTGCATGATCTTTACTAGAGAATCCAACATTTTATGATGGACTGCTGTACCTAAATAGCTTTGTGTATGACAATCAACAGATTGTCAACAGAACTCTTCCATTTGAAGTAGGGAAAACTAAACAACCTGCAGGAGAAGCCATTATTGGTATTAAGAATGTGCAAAGACAAATCATAAAATCTGCAGAGTTCAAGGCAAGCAGCAAACAGGCATAGCTGGTAAACAGTTAGAAGTTTGCAACAATGTGGCTGAGAATAATCCACAGAAGCTAGAAAGAACTTCAGCAAAGTAATGTGGCAAAGAATATATACAAAAGATGGGATAGTATACATCCACACAGAGTGCAACTGTTATAAAGATAAAGTTTGAGAATTACGTCTCTTAAGAAGGTAAAAAGTTACTAAAGGTTACTAAAGGTTAAAAGTTAGGATCCAGCAGAATAAAGCAAACCGTGACGTGGTAAGTAAAATGTAAGCAAATTAGTTGGATGTTCACTAGGCTTCTATTTTTTGTATATAATGTGGCAGAGAATAATCAACAGAAGCTAGAAAGAACTCAGCAAAGAGAAACACAGTCAGGTACATATAAGATGTCTTCACTGCTGAGAGGAGTAGTAACAATAATTTTTGGTAGAATAAAATATGAATATGTTTATTTACATATCTCTCATCTATTATTATTATTATTTTTTGGGGGGGTGAGGAAATGTTGTTGTCCATAAACAGATCCTTTGTTTCCTAAGAAGTGAGAAGTCTTGAAACATTCTGTCCAGAATATCTTTCAAGTCTGGTGTTGTCTGCCATACCTAGGGGTGATAAAAGAAAAATATACTCAGTTATGGTTACCTGGGTAATGTCATCTTTTATTTCTTTAAAGTGCTGTAGGCATCAGCATTACTTCTGTCTTTAGTTTAATGACAAAAGAGTATATTGCTTTCCTCCTTCTTTTATTACACTAGGACCAGCAGTTGTAACAAATAATTATGGCCTATTTGTTTATCTGTTTTTGCATACTTTCAGCAGAACTGTATTAAATACCACAATGGCAGGTATTATTTTTTAGTTTAAAAAAGATGCTGTTAAAATGTCAATGCAGTCTGCTGTCAATGTTTTAAAAACATTTACGTTGGTTTGAGAGATGTTACATTCCCAGTGTTTTCTCACCTAGAGCTTGTGGCAGTGGAGAGAGTTTCTGTTTTCTTGATTTTATCCTCAGAATAAGAAATGTTTGTTCAGTTAGTCTGTATTGTTTGGTATCTTATATGAAAGAGAACTTTTATACACAACCAAATGCCAGGAAAGTGTATGCCTACATTCTAAAGTAAGGTAGATTGTTATATTAAGGAAACACATAATGTCACTTTTAGATAACCCTTAAAAAAGAAATTGTAATTTGATAATCAGGTGTTTGTGAGTAA
This sequence comes from Hymenochirus boettgeri, assembly GCA_019447015.1. Classification (NCBI taxonomy): domain Eukaryota; kingdom Metazoa; phylum Chordata; class Amphibia; order Anura; family Pipidae; genus Hymenochirus; species Hymenochirus boettgeri. The sequence goes on along the minus strand of CM033470.1, from coordinate 218,819,552 downwards.
CTGGTAATGCTTAAAGCAAAACCCAACTTTGTATATTTAATTGAAGTCTATATTTAATTGTCCTCTATATTTTATCAAAATTCAAAGGACCATTAAACTGTAAAAAAAATTAATTTCCCCCAGAATCTACAATTCTGTAGGATGCTTTTGAGAGTTTGTGGCTTTCAGCAAGGACTTATGAAAGGACTCATCAAGAAAGCTATTTCCCTGCTTTATTCCCAATTTGGAACAATAATTGTAACTAAACCTTGAATTGAAATTAGAAAGGAAGACTTCGCCTGCCTTCTATTTAATTGTAGATGGGAGGGGGGGGGGGTTGTTTTTAGGGTTTAATGGTTTGTTAATCGAATCATGTATACTGTACATCGCCTAAGTGGAACTGGTGAAAATACACAGCAAATACAATATCAGCAAATACTATCAGGGTTATTCAATAAACGTTCTTATAATTTAAAATGGTGCTTATTTTGCCCCAACCAATCAGATGTTAGCTTTCAAATGTTAAATAAGATCTGATTGGTTGGGGCAAAATCTGCACCATTTTAAACAGTAAGAACATTTATTGAATAACCCTGTATATTATTTGAACAATATTTAAGTTTTTTATTTCTTTATATGGTAATTACACTATATAGCAAAATGCAGTATATAAATATTGCTCTATGCTTCATAGTAGAATACAGTATGAGAATCTTTCAAGAAATGAGTCTTCCGATTGAACATGAAGTGTCCAAGACTCAAAGAGGGGGTGGAGCTGGATTAATACTACAGTCTGGACTTTCAAGGTTATACAGACTTTCTAGCACTAACCTCTATCAGAGTCCAGGACTTAAACCAGACTGGTTGCTTTAAGTGTGGTAATTAGAGATGTCCGAACTTCGAAAAATCCGGTCCGCGCGAGGATCCGCGGATTTTCGAAAAAATCCGTAAATTCGAAAATCCGCGAGCGGACCCGTTAAAACGTATTAAAATGAAAGTTCGGCAAAATCCGCATTAAAAGTGGTCTAAATAGCCTTGGTAATGTTAACTTAATCACTCAGGGACCTGGGTAATGTCCTTAGAAACACGTATCAATGCCTACAATACCTAAAAATTACAGTCCGCTAGCGAGAACAGTATTTTTCGAAAATACGAGGATTTCCGTAAAAACGAGGATCTCCGTAAAAACGAGGATTTCCGTAAGTCCGCGAATCTCCGTAAAAAACAGGATTTCCGTAAGTCCGCGAATCTCCGTAAAAACGAGGATTTTCGTAAAAACGAGGATTTCCGTAAAAACGAGGATTTTCGTAAAAACGAGGAACCGGAACTTCCTGCCTATCAAAATGGCCAGTGCTGCAAGGCAACTATATGCCCTGAACTACCTCCTGCTCAGGGGGTATGATGATTTCCCCCCTGGCACCCATCATGTGCGGCGCCGGAGGCGCAGAATAATGGAGGGGCTACAGCGCCGCATCCTGCGACGCTTCGGATACCAGACCACTGTCTCTACCCTCCAGAGACAGTGGTCAGACCTCAAGAGGCAGAGGCCAATATATGTACCTACGGCCAGGGACCTGCCACTGTGGTGCGCCAATGGCCACAAACTCCCTGAACGCTGCACTGTCTACCAGGCTGAAAGGTAGCAGCTGCACCGCCAGGAGTTTGGCTAAGCCGGCAGTGAGACGCTGGGCTTGGGGGTGACTGGGGACGTTTCTGCCTCCGCTCCAACAACTGGGGAGAGAGACCTGCCTTTTAGCTGACGCTCCAGCAGCAGTGTCAAGAGGCCTCTTAACACCGCGTGCTGGGGCCAAAGGCTGCCTCTCCTCCCTAACTTCCACCGAGGAAGCAGCTGATGGGGCCGGAGGGGGAGGAGGAGGAACGGTGGCTACCTGGGCACGAGGTAGGGAACGTGTGGGTGCCTGCACGTTCCCTGTCCGCTGCTCCCACCGGCAAAGTGGTGCAGAATCATATGCCTCCTCATAGAGGAGTGCCCAAATGTGATGTGGTCTTCCCACGCTAACACGTTGCAGGCACAACTTGCACACTGCAACTGGGCTGTCACCTGGAGCCAGTGAGAAGACTCCCACACCGCTGAGCCACCGACACGACTCGGAGCAAGGTCACCTGCTGCTGTGGGGCACTGGCACCAGATCTCATTGGTGCCGTACCTCCACGTGCACCACTAGGTGCACTGCCTCTGCCCCGGCCCCTGCCCCCAGTCCTGCCTCTGGGTTCAGGATCGTGCTCATGCTCTGAGGGACATCCCTCAGAGACACTATCCTCCTCCTCTTCACAGAGGGCACCCATGGCGCGATCGGTGACCTCATCGTCCACTTCCACCTCCTCAATACTGGAGGCTGCATCACTAACAGCAGCAGCATCTGGAACCTCACCCCCTGCTATTCCCTGGCTGCTCACAGACTGCGGCGTGACATCGTCAGCCTCCTGTCCCCTGTGCACTGAGCACTTCCTCCGCCTCGGGCGACAGGAAAATTGTGCATCAGTGCACAGCTCCTCCTCAAGCACACTAGCCCCACACATAGTGTGCGAAAACATATCCTGAGACTCCTCCTCCGGATCCAGAGGTACGGGCCATGTGGGCAACGAACTCCTGATAGAGCGGATCAGGTTCCATGCCCACAGTAGGAGCCTCAGGTGAGGAAGGAGCAGGCACAATATCTACAGTAGCAGCTCGGCTGCTCTGTGCCTTTGAGGAGGTGATGAGAAGGCTGGGTAATCCACTCTACTACCCGCCTTCCTTGATCAGAGGGATAGCCCTAGCCCGGCTACCCCTAAAAATATCGGGCACGGTAACCCGGCTGCCCTGCAAGGGCCAGGTAGCTCCTGCCAGGCCTTCAGTGGCTCTCCTCTGCCTCTCCCTCTCCCTCCTCCACGTGCGAAGCACCCCTGCTCCTGGGTCTCCCTCTTGCCCTGCCAGGCATTTCCCTCTCCCAAATTACCCCCAAAAAAATTATATATATATATAATACACACACACACACACACACACAAACACAAAAGACAAAGCAACAAAACAACACAGAAGCAAACAAATAAACACAAAGCTTTTTTTTTTTTTTTTTTTTTTTTTTTACACTAAAAGCACAAATAGGACACAGACACAACTGACAGCAAACGCAGATCAGACAGCAAAAGCTGCTGATTGCTGCTAAAGGCAGCACTGTCAGTTACACAAACACACAGCACTGACACACAGATACAGAAAGACAACAAAAAAACAGGACACCTAGACCTCTAAAAGGTCTAACACAATTTTCCAAAGGACTTACAGGGGGGTTAGTCCTTAAAAGGACTTTTGGTCTCACAAAGTTAGTCCTTAAAGACTGTTGGGTCTCAAATGTGTGAATACAGGGGTGGGTAAACACAAGTTCAAACCACCACACTGAAATCCACACACAGAAGCTCAAAAAGCTCAAAAAGCGCAAAACTCTCTCCAACTCCTACACTGTCAGGTCTCCACTAAACACACTCCAACACACCTGACAAAATGTCGCCTGTGAAGCAGCCTTTTATACCCAGGGGGCTGGCAATAATCATGTTAGCTGCCATTGGCTAATTTGGGTCATGTGGCTTGCTCCGTCTTGAAAATAAGCCCCAAAAATTCGAATTTACAAGAATGTCTCGTTTTTCCGAAAATTCTCGTAATTACGAGAATCCTCGTAATTACGAGGATCTTCGCGGTTTCCGGGCCCCGGAAGATCGCGGATTCTCGTAATTACGGAGATACTCGTATTTTCGAAAATTTTCGTAAAAAAAAAAAATCCGCGGTTCGGAAGTTCGGAAGGCGGAAAATCCGGAAAATCCGGAATAATCCGCCGTTCGCGGACGTGATAAATCCGCGGCGGATCCAGGTTCGGGTCCGCGAACCGGCCATCTCTAGTGGTAATCGGAGTTTGGGAACTATAAGACAGAATTTCAAGGCATAGTAAACCAGAATTAGTTCAAATGCAGTTTAAGTCCTCACCCTAGATACAAATAGGGGAGGAGATGTTCTGGGACACCGTATTGTTATCTGTTAAGCGCATTTTTTTATCTATTCATTTTTCAAGTAATAGTTGAGTAGGATTAATAAAAAATAAAATATGTAAAAATAGAGAAGAAATGTTAAGGAGAAGATTTGCACAATGGTTTGGATAAAAAAAAGGACAGAATTCACATATATTTTCTGAAATCATTACTATTCATTCTATAAAATTAAGTTGAAAGCACAAAGAATATGTCTGATTAGGTCAAATCTAAATGGCATATTCCATTCTTTTTTTCCTAGAAAAATAGGATCCTATGTCTGCAGACTAATAATGACATTCTTTCTTCAGGTGATATTTTATTTCTGCACCAGTAATAAATTAAAATCTTCACCTTGTTACCCTTCAAGACAAGACCTGTCTAAAACATTTTATTGAAAAATGAAAAACTTTCTTATTTCTAATTTTGTCTTTATTCTTAAAGAAAAAGGAAATTGTATACTATATATGTTTTCCCTTGGGCAATGACATAGGAAGAAATTAATTTTCTTTCGTGCGGCTAACAGAAGCTGACTGGATTCTGTTCTGCTGTTTGTCCTTGAAGCTGCAATTTGGAAATCCATTTTTTCAGTCAGATGGTGATCTAATTTCCCCTTTGCAATGTGGAAATATAAGCACGATTATCAGGATACCTTTTTTTTTTTTATCTTGGGCACCATTAACATTTTATTACAGGATTTACAAAAAATATTTAATGTTTATTGGGTAAGGATATATATACATATATTTGTTACTTGAGAAGAAAGTCTATTTGGTCGGATTTAAATATTTTCTACAATTTGCTTTAGACTATACTGCGGGAATAGAATTACAGCCTTTAACATATTATTTTGATTTTATGCAGTCATCTTCAATGTGAAGAATTATGGATTGTTTTTTTGCAGATTCTCACATATATATTTATATAATAAAATGAAGTTAGTATACCCGAGAACAAATAAGTAGGTGAATGGGTGAACAATAAATGGTTCAATAAACTGATTCCTCCTAACTTTATTCTTGAGGAATAACATCTAAAGGAATAACCAAGTACTACTTGGGTAAAATAATATTGACTAAGCCGCTTGGTCCTCTTTATCAGCACAGTAATTTATTCAGTCAGTCAGTGTACAAAAACAGGCTTGTTATCTACTAATACAGGCAGGGAGAGAGACATGGGGAGAGGCAGTGTAATACAGGAAGTTACTCAGTGACATCACTGAGTGACTGATTATATAGATTCGTGCCACTTCACCTCCCTATTGAAATGCCAGTGCCTTATGTATTATAATAAGATTGTCCGCTTTTCTGCTTGAAAGTCAGGTCATTAGTTTATATGACAATTATATAGTTTGAAGAACGCACTCCTGTAGACCTTGCTCTTTCTTTATATATTTATTAGTGACATGCGTGCACAACGTTTCGGGGTGTGTCCCCCTTCCTCAGTTTATATGACAGTTGTTCTTTTTTGTTTTTTTGTAGAGGTTTTTAACTTCTCAGGTGGGTATGGGAGGATGGGGCTGATCACCAAGATCCATTCTCCAGCATTGAGAGCTCCCACGTCGCTAACACTATGTCCATCATGTCTCATGGGACCCATTTGTCCATATTATCATAGACCAGAGCTGTTCATTTTTCCATATTCCTGATTTTGTGAATAGATTATAACAGTTTTGATTCATTGGGCAGTGTTTCTGTTTCCAATGTCCATTGACTAGGCATCTAACTGCTATGCTACTTGTATATGTGTACAGAGTTTAATGGAAACCACATAGTATGTATAAGGGATCCTTTCCTACCACACTCTCTCTAGCACCTATCTGTGGATTCCAGACAGAACTTGTGGAGCTTTTCCAGAGCTCAAGCATTATCTTATAGACATTCTCTTTATAGGTTGTGCAAATGGTATATTTGCCTGCATCTTCCCAGATAACAAGCCAGTTATCTTTTATGATTTCTGTGTTTAATAGCTTCTCCCAACATATCATATATTTGTGTATAATCTGTGGTTCTGTTGAGGTGTCTGTAGTACTATATGTTCAAACTGTGTCTTTGGGTTAAAAGATAGATTTGGGGATAGTGTGCTGATATAGTGTCTAATTTGGTGTTTCTATAAGTGTTTATAGATGTTTCTGGGAGTTTCTTTTGAGAGAATAGTTTGGGAAATTCGGATACGTTTCGTGTGATGGGGTATACTAAGTCATCTATTGTCATTAATCTAAGATCTGTCCAAGTTTTCATGTGTTGATATGTTTGGCTTGTTTTCAAATCCGTATTGCCTAATATTGGGCTCAGTGTAGATGGTGTGGAGAGCAGACTAGTGGTTCTTTGTATATTTTTTTGTTTATTGGCGTTTGCATGTGTCCTTAAGGAGTGTGTTGTTTATTTCCTTGTATGAGGGCTGTGATTTGCAGTAATAATGTTCCTAGATGAATGGGATAGTACCAGTCTAGTTCCAATTGGGTCCATCCAGTTTGTAAGGTATTGCGAAGTTGGGCTACCAAGAAGTATTTCATTATGTTTGGAACTGCTAATCCACCTTGAAATCGGCTTGTCATAATAGTTTGTTTGGAGATTCTATGGGCCTTATTTCCCCAAATAAAATCAAGGATGTTTTTTGAAGTGTTAGGAAGTAAGGTGGTATTAATATTGGAAGGGTTTCGAACAGGTATAGCCATTTAGGTAAAAGGAAATTTTACCTAAATGGCTGACCATGATAATGAGTCTGGTTGTAATTTTTCCAAACCACCAGAGAGTACAGATTTTCTAAACACTTTTCGAAAATCGTCTATTTTCAATTTTCGAAAATCGTCTACTTTCGATAAAAATCAAAAATTTTAAAAATTCAGGTACCGTGAAATTCGGGAGTTCTGAAAGTTTCATCTGGACTTCAATTCGAAACTGGGTTCTATTCGAACCCACATTACATCTCTACCAGAGAGTATGAGGTTTTCACAATTGTAGCAATATCCTTGAGTCATTTAGGAGTGGGGGATAATTAGCTGTAAATAATGAGGAGAATTGTGTGTATGCCTAAATATTTGATAGAGAAGGGTTTCTGTTTTAGTTTGATTAAGTTTATAGCCTGAGTGAAAGTTACTGTATATGTGTCAGGTTCTTTATGGAGATTTGGTAGAGAAAAAAATGGGTTTGGAAGTGTGAGTAATACATTGTCAGTGAATAAAGAGATAAGGTATGTAGAGTGTTTTTAATTGGATTTGATGTGACAGGCTAATAGCTAGATACGAATAGTGTAAAGAAGGGGTGACAGTGGGCACCCCTGTCTTGTACTGTTAGAAATCGGGAATGAGGTAGATGTATTCATGGGGAATTTTACTGCTGTTTGAGGTGTTGAGTATAGGGCAAGTACGGCTTTTATGAAGCCTTCCTTCATTTCTAAATAGCATAATGTAGAGGACATGAATGGCCAGCTAAGCCAATCAAAGGCCTTCTCTAGGCTTAAAGGGCATTTATAGTGAGAAAATGAAAATTTTTTCCTTTCCTTCCATGTGTTCTAAAATTCTCCCCAACCCCCAGAGTGTCGCTTTTTTCAGATTCCCTCTCTGTACTGAGATACACAAGTTAGAAGAATATGTGATTGCATTCGTGTACTCCTACTTGTACTGTCAATCAAATCTTCGACGTGATCCTCTTCCCTGCTCAAGTTCCTCCCTCCTCCCTGCTCTGTTTGCACAAACATAGAGATAAGAACAGTAGCAGGGGGGGAGAGGTAGCTTTGACTGCAGAGATAAGGCTGCACTTGACCCCCCTTCTTCATAGCTTTCACTGAATGATGATGGGTCACAAAAAGAGATCGTATTGCAGTATTAACTGTACTGTACTCCCTTCTCTTCCATGTCTTCAAGACAGCTTGCTTTCTATTGGCCACTGTGCATGGGTGTGTTTTTCAGGATGTTGAACTTTTAACTCCTACTGCACATGATAAGCATTGAGACATGAAGGAGGTAACAAAGGGAAGGGGGAAGCGGGGAGTGTTGCACAGAGATCTGACACCATGGAAAAACTATGTCACTGACAGAGGTAGAATAAAGGCAGCACAGAGAAAATGAATTTAACTTTGCAATGGGACAATGTGATTTTTTTCACTATAGATGCACTTTAAAATTACTGCTGGTTGTGATCCTTAAAATTACAGCTGGTTGTGATCTTCTATGGAGGAGTCTGATTGTGTCAAGTGTTTTTTGGTGTATTATATCCAGCCTGCCTGAACAAATGAAAGCTACTTAGTTATTATTAATTATTGTTGGTAGCAATGTGGCTAATCTATTTGCAAGTGTTTTGGTGAATAGTTTATAATAAGAGTTTAGTAATGCTATGGATCTGTAGCTGGCACAGAGAGAGGGGTCCTTTCCTGGTTTGGATTTGGTTACCATATGAGAGCTGGTGAATGAAGGTGGTAAAGGATTATTGCCTTGCATTATCTCATACCATCTGGCCTGGGTGTTTTGCCTTAGGGGAGAGGTTTAATAACTTTGGTTAAATTCTTCAGCGATGTGATTATTGTTATGTTAGTGTTAAAAAAAACTCAGGATAGCAGTATTCATTGTAGGATTGTAGTATACAGTCCTTTATAATATTGTTAAAATCTAGCTGCAACTCCTATAGGGTCATATATTTGGGTTCCTTGTTTATTTTTTATGCTGATCGTGGTGGCTTGAGTCCTGCGATTATTTACAAGGTAAGCTAATTGAGTATGGGCTTTATTGCCAATGTTGTAGAATGAGCATTTTGCCCATCTGAGTCTCTTGTCTGTTTCAGAAGTGTGGTGGTCCTTTAAGGCTGTTCTCATTAAGACTACCTTTCAAAGTTTTGTGATAGTTGGTGCATGTTATAATGTGTTTTCTGCTTGTGTAAGTTTACTAGTTTACTCTATTACGGTGGGATGCTAGCAGAATGCAGTGTCCTCTGAGGAGGAAGAGGCCGTGTCTTTGTTAATATGAAGTAGGTTTCTATGGCATCTTTAATGTTTTCCCCGATGAATTGGGTGTTTATGGTGGCTTTCATTTAACCTCCATTTGTATTATTTAGGGGTATACTTTGTCAGTGTTAGGTAACTCAAACTAAACCCAGAATATGTGTTTGCATATTGCATTTATGCCTGAATTTCAAATATAAGGATAAGTTCTGCAAGCAAACATAGATTTTGCTTTGGGATCTCCAGTTTCACCCATTGTGGCACACCTTTATATAGAGAAAGAGGAAACAAAAGCTCTTAATACACTTAAGGGAATTGCACCCAGCCACTGGTTCAGATACATGGATGACACCTGGGTTAAAATCAACCAGAAGTAGAAGCCTTTACTGAACTCTATAATGCTGAGTATCAAAACACCAGATTTACACAGGAAAAGGTACAAAACAACACACTGGCCTCCTTGTACTGCTTGGTAGAAGTTAGAGAGAAGGGAAAACTGGAAGGAGAGGTTTACTAAAAAATCAACCCACAGAGACCACTATTTGGTATCTGACTCCCATAACTCTTTCAATCAGAAGCTGAGTGTCATCAGAACACTACAATACTGAGCATAAGACATCCACAATAGCACATAGGCTAACAAGAGGAGCTCTAAAACTTGTGGATATTTGGACCAGGCCTTTGTCAAAAATGAAAGAAGTAAAGAAAAAAAACACAAATACCACCAGTGAGACAAAAACAACAGCTGCACCAACGTATGGCCCAGCACAGAAAAGTCAATTTCCTCGTGCCTGGATTTAGCCATGTATCTTCATCTTTAAAAAAAAGTACATGGGTTCGAAGATTGCATACCCTCAGTTATTTCAAGAAAGAAAAAGGTACACTCTTGCTCCACCCAAACCCCTCCCATGACACTATCCCAAATCATCTCTAGCTCCACCCTAGATCTGCTTCAATACCAGCTCCTATTTCTAAAAATAAATTTGTAAGTAAATTAATAAAAGAAGGTTGCAATATTGGTTCCCCATATATATTGACAGCATAATACTGCCCCTTATATGTTAAAAGCACCATTTGTCCACCATGCATATGACATATATATTAATACTGGCCCTCTATATACTGTATAATACAGTACACTTACTGGCCCCTTAAATTTTATACAGCAACTATTTGCCCCCTATGCTTTATACAACTACTGGCCACCTATACTTTGTACAGCAGTTATTGCCCACCTATACATTATACTGTCGTTTCTGAGACCCTATGCTATGAGCCCCTTAAGTGTGTCACCAACCTGACTGGCTGTGCTGACCCCCCTTATACAAAAACCTGGAACGTTTTGCAGGCTGACCATGATAATGAGTCTGAACAGGAACTGCAGATGAATTGATTACACAGACAATGGATAGGCAAACTGCAATGGTGGATAATGAGTCTGAACAGGAACAGCAGATGAATTGTTTAGACAGTCACTGGATGAACAAACTGCAATGGTGAATGATGAATGAACAGGTAAGAGCAGATGAATTGATTAGACAGTCACTGGATGAACAAACTGCAATGGTGAATGATGAGTCTGAGCAGGTAACAGCAGATGAATAGATTAAACAGTCAATGGATGACTGTTTAACAAACTGCAATGGAGACTGAAACAAAGCAGGAACAAACAGGTCAAAGAACTCCAATAAACAAGGCTTAGGAACAGAGTGATAAACACTGAACTGGCAGCAAGAGCTGAAAGGCAGGGAGGGCTTAAGTAGACTGATTACATCATCATTCCACGCCCACCAGTAACCAGAGGAGGAGACTGGACACCATGACACGCGCGCCTGTTCGGCAACCCCAGCGTGCGTGCACACGAGGACCCAGATTGATCATGACGCCAATGCATGTACACCGGCACGTGCCTACACGCAGAACCTCTGGTTAAGGCAGGACTGGAGCCATAACAGGTTTTATTGCCAATAGAGTAATTCTAAATTGAGAAAGCCTGTCAGATGAGAGGCAAAACATCTTTAAGAACTAAACTTGCAAAGTCCAATTGATCTAACTGAATGCAACAGATATGACCAGGATGGATGAGAACCTTCACAAGCATGAGTTGGGGCAGAATGTTTTAAATTATTTAAATAAAATTTATGAATTTTAAGAGTGCTGTTCGTTTGTGGATTTAGAAAAACGTTTTTCAAATTTTCTATAAGAAAAACAAAAATCCGAAAACTGACCCAAAGAAGTCAATGGGAGCTAAAAAATGTAACAGTTCCGATTATATTCAAGGTATAAAGAGCAATAGTAAGTAAGTTTTAAAAGGCTCAGGGACTTGGGAAATGCTCTGGGGAACACATACATATAACCAAAACTTCTAAAATAAACTTTTTTTTTACACACAAGAAATTTTTGGGTTTCGGCATCACATTTTCGATAATAATTCAAAACCGAGGGTTTCATATTAACTTTTTCTCTCTGGTTTCCCACACAATCATAAAGACATATCGATTGGCTGTATATATCGAATAAAAGTTCTTTGGTGCAGAGCCTGATTTGTATGTATCTATGTAATTGTAAAGCCCTACGGAAGATGTTGGCGCTATGTAAATCTACAATAATAATAATAAGAAGAAGAAACCCTTTAATGATTTTTTTTTTAATTTTAACACGTCCAGCTCTAAATAATATCGTAATAAGATATCCAGCTCTAAAAATGGAGATAGCTTGGGAGTTGGGGTTGTGTCCCTGTTGATAGGTCCATGTACCTGATCTGATTAGGCAGAAGTAGAGCCAATCAATGCAAGTGCCAGCTTCTTCATTGGCTATAGAGAGAGTAAGACACTGCTGACCAATGCTGTGATGCATTATTTTCATACATATCACTAACATTTAGTGATATTTCACTTAGCTAACATTTAACTGTTAAACTTTTTCAAAGATTAGACAATGAGAATGTTTTATATTTTATAAGATATACTGCTTCAATATTGCCAACCTTGTTGTGGAGCTCATTTTGGAAATCATTTAAATCATGTATTACTACTGTAAAATGTATCACCACATAAACACAGATCTGTATTATGGTAAAATAGCATGCTGTTGGGGAACTGATTTCGGACATAATCTAAATCATTGCTGGAAATGTAGAATCTCCTCTACCTGTTCATTCATCATTCACCTTTCTGTCTTTAATTTTTCCTTAGTATGTCAAGGCACATCTGCAAGGAACAGAAAATATATCTGGTTGCAACACACAAAGGATTAAATTGAACAGGTTTAGGCAGAAAGATAAATTTCAGGGAATTCTTTGTTATATTTAATAATATTTATTAACAAATGATTTATTAATAGGCTTATTAATTAATATAATGTAGAAATCTTCATGCTTTTTTATTTTGGAGTTAAAGGACAAATCCAGCCTAAAATATACTTTGCTTATAAATGTTCCCTGCCAAAGATGCCCCTGAAGTGACTTACCTAACCCGGTCCCAAGCGCCCCCTGCTTCTATTTCAAGCTTGTTTCAAGCAAAAACAGGAGCAGAGGGCTTCTGCGCTAACAGCCGCTCTACTTCCTGGTCGCGGCTGTCAGGCGGATGCACATTACCTCACATTGTGCCTTAGCTGACGGCTGCAACCAGGAAGTAGAGTGGCTGTCAGCCGCAGAACAGAGTAGGAGCAGCGAGTGATTGGGTTAGGTAAGTCTGTTCAGGGCATCTTTGGTGGGGATCGATAAAGCAAACATTTGGGGGGGGGTGGAGAACATATATAAGCAAAGTTTATTTTAAGCTGGACATGCCCTTTAAATGAAAAAAGTCATCACTGAAAGGAAAAAACACACAATATTGTAAGATACAGTATATTTTTTCCCAATAATAAATAGACATATGCAGTATTAAGGAACTGGAATTCATTTTAGCCTTCAATATACCCTTCTCTCTATCTTAGTGTGTATAAAGCCATTTATTAGGGCAAAGACAGATATAGTAAAGCAACTACAAACTATATAAAACATAACTTCTGATGACAAATAAATTACACATTATGCCTTAAAATAAGAAACCATTCTTATTATCATTTTCGGGTTGGGAGGGGGAGAACTATAATATACTAAAAGCTTTTAATGCTGCAAATCAAGATAAGCATGATGGATATGGATGTATGGAGGGAGGGGGAATTGGCTCCCGTGTGCATGCCTGCAATACTTTTGGGAGGCAAGAGAAGAGGTAGAAACTTTTACAGAGGCGGACAGACTCCTACTCTTCACTTTCCTGGGCACAGACACTGCAGATGAACCATTTGAAGAAGAAATGTAAGCTAAGGATTTTTTTCACACTACACTGTGGGGCCAGTATGGGGCTAAATTTTAGTTTTGGGGGTAGACATGCCCTTTAATATTATAAATCTTAATGGGTTTTTGTTTACTGGATCTGGTCATCAGATGTGGCATTAATATAAATTTCATAAAGTTTATCTTGACATTGTCTCTCACACAATCCTTAAAATTTCCCTATAATGTCTCTTCTAAATATGATACTACCTATAACCCTGAAGAATGATTATGCTAATATTATGCTGACTGGTTAACATACGCTGCCCAAAGAGAATTTAGAAATGTAGTTAACACATATTCTTGTATGTAGGTCATTCTCACATACAGATCTGTTTTAATAGTTTCCAAAATTCCTTTATATAGACCTTGTTAGGATCGTGCCTCGGGTTTATTATAGGAATAGTTTTGTATGATGAATGAATAATTTCCAAAAATTAGTATGATGAATGAATAAATTCAAAAAAAAAATTTCTCCCAGTATAAATTCTGTTTAAGATATAAGAGCAAGGTTAAAGTATATGTTCAACATTGTATCACTTTTGTTATCTCTACACATTGCTATTGTGAAACCAGCAACATATTCACAATCGCTGGCTGTTAGCACAAAGGAATACAGAGTAGCTAATTGCAGGCCCCATATTTTTCTTAGGGTAAAGCATACAGGGCATAGGTTCACCATTGGAGGACTGAGAAAGCAAGTAGAGAGTTTGCTGTAATGGAAGATTTTACAATACATCATTTTTTGGCAGCAGTTTCTGAGATGTACTGTAGGTTAAGAAATGTGTTATAAATTCAACCATAGGTGATTTATGCACGAACTAAGAGAAAATGGTTGCAGGCCTGTAACTAACTTTAGAAAATATAAATTTTTGGGGCTGGGGCTTATGACACAGCTTATAAAACATGCCTGCCATAGAGACGCAGAGACAGGGCAGTCTGGGAATTGTAAACTTACAAGCCTATACTTCAAGTGAATAGTTCAGTGGAAATTATCAATATTGTTAATTGTTAGTTTGTGTAATGCTTCTTAGTTATTCTACATATTCTCTCCCATTTTGAAAAATCAGTTGATTTCATACCTTTTGCTGTTCCGTGCTGTTGACATTATTGAGCTACATTTAGGTTCTAACGTTTCTTCTTCTTCTTCCAGGATGCACCAAATCCTAGGAATGTTCCTAATTTCTACTGCTTGGCTGTTGGATGGGTCAAAGATGCTCAGATCTCTACTGACAACTGAATCAACCCAGGCCGGGTTCTGGGCAAGACCATAACAGTCTCTACTAGGGGTCCTGCAAATAGGAAGTCAGTATTTCATAAGCATTTATTTATACACAGACACAATGCTAAATTGGCAGATTAAAGTCATTGGGATGGAAAAATATTGCTCTTTTTTCTGAAAAGTACATGCAAATGAACTTCCCCTTTAAGATGCAGAGAAAATAGAAACATCTTCCTAGACTTGTTTAAACAAAGTAAAGTTCACTCAAGCACACTACACGTGGCTCCGGACCGATATCATGTAGGTGCTAACCTCTCTACCCCCTACCCAGGGGTTGCAGCAAACAAACAGAAGATGAGAGGAGCACACTACTTGATGTCTAACTCTTTATTATAGCAACATACAATGTTTTGGGTGCTCAGCCGTCCCCTTCCTCAGGTATAACCATACCCACACATATATATAACCACATAACTCCACCCACAATGGGTGTGACAACTTGATTGAAGGGCATAAAAACACTACCCCTAATAGTAACATCAATAATTAAATTCAGTGTAAAACCTACCATATAGTGTACAACAAGCTAAAATTGCATAGGTGCTAAAACCAGTGTCATATACAGTTCAATAAAAAAATACTAAATCAGTGACATATAATAAATAGCAATAAGGTCAATAAATTCCTAATTAAAGTGCTTCTGCTTTTTTTGTGCTTATTCTGCTGTTATGAAGTGCTTGTAATGTGTTACACATACAATACATACAGTAATACATACAATAAAACATTCTTTTAAAAGTCCATAGTAGTTTGAGTAAAATCATCTGTAGATTTCAGTGCACCGTAGACCTAAGTGCTACTAGATTATCATTCTTTCTTGTCTCCACAGATGACAGTATGTTACCTACAGTAAGTGAAATAAAACAGTGTGTGATATACTTAAGATTCTAAATTCAAGTACTAAACATTATATTCTGTCAATAAAACAATCATGGATATTAGCATAACAATCAACAGAAGCAGAAAATGTTCCTATTTCAGAGAAAACTATTTAGACCTGCATCTTCATTCATTCCCCAGGGGCTGTGTTTGAAACACATCTATCCACTTGGCCTCTCTTTTTTTTAATTATATTTCCTAAAATTTCCTCCTCTAGTTTTGTTTTAACCACCTCCACCATTTGCCATTTTAGTTGCGAACTCTGTGTTTATGATGAAAAAATGCTTACTTACGGGGGTCTCATATCTTGAGCCATAACCATTATAATTTCTTATGTCTCTCCTATGCTCGCCAATTCTGATTCTGGCTTCACGTTCAGTTTTCCCTACATTCCCCCAACCGAATGGGCATTTAAGTAAATATATCAAACCTTTTGTGGAGCATGTAGCAAAGCCTTAATTTTTGTACCCTTTTTGGGATGCTGTATTGTATCTCCTGGGAAAATAGAATTGCACACACTACAGTTTCGATATGGGAATGTTCCTGCTTTCAGAGGAACAAGTAATAGAACCTTGCTTCTCTTCCCGAGGCCTACATCAGTTTTAGTTATATGGTCCCCGATATTCCTGGAGCGTTTATACGAAAAGAGAGGTAAATCGGTAAACAGTTCCCCATATCCACCATCCTTCATCAGATTGGAGTATCCTTCAATTTCTTTTAACAATTCTCTGTATTTTGTCAGATTGTGTACTGAACTTAGTGACAAATGGGATTCTATTACCGGTCTCCTGTCATCTCCCCCACCCCCCGTTTTTCAGAAGGGTATCCCTGTTAAATTCCTCATTTTCCAAAAACATGTTTCTTCTCAAATGCTGCAACAAGCAGATTGGCATATGTGGGAGCAAAATGCATACCCATACTGGTACCTTGCACCTGATAGAAGAACATTTTATCAAATTTGAAGTCATTTTTGGTAAGAGAAATATTTAACAAGTCCATCAGGAAATATACAAGCTTAGTTTCATATCCCCAATCAAGCCAGGTCTCCTCTATAACTTCCATATATAAAGAGGTACACTCCACCCCAGACCTCAGATGCCATCGATGGCTGAAGAAAGAAGTGGCTGGCAACATCGGCTCCGCTGAGGCCGGTGGTGCCAGCGGGCTCACTGGCGACTGCAGTGAGCCTGCCTGGCATCGGCGACCTCAGTGGGGTTGGTGTCGCCAACCGGAAGACGTTGCGATGGATCAAGATGCCGGCAACATCGGCCTCGTGGAGCTAGTGTCGGCGAGGCTGGAAGAAAGAATAGCCAAAGGGCTATTTTAAGAGGTGCTCCCTGGGGGTCCCGGTTCAAGCTGCGGGGCCCCCACCAAAGGCACTTGTAAGTGCCGCAAGGGCCCTTAAGGCACCAAAAGGCACTTTTCAGTGCCCCCACTGGAGGGTCCCTCCTCTACCCCCCCAGCGGGCCCTTGCCTCCCCGCGAGAGTACGGGGTGGGGGGCTGGGAGGGGCTGATGGGAAGGAGTCACGGCAGGTGGTCGCATCCTACGTGGGGGGTGAGGGCGGGGTATGCATACCACCCCACCCTTGCCACAGGGTGTGTGGTGGTACCACCCAGCCGCGCCCCTCTGAGGAATGCGACCACCCGCAGCGATCGTTTCCCAGCATCCCATCCCAGCCCCCTGTAATCTCTGCCGTTTTCGCCACCCTCAAGGTGTCGAAGTGAAACGGCCGAGATTAGCGCGGCGCTTCAGTTACCGCCGCTTTATAAATAGAAGTGGCGCTAACTGTTCCGATAGGAGCTTTCCGCCATTTATAAATCACGGTAATCGCGATTTTGGCGAAAAATGGCCGCAAAAAGATAACTCTCATTCATAAATATGCCCCATAGAGACAATAAATTTAAATAAAATATGCCCTTTTATAATTTGCATATTTTCACCACTGTACACCCTTGCGTACCATAACCATACTTGTTGTTAACCAACCTAGCCGTAGATCTCAGCTTGAATGCCAACCTCTGTCTTGCCAGAGGGCATGTGATGGCTCTATAAACATACCCAGCAAGGTTGTACCCTCCAGGAGCTCATGTATCCCTACGCTGAGCTCCGACTGCCACTCAAGAGAAACAGGGCCTGATCAATGCCATCCTGCAGGCCTGATAAAAATATGTCCAGGCCGATGTCATTCAGATGGATACCAGCCGGCCTCATCAGTGACCTATTGTCACCCTCCAACTGCCTGTGCCAAACCACCACTCAACCCAAGGAGTGCACAAATCTAGAGATTCAATGGCTGCTGGGTCCCTAGCCCCTGCTAAACTACCCAGGGAACAATCTCTGACCACACAATTACCACCTCATGGATCCTTGAAAGGTCAGCCTTCATCATTGTCATCAGATCAGATAACCCGGGCCTTGCACAGATCATTCCCCGCAGCATGAATTATCAATGCCAGAGGACCCCAATTCCCTTGGCTAATTTCCACCGCCTCCGGTAGGACCTGCCACCAGGACATCCCTCTAACGCCTTTCCACTCCAAGGATGCTGCTGTAAAGCCCAGGTTCCTTCCACCAGGACGAACCTCGGCCCTCCTTGTCGCCCAAAACGGATAAGATTGACCGTATCTGTTGTATTCAATTATCAACTGGACTGAAGTTTAGTTCTTGAAGACGTTTGGCTAGTCATCCGACTGACTTTCTCAATCAGAATGACTTGTAACAGAATCTGTGGCAATTATTACCCTGGAAAATCCCAATTAGCATATCACAGCCAGTGTTTAAGGGCGTGATTAGATAGTGGCTAAGAGGTGTTATAGAAACTCCCAGAGTAAGGTGTCAAAACAGCATTGTACATGGCAGACAGATGGTGTCGAACCCCCCCACCTTTATTAGGCTTGGTTTCTTTTATTCACATAAATGGCCTCCTTGACACCTCTCTTGAACCAGTCATGTTCCTTGCCATATGTTAACATTAATCTTCAAAGGTATGTCCTTTATCCTTAAGATGCAGGTACATGCTGAGTCCTGACCAGAGGAATTGGCTCTTCTGTGCTGGGCCATACGTTGATGCAGTTGTTGTTTGGTCTCCCCCACACACAATCAGAGCATTCTTCACTGCACTGCACTGCGTATGTGATTCGCTTTTCTTGTGTTTCGGTATTGGGTCTTTCGGATGTACCAATTGCTGCCTCAGCGTGTTGCTCGGTTTAAAGCAGACAGGGATACGGTGTTTTTTGAAAACTCTTCTTAATTTCTCAGAGACCCCTGCTACATATGTTATTATTCAATTTATATATCTTTGTATTTGTTCCTGTATTCTTATTATGATTATTAGTGTGATTCAATAAACTTCACACTTATTACTGGACACTGGTCATTTCTGAACCTATACACCAATTATCTTCATTGCACTTTATACAACAAAGTGCGTATACACAGGAAAAGTCTTGCGCTTTTCAACAGGTCCTGCTACCCGCGGCCTCGGGCTGGGGTTTCTTTCCCTTCCCCTGTGGGGATGTTCCCTGCAGAGCTTTGAGGCATAGCCTCAAGCATGCCAAGTAAAGATTTTTGGCCTTTGCCAGGCTTTCCTGTTCCCCAGTACACCCTACAGCCCCCCATGCATCAGCACAAGACAACTCACCACGAGTCTGTTGGACCCCCGTATCCACCTCACGCCCCCGCTTGGAAGTCGCCCTCTCAGCTTGGAAGTCGCCCTCTCAGCCAGCGATAACCTGCTTCCCCTGGTCAGCTCCCTGTCCCTTTGTCTGGAGCTGGAATGAGATCTGTCACTGGTGGACATGCTCTGCATGGAAGGGGATGCTTGTCCATGCTGCCTTGAGCCATGGTGCCCCTTGCGTCTCCGATCGTGGGTCCTGGACTGACTCCTCAACCTCCTGTGTCCTGACCGTTGTCAGACTCTGAGGAGCAATATCTATCTCTCCTGTGTTCCGCTATTTCTCCTCTATCACACTCCCTTGATTCTCTTCTGCTGTGATGACTCCTGCTTAGGTCCCTGCTCTCTAAGTTGGCATGGGGAGGGGATGACGAATGCCAGTGACCCCTTTCTGCTTCTCCCTCACTCTGTGCATCCCTATCCCTGTTGCTTGCCGAGCCTGCTGCCTCCGCCGGTCGCCTTCTGCCATCTCTCTGAGGGCTAACCCTGATTGCCTCCGGCAATCTCCTGTTTAGTTCTAAACCCCATTCTCTGAACTGGCATCTGTCTCAGATCCCTGGCTAGGCCTATTTCAGGTGCACTTGCCTCTACTTAGTGGGGGCTCCTGCCTTGCCTTCTGTTCAGGCATGGAACCTTGGTCCTGGGAAGTTCCCTCCCCTGACCCCCCTTCTTGCGTGGAGGAAGAAGAGGACTCCACCTCTTGCAGCCTACATCGGAACATGGCACTAATGGCCCCCACTAAGCCTTTCCTCTTTGCTACTGCCTTCTTTGCTACCTTCTTAGCTGGGGCCTTTCCCCCTTTATTTTTTTTTTGTTGCTGGGCCAGGAGGACTAGGGCTCAGCCGCTCAGGAGGGTGGGCCCCTGCTTGCCGCTCCCCACTGGACAGGAGAGCTTGCAGCCATCCCTGCTACATGCAGCGGGGCTCACAGTAAATAAAAAATAGGCACACATGGAAATTCATTTATTAGATTAGTATCACCATCTATAAATACTTGTGTGAAGATGTCTTGCAGCAAAATATCAATATCCTTTTTAATACTTGCTGTTGGATCATTAATAATCTGTCTATAGTGTTCCTTATTTCTAAGTTGCCTGTTTGCCTCCTCCATGTAATAATCCTTATTCATTATTACTATTGCACCCCCTTTGTTCACTTTCTTAATAACAATATTTAAAGGGCAACTGTGGTCTCAAAACAAGTGAGGGGTAAATGAAAGCCTGCAGTATTCCTTTACAATGAGCCAACAATCACATCTCTGGCTGGAGCCTGTGAGAAATTACATTGGGGTGAATGTTCAAACTTCCAGTAGGTTGAGTGATGGCACCTGACCTCTGCCCCCCCCCCTCCCCCCGTCTGCCCCGGGGGAGAAGCATGCTCAGTTAAGATTAATGCTGGGGAAATTAGGAAGTACCTGGGGAAAAATTGAAAGTTGAGAAGGGAGGCCTATTAAATATGTCCAAGGAGTTGTTTTGTAATAAGGGTGTAAAAAATTATTTCTTTTAAAACATTTGGGGTGTCTGATTCTGTCCTTTTTTAGAAAAACACATTTTAAGTTTAATATTTTAAGTAGTCTAATAAATTTGTGCCATTCCACTTTAAAGTCAAAAAGATTACCCCTTTGTGTGGGAACAAAGCAGCAAGAGTACACAGCCCCAAGGAAAGAAGAAGAAGAAGGTCAGGAGGGGTAGGAAAAGGAAGAGCATGGAGGAAGAGTCCAAGGGCCAGAGAATATATAGACCCAAAGACAAAGGAAGAAGCAGTGACAAACGTCAAACAAGAGGCTGCGCATTTCGTGGTAAATAGATCTCAAACTCCACTGTCTCCTTTGCATATTAAGTTGCTAGAGAGGGGTTTAGGGTTTGTTCCCAGGTTTAGGGTTTGTTCCCACACATAGGGGAATAAACCCTAAACTTCCATTCCGCACATACAGGGGAAGGAGTTTATAGAGGAAGCCTTGCTTGATTGGGGATATGAAACTAAGCTTGTGTATTTCCTGACTTGTTAAATATTTGTCTTACCAAAAATTACTTAAAATTTGTTAAAATATTCTTCTATCAGGCGCAAGGTACCAGTATGGGCGCGCATTTTGCATCCACATATGCCAATATGTTCGTTGCAGCCTTTGAGAAGAAACATGTTTTGGAAAATGAGGAATTTAACACCGAGATGAGGGGGTACATCCGTTATGTGGACGATATCTTCTTCATATGGGAAGGTGATTTATTGTCATTAAAGGATATGGAGAGGTTTATGAATAATGTACATCCCACCTTGAGATTCACTCTGTCATACAGTCAAAGTGCTATGAATTACCTGGAGGTGCTGGTCAAAGTCAGTGAGAATGAATTGATAACTGATCGTTACACAAAACCAACCAATAAAAACAATCTATTAGAGGCTAATAGCTTACATCCGAAAGGTACCATTAAGGGCCTTCCCTACAGCCAACTGACGATCAATGCAAACCCAGAATGACGGAAGTGTGTAGTAAATTTATGGATAGGGGCTATGAGGCCTCTGAGTTACTAGCTGTCTGTGATAGAGTAATGCATATTAAAATGGATACCCTTCTGAAAAATTAGGTGAAAAAATGGCAGGAGACCGGTAATAGAATCCCATTTGTCACTAAGTTCAGTACACAGTCTTTGTTAACAGAAATTGGAGGATACTTCAATCTGATAGTGGATTTGTTCCTCTGAAAGCAGGAACACTCCCATGTCGAAACTGTAGTGTGTGCAATTCTATTATCCCAGGAGATACTATACAGCATCCCAAAAAGTGTACAAAAATTAAGATACGTGACTTTGCTACATGCTCCAGAAAAGGTTTGATATATTTACTTAAATGTCCATGCGGTTGGGGGAATGTAGGGAAAACTGAACATTAATCCAGAATCAGAATTGGCGAGCATAGGAGAGACATAAGAAATTATAATTTCTCTTTGAAAACACAGCTACAAAAAAATACAAAAGTTTCTCGTATTTGAACCCTAAGTGGCAAAAAAAGTGGCAAACCTCTGCCGGTTTCATAACTGCATTGTAATGGGACAAAAAAAAAATTACAAGCGTGTATACATCCAAATTTCTCAGATTTGCGATCGTCCATAACTATCATAAATCCGATCAATATCCCCACCTGCACTGGCAATCTTCCATAGATTTTACCTTGAAAACTATGGAAGTCTGGTTCTGGTAGATGGGGTCGTTGGAAAATTTCCCATCTTGCCCAATCAGGTTTTTTTCGATAGACTGATCAATATTACCGATCAATATCACCAATAGTTAAAAACCCAGAAAAGCGTCTTCAAGTTGATCGGAATATCGATGCCGTTAAATTTATTTGTTCCCACTACATACAATGGCTGATTCAATACCCACTAAGCTTGGTGTGTTAATTTTTTTGTCAAATTCTTTAATTCATCAACCCTGGAACTATGAAACGAGGTAATAATCTAAACACCAAGTATTACTATCGATGTACATAAAAACGGATATGTAAACCTCTGCCGGTTCGTAACTGCATTGTAATAGCAAAGGAAAAATTACAATGGCATATCATAAAATTTTCAGATTTGCGATCGCCGAAAATATGTAAATCCGATCGAATATCCCCACCTTGAACTGGCAATCTTACAGATTTCACCTTGAAAACTATGGATGGTCTGATTCTGGTAGATGGGGTAGATGGAAAATTTTCCATCTTGCCCAATCATGTTTTTTCGATTGAACCGATCAGTATCACCAATCAGTCCAAAAACCCAGAAAAGCGTCTTCAAGTTGATCGAATTTATTTGTTCCCACTACATACAATGGCTGATTCAATACCCACTAAACTTTGTGTGTTTTTTTGTCAAATTCTTTAATTCATCATCTCTGGAACCAGGTAAACAGTAACACCAGGGGCAATTTTATAAGCTTTGTTAAGTTTTTGCGGCCGTTTTCCCTGACATTTCCGCATAATTGCGTTTAACGCGATTAACTATGTGCCGAAAACGGCCGCGAAAAGTTAACGAGGCGTTAACCCATCGCGCGCGATACTTACCTGTTCCGCTGCTTCTATTATAAAGCGGCGGTATCTGTTTCGCACTGCTAGTATCGGCTGTTTTACTTCGCCACCAATCAGATTTCAGAAACTTTCCAGAAATCTGATTGGTTAATGTAAAGCATGTAAGCATTAAAAATTTGACCAATCAGAAATGGATTAGGGTTTTCTGCAAACCTATATAAAGAGGTGCACTCCGCTGCGGAACTCAGATACCATCGCAGTAGATGGCTGAAGAATAGAAGAGAGAAGCGGCTGTCAACATCGGCTCCGCTAGGCCGGCGGTGGCCAGTGAGTCTACCTGGCATCGGCGACCTGAGTGGGGCCGAAGACGCCGGCAACATCGGCCTCGTTGAGGTCTCCGGCGGCCGCCGGGGGTACCCCTGGCAGCCACCGGGGTACCTCTCGGGGGTCGGCGACCTCAGCCGAGCTGGTGTTGCCGGGACTGGAAGAAAGAAGACGTCGCCCAAGGGCTCTTTAAGAGCTGCACACTGGGGGGTACCCCCGCCAAAGGCACTATCAGTGCTGCAAGGGCCCTTACAAGGGGAGGGGGGTCCGGTTCGAGCTGCGGGACCCCTTAAGCCCAAAAGGCCCTCCACCCCTCCCATCGGGCCCTTCCCTTCCCCTCTCTGCCAGCGGCGGGGCAGGAGGCTTGAAGGGGCTGCTGGGGAGGGGTGCGCGGTGGGTGGTCGCGACCACCTGCTGCAGCCCCTTCCCGGCAGCCCCTCCTATCCTCTGTTCCGAGATTGCCGCGAGCGGGGAAGGGGTTGGGAGGGGCTGCTGGGAAGCGGCGGCGGGTGGGCTATGCCCCGTCCCCTTAGCAGAGGCGTCAGGAAGGGATTTTAAGTCCCTTTGCGGCGATACGGTAGGGCAGTATACGCTAAGGGCAGTATCGCCGCGAAGGACTTAAAATACCGCAACACATCGCGGGCCGCGAATACATATCACGGCAATGGCGCTCGCCATTTTAAATACGGCAATAGCGCTATTTTCGCAGCCGCGATGTGCGGCAGTAATTTTTGGCGCTAATTTCGTTTTTTTTAGAAATATGCCCCCAAGTCTTACTATCGATATAATGTGATGTCATTCACTAAGTTTTTTATTGCTGTTAACAAATGACCTTTTTAATAGTTAGAAAAAATGCTTTGCTTTTCCTTTAACGAAAGTGGATACTAAAAAAGGAAACTCAGTCCAAGTATAAATTTTAATGAAATGATCTTTCATAAAAATATATATGAAAGCAAACAAATTGCAGGGAAATCTCCAGGTCAAACCATTAACCTTGATCATAGTAGTTCAAACGAATCAATTGGAAAAATGGTTACTGCACTACCTTTATGATTGTAAAGCCTACAGGTCATTTAAACTAGCAAGGCCAGATGATAGAAAAGAGTGCTCTGTACTTTCAAATGATAGGGAAATTTGGAGCTATGACAAAGTTGCATAATAGCAACTTCAGCCAAGGTTCAGTTTGAAGGTAATGAAGGATAAAATAATCTAGTGAAGACTGACCATATCAAATGACAAGAGACAAAGTAGCTGTTTTAAAACTACTGAAGCAAAACTACCAAGTGTAATGTTGGAGTCTAAATCCTTTTAGATGAAAACTTAGCGATAAAGATATAAGATTGACATGAATAGAACAAATTGGTAGAAAGAAGATTTAACACCACCTTCTTTCACCTTGAAGTAAGAAACATTTTAAAAGCTGCCAAAATTTCCTGAAATGCTCTTGAAGCTGTTGACTATATACACTTAAAAAAACTCTAAAAGCATTTTTAATAATAAATAACATAGCTGTACATGCTTTGTTAGCTATATTTTTATTCTAAAGCCATATCTTTTTATTAGTTAAGTGCAAATACATATGATATTAAAAAAAAAAACCTCCGAATTGCTGTTGATGATGCTGACATAGAAATGACTGTAGAAAAACACTTTCTTTAAAGGGAATGTCCACGAGAAAATGAACCTGGCTGCTGGCTCCTGTTTGATTATTGAAAAATGGGTGGTAACTCTAAGCTCCTTTACCTCCCATTCTTCAATTAATGTAAATTAAAAAAGGGGGTGGTATGTGCATTTTCTCAGTGAACATGCATTTTTTTTTTAAATAAATACATTATAGCTGTACATGCATTCCTACCCTGTACTTTTATTCTAAACCCAATTTACTTAAAGATGAAGCTCAGTAAAAAATACATATTCTTTTCCCCCCACTAACCTTTATCTGCCCCGTGCCATCCAGAAATTTGTGAGGATGGGCAGAATAGTTATTTTCAGTACTGTCTTACACCCTGTTTGATGAGCTGTTATTTAGTAATACCGTGAGCATGTTTTTTTAATTCCCGAGCAGCAAATGATACAGAAATTACCGTTATGGACATAATCGAGCATATCAGAAATACTACAGGACCTAAAATGATGACTACCTTTTAGCTTTCTGTAATGTACAAGATTTGAAATGGGCTGAGACATTTTTTGTAAAACTCAATATATTATTGTGAATATGTGTACATTGTAAACATTGTTTAGAACTTAACGATCTGTTATGCCACCACAGTAGACATGAATAACAGTGTTTTCAGCTGGTCAACAATTCAGATTCAGTGTGGGAAAAATAATAGCCAAACCTTAGTTTCTTAAGCATAATAAATGTACTAATTATAATACAATGCTTTAATAGCTAAGTAACAAAAAATCACAACAAAATACATTTGCAGATCTTCGTTTTGGACACTGCCCTATAAAGTTCTAGAAGGATTTGAATTATGATCCTCAGTAGGCTCAGTAAGTAACTAGGAATTCATAAAGGATATTGTAACTGGGTCTTACATTTTATAGATGCTATTTCCTTTTGAACTTAGTCGAAAGCAAGGTGAGCTGGATGTAATATTGTAATTTTTTTTGGTAAACAGCAGAATGTGGGGTTATATGTAACTTTTGTGATAAGCAGGTTTGGGCTGACATCTTTTTGTGTTAAAATTCAACTTTTTAACCATCCCTATTTATATATTAATCCCATATCATGTATATTGGCAATTTAAGAGAACAATAAAAAAATGTAGACATGAATATATTTTGTTGATAATCTTTAATAATTTAACTGAAGGGAAAAAAAGAAATTCACTTTCAATCTTGCAAAAAATCCAAATGACCCCTAAAGATCCAGTTCTAATTATTCCAGTTTACAGATTTTTTTTTGTCTTAAAGGACACTAAATCTGTTATTTTAAGTACATTGCATCTGACTTTTATTCACAGGAGGTGAGAACGCTTTCCCCATCCCTGTGAATAACAGAACATCCGGGGAACAGTGGTACACTTACCTTACCGGTGCTCCATTCACAGATCGTTCTCAGCTGACACGTGCGCAGTCCAAAGATAGCGCGCATGTGCTGAAGAAAGGCACTCAGTTGGGACAGAGCACCTGACAGCTCAGAAGGAGCCAAGTGGAGCGCCAGTAAGGTTAGTGAATCACTCTTCCCTGCGCTTTCTATTATCACAGGAGGTGGGTAAAAGGGTTCTCACCTCTTTGAATAATATACAGATTTCATGTACTTAAGGCAGTACATGAAATCTCTTTAGTGTCCCTTTAAATCTTACCACTTCTGGATTTCCATATTTCTTTAATTGACTGGGGCCTTGAAAACCTGGCCCGAAGTCTGCATTTGACAATGAGCTTTCCTAACTCCAATGTGCCACCATTTCATTTTTAATTAAGCTGTCACTTTTTTGGTGAAAAAGGAAAAAGCAGGGCCTCACATGGTTTTGGCTTATCTGAACCAACAGAATGTAACCCAGATATATATCCAATATAGTAAACGAAGATGAAGGATCGCACACATTGCATGTAAACAACAACTTGTTTTTATTGAACCATCAACACAACACGCAACAATGCTTCGGGGGCTCCTCCCCCTTCATCAGGTGCTAACTGAAGAGGGAGGAGCCCCCCGAAACGTTGTGCGTGTTTGTGATGGTTCATAAAACAAGTTTGTTCACATGCAAGATGTGCGATCCTTCATCTTTCGTTTTACATATTGGATATTGACTCCTTGGTAGGGGTTGAAAGAATCTGCACCCTGTCTTTTTGGATGTGCTTAGGACTTCTTTGGACTTTTATTGTAACCCAGATATATAGCAGTTCAAAAAAAAAAAAAAATAATGCAATGCCATCAATATTATTAATAAAACATAATAACATAACTGTGATCTCCAAGCAATTGCCATCTATTGAAAATATCTCTCATGTGTTATGAACAAGTCTACAAACGAAGATGAGAGGAGCACACTACTTGATGTCAACTCTTATAGCAAAATACAACCTTTCGGGGGCTCAGACGTCACCTTCTTTAGGTATAACCATACCCACTTATTACACCACATATACCCACAACCCTCTCACAATAGTGTGACAACTTGATTGAAGGGCATAAAAACACACCCCTAATAGTAAACACAATAATTAATTTAGTGTAAAACATACCATATAGTGTACAACAGCTAAAATTGCATAGTGCTAAAACCAGTGTGTATACAGATCAATAAAAATTACTATCAGTGGCATATAATAAATAGAAAATAAGGTCAATAATACCTTATTAATGTGCTCTAATTTTTTTAGTGCTTATTCTGCTGTTATAAGTGCTTTGTTTTACACATACATACAACAGTAAAACATACATAAAACATCTTTTAAAAGTCCAGTTAGTTTGAGTAAAATCATCTGTAGATTTCATGTGCACGTTAGACCTAAGTGCTACTAGATTATCATTCTTTCCTGTCTTCACAGATGACAGTATTTACCTACAGTAAGTGAAATAAAACAGTGTGTGACATACTAAAGTATCTAAATTCAAAGTACTCCATACAAGACTCTACAAGTCAAGTTTATAAAACTTATACTTGTCAATAAACAACATGGTTATATTAGCTAGAGAAAACTATTAGACCTGCACTTTCAGTCATTCCCCAGACTGATGTTTGTAACACATCTATCTATCCACTTGGCGTCTCTTTTCAATAAATATTTCCTAAAATTTCCTCCTCTAGTTTTAGTTTTAACCACCTCCACCATTTGCCATTTATGTTGTGAACTCTGGTGTTTATGATGAAAAAATACCATTATAGATTAATGTTCAGTTTTCCCAACATTACCCCAAACGCCCAGAATCAGAATTGGCGAGCATAGGAGAGACATAAGAAATTATAATGGTATTTTTTCATCATAAACACCAGAGTTCACAACTAAAATGGCAAATGGTGGAGGTGGTTAAAACTAAAACTAGAGGAGGAAATTTTAGGAAATATTTATTGAAAAGAGACGCCAAGTGGATAGATGTGTTACAAACACTCAGTCCCTGGGGAATGACTGAAAGTGCAGGTCTAAATAGTTTTCTCTAGCTAATATAACCATGATTGTTTTATTGACATAGTATAATGTTTATAAACTTGACTTGTAGAGTCTCTGTATGGAGTACTTTGAATTTAGATACTTTAGTATGTCACACACTGTTTTATTTCACTTACTGTAGGTAACATACTGTCATCTGTGAAGACAGGAAAGAATGATAATCTAGTAGCACTTAGGTCTACAGTGCACTGAAATCTACAGATGATTTTACTCAAACTACTATGGACTTTTAAAAGAATGTTTTATTGTATGTATTACTGTATGTATTGTATGTGTAACACAAGCACTTCATAACAGCAGAATAAGCACTAAAAAAATTAGAAGCACATTAATAAGGTATTTATTGACCTTATTTTCTATTTATTATATGCCACTGATTTAGTAATTTTTATTGATCTGTATATCACACTGGTTTTAGCACTTATGCAATTTTAGCTTGTTGTACACTATATGGTATGTTTTACACTAAATTTAATTATTGTTGTTACTATTAGGGGTAGTGTTTTTATGCCCTTCAATCAAGTTGTCAACCTATGTGAGTAGGGTTACGTGGGTATATTGGTGTTAATAAGTGGGTTGGTTATACCTAAAGAAGGTGACGTCTTGAGCCCCCGAAAGGTTGTATTTTGCTATAAGAGTTAGACATCAAGTAGTGTGCTCCTCTCATCTTCTGTTTGTAGACTTGTTCATAACACATGAGAGATATTTTGCAATAGATGGCAATTGCTTGGAGATCACAGTTATTGTTATTACTGTTTTATTTAATAATATTGATGGCATTGCAGTATTTTTTTTTTTTTTTTTTTGAAACTGCTATATATCTGGGTTACAATAAAAGTCCAAAGAAGTCCTAAGCACATCCAAAAAAGACAGGGTGCAGATTCTTTCAACCCCTACCCCAAGGAGTCAATATATCCAATATAGTAAAACGAAAGATGAAGGATCGCACATCTTGCATGTGAACAAACTTGTTTTTATTGAACCATCAACACAACACGCACAACGTTTCGGGGGGCTCCTCCCTCTTCAGTTAGCACCTGATGAAGGGGGAGGAGCCCCCCGAAGCATTGTGCGTGTTGTGTTGATGGTTCAATAAAAACAAGTTTGTTTACATGCAATGTGTGCGATCCTTCATTTTCGTTTTACTATATGATATTATATCTGGGTTACATTCTGTTGTTCAGATAAGCCAAAACCATGTGAGGCCCTGCTTTTCCTTATTTCACCAAAAAAGTGACAGCTTAATTAAAAATGAAATGGTGGCACATTGGAGTTAGGAAAGCTCATTGTCAAATGCAGACTTCAGGGCCAGGTTTTCAAGGCCCCAGTCAATTGAAAGAAATATGGAAATCCAGAAGTGGTAAGATTTAAAGGGACACTAAAGAGATTTCATGTACTGCCTTAAGTACATGAAATCTGTATATTATTCAAAGAGAGGTGAGAACCCTTTTACCCACCTCCCTGTGAATAATAGAAAGCGCAGGGAAGAGTGATTCACTAACCTTACTGGCGCTCCACTTGGCTCCTTCTGAGCTGTCAGGTGCTCTGTCCCAACTGAGTGCCTTTCTTCAGCACATGCGCGCCTATCTTTGGACTGCGCACGTGTCAGCTGAGAACGATCTGTGAATGGAGCACCGGTAAGGTAAGTGTACCACTGTTCCCCCGGATGTTCTGTTATTCACAGGGATGGGGGAATAAGCGTTCTCACCTCCCTGTGAATAAAAGATTCAGATGCAATGTACTTAAAATAACAGATTTAGTGTCCCTTTAAGACAAAAAAATCTGTAAACTGGAATTAATAGACTGGATCTTTAGGGGGTCATTTGGATTTTTTGCAAGATTGAAAGTGAATTTCCTTTTTTTCCCTTCAGTTAAATTATTAAAAGATTATCAACAAAATATATTCATGTCTACATTTTTTTTATGTATCTCTTAAATTGCCAATATACATATATGGGATATAATATATAATATGGGAGGTTAAAAAGTTGAATTTTATATAACACAAAAAGATTGTCAGCCCAACCTGCTTATCAAACAAAATGTTACATATAACCCCACATTCTGCTGTTTACCAAAAAAAATTTACAATATTACATCCAGCTCACCTTGCTTTCGACTAAGTTCAAAAGGAAAATAAGCATCTAAAAATGTAAGACCCAGTTACAATATCCTTTATGAATTCCTAGTTACTTACTGAGCCTACTGAGGATCATAATTCAAATCCTTCTAGAACTTTATATAGGGCAGTGTTCCAAAACGAAGATCTGCAAATGTATTTTGTTGTGATTTATTTGTTACTTAGCTATTAAAGCATTGTATTATAATTAGTACATTTATTATGCTTAAGAAACTAAAGGTTTGGCTATTATTTTTCCCACACTGAATCTGAATTGTTGACCAGCTGAAAACACATGTTAATTCATGTCTACTGTGTGGCATAACAGATCGTTAAGTTCTAAACAATGTTTACAATGTACACATATTCACAATAATATCTGAGTTTTACAAAAAATGATCTCAGCACATTTCAAATCTTGTACATTACAGAAAGCTAAAAAGGTAGTCATCATTTTAGGTCCTGTAGTCTTTCTGATATGCTCGATTTATGTCCATAACGGTAATTTCTGTATCATTTGCTGCTCGGGAATTAAAAAAACATGCTCACGGTATTACTAAATAACAGCTCATCAAACAGGGTGTAAGACAGTAACTGAAAATAACTTCATTCTGCCCATCCTCAAAATTTCTGGATGGGCACGGGCAGATAAAGGTTAGTGGGGGGAAAAGAATATGTATTTTTTACTGAGCTTCATCTTTAAAGTAAATTTGGGTTTAGAATAAAAGTACAGGGTAGGAATGCATGTACAGCTAAATGTATTTATTTAAAAAAAAAATGCATGTTCACTGAGAAAATGCACATACCACCCCCTTTTTTTAATTTACATTAATTGAAGAATGGGAGGTAAAGGAGCTTAGAGTTACCACCCATTTTTCAATTAATCAAACAGGAGCCAGCAGCCAAGGTTCATTTTCTCAGTGGACATTCCCTTTAAAAGAAAGTTGTTTCTACAGTCATTTCTATGTCAGCATCATCAACAGCAATTCGGAGGTTTTTTTTTTAATATCATATGTATTTGCACTTAACTTAATAAAAAGATATGGCTTTAGAATAAAAATATAGCTAACAAAGCATGTACAGCTATGTTTATTTATTATTAAAAATGCTTTTAGAGTTTTTTTAAGTTGTATATATGTCAACAGCTTCAAGAGCAATTTCAGGGAAATTTTGCCCAGCTTTTAAAATGTTCTTACTTCAAGGTGAAAGAAGGTGGTGTTAAATCTTCTTTCTACCAATTTGTTCTATTCATGTCAATCTTATATCTTTATCGCTAAGTTTTCATCTAAAAGGATTTAGACTCCAACATTACACTTGGTAGTTTTGCTTCAGTAGTTTTAAAACAGCTACTTTTGTCTCTTGTCATTTGATATGGTCAGTCTTCACTAGATTATTTTATCCTTCATTACCTTCAAACTGAACCTTGGCTGAAGTATTGCTATTATGCAACCTTTGTCATAGCTACAAATTTCCCTATCATTTGAAAGTACAGCGCACTCTTTTCTATCATCTGGCCTTGCTAGTTTAAATGACCTGTAGGCTTTTACAATCCATAAAGGTAGTGCAGTAACCATTTTTCCAAATTGCATTCGTTTGAACTACTATGATCAAGGTTAATGGTTTGACCTGGAGATTTCCCTGCAATTTGTTTGCTTTCATATATATTTTTATGAAAGATCATTTCATTAAAATTTATACTTGGACTGAGTTTCCTTTTTTAGTATCCACTTTCGTTAAAAGGAAAAGCTAAAGCAATTTTTTCTAACTATTAAAAAGGTCATTTGTTAACAGCAATATAAAAACTTAGTGAATGACATCACATTATATCGATAGTAAGACTTGGGGGCATATTTCTAAAAAAAACGAAATTAGCGCCAAAAAATTACTGCCGCACATCGCGGCTGCGAAAATAGCGCTATTGCCGTATTTAAAATGGCGAGCGCCATTGCCGTGATATGTATCGCGGCCGCGATGTGTTGCGGTAATTTTAAGTCCCTTCGCGGCGATACTGCCCTTAGCGTATACTGCCCTACCGTATCGCCGCAAAGGGACTTAAAATCCCTTCCTGACGCCTCTGCTAAGGGGACGGGGCATACGCCCACCCGCCGCCGCTTCCCAGCAGCCCCTCCCAACCCCTTCCCCGCTCGCGGCAATCTCGGAACAGAAGGATAGGAGGGGCTGCCGGGAAGGGGCTGCAGCAGGTGGTCGCGACCACCCACCGCGCACCCCCTCCCCAGCAGCCCCTTCAAGCCTCCTGCCCCGCCGCTGGCAGAGAGGGGAAGGGAAGGGCCCGATGGGAGGGGTGGAGGGCCTTTTGGGGCTTAAGGGGTCCCGCAGCTCGAACCGGACCCCCCTCCCCTTGTAAGGGCCCTTGCAGCACTGATAGTGCCTTTGGCGGGGGTCACCCCCAGTGTGCAGCTCTTAAAAGAGCCCTTGGGCGACGTCTTCTTTCTTCCAGTCCCGGCAACACCAGCTCGGCTGAGGTCGCCGACCCCCGAGAGGTACCCCGGTGGCTGCCAGGGGTACCCCCGGCGGCCGCCGGAGACCTCAACGAGGCCGATGTTGCCGGCGTCTTCGGGCCCCACTCAGGTCGCCGATGCCAGGTAGACTCACTGGCACCGCCGGCCTCAGCGGAGCCGATGTTGACAGCCGCTTCTCTCTTCTATCTTCAGCCATCTACTGCGATGGTATCTGAGTTCCGCAGCGGAGTGCACCTCTTTATATAGGTTTGCAGAAAACCCTAATCCATTTCTGATTGGTCAAATTTTTAATGCTTACATGCTTTACATTAACCAATCAGATTTCTGGAAAGTTCTGAAATCTGATTGGTGGCGAAGTAAAACAGCCGATACTAGCAGTGCGAAACAGATACCGCCGCTTTATAAATAGAAGCAGCGGTAACAGGTAAGTATCGGCGCGATGGGTTAACGCCTCGTTAACTTTTCGCGGCCGTTTTCGGACATTAGTAAATCGCGTTAAACGCAATTTATGCGGAAATGTCAGGGAAAACGGCCGCAAAAACTTAACAAAGCTTTATAAATATGCCCCTTGGTGTTACTGTATTACCTGGTTCCAGAGATGATGAATTAAAGAATTTGACAAAAAAACACACAAAGTTTAGTGGGTATTGAATCAGCCATTGTATGTAGTGGGAACAAATAAATTCGATCAACTTGAAGACGCTTTTCTGGGTTTTGGACTGATTGGTGATACTGATCGGTCTATCGAAAAAAACATGATTGGGCAAGATGGAAAATTTTCCATCTACCCCATCTACCAGAATCAGACCATCCATAGTTTTCAAGGTGAAATCTGTAAGATTGCCAGTTCAAGGTGGGGATATTCGATCGGATTTACGATATTTTCGGCGATCGCAAATCTGAAAATTTTGATGTATATGCCATTGTAATTTTTCCTTTTGTCCCATTACAATGCAGTTACGAACCGGCAGAGGTTTACATATCCGTTTTTATGTACATCGATAGTAATACTTGGTGTTACTGTATTACCTCGTTTCATAGGTTCCAGGGTTGATGAATTAAAGAATTTGACAAAAAAATTAAACACACAAAGCTTAGTGGGTATTGAATCAGCCATTGTATGTAGTGGGAACAAATAAATTTACACGGCATCGATATTCCGATCAACT
This sequence comes from Hymenochirus boettgeri, assembly GCA_019447015.1. Classification (NCBI taxonomy): domain Eukaryota; kingdom Metazoa; phylum Chordata; class Amphibia; order Anura; family Pipidae; genus Hymenochirus; species Hymenochirus boettgeri. The sequence continues at coordinate 218,785,235 of CM033470.1, read as the reverse complement.
TGAAGACGCTTTTCTGGGTTTTTAACTGATTGGTGATATTGATCGGTAATATTGATCAGTCTATCGAAAAAAACCTGATTGGGCAAGATGGGAAATTTTCCAACGACCCCATCTACCAGAACCAGACCTTCCATAGTTTTCAAGGTAAAATCTATGGAAGATTGCCAGTGCAAGGTGGGGATATTCGATCGGATTTATGATAGTTATGGACGATCGCAAATCTGAGAAATTTGGATGTATACACGCTTGTAATTTTTCCTTTTGTCCCATTACAATGCAGTTATGAACCGGCAGAGGTTTTGCCACTTTTTTTGCCACTTAGGGTTCAAATACGAGAAACTTTTGTATTTTTTTGTAGCTGTGTTTTCAAAGAAACAAATATTTTAAGTTTTTGTTGTTGAAACCAAAACAACAAAATCAATGCTAAGATTTGAAACAATTTTATTATGTTCTGCAAATTGCATTTCTCTGTTTCTATTACAGAACCATCAATTAACTTTATTTTTCACCTTTTGAAAAGTTTAATTTGGTAGGCACTACTGTCAAATGTGCTTTTATTGACTTTCTTTATAATAGTTTGTTATGGTACCAGGAGACATGAGCCTTGGTAGTCTAATCCTGGATGTGCTTGATCAAATGTATTTAGAATTAGTTTGTCAGAGGTTATTACCTAGGGAATAATCTCATCTCTAATGGAAATATTCCAACATAAGCAGTATAATTATCTCCATAGCAAACCATTAATGTCATTGATTTGCAGTCAAATTGAAAAAAATCTCTTCTAAAAACTTCCAAAGTATGAAAATTCCTCTTAAAAAAACTTTCATAGATTTAAAAAGGGGAGAAAACAAATAACTATAAAGTTAATGTGTATGTAAATTCCTCCGTTTTTAATGTTAATATTCATGGAAAAAATGTCATTGTAATTAAAAAAAATAAATGCCAGTGTCCCTTATTATTCTTATTATTATAGATTTAATCTTAGTAAAAGTTTGTTAGGGAGATTCAATATATTATAGGGGCATTACTTACCCGCCCGAGATCCAGGGATGCAGTAATCCCTCTGCGAGAATTACTGCATTGTAGGATCTCGCTCAAGTAATATCGCTGGCATAACACCTCCATAAGAAAGAATTTCCCACTACATACAGAAGTAGCACAAAACTATAAGTTTTCTTAATTTGTTGGGTGCCTGCTCTGTTATTACAAAACGACACAGGCCCATTTATTGCAATGTAAAGCCAATGCTCACTGATATTACTTTGGGTAGCATGGGTTTTGCCAAAAACACTAAACATTGAATCTTCCCCTATGTGTTCTAAAGAGTTTGGGGTTTGATCCAAAGTTGAAAGTTTCAAAAATTAGCAGATCCAAAAGAATTTTTTTGAATTTCAAAGGGCTGAAACTTTCGGAATTTTGTTTAAATTTGATGTAGAAAATTCAGTGTCGAAAAAGCAAACATCAGTGTAGAATTTTGAAATTCAGTGCTGAAATTTGATGTAAAAAATCCAAAAAACCCTCTTCAGTTCAAAAATGTTCAAAAATTATAATTGGTTCCATGGAATTTAGTCCTATTTTTCAGAACAAAAGTCGTCTGTTTCATTCATCTCTAGTTTTAAACCGTTTTTTTTTTTGTGTGTGCCTTCTCTTAATCTAAAGTAGGCCTCATGAATAAGCTAAAAAGGTTGGAATAGATGTACCTATGTCTTTATTCAACATCTAATACTACAGTATGTAAATATGTATGTTGCATCAGATTTCATCAGAGTTCACATGAAAGTTCGCAAGCCCAACAATAACAAAAGGGTTTGTTTACTTTAAAAAGGGGGCAAAAGTTTGGTTTTCTATTAACCTGCAGCAATTAATTAGATGTAACCTTTTTACTGGTCTCCTACAGAAATCTGATTAGTTGCTGCAGATTATTAGTACAGGCAAACTTTTCATATTAGCTCTTTTTATTACCTCTTATTATAAACCCTATAACGGATGATGTACCAAGAGACACAAGCACTCAATATACTCTTGAGGTCATGCCCCCATTTATTAATGATATTCGGATGGTTAGTATGATTTTAAGACTATACTCGCTATACTTGCTTAAGACAATACATAGCAGGGGCACCAGAGACCATCAGCACCCTCTATACATTGGCCTCTTACAGGGTGATGTAGTAAAAGTTCTTATGGTTAAAAATGGTGCTAATTTTGCCCCAACCAATCAGATGTTAGTTTTCAAATGGAAGTGTTTTAAATACATCATTAAGGCTTAAGGATAAGTGTATGGGCACTTTGTCAGGTGAAACGGACATTCAGTTCAGTTCAACATATTTTAGAAAGAATGGCCTCTTTAAAATATGTTGATATATCATAGGTTGTCCTATGAATTCATTACTGTATGCCTGCTATGCCTCTGCTTGCTTCATGGAAACTGAGCAATTTAGAAACCTGTACTGAGCCTGGGCATGCTCAGAAGAGGCAGCTAGGGGATTAACCTTCAGTCATTGGCTGTGATGTCAACTGTCAAATCCATAACTGACAGTTGCTAACTGGAAGAACCAGGAAGCAGAAACGGGAAAACAGGACATTGTGCAGGATTTCAGGTTAGACTTATATATTTTAGAATTCAAACTATTACCGTTTAGGGTTTTGATTAGTGATTTACCTATATGTAAGTTTTCATTTTGGACTTGCCCTTGTCACTTACTCTCCTTCCCTAATAAAAGAAGAACAAACACATAAATGCTTTACGATGATAGAAGATAGAGCGAAGAGCAAATACCCTTCTTTGTGACAAAGTCTTTCTTAACTCTTTTATTGCAAATATTCATTTATTTATGTCTGCTGACAGGCAGAATGCAAGAATACATTTAGTGAGTATATGTATGTTGTAAATATAAAAAAAGAATACACGTTTATGGTATAAATATAAAATCAGGTATTCAACATATTATGGACATTCAGAAAGCAGCCTTGGGTCAATAATCAGACTAATCTATCAGCCACACGTGCATTGTTGTCAGCTCCAAAAGGCAGACCTTTATACCAGGTCACAGACTACATTGGGTCCATGGCTGATATAGACCTCCTCAGGACTGGGGAACCCCTGGCCTACAAATTCTTGAGTCCTGAACAGGCACAATATGCCATTAAGCTTTTGGTCTGCCAGTATTGAATACATCTACCCAGGGTCACCATTGGAGAAGTCTTGCTCAACCAATATAAGAATAGCTATCTTACAAGGCAAAGGTGAGTGTGAAATTCTTCCCTTTAATTACACTGTTGCAGTGTGTGCATTGTAAACAAGTAAATGTTGTATTCTTTGCTTTTCCAAAGTATTATGGTTCTCTTTTCCCATATCATATTCCCATCATAAAATTTAACCCACTGCTGGCCCAACCCTGTAGTGTTAAAAAAAATCCTACCTTACTCCTCAGCTCCTTATCGTTGTCCTGCAGTTCCTGTCCAAAGTCCAGAAAAGAAGAATAGGAGCCTTCCTGAGTGTAATCTATATCTGCCCCTTCCCTGTCCTCCTGGAGTACCTCATAGCTTCATTAATGTATACACAAAAAAGTGGAAATAGAATGGAGACATAGGTTGAAACATATCAGTATTTAATCAGTAAATACTGATAGCCCTTGCTTGTAAAGGTTCACATTCATCCGGGTCATGGTATATCTGTTGTATTCAATTAGATCAACTGGACTTCAAGAACTAAACTTTAAGTCCAGTTGATCTAATTGAATACAACAGATACTGATATCCCTTGTCTGTGCAGCATTATACTTTGAAATAAACCTTTTGCTGTTGTGTAGGTACCCCTCTCCCAACCCTTACCATGTTAAAAGTTTAAGAAATTAACCAGAAATGTAGCTAGCAAGCTTTGTTCCTTCGGCTAAATCAATAGCTGGCAGCTGCACCTGTGATTGGCTGACTTGCAGCCAATCACAGACGCGGCTGCCGGTTAGGCCCCTAATTATACTGCGTTCCCAGAAGTATCATTAAAGGTAGAGGTCATGGGAACGAAGCTTGGTAAGTAAGATTCTTGGGGCATTCTTAACATTTTAACATGGTGAATAAAGGTTGGGAGGGGGGTACCTACACTACAGCAAAAGGTTTATATTGGGGTGGACTGGCCCTTTAACTATTGAAAAGATTGTGCATCTCTACCACCTGTACACTTAGCCCACAAAATGCATCTCCAGATACCTTCTGCAGATTCCTCCAGCAGAGTATAATCTTTAAACACAGCATGTTTAGTCATGATAATGCCCCATGTAGAATCCATTGTGAGGAGAAAAATATAGAAGCCACATTGGCACATTAGCAAACTTGGTTACTCTGTGCTTGGGATAATGAGGAAGGCTGGGTAAGTCAGTCAACTACCTTCTTTCCTTGCTCTCGGCTTATACACTGAAGCATAGTAGGCAACTGGGCTCTGTTAGAGCATGGTATATCTGATTGGGATGATTTACCCAGACGTGCTGGGCAAATTTATAGAGTTAAAGTCATGGTAACTGGTTCACTACTGGTTGGCGTGACTTTAAGTCCAAATTAGCGACGGATATACCTTTAACAGCTAATAGCTGGCATTCGGGATTTACCCACATTCGCAAACGCAACATTGAATCGTGATCTGGACATTTACCCTGTGGTAAATTTACCCATTTACCACAGCTGCTCTGGGTAAATGAGCTACACTACGTTTCTGTCTTCTTATTTTCACTTAAAATTGTTGTAGCCGTAATAGTCCAGTAGCATATACTAAGAGATTAGTACTGCTTGACCTGAGGAAGAGAGAAGTGTAAAGCTTGTCTGTATAAATGAACTGTTAGTCCATAATAAAAAGGTATCACCTTATTTTCACTTAAAAGAGAACTATAGTACGTATACATTGTTTTCATAATCATTTAAAATGAAAAAGTACCTGGGGCAGGGAGGTAGGATTGGTACTTTCTACCTCCCAATATCATTTGTATGAGGAGTGGCAGCACAAAGAAAACTGCTTCTGCCAGGTCTCCTGTATGCTTTAGGAATATCTTTTATACAGGAAGGGCCAGGGTCATAACCTGGCAGATGAAAACTGTATGTGCCATAGCTCCTCAACAAAACAATATTGGATAATCAATCTTACCTCAATGCCCTAGGTACTTTTTATTTTGTAAAAAGTTAATTTTTAGAGTATAGTTGCCCTTTAAGGTCCATACACACGTGGCGCACAATGATGTACTAAACGGCTGTTTCAGGCAACTATTGTTTGTATGGGAGCTTGGTCTGGCAAAATGACATGGCTACTACAAGTATTTGTAGAAGAATGGACGAGATGAACAAGAGCAAATTCCCATGCCAAGATTTCACTACCAAAAGACTAGATCAATTCATTACTATAAAACTAGTTCAAGAGGTTTTTGGATTAAAGGAGAACTAAAGTCTCCAGACAACATTGTCCCAATAGAGAGAGCACATTCACAAACATACAACAACCTGTGTCTTACCTCTCCCTTTGCTGTGGCCATTGGGTGATTTATGAAAAATAACCTGTGAGTACTAGGGGTCAGCTTTTACAATCCACCTTAGCTGGGTAAACCCCCAGCTAAGTGTCTGCGTACAGGCACGTGCTCTGTAGAGCTCAACAGATCAAAACAAGGAAGTTGCAGCCTTGCTTACTAGAAGCTGACAGCCAATCCCATTATAACACAGAGATCCTCCCTCTCCCTGACACATAAAAGGGATTTCAGTTTTTTGTTTTCAAATACATTCAATGGTCCTGTCCTAACAATAATATAATCCTTTACTTTTCATACAAAAAGAAAAGTAATCTTTGCAATGTACAGTATTTCAAAGGTAGCATTGATGTAAGAAACTGAATATTAACATTTCAGCAAAAATAAAAGTAAGTCTGGGGAATAGAACCTGCAAATTGTACATTTACTCTGTCTTGCTAAAAGCAGAGTTTTTACCTCTAGGCAAATAGAGACAGTTCATAAACCATTGATACATGTAGAATATTGTACTAGGAACATAATGAAAACAAAAAATAAAGGTAAGTTTGGGATTTAAACTCAAGACCTTTTGTACTGCATGTGTCTAAACCTGGCTTCCTACAAGGTGAGCCACCACTGAACAAGCTAAAAACCCAGGTACATTTCAAAACTTTATCTTTTGCACGGAATATCATAGAAACAAAAAAAGGTACGTCTGGGGTATTTAACTTGTGACTTTCTGAATTGCGTTTTTTTTAAACCCAATGCCTGTGCATAGAGACAGTGAATATTGGGGTCAGGGGCGTGGTTCATTGATGACTTCATGGGCTGTGGGTTGTACTGGCAACAATATGGAAGCCTTCTTATTTACAGAATCTATTTCTCTCATATACTAAAGATAAATGTAAGAAGAATCTTACAATGTATTGGTGTTCTAGGGAGAAAAACTTTCACATTAGGTTTTAAAAAAATTAAGTTTAGTTCTCCTTTAAGGAGCACTTGGCAGACATATTTTGGCTATAGATCTTTTAGTACTGATTGACTGCTCCACATAGATGCAGCTAAACATGGTAAGGACAATTTTTAAAAAAGGTATGGGTGAAGAAACAAATGTCCAAAGTAGATACAGAAAGGCAGTTGGATATAATCATGGTTAATGGGGAGGAAAGGGGCTAGCACACCTAAAAGAAACAAATTGCATTTTATTAATAAGCATGATGTGATATGTGTTCAAGCTGTTTATCAGTGACTTTCAAGTGGTTATTGAAAGCAATGTCTTGGTGTTTGCTCAGAATACAAAGCTATGCAGGGCATTAAAACCTACACATAATGCTCAATTCTTGAAAAGCGAAGTAGTGGATAATGTTCAAACTTGTTAATTGCATTTGGGGTTTAAAAAATCCAGTTGTTGCTTATACTGTGCTAAATGGATCTTTTTTTTAAAGAAAAAAACAGAGCCTAGTGGTACTAGTTAGTAGATACTGTAACACACAGCAAACAATGCAAGGTTGCAACAGCCAGAGCCATTAATAGAGATGATTCCCTGTTTCAAAAAAAAAAATTAAATCTGCAGATCCAGCACCATTTTTGAATCTTTAAAAACCTATTGAAAATGCGATAATTCAATAGCCGCTGTTGAAAAGTTTCTACATTAGATCTAATCCGATTTCAATACATTCCACGGAATCGTAGGCAGAATGAAACTCGACAGTTTTGTTCATCTGCAGCCAGCAATCTATTGTATTGTATAAGGAAAGGTAAAAATTCAACAAAAAAAGGTTTTTCTTCCCCTTTTTTCTTTCTGGTGTAACTGGATAACTTGGAAGCAGTATAAAAAAATGTAGACACATTCGTAAGTGCATCTTCGTATACAGAAAATATGTATTGTTCTAAATAAAAGAAGTATCACTGTTTAAATAAACATAAATAGTCCACATGTTAAACTGAACAGAGTTGATATTTATGCTTTTTATCCATTCCACTGGAAAAAAAGAAATACCAAAGGAGATGCTTAATATTGTGTGTTCATGCTCAAAGATGATTGCTTTTAGAAATATTCCAGAGGGAATTAGCACAAGAAGTTTTTCATTTAAAATTTGCTTTGATCCGAAAATGCTGCAGTACTATTCATTTGCATTATTAACATGAACTAATTTTTGGTATTTGGAAAGACCTTTTTATGCATGCAGAATATCAAATATTAATTCAGGAGAAAATGATCCATCTGCTATACGATGAAAGGTCAGGAGAGGTTTTTCTGTTGAAGTTTAAAGCAAGTACATATTTTATCAAATATAGTTGTATTTGTTATTGTTTTCTGGGTTGTCTTCTTCTGATAGTTGGGACTTTCACTTGTAAACTGACCATTACAGTCAGATTTAGGGCTTGTTAGTGTCAAATCTTAAATGATGTTGTGCATGTATCCATTTAACTAGTAATGTCGAAACTTGCATGGAAAATTAATTTTCATGAACGCATTAAGTCAGCTGCTGAAATCATTGTGTACTTAACTTAGATAAAATTACTATAGCTCTAGGAAACATGAGAGCAAGCAATGATATTTATTAAATGAAGTGAATAATGCTAAGATACCATGGCAACTGCGAAATAAGAGCAGAACAGAAGTTGTAAGTGGAAAGGCAATGGAGTGCTTAAAAAGGGTTTATGTAATAAGCTGTATTTCCTTTTTTATATATTGGCGGTTTTATATTACTCTCAAACAGCAATGGAGAAAGAGATAATTAGAACAAACTGATGCGACTCTATCAGGATCCAAAGCATGCCATTAACTCAAAGAAACTAAATTTTTTATGAAATGCGGGAAGATGAGTGAGGTTTATTTAAGAAAATGATCATTGGGGAAATTATAACATGTTAAAAACTGACTATTTATGAGTTTTCATTAATATAACAGAAAGGCAGTGAGTGCTATGAACCAAGGAGGCATTAGTGGCTTTGACTTACATAGCAGTCAGCTACATAAGGGATAGTTATCAAAAATATATAAACTGCTGTTTTCTTTCATAACCTACTAAAAATAGAAGAGCAATTTTAAAAAAAAATGTTCACCAAACATTCCCCCTGTCCCCCCAGCCCCCTGGGGGGACAGGGGGAATGTTTGGTGAAAAGGGTTTCACACTAGGGGGAGGGAATGCTAATCGGGAGGAGGGAGGGGGAGGGGGAGGGAGGGGGAGAAGGGCTGCAGTACGCATGCCAAACTTCTCCCTGAGGCCAGATAGGAGGCAGAGTCCCTGGTGGGCAGTTTTTGGGACTTTGGGGGGGGGGACTATAGGAACCATATGGAGCTGGGATGTGTGTAAGGATTAAACTACACTACACAATGGGGCCAGTAGTGGGGGGGATTATAGTTTTGGGGGTGGACATGCCCTTTAATGGGAGCAAGAGACTTCCCTTTGCACTAGTCCCATAAATTTTTTTTAGCTTTAGTGCAACTAATCACAAGTTCTGGCAGAATCCCTTTTCACATTCACATCTAAAGAAATCCGTTACATCAACTGTATTTGAAGTTTAGTTTCTTGGAGATGTTTCAGAAATTATCTGTCTGGCTCTCTCAATTCAGAATGAGTTGTACAAGAATAACCTGAAATGTGTCTCAATCAACATATAACAGCAAGGTTTAAGGGAACTCCTGAAGGCAAGGTGTTAATTGCATTGTAGGTAAGAGGTGCTATTAAGATTCCCAGGGTAAGATGAAAAAACAGCATTGTATATATCAAACAATAGATTTCAACCCCCACCTAAATGTAAATGGATTCCTTCACATTTTTTTAAACCAGTCTTCCTCTTTGTCTAGGATGTTAATATTACAGTATTAAAACTTTTTCTTTAAAATGCAGGTATACAGCTTAGTCCCGGGTGATTTGCCCATATGTGCTGGTCCATACATTGGTGCAATTGCTGTTTAGTCTTCATCCCATACATATCAGACCAGTTGCTGCGTATGTTGCTGGAATGAAAGCAGACAGGGATAAGCTATTTCTTTTTACATTATATAATATATTACTAAAATCACAACATTTCCAGATGTGGATCCAGCTCTATCCAATTTAGTTTGAATGCTGGACAGCCACATGGTTATTGCAGGCTTAAAGAGGGGTCTGGAGTGCAAATGGAGAGAAAGAAGACCTGGTCAAGAAGAACATCTGAGAATTATAAAAAATAGGGATACCTAATCCCTAGTAGGAAAGCATTTCGTGCAATATTTGGGATGGGTAGCAACATTGTTGGGGGATGTTATTGTATCAATGTATTTGCAACATGTTATATTCTAAATAAGTAAGATTTTTGCTAGTTTTAGTAGTGTTTTTTTTTAATGAAGAAAGCATTGATGTGAACATTACCCTTTTAACCTTTTTTAATTGGTGATTGGGAATTTCCTCTTTCTAATAATGACAGGTAATGGAGGGTTTGGTTTACGAGAGCTGTGATGCCCAAAACATGTCAGAATTCTCTTTTTGCACATTTAATACCATGTATGCCTTACATGTTTTTAAATGGTGGAATAAAAAGTACAGTGTTTTTTGATTATACAAGTGGAGCAAAATGTGCGAGCAAAAATTTTTTTTTGAAAAGTTAACATTGTATTCACTGAAAGAAAAAGAAAAGTAAAATAAATTATTATTTATTTTGATACAAACTTGTTTCATGTTGTTATATAATAATGAAATATAATGTTATAATTAAAGGGTATGTCCACTTCCTAAACAAACTTTCGTGTTGCGTCTGAGCCAATCACAGACTCAGCTGCTGGTCCTACCCTTTCTGCAGCTTCCGTGCACAAAAAAGGCATGAAAGCCAGGTAGAAGGCAGAAGAGGGAATACATTTAAGAGCACATTTGATTACCTTAAGCCTCATGAGGTTTTGGGGGCAGTTAGTCTATATATAAAAGTTTGTTTGGGGGTGGACATACCCTTTAATTTGCCCTTGGTCTTTCAGTTTTTTTTATTTAACAGTGAATAACACCTACTGTATCTTAAAACAATAGCTTTGAAATCATATTATATGTAACATTTATCTATTGCCTTTTACAATGCAAAAAAGAGAAGATGTTCTGCAAAGGTACCAGAGAAAATAACCAACTTGCCAAGCAAATGAAAAGTTAACAACAGATGTCCTTTTGTCATCTTATTTTATAAGGAAATCTTGTAATAATGCAAATTGTTAAAATCTGTTATTAACTGTAACCATTTTCTTTTAATGGTGATTTACAGAAAGAACATCATGCAGTCATACAAATTATACATTTGGATCTCAACTCACTTTCTTAACTTGCTGTATGGGGGACAGATCAGTAAGAATATAAACTTTATTCTGTTTGGATTAATATCTACAATAAGGACATTATATATGTTCATCTGTCTCTTACATTACTGGGTAGCAACAAGATCCCTTTTACTGTTCCATGTTGTGATGTTTTCTTGCAAAACAAAAGCCAGCAGTAGGAGGTTCTTGAGATACAAGTAAAGATCCAAATCTTCACCATTATATAGGTGTAAACATTCATGCTTTGTTTTAAAAAAAATACGACTTCCAGCATCCCCTTGTTTGCTCTCTGCTGTTATGGAGGTCCGCATAGCTGCTGAAGTAATAGCTGAACCACATCAAGTGGTATATTGGTATGGTCATCACTGGAACCTTTCATATCTCATAGAAGGAATTATTTTTATTTTTTGCTTACAATGACCAATGAAATGACATGTGTCATCTGTTTCCACGCACTTGCTGTGGCCTGCACAGAGTTAAATAATTTATCAGACGGTTTAAAATGTTATTTTATTCTTAGTGGATATTTTTTTACTGCTTAACAGTTACATTATAAGGTTGGGAATGTCCTTTAATATGATAGTGACATAATAAGACAGTCTGCTTTTTGTGTCTTTTTTTCCCCATGCTGTCCTCTTCAGTAGAACAACATTTGTGCTGTCCATAACAAGTGTTCCCAGAGTTGTGTACAACTGGATGTACCATCATGGCTAAATGCATGGTTGTCATTGAGGGATTTAAATTACAATTTTCTGCTTGTTAAAGACAGATTCTGGTTTATGTGTCTAACATATAACTTAAGTTAACTTAAGTTATATGTTAACAACTAGAAAGGGAAAGTTTAGGTATAAACTTTGAATTTGGCTTGAAAGACCGCATTATGGAAGGGAATGTGTGTGTTTGTGCTGCAGATATTAAAACTCAATAATGCCAATGATGAGGACATTGTTGTTTTTTACTTACCCTTTAAATATGGCTGTCACATGAATTAAAGGAAGGTCAGTTGGTGTGTGTACTCGTGTCAGGTTGGGGGATAAAAGACTAACTTTTTTAATGATTGGTCAAAATGTTGTTTTTTTTTACTATACTTACCCTTTAAATATGATTGCCACATGAATGAATGGGTATTTTTGACTATAGTTACCCTTTAAGTATGTCTGCCACAGAAATGGAAGAGTAGGTCAGTAGGTATGTGGTACCTGTGTCAGGTTGGGGGTTAAAAAAACAAACTTTTTTGAGATGATGATTGGTCAAAATTCTTTTGTTTTTTTTACTTTAGTTACCCTTTAAGTATGGCTGCCACAGTAATGGATAAGTAGATCAGTATGTGTGTGAACCTGGGTCTGGTTGAGGATGTATGTTTTTTTGTGTTTACAACCATAAAACTATATTTTATTGAGGAAAAAAGTATGGATGCTAAAGGAATAAAGGGTAGGTCAGTAAGTGTGTGTACCCATGTGAGGTGGGGGGGTATGTTTTTGCATGTATGACCATATAACTAACTTTTATTGATGATTGATCAAAATTACTTTTTTGACTATTGTTACACTTTAAGTATGGCTTCCATGGGAATGGAAAGGTAGGTCAGTAGGTGGGTGTACCTGTGTCTGTGTGGGGGGTTGGGGCTATCAATGTTTGTATTTATGACCATGAAGCAAACTGTTTTGAAATATTCACCTTTGAGGATTGTTACCATTATAGACGATGGGAAAAAAATGTCCCGAAATTCGTAGATGCAGATAACGCCGTAACGCTACGGATTCCTTAGCTAGAAGATAGCACACTTCTCCTATATGCCCTGCACGTCTGTACCGAATTTCATGTCTCTAGCTCAAAAACTGTGGGAGGCGATACAGTCCAAAAAAGCGGAAGAATAAATATATGTATATCTTTGTCTAGAATACAGTTATGCATGTTTGTTTATTTTCTACGTTTCCTTTAGGGCTCGTTCACACTACATAAGTAAGTCCATAAAAAATGGACAGGCAGTAAAACCCCATAGGATTTCATAATATCGTTCACACCTGCTGCATTATATTACGTTCTGTTCCGTTTAGGAAACGCACTGCATGCAGCATTTCTGTCCGTTTTTTCTTGCATTTTCTATATAAATCTATGGAATACACTTTGTGAAAAAATGGATACAAATGTATGAAAAAATGGATACAAACTGACAGAAACACATGCTGTGCCTTTCTGTCAGTTTCTGTTTCTAGTGTGAACGTAGCCTTAGATTGTAGTAACCTCCATCAAACAGCCCTCTTTTCCTAAATGTCACAGTAATCCTGCATTCTGTTTATAGCATATCCCCTTGATAGTATTTATCAGCAGAATATGTCCATTATAACAAAACATAATTGTCGATTGCAATCAATTCTTAACAGATCTAATTTTCTAGTTGCCATACTTCCTTAGCAAACACACTTGGCAGTAATAAGAATCCAAGGAAGCCAGGTGACCAGGCAAAAACAAGCATAAATACTTGCTGTCTTCAACTACATTTGTTCTGGACTGTTTTCTAATTGCCTGTCACAGCCACTGAGCCCTAGTGCCAGCTTGGCTGCTTCTTCCTGTTAGACCAGCTTGTCAATCCCTGTTAATCACACCTTGTTAGCGTAGATTTTACATAGTCCAGGTTGAAAATATTTGTCACTTAAATTTGTTTGGGATGTTCAGAAATGTTAATAAGAAGAAAATCTTTATCCTTGTTATTATTCCTACAGGATTATCGGCTTATTGCCAAATGTTTCCCCAATATATCTTGCTGCATATCCCATACAGTAACAATGTACATGAGTAACACAATTTATATTTTGCATGGTGGTGATATTGCTAATTCTAAACATATTTGTATGTCCATCTCCTTTACAAATGTAAAATGAGGCTTTAAAATCCTTAACTGTGTACAATGAAGAAAACTTCAGATGATTTCTAAAATGTTAAAAATATGTTTTATTTCCAATTTTAGTTTAAAACAAACATTGTTTTATTGAATACAAGCAGTTGCACCTGGAATTATCATGTGCTCATGTGGGTATAGTTTTTGTTAGTTGCAGGTGTGTGTTTGGCTTAGATGGAAGAGACGGGGAAAACTTTTACTGGAGCTCAGAAGTTCGGAAACAAACTGAAGTTCAGCCATTTCTAGTAAAGAGGTTAAAAATGGGAATCACATACTACTGTTTTTTAATTCTGTTTTGTTTACCCCCCCTCCCCCACCTGATTGGGGAATGTATCTAGCTGTCTGGGAGGGGGATAATTGTTGTGATCCACATACCTGGATAAAAAAGCTTGTTGTGGATGTGTATCTCCCCAAAGCTCATTCTTTGTGTTGGTTGCACTGGCGTCTGACCAAGAGGTATCACGGCGTGACCTTATAGTAGTATCTGCCGCATCAGTGATGTCATCCACATCTGACCAATTGTGGCTCATGTCTGTCTCAAGTCAAATGTGAATCTTGCTTGGTGTTCCCTTGAGAACCCACATGGTCTGTCCTGTGTGCCTAGTAACCAGACGTGTCTGGCTTGCTTTGCATAACTTAGAACTTTTGCATCACAATAAATCATTCCTGTGTCTCCTACGGAATGCTGGGGGAGAGAGGTAAGGTAAGAAGAGTTTGGGGGAGTTTCTGGAAAATCTATTATAGCGGTTGGGGCTGGGGGAGGAAGACCTATTATATATCAAAGGGGCTTTAAGCTAGGGGGAAGGAGTGCAAAATGGGTGGGAGAGGGAGGGGGAGGGAGGGCTGCTCTGAGCAAGCCAAAAACCTCTGAGAGGAAGTCTCAGATGCGGAAACAATTTTCCTCCTTGCAGTGCTCCTGGTGGCCAGATTTGTGGACTTTGGAGGGACATTACAGGAGAATCATTTGAAGCTGGGATGTAAGGTAAGGATTTTTATGCACTGCACAGTGGGGCCAGTAGTGGGTGAAATTATAGTTTTCGGGGTGGACATGCCCTTTAAACTTAAAGTGTTAACCTTTATAATATTAGTTAATGCAAGTTTAACCCCTTTTTTTAATCACTGCATGTATGGGTAAATGAGGCCCTTAATCTTAAAGTGCACGTGTCATTAATTTAGACATGCTTATTAATATTATCTGATATTACTGATAATAAAGTGATTAAGGTGTACTCAGTGCCAATATTTAAATAGCTAAAATCAATATACTAATTTCCATGTTAATGCTTAAATAATTCTTTAAAAAAAATTGTTAATATTTTTCAGGTAACAATATTCTCAAAACAAAGTGGGCAAGTGAAATGTGTGAGTAAAGTTCTTATGGGTGGAGGAATCAGCATTCATTCAAAAAGCATCTATAGGAAATAATTTCATTTAAGCCATGAGAGTTGACCGTATTTAAAGTCCTAATCCAATATGCTTGATCTGTCTCTTCCTCGGCATGGTATTGGTACATGATCTACTGTCCTACACTTAGATATTTTGATGTCATGTCTGTATTCTAAGAAGTGTTTTGCCATGGGCTTGATGGCTTCTGCCATCTCTAAAGGCTGTGATAATGGCCGATCTATATCCGTCTTTACCCGCAACATAGGTCTTGAAATTTAAATCAATTTTTATTTATTCCATATGTCCGGAATATGCGATGTTTTGGGGGTATATAGTTTCCCCTTCTTCCAGCAGGACAAAAACAATAATTACATGATACAATTAGGGGCATATTTATAAAAGATCAATATTTTTGCAATTTTGGTATTGCAGGACAGCACAATGACAAAAAGCGCTATTTTTGTAATTATAAAAATGCTCGTTTTCATGCAAAAGTATCGATACGGCGAGGTTGTGTCAGTAGTCTTCACCTTATTCATTGCGTTAAGTGTGGTATCATGGTGAAAAGAGAAATTGCTCTCTATGTTCGGCCATTACCTGACCAGAGAGGGTGAAATTTCAGAGCTATTTTTGTCATTTCTTTTGAACACTTTACTTACTGCTTAATATATTTTAAAAACACAGACATTACAATATACTTTATGAATGTCATAATGTTGACATATTGACCTTTTCATGTATCATTTAATCTGAACTTGCCAAGTAGTTCTAGTATATGAAATGTGACACAACTTTTTCATATGGTTCCTAATTAACTGTTGGTTTGATAGAAAGTAAAATAAGTAATACTGTGATTCAGAATTTTGGGAATTAAGGATAACTAAACAATTAAAGTATCAGAGTTTAGAGGATAGTGTCAGAAATTTAAGTATCAAACAACCACTTGCATTATAACCAAATTAAAGAAACAGGAAAGGCATAACATCCTTACCTTTGAGGATTTAATTTGGTTATAAGACATATCCCATATTTTACTTCCTACTATCTACTGCATATTTAATGCCCCAGTATTAAGTTTCTCAGAAAATTCCAACACAAATGTAATATAACTTTTCTTGTATCAGATGCCTCACACTGTTAAGAAAACCCATATTACATCAGCGCAGGTACGTATATGTTTTTTAAGGACTCTTAGTTGTATATCTCCCACACTATGCCATTAAAACTTTAAAAAAAACATTCTGGACCTCAGGACCAACAAAACCAGGTTTAGAAGGAAACTCCTTGTGAAACTTAGAGTCTTTCAGCATGAATTCTATGGACAGGTATCCAACATCTTTCCTCAGGTCTATAGCCTATCCTGTCAATGAGATACTGAAGAGAGTTTCCAGAATCCTTTCCACCTCATATTTAGGTTCTCTGTAAAAATCCATAGGAGGAGAAGGAAGAGGAGGATACAACATTGGAATGTGTTAAATGTGTTAGAATTGGAATTGGAATGGAATGTGTTAATTGGAATGTGTTAAACTGTGGCTGGTAGGGTTATATATGTAATACAGAATGGTTCCTCTTTTGATCTTTTAAACAACAGGATATGGGCTGATGTGTTTAAGAACCAATTTAGCAGATGGTTGTTGCAAAGACAGATTGCCAGTAGACTAAATCTCTAGGAGAAAATTCTGGTTCCATTGATCAGCAAATTTCTTTTGTTGAGCTCCAGCTTGTTTAAGGTTTGACTAAACTTGGCACCAGTATAAGTATGAGAAAACCAATCCTCTAGAGCTCGTAGTGAAGAGAGTCCCAAAAAAGAAGAAAATTTGAGATACCACCTGTAATTGCACCATAAAGGAGACACTTTAGTAAATAAATTAATTATTGTACGCAAATTCAGCAAACTGCCAATCTTTCCTGACAATCAAACACAAAACACCTTAGATATTGCTCCAGTGACTGATTAGTTCTTTCAGTCTGACCACTGGATACAGGATGAAAACCTGAAGAAAAAGATAAGGAAATGCTGAGATCACAATAAAAGGCTCAAGAAAACTGAGAAACAAAACAGTACTCCCCTGTTGGAATCTTCTCAGGGATACTGTGGAAATGGAAAATGTGCATAATGAACAAATGAGATAACTCAGCAGATGGAAGTTTAGAACGATTAATGAAATGAACCATTTTACTGAATCTGTCGACCACAACCCAAACAACTGTTGAACCTGAAAAATGAGTAAATCTACAATAAAGTACATGGAAATGTGAGTCCAAGGTTTATTGGGAACTGAAAGTGACATGATAGTGACTGATGGAGCCTTCCTAGGAGCTTTACTGCAGGCAAAAACTGGACAAGCGTTTAGCATCTATAGTAAGAAACAGCAACCAAACATGATGGGACAAAAAGGAAAATTAGTTTTTTTTTCACCTGGATGTCCAGATAGTTTTGAATAATGGAATTGTTGGTGAACCTGTAAACTAAAGGCTAAAGGCAAAAAAAATGTTGTGATTTACCAGGGGGAACTGACTCAGGTCTTTTGGCTCCCTCTAGATTCTTGTGGTTAATTGTAACAGGTTATCAGCTCCTTTTAACCAATGAATCCATTCTTTTAAAGCTAATTTAATAGCTAACCACTCACTATTATTTATTGGACCTAGAATTCTGTGATAAAACTGCTCTGAATCCTACCTTTGAGGCGTCCACCTCAACGACAAAAAAAAAAACAAAACACACGACTGAAATCTGGGTGAGTTAGGATATACATATATTATATTATTCATGTTGGGAGGAATAATCTGTAGTTCATACAGTGCAGATAATATAACACATATATAATTTACATATTTTCTACTTTAGACTACATATGCGTGGTGCAGGTGAAAGATAGGTACAACTGCCTCTATTTCCCAGCAGCACTGTGATAGAGCACTGCTCTATTTAGAGCCTGCAATATATATCATGAGCCACTGCCACATGTAATATACTGTGGGCCAGGGCCACATCTACCATTAGGCAGAGTGAGACATTTATCTCAGGCGGTACCCCTGCACTGAAGAAGAATTGTGGCAGAAAGACAGTGGTGAAAAAAAATTCCCATGACCCAAAAACATGCACACGTGGCCACCATTGAGCATCACCCGCATTATGCCAATAAATGGTTGCTTCAACTCCACTTCTGCGTCTTAAGAGTCAGGAGTCAGCACACACACCCTGCTGCTTAGCATAACGTATGGCTCCTAGTCAAGGAAGGAAGTCAGTGGAACCAATCAAAACGCTCCCATAGAGCACAGCACTATTCATTCCTTGCTGCCTATTGTTCCTCTGGGACTCCTCTCTTGTGTTAGCAGGAGATTAACAGTCCAGCAGCAGCAGCCAATAGAGAGAGGGAGGGATTCATGTGTCAAAGGGCCATATTTAAGCACATGCAGTATCGCAATTTAGCGAAACCGCACATAACGATAATGTATGACAGGGGCCATAAATGTATGGCTGCGATTGCACATTTACGACCGAATGTTTGTTGATTAACAATTGTTGGGCCGTAGAATACCATGCGGTAGTAATTTACGCTAACGATTGTAAATTACGATTGTAAATTAATTTACGATAACGATTGTAAATTAACGAACGTTTAAATGATCGGAAATTTGTGATCGTTTTAACGATCGTTAAAGGCGCAGTATCGCTAAAAAGAGATACCGCTCCTTTATGAATAGGGCCCAGTGTTTTAATGTCTTTTAATATCATTCTATATATCTAAGGAAGGTAAGAGCCAACACTCTTGTCCGCATACACATGAGATGCTATTTCAAATGTCAAATGCTGCGATCAGTTGATCTGTCTAAAATATTGCCACATGATGTCTACCTGCTTGCTGTCTTTACCTCCATTAGGTGCACAGAATGTTATAAGTTTAAAGGAGGACTAAACTGAAATTGTTATACTCCATTGTCTGAAATCATCCCCCCAAGAACACCAATAAACTGTAACTAAATGCTTCTTATTGAATAGTAACAGATACGATGTTGTTTAAAGGAATTTTATATGGTTA
The DNA here is from genome assembly GCA_019447015.1 of Hymenochirus boettgeri. Classification (NCBI taxonomy): domain Eukaryota; kingdom Metazoa; phylum Chordata; class Amphibia; order Anura; family Pipidae; genus Hymenochirus; species Hymenochirus boettgeri. The sequence goes on along the minus strand of CM033470.1, from coordinate 218,766,143 downwards.
GTTAGCTTTAGTTTGTTAGGCTAGGTTAGTTTAGTTATGCTAGTTAGGGCCCTGCTGAAAAAGTCTACCTTGACGTGGTGACAGCCTTACAAAAAATCTTTCCAAAATCTTTTATACAACAAGTATGGGATTTCTAATGTATTGTAACAGATGAACCAACATGTATATCACAGACTATAAAAGAAGTTATTTTGATCAACTAAAACCTGAAAGGAGCAATATGGGTCTGGGAACACAAGCTGTTTGAGAAAGGGATGTAATATCTGTTGCTAGTAATTTACATTATTGTTAATTGACTGTCTGAAAAACTGTTTAATAGGAAGTGACAGGAAGTTCAAAATCGTAGCATTTCACCCATGCCCAGCAGTGAAGCCACAGACATCTGCAAAAACACTCCCATGGACAAAGCCACACAGACTTTAGGGTGGCGGCGTGCCAAGGGCAGCATTCAAAAGTTGGCTCAGGGAACAAAAACCCTAGAAGTGCCCCTGGGGCTCTATATTATGCAGGAGAAAGATATCTACAACTACCTCAATTTAACAGCACATACAATATACTGCAGCCAGGCTATATCCAATGACATGTAACGTACAGCATTCTGGAATTATTGATATAGGTACAGCATTCTGGAATTATTGATACAGGTACAGCATTCTTGAATTATTGATATAGCTACAGCATTCTGGAATTATTGATACAGGTACATCATTCTGGAATTACTGAGACAGGTACAGCATTCTGGAATTATTGATATAGGTACAGCATTCTGGAATTATTGATACAGGTATTTTTTAATAGTTAATAATGTTTTCATTTTTTAATAGTAATTGAATAAGGAGAAGCCATCCCTAGTGGGTGAAATGGAAGAATGGATAAACCCTTTCTCAAGGTTTTCATTGATGTATTTTTTATAGCTTGATTCTCTGGGCCTGTTAAGTTATAGAAAGGCATATTCCTCTGCAGACCATCTACCCTGACAAAGAGTTGTCAACTCGGCCATAGTAGCAAGGTCTGGGTCATCATACAAATTGTCCATGGACTTATTAACTGAGGTCAGGGCAGGATTATCTGGTCCTAGACTGAAGGACCATGTTTGAGCAAAGCAGATGATCAGACTTACTCTCTAAGAGTCTGAACCAGAGGATAATGAACAAAGATGGAAACATAATTTACAGGAATACCAAACTTATGTCGGTCCCCAAAGAGCTTCTCCATTATCGGAACTTTGGGTTCCATGACTGGAGCTGGGACAGAAGTCTGTGGTGTTTGTTGAGTATCCTGAGTTGTAACACTCTGGACCAACAGATTGAGGGTTTATTTTATGATACCATACTTTTAAATTTATGTCCTGGAGTTTATTGTCTTTCATGGCAGCACTAGGCTAATCCAAATCAAGTTTGATGATTTGTTGCTCTAGTTGCCTGCATTGTGCATTAGTAAAGTTCTGTTCATGTCAGGGGTATTTTTCTTACAGTACATTTAATTACATTTTGATGCACACTATGAAACTAAATCTCTGTTTAGACTTAACGACTCGTTACATTTTTCATCACTGGTCTAAATGTATCACAACTTAAACATGGTTTAAACAATTTTTATTTATAGCAAATATACATTTAGCGGAAGTGCTACTGATCTGGTCAAACATTTATACAAACATAGAAAAGATAATCAATGCACATTCCTAGGCCCCATACAATATCATATTATCTGCACACTGGCATACTTTATAAACAAAGGGGTTTTAGTATATATTACTGTGATCACATGAATGAAAAGCCTTCCAACCACGTCAAGGTAACCCCAGTCTGGAAGGTCCTAACTTCTAACCTTTTTACTTCAATTGCCATTAGCAAACTTTTGTATTTCTCATAGTTGTGCACTGGATCCATATAACAGGCTTTCTCACTTTCCCCCAACCCTTTGGCTTTTTAAAATGAGGGAAGAGGCCATCTAACCAGTGCTTTATATCAAAGGCATAGGACCTCCCATAAAATGGGCTTGTTGACGCACTTTAACCACATGGAAGCTTGACCTGGCTTCCCAATAAATACATATAATACAAGGATTGCGGAAGCACTCCAATTAGGCTAATTTACAACTACATTTAGCGGAAGTGCTACTGATCTGGTCAAATATTTATACAAACATAGAAAAGATAATCAATGCATATTTCTATGCCCCATACAATATCATATTATCTGCACACTGGCATACTTTATAAACAAAGGGGTTTTAGTATACATTACTGTGATCACATGAATGAAAAGCCTTCAAACCACGTCAAGGTAACCCCAGTCTGGAAGGTCCTAACGTCTAACCTTTTTTACTTCAATTACCACACTTTGTATTTTCTAAAAATGTGATTTTTTTTTTCTGTTTCATAGTATAAAACATTTTGCAAGCTGACAAGCTCAAAGAAGCTGTCAATCGTTTTTAGGAACCATCTCATGTATTGAAGGAAGCTTCAACACAAAGTTAAAAAAATTAATATTTGATTGATTTGGAAGGTTTTCAAGCCAAAAACAACATTCAATCAAATATATATTAGTTTTAACTTATTTTGAGGTTATTAAACACTTTTTGATATGTTGATTGATTTTATGAATGTAGCTTCTACACAAAAATTACTAGATAAGGTCATGATGGAAATTCACAAGGGGAATACAAATAACATGAGAAAAGGAAGCAATATTTCCCGAGGAGTGTTTTTCTTTCAGTGAAATATAACTTATATGGAGCAATAGATATGGAGGAAAAATCTCTAAATCCTAGAATACTGTATGCTGTCCACTTTTTAATAAAGTTATTGTCTACAGTAGGTGCCTAATTAGATTCACATACGTGTCTTCCAGATAAATTGGGTGCACACTCTCAAGTCAGACATATTTCACCCATAGTGGCAGCATTTGTACTGTTAAAGTATATAGCATGAACATTTTTTTAGGCAAGGACCAAAACATTGCATTTTTGTACAGGGGTAAAATAAAATTTTGATTTAAAAGACCTGAAAATGCACTGAATTTTTCTGAAAGATAATATATGTTAGTGCAGTCAATACATTTTATTAAAAAATGTATAATCATAAAAGTTAAAAGCCTTCCAACTACATCAAGGTAACTGTAGCATAGATACTGTAATATTATATTGGGCCCAGAAATGTGCACTGTTCCTCTTTTTCTGTTTTTTTTTTCCATTCCATTACCATAACCTCTATATGTAATTCTCATTTTGCTAAGGAGGGCTCCCACATTTTAGACATAAACTAAACTGTTGAGTTTTGTTCCAACAGCCTTTCTATGAATTTGCAATTTTCTAACACAATTTTTTGATTTTTGGGGTAAATTTCCAAAGTTCAAGCAGGGTTATTCAATAAAAGTGCTTATCGTTTAAAATGGTGCTAATTTTGCCCCAACCAATCAGATTTTATTTAGCATTTGAAAGCTAACATCTGATTGATTGGGGAAAATTAGCACCATTTTTAACTATAAGAACTTTTATTACATCTCCCTGTAAGTTTCTAAAATGTAAAAATTCTGTTGGATCCATGGATTTCTGAAACCAGGTTTGTATGTGAGGCCTACCTGCAGTCCTCAAACTTCAAATAAAAAATCCACATTGTGCAGCACCCTATAAAATGTATTTAAATAGAACACAGTTACATCGTTTTACACCAGGTGATGTTTCGGGACTGTCCACTCCCTTTATCAAGTCAACAAAATGATGTTAATGATGTTTATCCTCTGCCCCAGTGCTGCTGTCATTAATCCATATATAACTTCACGCTATCAGTGCACTCACCAGTCTTCATTAAAAAATAATCTTTTATTTAAGTTAAATTAAAAAATCAACATGTTTTGGTGCTGGCATGCTTATTCCGCCCTGGCTCCTAAGTTATTGATTGAAGAACAGGAGGTAATGCATAGCTCCTTAACCTCCTGGGGTTCAATCAATACATTAAAGGAAAGGTTCACTTTGGGAGTGAACAATTCCTTTAAAATTCTTGCTGGACTAAGAAAGACTAAGAAAACATAGATGCACCCCTCTTTTTCTTTTCAAAACCCTCCATGATTGTTTAAGAACAAAAAAAGTTAGGCCGTTCAAACATTTTGATTTGCAAACTTCTCTTTCATTTAGAACTGTACTTAACTTACCAGTCTGGACTTTATCGCAATGCTCTGTGGGTGAAGGCACCCGGACACAACAATTGGCAACTTAAACATTGTAGCGTCATGATCTATGGTATGCTTGTTGATCATGGAGCTTTCTCCTATTCCTGTTATTTTATTCTGTTGTGCCTTAATTCTGGGCCTCTTTTCTGTGCCTGCTCCTGTATCATGCGCCTGTATCTAACTCCTGTATGCAGATGCTGTATTTCATTCCATTGCCTGCTTCTGTATTCAGATCCTGTGCCTGTTCCTTTGGATTGCTGTCTGCCCTGACCATCTGCTTGAATATTATAGCTTATTTTCACCTTTATTCTTCTTTTAAAAATCCAAACAAATAAGTATAAATAAATAATTCATGCATAAACAAGATGAAAATGTAGCTTGGAATTTAAGGGATTGAAGTGAGGAATTCTAGGACGTATTCATAGATTCCAAATGGTTAGATTTTATTCCACATGAAGTATACCAAAATTACTTACATTTAAAAGTGAAATGTTAAGTGAAATGTTTAGGAATAAATCAGAATGCCATAAACTGTTTAGTGACTAGCATGTTTGTTTGACAAATTAAATATGATTTTTTAAATATACATTTACACATAACAACTTGCTAAGGGTTACTGTCAAAGCAGACAGTGAATAGTCATTAACTGTATTACTGTCCATAATATAGTTAAATTTAAATTAAATGTGCTTGCCTGAAAAATGCCAATAAGAGAGCAGCATCCCATAATATCAATCTTCTTGAATAATTTAAGCATTCCAATATAACTCCATTCTTCTATAGTCCCTATAAATCTGCACATTTTAATACTTTTTTGGCTTCAGTGTGTGCATGAAAAAATATAATTATATTTAATGTTTAGTAAAGTCTTTTGAATTTAAGGTAAAAAGCATGTATAGATATACAGGAAAATATACTATTAATGTAATTAAACAATTTCCAAATAAATATGTTAGATTATATATTCTTTGTTCTGGTGGGAAATGGCATATTAAAGTATAATTGTGTAAAGTACCTTCTGCTTTAAGAAGGCTTTACTGCATTTTATGATCAGTGAATGGTTTCATTAGCCTCTTTAAAGGAATAGTTCACTCAGAAAGTAAACTTTTCCATTTTTGCATCAATTAAAGAACGGGAATTAATGGAGCTATGTCTTACTGTTCTTCAATTAATTTAATAGGAGCCAGGTATGAAAATAGAAAACTTGTTCACAAACACGATCCACCAATGTCTCCTCCCAACAGGTCCCCACTACTTTCAGGTTTAACTGAACTCTATTGTGCATGCTCACTAAGGCACTCTATAGTTAAAGGGCATCTATAGTGAAAAAAACACATTGCCCCATTGCAAAGTTATATTCATGTACTCTGTGCTGCCATTCTCAGTGACTCTGTTTTTCCATGTTATCAGATCTCTCTGCAGCACTCCCTCCTTCCCCCTCCCCTCTGTTACCTCCTCCATTTCTAAACACCAGCTGCCCGACAAGCTTCTCAAGTGCATTAGGAGTTTAAAGTTCAACATCCTGAAAAACATACCCACCCACAGTGGCCAATAGAAAGCAAGCTGTCCTGGAGACACAGACCTCTCCATGTCCTGCTTTCTCTCTTTGTGACCCATCATCAAACAGTGAAAGCTATCAAGAAGGGGGGTCAAGTGCAGCCTTATCTCTGCAGTCAAAGCTCCCCCTCTCCCTCTGCTAATGTTCTTATCTCTATGTTTGTTACAGAGCAGGGAGGTGGGAGGGACTTGAGCAGGGAAGAGGGTCACGTCACAGGGATTTGATTATTATTACTATTATTGGGGATTTATATAGTGCCAACATCTTCCAATGGCGCTTTACAGTTGTGTTAATATACTGTACATAAGGAAAACATACATGTTACATGCAAGGGTAGTGCAAGTAATACATAGTGCAAATAATTTAAGTGTTGGTCCAGCAGCATTCAGTGTGGTAAGTTATAGCATTACTGTGGTACAATAGGATGGAGGGCCCTGCCTGAGAGCTTAAAGTCTAGATATTTGATTGACAGTACAAGCAGGAGTAGAGGAATGCAATCACATCTACTTCTAATTTGTGTATCTCAGGACAGAAAGAAAAACTGTAAAGACACTCTGGGGGTTGGGGGGGAATTATAGAACACATGGAAAGAAAGAAAAAGTCCCAGTATAGAAGCCCTTAAAGTTAAAGCCAGAAACAGTTGGGACCTGTCAATTGAGCCAGCGTTGAATTGGGCTCTTAGATAAGTTTTCTATCTTTGTTCCTGTCTCCTGTTACATCAATTAAAGGGCATGTCCACCCCCAAAACTATAATCCCCCCCACTACTGGCCCCATTGCGTAGTGTAGTTTAATCCTTACCTCACACCCCAGCTCCATATGGTTCTCCTGTAGTCCCCCCCAAAGTCCCAAAAACTGCCCACCAGGAGGATAGCAGAGTCCATATAGGACTCTGCCTCCTACCTGGCCTCAGAAAGAAGTTTGGCATGCGTACTGCAGCCCTTCTCCCCCTCCCTCCCCCCTCCCTATCCCTCCCGATTAGGATTCCCTCCCCCTACCGTAAAAACCATTTCACCAGACATTGCCCCTGTCGCCCCAGCCTCAACTGCTATGTTAGTAATCTCAGAAAATGCCCAGAACATTACTTACCTTCCCTCTTGCCTCCGCCGCAGTGAACTCCTGGCAGCCGCGTCCGTGATTGGCTGCCGCTCAGCGTGGCAGAGGCAAGAGGGAAGGTAAGTAAAGTTTGGGGCATTTTCTGAGATTAATAACATAGCGGTTGGGGCAATGTCTGGGCAATGTCTGGTAAAAAAAAAAAATTTAAGGGTGGACATACCCTATAAAGAAAGGAATATAAAACATAGCTCCTTTAACTCCTGTTCTTCAATTAATGCAAAAATGGAATAGTTCACTTTCTGAGTGAATCTATCCTTAAAATTTACAGTTTACGGTAGGGTAAATGTTTTAGTAAATAATCCTTATTTCTATCAGTGCCTTTTCAGCATCATTTCTTACCTAATTACCACTTAAGGGCTTCTTCTGTTCCTGCTCCTCTCACCACTGCTTATCAATTCAAAATAATTTCTCTTTAAATGACATGTAAACTGTGCCAAATCATTTTCCAGGTAATCATTTTCACACAGTAATAAGAATTAATTACCACCAATCTTAAATTCTTAAATCTGCTTATTTTATTCTTCTCTGGCCTTCCCATTTTTTTATTTATTTATTAAGCTCTGGTAGTTATACATTTTAAAGGGGATGGAGCACAGCTAGTCAATACAGACCTGTCAATCACCCACTCCCAGCCCCTCCCCCTAGCACTACATGTAGATACTATCCATTCTATAAAGGAAAGCTTGTTTTTCTGTCTATGCATGCGTAATTCGTTCAGCATTAAGATCATCAAAAGGAATAAGCTGTTGAATTATCTATTGCTCTTTCTGTGCCTGCAGCTAACACCCAATTCTGCAGTTAGCTGATGATTATGCACACACGCACACACACACACACACACACACACACACACACACACACACACACACACACACACACACACACACACACACACACCACAGTGACAGGAAACACAGCAAAAAAAAAGCATGTTTCTGGCAGCACTAAAAATATATATAAGGATAAAGGCAAGTCTTTTCTTTTTTTTTTTTTACTTTAGTGTCCTTTTAAAAAAACTTGGAGCTTGAGGTGGGGCTTTCAGATATTTTAAGTATAAATGAAAAAAGTAATAATTGTTCTCAGACTAAGGTCAAAGCAATCCCTGTAGCCATCCATATGGAAGAACAAACAAGAATAAACAATCATTAAAAAGTATAAGTGTATAAATATTGTGAGAAAAATACATACATAAATCTGCCAGGACGAGATCATACACTGCTCCAAAGGAACAGGATGGTCACCATTACAGCTCCAGTAAATCCCTCATTGTGTTTTATGGCTCTCTAGTTGTATATTCTCAACCTTGTCCTCAGTTAATACGAAAACAAAAAGTGTTGGAATCAATAAGTAAAGTACTGGATACCAATGTAAGCTTTATTGTATTTAACAAAAGAGGAAATATTATAAGCATAATGCTTTCACATTGATTGATGGTTAACTTGGACATTATTATTATTATTAAATTATTAAATTATTATTATTATCAAAATTATTATAATTCCCCAAAATAGCATTTTGGCGAAAATGTAATAATTAGTGCTAGGTTGACTAAGTAAATGAGAATAGCTTCCTTTTACCTTAATGTTTCAATATGTTTCATAGATATTTTAACCCTGATCTGGTAAATGGAAACATATAATTAAACTATTTAACCCTTCCACTTTTATTTATTTGCCTTTAGCTAATTATCATAGCTTTTATAACAAGGGACAAACTTTCAGTTTAATCTGTTTCAGCAGATTTCTTAATACTCTTGTGATTAAATAGATATACATCATTTCCAATAAACTGTATGTAATCTAAAAAGCAATAAGCTTTAAAAGCCTGAACTAATGACAATGCTCAACTATCTGAAGAACACAAATTTTAACTTGGCCTGGGGGTATTAATAAAATGTAAGGACTTTGAAAAACGTTAAGAAATGTTATTGACTTGTTTGCGATTTGTTTAACTGCTGGGCTTTTAAATTGAGCGCATTGTGTTTAATGTTATGTCAAGAAATATAATTTTTTTTGTTTTAAGATTAAAAATAAATCCCACCTAAAATAAAATAATCAGGTAGAAACTTGCGTGTATAACCAAGAAATGTAAGAAGGAAAAGCAAGGGTACATATTTTTCTACCCTGAACTTTGGTTTAAAAATATGAATGGATTGTTTTCAAATATTGCACAGTGCAAAATCACAAATGAGACTTTGGGAATCATAGGATTCAGTTTGTTTTGGATCACTGTACAACTAAAGGCCCAACAGCTTTATTAAAATCATTATTGCTTAGTATGTGTTAGGTTTATCGGAGAAAATGTTTCCAGACAACATTGTCCCAATAGACAGAGCACATTAAAGGGGAACAGTGGTCTCCATACATATGGCCTTTAATTTAAAGAGCACACCCCTTTTGGTCTTGTGCATACTCACTGCTGGGACAGAGCATCATTAGCTGCATCATAAACCCTAACACCAAACTCCGAAATCATTTTTAAAGCTAGGCACAAGCCTGAACAGATTGTCCATATTGAAAGGAAAGGACCGAGAATGGTTTCAGGTCTGTAATTAGCTTTAGAAAAGATTAACTTTTGGGGGTTGGGGCTTTTTACACTGTGCATCATGAGTGCTGTCAGACTCAGGCAGACACAAGCCTATAACTTAAGATCCAGAGAAGCTAGAGACATCATACTAGATGTGTTTAAAATGTATGGGAGAGATCCTTTGACTAGAGGACACCTGTGGGTACCAGCTACCATAATCCACCTCTTTGTTTTAGTGAATGCTTTAAGGTGCCCATACATGAAAGCAAACGTGCTGATCGTTCTCGCAACATTCAATTCATTTTTCCAGAACCACCATTTCTGTTATTCTTCGCCACCACCTTCGACATACGATTGTGAGGTCCCCAATAACCCATTCATTTTGAGATCATATGTTGGTTGCATGGGAAAGGTGGTTCTGGAAATATTTATTAAATGTTGCGAGATCAGTCGGCAGGTAAGTTCTAATCTATGGGCACCTTTAATTTAAAGCTGTACACTTCACATGCTCTCTAGGGCACAACAGATCAAATAAAGAAAGCTGCAGCCTTGCTTCCTAGAAGCTGAAAGACAATCAAATTACAGCATATAGAACGGTCTCTGTTAGTCACAGATCATGCTACATATAGATACTGCCTCTTAGATACAGAGCAGAGATTTAGCTGTGTTGAAAACAGTGTTTAGATTCATTTCCTTCTTATAGAAACAAAACAAAATTAATCTTTACAGTTTAGTTCCTGTAGTCAGATGATTTGAACCTGTGACCACATGGGCTTTATGTTTCTAAAATGAGCACTTACGGCTGTTGAGCTACCCCAGCATCCACAATGACAAATACTTTTAGGGTGATGTAATAAAGGTTCTTATTAAAAGTGGTGCTTATTTTACCCCAACCAATCAGATGTTATTTACCATTTTAAATCTAACATCTGATTGGTTGGGGCAAAATTAGCACCATTTTTAACAATAAGAACTTTTATTATATCTCCCTAGTTATCTTTACACAAGCAAAAAAAAATAATCAAAAATGGCAGCAAAGAAAGCTATTTTATATTATTTCTGGAAGGCTATCAGCAATTCACAATGGCTAGAAAACAAAACTGCAGGGTAACAAACAGATTTTAAAGTCTTATGAGTGACTTCCATATTGGTGTGGAGACATCTGTATAGAAAATATGTGCATAGAGACAGTGATAAGTGGGCCAAGGGGCATGGCCAATAGGTGCACATGCTCACAAGGCTCTTAGATTGCCTGTAAGTTGTATTGGTAACAACATGAAATCCTTCTTATTTACAGAATCTACTTCTTTCATTTAAATAAACGCAACTTACTAGAGAAGTATCTTACAATGTATAGGTGTTTGGGGGAGAAAACTTTTCACATTATTTTTTAAAATTAAGTTTAGTTTGCCTTTAAAGTTTGCTAAATCAAAATCATTTTAATAGGTACAATCAATTCCATGCTTAACATGGGAGTATGTTAAAGGTTTGAGCCAGAGAAGTATAATTAATTAGTGTCCATGCCCCCTTAGGCTGAAACATTACAGTTAGAGAGCTTGTACTGATCCTGATTGAACCTAGGCAATAAAAGCTGATTGAAGGATGATTTTAAAATTATACAAGCTACAGATTTATATTTATATATATATATTTTTTTTTTTTTTACTGTGGGTCAGTGAATTGAGATGTTGGCACATTATAGCTATTTTGATTTTTGATGCTTCTTCATAAATGAAAACACATGAAACAAATAAACAAATGAAAGCAAAGTACAGCTAGATGGATCAGCTTTTATAAACATATTGTTAAAAATGTTAATGTTTTTTCTAAAAGTTATATAGTGTTTCAATAGTGACTGGGACAATCTTTCACACTTTCTGCATTTGAAAGAAATACTCTACTTATAGCTTTGACATATTTATTGATCAATTTCTGACACTTCTCAGAAACCCTGGATGCTATATTGAGATGAATTCCACATAATAATGCATAGTGATCTATCTAGGGGGTTTCTTCTGTTTAGATTGCTAATGACATTTTTTTTCTGCCTGCCTTACCAAGCATTTTACATTTAAATTGTCAACAACCGTAAGATACAAATACTGACAGCTCATATTTGCATAACACGTTATTCACATTATAATTCTATTGTAAAGTCTCAAGTGAAAAACATATTTGCAGTTGTCAAGAAGAAAGCGAGAAAGAAATAGAATGCTCTACGTCCATCAAGTTTGCATTTTATATTAAAAAAATAAAGCCATACATTTATTATATTTTAATATATTTCCTAGGGCCAGGGTAACACACTACCCCAAATACTTTTTCAAAAAGTACAATATTTGATTTTTAGAAGTGTTTAGAGTCTGATTTAAATGGAATTCTAAACAACAGGTTTGGGTTTTTTTAGTTCTATAATTAATGAAAAAATTCAACATAACATTTTCCTTCATAGTAACATAGCAATCAAGGTTAATATAAAGAAGAGGAATAGAATGCAGAGAGGTCTTAACACAACACTAATGTAGATGCAAGATAGTGCTCTTTATTGGAGCTAAACACACAAAATGTTTCGAACTGAGTAGTCCCTTATCAAATAAAGACTTATGTCCATCAAGTTTTGCCCGACGAATAATTTAAATTTTTAAAAAGTTAATTTTTAAAGTTTAGTTGACCTTTAAAGGGCATATTCACCCCCAAGTGAAAATTTTAATTCAACCTAATCACCCCCCAAAACCTAGGCCTGGCTAAGTTTAAAACTATGTACTCCTATATATAATACTTATTCCTTCTTATTGTCTTCTGCTGCTCCGGGCCTTTTCCGTGGAGGGCAGCAGCAGAAGGGGCCGATGCAACAGCAGTGTCAGTGATTGGCTGAGATGCAATGAGGATAATTAGGTTATATTTAAATTTCCATTTGAGGTATGGACATGCTCTTTAATAAACAGCACAGCTGGTTACTAATTTTATGAGCAAGTTTACTTTATGGTAAGATAATTACAGTAAAGTAAAGTCAGTAACTCACAGTAAGCGGCTCTGGCTCTCCCAACAATGCCTTTAAATCTTTTGGTGGACACATGGAGAGTAAAGGCATGGAGGGGCAGTGCTCACCTCTTCCAGTACATATATCCAAAAGGCAATTTTCATACTGCTCTCCCAGCTTTTCCTCACGTATCCAAATAAGGTTTCTTTATAAAATCTAACCTTTAGCATTTTAAAACTCATTAAGGTAAATAGGGTACATCGTGAGGGTACAGGTTATTTAAGTCTGAGGCATTTCAGAAATTAACACCCTTAGTCATAGACCTAATAACTACTTAATTTCCTGTCTTTAAAAAGGCAAAACTTCAAATTAGAAACAATTAACAAACAGCTTTCCCACTAACGCATTTGTTTTATCTCCAAAAGGGAGAAAGGTTTGCAGAAAGCAAGCAGACCGGCAGCCAAGACAGTGATTGGCTAAGACACAATGCCGGTCCAGCGCATTCTGCTGGCTGGGGAACAAGGGCTGGTAAGAATATTAGATACCAAATTTAAGTGTTTAGGCCATGTGAGGTCTAGCTTATGGGGGGTTTCCAAGCAGCTAAAGAATTTTTGTTTATGGGGTTGACATACACTTTAAATTTTAGATAAAACATTTCATGTATTTGGTAAAGGAATACATCTCATTTTTCAGTTTTGAGATTACAGGGGGAATAGTTAAAAATGTAGTGATACCTAATGTTTAAATATACACAGTTCACTGTTACCAATCTTTTTCCCTTTTGGAGATGAAACTAAGGGGCTGACAAGAAAGTTTGTTAATTGTTTATAATTGGAGGCTTTGTTTTTATTTTTAAAAAATATTGTAACAAATATTGTAACAAACAAGCTATTTCTTACCCTGACTGCCAACGCTTATAAATATTTGTAACAATATTCTTCAGCCATGAAAAAAAGTCGCAATTTTTCGCTGTATGGGAGAGTTTAATTTCCTTACTTCCACTACAAATTAAACAAAAGCTCTATGAGAACTTTTATTCAACAACCTGGTATTTGAAATGATCCCACTCGAACACCCATAGAGGATTATCCCATACCCTCAGGCTTATTAACTTTTCTGTTTAAAGGGTATGTCCCCCCTAAAATAAAAGAGACCTCAATAAGGACAAGGACAAGGAAGAAGCAGGCATCTGAAAGACTCATAGACAGCTCCTACTTTACTTTCTGGAACTTTGTACATGCACTGCAGGAGAACCATTTGGAGCAGAGGTGTAAGGTAAGGATGTTTTAACACTACCCAGTGTGGCCAGTAGTGGGTTAAATTTTAGTTTTAGGAGTCGACATGCCCATTAAAGATATTTTTTCAGCAGGCTTTCTGTTGACGTTACTACAGTTATATCTTAGTAGAAGTTCTTGAATATTCTTGAATATTTTACAACATTTGAAATTGATGAATTACAAAATGCCATTCGCCTACTTATCCTTTAAATAGACAATAACACCTGACTTTGTTTCTAGTTCTTTATTTTTCAGTTAGAAGTCCATACATTTTATTATTCCTGTTAATCATATGTATAACATGTCTAATATAATCCTGTTGTTATTTTATTTTTACATTGTGATATTTTTAAATCCCAACAATAAATACAGCATTTGTGCCAGTTTGTATAGTTCACTTGTCAATAAGGAATATTTAAAACAAAATAAAATTCAGGGCTTGTGAGAATTTTTTCTTTAGTAGACTTTAGAGAAGCTTTCAAAACAAACCAAGGGTAGAATTATCGCTATAAATCTTAGGAAGATTACAGTAACATCTTAAAGGCACTGAAACTACCTCAATGCCAATCAAGAATGACTCTTTTCAGAGAGGCTATTGTGATACGAACTGTAACTGATATGAATGATAGAGCTGATAAAGTCCATGACTATGATTGAAGTTTACATCTCAACAATTTCCGAAGCACAAAAGTGGCAAAAAAAAGGAAGAGTTACAAGAAAAATGCTCTGCCTGGAACATCACAAGTTTAACTTTTTTGCTTTATTTTATTTATAAAGCTGCATTAAAGGGAATGTACAGTGTAAATCAAAGTTCAGTCCATTGCTAAGCTGTACCTTTAAACTACACACTATATTACTCTTATATTTCTAAGCCATTGGCAAAGCTTACCTTTCCCACTTTCAGGGCTGTAAAACTGTATCCCGTGTAGAGAATACCTGTTAGGCCAAAATATCAAGTATACGCTAAGATCTTAAGGAGATAGCGGGCTGCATTTCTGACCTAGAAACGAGGTATGGTACACATGACACCAATATCAACAAACTACATAGCACCATTACGTCCCAGTCATTCACCATACGATCTTTAATAAACCAAATGGATGACTTAGAAAACTGGAGACACCACAACAATATTAGAGTGAGAGGCCTTGCATAAAACATTTCCACAGAAGACTTACCTCAATTGCTCCAAAAAATATTAAACTCTATTTTAGGCCAGGCAGAGGACTGCCCTATCAAACTAGACAGGGCACATAGAGCCCTATGCCCTAGAAGTACCAATGAAGATTGCCCCAGAGATGTAATCTGCTTTATTCACCATTACCCTACTAAAGACCAAATAATAATGAAAGCCAGAGAATTTACAGAAATTGACTCAATTATCACTATTCCCTGACCTCCCCAGGCGCACTTCACAGCAAAGGCGTAAAACCATTACTTAACATATTCAAAAGCTCAGGAATACAGTATAGATGGCTCTTCCAATTTGCCCTCCAAGCACGCAAGGAAGGCATCTTGGCAATACTCAGAGACCCAGAAGGACTGCCATTTTTTCTTAAAAAACTCTGCCTTTCCCAAGTCGATCAACCTGACTGGGACCTACCAATTGATGTCTCACTCCCAATAGACACAATCCCAAAAACGGGAAGCCAATGTTCTTTCAAACGACGATCACAGGAACCTAATATTCCTCCTCGATAAATAGCTATAATATACATATTACAACCAACAATGGTTGCACAATCCGTTCTTCAACAGTTGACAAACAACTAGTTTCTGGTCACGAGGTAACCATCAAAACCCCTTTTTTCATTCTCCCCACGGTTTTTCACTGAGAAAATATTTCAACCAGCTGTCGCTGGACAGGCTCTGGGGGGGCCCTGCATCCTTCCCTTCCGGGAAGGGAAGCAAGGGACAACACTATTAAAGCCATTGAACTTATCTCAAGAGCACAAAAAACACAGTCCCAAATGTGCCTTCTCTCGCTGGATGCGGAGAAGGCCTTTGATAGGGTTAATTGGGACTTCTTAAGATTAACACTAACACAATTTGGTTTAGGACCAACTTACACAAATAGAATAATGGCTTTATACCATGATAACAAAGCTAAAATTAAAATCAATAGAATACTATCTGAAAACTTCCCCATCCGAAATAGAACCCGACAAGGTTATTACCCCCATTCCCCCCTCCTATATGTCCTAACAATGAAACACCTACTTGTAGCACTTAGAAACAATCCTGACACAGTAGATATCCAAGTTGGATCTTCCAGACACAAAATAGCTGCTTATGCAGATAAGTTGCTGTACGTAACATCCCCACATATCTCCTTTTCTTCTATTTTGACAGAATTAGAAAAGTTTGAAAAAAACTTTGTATAAATATTCCAATCGCACCAGAAAAAATCCCCACCTTACATTTTAACTTTCCTCTGAAATTAAATACCTTGGAATTCAAATACCAAAAGACCTTGATAGCATTTTAGGGTGGTCTCCCGCGCTCCCATGAGACCACCCCAGACTCCCATGACGGAGAGGAGACTCTAATCTCCTCCCTGCCATGCCCCCTTGTGGCCAAGACACCCACGGAATGCCCTTGCCATGCCCCGGAATGCCCCTATCCCCGCCCCATCCACTCCCCAAATGGTTGACTCAGCCCACTGTGTAATGCCACGCCCCCAACACTGCCCGGAAACCTTAGCCAGCAGGGTGGGATGTCTGTAATATGCTTCCTTTTAAAAAAATTAAAAACACCCCAGTATTCCAGAAACACATTAGGCTTAAAAGCAATTATGTCTTCTCATCCAGTGTTGATTTATTTTAAGCTATATAAAATGGCAGAGTATCATATCATGTAATGATATACTGTAAATTAAAATTGAAGCCAAACACTTGGTAAGCTTTTCTCTAATGGCTATTTGTCAACTGCATTCCTTTTAAATACATTCCACACAAGACAAGAGTGAAATAGAATGGAATGTGGATTAAAAAAAATTGTGTGATTGACCATCATTTATATTTCTGTAACAGAGGAAAAAGATTGGACCTTGAATGCCAAATGATGCTTTGATGGGTCATTTCAGAAATAATTTATTATTTTCTGTAAGACAGATAAAATAACTGGTAATTACAGTACATGAAAGTAACTGGGAGACAAATAAATAGGAACTTATGAACAAGCTTTATTATTTATTATTGGTATTACTTTTAAAACAATGAGGCAATTTTCAGATTGAGAATGCCTAAAGCTTTATCCTTCTTTATATTTAGAATTCTATTAAAGAATCTAACCTGTGGGCCAGCCAAAAGTGACTAATAGAATAATTATACTGCATTCCCAGATGGGAACACTGATAAATTATATGTGTGTATATGATTTTGAAAAATGCTCCCAAATACTGTATATGCGCTTAAATAATATTCTTAAATATTGTCCCATATACTACTGTATTTATACATTACACTAAAGACTCCAGCACTCAACTACACAAACAATTATAAATGAATGGGGTAAAAAAATTAGACATGTATGCAAGCAATGAAGGGTAACCTCCTGCACTGAAGTTCAAATGGATACCTTTAGTTACATTGCTCGTACAAACATGGTTAAGCTGGTGCACCACTCCAAGGCAGTGGATACTCCAAGGCAGTATCCCAGCATCAGTCCTAACCTAGTGAGTAAAGTACAAACCCTGGGGGCAACAAGACCATACCTGCTTCTCTCTTTATTTAGTATGACCTCTTCCAGGGACTCATGTGAGCTTACAGAGCTTATATACCTTCTTTACCTTCTTTCTATCTGGACTGCCTTAAAGGGGCGGAGAATACATTTACACAGGGAGCAAAGCATAAAATTGGCCACACTGCCCTTAATTAAATACAAATATAGGGATATGCTGCTCAAACCTTTGAAAATACTTTCAGGTGCGGTGCAATTTATACACTAAAAACTCCTGATCTCAACTACACATACAATTATAAATAAATTGGGTAATATATATATATCCATATATTCAAAAGCGTACTGAGCACTCCAAGGGCTTAGTTGCCAAACAATTTATTATAAGATGGTAGGTCTGAGGCCTACGCGTTTCAGCCCAACAGTATTGGGCCGTCTTCAGGGTTACAGACCAATGAAAACACAAGCTAATAAAAAAAGCTAATAAAAGTACACACCCCTCACACTCACCCTAAACTCGCCCCCCATGTGATCCCTCAGTGCCAAGGAAACCACAACCAAGATGCAGCAGTATCTCGGAGACCGCCCCGCTCCCCGCGCATCCAATAGAGAGAGTGAGCGTTGACATCAAAAGAGCAAGGCGATACTAGAAACCGAACAAAGTGCAAGTGCTAACAGGGAAAGCCAGGGTACAGAACCAGCAGCTACCCCCCTAAGTAAAGTCAAAACAGCCCCACATTAAAAGATTAAAAAACGTGCCTGCATGCTGTAGCTAAAGAACAAAAGTGCTAGTGCTAGGAAAGAGACGTGCCAAAACGTAGCAAGGTGCCATATAAAAGTGCATCAGTGCGCCAAAATAGGAACCGCATAAGCAGTAACTGCTAAACATAATTCGAAAAAGTGCATTAGTGCACCCAAGATAAAGTGCTCCGCTAATGAACACCAGCAAGTAAAAAGCAAAATTAAAAGAATAAATAGTAACAAATATACAGAATAATAAAACTGGCCATAATATAGCAGGGGACATAGGGACACCAGTCAAATTAATAAATATAAGGGAGGGAAATTCCGTGTATTTCGGTCACGGATGATCCAAACTTGGTGGGAGACTGTGAGTCAATAAGTCAATAAGAGAAAAATAATGTAATCAGAGAGACCATAAGGTCAACCAGGGTTGTGGACGGGGCCTAAATGAAAGAAGGGTATAGTTCCTCATAAAGAGGGGACAAAACATTTACAGGGAGATTCAATAAAAGTTCTTATCGTTAAAAATGGTGCTAATTTTGCCCTAACCAATCAGATGTTAGATTTTAAATGTTAAATGAGATCTGATTGGTTGTTGCAAGATTAGCACCATTTTAAACGATAAGAACTTTTATTGAATAACCCCGATTGAGATAACAATTAAGGGCAAACTGTTCATTAAGACCCATAGGGGTCCGTGTGTCCAATTTTTTAATCTGAGAGATTTGGATATTTTATGTAATTGTAACTGTATTTGTGTAACTGATCCATACTGCATAATGTTTATGTAATGTTTTATGGTTTAAAGAGATGTTTAGTTAAAGCTTGACTGTTAAAATTGGAATAAGAATGTAATATTGCTTCAAAGGTATATTTCATACAATTAATAGTATTGTATTTCATTTGTTTTGTTTCGGTGTCAACGATATTAATGGTGTTTTCACGGTGTCTGTAATCTTAAAGGGAATGTCCACTCCCAAAACTATAATTGTATATGTTATTGGCCATGATTCTTGCTTTAAAACAAGCCTTCCCCCATTAAAATCCGTTCAGCCAATTTGAAGATACATACGTTTTTTCTGATTTTTGCAGACCAGGAGCAGCTCAATGTAATCCAAGCTCTCTGACATCACATCAAGCCATGCCTTTTCTGTGCCTTCAGCCTCCCTTTGTGTCCCACCATCTGGATCCATCCTCAGTCCCCCTGCATCCTAGCTTAAAATCCTTTTAGGATGTACTTTTAGATACTTTTAGATGCCCCTTGTCTAGACCTAAACGCCGGTTATAAATAATCATAACTATACTTACAGCCTGTTGTTCTCATGACATCAGCCGCGTCAGGGGAACTTTCACCTACCCCCTCCATTAGCGGAGCTCCACTTCAGTGGCCTTTCAGCATGGTGCCGCATTCCTTGAAAACATATACACTGCAAACATCGGGCTTCAAGCAGGAGGGTTTTAAAATGAATGCAATGGGGCTGACCTGTAAATAATAATCTTATAATCGACACGCTACTAAATAGTAGCACACCGATGATAACTTTCCAGAACTGATTTGCTACTACTTCTCTCTCCCTGCCTCACTTCCCCCACCTCCATTTACTTTCCCCTTCAGGTTTACCTTTGTTCACATTGTCTGTCACTGAGTTCCAAGGATCCCGCACCACTGTGGATGAAGCGGCTCCTCCTCTTCCTTTTACTTTGTGCACAATGATGAACAATTGCGCGATGTCCACAGTGGTGCAGAACTCAGTGACAGACAATGTGAACGAAGGTAAACCTGAAGGGAAAAGTAAACGGAGGTGGGGGTAGTGAGGCAGGGGGAGAGGGCAAGGCAATGTACTCAGTGGCAGGCAATGTAAAGGAGGTAAATCTGAAGGAGAAAGGAATCGGAGGTGGGGGGAGTTGATGCAGGGGGAGAGGGCAAGGCAATGTACTCAGTGGCAGGCAATGTAAAGAAGGTAAATCTGAAGGGGAAAGGAATCAGAGTTGGGGGAACTGAGGCAGTGGGAGAGGAGAGGGCAGGGCAATGTACTCATTGACAGGCAATGTTAAAGAAGGTAAACCTGAAGGGGGAGAGAAAAATAGAGGTGGGGGAAAGATAGGAAAAAGTGAAAGAAGGTTATTCCTATCCCTCCCAGCCGTCCCTGCACAGCGGCCTGGATGGTTCTCATATAAGGGAGTGGATTATACTAAAAAATGCACACCTACAAAAAAATATTCAGATATTAGATGTCACCTCGGAGCTCAAAAAACAGTGCGATTGTGAGGAAAATTAAAAGTTCTGAATATATAGACAAGTTCCCCAGACAATTTCCCAGGTCCCAGAGCCATGTACAGTAAGTTCCCACTGCTATTTTGGCAGATCTGTGCAGATTTTTTTCTCCCATTAACTTTAATGGGTTTTTCGGTGAATGTTTGATTTTTTCCGAAAATCCGTGAATCCGCAGGCGGAACTAATTTTATCAGTTTCGCCCATTTCTAATTATGTCATTGCTAATTAAAAGATTGCTCTATCGCTTACCTCCAAAGTCTACAGAACTTTTTATTCTGTACAAAATGTCTTTTATAAAGTAGATTCTGTGCTAAGCCCCAGTTGCACATACTCAATAAATAGCCCTTCTCCCTTCCCACCTCAAGAACAGTTAGAATGGCCTACTAATGGTATCTCTGTAATCAAGTCTGGAAAACAGACTTCTTCCTCAAGGAAGAAGGCAACAGAGTTTACAGAAAAACTTTTCATAGGTAAAAATGATATTTACCTTTATCAAACCCCCCAAAAAAAGTTTAAGTAAGAAATTACTTGCCTCAGCAACCTTCTCAGCATGGAATATTCCACTCATGTTTGTATGTATGTACATGTTTATTTATATAGCTCCACTAGGGGATGAGGGCTGTACAATATAGAATACAAAAAGTCATACAAGGGGGACAGTAAATAAATACATAAATATATAAATCAGTATGAGCATCACTAAATATAGTGCTAAAAACATGAGAAAAGAGGTCCCTGCCTCTTAGACCTTTCAATCTACTTAGGTGGGTAACATGCAGATACAAAGGACAGGGTGGAAGTGCAGTAATAACTGGTGCAGCGTCAACAGTATGTTGTGCAGTGTTCAGAGAGATAGCTTGACAGGTTAGATTTAAACTTGTTTATTGAGGTTTCTTGACATAAAGAGAAGGGAATAGAATTCCAGAGGACAGGAGCCACAAGAGAAAAAGGTTTTGAGTAGGGGGTCTATATAAAAGATGGTTCTTTGATGAGCGGAGGGTACGGGCAGGGACATATGGGGACACAAAAGAAGAAATATAAGAAGGAGCAGAAGAGTGAAGGGATTTAAATGCCGAGAAAAGGATTTTGTAGATAATGTATTGTTTAATGGGGAGCCAGGTAGATGTGCGGCAGAGAGGAGATTTAATATCCCGATTGTTAGAGAGCAAGACAATGCGTGAGTTAAGTATGGACTGAAGAGGAGAAAGATGGGAAGCAGGAAGACCAGAAAGTAGAAGGTTACAATAATCCAGACGTGATGGGAAAAGAGCATGGTTAAGCATAGCAGTAGTTGGAAGAGAAAGGAATCTACGGAGCTTCGCAATGTTACAAAGATAGTTGATAGTTGTGATTGGAAAAGGAGAGAGAGGAATTAATAATAGCCCCTAAGCAACATGACAACTGGATAAATAGTAAATGGGGGTGTTGTCCACAGAAATGGAAAACAGTGGTATAGGACCAGGTTTAGGTGGGGAAATGATTAGTTCGGTTTTAATCAGGTTTAGTTAGAGGCATTGCTGCGCCATCCATGAGGAGACAGCATGGAGACAGTCGGAGATGCGTGATTGAGTGTCAGGACTAAGCATGGGGGTGGAAAAATATATTTGAGTATCATCGGCATACAGATGGTTGTTAAAACCAAAACCAAATGAGCTGATGACTTCTCCCAGGGAAATGGTATAGAGGGAAAACAGCAGGGGTCCAAGAACAGAGACCCATGGATCCCCAACTTTAAGAGGAATTGGAGAGGATGTTTTATTATCATATGACACCGAGTAGGTTCTGTTCGAAAGATAGGATTGTAGCCAGGAAGCTGCTTAATTCCGGATGCCCAAGGAGTGAAGAATTTGCATTAGGAGGAAATCATCAACTGTGTCAAAAGCAGAGAAGAGGTTGAGAATAGAAATGTGGCCTTTGGCTTTGGCAGCCTGAAGGTCATTCACAACGTTGCACAGGGCTGTCTCAGTGGAGTGCCCAGGACGAAACCCTGATTGCAAGGGGTCCAGTAAGTTATGAAAATTAAGATAATTATCAATACAGGAAAAGACAAGTCATTCCATTAGCTTAGAAGACAGTCGTTAGCAAGACAATTAGGGTCAAGGGAGGCTTTTTTGATTATGGGTTTTACGTGGGCATGTTTAAAGGAGGAAGGGGAAATACCAGATGACAAGGAAGCATTGAATATGTGGGTTAGTATAAGGGTGATTGCTTGATTACAGTGCTTCAGTAGGAAAGAGGGCATGGGATTGAGGGGACATGTAGTGAGCAGACATGACTGAAGCAGAGACGAGGCCTCTGACTGGGTAATGGGACTAAAATATTCAAGAGCAGTAGAAAGGGGTGTGGGTAAAAGAATCTGAGAGCTATGGTGAGGGTTAGGAATCTGTGTACGGATGGACTATTTTATTTATTTATTTAAGTAGTCAACAAAGTCTTGGGGGGAGTGTGGAGAGAGAGGAGAGTCAGTGGGTGAGGGATGGAGAAGGGAGTTAAAGATGGACAACAGGCGGCGTGGGTTTGATTTGTTATTATTTATAAGCGTTGTATAGTATTTTTGTTTTGCTCCCGAAAGTGCGGTGTTGAGGCATTTTAGCATAAACTTGTAATGGCGAAATTCAGCCTGGGTACGAGACCTTCTCAACATCCGCTCAGCAGCATATGAGAGAAGAAGCCAGTACCGGAGTAAAGAAGAAGCCAGCACGGTAGTAAACAAGGTAATGCAGAATATCAGGCTAACATAGCAGGAGACCAGAGACATGTAGTGGGTAGGTGGGGGACCCCAGAACGCCAAACGTGTTTCGTTTAAACAGCTTTTCCAATGGCGCTGTAGTCGCAAAGAAATTCCGACTATTTAAGGAACCTGCTGCCCAATCAGCAGCCTGACATCGGGGGCGTGGCAGTCATGACATCGGTACGTTACCCTCCGTCCAAAACACTCTGCATTACTTCTTGAGTCAGCTGTTGTTTAATTACAAAATAACAAATTACAATAGCAAAGTAACCATTTATAAAAAATAATGTTCAGTAGATAACACACTCATTATTCGAGCACATACAACATAATAGTGCTTGAAAGCAGTGAATGCACGGAAGTTTCCACAGAATTCCATTTTGTTTGTATATATAATCAAGGACAGTCCTATCAGTAATCAAAATGTCTGTCCATACATCGGGGGCCCCCGATGTTACAAATGAGTAGCACCATAATGTGGTCATAATATGACCCAGAAGATTTAAATGCACATATATCCAGTTGAAGTCATAATCAATATGTTCATGGGAATCAACCCAAATCAAAATCCCTTCTGCCTTGCTGGCGGGTCCTTGCTGGGGAATCCATAGGTAAGTATGTGACAATAAGTAGATAAGTATCTGATAAATATCCACCAAAGATTCAACCCATATCGTAGTCACAACCAGCCTGTATTGCTAGCAGATCCATGAATGTACCTCTCTATCCAGAGAGGATTATCATCAGTTTCACAATATGCAATATGGTCTGCAAATGAACAAAGATCAAATAAAAGGTACAAAATCAATTTCTTCATTAAAGCCATTTGGGCTCAAGATTAAAGATCAATCGTGTCTCTGTACATAAAAGTGTAGTCTCAATGTCTCATCCTCTAACACTCTGCAACACACTTGTCAACCCCATACATCTCAGCCCACTGGTTCTGCCATTATGATGTACAAGAAAGTGACCCCACACCTACCCACTACATGTCTCTGGTCTCCTGCTACGTTAGCCTGATACTGTGCATTACCTTGTTTACTACTGTGCACGGACATTGACTGACATAAAAATTTATCTTTTGCATAGTATACATCTACAGGATATATTTATAATGACTAAGTGTACATGTTATTAAGGCTATACCATCTTTGGTGAGGGTCTTTTTAAAGGTGCAGGGTGTCATTAATATTAACTATTTTTGGTAAAGGAATTTTTTGATACTTTTAAATGAGGAATAATAAATATATATTTTAGCTACATATCCTAGCCTTTTCTACTTTTTGAATTGTTAAACTGTTTTCTAGGATTGGCTTTTATAGAAATAGGGGTTCATTAACTGCTGATATTCTGTAAGGATGTTATGACATGTAGCAGTTTTGTGCCCACCAATGTAGTTTACATGCAAATGGCACTAGGCCTTATAAATTCTGGGAAGCCACTTATCCTTTATAAAATTATCCTAAAGAGCTTAATCCCTTTTTAGCTATCAGGTGTTCATACCCTCTCTACTGCAGATACTTCTTTTACCATCTTGTGCAATTCCTTAAAATTTAGGGTTACTTAAATATGGTTTCTGCAATTATATTGAATCCGAATGGAACTTGGTTATCTGCACAGATCCATTAAATATTTTTTTCTAGACAGAAAAAAGTGGAATGGTTTCATTTACAGATTTTCCTTTTGTCAGCCAACTTGTTATATGTTTGTATTGTTTTGTTTTTAAAGATCGGTTAGCAGTTGAGTATGATGGATTATTAGATATGAAAGGCTGTCTACCGCAGACTCTTCTCATACATCTAGCTTATAATAAACTTTTAGCCTTTTGTTGAATTCAGACTGGAAATGCTTCTATGCTATTCTGATTTTTATCAGTAAAACCAAGCGTAAATCTAACTTCCATTATTAGATGCACTTCATAATAATGCATGTAACTAGAAAACTAATGAAAAATGTGTACTGAATCACTAAATGCAAAAGGATAAAACAGAATTTTTTATATCAAAATATATATAAATACATTTTAAAGGGTTGTGAAGGTTCTCATTTATCCAGGTCATGGCATATCTGTTGTATTCAATTAGATCAACTGGACTTGAAGTTTAGTTCTTGAAGACGTTTCGCTAGTCATCCAACTGGCTTTCTCAATTCAGAATGACTTGTACAAGAATCTTTGGCAATTATGTACCCTGGAAAATCCCAATTAGCATATCACAGCCAAGTGTTAAGGGCGTAATTGGATAGTGGCTAAGAGGTGTTATAGGAACGTCAAAAGGTGTCAAAACAGCATTGTACATGGCAGACAGTTTACATGGAGGAGGTAAAAAAACAGGCGCTTAATAACTTTAAGGGCATAGCACCCAGCCACTGGTTCAGATATGTGGATGACACCTGGGTTAAAATCCACCAGAAGGAAGTACAAGCTTTCACAGAACACATCAATGCGGTAGACCAAAACATCAAATTTACAAGGGAAGAGGTACAAAACAACAAACTGGCTTTCTTGGATTGCTTGGTAGAAGTTAAGGAAAATGGTAAACTGGAAGTAGAGGTTTACAGAAAACCAACACACACAGATCAGTATTTGATGTTTGACTCCCACCACCCTTTAGATCACAAGCTGGGTATCATCAGAACTCTGCAACACAGAGCTGAGAACATCCCCACTAGCACAGAGGCGAAGGCTAAAGAAATGAAACATCTCAGAGGAGCCCTTAAAACTTGTGGATATCCAGACTGGGCCTTTGTCAAAAGAAGTAGAAGGAAAGAAAAGAACACGAATACCAACAGTGAAGGAGAAAAGCAAGACAGGAGAAAGAACATGGTCATCCCATATGTAGCAGGGGTCTCCGAGAAATTAAGAAGAATTTTCAAAAAAACACCGTATCCCTGTCTGCTTTAAACCGAACAACACACTGAGGCAGCAATTGGTACATCCAAAAGACCCAATACCAAAACACAAGAAAAGCGACATCATATACGCAGTGCAGTGCAGTGAAGAATGCTCTGATTTGTATGTGGGGGAGACCAAACAGCAACTGCATCAACGTATAGCCCAGCACAGAAGAGCCAATTCCTCGGGTCAGGACTCAGCCGTGTACCTGCATCTTAAGGATAAAGGACCTTTGAAGATTGTAATGTTAACATATTGGCAAAGGAACGTGACTGGTTCAAGAGAGGTGTTAAGGAGGCCATTTATGAGAAAATAAAGAAACCAAGCCTAAATAGAGGTGGGGGGGGTTCGACAACAACTGTCTGCCATGTACAATGCTGTTTTGACACCTTACTCTGGGCGTTCCTATAACACCTCTTAGCCACTATCCAATCACACTTGGCTGTGATATGCTAATTGGGATTTTCCAGGGTACATAATTGCCAAAGATTCTTGTACAAGTCATTCTGAATTGAGAAAGCCAGTCGGATGACTAGCGAAACAACTTCAAGAACTAAACTTAAAGCCCAGTTGATCTAATTGAATACTACAGATACATTTTAAAGGGGCACTACTATTGACATACTGTGTGTAGTTATATTTATAGTTTATTAGAGGAAAAATATTTTGACATTCTCCTTTTAAAAATGCAATCACTAAAATATTAGTATATTAGTATATTAGTATTAATAGCATAAGACTGGGTACTTGGGACTGACATTTTTTGCCAAATAGATATAGAGCATATAGTGGGATGTAAGACGTTATTTTGGGTGACTAGAGGAGCTAATATTTCCAGATTGCTTACTATCAGAACATATGTACAAACTATGTGCTAATAAAAACTGTGTACCAGAAATACATTAAAAGAAATACATTTTATAGTGACTGTGTAGGCACTGAACTGATTTAAAGGAATAGTTCGAACAAAAAGTGAACTATTTCTTTATAGCGGTGATTGAAGACCAGGAGGTAAAGGACCTATTCCTTACCTTCCATTTTTCAATCGCTTCACCAGGATCCAAGATCGAAGGTGAGTATTTTTACCTAACGCATGATCCACCGTAGCTCAGTTGAAAATTGCAGGCCGCTTCCTGGTTTAGTTTCCTATAGTGCGCATTATTATGCATGCGCGCTATAGTGAAACTAAAACAGGTAGTGGTCGAAACTTGTCAACTGAGCCGCGGTGGATATAACCTTCAATCTTGGATCCTGGTGAAGTAATTGAAAAACGGAAGATAAGGAATAGGTCCTTTACCTCCCAGTCTTTAATCACCGCCTTAAAGAAATAGTTCACTTTTGTGTGAACTATTACTTTAATGTTTACTTAGCAGGTATTTAATAGTGTAAAAGGCTGACCCTGGCTCAAAAATGGGATTGAAAACCTACAGTACTGCCTAAAAATCAGACTACAAAATCAAAAGGATTAATTCTACCCATCCCAAAAGGAACAGCAGCTGATAAGGTCCAGGTGAGGTCTAGGTGGGTATGGGTAAACTGCTTCATTTTATGTTGAGCTCTTTTCGCTACATTGAGACCCAGTGTCTTCTCAGCTTCATAAGGTAATGTAATAAGACATGCACCTATTCTCTTTCCTCCCTCTTGTCTTTATTACAAATCTGCTTTGGTCTCTTTCCTGTTTCTTGAACAGTCAATAGGTTTTCAAAAACACAGTGTTGCTTGCCTGATGGACATTTATGGTTTCTTGGAAAAACATACACTACCCCTGAGAATTAAGCATCTGCTAACCTAGATATTACAGGCTGGCTGGTTTCTGAAATGTTTTAATCTTGAGCAGAAAGGACCCTAATGGGCTCCAATGGGACAGTTAAACTCTAGCTATTTATTTACTGAAGGGCAGTTTATAGAGAGATATTTACAGGGCCGCCACCACAGAGTTTTTTGTTAGGAGAACCTAATGCTAGGATTGTTGCACTGAGTACTGTATCTGCTTGTTTTGGCCGCACAGGAAGATAAAAAAATATGTACCGGTATTATTATTTGTTTCCAATACATTAATAGAAAAAAGTATCATAGCATTTTTATGTTTGGATTGTATTTTCTTATCAAAAGCCCTTACTATTATCAGCAGAACTTTGTGTGTATAGAAATATTCAAGGGCTTATTGATTCACATTCAGGTTTTCCAAGGAGGACTGGAAAACCTGACTTCTTTAATTATACTATTATTAATTTAAACCAAAATGAAGAGCATCACATATTTTCTGGCACAGGTTCCAAAGTTTTGTACTATAAATGTAAAGCAAATGAGCCTTTTTGTAGTTAATGTTCACACAATGTCACTTTAATGAAATTTACAGATTTTCTAGGTTTGGCAAACGTTTGTAAATGATGCTAAGGTCTAATATTTAACAATTAAATCTGAATCATTACTTTTAGAATTGTTTTTCATTAATTCCATGCCATATGCTTTATGATACAATTTAGCCTTGATGGTTAAAATTTAAGTATCTGGTTATATTAAAATGTAATACTAACGGATTATCTAATGGAATGCCTGCCAGTTTACATTAAGAAATACATGTCCTAAACCCCATATGTTTGTTAGACCAAACATTCACTCTTAAAATAAAGTTGGACCTTGCAGCATATTTAAAATACAAGAGCCCTAACTGATCAGCATTGCCCCCTATGCAGTAAACTACAACTCCCAGCATGCCTTGGAAGCAGAATGCAATGAAGGCATTCTGGGATTTGTAGTTTAACATCTGAACTTACAAGGTTTTCCATCACTACTATTTAGGTTCTGGCACCAGCAACCCCCAAGAGGAAGTTTAGTTGTCAGTACCTGTATACAGCAGTGAGACAGAGGGTAAAAATGCCTCCCCCCATGGACTCTCACAAGCACAAATAATGTATAACTTACAGTTACTTCTATAAGCCCTAAATTTCTTACCATTCACAACTTTTTACACACTTATAATTCCTACATTTTTCTATATTAAAACCCCCCCACTTCATTACAAGTAATAATGACTCAAAACACGTAATGCGTGGAAGCAGCAGACACATCTGCGTTTATTAAACAAGACATTAAGACGTTAGATTAATGAGTGCTAGAAGCCCAGAGTGTATACTTAGTGTACCAAGGCCATAGCCCCCTCCTCCATGGCCAGAGTCCCCTCTTAGTGTCCTAAGGCCATAGCTCCCCCTCCATGTCCCAAGGCCAGAGTTGTCCAAATCCAGGGTGTCCCCTCTGTCCCAAATCCAAGGTGTCCCCTCTGTCCCAATCCCATGGTCCACACTCTGTCCCAAATCCAGGGTGCCTCCCCTGTCCCAATTCCAGGGTCCACCCTCTGTCCCAAATCCAGGGTGTCTCCCCTGTCCCAATTCCAGGGTCCACCCTCTGTCCCAAATCCACGCCCCCCCTGTCCCAAATCCCGGGTGTCCCCTCTGTTCCAATTCCAGGGTCCACCCTCTGTCCCAAATCCAGGGTGTCCCCTCTGTCCCAATTCCAGGGTCCACCCTCTGTCCCAAATCCAGGGTGTCTTCCCTGTCCCAATTCCAGGGTCCACCCTCTGTCCCAAATCCACGCCCCCCTGTCCCAAATCCAGGGTGTCCCCTCTGTTCCAATTCCAGGGTCCACCCTCTGTTCCAAATCCAGGGTGTCCCCCCCTGTCCCAAATCCAGGGTCCCCCCTCTGTCCCAAATCCAGCCCCCCCCTCTGTCCCAAATCCAGGGTCCCCCCTCTATCCCAAATCCAGGGGCCCTTCCTCTGTCCCAAATCCAGGGTCACCCGTCTCCCAAATCCAGGGTCCCCCCTCTTTTCTAAATCCAGGGCCCCCTCTGTCCCAACTTCAGGGGCCCCCCTGTCCCAAATCCAGGGTCCCCCCTCTGTCCCCACACCCGGCCCCCCCCCTGTCGCAAATCCAGGGCTCCCCTTTGTCTCAAGCAACATTACTTACGGTCTGTGTAGTTACTGTGTTCTGCCTCCTGCGTGTTTCTTCCTCTAGTGGTGAGTCAATAGGAACTGTAGAGACCATCTTACCTTCTCCCTCTAGTGGTGCAGTGACACATGCTCAAACGGAATCACATAATCAGCTCTGGGATTTTAGGCTGGGTACACACAAAGGGATTATTTGTCCTGAAAATGTCCGTCGGTCGCGGCAATAGTGGCTGCGGCGTATGGTTCCCGGTGCAGGACCATATCCCAAGCCCCCAGGGCTAATCGTACAACCGTAGCCCCTACTCAAGCCATGGCCCCAGCATATGATGCACCTTATCCTGCCACGTTCCCCGCCACCATAAAAAAGAGAGCGGACTTCCCTTATACTTAGCCGCTCTTTTTTGCCGCCACCAATTCCTCCACTAGGGCTTCTATGGAATCCAGAAGATCGGAATAAAAGATGTCTAAACCGATTTCTGACAGGTGTACTCCATTTTGTCTGTTTAGACAGTTGCAGCTTACTGAAAATTCTGGGTGTTTAATGATTATGCCGCATAAAGGGGTGTGTTTTGTTATTGCCCTGCTTACTTTCTTCCAAATATTATTAACCACAATTTTAATATTAATTGTTAATATTAATATTTAATATTAATCCACCTCTCCATACTATCCTGGGGATCATGTGGGACCATACACATACACATGCCAGAGGACTGACCATCTCGCCATATCAGCTTTCAAGTCCTATGCCAGTGTTAACGCCTTTGTTTTGGGTATATAATTTCCACCAGTTTGCACTACCAGTTTATTTTGGGTTCCCCACCTCCTTACTGCTTCATTTAAAAGTTCCTGTAATTGCGGCCATGCAAGGCCTCTCTTTCCGAGCCAATGAATAGCTGCCTTTGCACTTGGTATCCCCAGTTGTGTTCTATAAGGTCTTTGTTAGGCTCTTCAGTGGGCCCAGAATATAAAGGAGTGGCCAATAATCCATACTTTTAATACGGCATCTGCAAAATATTAACAAAAAGACATGGGCTGAAAAATCATCCCAAAGGAAATCTATAGAAGAAAACTCACACAATGCTCTCTGAAAACAATTGCTGCCTTGGTCATTGCTTACTGTTTTGCTTTTGGCCTGAAGTATATTTTGTAACACTTAGAAGGCCCACCTACACATTGTTTTTATTTGTTCTGTTAAAATTCCTTTTTCTGCTGCTGATGTTGCTGCACCTATCCCGAATGAATGAATCCCTATAACCCCAGCCTTTATGCCTGACTCAATACACAATTTCTTTAGGATTGTATTGCAACTGAAATATTGAGATATTCGAACCGTCCTCATGAATTAGAAATATCCCCACTTAATATTCAAACAGTTCTTTTATTTGCTAAACACCCCAAAAGTCTAATGTGACTGCTGTCTTAAATAGTTGTTCCTCATATTTAGATTTTACCACCCTCTTTAGCACTTTGTTTAATTGTACCAATCTTTCTAATGTTATTGGTTCCCATTTACCAATTGCAAATAGTATTTCTCTACCCCAACCTTTTAATATTTGTTAAAGGATAAGTGCACTGTAAAATCAAGTTATGTTCATTTGGAAGCTGCAGCTTTAAAAATACCGTTGCCATATTTTTTTCCCCTATGCCCCTCCAGAGCCTAGCTTTGTGCCTTGAAAGTTGCTGACATCTTGTTACTGGTTTGCTGAATGTTAAGCTCCACCCCTCTGAGATTTCCTCTGCTTTCTCCTGCTTGAGCCTCAAACAGTAATGCTTGTGAGTTCCGTGCACACACACGTGCACGGAACTCACAGGCATTACTGTTTAAGGCTCAAGCAGGAGAGTGCATGGAACTCACAGGCATTACTGTTTG
The DNA here is from genome assembly GCA_019447015.1 of Hymenochirus boettgeri. Classification (NCBI taxonomy): domain Eukaryota; kingdom Metazoa; phylum Chordata; class Amphibia; order Anura; family Pipidae; genus Hymenochirus; species Hymenochirus boettgeri. The sequence goes on along the minus strand of CM033470.1, from coordinate 218,734,374 downwards.
AGGCTCAAGCAGGAGAAAGCAGAGGAAATCTCAGAGGGGCGGAGCTTAACATTCAGCAAACCAGTAATAAGATGTCAGCAACTTCCAAGACACAAAGCTAGGCTCTGGAGGGACATAGATAAAAAAAAAATATGGCAACGGTATTTTTAAAGCTGCAGCTTCCAAATGAACATAACTTGATTTTACAGTGCACTTATCCTTTAAACTACAACATTTTGTGATGGATTCTGTTTATTGTATAGTTTGGAGAAAAAGGATATCCCTGCCAGCTACGAACCCATGGAAATTCCTTCCCCTTTTTTGGCCATTATAAAGCTCACCATTGTTTCTTGAATACTTTGAGTTGAGTTTTCTCTAAAGCTGTGCCAAATATCCCATGCTTTACTGTATGTGCTCCAAGTTTTCACCGCCACTGATCCTCGTATTAATTGAATGGCTCTTGGGTCCTCAATTACCATAGTCACTGTGGAAAGATAACACTTTCTTTCTGTGCATTAGGTGCCATTTTGAAAAAACGATTAAAATCGAACCTGGACAGAGAATCTGCTAGATTATTGCTGGTGTCAGGTATATGTGCCACTTTGAATGTGATATTATAAGACGTGCAGCATAACACAAAATGCCTCGTTAATGTGATGACTTAAGAAGATGAAGCCGACAAATTGTTTATTACTTCAACTATGCTCATGTTGCCCCAACTTTCCACTGACAACACTATTGGAAAAATTTCTAAGAATGTGAGATTAGTAGTGAGGCCCATGTCTATCCATTGTTGCGGCCATTTTTGTGTACACCATTCACCCTTAAAGTAGGCACCAAAACCTTTACATCCTGCTGCATCTGTAAAAAGTTTTAATTGTTGATTGGATTGTGTTGGTGCTGACCGTATACTAACACCATTGTATGTGTCCAAAAACTTATCCCAGATTCTTTGATTTTTTTTTTCATTTCCTTAGTTATTCTAATGAAATGGCGGCTTGATTTTCCATTCTTTTGCTAAATGCTCTGCCCATAGGAATGACCCTGCAAGCAAAATTTATCAGCCGCAGGAAAGATTGCATGTCCCTCAATGTAACTTTGTGAGTTTTTGTCATATCTGTAACCAATTTTCTAGCCTTAAGCACTTTGTCTGCTGGTAATCTACAGCCCCTCTGTTCAGAATCTATTTCTATACCTAAGAACAAGTTGTTACAATGTCTCTCTCATCCCAAATACTCCTAAAATGTCTTCTAGCTCTGCCAACAAAATTCCACATATATCACAACCTTTTGTACCGGCTACAAAACATTTACCTAAGTACTATGGAATCCTGTCCTGATTTTACTTGCAAACACCAATGCAAAAAAAACTGTTCGAAATATGCGCAAGAAATTGCACAACCCATCGGTAAGTACATGTCTATGTAGAAGCCGCATCGAAGGACTGATATTGGACTGAACACAATTCTCTATTCTCTATCAAATAGAGGCCCCTTTTGGATAAGACATATATTGTATCATATAAAATTTACCAGATTACTTTTTGAGGACTACACCAATGGGTGATATTTCTAACCCTTCAATGGGAGGCACCTTGTGCAGTTCTGACATTTTAACCAAACTGATTTTTTTTTTTCTAATTTAACTTCTGGCTGTCCGTAAGCGGACTTTAAATTTCTTTTAAAAAATTTAGTTGTCTCTCATTTGGAATTCTAAAACCTTCTACAAATCCATTTCTTAAAAACTCGTCTGCCTTTCTATCTGGGTATCTATCTAGCAATTGCTTCAATTTTGATTGGGGTTCTTCCCTTTACATATGTGGGAATGAAAGGAATGATTGGAAGCCAGGGCATCCCTTTTTCTAGTGCAATCTATTGCTGGGTGGTTACCACCACAACAAGAACAAGCATGCCTGAATTTACAGCTATTCCATCAGTTACACTGCTTCTAGTTAAATGCTCTCCTTATCTTCTGATAGCCATCATTTGTATTTTTAAAAATTATGTTTTCCCTTGTCCAACCCACTGCATCCATAGTTCCATATCTAATTGACTGAAAGACTAAAATATATGTTAGTCATATCTCACTATTACTATATAAATGACCATTAGTAATTGTATATAAAGTATAGTAGTGACTTAAATATATAAAGTTATAAACGTAGTTACAGAGTTGAGACAGAGTTGAGACTCTGTCACTGCTTAAAAGTCTTTATTAGTGATGGACCCGAATCCAAGTTTGGGTCAAAATTTATGAGTTTGGATGAACTTGAACTATGTACTTGTTTGGATTTGAAGACTTAATTATCAAATTCTTGAATCGGTGACCCTCAAATGTAATGTATGAATTTGGTAACCTTTGAATGTATCCTTTGATTTCTGTAACCCTCAAATGTAGCCTTCGATTTCGGTAACCCTCAAATGTAGCGGTTGATTTCGGTAACACTCAAATGTATAGATCAGTAACCCTTGAATGTAGAGGCCGATTTTTGTAAACCTTGAATGTAGCGGTCGATTTTGGTAACCCTTGAATGTATTGTTCAGTAACCCTTGAATGTAGCGGCAATTTTGGTAACCCTCAAATGTAGCAAGCAATTTCTGTAAACCTCGAATGTAGGCTTGATTTCTGTAACCCTCTGATGTATCGTTCGGTAACTCTGGAATGTAGCAGTCGATTTCGGTAACCTTGAATGTAGCGCCCGATTTCAGTAACCCTCAAACTAATCATTCGGTAACCCTCGAATCTAGAGGCCGATTTCGTTAACCCTCGAATGTAATGGTCGATTTTGGTAACCCTCGAATGTAGTGGCCAATTTCGGTAACCCTGGAATGCAGTGGTCCATTTTGATAATCCTCGAATGTAGCCTCGAGCGCTAAAGTACTTCCGACCCATAGCTTCCTAAAGCAGAGCGTGCCTATCATGAAGCAAAAAGAAAGCTGTGCAGAGCAGGAAAGAAACCCAGGTATACAAGTCATGACACCTTCCCTCCAGCTAGGATCTTGTCCGGGTAGTCAATGCACTCCTGGATCTTTTTAAAAATCATTATCATTTAGTTCCCACCCACAAATAACCAATGAACTCCCTCAAAATGGTCACTTACAACGTAACCTCATGCTCTGTATTATTAACTTATCAAGTGGCTATGTTTAAAAAAGCAATAAAAATCTTAATTTATATACTGTAAAGGGCACATGTGCCCACTTTACAGTATTAAAGAGAACACAACACTTTGGAAATGTTGATGGGTTTTACTGCTTTTTTAAACATAATCACTTAAAAAGTGCTTTTCAGCTTCTCTTTTTATATTATTTTGATAGAATTGATCACTTTAATCAGAGCTCACAAAACTTCTTTCCGTAAAAGTTGCAGATCAATAAACTCATCAGTTGTTGACTACAATCAGCTCATTGATAAAAGCCTGATCAGACTGGTTAAATCCCCACCCAATCAGAGACAGGGAAAGAGATGGGTATTGATGGCCACATGCTTTATACTACATCAAAAACTATTTCTCTCTTTTTATGCAAGTATCTACTGAAATCTGATCAAAGAATGATTGGCACAGGTGGTACCTAATGGTACAAACGATTGATGACCCCGACCCTGTGTATGGCTTAGCCTTATTAATTGTTCTGTTCAACAAAATTTATTTTTGACTATTAAACTGCAAGTGCTGATGGATTGCTCTGCCTATAAAGCATTTATTTTGTTTCTGTCCCATAGGTTTATTTTTGTACCCAATTATTAAAGATATTTTAAGTCTCTATGTGGCTATTCAAAATAGATAACCTAGAGTATTTATAGGGAATATAAATCATTTTAAAAGTATGTACGTATGTTAGTGATGGCTGCATTAAAAATACTTTTTCCTGCAAATTAAGATGTAGTATAAGCAGTTAGGTTAAAGCCTCATATATGATGAAGTATCAATTATTGTGATTTTTGAATTCATAAAAAGTGTAATCCATTGAGATATTTAAACTTAAATTCTTTAAGTAAAGTACTGTACTCCTGAGAAAAGTATGTTAACCAAATTGGACTATGTAAAGTGAAATATAGTAATTGTACTCTGTAATGTGAAATCCCCTCATAAGGCACCTATTTTAACGCTCATTAATTTTTGTAGCTGATCATGTATCAGGATGCCTACAGTAATTTGCTTGGTAAGATTGCAAAAGCTTATGAAATCTTGTTCTCCTAAGGGTATCCATGCAAATTAAGATGATTTATTCCGGAAGAACCACGGAATAAGATATTACAAGCTTCTATAAAGACTGACTTCTCATAAATCACATCTAAGTAATTTCATAATCTTCATCGCTCTATTTTGACTTGCACAATAGAACACTGTATATATCGTAAACAAACACTGAATATTTTAGCACCACTTTGGATTCAGATTTAAACCTATATAACCTTTACAATCGAAAAATCATTTAGAACAAAACTGACTTTTTTAGCATTAAAATACCTTACAAAATACTTATAATATGTATTACCCTGTATGTAATGTATTACTATGTTGTAAAGCTCCACGGAAGAGGTTTGCGTTATATAAATTCATTATAATAATAATGTTCCTGCAACTTTCCCAAAAGCAGATTTCCACTTCACTTCCAATCACAGCTGTAATGTCACAGGTAAGAACAACTTGGTTAGATGTTAAAGCCGGTTAGATATTTGTCAGAATTCTGTAAATGGCTATAATTGTAATTTGAATACTGAATACATACAGTATTTTTAAGTGTTACAAGACCTTGGGGTTTTCAGTTTAGTTAAAAACATATTTTTTTTCTGACACACAATATCTAAATAAAAATATATGTCCATCTAGCTATATTTTTAACTTACATAACATTTGTTCCAGAGGAATTAAAAAAATTAATTGCTTATCAAATTTGGAGGCAGAAAGGGTTAAAAAAAATGCTTCCTATACATGGGGTGTACAGAATATTCCTCTGGTGCGATTTCCTTCATTTTAGAAGCTACAGGCTAATCTTTTTAGGAAGAACAACACTCTTTCAGAAGGGAGAGCACCTAAAAATAAAATCAGTAATCTGTGTCTCACCTCTCATTTGGATATGGTTGTTGGGAAATTTACCTTTCTAACATGGAGCTTGTGTTTAATTTCCCAACACCCCTGTATCACACAATGTGGTCACTGACCATTGTGTTCTTTATGCATGTTCAGTCCTAAGATACTGTAGGAATTTTTTACAGTTGGTTAAACCCTCTAGTAACCTCTAGCCAATCCTTTTACAGGATAGATTAGGCACGGGAGCATGTGACTGGGATCAGGGGTGTGGCCAGTCGCTGTACATACACACAGTTATTTCATCCAGTTACATATATGTTAAAAAATATTTACTGTTTATTGGTGTTTTTAGAGGGGGTATTTTCTGATTCTGGAGTGTAAACATTTGGGTTTAGTTCTCCTTTAAGATATACAGTAGCTCAACCATTAATTGCATTATTAAAAAACTTCTGGGGATGATAAATTGTTATGCAAAGGGGTGTATATTTATTTTTTGCAAAATTTCCTTATGTCTCCTACAATCCAGGTTCAGATTTTGTCTCTCTGAAACCAGAGGATGAACCATTGAACCATTTTCTGCATTTATCCACAGTTTATTAATAGCTTGCTGACTTGGCAAGACTATTAGTGTTTTCTTTCAGCTTTGGCATACAACATAAACATGATGTAGAAGAGGGAATAAAAATATACATTTACCTCGTGTTTATTATTATTTTTTTTTTTTCTATACATTTTGTGTGCAAACAAGATGCAAAATATTGAGTCACTGTGTAGGGCAATCAACCATTTTTGTGGTGTGCAAAGTTTCCAGAATTTGCCCAGTAGTAGCCAAATTCTTAGGTCATTCATAAACGTGTTCAAGCATTTTGTATATGCAATCATAGTTTCAACAGAAAAAAGTGGATATTCCTATTCTGATCATTTACATGTGTTGATTAGGCAATCTTTTGATTAAGGCCCCAGAAAATGTACAGTAATTCACCAATGCTTCGGTATGTATATTGCTGCACAAATATACATTTCAACAAGCTCTGAATAAAGAGAGGCACTATACGTACAGTATATAGTATACTATCATGTCAAAACACCTTTAAGATTCATAGATAGTGTTAAAAAAAAAAAAAGTTTCAGTTTATATTATACTGGCTCATTTACAGGAAAATGTTAATATTCCACTTTAAAGGTTTCTTTCACAATATAATTTTTGAGAGCCCTCTTAGAATATCTCCAAGCAACTGGGATTTAGCAAGCAATAAGCATCAAAGAAATACCAAGTCGTTACTAAGCAACCCTAGTATATAAATGCATTGAAAATGGAAATGCTGTATAACACAATCTAAAAATAAATAAATAACAGGAAATGATAATAAATGTAATTCATTCATTTCTTTGTCTGCACAGCCAGACAGATTTCCCAAAACAAATATTGTACAGATATTGTAAATAAAAACAAAAACCTACCAATATAAAAGAAAAATATTTAAATGTGGCGATGAGAGTGTTTATAAAGAAATACATTTATTGATGTCTGTTAAACTTCAGTTTAAGAGAAGAAGAAATACTTCACATTAAAAAAACATTTTTGTTTAGATTTTGAGCTAGATATAAAGGATTGCGCACTTGGGGACATATTCATTCTGGATGGTTCAGTCAAGTGCATTGTGTTTACTTTCAGTTTCAGGTTTGAAGGCTAGAAACGATGCACTTAAAGGATATGTACAATGTAAATCAAAGTTCAGTCCGTTTCAAAGCTGTACCTTTATATCAAACAATGTTACCCCTATTTTACTTGCTGGCTCATCCTACCCACCTGTAATCACGTTCAATCCACTACTCCAGTGAGACTTGCTTGAGGTGAATTCCATTTGGTCAGATAGTCAGGACTTCCCTGCTAGCTGTATATTACACTTACATTAAAATGTGGACCGAAGCGAGGACTGGATTAGCAAAGTTCCGCTTCTATGTATATAATGCAATGCTGTTTAAAAGGCTAACACTGTGGAAAATGAATATTGGTGGCATTGAGCAGTAGTCATCTATGAATGTGTGACTCTGAGTTTGTGACTTTGTGCTTAATTGAAATGTTCCAGTGAACTTCCTTGCACACTTCAAATAAAGTGTTTTTCTTTTACATGTGTCATTTTTTATTTTTGCAAGCATAAATTGTATGTGAGTGAAGGGTTTTCACTTTTATGCATAAAATTGTAGCTAAAACCCCCATGTTTTTACTGTTTGCACTAGCACAGATATTATGATAGTATATGGGGCCCAGGAATGTGCATTGATCGTCTTTTCTTGTTTGTTTTAATGTTTTAGTCAGAGCAGTAGCACTTCCACTATATGTTATAATAATGCTGCCATAGGAGTGCTCCCACAGCCCCCCCTTTTTGTATGTGAGTGTAGCATCTGAATTGTGTTTTCTGAAGGGCATTGTGAGTCAATCATTCATTTTGGTTGATTGCAGTACTTTTAAATGTAGGGGTTATTGTTATGCAACATAATCTTTATTGAGGGGATATTGCAAAATGTCCAAATTTTAGGGCAAATTAAGTTTGGGTCTTTACTCTAAAAAATAAATTGTGTTAAAGGGAAAGTTGATATGGTGACAATATATCCATCTGAAGTTTTTGAAGTTAAACAGTTGGGGGCCCTCCTTTTTTTCATCTATTGACTTGCTTGGTAGCTCTGAACTTCCCATGGTGTTTGACCGTGAAACATTTTCAATCCTTTACCTACATTTGCAACTTTTCTAAATGCATGTTGCAGACTGCATTGAATGATTCATTTTACTTTATTAATTAAAAACAGTGTTGTAGGAAAATATTAATTAATGCCCTATATGTTTAAAGGCTAGACCACACCAGTGCATTTTAACATGTGATCCAATCACGTATTAAAAAGCGCTGCTAGTGTAGGACTGGCTAACATTCCCTTTAATAAGATGAAAATCCTAAAACCCTATCCCTGCTGCTCTGCACATTTGTATAAATGTACCTTTTGAAAGGAGAATGTTTGAGGGTATTTTTCTGCACAATATTTAATACTTTGAAGCATATTTGATATGAATTTGACATCATTTACCCTTTAACATACACATCAACACCCCCCTCCCCTTAAAAAATGTAACAATGTGCTGTGCAGGGTCTGCATACAATCTTTACCATCCTGAAATACCATTTAAATAAAGGAAATAAACTAATTACGGGGCTACAGACATTTCAGCACATTTTATAGGTAATTGGTGGAGGGTAAGTTTTAACCTCAACAAAGTAGTATAGAGTCGCTCTCCAACATGAAATTGTGGGTTTATTCATAACCAATCATCAGAAGAGGGATGTACCCCTGAAACATTGTTGTTGATGATCGATTTTGAATAAACCCACGATTTCACCTTGGAGTGAGACTCTGCCATTTGAATGTGTCTATCACAAACTGGTAGAAAATATTATTTCCATCTCCCTTAGTGGCTTTTTTAGTTATGCTCATGCTGCGACTTTCAGTTCACTGCTCTTAAGTCATGTCTAAATTGAGTGGTGAGCTGTTAGCTGCTGCATGAGAAAAAGCTAACTGCTCATGAATATGGTTACTCAGGAAGGTGGAAATAAGATTTCCACAAGATACAACATGTATTCCCATATGTAAGGACATGGACACAATCAGGAGATGTGAACTAGACCCATTTTATTCATTTTAAATAAAAATAACTACGGAGAAAATAACTTCATAGTCATCTCACAGAGAACCCATAGTCACACTACAGATGCCCAGTTCCCCACAGAGATTACTGTTACCCCACAAATGGCCATCACGCCACAGATGCCCCTGTTCCCCAGTCACCCCACAGATACCCTATTCTCTCACAGATGCCCCAATTGTTGTATAGTGTATTTATAAAGAATTTTCTATTATTTACTTGTTATTCATATAATCATCCTTATTGCATGGATCCTATATTGTGGGTGTAGTACCTTTCCCAATTCTTCAGGATATTTTACTGTCATGTTCATGGGGCATATGGGGGGGCTATAAAAGTGCAGACAACAACAGAAAGTCACGTTTTTTAATACTAAATATTTATCAAACCCCAATACTAACATATCAGACACATACCACGTTAAATAAAAATAATTTAATCAATTTCAGCATTAATACATGGGATTACATGTAAAATGATGTTAAGAAATAAATCTCAGCCATCCTCGCTTTAGGCAGTGTATAACCTATAAATCCTTTTTAAACCAAATCGGATAAACTGTGTCAAAATACATTTGACCGTTAACTTCAGTAAAGTTCTTAACTGGTCTCCATTTCAAAAAGTAAACATTGATTGACTGGGTCGGTTTGGGTCATACAATTCATGAAAGGCAAAATAAATGGAGAGCAGTCAGGTCAAATTAATTTCAAATCAATTTCAATTTCTGTGAAAAGGCATTTGTTGGGTTAAGAAAATCAGTCTTCCCTTATTTTTATTTTAATTGTTTTTTTTTTTTTTGCAGTCTACCATTCTATCTATATGTAAATTGTTTTAACTTCAAATTGAAAATAGATTTTAGAGTTTATAAATTTTGCATATTTTACACAAGAATACAAATTATTAATAAATAATCAAAATACAACAACAATAATAATAATAATAATAGCATTAACCTATGTAAGCTCTCATTTGTACATTAACAACCACCAATATATGTTCCCAGTCTTATTTAAAGGGTATCTGTACTGGAAAACTTGTTTGATTAAATTGCCCATTACTGAAAACTATAAATCTTCCCAACCACCACCGTACCATTTGTTGGTCTGTCCACTATTTCTTTAGATCCAATATGAAGCATCTTATGTTTCAGCGGTCAATTAAATGCCTTATTATTCTCAACTATTCTTCTGTGTACAGTCTGGCTGTTGCTGGAATGGTGACAGTTTGTACAGTATGTGTGAATTGCATAGTGGAAAATTACCAGTTCTTGCACGTAGTGATTACTGAGCATGCTTACCTACACAGTTAGTCAAATTAGTTGGGGGGGGGGGGGGGGAATACTGAACCAGAGTTAAATAAGTACTGGATTGAAGATATGTAGTAATACAAACACCTCTTACATGCTTACATGTATTCCTTTATAGATTTAAGGTGGCCATAGACAAAGTGATATTATCAATAGATACCAAGTATCCGATTGTTACTCCTGTATGACACTTGAGAAAGGACCTAGACTGTCCGAAACATGTTGTGGTGTGCACAATAAATGCACGTTTGTTTATAGCAATACCTGTGGGGTTGTCTGAGTTTTTGGTTGCTCTATACTACACACTTTTATTTTTAAAATTGGGCTGATGGCTGTTATTGGATGGCTGAAAAATGTGGCCAGTTGCTATAACTAGTCATGATTGCCCAATAATATTGATCCGTCTATTTTTTTGTTTGTTTGTTTAAATACCCTTTAATGTCAACTTTTATACAGCAGAACTCTGACTTTTCCCTCCAGTGTCTGAATAGAATTTGAAGCCTGACAGATGCAGATGACCCTAAGGTTGCCTCCCAGCAAGTAATTAATGAACTTGGGTCCCATATTTATAATGGGGGAGAGCTCTTACCCCTTTTCAATTTAAACCTGTTACACCCCTTCTTCAGTGATTAACACCTTTAAATACAGGGAGCCAAAGACTTTTTGTTGAGCTAGCAGAAAAAGGCTTTTTCTAAAAAATATTTGTTGTTGTTGTCTCTGTAAAACAAAAGTATAAGTCAAAACTGCTAACCAACCTATAAGGCCTAAATAATTAATAGGAATCCATTTTTGAAAAAATGCAACAATCTAAATTCAACAATCTAAAATATAATTCTATAACACCCCTTAGCCACAATGCAATCACACCTTGCATTCAGAAGATCCCTAACACCTGGCTGGGATATGCTAATTGGGACTTTCCAGGGTACATAATTGCTAACAGATTCTTGTACAAGTCATTCTGAATTGAGAAAGCCAGTCGGATGACTAGCAAAATGTCTTCAAGTACAATACACAAGTCCAGTTGATCTAACTGAATACAACAGATAATTCTAAACTATACAATATCTACTTTGCATCTATGTGCATACTAATTATATCTAAAAGTATTCCTTATACTTTCCTGTTGTCCTTAAAAAGAAGGGAAAAAAGTCACTGGCAACACTGGTTTCTTTTTTATTTTTTATGTTTATTAAGTTGTGAGGCCTTTCAGAACATCTGACAAATACAAGCTGTTTAAGTGACTGTCCAAAGGTACATTTGTTTGGATTCTTAAAGGGTATCTGTGGTCTCCAAACAAGTGCCCTTTATTAAAAGAGTACAGAAAATACATTTTTGTGTCGTATTAGTCCAATATATATATATATATATTAAAAAATAAACTTTTTAAAATAAACTGTTTAGTCCTCTTGTTTTTACTATATTTTATTTAAAAGAGGACATTCATACCTTTGACTCCAGGATCATGCTTCTATCTGCAGTCTATCCAAAGTTACAGCAGTCTAAAGAGTGGTGTTTCCAGTAAGCACGTGACCAGCACCATTGCTTGCCTCCCCTGCCACAGGCACTGAGCATGCCTGCTTGTATCCTATTGCTGTAACAGAACATCATCTGCTGCCTCATAAGTCCCACCCCCAAACTTTTAAATAATTTTTAAAGCTAACCACAAGCCTGAAAAGTAAACTAGGTAGAGGAATGGACAGAGAAGGGTTGCAGGTCTTTAAATAGCTTTAGAAAAGATCAGTTTTTTGGGAGGTTGGGGCTTCTTACATAGCCCCATCATGTGATTGTCACTAACTTCCTTGTTTAACCTAACTAATTTCGAAATTCTATAAGACCTAGAGAAGCTATAGACATCATCCTAGGCAGAGGGCTATTTTAAATAGAGGACACCTGTACGAAGACCACAATTACCCTTTAAGGAGTAGAATTGTTGACTACTGGTGGATTAATGTATCATTATTTGGAGCAGTATACAATCAAAAGGAAGAAGCTCTGTGAGCTGGGTACCATTGCTTTGGTACCATCCACCAAGGTGCTTAGTAGATGCACCGGAGCTCTCATCTGGATTTACAGATAGTAAATAAAGAAGTTTATTGGAAAAAAAATTGATAACAATCAATGTGTTTCAGTCCTCTCAGGACCTTCGTCAGGATTCTAAATATGTGTGTTCCAAGGCTTAACAGTGTGATCATTGTATGTATAACTTGTAACTACTTTGTGATTGGCTTGATTTGTAATTTTTAATAACTATTGCGATTCGCAGCCTGTATTCCATATGTCTACCCGTATGTAGGAACCTTTTTGTGACTTTATTTTTTTTTAATTTAGCATTCGGTTGGGGTGAGAGCTAATGTATGAATATATACCACTTAGAAATGTACAGGATTATTCAATAAAAGTTATTATCGTTTACCAATCAGATGTTAGCTTTCAAATGTTCAAAGGTTCTGATTGGTTGTGGCAAAATTAACACCATTTTAAACAATATGAACTTTAATTGAATAACCCTGTTAATGTTTTAATATATGGGTCAGAAAGTGAGTGTTAACAGAATAGTTTAATGCAATGTACATGTATGTTACTATAAATCACTAGAAAAATAGGAAAGCATAAATCCCCTTCAATAATACAGTATATGTTTATGTATACAGGATACTGAACAGAAGAAGTCTGCTTTTAAAAAAGAAAAAGAGTAGAAAATGTGGAGCAATAGAATAAAGATAATATAATGGTGTAAGAGGATTGACTGTGGTGTTAAGTTACATCAACTTACCTTGAGGTTTAGTTCCTGAAGATGTTTTGCTAGACATCCAACTGGCTTTCTCAATTCATACCGTATATCATGACCTGGATGAACGAGAACCTTAACAAACATATTTTTATATGTTGTTTTTATAGAACACAAAAATATCAACCAGACATAGAACATAGACAGTATAGAAAGTTGAGGTTATTAACAATTTTTCTGTTGTGGGTAACAATATATATGAAAAGGCTGTGTACAAAGATATTTACAGAAAAACATTTGGGCTGGTGTCTTGCCTGCATTGTTTTCATTTTTAAGAATAAACTATGTGCAAAAATCCCATCATCTATAAAATGAGACACCAGAAGAGATTCACCAGAGGCTATGTGGCTCTAGGTGAATCTCTCTCCACTTAAGTATTTAATGCCAGCTGTCAGCTTTAAATTCGCATGCTAAAAGATCTGCACAGCCTCTTATAAATTGGGTGCACGAGTATCTCTTGTGGGACTTTAACCCAGCTCTGTGTAACAAACATGAGCCTGCCCTAGATATCATTATTTCCATATCTTCTATATCTGAGAAACCATGCCTTTATTTCATATCTTCTCAGATTCTCTTTGACCTGAAGATGTACCTCTGGATTAAGAAAAAAGTCTGTAATTGCAGTTAGGCTGGGTAAACACTAAAATCACTGTCACTGTTGCCAACGAAATCACCTCAGATTTTTTGGTCCAACCGACAGATATTTCTATGTATAGGTCGGTCAGGCCAAAAAATCTGAGGTGATTTCGTTGGCAACAGTGACAGTGATTTTAGTCTCTTGTCGTCCGAATCGGACGGATGTGCGATCATACATGTCAAAAAATTCGCAGGGAAACTGACAGCCACATCTAAATTCCCCATGACCGACAATGATTCATTCCCAGCTAAGGAAGAACGGTCGGTCAAAGATGAAAAAACAGCCTGAGTGTACCCAGCCTAAGTTAAATTATTTTCACAGAAAAAAAGCGTATATGAAACTTATATAATTCTTATAATTCGCATTCTGGGGGACTTGTCATCAGAAGATTATTTTTGGAAGACGCATCTATTAAAATTAAAAAGAAGAAAAGAAAAAGGAAGGAGATTTCAGCTGCAGGTGAGGAAGGGGTTCTTTACATTAAGAGCAGTAAATCTGTGTAACTGTCAATCCGAAGTACAGGAAGGTTTATTAGATTGTTTCCGTTTAAATCATTTTTTATTATATTAAGTTTTAAAAAAATATTCAAGTACAACCATTACTATAATTATTATTCATTATTTTTACTTTTTTTTTTACAATAAAGGAAAACACATTGCTAGTGGTATTAATGCGCAATACTATACTAACACCTGCTTGTACAGTAACTGACACATCTGTCTCTTTCTTCAGTCAGCCTTCCCATTCATTAAAGGAATTGTACACTGAAAAAATGACATTTTAATCTATAAATGAATTTGTGTAAGCTGCACTTTGTCTGATGTGTTTGTGTTGCTGCATGACTTCAATCCAGTACTTGTTAAGCTCAGCCACTCCAGCCCCCTGTTAGACTATCTGACTGTTTGTAGGGCCAAGCTTACTCTGTAATCTCTATGTGGCAGCATTGGTAGAGGGAATTTCCCACTATGCAGTTCACATTCCAACTGTCACCATTCCAGCTACAGCAAAATTATACGTAACAGAAGAGCTTATGACACTATGGAACTTGATTGACAGTTGAAATGTAAGCTATTTCAGACTGGATATCTAAAGAAATAGGGGACAGATCAACAAAAAAATTATGGTACAGTGATAGTTGCGAAGAATTATAGTTTCCTGTACTAACCAATTTTTTTAAAAAAAACGAATTTACCAGCATACATATCCTTTAACAAATACTTGCAAATTCAACACAAGAGGCAGTGACTCTGAATGGAGGAGGAGCCAGAGAGGTCAGTTACCAAAAAGTATTGTGTCCTTTTACATTCCAGATTCATCCATTAATTGTGATGATTGACATCTACTGTAGTGCGGGAATTCCCCCCTTCTAATGTTTAGCCTTGGTCAACACTTAGAGAGGCAGGAATTGTGGATAGAATTAAAGTGCTAGACTTGATAGACAGTTTATTCAACTTTCACTACTTGCAAAAAAAAATTATCATTTTAAAATGTGCAGCCAGTGGTTGTTGAAACATTGTATTTTTCTGTCAACATTGTTATTTCCCATCGGCAATAAGGGCTCAATTTCCTGAACAAACATGACTGACAGACTTGGTCCACTGACTTTAATGGAGATTGAAAGTGACAACAATAAAGAGCGAATTCCTCATTAACAATAACGGGCTTTGCTAAATAGAACCTGATATGATTGATTGAGGAGAAATGTTGTGTGTTAAAACAAAATTACAAATTAATAAATAAAAAAATCTTCCAAATAAATGGATCTGCTCAGGACAATAGTATGAAGTATTGTGAAATGCAACATAAATAAGAGATGGCCTTCATAAAGTTCGGTCTGTTTTCGAACTTTTTGTAAAAGTTTGAAAGTTCAAAAAATGGACCCATTGAAGTCAATGGGGAGTGACAGTTCGGAAAGTCCAGATAATTTACAGCTAAACTAACAATGGTAACTTACTGTAAATGTCTGTGGCACCTGGGAAATGGTCTGGGGAATATGCCACTATCACCAAAACTTCTTAAACCTGAGCGGGCAATTGTCAGGTTTTGTGCAAACTACATTTGAGGGTTACGGCCAATTCGAGCATTACCAAACTAAACTTTCAAGGGTTAGCGAAAATAAAACAATAAATTTGAGGGTTACCAAAATCGAACAATACTTTTGAGGATTATCGAAAATGAACAATACTTTTGAGGGTTAGCGAACAATACATTCTAGGGATAGTAAAAAAGATCCATACATTCGAGGGTTACCCGAAAACTTTTGAGGTTTACCGAAACTCAAAGGCTACATTTGAGGTTAGTGAACGATACATTCTTGGGTTAGCGAAAATGATCCGTACATTCGAGGGTTAGCGAAAACGAATCTTACATTCATGGGTTAGCGAACAATACATTCTAGGATTAGCTAAAGGCCCATAAATTTGATAATTATCCCATTTTCGATAATTATTGGAAATACAGCCACAAGTCCGGAAAGTCCGAGAAATCTGGGTCTGGAATAGTTTGAGAAGTCCGAGTCCGTTTGAACTTGTTAAGTTCGACTCGAACTTGGGTTCGAGTTCTAGTCCATCCCTATTCATGAAAGCAGTGTCTTTAAAAACGTTCTCACTTTTAATAAAAATATTCCAAATCTGAAACCAATTCTACTACTGATAAAGGCCTTATAGTCCCAGAACTAAAATGACATGACCAGCTTTTGGCTTCTTACAGAATATTGCCAGTAAACTCTTTTCCTTTACAAATTTTCTTTCCAGACTGAATTTCTAGTATTTTTTTCCATCTATGTAATAAGGTTCTGTGACCCATCCATTACCTGTTTTTTAGTCTTGCATATCTGTCGCATGTCTAAAGGTCAGCTCATACTACATTACAATATCTCCAGCTTCTTTGAATTAGGAGTACTATAAAGCAAAAGTGCCAATTTTGGCTAGCGGAATGGTTGGCAGGCTGACTGGTTTACTGGCTAGGAGGGGTCTAGAACACAATAAAATAACCTTGATTAGTTGTAGACCTGATGACTTATGATTAAATGTAATGCATGGCATTAAGGTGTTGTATGAAGACAAGGGTTTGCAATATGTGGAAATAGGCAAAACAAGGTAAATGTTGAGGATTTTACAAACTCTCTAAAATATTTGTTGCATAACCAACTTCAAAGAGAAGTTTTATACAAGAAGAAAATGTGATATATTTCATAATTATTCCTGAATATTGTCCAGCTTTTCGTAAAATCATCTAACCATTTTCTAATTCAGGTAATGCTGCACAGTAAAAGCATTGGGTTGCTTGTTCTTTCTTGCTTTATTAGTATCCCATTAAAATTATTAGAAATAGTAGATCATATCAATGCAAACAGCATGAGCCTATTTATATTGTTTTTAACTGAAAAACTTTTATCCTGAGGTTTATCACAATGTTACAATCTGTTTTAAAAATATATTTCAGATATATTCAAACTATAGTGGAAACACAAACCATCCTTTTTCTTAACAGTGACTATACTAATGTTTTACTCATATTGATAAACAAATACATTTCAGCAATTGTGTTGTAGGCCTTTTTCTTAATGTGTTGTACAAATTTACAGAACTGCATATTCAAGTTGAGCTTGGTAAACAAACAAGAATGAATAGGATGCAATTAATATAGACAGCAGAATCTCCTTTTGGCACTAAATAAAGTCTACTTAGGAAGTGCTGATCACTATCTTTGCAGGTAAGAGCCAGATTCCTTTCTTTGTAAGGACATTCCGGGTATAGTCTAAAAAAATCTACAAAAGGAAGTTACTCACATCCTAAAAGAAAAGTAACGTAGCAAAAAAAAAGTCAAAATATCAGACAATATCATATTTGTCAACACTGGATTTGTCCAAACTCAAATGGTACTCATTTTTTCAACACATAAAAAGCACATTGACTTTTGATACGTGTTTTAATTATGTCCTCAAATGTGTGTGTTGTTTGGGTTATGTTTACTACACTCTATTTGTTTGTTACATTTAAGAAATTAAAAAACAATGCTTGTTAGCTCAGATGCAAGTTAACTTATAACAAGCAACATTTGTAGTGATTGAGAATGGTTCAATTACTTTTTTACATGCAAAATAATTTTGAATATACAAATCACAGTATTAATTAATAGAATAAAGGGCATGGACAATTAGTCTCTGTAACCTTAATAGTACAATAATTATAAATCAGTCAATAAGATAAGGACTGTTTGTACCTATTTGATGGGGTGCTCTAAGGATATTTCTATGGACTGTAATTTCTTCCAGATATTGGTTTTAGAACTAAATTGCTATTTTAATGGCAACATTTTGTTGTCAAAACTTCCAAATGTCTCAAAATGGCCAATTTTTCACAAAACCGAAATCTTACAAAAGAGATTAAAAATTTTAAAAAGCAAAACGTTAGGGAGAAAGTTCCTTTAGTACTGTCACAGTTTTCTGTGATTAGATTAGTCTAATTAGGTAAAGAGGAACTAAAGTCTCCAGGCAACATTGTTTCAGTAGACAAAGCACATTCATAAAGATACAATAAGCTGCATGTCACCTCTCCCATGGCTTATGAAATGAACCTGTGACACTCAGCTAAGTCTATAATGCACACTTCTCTGGAAGCTACAGCCTTGCCCCTCAGCCAATCATGCTATATCATGTCTCTCAGACACAGTGTTGAGGTTTAACAGTGTTGAGAACTTAGTGTTGAGATTTAACAGTGTTAGAAGAATCTCTGTTTCCCCACATAATCCTTTACATTTCATACAAAAACCCAAAATCAATATTTGCAGTTAATTTCTGTAGGTAAAATCTGTATTACTGGGGATCTGAACCTGTGATCTCATGGGCCGAGTTTCTAAAATCAGTGTTTTAAACTGCTGAGCCACCACAGCATACAAAAAAAAAAAAAATGAAAGAAAAAGATAATTCATAGTTGTAAATCTTACCTATACCCCCCACTAAATATCAAGTCCTGAATCAAACAGTATGCCATATATGTCGGTGTTAACAGAAATGTGGCCATCAACCAATTCCAAGTGGGACATATGCCAAAGAGAAATTACAGGAAAATAATCAGAGCTCTGTATATTAATCTGCACACCTTCTGCTACATAATGGTGCCATTCCTTAATACATATATGCAACTTTACAGACGCAGTTCTCCATCGGCCTCATTTAACCCAAATAAATAAATTTCCAGTACGCTTTTCAATATCTTGTTAATGCCCCCTGGTGAATTGCAAAATGTGTTGCTATCTGTGGACCTTTAACGCCAGCTATTAGCTTAGCTGGCATTAAAAAGTTGTGCAAAAACCACAAACGCATTATTAAATCATTTCCACAGGCTGTACAGTATCTTTTGGGAAACCCGCGCAGCCTACATAAAAACATAGAGTTAAAGTCACACACACCGATATTAAGTTAAATGAGACTGCATGTTTTAAGTTAATTTCATGAAAAAAGAGAAAAAAAAAATATTCAAAGTTAAAAATCTTACCTAAACCCACTTGACAATGACCCCCCCCCCCACTAAATGTCAATCTCCCACATATCCTGAATCAAACAGTATGCCACATGCGTGGGTGTACACTACACAGTGACTTGACCACCAACTCCAAATGGGACGAATGCACAAGTGCAATTACAAGACAAAAATCAGTGCTCTCTATTTTAAAAAGCCTTAAAGAAAAAATAGCCACAAGGCAAATAGCTCCAGTGAACCTTGAGTATAACTTTGTGGCTTTGCTCTAAGGGCAACTATTCATTCTTTTAGACTAAATACCCCTTTACATTGGAAACAACCCTCAACAAACTATCAGGCTCATTTACCCAGAGCCGCTATCGATCTGGGTAAATGTCCTGATCGCAATTCACTATCGTGTTTGTGAATGTGTGTGAATCCTGGAAAGGGATTTACTCACTGCAGGATTTTAATGCCAGCTATTAGCTGGCATTAAAATCCAGCTATTAGCTTTGTAGTTTAATAAAAAATTTAAAAAGTAAATACTGGGGGGCGTGGCCTGGCAAGGATCAAGCAGGATCCATATAGCCTGAGCTCCTGCTCCTCTGAAACTTGTAGAAGCATTTTGAACTCTTATGCCAGTGGGATTTTTATGAAATTATAAAACCCAAGAAAGTTATGATGGTAAAGTCACTGGACAGTCTGACTTCAACTCCATATTAGTGTCGGATGCACAGGATACACAAAAATCACTATTCAATATCACGTTTGTGCTAGTTTTAGCGCTGGATTTTAATAGCGGCTCTGGGTAAAACACTGCAAAAAACACTGAGTCATTGTTCAGGCATGAACATTGAATGGGAGGAGCAGTGGGATATAAAAAATATAAGAAATGAGTCACTTAGTGACATACAGTAGCTGAGTGATTTTTATAAGGATATATGCCACTGCAGCTCCCATTATAAAATATCACACTTATATATTATAAGATGGATAAAGTCTGCCTTATTTTATATTCAACTAGAAGTTGTACTTTATGTATATTTACCACATGTATTTCTTAAGCACTTTTAATACTTGAGCACTTTCATATATAAATGTATTGTATGATTAATAGGGCTCTACGTATTTATAAAGGTGTGGTATCGCTCTTTGGCAATCGGAAATAAACAATTGTAGTTGTAAATCTACAACAGCGTTCATAAATCAAGAATCGTAATCATAGATTAACGAATGCCCATAGAATAACATTGCGGTATTTTGCTACCACCTGGTTGTCTACAAATGAACATACATTTATAGCCATGATCGTACATTAATAATAACCCATGGAATTGCAAGTTTTGAAAAAGTGTCCATATTTAGGGGAAATTTTCACCTAGGGGCCATATTTAGAAAGTTTGCCATACCACAGGTTATTGGAAAAGTATGATCGCAGGTGTACATTTACAGCGATGGTAGGATAAGCCACACCTCTTTCACTACTTAAACCTCGACATGTGTTTAAAGCTGAAAGCAAGTGCAACAAATTCCTGTATTTTACCAAATGATGTGCTGTTTGTAAAACATGTGACAGTCTTAGCAAATCAAAACATTTTTCTATTTCACAGATATGTGTAAGACTTCACTCTAACCCTCTAACCCCTCACCTCTCAATACAAAAAAGGAGAGCTGCTGTTTGCTAGACAGGAAGTCATATATATATTTATGATAGGGAGACAGAAAAGAAAACATTTGCATGGCCATTTCTGAGAGAATGCTGAGAGTGAGTATGTTAATCTTTTATTCCATTTTTTAAGCAATGCTATATTAATAGGATGGAGCTGTGAAGTACATTTTGTTGTAAGGCTGTATTTCATTGTATGCTCTGTGGAGGGCTTTTTCCTTCTTTAATCCCACCTCACCTTAATCTATATAGCTGTCTGGTACCTTGTGCTCCCAAGTTCCACCCCATAGAAGCGATGAACCTGTGTCCTGCACTGATGGATTCTAATAAGATTTATTGGTTCTTTATAGAAACTCGGGTTCTCCAATAGTGATCCCTCTTTAACAGACTTCCTGGTGACAGCTGTGAGACAATGGGGAGAGTGAGCATTGAACGACAAATTGATAACTTTAATTATAAAATGATCCAATGGATTACCTAATGATTTATTATTGGTTGAAAGTTTGAGGGGGAAGAAAGATTCAAACTCTGCACAACAGTTGTAATTCACTGTGGGGTTGGGACTAAACTATAACATTCTATGCAATGTTACAATTAAAGGGCATGGCCACCACAAAAATCAAACTTTTAATATAATAAAGCTCCCTTTTTCCCAGACCTAAACGCTCTATTATTTCTTTAAAAATCAAATCCAAATCATACTTACATGCCTTCACTTTCCGGATTTTCCGAACCCATGTTCGAAAGTTTTCACATTTTCAAAGATTCACAAATTTTTGAGGATTTTCATGTCCCAAATTCACCAATGGCAGCTATTTTTATCAGTGCCAATCCCCTGGGGATAAAAGGCAGCTAGACAGGCACCATTTTGTCAGTGTGTTAAAATGAGTTTAGTGGAGACCTGTCAGTGTAAGAGTTGGAGAGAGTTTTTTTCTGCTTTTTGAGTGTGAATTTCAGCGTGGTTTACTAGCACTTGTTGTTAACCACCCCTGTATTCACATAATTTGGGACCCAAAGGTCCTTTTAAGGACTAACCCTCCTTCGGACAAATTTAGTGTTAGGCCTTTTAGAGGTCTAGGTGCCCTATTTTAAAATGTGAGTAGTAAACTACTGCAATGGAATTCTATGGGGATCCTAAATCTTGTAAATTAGGCCTCTGCCTCAGACCACTGTTTCTGGAGGGCCAAGACCGTAGTCTGGAAGCCAAAATACACATGCCAGTCGGTGCTGTAGCCCATCCATTATGGTACACTTCTAGCGGTGTACGTGCCTGGGACCCATTGTTAATGCATCAAATCCAGGGGCAATTGCAGCATTTTTAAGGGGGGGAGGGAATTGTAAACAAGCAAAGTAGGAAGTTCATGACTAGAGATGTACTAGAACCACACTTGAACCCGAGCTTTAACAATTCAAACGGACCTGAACTATTCTGGATTTTGAATCTCTGAACCTAATGATTATTGAATTTTTGAAAATTATCAAATGTTCGAGTCCATGTTTCTCGACTTTAGCATTCCACAATAGCGTCCCACTGCACAGCAGAAGATGGAGGGGGGTGCGCTACTACGTAGTAGTGCAACGATTATAGCCAGGAAGTCAAAAGTACAAGACCTGACACAAACACCCCGCACTTACAAGTAAATGCTGAGAGCTGCGCGGCAAATGCTGAGAGCCGCAGACGTTTCCTTCCCTCATTAGAGCTGCTAGCACGGACTTCCCTTCCTTTCCTAGGTGGAGATAACAGTGTGATGTGGCAGATGTGAACATCCCCTTCTGGAACAGTGGGAATTTGTAACTGAATTTGTGCTGGGGATCTGTATCATGGGGGGTAGTAGTGACAGAGTAACAGGGTGTGAATTTGTGTCTAAAGGGGGGTTGAAATGAAAGTAAGGAGGAAGGGGGATCATTGAAAGCTGAAGAGGGGATAGCTGATGCATACATATTGCTCCAGGTGCCTTAAAATTATTAGGGGGTAGATTATAACAAATAATGTACCCCTACTGTAAATTATGTGGATATAAAAAGTCACCTCGGAGTTCCGTGCCCTATATATGGTTATGGAACTCCTCGGTAACTTATAATATCCTTTTAATTTACAGTAGGGGTGCATTATCTACTATATTAACAACGTCCTTATATATAGAAAGAGGTGGTATGATTTACATCTTTTCCTATAAATAGGACTTTCGCCGGTAGTTTCCTGTTACATTAGTGAATATGAGAAATAAGGTGTATGGTATGTGCATGCTTTCAGGTTTTACACTGGAGATATATGGATGCCTTTGCCTTTAAGACATTTCCTTTAAAGGTTTGACATTTGCATATGATAATGTCAGGTAACATGTGTTGAATAATTTAGTGACCACATCCTGTGGGGAGAGTTTATAAGGTTGTTTGTTGATGTTATGTATGTCAGTATACCATGTAAACTTGAAAAAGAAGGCTGCGTCCTTCAAAACGTCGTATATGCTCATGGTGATATAATAAATTAAAGGAGAACTAAACTTCAGTTTTTCAGATCCTAATGTGAAAGTTTTTCTCCCCAGAACACCTACACGTTGAAAGATTCTTCTCTAGTTATTTGCATTTAGTAGATATGAGTAATAGATTCTGTAACAAAGGAGGCTTCCATCTTGTTGCCAGTACAACTCATAGCCCATGTTGGCTTCAAAGATCCACGCCCCCTGACCCCAGCATTCACTGTCTGTATGTGCAGAGTTTCTAGCATCTCTTTCTAGTGAAAGATAAAGCCTCTATATGTACCCGGAATCACAGTTGATTTTCTGGTGGCGCACCATGTAAATGCTGTGTGTTTAGAAACAATCAGACCAAGAAGTCACAAGTTCAAATCCCCTAGCCTACTTATGAAACAATATAACATGGTCTACTGCCTGAGTTTAGTGCTTTTTTTGTTTGTTTGTTTCCATGTTTCTAGAAAAATATGAAGTTTCTACATATGTACAATCTTTATATATAGCAGCTCTGTTATTTATTTACCAACCAGTGTGAATTGCTGACAGTCTTCCAGTAGCAATACAAAACAGTGTACTGATTTTACTGACATTTACTTCTATTGATTGAGAGTTCACCTGTGGCGTGCTCTGCTAAAGTGCTGGGTTAGGAAATATATCAGATTATTGGGACAATTCCCCATATTCCCTTTTCTTGTTTTTATTATGTGTCTAGCAAAAGATAAAGACTCTACATGTACTAGCCCATTAATTATCAGCCCTTGTGGCCTAGTGGTAGAAAGCTTTCTTTTTAGAAAGACACAGAATAGAAGGTTGCTGGTTCGATTCCCCATACTTACTTTTATTTTTTGCTGAAATGTTAAATGTTCTGTTTCTTTCATCCATGCTAGCAAAGACATACACTGCAAAGATTACTTTTCTTTTTTGTATGTAAAGCATAGGAATTCATCATTGTTAGGGACAGGAGCATTTCTAATGTGTTTACACAAAAACTGCGCTGGCATCTGTGTTCTGTGTCAGAGGGAGGGAACTCTGAGCTGTAACATGATTGGCTGTCAGCTTCCAGGAAGCAAGACTGCAGTTTCCTGTGAAGTGTCCGGCGGACACTTAGATGGGTGTTCCCAGATAAGGTGAATTATGGGAGCTGACCCTTAGTACACACGGGTTATTTTCATAAATCACCCAGCATCCACAGCAAAGGGAGACATGAGACACAGCTTGTTGTTCGTTTGTGAATGTGCTCTCTCTATTGGGACAATGTTGTCTTGGGACTTTAGTTCTCCTTTAAGCAAAACAAATGCTGTGTACATTGGATTGTCTGTAAAAAGGGACCCTTCATACATATTATACATAATACAATGTTGATAGTCATCTTTACAAAAACACCAGGATTTCCTAGTGTCCCTATTTCTGCTAAGCTCCAGTGTAGTAAGTACAGTATATAAACCCAGACAGCATCAGCAATAACCTCAGGCAGCTACAGGGTTAATGCTAATACAGATCTCTATGATGCTGTCAATCACAGGGCAGATTAGATACATTTTTGGAACAAAAAATTTCTGCTTCTAACTCACAGCTCAATTAACAATGTAACAATCTATGTAACAGTCTATGGGCACCAGGAGAAGTAGAACAGCAGACTGCACTGAGCAGGCAGAAAGGTTTCTGTTTTTCTTTTTTTTTTTTTTTAATCGTTTATTTTCGAAACATCTTGTGTTTAGGAAGAATGAGCCATGTACAGTAAGTTACCATTGCTATTTTACCTTATATTTAGGTGAACCTGTGCAGATTTTTTCTCACGTTAACTTTAAAGGGTTTTTCCTTGAATTTCCATTTTTTTCCGAAAATCTGAAAAACCACAGGTGGAACGTTTTTTAGTAGTTTAGCCCATCCCTACTAGATATCAATACCTTTCACGGGACTACCAGGGAAGCCAAAAGGACTGCTTCCCTGCACCAAGGTCTCCCTTACCATGCTGCTCAGCAAAAAGCTGTTTTCCTGGCTACATTATGATCCAGCCATCGGTTTTAATGTAACCAATAGGGGATCAAAGGGAGAAGGGGCACTTGATAGTTGCCCCCAATTGCATGCCCAATTTTAAAGGGTCAGGTTAAATGTTAGGATCTGTAGAACTCTGGTCACTTGGTACCCACATTGTAAAATGTAAAGGCATGTAAATGTCTAAATTATGGTAAGTAGATGCAAATATTTACCCACTGGGTAAGACTTTGCAGCAGTAACATATTCCCTATAGTTTTTTTTTGTTTGTTTGTTTACTTTACCACACTGTATCTCACAATCATATTGGAATATGGTAAATGTCTTGCCATTACAGTCACCTCACAATGGGCAAGTCACTGTTTGATTTTTGAGTAAAGTTGCCCTTTAATGTTAATTATATGAGAGCTAGATGTTCTGCTTTTGCATCATAAGATGGTGCTTTATTTTTTAAAATGCAATGTATTGTATTATTATATTGTAACGCGATTGGCCCTTTATTGTTTATGTGTGTACCCAGCTATCAAGAGGATGAGGAGCAGTAGCAACATTAGCATTAATACTTATATAAGCATCAGCATTTTAAACATTAATATAGCATATTAAGTTACATGAACTTTGGAACTTTGTTTGTTATTTAACTTTATTACTCCTTGTAATAAAGTTTCGGGAAAGTCTTTGCTCTTACTAGACTACTAGGACTAGGACTACTGAGTGCAAACAGTGCAGAAAATATCTCAAGGTTTTCCAGCTGCCAACAGAATAAAGATACTAATATTTTTTTTATAATACAATTTTAGCTCATGAAAATTTCAACAGTAGTAAAACCATCATTTAGCATGCATTTGAATTTTGATTTGACAGTTGAATTGAATTAATTATGCTTACTGACCATTAAAACGTACCCTTGTAACGCTGGGAGAAAGTTGACCTTGTGCTGTTCCAGGTTTTTAGAAGGAAATTGTTTTATGACAATATTTATTATCCATGACAATTTTTTACAGCTTCGTTTTAGAAGAATGGTAATTATGATGGGACAATGTTTCTCAATCTACAATGTAACATCTCTGTACAGTTGCAGATGCCATTGCAAGAAAGAAAAGAATTTACTCCATACTGCTCTGACATTATTAACTCTATTGATTTTTTAAAGAGGAACTGCAGCCTTTTAGTAACCTTTACACTCCTTTTCGCTACATTACATTTAACATAAAGCAGTTACTTGTCTTTTATTTTACCTTGTAGGAGATCCAGAGCATCCCCTTTCATTTCATTGCCCAATCATGATGTATTGCCATATTACCATGAACCATATCAATGATAGCCACATAAATTACACAAGCTCCTTGGCACCAATGACACACACTGCACATACAGGTTACCAAAGGTAAGGATGCAATCTAAAAGCACCAAACATCTGTTGAGTATTATTATTTCTAGATTCCTGGCTGGCAAATGTGCTTGCTCCTTTGGGGCATCAAAATGTGTACAAAAGACCTCATTTAACTCGCTATCTGTGCCCCTTGTATTACATCGGTGTTTAAAAAAAGTGCTCCTCCTTTATTCATGTGAATATGATTATTGCAGTAATAGCTGTATGGGACATGTTCCATGCCCAATGTATTACAAGCAACAAAAAAGTTGTTGGTTTGTATTTTATACCACAGACTCAAACAATGTGGGTTTCTTTATTTGTAAAATAGTAATAAATAATTAATAATTGAAAAATAAGTATTCTGTGTTGATGCACAATGAGCAACATAGCATGTCAGAATAAAGAAGGACATGATCATAGCTTCAAATGCTTAAATTATATCTGTTCAATTTTCCAATAACACCTTTATCACAGAGTGTTGCAAAATATCCATGGCAGTCGAACTATAGATGTTAATACATATGGAACATATCGATTGAACAGGCATTAGTAAAGCACCTGACCCTGCTTAGAGTTACCTACCTGTCTTACGTATCTCCCCTCCTTCCTTCATGTACAGTGGCTGTCTGGGGGTCTGTGTTTGTACGAGGAAGAGTAAAGGTGCCCCCTTTTCTTCTCCCCCCCTTTCATTTTCAACCCGCAAAGCTACAGTATTTAAATCACTTTTAATTTGTATGGTGGAGGCATCTTTCACTGATCCTGCACAGTTTAGTGTCCTAATTAAACATTGAAATTGCTGGCCATACATTAAGAAACTTACAGGGAGATGTACTGAAAGCTTGGCTTTTTCCATCTAAAAGTCACGCTAAACCATGTACCAAGGGTTAAAAAAGGAAAAGATGATCAATACACATTCCTGGGCCCCATATACTATCATAATATCTAAGCTAGTGCAAACAGTAAAAACATGGAGAGTTTTAGTTACAATTTTATGCATAAAAGTAAAAAACCTTCCAACCACGTCAAGGTAGCCCCAGTATGGAAGGTCCTAACAAATTACCTTGGGTCATTTATCTGTGCTGACACTCCCTGCATGGGAAGATTGTCTCCCTGACCTTGCATTGGATTAGTATTGAAGGCTATCACTTCCCCCCGCCTACAGGCTTTTAACAAGGAGGGGAGAGGCCTGCCATCCAATCCAAAGTATTCAAAGAGTACTGTAAAACCTCCAATAAAAGGGAAGTGTTGGGGGTGCAATTACCACATGGAAGCTTGGTCTATCTTCCTGCAGAGAAACTCTGCTACATTTCATAAACAAAAAGGGGCACTCCTATGACAAAATTATTATAACATATAGTAGAAGTGCTACTGATCTGACAAAACATTAGAACAAACAAGAAAAGATGATCAATGCACATTCCTGGACTCCCTTAGTATTCAAGGTGTAAAAGATGTTTTCAGGTGTATTCAAGATAGTTGCGGATAAGGTCTCGGAAAGGGAAAATCCCATTCGCTATGCACTGAGAACCGTTATCGTCTCAGTGCATTGCCTAGTGAATGCAATAGAGAGCGATGATAGCACCATTTTATAGCAATAAGAACTTTCATTATATCTTCCTGTTAATTTCCAAATTTGCATACATTTTTGGACAGCCATCTAGGCTGATCAATCCCGATTGTCATTTATGTGACAATGTTAATGGTTGGAACTTTGGGGCGTAAATTGAAAGTGTTTTTATGCATTAGATAGCATAAATGATCAAATGCCAAATCTATGTAATAATATAATTAATGTATGGCCAGTTTATCTGTGAGCCGCAGCAAGAAGCAGACGTCATGGGTGAGCGCGTCCGGCCCACCTCATGTCCTGCCACATCTTCGTTGGATCTGTTTGGGATTGTTCCTGTGTTCTTGGTTTCTCCATATACCATTGGTTTTCAGCATACCTGTACCTGCCTGTCTGCTGACATTCTGACTGCTACCGTAAAGACCGATAAGTAGCTGACTTTCACCCTACTGTATTTTACTTACATTCTCACATTACTTACTTTACCTACATGTGATTTTGATGTACTTATGGCAGTGTTTCATTAGAGGAGTGTATATATATAAAATCTTTTAATTGTTTTTAACTCTTTCTGAGCTTTTTTTCTATTGTGATTTTGTACTATATATCCCTGTGCCTATTTAAGGATTTTTAATTATATACATATGCGAGTGTGCAGGATTGTGTTTTAGGGATCTGTTTTTCTTCTTTACGCCAGTTTAACTGCGGGTCATTTCTGAACAGATTAAAAAACACAGGAGAGAGCCTTGAAAATTACAATTGACAACATTGAACCAACTAGAAAATGTTTTATTTCTAACCACTAGAAATATTCCAAACCAGCAAGTTTCATTCCGTTTTCAAATTTTCCAACTTCCAAAATTGTGCAAGTTCCAATTAAAGTAAGAGTAAATTAAGCTTGGTAACTTACTGTGGATGGCTCAAGTACCGGTGAAATATTATGGGGAACATGTGCAAATCAGCAAAACTTAAAGGAGAAATAAACCCAAAATACAAAGGCAGCTCCACAGACTCTATAACTGTCACTAAGTAAAACCATTTGTCTCTCACCTCTGAACTCAGCCTCTTAGTGTAGAAATCATTTATAGAACATTTCTGAGTACTGACAATCTATGATGTCATGGCTGGCTTCTAGTGTTCCCTTTTCTTGGTGGTCAAGGTACCAAAATTCCTTCTGCACATGCTAACTAGCTACCTTGTGTTTGTTTCCCACTCCCCTTATGCTAAGCTGCATGTAACAGTTGAACTTGAGTTCCCACCTGAGATAGCAGTGAATATTATTAGCAGATTTTCCTGCTCAAAAAGGTGTTAACCCTTTTCATGTATTTAGGAAGCAACTTGTTAACACTTTATATTTGTGAGCATTTCTGCAAGACTGTCTTTGTATGTCTTTATTTCTGCACTCTACCTTTTATATTAGTGTATTGCTGAAATGTACATTTAGGGCACGGCCACACTGCAATGCACCTGAATCGCACACGTTTGCGCTTGCAATTTGTCCATTGTCATTCTGAAAACACATGCGATTGCACAAAAAACCCATGCGTTACCAAATTGCTAACACATGTGTGAATCGCAACACACCCAAAATCACAAGATTTTGGTGTGTTGCTGCGATTTCAATACAATTGGAAAATTGCAATTGCCTGAAAAATGCGCATGTGTGTGTGGCCTAGCCCTTAGAAGTGTAATGCAAGCTGCATTGATTTCAGTTTAGTCATACATCATGTATTTAATGCAATGGAACTTAGCAATTTCCTTAAGTGCAAGGAGGACGCATGATCGCAATAATGCGAGATTGTGCTCGCTTCCGTGCATGGGCTTTGAGCTTCCACAATTGGACCCTAGCAGAGAGCATGCAATACAGACAAAAAATGGTAATCGCACGCACTCCAATTGCACACGGAAACGCATCACATGTAGAGGGGCCGGTCCCATAGGCTATTACATGCCTACACTCCCACTAACACAATCGGATCACAAACCGCAATCCAAAACACGCTAGTGGAATCTAGCGCTAAGTGTTTGAGTCTTAGAGGGAAAGGTGGCAACCCCAATAGAATTGAACTGACCACTTTACAAGGTAAACTTAGAAAAACAAAACAGCTCAGAGCTGCAGGTGCAGCATATTGACGTGAACATGGTCTTAGCACAGCTCTGTGCAATGCATTTTACAGGGGAATGTTGGAGCCTGGAAGTAGTTTTGGAAGTAGTGTAAAGGCAAAGGCCACCTTTGCCTTTAAGACCTAAACATATATTAAATCTACATGTTGCAGTGCTAAGTACCATTGCATTAAA
Source organism: Hymenochirus boettgeri (assembly GCA_019447015.1). Taxonomy (NCBI): domain Eukaryota; kingdom Metazoa; phylum Chordata; class Amphibia; order Anura; family Pipidae; genus Hymenochirus; species Hymenochirus boettgeri. Next base: position 218,704,096 of record CM033470.1, on the reverse strand, counting down.
TACAAACTGTATCAGCCTGCATCATGCTTCTAAAGAAAATACTAACAACCTTTTGTTGAGTACATATTATCAGGCCTATGTCATAAAAGTTCTTATGCTAAAATCTGATTGGTTGTGGAAAAATTTGCACCATTTTTAACTATAAGAACTTTTAATACATAGGACTGTATATGTGTTTGGGTTTTAAAGGCAAAGGTGGGAACCCTAGTTGGAAGAGTGATTTTCTTTATGCTAAACTTCCCACAGGCAGCCTTCCTGCATAGAACATGTTTGCGTTTTCTCTAACAGTGCCTCTTTAATTGGCATTCCCTCCAATAATTCCTATTAATATGTATATTATGTAATATGTACTTTAATACATACACTTATAGAGCATGGTGCAGTGCTGCAGGTGGAGGATAATATAATGACCATGATCTTAGCACAGCTCTGTGCAATGCATTTCTCTGTGTAATCCATTTCTTAGCTTGTTGTTTTTATACAGACAGCTGAATCAAAAACACTCTTCCTACCCTCCAACATTCTCTTTAATAAGGTAAACTGATGAGAAATGCATGGCACAGAGCTGTTCTAAGATCAGGTTCACTTCACTATCCTCCGCATGCAGTTCTGCACTATGTTGTTTCTCTAAAAACACACTCTTCCTACCCTCCAACATTCCCTTTAATAAGGTACACTGATGAGAAAGGCATTGCACAGAGCAGGTTCACTTCTCTATCCTCCCCCTACAGTTCTGCACCATGTGGTTCCTATAAAAAAACAACTCTTCCTACACTCCAGCATTCCCCTTTAAGAAGCTACACTTTCCACTAATATTGCCACAGCTGACAGTGAGAGACCTTCACACTACAGGCCATATTTATAAAGGTGTGATATCTCCTTCTTTAGCGATCGTTATGGCGATCATTAATTTATGATCACTATCGTAAATCTTGTAAATGTACGATAGTCAACGTAAATCTATGACAGCCCGTAGAAAATCATTACAGTAGTTTATTACCACATGTTATGGTATACTACTGCCATGGTCGTACAGTAACGAAAACCAGCAGTATCGCAAGTTTTTTATATTTTTAATATATTATTAAAAATAATATATTAAAATATGGCCCTCCAACACTTAAACAATACATTGCAGGTGAAACATACAAAGACACAGGTCTGTAACTATGAATAGTGCAGGTTTATTGCAAAACATGCATTCTACATGTTTCTAACCCACTTGTCCTTCAAGTGCTTGAGTGGATCTGAAACATGTAGCACGCGTGTTTTGCAATAAACTTGCAATATTTACAGCTACAGACCTGTGTCTTTGTATGTTTCACCTGCAATTTATTGTTTATATATTGGATTCGGTGGAGTGAAAGCCGTAGGTGAGACATACATTATTTCAGATCCAGACACACTAGATACCCAGACCTATATACATCACACTACAACACTGCTACTAGGAAAGTGTTAATCAGCTGCACCACCAATTTGAATATTGATGATTTAATATATTCCTACATCATAGGGGTTAAGAGGTGGGAGTGGAAATCACACAGGTGCTGAAAATGTAATCAAGGCAAAAGTACTGGCAGGCAAGGGAAAATGTCAGCTTCAGAGTTTGGGAACAAACAGAACCTAAAATGAGCTCATAGAGGTAAAGCAAAGGCCCTTGAGTGGAATCTTCCATGCTGAGAAGGGTGTTGAGGCAAGTACTTTCTAACTTAAACTTTGATTTTTTGGGTTTAGTTCTCCTTTAAATAAAATCGGATTTCCTTCACGCAAGCTATTTTGAGCTTCTGCATGTATATACAAGGCTACTTTCAGTAACTCTTCAAAGTAGCCTCAAATATGCGGTAACCTTTAAAAGTTGCCTTGTATTTTGATCAATCGTTACTCAGATTCCTATGGTCTCTGAAGCCCAGAAATCTCACCTTTTCCTGCAGCGAGAAAACCAACATCTGTGCAAGATGCCAGCTTATTTTCGTGAATGTAGAAGCTGTGACGGTGAGACGAGCTTCCCTAGCCCTGCATGTCTTCGCTTCTACAAGCCCTTAGAGCTTGCAGAAGAGACTAGGAGGAAAAGTGCAATAGAGAAAGGTGAGTATACTGGGCTTCAGGGACCGCAGGGTGATGAGTTACTATAAAAAAATCTTGGGGTTTCAGGTTTAAAGGACAACTTAACTCTTAGAAAAACATCTTTTACAAATAATGTCCTCTTTAAAATATGTTGATGTATCCTAGTTGGTTCTCTGAATTCACTTTTGTATGCCTGCTATGCTTCTGGATGCCTCATGGAAACTGAGTGACCTGGTACTGAGCCTGAACATGCTCAAATGAGTCAGCTAGGGGATTAGCATTCAGTCATTGGCTGTGATGTCTACTGTCAAATCCATTACTGACAGTTGCTAACTGGAAGAACCAGGAAGCAGAAAGAGGAGCAACAGGATATTGTGCAGGACTTCAGGTTATACTTTATTTTAAGATTTATTTAAGATTTCAAACTATTACTGTTTAGAGTTTTGGAGGGTGATATTCTATATATAAGTTTTCATTTGAGGGCTGGACTTGCCCTTTAAATGCAGCATATACTGTGAAATGGAAGAATACAATTATCTGGTGGAGTCCTCCCCTGGGAAATGACAAAAAGCAAAATACAAACTAAACAATAAGGACTGGCATCAATATGCTATCTCTTGCCTCAGCCAGGATTCTCTGTCCACTTAATTTGAAAGAATGGTCCTCTCTTTTGGCAGTACAAATCTGAAAAAACAGCCAGTTAAAAGTAAACCAATCCTCAAGTTGTAAGATTTATCCTACCTCGCACGAAAATTATGTAAGATTTCTATACAAAATATGTGGTTCTTTTACAGGCGGTGTGGCAAAGAAATCACTCAGTTATTAGAAGATATTTATATATGTATTTGATCACAAGTATAATTGCACAAATTTACATAAAATCAACTCAAATATAAGAGAAGAATAAACACAAATAACCTGAGTAGACAATAATAAAAGATAAAACAGATATATAACCTTTAGTAACTAATGTCAGACAAAACCCTGACCTAAAGAGATAAAGGAGCCTTATTATACCTAATATAATAATATATAGATAATGTACTGAAATGAAAGTTCTCTGGTCTGTGTAGAATTTCAAGTTGAAGAACCACTGTAGATCCAATGTGGGTCAGAATCCAACCAGTTAGTAGTCCAACATCAAGTAAAACAGTCAACGAGGGGCGTCCTTTTTCCTTTAAGTTCCTTTGGGGCTATCCTTTAGAACCCCCCCACAACTCCTCAAATTCTGACAAATACATGAGTTTATATGGGTTGTTCAGGCTCCTGGACTTTGTCTGATTGGTTAGGTTCTGAAACTTCCAGCCCCTTACCCATTTCCAGACAGTTTGATTGGTTGATTATCCAAACTTCCAATTCCTTCTCTTCATGACAGATTTCCCATGTGACTGCTGATGTCAGGTATACTAGGCTAGTTCTGATTGGCTTGTTGTTTAATCTTGAGGAAGGCCTTTTTGTGTTAGTATCTATAGACCTACACCTTGGAGTTGATAATCAGGTCTCTATAGGGTGGGAGAACTATCGATACCAACACCTTTGTCTGTTCAATCAAGATAGTTTGTTCTGTTGGGCTATTGATGTTAACCACATTGTCTCTTGAATAAAGATAATGTGGTAAAGTGGCAAACAAAAAGGCTATTTTATCTCCCAGGACAAAGGCTTTCTCCATCACAGTTAGTTTTGTTCTTCTTGTAAGACAGGTTATACATGCATATAGACAGATATAGTACAAAATAAAATATAAAGAATAAAAAATATAAATGTCAATTTCAGAAGTGGGGATGGTTCTTGATGAGGACAAGTGGTTAAACATCTTGCTTAATTCTAGTAGATGCTCGACTAACATAATACTACAGCACACCACAGTTTTTCCATCACCTCAATCCAGAGTCTTCCAACCTCTGTTACAGGGGCTGCTAAAATGTAGAGGACCGGTTTTATTGTTGGTGAGATTGTCCTGAGGTTCGAAAACTTTGTCACTGTTGTGAGTCAATTTTTCCCCAGACATTTGCAAGACATTTTTTCACCCCCTTACTGTGTTATTCAACTGTCCAGTATGTATGTATGTATAATTTTATTTATAAAGCGCCAATAGGATACGCAGCGCTGTACATTATAATATACAGAGTGTACAAATAAGGGGATAAGTGCAAGCAATTATACAGATAAATTACCATATGGTCAGAATGAATGGTCATGCCAACAAGTTAGTATTTTCTATTTGCTCAGCAGCCAGAAGTCTACCGGCATTTGAAGTAATCTTGCCCTAATAAAGAAACCTAAATAGAAAGAATAGGTGGATTTATGACATGGAGCACTTTGCCTTTAGCTTACAAAAAACCTTAAACAATAGTTTAAACTATGGTATAAAGGGATCTGATGTATGAGTTCTGCACAAGTGTCTTAATAGGGTACAACTAGCTGGTCCTCTTGGCGAGTACTATCAATGTGTTTTTAATGTCTACAGCTGACATCTGTTGTATTCAATTAGATCAACTGGACTTAATGTTTAGTTCTTGAAGACATGTTTCTAGTCATCTGACTGGCTTTCTGAATTCAGAATGACTTGTACAAGAATCTGTTGGCAATTAAGTACCCTGGAAAGTTCCAATTAAAGTCCCAATTAAATTCTGAATTGAGAAAGCCAGTCAGATGACTAGCGAAATCTTCTAGAACTAAACTTTAAGACCAGTTCATCTAACTGAATACAACAGATATATATCATGATCTTAAAGAATGAGAACATTCACAAGCATATCTCTAGCTGACAGTTTATTACCCTAGCTCCCTGCTCTCTTCATAGCTTACCAACTAACCCATCTTGTTGCTTCATTATAACAGTTTCTCTCAATGCTCAATGTATTATGTCAAAGAACATACTAGTACTATTGGCACAACTTGAATACAAGTACATATTAAACTTTGTTCATGTTAAATTTTGTGTTTGCAATTGTTCAAGAAAAACTTATAAAAGTCACAAAAACCAAAAAAATCTTAGGGGTTTAGGAGGGCAGGGCAGGTTTTATTTTGTTTTATTCTGGTGGTGGACATGCCTTTTAAACTTATGGCAAGCTCAAATTGAATAATCATTTAGATAATGATGGAAAGGTACAGTATATGCCTTTAAAATAAACCGTGGATCGTCTCCAGATAATCTTTTGCTGAACAAGGTGTTTTGCTTGAAAGGTTAAGTAATATAGCTTCCTGAACACTTTCTGCTTTCACCAGCTTGTAGCCATGTGGCCAGATTCTGCCTGCATTATTATAAAAAAAAATTTAAGTCTGTGCAGATACTTCCTGTCTTTCCAAGCAGTCAGTCTTAGGTGAGCATGCTCTGCCCCTGGGGATAGGGGAGGAGAAGAAGGTCAGGTGATGTCACTCAAGCTACTAGAAGCAGTAAGTTTAAACATTATCCACAATATAATTTATCATAGACTGCAGCCAGAGATGTGATTCAGGTCTTATTTTAAGTCCCCATTGTTTGCCTAGGTGAGTGATATTTATTTTGTGAGATGTGTTAGTCTATAACAACAATAATGTCTCTGTGTGTATTAACCTATTTCACACTACTTTGAAAAGTCACAAGGGACTTTTATCTGACCTTATGCAATTCATAAAGCAATGATAACAGGCGGCGGATCACCATTTTGCTAATCATCGCTTATCGCCCTCATAATGATCACTCGTATTTATAAAATGGCGTGTGAAAGTGTGTTCTTGTGCTATGTTTAGCCATTTAATATCATCAAGTCTGTGATGGCGAAAAACACATAAGTGCCCATAAATGTAGCCTAGCAGTGGGTCCTTGGAAAGTGGCAGTACTTTGAGGAGTGTTTCTCAATTCCAATAATTTCCAGCATTTACTCTAATACGATCTGTGCTTTCCGATTTTACCAAGGTGTTTCTTTTTTCTTTGCGATACCTGATTTAATGCAATGAATATGCCAATGTCACCAGCGCATGTTGCCATGGCTGGTGACATTGAAAAAATCAATCGGCTTTATAAATATGACAAAAATAACGTTCAGTGCCACTGAGATGTCCTGCAATAGCAAAATGGCGAAAATAGTAATAGTATTAAAATATGCCCCTAGGAATTGCATGTTTACAAAAAAATGGCAACATTACTAGTATACATACAATATATATTTCTTTGTTAAATTTAAAGTTTATTTTCTTTATTCAAAATCCCAGTTTTTCTCCAGAACATCATAATACATATAAAACAAGTAATTTATGACAAATGAGACTCGCCAATCATAAATCATGTATTTAAAGTAGGAGTCTTGTTAAATTGGAGTAATGTTCATACAGGTAGTTAATTTTAGGTTAATTAGAGGGCTTCAAAAATAATGTCATATTTCATAATAAAACAAAAATGTAAAGACTTTCTATTGAATGGTACATTAAATAGAATAAATCTATGTAAGTAAATCTTTGACATTGTATTTTATAAAACAAAAAGGGATTTTACGTGAAAAATGCAAAATGTAACCACATTCCTGCAGCCAGATGAATAAGGTGACCAACAAAGGGTTCAGACTTCTGGGCAACAGATGTTTCTAGGATACATCTAGAAAGAATCCCCTACAACTCTTGAATAAAACTTTAATGGGCTGATGAAATTAGATGTGTGATGGCTATGCCCATGCTATTAAGGTATAGCAACCAACCAGAGGTTAACTTTTTATTGGGCCACTGCAGTTAGATGACATTTGAGTGGTTGCTGAAGATTATTAGCATTTGTCTAGGGATGTGCTAGAGTTTGAGCCAAACTTGATTTCAACAGTTGAAGCTACCAATGAAATTTCAATGCCGAGCTACCAAAATTTTGACAGTCAAAACCTAGTTTTGACACTGAGACTTGTAGTTTTGGTCCATTCATCCTTACATCTGTCCCTTTCAGTAACCCTAAGATGTCATATGCTTTGTGAAACCCACAGTGCAGGAGTCTTATTGCATGCTGTATTTACTTACTCAAATAAACTATTTGAATCAAAACCTAATAGTCTGTGGTTTCTTTTGCAATACCCCAGATAAAGAGGTAATCTAGTGCATTAACGGGGAAGGTAAAAGCTTATGCTAACTTGCAGGCAAAAGGATTTCTTCTTTAGCTGTTATTTTATATTTTACACTTTTGTGGGGTCCAGGTGGGCCCCATCGTCATATTTTTCCTATATCAGATATAACCTCCTCCCAGAAAACCACTGTGGATGAAGCACGGATAGGGGCCCCATCATAGTTTGGCTTGGGGGCCCAGTGATTTCTAGTTACACCACTATACATAGGTAACCTATGTGGCACAAAAGCTTTAGCAAAATTTAAGTTTACCACATCCACTGCTATTCCAGAATCTAAATTCCTACTTATATCTTCGAAAAGTCAAGCAAGTTAGCTTGACAAGATCTATTTCCAGTAAACCCATGCTAATTACGGCTTATAAGGGCCACACTGCGCCGCAAACGCACACACAATCGCACACGATGTGTGCGATTCTGCTGCGTTTGCGCATGCGATTGTGTATTGCAAACAGAATCGCAATCGCATGTGACCTAGCCCTAAGATCCAAAATATAATCCAGAATTTGATCCCGTACCACTGATTTTAAACTTAAAGAAAAACATTTTAACAAATTTTAGCAAAATAATAGGTCAGATTGCCCAATATTTTCATTACATTTAGATTTAATTTTTTTAATTCAGCTGAATACATTTCTATAACTATAAAAATGGAAACCATTTATTGCCGACCTTGAGAAGACAAATATCCTGAATGTAACTGATCAATCTTATATTTAACTTATTATCAAAGTACAATATTAACTAACAGCCCAAAGCCACATGAGTAAATCAGCTATACAATAATCACATTGAAAAAATATTATTCAGTAACCTTTCCTGCGTTATCTTTAATTAGGAAAGGATTAATTAGTAATTTACCTTGCATTCAACCTAATTAGGAAAAGAGATTTGCCACTAAGAGAAAGTTCCCTTTTAAAGATTTTAAATGCATCACACACTTTTCAGTGAAGAGAACAATTTTCAACTATGCAATCTCCAGATGGAAGCACTTAATCTAATCAGAATCCTATTTTATGCCACTGCTTCTCATGACTAGGCTTTTTAGGCTTAGGGAACAAAATGTGTTCAGTTCGGACTTTAGAAAGATTAGAGCCTAGAGATGGGCAATTATCTTAATTTACACATTTGGTGAAGTACCTGTAGCAAAAAAAAAAAGAAATACAACTAACATTTATATACTTTACCTTGTGCAGTTTGTGTTTATACTAAATTAAAAGTGTCTCCTTTTTAACTCCTAGCTTTGAAAATGAGCTGAGCTGAAATTATCTCCTAAATTTTAATCTAAAGGGCAATTTTCCTTTAAAGGGGAACTGTGGTCTATACATACATTTGCTTCTAATAAAAGCAATCTCTCCTGAATTTAAAAGCAGCCCAGAATTACGTAACAAATTGAGGCCACACTATGGCAATGTCCACGAAAGCAAATTCTGCGATGCGATCAGCACAATGTTGCACAATCAGAGCGCATGTGATCCGCAAAAAATTGGTGATCACATGCACTCTGAAAATCCCTTTCCTACTGTTTTTTTTTTTTGCTTTCTTCTTGATTAACTTTTAGACAGGAAATGAGAGTATTGCTAAGTAGGTTGGACTAGATATGGACGTATGTTTTTATTCAATCTCTAATACTATACTATGCATAGCGGAGGAATTTTATTTGCGACAAACTTATTTGGAGACCAAAAGGATGAACATTTTTAAATCATGCTTTGACTTGTAAGCTGAGCAGTGAGATTTTTTTTCTTTAAAAGGCTGCCAGTGCACAGAATGACAGCTCTTTGCTCCTCCCCATAATTCTAGATTGGGACTCTCCTTAGAATACAGTCATACATGCCTAGAGAGGTAGGTTGGTGGATTGGGGGATGAACGACAGTCAGGCACAACGTGGGGGGGGGGTCACATCTCCCTTCTTAACTTAAATGACCAAAAAGGAGATAGGAGTAAATCCTCTGGGAAATATAGCATAATGGACATATACACCAAGGCTCCTTATGTACCACCTCCAGCATGAAGTATCAGTGAGTAATAAGAGACAAGTCATCTCTGCTCTCTATGGCTAGGAGGATAGAAAGTGAAAGGAGATAGAAGTGTGTGGTGTGTGCTCCTGATGGGGCTGATCTGTTTGGAGTGATCCCTTATATAGTCTGTGTATGGAGAGGTGTGACAGTGAATACTCTCAAACTTTATAACAAGAGGGGAAGCAAATGCTGCATGCTTTAATGCGCACGTGTGGATCTTCCCATGTGGAGCACTGAGTAGAAGGCCAGAAGAGGTGGGGGACGGGTGTGTTTCAGGTAAGCTTTCTGGTTAGTGGTAGTACTTGTCTGCAGACTTGACTAAAAAGGGTTGTATAGACAATAGATTTGGGTGGTGACGACAGTGTAAAAGTGTGGGGTGCTGGAGGGTTGTTGGTGCTGTGCTGGGAGGGTTGGTTGTACTGTGCTGTGCTGTGTTTTTTTAAATTCTTTAAGCCCTGTGGGTGAGAGAGGGATGGAATGGGATACATTTATTAGGTTGGGTGTGTGATGGGATTTGCTTGCCTGGGGGCTAACTTAAAAGGGTGACCCTGAGTTTAATTGTCTCTGAACTTGGGACAGTTCTGAGGAATGGGTGGATGACTAAACAGCTTGTCTAGCTTTAAGACTTCTTAAGGCAGTCATCTGTCTAACTTTTTCAGTAAGTAATAGCTGGTAAAGTGAATTTGTGTCTGGCCAGCTGCAAATGCATCTTACTATGGTTAATGGGAGAGGTACAAGCTTATGCTAACTTGCAGGCAAACAAGATTTGTTCTATAGCTGTTATTTTATATTTTACACTTTTGCAGGGCCCAAGAACCCTCTTGAATCCTCTTTTCCTAAATCAGATATAGCCTCCTCCCAGAAAATCACTGTGGATGAAGCATGGATAAGGGCCCCATCATAGTTTGTCTTGGGGGCCCAGTGATTTCCAGCTATGCCACTATACATAAGTAACCTATGTGGCACAGTACCAAAAGCTTTAGCAAAATTTAAGTTTACCACATCCACTGCTATTCCAGAATCTAAATTCCTATTTCAAGCAAGTTAGATTGACAAGATCTATTTCCCGTGAACCCATGCTAATTATGGCTTTCAAGATCCAGAATATGATCCTGTAACAAAGTATCTTCCCCACCACTGCTTTAGAACAAATTTTAGCCAGCTGCAAATGTAAAACACTACTGCTCTTTCTGGTGCATTAATAAATGGTGTTCTTAATAATATGGTGTCTTCTTATGCCTGTAGTTGCAGATTTCCTTGTTTCTTTAAATATTCTATTCATGTGGTGATTTAGTACCGCCCATTTACAGAAAGCCATACCTACAGAACAAGCCACATTCAATTTGTCTGTAGCGCCGACACGCGTATTTCTTTTCCTATGCCCCCCCTCTGCAAAATATTCTGTAGACACCCATATACTTAATGTAATATTGGGTTAGTGTGGGTTTTCACTCGTTCTGCAGGGCTTGTGCCTTTTTTGAAGAATTTTGGATACACCAAAGTTTACACGATGACACAAAGTTACACTTTGTGCTTAACAAATGATTTAAATAAACTATAAAACCAGTGCAGGGCAGCGCAACTTAACTTACAAGCTACTGAATGCAATAAATGTCACAATATGATTACCGCACCGTGGAAATGAGGAGGGTAGGAGAAGCAAGGTGCTCTTTATTACATTGCCTGCAGTATTCAGAACATGATATAGAAAGACCTTCATCCTTCTGAAAGTAGATTTCCAATTGTGGATTCATTTGGACAAATTTTTTGTGAGATTTGGAAAAGATTTCTATTCATAGAAATCATAGGAAGAAAAACTCTCCCTAAAAGTTCTGTTAATTAATTCACTCTGCCTTGAAATGTTGGAACAAAAATACAATAATCATTCACAGCCTGGTTTGTGTTGGACATTTTATGTTCAGATTTATAGAATTACAGATGTAAGTTAATTATGGATTGGTGACAATGGTAACAAAATATCAATTCAAATTACAATTTAGCAAATTATTTTCTGGTCTAACAGCTGTTAATGTTCATGCTGGTATTAATAAAATCTCAGTATCACATAGTAAATCTGTTTGAAATATGTCAGGTCAACATTACAAAGACATTCATTTATTTTTTCAATCCATTGGGAACTCTGGTAATGTCATGGGTAAATTACATTTCTTTAATGTTTGAATGTAATATCAAGCCTTTCCTCTTTTAGTTGTTGGATGCCTTTGTACTGTGTACTGTCTACAAAAACAGCATAACATATACTGTATTGATTTATACAGAGTAAGTTATTAAAGGGAACTATAGTGCCCCAAAAGGTTTTATGCACAATAAATGTAATCTAACAGGAAGGAAGAAGACATTACTCCTACAGTATCTTTTGTTTTGCAGTCTAAGGCCTGTGGTGAGCTGTCCAAATGCAGATTATGCTGCAGTTGTCATTCAACACCGCCACTCATCCCCTAATATGACCATCCATCCCTCTATAACAGAGCAGACAATTGTGGCTATGGTAAAGAGGGCAGAAAAAGGCGAAATGGGAGGCAGGGGATGAAGGGGCAAAACTGTGAGACAAATAGACTGCAAAAAAAAGGTAAAAGTAATGTCTCTCATCTACTGGGTAATTGTACTTCAATGAGTTTAAATGACCAGAATTTATGATGAAATGGTAAAGTAAATAAGCATCATCTAACAAATAAACTAACAAATCATCTTTTAATGACAAGAAGATAGTTGAATAGCTCAATGTTTTTATTTATTTGCTAGGGCTTCAAACTCACAAACTGTATCTTCATACATGCATGGGATGCAGGGTCTAATTTTAATATTAATATTGACTTACCATACCAGTGCAAATTAATGTAGCTATGTTACGGCTGGTAGTGTACATCCACTGTTCTTCATTGCACAAAAACATCTTCTTTAAACATCTTTTAGGCAATATGATTAATCAGAGGCAATCCATTACTCACTGCTGATAAATTCTCATTGGCTGTGTTGTCTAACTAGCATTTGATCGCCTTTGAGACCAATAATTGCAAAATTATTAACAAAGTAATTCACCTGTACATTCCGTAATTTAACTTAAGAGATTTAACTATAGAGATCTCGATATGTTCATTTGCTTATCCGAAAAAACTGTTGGTGAGGTTAAAGTTGGGAAAGAATGAAAATGTTTTCTAAATTATAGAAGTTATTTTGTTAAAGCATCAACCAGCTAACACATTAAAGCAATAATCAACAATCAAAGCATATTACATGCAAAACTATTATACTGAATATGGCATGTGCTCATCAGACTCAAGAAAAACAGGTTGGTGAGGTTTACTCATAGCAAGGGTATGAGAACCAGGAAGCAGTCGGAGATTTTGATCTCTGCAGTGGTGGATCGTGCGAAAGGTAAATATACTTACTTTTGTCCCTGGCTCCTGCTCAATTGATTGAAGAATGAGAGGTAAGTTATGGCTCCTTAACCTCCCAGGCTTCAATCAATACATTAAAAGAATAGTTCATTTTTCAAGTAAACTATTCCTTTAACAGGTAATGTATCCAGGAACAAATTCATCTGAAGTTCATACATAGTTTAATGAAAGATTTTCTACCATTAAAATTAACATTTTTTGGAACCTACGGCAGTATGTGCCTTTTAGTGTAAGAGAAAGCTGCCCATACACCTATTTATTGATGATCAGCTGAGGATCGAAAAAAAATGTTTTTGGGGGAAGCATTTTGTCAGACAATCTGATTGTAGCGTTTATACCTACCATATGCTCGCTATTAAGGGTGAAATGAAAAAATTGTGTTATATTAACTGGAGTGTTTCATGAAAATAAAGGAGAATTTCAGTATCTTGGATCAAAACTTTATTCTTCTGTATGTTAAAGCTTATACAAAGGCTTCCCATTTAAAGTTGTTGATAGAGATTTAACAGCTGATATCAGCCAAATCCTTTTGCAGCACCTAATGCATAGATCAGGTCCAGAAGAGAGGCAAGGTAACTGGGCATTTTCTTGAAAAGGCTATAATTTATTTCAGAATAACCAGCAATCTTATTTATTAAGTTAACGTGTTTACACTTTATTTTTCTTAAAACAATGACAGTTTCCCAAAAGGCATATACAGATAGCTATAGACTATTTACTAAGGCTTTACTGCGTGAAAGACTGACCTGTAAGACAATGCAAATTATTCTGCCCAGATTGCTGGATGTAATATGTTATAGCTAAAATAATAGCTATTTGATAAAAATAGCTGATTAATTTTTATTAGCAGTAGACATATATTGTTGAAGTATCAAGTTTATAGATGGGCGTTACTTGTTTGGGGAATAACATTGTGATTTATTATACATACTAATTAAGAATCTCTTTTTTTTACCATTAAAGTTAATTGCAGGTGTCTATGTTTAAAAGGTTACTGATAGTCTTGTTCTTTTTTACACTTTTGCCAGCTTCTGTTTGATCTGTACAAGTGAAATAGGTAAACCAGAATCGTTTTGTTTTCAAGAGCTTCGAGGTACATTTCCCTTATTTCCCTTTTAGGCAGATAAAATCCCATCAAAGACAATAATGCTTAATTTACAAACTTCAAAGCATCAGATGTAATAAGCAGGCTTTTTTCCAAATTGAATGTCCTTGATAATCATTTTTAGCTATACTCTAAACATGTATACTTTATCCAAATGGAAAAAAGAAGAAAAAAATAATAATAAAAAAATAAAATAAAAGAATAGATATAAAGAATTACTGTCTGAATGGGCCATGTATTTCCTCTTCTACTATTTTGAAAATAGTCACTTGTCAATCATTTTCCAATAAACAGATTAGTTTAGATAAAATAAAGATAAAATAAGCTGCATCTGACCTCCTTCTTGATTGATTTATGAAATGAACCTGTGGAAAATAGGAGTCAGCTCCCATAACCCACCTCTGTTTTGGTAGAAGTCTAAGTGTACGCAGCTGCAGCCTTGCCCCCTAAAGCTGACAGCCAATCATATAACAGCACTTCCACTGTTAGGCACAGATCATGTTTCAGCAAATCAGACACATTAGAGAGATTCAAAACAATCTACGTCCATTCACACATTACTTTTGTTTTAAATGCAAAGGAATCTTTGCAGTTTATTTCCTATGAAGCTTTGAAGATGAAACAAAATTTCAAAAAATCATAAGAAAGTTTGGGGATTTGAACCTGTTACCTCACAGATTGAGTGTTTCTATAAGTAGAATATTTCTCCACAAAGCCACAATAGAAAAAATACACATTTAGAAATTTAAAGGTTGAGAAATGCTACCTGCCTGGGATCCCGTGATGCAGTAATCACTTTGTGAGATTTTTTGCATTACGGGAGCCCGGAAGGTAAGGTATGCCCTTACCTCCTCATTCAGAAAATGTTAAATTTAACATTTTACATATTGCATTGGATGCCAAAGTGCCATTAATGGAAATGGAGCAAGCCCTGTTATGTCAGTGTAAAACCTGGACTAACCCAATATTACATTGTTACAACTTTAACAGCCTTTATTGCATCACCCTGTTTAGGTTTTGGTAGGAACAGAATGGAAGCAAAAAATAAATAAAAAAAATATGCAATTAATGCTCACTGGAAGCTTTGAAAGTCTTATCAGGAACATCTATATTGGTGTGGAGACATCTGTGTAGAGAATATGTGCCTCAGTGAATAATGTGGTCACAGGGCATGGCCAACAGATACAGATCCCTGCATTAAATAAATAAAAATGTAGTTTGAATAACCATTATTAGACCCATCAGCATTCATTTAAACAAAGATTTTGTATCTGTTTGGCAAATGTGCACATCAAAAACAGCTATAGTCTTCCTTCAAATTAGTGACTAAAATCAAATATGCTATGAAATAGTTAAAGCATCTTTTTCAGCATCTCTAGAAAAAATGGAATGTTGTCCAAGGCCGAGGGTTTTTTGACTTTTTTTTATAATGTTTTCAATCTCCTGTTCTATTTTTTTGCCAGAGTTTATTTTATTTTTCAGTAAGTAAAATGAACTAGTTATCTGTAAAAAATAGTTATATTCTCTTAATGTCTTGCTAAACAAGAAAATGTAGGGTAATAGTTGGGGGCCTGCCATAACCCTGCTTCTATATCTCTATATCCATGTTGTAAGAGGAAATAAGTAGAGATTTGTTTTAAATTAACTTTTTTTTGTAATAAGAACCCTTATTATTGAAAAGTTTGTGAAGCTGTCATATCTGGGTCTTACCTGAGGCAATTTTTTCAGGTTTAATAGTGGAAACTAATTAAACAGCATATCTCTAAAGTCTGACTTCTTTTATTGATTTTAAAAATATTTCCCATGTTTCCATACTTGATAATTATTAATAGCATTCCTTTATTGCAGTCAAAAAAATGCCCCTAGTAACAAAGTCAAGGGCTGATGATGGCCATTACTGAAATACTGTCTGGTAGCTGTAACTTCAGTGAAAAGTAACCTCAGTGAAAATTACTAGCGGAATTATTTTCCGACTGTGATAAAGGATCTCTATAGGAACAGATACCAATTCTTTATAAATGGACCATTCGGTCTCACATTGTGCTTCTGGCTATATTACATGGGATTATTTGCATTTTTCCTGTAATTTTTACATACTTATGGGATTTATGATATATCATGCATATGATTGAGTTTATTGATTTTTATTAAAAAGGAATATTCCGGTTTAATATTATTCCTATTATCAGTATTTATTATTACCCTTCTGCTACTATTGTGTGAATTTACTGTTTGGATAAGGTATTCACCTTTTCTTTGTTTTTGCAGGGTACAGGACCTACCTGTAGTAAAGGGGTTTTCTTGTTACTACATATACTGTTTGCTTTAGTATAATTTATAAATACTGTCCCTATAGTCTTACCATCATCCAGTTTATTTAGGCAATCAGAAAAATATGTCAAACCAAGTATCATTCAGTGCGATTTTGAGTTGATCGGCTGAATTATTGATTAGAATTTCGTAGCAACCAATATTTTGAGCCTATTTTTTACAAAATTGTTTGAAAACTTGATTGAACACATTGTTCATTTTCATTTGTTCCTAAGTGTTTTAATATGGTAGGGCTGAGAGACAGGCTGAAATATAAACTGTGTGGAGTTTTTCTCTTATGGAAGACAAAAAAAATTAAATAGTTGACAGAAGCCTATGTGAATATAGTCTTAGCCTTTAGAAAACCAAACAACTATTTCAAACACCCTTATACCACTTTTTAAATTGTTTTTATAAGGTTCTTCCTACTGTTAGATTGCACTTTGGTGAAATGAAATACATTTCCAGCTGTATCATGAAATTACAGCAATACCAAAAATGAATTGTAATGTTTGCAAAGACATTATCACCTGTCCTCATGTGAAGTCATGCAAGGAAGTTCCGTACAGCAAATTGTGTTTTAAACAATTTTCAAAATAATCTCTTAAAAACATTATTTTGAAAGTACTTTTACTTAGGGCAGGAAATCACTGAACTTTCTGTATATTCTTTTTCATAAGCAAATTAATATGTAATAGTTCTATTAAAAGATAAGTGCATTTTCATTCTCTAACTAATTATAATTGCTTAAATGAAAGAAGCATAAATAGTGCACCAACCCATTGCAGGCTAAGTTAACATGATACAGTACATCCCTTTATTAGTTTATTTCCCATGAGCAGCTGAGTGCAAGCCTAAATTTCTTTTCTCAAATAGATCTGTGTATGATATAAGAAGCACGTCTATTAGCAAATGAAAATTGCTTCCTTCAGCATCAGTCATCTTGAAAAAAAAAACATTTATTACCTGTGCAACACTGAGAAATGGTTTGTCCTTTCATGTTTGGAACATCTTTCTTTTTTATATTTTGCCAAGAAAGCCGTTTAGTACTAATGCAAACAATAGAACAGCTGCATTATTAATTTGTTATTCACGCTAGCCAAACATAAATTGAATTCAGTGCCAATGAAATGTTACTCTTCCTTGAACTAGATTAAGGGTATTTATGCCATCAATATACTTACCTTGTAATCCTGGTCAGGGCAGAAACTGTTTTAAGCAAATTGAACTGAAAATGGATACTTGACTAAAATGTCAGACTAATGGCTTGTACGGTTGTTTTATTTTTACAGATACATGTTAACATAAGCTACACCTTTATCAAAATATTTAATTTACATAACAGGTTGATTTTTTTTTGTTATTTAGGATTCCCTTAATAGAGGGTATGTAATCACTTTGGATAAACATCCGAATCAATAGAAAAATAGATCATATTAAATAAAGTACTATTAATTAAGTAAATGTCGAAGAGGAAATCTAGAATAATCAGTCACATAAGACATGCTTGTTCAGTATTATTCCTAAAGCTCTGAACGTTTAAAAGGATTTAGTTGCAATTACAATGTACCTAGGACAAAAATATATTGACTGTAATCCCATAATGCTTACCTTCTTGTGTTCTACTTGTGTATAGTGTGAGATACATTGCATACATTATAAACAAAACAATTCCAGAAAAACTTCTGAATGGCTGGGACAATATACTATACACATTTCAGGAAAAAACATAGACTACTTTACAACTTTTACAAACTACCCCTTATCTCTTTTTTAACCCCTTTAAAAGGCATGTCCACCCCCAAAACTATAATCCCCCCAACTACTGGCCCCACCATGTAGTGTAGTTTAATCCTTACCTCACATCCCAACTCCATCTGGTTCTCCTGTAGTCCCCCCCCAAAGTTCCAAAAACTGATCACCAGGAGGCTAGCAGGTCCATATAGGACACTGCTGCTACCTGCCTCCCGGAGATTCCTGCCAGGCGTGCAGCCCTTCTCCCCCTCCCTCCCTCCCGTTCTACTATCCCTCCCCCTAGCATTAAACCCCCTTAATATTCTGCTCCCCATGTCCCCCAGCCCCAACCGCATGTTTTTTTTTTTAAAAAGTCCCCAAACTCTTACTTACCTCTCCGCTTCCTCCGCTGCACTGAATGACCGGCAGCCGCGTCGTGATTGGCTGCCGCTCAGCCAATCACAGACGCGACTGCCGGTCCCGCCCCTCTGCTTGCATTCTCGCAAGCACAGAGGCGGCAGTGCGGCGGAGGATCGAGGGGAGGTAAGTAAGAGTTTGGGGGGCTTTCTGGAAAAAAAAATATGCGGTTGGGGCTGGGGGAATGGGGGGCAGAATATTAAAATTCGAATTTAGGGGTGGACATAGCCTTTAAAGTCAACTAATAAGATTTACCATGTGTGCTGCCATCTGGTGGTAAATCCCAATTGATCGCTTAAGTTTGGATGAGATCTGACATGTGTGCTGTCATTTAGAAAGCTGTGGGTGCAGGTTGAGTAAGGTAGTGGGGGCGGATGCGCCTTTGATACATTTCAGGTAAGGGTTGCTGCAGGTGCAGGTCAGATCAGGCAGTAAATGTGTCTGCTTGCAGATCTGTTTAATTTCAAGTGCAGGTTGCATTGCAGGTCTGACAATTTGCAAATTGGGCATGGGTAATAGTTTTGTGGGTGCCCGTCTATTTAATTTCAAGTGCGGGTAACAGTTTTATGCTTGCCGGTCCGATGCTGGTCTTAAAATTAGACCTGTGAAGGGCTCTTATCTGACCTTTTTGCTGCCATTTATTCGTGAATTGAGTGATCGCCCCACTGAAAAATGCCTCAGCCCAGGGCCGGATTTACACCTCAGGAGCCTGGCTCAAAGAGCCTGGCACCCTTATCCCCACCCCTAAACATAGACCACACCCCTAAACCACACCCATTTACTATTTTTGGGGGGAAGAATATAGACTATAAATACTATAAAGGGGTTGGATTGGTGGGAGGAGATTAACAGGAACCCATTAAACCTCAGGTGCCCCTAGCAGGGGAGAAGGAGGCATGGCTGAGTGACGTGACATCCCTGACGTCACTAAAGGGGTGGGCGGGGGCGAAGTCAGGGGAGGGGCCAGTTAAAATAGAGCCTTCTTATAACAGAAGGTATCTCACAGCCTCATATTATTTTTATAGCATTGCCCTAATAATCTAACATATACACACATATTTCTAGAGATGGCCGAACTTTCGAAAGTTCGGTCCGTTTTCAAACTATATGGAAAGTTTGAAAACGGACCAATTAAAATCAATGGGAGTCAAATAGTTAGAAAAGTTTGAATGAAATGCAATTAAAATATCAATGGTAACTTAATGTAAATGGCTGTGGGACCTGGGAAATGGTCTGGGGAACATGTTCGAATATCCAAGACTTTCAAAAAATTTATTTTACTCTCACGCACGCTACTTTTGAACATTCAATAATTATCCCATAAACGACTTGCAGATTCGATAATTCAATATTTACTCGCGTATTGGTATAATAGACATTTTACTTGCAGATTTGATAATTCGATATTTACTCGCATATTGGTATAATGGACATTTTACTCGCGGATTCGATAATTCGATATTTACTCACGTATTGTTATATAGACATTTTACTCGTGGATTTGATAATTCGATATTTACTCGCATATTTTTATATAGACATTTTACTTGCGGATTCGATAATTCGATGTTCGAACATTCGATAATTAACAAAAGTCCGGAAAATATCTAAAGTCTGAGAAATCCGGGTCCAGGATAGTTCAAGAAGTCCGAGTCCGTTCGAACTTGAATAGTTCAGCTCGAACTCGGGTTCGAGTGAAGTTCGAGTTCTAGTGCATCTCTACATATTTCTCACTCCCACCTTACCTAGCGAAATAAGCAGGACATGCAAAATATCTAATTTATAGCCCGTGTCAAAGGCATGTGTCTAGATGTAATACAGCCTAATGGTATGAAGCAGGGGTGTTAAACTTGGGACCTTTCACATGTTTAAAAACTACAACTCCTAGCATTGCTTGGCTGCACAGAATGCACAGAAAATCTAGTTTTCATACATCCTGGAATAAAGCAATTTTTCTTACATACAGACATTGAAAACCCTTGGTCGTGCTTTAGTGTTTCCTACCCAAGGGTTCGAACATGCAAGTGATTCATCTGCCCTTCCCTTGCATCCATAGCTATTGGAATAGGGAAGGACAATATAGATCACTTAAGGCAGGTAAATTCATGAACCAAACTTTCCCTCCCTTTCCTATTCCAACTACCTGCCAGCACATATCCAGGAGGGGCTACGTGGATTAAACCTTCAGGTCTGAGAATAGACCCAGGCAATCCTGCCACAATGTGCTGTTCAAACTAAATAGCACCATTAGGCAACATAAGTTCCTATACAGGATCCAGATAACTATGCTAGGGTCCTATATATTGGTATTTACCACAGCAAGTACCAGATTTACTGTTGCTATAGGGTTCGGACTTGAAAGCGTAGGATAATGATTAGCTTTATAGGTTATGGTTAAATGAGCTGAAAGCTCCCCTGACAGAAGGTACCACACAGCCTCATGGTACAGCTCCCCTGACAGAAGGTACCACACAGCCTCATGGTATTACAATAGAATTACCCTAATACCCTTAAATATAAACATGATTCTCACTCCAGGCTTACCTAGAGAAATGGGCGGGGACATGCAAAGTATGCCATCAATAGTCTGTAGCTAATGCATGTGTCAAGATGCACTACAGCCTAATGGTATGAAGCAGGGGTGTGATCTTTCACATGTTTGAAAACTACAACTCCCAGCATTCTCTGTTTGCAGTAAGTTCCTTTTACATTTCCTGTAGCTAATGTGTCCAGATGCAATACAGCCTAATGGTATAGAGCAGGGGTGTTGAACTTGTGACCTTTCACATGTTTGAAAACTACAAATCCCAGCATTCCATGTTTGCAGTAAGTTTCTTCTTAATGTCCTGTAGCTAAGCATGTGTCAAGTTACAATACAGCCTAATGGTATAGAGCAGGAGTGTGACCTTTCTCATGGTTGAAAACTACAACTCCTGGCATTCTCTGTTAGCAGTAAGTTTCTCCTTTATGTCCATTGGCTAATGAAGGTATACAGATGCAATACAGCCTAATGATATAGACCATTTGAACTTTGAACTTTTCACACATTTAAAAACTACAACTCCCAGCTGCATAGTATACTGGAAAATTTAGTTTTAATACATCCTGAAATAAATCCATTTTTCTGACTTACACATATTAAAACCCCACGGTCATGCTTTAGCAATTCTTACCCACAAGCTCAAACATGTAAGTGATCCATCTACCCTTCCCTTACATCCATAGCTATTACACTATTGGCCCAGTGAAGGATTAAATAGGTAACTTTAGGCAGTAGAAGTCATGAATTTTAACAAACTTGCCATCCCTTTCCTATTTTACATACCTGCTAGTTAGAATCCAGAGGATCTTTGTGAAATAAACCTGCAGGTCTAAGAAGAGAATCAGGCAATCCAGTCACAATGTGCAGTTCAAACTAAAAAGCACCATCGGGCAACCTGTGACTCTAAACATGATCGAGATTAATATGCTAGGTTCATACTTATTAGTATTTATGAAGTTCCAGAATTACAGTTGCTATGGGGTTAGGAATTGGGAGCACAGGATACTGATTAGCTTATAGATTAAGGTGAGGTGGAGATAAAGAAGAAAAAGTCCCCCACAGAGCATACAATGAAGTAGAGCCTTCTTATAACAGAAGTTACTTTACACCCTAATGTTATAAATATATTAATATTGGGGGGGGGTAGCCATTTCTCTAAGAATGCTGGGACATGCAAATAAACAGAAATAACTTCCTATCTAGCAAACAGAAACTGGTTTGTCTATCCTAATAGTGAATGTGTGAGTCTGAAGAATTTTTTCCTAAGACTGTCACTGTTACACAACAGCACATAATTGGATGTAATACAGGAACGTATTTCTTTCTATGGAGAAGGGAGGGGGAGAGTGGATGTATAGTCCATATGGAAGACCCTTCAGCAGTCTTAGAAATGTGGCTAAACCTACCATTTTGAGTTTTCCATTGAACCTTAAGGGTGTCAACTAAAGTAAGTATACTTTTTTAATAGTATATAATTTGTTTTGTTATGAAGCACTATACTTTGTTTGGTTTAATGAACTAGTGATAATTACACACATACATATAGTCCTTTTCTATGTGTAATAGTGTTATATACATCACCCTTAATAGTACCTAGTAACAATGTACTGTATTACCCTATGAGCTTAAATATAGATATGATATAGGGATGAATCAGTTCTTTCCCTTTTCCTATTCTTTTTTGTCTGGGACATGGGCCCTTGTGCTATAGAGGGGTATAAGTTATCTTTAGGAATACTGAATGTAGAGATAAAAAAATAGTACAATATACCGTATATACTCGAATATAAGCCGATCAGAGTATAAGTCAAGGTACCAATTTTTACCTGAAAAATGGGTAAAAATGGATTGACTCGAGTATAAGTCAAGTGTAGAAATTATGACCACTGCTGCCTTCTGATTCTATATTGTTTTGAGGCTTTAGTTGCCCTTTAAATGGACAGCAGAATTCCCATACAGTAGTCCCATACCGTAATAGCCAAATCCAGTATTGCTATTACTGTATTGGAATTCTGCTGTCCATTTAAAGGGCAACTAAAGCCTCAAAACAATACAGAATCAGAAGGCAATCTTTAACAATAACCAACCTCCAGATTCCGTATTGTATAAGGCATTAGTTGCCCTTTAAATGGAGAGGAATCCCACACTAACCCCTAATTCCTTGCCACTCCAGATGTTTGGAAACTACAACTTCCAGCATGCTTAAGTTGCTGTGATTTGTAGTTTCCAAAAATCTTCAGTGGCAGCACTGCACCTACCCCCTACCCCCACCCACCCCCAGTAGAGGAGAGGACTTGCCTTTAGCCCTTGTTCTAGTTGAATGTCTGCCGCACTAACTTTAAATCTGGCAGCCGCACGCTTTCTGTCTCTTCCGCACTTACTGTTCAGGTGCTCAACGTCACTACTAGGCACCAGGTAAGACTGGCGCTGAGTAGTGACGTTGGCACAGTACAGTGGATGCGGAAGAGACAGGAAGCGTGCGGCTCCCGGATTTAAAGTTAGTGACTCAAGTATAATTCGAGGTAGGATTTTTAGGCTTTTTTTAAAGCCTAAAAACTTCGACTTATACTCGAGTATATACGGTAAAATATGAATTTCAAGGTATAACAAAACTGACGTTGAATGGCCTTATGGGCATGGTGATAGGATATAAATATACGTGTGGGAAATATTTGTATGTTTAATGATGACAGTATTTGGAGATGATGTCACTTCCTGTGTGAAGGTATTTATGAGGGGAATTGGGTTTTCCCACTATCATGCCTTTTTGTCTTGTATAGAGCTTGAGAAAGGAGCTTTGAACTATGAAACATTGCTGCTGAGCCAAATTGCCTAACGGCATGTGAAATAAATAATTGGATGCAATAATCAAGACCTGTGTGCTGTATATTTGATGGACTACAATTTTTGGGAAGAATACAGTGAAGCTCCCAGCTATACGTGCACCAGACAGAAGTGAATGGTGGAGTGCTTCTAATTCGAGAGTTGTTTATATGCACATTCCTAGGCCCAGTACAACATCATATTATCTGCACACTGGCATAGTTTATAAACAAAGGGGTTTTAGTATACATTACTGTGATCACATGAATGAAAAGCCTTCCAACCATGTCAAGGTAACCCCAGTCTGGAAGGTCCTAACTTCTAACCTTTTTTACTTCAATTACCATTAGCAAACTTTTGCATTTCTCATAGTTGTGCACTGGATTCATATAACAGGCTTTCTCACTTCCCCCCAGCCCTTTGGCTTTTTAAAATGAGGGAAGAGGCCATCAATCCAGTGCTTTATATTAAAGGTGTAGGACCTCCCATAAAGGGGAGTGTTGGGGGTGCTAATACCACATGGAAGCTTGACCAAGCCTCCTAATAGATACATATAATACAAGGATGTGGAAGCACTCCAATTAGTGTTTGACCAGATCAGTAGCACTTCCGCTAAATGTAGTTGTAAGTTAGCCTAATTGGAGTGCTTCCACAACTTCATGAGGCATCACCAAACGGTAAGTGATCTCAAATTCACAGCATCCACCTATGCACATTTATAAACTTTTATAAACTTTCACAGGATATGACATCATCATGTTCAGCCCTCAGAGACTATAACCTAAAACATGTATAAACACAATGCATATATTACATGGACACCACAATCTAGAAACATCATATTTACTGTTACAATTACAATAACTCCGAATAGGGAAAGATTTCCAGTATTCGGATGTATAAACATCTCATCTTTATGAACATGCAATCTGTTATATATTGGTGGGACCACCCAATCAGTAAAATCTAGGATTGATCGAGTATTCGACTGAGGGATACCAAGTTTTCAGTCCCTAAACACTATGCTAAGAAGGTTCATAGTGATAATGATATAAAGTTTATGATTCTTGAAGTGGTCCCCATTTTGTTTAGGGGAGGTGATCGCAATCTTAGACTGTGACAAAGAGAGGTCTGTTGGATACATTGTTAAAATACTTTAGGGGCTATGTACCAAAAGGCTTTTTACGTCTTAAAGTCACGTTAATCCATAACGTCCTGTCTTAATGGTGGTTGCGACGATACGCATCCACCGCAAGCTATGTACTGAGCTGATAATGTCTCTTTAAGACGTAAACTTTAACGTCAGCAGCCAGAAGTTTTGAAATGGGAACCCCATTCGCTATGCACTGCAAGCCGTTATCGACTCAGTGCATTGCCTAGTGGAGGCAATATTGAGCGATAACGGCTCTCGGTACATAGCCCTTTTTGTATCCATCATGCCTCAATGGGGATTTTGATGTGCATCTGAGTATATTAATATGTGTTTGTTCCATATAGATGTATAAGATAGTTCTAACTCTTGTCTTAACACATATCACATATATGATAATAGGATTTGTAATATATGCATTGTATTTATACATGTGTTTGGGTGGCGTGACCGGGAGAGGGATCGGGTCCATAGGACTGTAACCTCTACACCCAACACACCTTGTGATATCAAAATGGATGGACGCAGTAAGTGGGACGCAGCAAAAGTTTGACCACAAGCGGCGAGTGCTAACACTGAGAACCAGGCGGGTGAAGTATAAGGGGATTAAGTCCCGTGAAAGGTGGAGATATATATGCCTGTTGGTGGGAGAAACTGTTACACATAGGAAAGGTCTATATGTATGAGTGTAATTATCACTATTAAATTAAAATCACCATAACAAATAACACTATACAAAGTATAGTACTACTACTTACTATTGAATTACAAAACAAGTGATATACAATTAATAAAGTATACTTACTTTACTTGACACCCCTAAGTTTGAATGGAAAACTCAAAATGGTATGTTTAGCCACACCTCTAAGATTTCTATAGGGTCTCCATGTAGACACTAATAGCAAGTAGAATTTTACTAACAGCCAATGAGAGGTTCTGATCTTACACTGTTAGCAAATCAAAAAAAATTCTTAGGCACTGTACATGACAAGACAGGAAGTGTAAGGAAGTTCCTGTAATACACCCAGTTGTGTGCTGTTTGTAAAACATGTGACCAGTGCTGGCCTTAGGATAAATAGCACCATGTGCAAGATTTGTTGCTGGCGCCTACCACCCCCTCCAAAACACCCCCTGGGTACACACAATACACTGTTGAATACTGCTTGCCTTGGCCTGCTTCAAATCAAGTTCCCTACCTGCGCTTACTGTCTTTCAGTAACTTCAGTGCGTGCTTGAATATATTGTGCATGTATTATCACAAAACACGTAACATACTAAATGCAGACAGAAAAGCACAGCATACAGACATCTTAAGTAAGGGTTATGTGTGTTGAGACTGGAGGAGCTGTGGCACTGATGCACAATTTTTACTTACAGGTCCATGACCTAAGACTCCCGGCTGTCGCCCCCCCGGTAATGTAACCTGTGTGGTCGCACAGGTCGCCCATATCAAAGGCCGGCCCTGCATGTGACAGTCTTAGCCAATTAGAAAAATCTTCAGAATCCCACATTTACTCCCCCCTCCCCTCTCCATAGAAAGTAATGAGATAATCCAGTTTCTGTTTGCTAGACAGGAAGTAATGTCTGTCAATGATTAAATTACTTTGCATGTCTCAAACTACCCATCATTTTTAGAGAAATGGACAGTTTTCTCCTTTCTCCAACTATTGATATAATAATAACTCTGAAGCTGTGGGGTACCTTCTGTTATAAGAAGGCTCTACTTCATTTTATACTCTGTGGGGAGCTTTTAGCTCCTATATCCATACCTCTCCCTAACTTGTATGAACTTAGCATTTTATTCTGGACCCTGTACAGGGTCTCAGGATATTCAGTGGTGCTGTTCAGATTGAATTGCACATTGTGGCAGGATTGCCTGGATCTGTTTTTAGAACTGCAGGTTAATACTATTTAGGCTTGATACATGTGTCCCAACTGAGCATCTGCTTTGAGTGAGAGCTCTGCCGGGACAAATGACTGTTGCTCACAGCAACAGTGACTGCGGCCAGCAGTGCATGTGACAGACCAATCATGTGGTCCCATAGGTTACTGCATGATCGGCCATGATTTACTAACTGACCCTTTTGATACCGGCGATATTTTTGGCCGACTGATCCATGGCACTATCATTTGGTTACTGGTGTTTACCCATTCTTAAGGTTCCTACACAGGTGCCATCGTGGGTGCCAACCCGCGACGCACAATGTGTACGAACGGCTGATAATCGTGCCATGTATGGGAACTTTATCGGCTGAAATGGCCATTCTGTCGATACATGGCACGATTATCGTCTGAAACGTCCGTTCGTACATGTTGTGCATTGCGGCACCTGCAATCGCACATGTATACGAATCTTTAGACTTCATGGATTATAACTGCCAGGTAGGTGTTATTTGGAAGTGAGGGCAAATATGGTAAGTAATGCTAACAGGGAGATTCACCCAGAGGTCAAATCTCCCATACGGGATTTATCAGAGGCTGTGCGATTTTGGGTGAATCTCACCCGCACATAAGTATTTAACGTCAGCTATTAGTGTAATAGCAGCACGCTATTACGTGCCTCTTAACACTATTACGCGTAAAGAGGCACACAACCTCTGGTAAATTACTTTGCAACAGCCGCACAAGTGCCTCTTCTGGTACTCGCGCTGCCGCCGCAAAGCGAGCCTTAACGTCGCGCCAACTGATTAACCCATATAATGCTTCCCTTATCCAATAGTCTGATAGCTATGGATGTAAGGGAAGGGCAGATAAATCACTTGCATGTTCAAACCCTTGGGTAGGAAGCGTTAAAGCACGAAAGTGGGCTTTTAATGTCTGTAAGTCAGGAAAATGTCTTTATTCCAGGATGCATGAAAACTAAATTTTCCAGAATTCTATGCAGTCAAGGAATGCTGGGAGTTGTAGTTTTTAAACATGTGAAAAGTTGATTAAGAAGAAACTAACTGCAAAACAGAGAATGCCGGGATTTTTAGTTTTCAAACATGTGAAAGGTCACAGGCTTAGGCTGTATTAGATCTAGATAGATGCCTTAGCTACAGGATATTAAGAAAAAACTTACTGAAAACAGAGAATGCTGGGAATTGTGGTTTTCAAACACATGAAAGGTCACAAGTAAAACACCCCTGCTCTATACCATTAAGCTGTATTATATTTAGACGCATGCCTTTGCCACAGGCTATAAATCAGATACTTTGCATGTCCCAACCCATTTCTTTAAGTGAGAAATATGTGTTTATATGTTAGATTATTAGGGCAATGCTATTATAACATGATTAGTAACATGATGTTAGCGAGTATGTTAGAGAGTGATCACTATTGGTAAATATGAGGTCCTATAAGGAACCTAGCCTATCTTGCTATATATCAATCTTATTAGATGTTATCAGTACAGGATATAGGTTCATGGCTTCTATGGGATAGGACTTGGAAGCACAAGATTCCAGTCAGCTATATAGCTTAACATGAGGTGGGCTTAAAGAGGGGAAAAGCCCTCCAACATCCATTGACTGTATTGGTACTGTGTTAAGGTTCTCACTCATTCAGTTCAAGTTATATCTCTGGTATTCACTTAGATCAGCTGGACTAGTCACCCGACTGGCTTACTCAATTCAGAATCATTTGTACATATTCTATGGAATGTGGCTTCATCAGCATATACAGTAATAGCAAGGTTTCCAAATCTCTATTTCCACCCACATACCTAAATCCCTGCCTTCCAAATTCTTCTGGCTCCAAAACATCTAGTCCACACTGTAAATTCCACCCCCTCCCCTGTAATTTAACTAATCACGTGGTTATTTCATTCTCAAAGAAATGGGCATGCAAATGTTTTTCTTTCAGTTCCCTATCATATATAGATATCATTTCCTGTCCAGCAAACAGCAGCTCTTCTTTTTTTTTTCAATTGATTGGGGAGGGGTGGGGTGAGGCGAGAGTGAGACTGTCACACATTTAGAAGAATGTTTGGATTTTGCTAAGACTGTCACATGTTTAACAAAAAGCACATAATTGGGTGAAATACAGGAACTTCCTCATTTTCCTTTCAGTGTAACACATGCAGAGGCCGTAGCAGTGACAGGTGTGGCTAAACCATCCATTTTGACTATTAAAATAGAGGTTTCAGCAATGTAAGCACATTTATAAACTTTATTCATTTTGCCATGTACCTAATAAAAGTGCGTACGATACTTTATATGCATATATTTATGGTCATAGGGAGAAATGCCACCCATGCAGATACACCTTTCCTATATGTATTATTATATACCCCCACCTCATTAGTGGCTCCTAAAAACTCAATGCAATCTCTGTAAAAATATAAATATATTTATATGATATAAATTATATATATAATCCACAGCTACTAAAAGGCCTTTTCTTAGAAAATTTCCTGAGTGTGCTAGACTCTCTTTTGGATTGTATGTTACTATAAACCTTTCTGTAGCACCAAGGAAAATATATTAACAGCATTGTATAGTGCGTGCCCTCTCTTTGGATTGTAAATTATATATAAAACATTGTCTCAATAGACAGAGCCCTTTCACAAACATAAAGCAAGCTGTGTCTCACCTCTTCCTTTGATGTGGGATTTATGAAATTAACCTGTGGGTTCTAGGAGGCAGCTCCCTTAATCCACGTTAGCTGGGTGACTCCCAGCTAAGTGCACACAGTACACTTCACATGCTCTGTAGTGCTCAACTGATCTAAACAAGGACACTACAGCCTTGCTTCCTAGAAGCTTAAAGCCAATTTCATAACAGCACAGAGATCCTCCCTCTCCTTGACACAGAACACTGATTTCAATGCAGCCCCTGTCCATAACAATGATATTTTCCTTTGCTTTTCACACAAAACATATTTAAATTCTCCTGTCCCTAACAATGATATATTAATTTGCTTTTTTTAGATAGCATGGATGTAAGAAACAGAATATCAAAAAATTTTTAAAACTGTTTATTAAAGTAAAAAAAAAATACCAAATAAAAACAGATACAAATTTTCATCAGTATATCAATAGTTCAGTCTCATAGGGTATGATACAGTCTCATTGCGGTGTATCTTAATGAATCAGGTACATATAGCATTTATACAGATGATAAAACCGGGGTAACATAACATAAGATAACGTTGTACATGGCTATATTATATAGTGGGAGGGGACATAGTCTCTGGATAAATACTGTTTGTATCAGGGTAATTACATGGCTATGGTTGTAATAGGGTAAAGTATAGTACTGCGTATACTGTAAGTTGTTTGTTTGTGGGGTAGGTGGGTAGGAGAGGTTGGTATGGGTGGGAAGGAGTCAGGGCTTGAAGTATTTGAGTTGACTCGCTAGGTAGAAGAGATGGAAATTTGGCATTGCAAGTCTGGCTAGTAGCTTAGGTCTTTGCAGAGTTTTAAGGCGAACTCTGCTTCTACCTGATTTCCAGAGAAAGGGTATTAATATACTGTGAAGTTTTTGGAAAAAGGAGTCTGGAATATAACTTAGACTGTGCTGAAATATGTATAATAGCTTGGGGAGTATGATGATTTTTATTAGGTTTATACGACCTATACTGTAAGTTTGATTTTGCGAGATAAGGTAGATTTTGCCGTATTTTGATTTTGGTTGAGACTTATTCTAGGAGTGGGGCTATGTTGAGGTCGTGGAATTAGGATGGGGTGTGTGTTATATGGATTCCTAAGTATTTGAATGAGTTGGTTATTGGGACTAGGTGTTTTGCGAATGGAGGGAATGTGATATTTTGGTCAACCGGGAATAGGCAGGATTTGTTCCAGTTTATATATAGGCCTGATTGGGGTCCAAATTGGGAGATTGTATTATGTACGGTGCGGAGGGAGCGTTCAGGGTCGGCTAGGTATATGATCATATTGTCCGCGTATAGGCTCAATAGTGAGGAGTGTTGTCCAAGTGTAAAGCCGGAGATGTCTGGGTGTGACCGTAGTCTTATAGCTAGTGTTTCTATTGCCAAGGCAAACAGATATAGAGAAAGTGGGCAGCCCTGTGCCTCTAACTAATAGGAAGGGCTCCGACAGAGCACCGTTGATTTTAATTGAGGCTGTGGGGCATTTATATAATAGTTGTATCCATTTAAGGATTTGGGGCCAAGGCTGAATTGAGTTAAACAAGACCACAGGTATGTCCATTCTATTGAATCGAATGCTTTTGGGCATCAAGGGATAGCATTATACGTGTACCGGAGTTGTCGTGGTCTACCTGTGTATGTATCAGTGTTTTTTAAATATTAATGGAGGTAGATTTGCCTGGCATGAAGCCTGTTTGATCTGCGTGTATTAATTTAAGAATTATTTTCTGTATACAGTTTGCAAGTATTTTATAGTCTGTGTTGAGTAGTGAAATGGGGCAATATTTGCTACAGTCTGTGGGATTTTTACCGGTTTTAAGTAGGAGAATGATGTGTGCCTCATACATAGAGGGTGGGAGTTCATTTGAGAGGAAGGCTGAGTTATATGTGTTCAATAGAGACTGGAGTAGGTGTTCATCATATCTTTTAAAGATTTCTTCCAGAATGCCATCTGGGCCAGGTGATTTCCTATTGGCCATGCTTTTTATGGCTTTGTTGAGATCAGTTATTGTAATATCTGCTTCTAATCCCACAGTGTCTTGTTGACATACTTTGTCCAAGAACTGTTCTGATGTTTGTTTTAGGGGGAGTTGGGACTGATATAGCATTGTATAGTAGGTGGTAAAACATTGTAGGATTCCTTTATGCTTGTGAAGGTTCTCATTCATCCAGGTCATGGTATATCTATTGTATTCAATTAGATCAACTGGACTTGAAGTTTAGTTCTTGAAGACGTTTCACTAGTCATCCGACTGGCTTTCTCAATTCAGAATGACTTGTACAAGAATCTTTGGCAATTATGTAGCCTGGAAAATCCCATTTAGCATATCACAGCCAAGTGTTAAGGGTGTGCAGTGAAGAATGCTCTGATTTGTATGTGAGGGAGACCAAACAGCAACTGCATCAATGTATGGCCCAGCACAGAAGAGCCAATTCCTCGGGTCAGGACTCAGCCGTGTACCTGCATCTTAAGGATAAAGGACATACCTTTGAATATTGTAATGTTAACATATTGGCAAAGGAAAGTGACTGGTTCAAGAGAGGTGTTAAGGAGGCCATTTATGTGAAAATAAAGAAACCAAGCCTAAATAGAGGTGGGGGGGTTCGACACCAACTGTCTACCATGTACAATGCTGTTTTGACACCTTTCTCTGGGCGTTCTTATAACACCTCTTAGCCACTATCCAATCACGCCCTTAACACTTGGCTGTGGTATGCTAAATGGGATTTTCCAGGGTACATAATTGCCAAAGATTCTTATACAAGTCATTCCGAATTGAGAAAGCCAGTCGGATGACTAGCGAAACGTCTTCAAGAACTAAACTTCAAGTCCAGTTGATCTAACTGAATACAACAGATATAGGATTCCTTTAGTATCCATTATCATATTTAATTAGGGGTCTATAATTTGGTGTACAATATTTTGGTCTACTGCTCCATGAGCATATGTGCTAATAATTTAGATGATTGATGGCCATGCTTGAAATAGTTGTGTTTTTTTTTTTAAAAACTCTTTGCGTGCATGTTTTTCTATGAGTATGGTATCTTATAAGGTTTGGGCTGTTTGCCAGTTTAGTTTGGTGTGGGGTTGTTGACATATTCTGCTTCATCTTCTCTGAGGGCTTGGGCTATTTTCTTTTCTTTTCTGATGTTTTGCGTTTGATATGTGAGATGGCTGACTGCAAGTTGCCACAGAGAATGCATGGCCTACAATATTGGTTGTGGGGATATCTTGGTTAAGTTGGAAGTAGGTTTCAATTTGTTTGTGGATTGGGTCTTGTTCTGGGAAAAGGGTTATCCAGAAGGGCTGAAAGCGCCAGGATCGTTTATTGGGTCTTTCTGCAGTAGGTTTTTTAGTTTAAGTAAAGGGGAGTGGTCTGAGGTACTTCGCGGTAGGTGAACAACATCTGTGATAAGAAAAGAGAGTTCTATTTACAAAAATATATTCAATACTTGATAAAGAGTTGTGAGTTTTAGAGTGGCATGTATATTCTTGTGTGTGAGGGTGGTGTAGTCTCCATGTGTCTGACCAGTCTAGTTCGGTAATAAAGTTGTGTAGGGAGGAGGGTGTACATGTGGTGGTCGGTTGTGTTGTTGTTTTATGTAGTTTATAATGTGTAGGGTCTATGAGGGCTTTGAAGTCGCCCATACAGATTACATGTGCTTTTGGGTATTTTGCTAGGAAGGGGAGTATTTCTTGTAGAGGTTGTTGTTTTGCAGGTGGTGGGTCATATATTCCTAGTGCTATATATTGGATCAGGTCTATAGTGAGAGCAACACATATATATTTACCTTTTTTGTAGGATTTGACTACTTGGATAGTATATACAAAAATTAGAAGCCTAGTGCACATCCAAATTAATTTGCTTAAATTTTACTTTACCATTGTAATATGACTTAAAAAGCCCACCCTTCTCTCTGGATAAATAAAGCAATTAGTTCAATAATTTGGCCAAATTATTTTTAGCCCAGCAACCACTTCACAGTTTGCTTTATTCTACTGGGTCCTAACTTTTAACCTTTTTTACCTTAGTAATTTTTTTTACCTTCTTAGGAGACGTAATTCTCAAACTTTGTCTTTATATCAGTACCTGCCTTTTATGATATGAAAGTCACTGCTGCTCTTTCACTTGTTTTCTTGGGACTGACTCTCCAGCTTTCAGTACTTGAACACATGACCCACTGTGGGTGGAGTACACATTTCTCCGAGGCTTGGTCAAACCCCCAATGCAACAAGCAATATATATATAGAAATGTGATAGTATACATCCACACAGATTGCAACTAGATAGTATATCTTAGTTGCTTGTTGAGTAGCAGTGAGATTTCGCATGAGTATGAAGAGTGTGTGCTATGTGCTGCCCAGCCTATCCAGGGTCTGTTAAGATATTGAATAGTGTTTAGGAGGAGGTGGGTCTCTTGCAGGCATATAATATCTGCTTGGAGGGCACATATCTGCGAGAAGATTGTCAGTCTTTTTGCTGGGTTATTTAGCCCCCTGACATGGCATGTTAAGATTTTTAAGGTCTGGGTCATGTCCCAGGGATATTTGTTAATGAGACCGGGGCACTAGAGGGGAGATAGGAAGGGTAGTGGGTGGGTCAGAGGATATCACGGTATAGAAATTTGTATGCAGGATATTTATCCAGCATTTTAGACTCTTGTATATGGGTATATTCAATAACCATGTTGAACAGTGAAAGATAACTTGGAGTATATAACATTTCAACGAGTTTCTTACAGTATTAGAACCATTTATGGGGATGCACTTATCTGCGGTTGCTGCAGAGTGAGAAACGTCTTGTGTTTCCTCATCTCCGAGCCTTAGTATGTGAATATCCTGTAGATATTTTGGTTTTGTGACTAGGGACAGGCGGTTTCCCTATGGATATCCCTTGGGGTCGATTTAAGAGGTCTAGGAAATAGATAGGTTATCTTATATTATATTGCCATTAGGTTATATTGTAGGTATTCAGAGCATTGTTGTATATTATTACATAGTAGGTCTGAGCATATATTGTCAGTATATTTATTAGCAGAGATATATATGAGGGGGGTATAGGTGAGGGGAGAGGGTATATCACAGAGACTGTCAGATCTGCTGGGCATTGCATGTATATCACACAGTTGTCCAGTTCCCTGGAAAAAATCATCCCCCAGTCAGCGTGTGTGTGGAGAGGGGAGGGGGGAGGTAGGGGGTGGTGGTGTTGGAGGCAGGGTAGACGACATCTCTAACAAACATTATCGGTTTGAATCAAATTTATCACGTTACGCATTTCTTCAGTGTAGTTATAAACAGGGTTGTATATTTTATACATTGTTTGGATTTAGTTATAGTAGTTGCCCAGTATATTGGTGCTGATATACCATTCAGTCTAATAGTTGGTAGTAGTCAATAATTATTAAATATTATGTCGGGCACTTGCATTATATAGAGTGCGTTGTACATCCCAAACCGCTTGTAGTATGTTGTTCACATTTTCTGACATATAACACACACCAGTCTGCTTTCAGTTGAGTGACATTAGCTCTATTACATGGGGATAGGTCTCCGGTGGGCTAAAGAGTAATATATTTGGTCCTCTTTTGGTATTATAATGTTATATCATGGTGGTTAAGGGCAGCTGGTGGGTGTTTACCATGTCTTACATTAATACTTGTTATATTGAGGCAGTGTTTCTATGATAGCGTTATTATTCAATAGCTTATATATAACACAGTAGTGGTTTCATTATACAAAGGTGGAGAGAACAACAGGTTCCCAAGGAATATGGGTGTCTCTTACCTTATTGTCTGTAACACATAAATTTCAGGGGTTGAGTTAGCTTGAGTCAAGTCACTGGTATGTTTTAGCTGGGCTATAGAAATATCTTACTCTGCCATCTACTTGTACGCAAAGGCATGCAGGGTAGGCCATAAAATATGTTATGTTGGCCTGTACTAGTCTTTTTTGACATTGTTGAAAGTTGCCCATCTCTTTTGGAGGTCAATTGAGTAGTCCGGAAAGATGCAGATTGTGTTATTTTCATGGCGTAGTTCCCCTATATCGCGGGCCAACTGAAGGATGCAGTCTCGGTCTCTTGCGTTCAAGAGGCGCACTATCATCATGGGTCTTGGAGGTGTCCTGGGTGGAATCGGTTTCGTGGGAATATGATGGGCCTCTCGATGGTGAACTCAGGTGATAAGTCTGGGTCAGGTGTTTCCACTCCCTCTGTGAATCCAATAAAGCAGAGTTTTTGCCGGTGTAACCAGTTCTCTATTTCGTCGAATTTATTTTGCGCCATTTGTAGCTCTTGCTTTAGTTATTCTATATTGTGCATATGGGGGCTAATGGTATCTTTCAGGACTGCTATCCGTGTCTCTGCTTCACCTACACTGTGTCTCACCTTGTGCAAGTCCTGTCACATAAGGGATAGGTCTTCACCTCCTCCAGCATCGAGGTAAGTGTCTTTTGGGGTCCCCAATTGCACCTTAGAGTTCTCTCTTTAGATCTCGCAGGGTACATTGGTCATCCTCATTTTGTTCGGCTTGCACATCTGTAGGTTGAGAGTCTGCCATGTGCACCGGTGATGCCTAGGCATGGGGATTTTTTTTGGTCTTCCGTGGCCTTGGTTGTGTTGCGTCACGCAAACTTTTGGAGTTCGGTTTGAGCGTGTGTAGCCTGCTTTTGTGACTTGTGCCTGGTCATTTGGATTATCAGGGTGTCTAACACCTGAAGATAGTTTCAAGTTGTGGTGGATTATTGATTATTAACCTTGGATTGTATAGAAGGCCCGGGAGCTGCTCTACCACACGTCCTATTCCATTGAAGCTCAAGCTCCTTATTTACCCCTTTGGTACAGCCCACATTACTGACCACTCTGCTTTGCACTTGCATGGGGACAGAAAGGAACAAGAATACTTAGGACACTGTTTTTACTTTTATGAAGTCCACACAATCTGGCCCCCAAATCCAGGCAGATCCAATGGGATCTGCGACATATCGGCCATGGGTAAACCCAACTTTAGCCTTTCTGTATACAGTATGTTTATTTTGCTATAAAATGTATTGGTACAGTATGTCCCTGCATGGAATACAAAGCAGTGTATTTCTTTGTGTCTGGCACCCTGTGACACTATTGAGTAACTTGTGGTAACATACAAAATAGCAGTGGGTGGTGCTCATGGGTGTTTGTTTCTTTTTCTTTTTGTGAGGGGTGAAGTGGGTCAAAAGCAGTTTCTTCAAGTAGCTGTAGCTCCTCAACTAAACGCTGAAGGTTTAATGAAAAGTTTTTATTTGCCAGGATAGCCCTGGACTAGTCCTGTATTAAAGATAGCGCTAAAGCCAGGAGTAGGACTGGCAGAATCAATTTTCTTTAGACTGGTGCTCTTCACAGAAATATATTGGGAGGTAGGAATTACCAGTCCTATATCCATGTCCCAACTTCTTTTCATTTTAACTGTTTTTTAAAAAAGAAATCATACACACTATAGTTCTCCATAAATAAAGACAGTTATTTTCTCCTATAATATCTTTTTTTCTGTGCCCACCCTCAACTAAAAAAAGCCGCAGACCTTCTTTCCCCCAGCACTCTGCTCCAGGCTCTCTGCTAGCCGGAAGCAGCAGAGAGGGGCTGGGCCGGCAGCTGCATCTGTGAGTAGCTAGCTGGTAGCCAATCATAGACGCGGCTGCCAGCTATAGATACAACTGAGGGAACGAAGGTCTGTAACAGGGAGATTCAATAAAAGTTCTTATCGTTTAAAATGGTGCTAACTTTGCCCTAACCAATCAGATGTTAGCTTTCAAATGTTACATAAGTTCTGATTGGTTGGGGCAAAATTAGCACCATTTTAAATGATAAGAACTTTTATTGAATAACCCTCTAAGTATGTTTCTGAGGCTTTTTTTAGAAGTCTAAATCAGCAGTTGGGGGTGGACTGGGGCGCCCTACACACAGAAAATAGCTTTTAATGGTAGGGCACCAAGCAGCCATAAGGGACCAGGAGAGAGGGAGGCGAGGAAAGGGCTCCCCTTCGCAAGGCAGAAACCTTTTGGCACCTCTCAGCCTCCTACTGCTTGCTTTCTGGAACTTTACTCTGGCCAACCTAGAAAGCTACAAGCACTACAGGACAAACGTGTAATTCTACACAGGGGGGAGAGGTCTATGTATGGTGGACTTACAGTTTTGGTGATGGACATGCCCTTTAAGGCTTAACCAATTAGGTATGCAGGCTACTTGACTAGAGATATTCAAAGCTCTTAAGTTTCATTCCGTTTTTGGATTTACAGATCTCGATAATAACTTGAAGATTAGAAAATCCGAAAATGGAATGTTCCAAGTCGGACCCGGATCCCATCTCTATACTTGACCACAAAAACAAGCTATTCTCATTGTAGTAATGAATGGCCCCTAAGAAGTTTTTCAGTAATCATAATGTATCGAAACTAATAAAATTATATTGAAGCTTATAGCATGCATCACTTCTCAGTATTTAAATTAAAATGTTTCTGCAAATAAACAAATTATATCTGGCTCTTTGCGATGTTAAACATAATCATCCATGCTCATGCTTAAGGGGTTCATTTTCTAGTATGAGTTTGAAATAGCAA
Source organism: Hymenochirus boettgeri (assembly GCA_019447015.1). NCBI lineage: Eukaryota > Metazoa > Chordata > Amphibia > Anura > Pipidae > Hymenochirus > Hymenochirus boettgeri. Next base: position 218,666,250 of record CM033470.1, on the reverse strand, counting down.
TTGAGTTTAAGGCTATTTTCCCACAAGTGTCCGATGACTCGTTTTTCAAACACTTTGCTTTGATAAAACATCTGCCTATTGTAGTCAATGGAAGTGTTGTGTACCTAAAAAATGTGTGGTATTTGTTTAGCTTGATAGTTTTCTAGCATTTTAAAAATGCTGCATGCAGCATTTTTTCAGTGGGCGACATTGAGAAAACAGCAAATAAAATTGCACCTCATTAGCTTGTCGTGTGTGGAGGAACACACATTGGAACTCTTTTTCTGGTGCCTGTATGATTTTTTATGAAAGATATTGAAACAATAAAAAAAACTTTGGTTTAATGCTGGCAAACTGCATAATAAATGCTAAAAAACAAACAAAACATGAGCAGTTACTTGCCTTCAGCTTTATTGATGGATGAATGTTAACATTGTGTTCATGTGAAAGTAGCTAAAATCCACTACCTTTGATGTACTCAATGAATCCGCGTAGCCCAAAATCTAGAATATTCTTATCTGCTAATAAAGTAATAAAAACGTGAAATAAAATAAAGTGTGGTACAAGTTAGTGCTATGATTATGAAGCAGAATGGTATAAATTGTATAAGGAATCATTCTTTTTTATATGAGATCCAGGACCTCGTTAAAAGCCTAATTATGCTGTTGCAGCATCTGTTACATTTCACTGCTTTTTTTGGCTGATAAGTAGTCATGTATATAACTAGCAAGAATTCAACCCCCCCCCCCACTAGTATTTCAAAATACAATTTGAATAAACCTTTTTTTCCTAAAGGAACATTATGCGCTGTAATGTCAACACCTGTAGTGGCTAGATGAAATAAACAAAGGTTTCACAGGAACATTTTATCAATTTTGATATATGATAGCAAAAAAGTCTTAAAATCTTTTGTTGAAAAGAAAATCTTTACACATTTAAATCTAAAGAGCTCTCTCCTGCACTGCTGCAATTTCCCATAAAACTTATAAAAAGCCTGTATGATAAGTGTATTATATTCTCTGTTAAAAAAGAAACCCTGATCACAAACTAAAAGCTGAATAGTTTTCCTTTTTTTGAAAATATAATAAGAAATGTAAATGAATATTTGTTACTCTAAAGTACGTCCTTGCGGTTTTTGCTTCAACTACACATCTTTAGTCTATAAACCCTGAGATGCAAGTAGAATTATCAATTAGTATGATACAGCAATGCGTAGGCAACAAAGATAATGTGCAAGGTAATGTAAGATTCAGTCTACATTAGTTCCATAATAATGATTTTGACAGGCTTTTGTTTGGAGATTATAGAAGGAACATAATGATATGTTCTGCTTTGATTCATTTCTGTATACTTTTTATAATTATGAAAGATAATATATTACCAGATTCAGCCATGAAGAATATTATAAAGGGAGTAAAGTCAAATATTGTTCGATAGCATGTAGACTATAAATATAGTCCATTCAATAATTATCTGATTTTGTTGCGTATTAAAATATCAACATAAAAAACATTGTGCTCATACTTTAATTATAATCAATAATCAAAGTTATCTGATGCAAATCGATTATGTCTAGGCTTTTTCTAGCCTTCAACTGGGTCAACTATTAGGCTGATATGTCTTTATTTAACTTTAATTATTATATTGCTAAGTACAGTATGAACAAAAATGCAGTTTATTACAAGTACATTAGCAAGGTTGGGATAGATAGCAATTAGCAATGTATGTATGTTTTGTGTATGGTGCCACCTAGAATCCTGTTACACTGTGCTTCACATTAGCCCCCCTTTTCAAGGACAGATAAAAAATCTGTAAAATCTTTTGGAAAACTGAAGTGCATCACATTCTTTCTTATTCACGCCATCATAAAATGTAAGCATGCTCAGTTTTTCAATAAAAATCTGCTGATTATTACTTTTACACACATGCATATTTGGAGGTATAGGTGGGTTCACAGAATATATTGTACATGTTGATATATGTGTTTATGTGGGAATGTGTGATTGTTTATCAGTCAGAAAATATTTAGGTGTGTGTCTGTGCTGATTTTCATTTGTGCATTATTCAGGGTCACAGCACTGAATTTGTTAGCTGTTTTTATGCTACACTTTGTTTTCTGCTTTCCTTTTGCAGAATTTTGTTTTTCGTAGGTGATTGAGTAAGTGCATTTTTGGGACTATTGTAGCCTGGAAATATATATATATATATATATATATTTAATTTTTTTTTGTAAAAACTATTATTGTAACTATAGTAATGCATTTGGAGTGTTTTACAATTATTGCAAATGAAAAAATTGCAAGTATGAAAAGGAAAGTATTGTTATCCATAAATCTATGTCATCAATGTTCCCTCTAATTCATAATCTGCAGTGTCTCCAAAAAATTACCTTCTGTAAAGATATAAAATAAAATTGCATATTGCTTATCGTCGTGCAAACGTTCTAGATTTTTTTTGTGTATGTAAACTGTTTTAAAAGAATAGTTCACTCAAAAGTGAACTATTCCTTTTATGTATTAATTGGAGACTGGAAGGAGGTTAAGGAGCTATGCCTTACCTTCCATTCTTCAATCAATATCTCAATAGCCAGGGACGAAGATAGCAGAAACTTAACTTTTGCCCGATCCACCGCAACAGCTCAGAAAATTCCCAACCGCTTCCTGGTTCCAATCAACTATAGCGCACATTATGGCTGATTAGAACCAGGAAGTTGTCAGGACCAGTGTCAGTGCGCGGTGGATCGCAAGGAAAGTTTCTGCTATCTTCGTCCCTGGCTCCTGGGATATTGATTGAAGAACGGAAGGTAAGGTCTTAAAACCACCCAGTCTTCAGTCAATACCATAAAGAAATAGTTCACTTTTCATGGGAACTATTCCTTTAAACCTATTTCAAATTTCCTAAGTCACAAAGAATATTTTCCTTTATTCATTTTTGCTTAGTTTTAGAGCTTGATAACAAAATGTTGGTTTATTTCACAGCCATCCAGGTGAATCCAAAGGCAAAAGAAAATCCAAATCAAATAAAAAAAATAATAAAATGGAAAACAGTATTAAAAAGCTGTTAAGATTCTCATGGAGTGTTTTGTTTCTGACATGTTTTGCACCATTCTTTTTCACAGCTGCATCATTCAGGCTGGGTATTTTTGTAAATGTCAAGAGATTGTGTTTTTTTCACCCAAAAGTGATACGCTACTGCCACCATCTGGAGCCAGATCCAGTTCCAGTCATAAATTTGGCTTCTTTTTTTATTAATCACATACATTTCCCAGCAGAAGCAGGAGTTAAGAAATACTAAATAAATCAAAACACAGGTGTGTCCCAGGAACATGATATAGTAAATTATAAATGAGTACTTGAAAAACCAAAGATTAAAATAAGGAATATTCCTTTAATCACTGTTACTTCTGGAGATAAATTATATATAAATATATACACCCTAAGTGAAAGTAAATATTACAAAGAATCCATATTATCGATAGGGAGATTCAATAAAAGTTCTTTCATTTAAAATGGTGTTAATTTTACCCCAACCAATCAGATATTATTTAACATTTGAAAGCTAACATCTGATTGGTTGGGGCAAAATTAACACCATTTTTAACGATTAGAACTTTTATTGAATAACCCTGATAGTCTCTGCATAAACAATAATGTCTGTGCTGTAAAGTTCTAAATAGTGTTCAAATAAAGAATAATAGGTCAGATCTCGGTACCTTATGGACGGCTGTCTTTTAAACATGATATAGTAAATAGAAATAACTTGCATCCGGAGTCAGATTAAGAGTCAGATTACTAGGCAATTTTGTATTTTGGTCCATCCTGTAATGCTGTGTAGGATGATCATTTATAAAAGGAACCACCATTAAGAAACACTGATTTTGTCCATTAATGGCAAAATTTAAAAAGGATCAGTATCACAAAATAGCAAACAATATCGATTATTGTTCTAGCGTATCAGCTGTTATGTGAGTAAAATCCCTTTAAAGGGCTGCACAAGATTTTAGCCCAAAAGTAGTTAAAGGGCTATGTGTTTGGTTTTTATCGGTACAGTAATGTATTGTGGCACATTTTACCCAGTTTTCTTGCTATTATTTTACTTCATTTGGTTCTGTCCTACATCTACACCCTTTACTCTACACTGCAGTAAATACCCCTGTAACTTAAGTTTCCTTTCTCATCTTAAAGTCCTACAAAAATTTAAGAAAAGATAATTACCAAAATGCTAGACAGAATAATCACGAAAACACTACTGTCGCGAATAGTTAAGTACAAAATAACAAGCTTTTATTTATTCTGACTAAGCACTTGTTTTTCTTGTCTGCTAATAACATTACATTTAAATCATCAGCTAATTGCAATTAGAACACTTTTTGGTGAGTTCTGCTGGCTCAGAAATGAATGCAGCTAATATAACTTTCTTGATTTCTTACTAAATGAATTATTCATGTGCTGCTGATTTGAACATTACATTTGTTTGCTTGTGCATGCAGAGCGATATATTTATGCACAAACTGCTCCTGTACTAAATTCCAATAGCGAATTCTGTAGACTTTTCTTCATTAAGCGCTGTTTTACTGGCACAGGGAGACAAAATATCAGTGAGAAAATGTGGGTCCAGAGTCTGATAAAGCAGCATAATGCTAGTTCCTGCATTTAGATAATTACAATGTCACTGTTGTACAATTTTTCATTATCTTTCCTGGACAAGGTATATAAATATTATTTATTTTATAATGGGAAAATGTAAAAAAAATTAATCTTTCTATGTGTTCTACAATTCTCCCCAACCCTCAGAGTACCTTTATTTTCTTTAGCTTCCTCCTCTGTCCAGAGATAGAGATGTAGTGTGGGTTCGAATAGAACCCAGTTTCAAATCGAATCTGAGGGTTTCGAAGTCCCGACGAAACTTACGGAACTCCAGAATTTCACGGAACCCGGATTTTTCGAATTTTTGATTTTTATCGAAAAATCGAAAGTAGACTATTTTCGAAATTCTATAGTAGACTATTTTTGAAAATCGAAAGTAGACTATTTTCGAAATTCTATAGTAGACTATTTTTGAAAATCGAAAGTAGACAATTTTCGAAATTCGAAAGTAGACGATTTTCAAAAATAGACGATTTTTGAAAAGCGAAAATCTAAAGTAGACAATTTTCGAAAATCGAAACTCGAATTTTCTAACTTATTGCCAAAGGGTTTCACGCTAGGTGCAATGGCTGCAAAGGATGGATGCAGATGGTGGGAGGGAGGGGGGGAAAGGGCTTGCCTGCACATGTCACTGCCTTACTGAGTTTAAGGAATCAGCAGGGACCCGATGACTCACTGACACCTCCTTCTCTTCACTTTCGTGAACTTTGAAGAAGCATTGCAGGAGAACCATAAGGAACAGAGATGTAAGGTAAAGAATATACACACTGTGGTGCCAGTGTGAAGTTAAATTTTAGATTTGGGGTGAACATGCCCTTTAACCATTATTATTATGTAGACTGCAATTAGAAAATGGATCCCAAAACACAGTTTGATTTTTGGCAGTTGGGCCTAGCCTTTAAAGATCTTACAAAACAGTTACTTTTCAATTAGAAAATTATATTTACATGGATGCTCCATGAAGGGGCTGTGTGTGTTAACGACTATTTGTTCATGTCTCCTTCAGAAATTAAATGAGCTGGTTATGAGTTTGAGCATACTCAGAGAAGGCAGCTTGGGTATTAGCATTCAGTCATTGGCTGTCACATCCATGACTGTTACAGTTTTAGGGTTTGGGAGTGATTTACCTACAGTATACACAATTTTTTTATTTAAGGGATGAACTAATCGCTTAAGGGACATTTGCCCCACACACTTCAGTGTGTCATAAGAAAGTTTCTAGACAATTGGCTCATTATAGAATATTAATGTCTGGTATTCATTAATATGAATATTATGGCTGAGTCCTACCTCTGCCCTGTGGTTTACAAGTCATGTCCATTGGTCTGTGCTCAAGCATGACAGTGAGGGAACCACTGTCAAGCTTGAGGAAACCAGCAATTGGTGAACTTCAGAGGGTCAGGCAGTTGAGCAGGAGGGGATTTCTACTGTTACACCAGTATGATTGGGGCCTACAGTATGTCTCTTAAAGAATTGCTTTTTAATTGGTGTGGGCATACACTTTAAACATTTTTGAGCCAAATGACTTCAATAGCACAGCAACAAAATACAAAAAAGCATCTAAAAGTTAAAGGGACATTCTCACAAAAAATGTTTTGTCAGAAACACCAAAGCATATCAGTAATGATGCCCTGGATCCCATGCATTATAAACAGCATTATAAATTTACATTGTTTATTTATTTTTCTTTGTTCTATAGCAAAATCCAACTGACATTTAAGAAAACGTCTCACTCTGACTCAGGCAAACAACTAGAAATACAACTAGAAATCAATTTACAGTATGTTTACTTTGCAGCTTTGACTGACTCGGCCATCTGAAGATCTAAATAAACAGTCAATCAGTGACCATATTGGACAATGGCTCAAATCTCAATTATTGATCAAAAGGCAATTGGGCATGACAGAAAAGTTTCCACTGATTGCCCAGGCGGCTGCATGATCTTGAGCAGCTTTCATGCCAAAAAGTTCAATTGTGTAAGGTGGTACATTAACCTTTACAATTAGATTTAAAAAATAAAGATAATGGTCAACGTTTGCTAAGATGGGTGATCCAAGAATGGCCGACTTTACACTATACACCACTACTAATTCAAAAGGGTCAACTTCTGATGGCTATTAATCTATCTATTAAAAAGAATAGATAGGCCAATAGGAAGACACGTAATGCTTAGCATACCTCACATATCTGATTTACATTAAATGTTCTTAAAGGGATATTGCCCTGCAAAAAGTACAAGCAGCCAAATAAACCTAGCTTGTGATGTAATATATACATTGTGACTTCAGAAATTAAAAATTCTCTCTTACTGGTAAAAAATTTTTTTTGCATCATTCATGTTGTAAAATATACTACACAGCACTATAGGGACACTATACAGCGTCGCCTCCACGTGGCCTTATCACTCTATACTTTATATATCCTTAACCAACTATTAATGATAATTTACACTATTGGTCAATCTGTGATGTCTGCCTCAGTGATCAGGGATTCACATCTAATAATTAATCAAAGCTTGGACTTGTACATTTGCAATAATAGTTACATAAAGCTTAATGTGAAATTACAATAAAAAGTCTCCAGGTCATCACTGAATACATAAACAGTACAGGTTTTATCAAAATGATGCTTTCTGGTCAGTGATCTCTGAAGTAGCTGAAGGATCTTCTATACTGAAAGATTATTTTGTATGTCTAAGAATTAGAAGTGATAAAAGTGATGCATCATTTTAAGTAGCAAATTCTGGGCTATAAATGAAGGAAAATGTGGTGAACAGCAAGGTCCGGACTGGATTTGGAAGCATCTAGACGACCTTCTTCACAAAGAAGCTGACACAGTGGGGGCTCGAAGAACCGGTTGGCGTGGGAGGCCTCCAGTGCGTCTATCTCCTAACTTAGCCAGGCCATCAAGAAGAAAGGCTACTCGGGGCGACACGGCACAGGATTCTCCTAGTCCTGCACCAAAACAGAAGAAATGCAGATCGCGGAGGTTGGATCAATCTGGATCATCAAAATCCCGCCAGCCGTCCGATTTCAGGCAAGTACCTACACCATGTGACACGGCCTAGGCTTGGAGCAGTTCAGATGGTTAATACACCCATAACACTATCCCCAACTTTAATGCAGCCCCAAAGAGGTTGGGAACAAGCCAACAATAATGCTACCTTCACTGTCCCAGCTATAGTTCATTCTATTCCTTCATCAACTCAGCCAAATTTAGATCGAGAAGGGGGTCACTGTTTAAATGATGGGGGAGCTTGGGCAGCAGAGGCTAGGTGGCCTGGGGGCAAGGGACAGCATACAATTACACCAATGCTAGAACACAGCCTTGCTATAGTGAGGGACCCCCCTACATCGGAACCCTCTATGCCCATACCAAGGGACAGTCCCCATGAACAACGGAGTGCAGTGGCGACATGTACCGATAACCACTCGGATTATCATCAGGGCAGGCACAGTATCAGATTACAGGCAGACACTCAAAGTCCTCATGTCAGGCACAGAAACCGATCCCCTCATGGTGCTTATAGCCGTAGGGGTAGACACAGTTGTTCTCACCATAAGGAAAGAGGAGATAGGGCTTCTAGGGGCCAGGAACATCACAGGGGGCAAAATGTTACCAGCATAACTGCTACAAGGGATAGAGATATGTCTAGAAGGCCACATAGGGACAGGAATCCACAACTAATAACACAGGATTACGTCAGGTCCGTTTCGGCCCCTAGAAGCCAGGAACACACCATCATTGAGGATAACAGCCACACGTATCCAGGAATTAGGAACGTGGTTACTTGGCCATGTACTCCCTCTCATTTTTCTTCCAGGGCATCCTCTCCAAGACGGACGTCTTCAAGGGGACAGTCTCCTTCCCAGCTTTCCGGGTCAGGAGCACCACAAGCTAGCTCTTCAGTCATATGCATCCTGGGTTCAGAGAATCCTCTTCCAATGGGAACCAAACACGCTGACATCACAGCTCCATCGAATCACGGGCCAGGAGGTGAGACTTCATCTTTACTTTCAGGGTTAAAAAGATTTCTTTTCACCTGGGAATCTGGAATGAGAGGTTTCGATCCCCCGGTAGAGGTAGCCGCTCAGGATGGGACAGGTAGATTGCCCGCACCTACAATGCTAACCGGGGCGATTGTGAACCCCCCCTTTCAGAAAACATACAGAGCCAAATAGACCACACTCCAATGGCCCCCGAACCCAATTTATCAACAGTGGTAAGGGATCACAGTAATGTTGACGTTAACAGGGATTCTTGGGCATCTTTAACAGGAGTGGCTGGGACAGCACGCCAAGGCGCATATGTCTCCTTGCAGGACCATTAGGATCAACATCAGGCCTGAGGGTCAGGGAGCGCATATGGAAATTTATCGAGCTGTTCTCTGCTACCTCTGGATGAAATCCTTGACCTCAGGGGTGATGAAAAAGTAGACATCAAAAAAAAATGGAAAGAGAGAGTCAAAGCGTTATAGAAAAATACCCAAGACTTTGGTAACTGAGAGCCTTTTGCATCTTAGCCAGCATCATAGGGGAAAAGACACCTGAAAAGTGTCCTCCCTGTTTTGCTATATTGACGGAATTGGGAGGTCTTTCGAATTTAGGGTGGCTTGGCGTGGTGGAGGTCTAGCTGCTAACCCTACCGGAGATGGGATCAGGTAGATATTACACTCTGGCTAAAATTAATGACCTCACAGAACAGTTGCCCTTTCGAGGGGCTTCAGGGGGTCTCAACAAGTTCCCCCCGCAGCCTCTGGAAAACTGGGTTATGCTGGTCATTTAATGAAGGCAGCTGCCAGTGGGCCTCACTTGCAAATTTAGACCCGAGTGCACACGGCTGTGGAGGAGCACACTCCTTTCCCGCTGCTTTTAAACGACCCAAATTCAGTATAGACACCAGGAGAAGCTCCCAAGGGGAGAACTTCAGTGAGGTTAGACGAGATGTTGCCCTGGCTCGCCAGGTACGATAACAAGCATAAGGCAGCCTTCTTCATTTAGGTTTTCGTGATGGGTTCCGGTCCCCTTCAGGGTTAAGGAAGGTCTTCCGCATGCTAAAAATGTAAAATACGTTGCACAGTATCCTGAGGTTGTGAGACGTAAGCTGGAAAAGTGATCGCGTTGGGGCAGATGGCGGGTCACTTTCGGTAGCCGCCTTTTGCCCAGTTGCGGGTTTCCCCTCTGGGGGTTGTCCCAAAGAAGGATCGGGCCAATTCCGCCTAATTCATCACCTGTCATACCCGAAAGGGGAATCAGTCAATGACGACATTGATAAGGAAATGAGTTCAGTCTCTATACATTATCGACAGGCGGTGACATCAGCCGGTCGGCTGGGCCAGGGGGCCTCATGGCAAAAAAAAGACATTGATTCAGCGTTTCGCCTGTTACCAATTCTCCCAGAATGTCATCAGACGCTTGCTGCATATGTTGGAAACCCTCCAGAGGGTTTGCTTTCAGTTTGGGGTCCCATTGGCCCCATGTAAAACGGTAGGCTCGACATCAAGCATTACTTTCCTGGGTCTGGAAATAGACTTAAAAAAAAAGGGAATGTCGTCTTCCACGGGTCAAGTGGATGACCTGAGAGAGATTATTTCGGGCTTTTTGCGAACAAAAAAGGCCACTTTACGCCGCATTCAATCCTTGCTGGGAAAGCTGTTGTTTGCTTGCAGGATCATACCTGTAGGCCGAGTCTTAAATAGACGCCTGGCCTGGTTAACATCAGGTTCCACGGCTCTTCATCATCACATGCGGATTCCGGCAATGGTGCGGGACGACCTGCGAGTATGGAACACTTTTCTCAACACATTTAATGGTCAGGTCTTTTTAGGACGCTGAGCACTCGGCGGATGATCAATTCGTGAACAATTATTCACCAACGCAGACGTACTTCAGGTTTTGGGCGTTTCCTTGCGGGTCGTTGGCTGCCGAGTGGCGGGGCACTCGGTCTACTCAGCAACCTCGCCTTCCTTGAGTTGTTTCCCATTCTTATATCATTCTTTATTTGGGAGGCTGAGCTCAAGAATAAGCGAATTGTCCTGTTTTCTGATAATATGAGGGTGTGTAGCAGGGATTAATGGTTGGACTTTGTCATCCCCGCCAGGTAGGTTGCTGAGGGCCCTAATTCTCTGCTGCCTTCTTTTAAATGTTCAGTGGCGGCATTCATATTGAAGGTAGGAATAATGTTATGCTGATGCTATCCCGCTTTCAGTGGAGCGTTTCCATCGGGTTGCCCCTCAAGCAGAGGTGAACGGGCGGCCTTCCCACCCCGGCTTGACAACTTGGGACCTCCGATTATTTCACATGGTAAAGGCCTCACTCACAGCTTCCACATGGAACGCTTATGCTCAAGCATGGAGGGAGTGGCTTAGCTTGGAACAGATAATCAGGTGTTTCAGAATGGTGAGGAAAGGTTGGCTGGCCTTCTGGCTGCAAGATCAGAATTTTTCTTTCTCCCTCATTAGCAAGCGAATGACTGGGGGTAGCATTTGGTTTCAAGCTGCTAACTTCCCTGACCTTACCAAACACTTTCTAATTGGCAGGCCCTAGTGGGCTTCGGCGCACATGGTATCACGAGACTCTAGACGGCCAATTTCCTTTCAGGTACTGGCAGGCATGAATGACTGGAGAAAGTCTGCAATTCCCTTTCGAAACCTTGCTATTCCAGGCCAGTTTTTCTCTTGCCTTTTTGTGGGCATTTCACATAGGGGAGCTGGTCTGCTCTAGCAAGCAAAGACAGGATGGTTTGCCTTTTTAAGAGGTTACCTTGTTGGAGGACAAGTGTTTATTTGGCTCAGACACTCTAATACCGATGTCCTGGGAAAGGGAATACAAATTGGTTATCCAGTCTACCTGGCAGCCAAGTATGTCCAGTCGGCTGCCTTAGACGCTACCTTGGAGTGCGCCCAAAAGGGGGTGCAGTGCTATTGGTTCATGAGATAGGTTGCCCCTATAAATTTTTCACAAACGGGTGTGTTGAAGCGCTGGGCTCCACCCCAGTGAGTTTGGAACCCATTCCTTCCGCATTGGGGCGGCTACCGAGGCAGTCCGAATGGGCCTCTCTGAAGCAGTGGTTCGAAAGATAGGGCGCTGGGAATCCAGACGTTTCCTGAGCTACGTGCGGCCTTCCCTAATTCGGTGAGAGTTGGCCTGAATAAAAAAAAATAAAAAATTTCGCCATAATGCCATTCATATCATATCCTCTCTGGTTCCTTTGGCAGGTGGCAGGCTGGTGGTTTGGTTCCTCGGTCATTTGTTTATATTTTGGGCCAGATGGAGAGCCGTAGGTGTGCAGCTGGGCTTTCCTGACGACCGGGTGCTGCTTCGTTGGTTCAGGTACAAGGGTTTGAGCTGGATGGAAATTTGGAGTCGGCTTCTGGACACCGTTAAGTCAGGTAGGCGGCCCGATATCCTGGTGCTGCACGCTGGCAGGAACGATTTGGGTAAGGTCCCTCAGCGTGAGTTAGTCAAACGGATGAAGCAGGACACCAATCGTATACGGCTAATGTTTCCAGATATTGTCATAGTATGGTCCAAAATGGTGCCGGGCCAGGGATCCTGAGTTGATGGAAAAATGGCGTGGAAAAATCAACAAGCTCATGGCCAGTTTCATTCGGAAAACAGGAGGTGTGGTGATTCGCCATTTTGAGCTGGAACAACGGTTACCGTGATATTACTGTCCCGACGGAGTTCAACTTTCAGATGTGGGCCTGGACATTGGGTTTAGAACAGTTTGCCTTGCTGGGGGGAGGCGCCCGCTTATAAGGCCTCATGCGCAGTCACCAGTGGCGGGGGCAGCGTAGGTAGTGGAGTGGCAGTGGAGAAAAGCGGGGCTTGCAGGGGCACTTTATGCATTAAAATGTTTGGTAGGATATTTGTTTTATTATACAGGTGTGAAATGCAGTTGCAAATTGTTATTGTGAAAATTATATAAATATATATTGTAAGATGTTAAACTGTTTAATGTCGCAGCGGTTTTGTAAGAACAACCAAGTAAATGCTGCGGCCTTTCTTACCCAACTCCTTGGTGTGCGTCTCTTATGTAAAAGGGGGTTGATAAGGGAGGGGTAAGTTATGTTGGGTTTCCAGGTAAAGTGAAAGAGCAGGGTCCAGAATGGCCTGTTCCCTGTCAAGTTGAATCTGCACGCTGCCTTGGAGTAATCTTTGACTCCTCTCTTTCCTTCTATCATCACATAACACAATGTCACTAGGACATGTCGTTTTCTCCTTCCCAATATTGCCAAGATCTGTCCCGACTCTCTCTGACAACTTTACCCTGACATACTTTACAGAGACATTTGTCGTTCGTATATCCCTAAAGTAACAATAAGTATACTTCTAGTTATTACACTTCTGATTTCACGTGGGCATATCAAGTGCGCTATGTTTTTGTTGGGTTTTTTTTTTGAGCTACAGTCTGTTGCACTTTATATGCTATTTGCTGCTTTTTATGATTGTTAAAATAATGGATCTACTTTTTTGGGGATTTCTGTTGTTTTTAATTGTTTTTTAAAGTACATTTTACCTATATTGGTCACATTGTTATATATAATAAAGCATAGTATGCTTTATTCACAGTGCGCCTAAGGGTCTTTTTATCTCCTTTGATGTATTAAATGTATCTACCCTAAAGTTTTATATACAAGTGCGAACACGGGTGCCGACCTGCGATGCATGGTAATGAAAACCCATTTCAGACGAGAATTGTGCCGTTTATGGGCCATACACGTCACAATTATTGAATGAAATGTACGTTCGTACAGATCGTGCTCCGCAGGTTGGAACCCGCGATCGCACGTGTGTACGAACCTTAATAGGCAGCATGGACTTCACATCAAGTTTACCTTTAATTAAATAGGTAGTGCAGAGCTATATAAATTCCTTTTGTTGAAATATTCTGAGGATCATTCACCAATAACCCATATCACTAATTTATAGACCGCTTAAACCTGCATTCACCAAAGGCTTTGGGAGCAATATTAATTAGTGTTTTGTTTATTGACAGTCATGATACTCATTTAATTGCTTTAAGCAATAAAGTGATAAATTGTCTCTAAACTGCCACAAATATGCGCAAAACTGGCACAAAGCTAATGATTTACAAAGAGGAAACATAGGTTTTGTTGCTTTAATAGTATGAAATATTACAAAATAGATTATATTTACATTGTGCGTTAAAAAGTTTTGTGCTTTTTAAATGAAATGTTTAGGTTTCTTTTAGATAATCTTTTCCAACTATAATTTATGCATGAATTTAAATTCAGTTTTAACACAGAAAAATAGAGAACGGGTTTTGTGCTGATGCTGATTAGAGATTCTGTGTCAGTTTGCAAGCCTTGCAGCTAGGTAGCTCTGACAATCTCACTTGCCATAACTGAAAGGAAGGTTACCATCGCATTTGTCAGTGAAGTGCGTTATCACACCTAAGATTAGCAAGGAAGAAAAACAGCAACACTCCAAAGTGTCAGTAAGTTAAAGCCTGCAAATTTAACAAATAAATGTGGATAATAGATAATGCCAGGGTCTCACTGAATGTGTTCTGTAGTTTTAGTGTTCAGCCATCTAAGTTTCTAAAACATTAAATTTAAAGTTCAGATTTGAACATGAACAGATCATCTTAAAAACAGAATTACAGTATGACATTTAATTTTAACAATCATTTAGATGTAGTTACATCTGACAAAGTGTCTTTGCATCTTTAAAGGACCACTAGCCCCCAAATGAATCATTTTACACCCATAATTGTGTAAAATGTAGAAATAAAATTCTAATCGGGTTATATTATCAACTCAACTGACATTTCCACAGTGTTCACTAGCCTAAAATATTCATTTTAAGATTGAATATTGAATATTGACCGCAAAAAGGATGATCCATTTACACGTGAGAAACGCAGAGTAGTGCATTTCAATGTGGGTGGCATGCACTGCTCTGCTATCACTTTTTCTTGCCGAATCATATTGTGCAACATTGTAACAAGTGTGAAACGCGCACACTGGCACACAGGCTTTTGGTCTCAGCCTTAATGCTTATAAAACTGTACATCTTGCTTTATTTCTATGCTGGTCCATTAAAATGTAAGTCACTAATGATAACTTTTTAGCCTTTTTACCATTCACTCAGTACCATTCACAGTATTTTTCTGACCAGAATAATTTTTTCTTTCTGTTCTTTTGTTTCAGGGAAGAATCATGTTATACTGGTAAACAGTTGGTCTAATAATGATGATTTCCATTCTTTAATTTTATTATGATCTGTGTGCTGACTTTGTTAAAATAATAAACAGCGGAAATGTGTTTTTAAAGTACAGAACACATTTTATCAGTTCGTAGTCACCAGCTGCTGCCCAGAAGGATCTATACAGATGGCTCACTTCCAGTCTAGCTAATCTAATTGAGATAAGCATGTTTACATGAAAAACATCATTGCTTTTTTCTTCTGAGCACTCTGTCCTTTACTTTTTATCAAGTTTGTTTTTTAAAATAAGCAATTTTACCCACATGGTGGGTGTGGGTAAAATTTTACGATTTTGAACTTCTTATTAAATAGGTAGGTTCCTTAGACAGACAATTACCAATAATGTAAATTGCTAGAAACGGGTATGACATCCCTTTTTCAAACATCGTGCATTGTCACTATTATATTGCTCCTTTCAGGTTTTAGTTGATCAAAATAACTTCTTTTATAACCTGTGCTATATATGTTGGTTCAACTGTTACAATACATTAAAAATGCCATATTTTCTGTAGTATAAAATATTTTAGACAAAAGAATTGTAAGCCTGCCACCACATCAAGCCCTAACTAGCTAACTGGCATAGCTAGACTTACCTAGCCTTACAAACTAAAGATAACGTAACCATATAAACTGTCAAAGTGGAGTTGAAGCAACTTCAAAGTACCGTGTATTGAAGTCATGAGGGCTGCACTTGTGCACGTTTGCTAGTTAAGTTTTTTTTTTTCACCACTACCTGTCTGCCGTCTTTCTTCTTCAGTGCAGAGGTGCTGCCTGAGACAAATGTCTCACTCTGCCTAATGGTAGATGTGGCCCTGAAAAGTCCTGTTTGCGATTTAATATCGCGTTTGCGTTATCCACTGCAGTATTTTAACGCCAGCTATCTGCTGGCATTAAAATCCTGTGCTAAAACGAGTGCAAACGCGATATTAAATCGCGAGCATCGGATGCACGGGTGACTTTTGCGTAACCCGCGCATCCAACGCTAATATGGAGCTAAAGTCACGCTAACCGGTAGCAAACCGGTTAGCGTGAATTTAACACCATATATTTGCCCAGCGAGTCTGGGTAAATGAGGCCTAATGAGTATGAATAGTTAATCCACAGAATAGTCCCAGGGAGAAATAAATAATTATCACATTATTTACTTTCTGTTCTTGTCTATTTGTTAAGGAGTACCATGCCCATGAGGCAGGTTAAACATTTTTCACTCCTGTCATTATAAGAAAATGGCTGAGTGGTGAGGAGGGGCGCTGATCTCCCTCACAGAACTGCAGTGTGCTTTCACAAGCTTGGTTTACCCTCAGGGCTGCCTGTGTTAATAGATCTCTTTGGAGAGTTTATGGTGGCAGCCCTGTCTTCATGCGGAATGTTTTGTGTATTTAGGGCTAGGCCTCACCATTGCAATTTCTCCAGCCCTAAGGATGACACTTGCGTTCTGTTAGCACATGAGAATTGCAGCACAGTGCTTGTCAATATGAGTGGCCAGATTGCACGCGTTGCAATTCCTTTTTAAAGCCCATGCGTTCACTATTTGCACAGAGGTAAGGTATTTTGGTAAGTAAGGTAACGTAGAAAAGAATTTCTTTACAGTAACTTAAAGATTACTCCCAAACCAGAAAATTCATATAAAGTAAGGTGACAGTGTAACCAGTTGGAAGATTAGTTACTATCTGTGAGGTAAAACCCATGTTCATTCACTGCTTTCCTTCTCCCTACATTAGGAGGTGACAGTGTAACCTGTTGGAATATTAGTTACTTTTGTTTCTTTTTCTATCACATCATCCAATTGATCCAGAAAAAGAATACGAGGATTCTTCGAAAATATGGACCCGAAAATGTAGGTTGCTCCGTCCAAAAATGTGAAAAATCTGCAAAATGTAGAATTTACGAGGATTTCTCGTATTTTCCCATATTAACGCAAATACGAGAAATCCGGAAGGCAAAAAATCTGCGATATTCGCCGTTCGGGAACGAGGTAAATCCACCGTGGATCCGGGTTCGGATCTGCAAACTGGGCCATCTCTAATCCCTGACCTCTTACTAGGATTTAGCATAGAAAAGAAGACAGTGGGGATGGAGAGTGAAATGTGTAAAGGGGTACTGTGGTCCAAAAATGACTTTAGGTAAATTGATAAGAATTGCTCTCCTGAGAATTTTCATTGTTTATTTTGCATAGATTTGAAGATATTTAAATTTTTGTGTGCGATAAGACAGCAGCATCACCAGCTCCCTTGCACTTCCTGCTTCCTGCTCTGAAACCATGTCAGTGGATGAAGTTAATCTGTACTGTGTCTCCTCCTCCCCTTGCAGTCCCCTCCTCTTGCAAGCCACCATGGTCCCTTCCACTCATGGACCCCATGGACCATCCCTTTGCAGGCCCCCCTTGGCCCCTTCCCTTAAAGCCCTATGTGGCCCCACCTACTCATGGGTGCCATAACCCCGCCCACTCATGCGTGACTTAAACCCGCCCACTCACAGGTGCCTTAGCCCCACCAACCAACAGGTGCCGTTGTCCCGCCCACTCATGGGCGATGTGGCCCCGCCCACTCATGGGTGCCATGGGCCACTCAGACACCCCCCTACAGAAAACTGTGTGAAAACAGCCTTTTCAGTAGAGTGAGAACAGTGTGAACAGAGTGAGAACTCTGCCTGAAAAATAGATTCCCTTACCTTCTCTGTGGGGATCTTCACACAGCAGGGAGGGTACTTCCTGTCTCCTGTCCTGTCACTGAAGTCTGAAGTTGCTCACTGGCAGCAAGGTGGAAGAGCAGGCTTAGGAATGTCACACGTCAGCCTCCCACCCATTAACTTTCTGGTCAGTAATTTCTTTATATCTTGGGCTATAGAGCAGGTAGAGAGGTTGTTGATGGCTTGTTTTTTTTCGAAAACATTAGAACAAAAAGTGAAGAAAATGATCAATGCACATTCCTAGTTTGTTTTAGTTACAATATTATGCATAAAAGAGAAAAGCCTTCCAACCACGTCAAGGTAACCCCAGTATGGAAGGTCCTAACAAATTACCTTGGGTCATTTAACTGGGCAGACACCACCTGCTTGGTTGCATTTTATTGGGAAGGTTGTTTCCCTGACCTTGCATTGGATTAGTGTTACAGGCTATGACTTCCCCTGCCCACTGGCTTTTAACAAGGTGGAAAGAGGCCTCCCATTAATGCTTATTATTCAAGGCATAAGACCTCCAAATAACGGGCTGTGTTTTGGCTGCTACTACTGTACTACACGGAAACTTCCTGTCTATCTTCCTGAGCGCACTTTAATTTTGGACTCTCCTTTTCTCTCCTCTACTGTAGATATACATTAAAATACATACTGCTTTTGATACCTATAATTATATATTCAACATTTTGTCCTAATAACTGTATATTTTTAAAGAAAATCACTTGCATATATTAGAACTAAATTAAGTGTTATATTGCCATTTTGCTGCATTATCGCTTGCACATTTACATATTTCAAAGCACTTGCTAAAAAAGTCAGAGGTGCCGTCTCTGTATGTCCTAAAGCAAAGACTAGTCCACATGGGCTACGATTTTGGTTGGATCAGCCAAGGGATTGATGGTAAAAAAGGAATAAGGATTAAGGATACAACACAAATGTCTTCAGTGTGTGTGTGTGTGTGTATTATCTATATGCAACTTTATGCATTTTTTTGTGAAAAATGAATTTTAATTGTGAAATGCAACAGATTAATATATAATAACAATGTGCCATGTTTCTGATTACAGAAGGTGAAGTCTGGGCAGTGAATGATTTATAATAGAATTAGGCATATCTTTTCATGGAGTTGTTATGTTAAAGGAATAGTTCACTTGAAAAGTGAACTATTCCTTTAATGTATTGATTTAGGGCTGGGAGGTTAAGGAGATATGCCTTACCTTCCATTCTTCAATCATCTCAGGAGCCAGGGATGAAGATTGCAGAAGCTTACCTTTCGTAAGATCCACAGCAGCAGCACTGAAAATTCTCAACCGCTTCCTAGTTCTAACCAATTATAGCGCACATTATCACTCTCGCCATTTCGCAAATCTGATTTATAAATACGGTGGTAATTTCCGTGCCAATAAAAAATTATAAATATGCGCCTAAACGTGTTACTGTGTATTAATATGCAGTTTTTTTAAAAAAAGAACAATGCAATCCTTCCCCCTAGACATCCATTTTAACGTTTACACTAATGCTGAAAATGAACGGCATTTTGCAAACCACCTGGCAGAATGAGACCCAGTGTGTTTGGCTATTTTCAATCCATACATGTAAAGTAGATCTTTAACACTATAATAAAATATATCATTAAGAGGGCAAAAGAAAATCAGAAAATATGTCCAAATTTTACCATATTTCAAAGTATGGTCAATGCATAAGAGACAATAAAAGTTCCATTTTAAGTTCTGTTTAGAGATGTCAAAAAAAACCTCTGCAAAACAAACATCAAGAAGGATGCACAAGGATCTCATCTATATGCAAGTTTTAAAAAAAAATCCTTCAAGAATATCTGGCACATTCTACATGCAGAACTAGTGTCACACTGCCCTTTTGGCAATATAGAAACTGTTAGAAATAAATATGCATGAAGCTTCATTTTAGAAGACATTTCTCTCTTCCTGCAATTTCGCAAAATGATTGATAACAGTAGCTAAAAAAGTTTTTGTAAAAGGAGCTTATACATTGAGTCCAAATATACTGTAATTCATTCAAGCCTACAAGCATTCGAATCAGTGACAATTGCAAACATCTTTTCATTATCATACAGAAAAATTCATGTTGTTTTTACAGCACACTGTATTTCTAGCTCTGCTGTCAGCAGCTGCTAGTTTGTCTTACTCATCAAAGAGAGGTCAGGCACTGCAGAAGGTTGTGTGAGTGTCATGCATGAGAGAATATGGAAGTGGAAATGAAGTCCAGTGAGTTTATTTTGTCTAAAGGACAAAAGGATAATTTAACAGATGTAGTATGTGTGCTCATGACTCATTCTTTCTTTGGAAAGGATTGTGAGTTGTATTGTATATTGATTATAAAGGCTTTATTAAAGGGGAACTGTGGTACAAAAATGACTTTAGGTAAATTGACAGGAATTGCTCTCCTGAGAATTTTTGCAATTTATTAGATATTTACATTTTTGTGTGTGATATGGCAGCAGCTCCCCTGTACTTCCTGCTCTGAAACCATGTCAGTGGATGCTTGTGAAGGTTCTCATTCATCCAGGTCATGGTATATCTGTTGTATTCAATTAGATCAACTGGACTTGAAGTTTAGTTCTTGAAGACATTTCGCTAGTCATCCGACTGGCTTTCTCAATTCAGAATGACTTGTACAAGAATCTTCGGCGATTATTTACCCTGGAAAATCCCAATTAGCATATCACAGCCAAGTGTTAAGGGCGTGATTGGATAGTGGCTAAGAGGTGTTATAGGAATGCCCAGAGTAAGGTGTCAAAACGGCATTGTACATGGCAGACAGTTGGTGTCGAACCCCCCCCCACCTCTATTTAGGCTTGGTTTCTTTATTTTCACATAAATGGCCTCCTTAACACCTCTCCTGAAACCAGTCATGTTCTTTTGCCAATATGTTAACATTACAATCTTCAAAGGTATGTCCTTTAACCTTAAGTTGCAGGTACACGGCTGAGTCCTGACCCGAGAAATTGGCTCTTCTGTGCTGGGCCATACGTTGATGCAGTTGCTGTTTGGTCTCCCCCACATACAAATCAGAGCATTCTTCACTGCACTGCATATATGATGTCGCTTTTCTTGTGTTTCGGTATTGGGTCTTTCTGATGTACCCATTGCTGCCTCAGTGTGTTGTTCGATTTAAAGCAGACAGGGATACAGTGTTTTTTGAAAATTCGTCTTAATTTCTCGGAGACCCCTGCTACATATGGGATGACCATGTTCTTTATCCAGAAAGTATATAATTCAGAGCGCACACCAGTCTTAAACCACCAAACTGTGTTTATTAACACGTGACGTTTCGGTGCCCGTGTGGCATCTTCCTCAGACACACAATAATTCAAACAAAGTGCAAGTGCAGTTAAAATATCCATTGGAGCATTAACCCCTTAGTAGTATTTCAATCCAAAAACAAATACAAGTAAATTGTAATACTGACCTCTAGTGTACAATAAATATATATATAACAACAAAAAACAATCTTATATATTAACCCAGAAAAAGATTATCAATGTACGTCTCAAAGTGTATACAATAATATTCAATAAAGTGCATATTTTAGCTGTAGTGTTATCCCTGTGAGGGAATATTAATATAAATTAATACTATGAAATGTACATGCCCAATTGGTAATATTTAATATACTTTAAAAAATAAATATTCTGTGAATAAAATATTGTGAAAATGTGAGTAAAATACAATAAAAATACCATAAAGAATAAAACAGCATCTGCATATATATGATACGAAGTCCAATATTGATAAAACCTACAAACACCAAATAGTATAATGTTCATTAACTATCGTTGAGGAAACACCTTAATCCTAAATTGGTATTTAACCCTTTTGGTTGCAATGCATTTAGTTTATAGATCCAGTAGGCTTCCTTTCTTAGTAGGGCATTGTCCCTGCTGCCACCTCTCTTTAATATGGGAACGTGGTCTATGACCATCCCTTTAAGATCACAAATTAAATGTTTAAATTCCACGAAATGTGCAGCTACTGGGGATATTTCCATCTTGGAAGATGAGGACTGATTTATTCTTTCATACACCACCCTTATATCGCTTCTGTGGCGTTGGAACCTTTTCTTGAATGGGCCAGTTGTTTTGCCCACATATATTTTGGAACAGGGACATCTAAGTAGATATACACAAAATTCAGTATTACATGTATAGAATTCTTTAATCCTATAATTATTACCATTCCATGTTCTTTATCCTGTCTTGCTTTTCTCCTTCACTGTTGGTATTCCTGTTCTTTTCTTTCCTTCTACTTCTTTTGACCTTTTTTGACATCTTACTCTGGGCGTTCCTATAACACCTCTTAGCCACTATCCAATTACGCCCTTAACACTTGGCTGTTATATGCTAATTGGGATTTTCCAGGGTACATAAGTGCCAAAGATTCTTGTACAAGTCATTCTAAATTGACTAGCGAAACGTCTTCAAGAACTAAACTTCAAGTCCAGTTGATCTAATTGAATACAACAGATACTTGTCAGTGGATGACAGTCAATCTGCCCTGTGTCTCCTCCTGCCCTTGCAGCCCCCCTACTCTTGCAAGCCCCCCTGGTCCCTCAGCCTGGAAAGGCTGTTTTCACATAGTGAGAGAGTAGAGCTAAAGTATCTTCACTTCACACAGCAGGGAGGGGGAGGGACTTCCTGTCTCCTGTCACTGAAGTCTGAGGCTGTGCTCGCTGGTGGTGAGGTGGAGCAGTAGCCTTAGGAATGTCACATGTCAGCCTCCCACACATTAACTTTCTAGTCAGTAATTTCTTTATATCTTGAATGAAGCAATGAAGCACGTAGACAGGTGGTTGATGGCTCATTTTAAAGGTAAGAAACTGTCCTTTCATTTAAACTCCACTTGTTTGGAGACCATAGTTCCCCTTTAAGGATAACTATAGTGCATATCAAGTTTTTGGGGTTTTTTTTAAGCAGCAGGGGGGATTCAATACCCTGATGAAGCCAGTGCACACTGATGCATTGTGGGTGAGAAGTGAGACTTGGCTGTTCTTCTGTGGTCCTGGATTCCTGGTCCTGGATTCCACATAAAGTGGTTGGAGGTGTGTACTTAATTGACTGACTCAAAGAGAATGTGAGATGCCTGGGTGAAAAGTATGCAAAGCTTTTAGTTCACGTAAGTCCCGGTATGCCGGTATAACAATACAGTTGAACATCAGTGCCTATTATTCATGTTCTTCGGCTTCAAAGTGTTTCTTCGGCTTCAAAGTGTTTCCAGCGATTTCATAGCAGCTGGCAGTATTATGCAGGACGCTTACTGTGTTTGTACAGATTAGTAGCATTTCTACTAATTTATCCCCATCGATACTAACAACTCTGCTATCTCTTAACTTCTCTCTCTTACCCCCTCCCTTGGCCTTACTCAATGGTCCTCTGCACAGACCCATTGTAATGGGCACACACTGGATCTGATCTACACCCGCCTCTGCTCCATATCTAATTTTTCCTACTCTCGCTTACCTCTATTCGATCACATTCTTCTAAAATTGAATCTTGTGTCAGCTGTCCTGGCCGTAACCTCTAATAAACTTACAGATGCGGACACCTGCATAATCTTTACCCCCTTTCACTTTCTGGCCACCTCCAACAACTTATCCCTATGTCCTCCTTTTCTAACTCTGACCATGCAGCCGTCCATTACCATAACACTGTTTCCAATGCCCTAGATTCTGTTCCTTCTTTATCCACCCTTAATCGTAAAAAGCCTCAACGGATCAGATTAAAAAGATGAAAGGGCACTCCCATATAGCTGAACGGCGCTGGCGCAAGAGCAACAAAAAGACTTTCTTGAATTTAAAAGTGCCCTTTATCAGATCAGAAGTGCTTTATCCTTGGCCAAACAAAACTACTTTTCTCCACTCATATCCACACAATCCCATAACCCCAAACAGCTCTTTAAAGTATTCAACTCCCTGCTTTGTTCGCCACCTCCTCCACCTACCCCATTTATCAGCTGATGAAATAGCCTCATTTTCACAGAAAACATCCAAAATGCTTTTCCTGTGCACCCTAGCTCCTTCCTACAGCTTCCACTACCATTGCACTGCCTAACCTCCATTAATTGCTCAACCCTTCCATCTATACCCCTACCACTACACTGCCAAGCCCTTCTCCCTTTTGCTTCCAAACTACTGGAAAGACATGTCTATGCTGACCTGGCTCATCACCTGGCTCGTCATAATCTTTGACTATCTCCAGTCAGGCTTCCCCCCTAACCACTCCACAGAAACTACCCTCACTAAAGTGACCAATGATCTACTTAGTGCTAAATCTAAGGGTCACTACTTGCTTAATCGTCTAGATCTGTCCTCTGCTTTTGATACTGTTGATCACCCTCTACTTCTTCAGACCCTCGCCTCCCTAGGTATCCAGGATACTGCACTTTCTTGGCTATCCTCCTATCTGATAGGACCTTTAGTGTTTTCCACTCTGGAATTAGCTCCACCTCTCGCTCCCTCCCTGTGGGGGTTCCGCAAAGCTCAGTACTTGTCCCTCTTCTTTTCTCCATCTACACCTATGGCCTTGGATTTGGATTTCAGTATTACCTCTATGCGGATGATACCCAAATTTACATTTATGCCCCAGATCTCACTACACTAACATCCCAGGTCCCCAACTGCCTTAGTGCCATATCTGCCTTCATGTCCTCCTGGACATCATTGAACTTGTCCTTTTCCCACCCTCACAATCTGTTCCCCTCCCTAGTCTTACTAATAATATTAAAAACACACCTATATCCCAATCTCCTCATGTCCGCTGCCTGGGAATAACGCTATTCAGATCTTTTCTTCAAATCCCATGTCAATTCTTCTTCCAACTCCTGTGGGCTCCAACTCAAAAATGTCTCCTGCATTCATCCCTTCCTCTTGAAAGAAGCTCCAAAAATCGCCCTGACGAAGTCACATGATAGTGACGAAACGTACGTCGGCTTGTTCTAGTGGAGGAAGTTGGGTGTTTCGTAGGCATTTCGGAGGACATGAGCGCCATTTACAACTAAGACACTGTGATCCGAGACTCATGGACAAGGAAGGATAAGTGTGGGAATGTATTGTTTTGTGAAGGGAAGTCTAAAGTAAAAACGGGTGGGGAAGATGTATGACGCACTGTGATAAGATATTGATAAGTAACGAATTTCTGGTAGAAGTGATTGCTAGTAAAATCCGACTGTCATATAATGGAAATGTGTATTAAGATAAACATGAGCCACCTATATGATGCTTATTTTGTAACTATATAAGTCCCGCTATGGTAATCAATACAGATATAAGCGGAGAAAGTAATTAAGCTATTATACACCCGTAAGGAGAAACAGAGTTCCCATTGAAACAGATAGAGTGACCATCACTGTTACTGGTTTACCTAACACAGTTAATGCATCGATCTTACATCAATCCATAACTAGGAGAATGTGTGTATTGATAAACTCCCAAAGAGTCCAGCAGATGTATACAGTACAGAAGGTGCTGATCTGACAAGTTTTTGTGCGCAATATTATTCGAAACACCTAACTATCCTCCATCACTTATGATTTTTTGTGTGTTTTAGGTGCTTTTAAGGGATTTTATATAGTATTTTAGAGGTGAGATATTTCATGTGTAAGTTATTTCTACAGATGGTTAAATTGGATTATAGTGGATTTTTTGTGTTGTTTGACTATGCCTTAGAACTACTGTAGGCGTTTATGGCTATCTACAAAATCGTCAGGATGATGATACTGTGCCTGTAAGTCGAAGTGAGCGCGAACAGGGGCACTACCCTAATAAGTATGATATATACTGATGGGTATAATATCTGAACTGACGTAATAATATAACACTAGTTGGTGCAGGTCTATATGTTCTCAAAGTAACTCATCACTGCATGCTTATATTATCTATTATGTAATATGTATGACTTTGTATAATGTGTATTACCATGTATGTAATGTATGACAATATAATTGTAAAGCGCCACGGAAAATGTTGGCGCTATACAGATCAATAATAATAATAACAATAATCTGTCAAAAATACGGGAAAGAATTAAAGCTCCAGGTCAGTTTACCTCTCCATGTACGGTAGAACCCGCTCCTTTTAGTTACTCCTGTTGGGCCCGACTGAAATTTCCTCGTTGTAATAGCCTAAAGCGTGCTGCTGTCTTGGGTTGTTCCGAACCCCAGTCAAACATCCATACTATTCCTATGATCCGGCGGCCCTAATAGCACCACTTTGAAAAGGCTTAGAAGGAAAGCGATTGCAGTCCGACTTCTTAAAAAGTATAAACTTTATATAATCTGTATAAACAATAATCTGTAATTGTCTTTTTCAGTCCTTTTGGAGATGTGGTTTTAACGTATAATTCTCTGGTTTTGCACACTGTGTTTTCTTTTAAATAAAATAAATTTTAATTTTTAATGAGTGTTGCCCTTTAACTTTGTTGTCTGGAATAATATCATATAGAAACACAGGGCTGCAAGGTCTCTCTTGCTCAGTCTGCCATATTTTTACTATCCAGGAATTTACTCTCAGCCTGTTACTGATTATCTACAGAAATAGTTTAGTACTAAGCACAGTGCACATGTTTCCAATGTATAATGAGAGCAGCCACCAGAGGTACATTTAGAACACTCCAACAGGGAGAATTACCCAGAGCCACAAGCTCTTTGGGCAAATCTCCCATATAATTTTAACAGAGGCTGCGTGGCTCTGGGTAAATCTCACCTGCACGCTATCTGCTGGCTTTAAATACTTGTGTGCAATCGCCACGCAGCCTCTGGTAAATAGGGATGCTAGAGTTTCTTCCGGTATTTTACAGATAGTACCTTGGTCCCGGGAGCCTCTAGCGCTGATCCTCCATTCAACTCCGGCACTCACAAACATTGGTGGCTTCAGCTCCAGAGTTTTCCTGGGGCACAACATGGGCACAAAGGCTTACAAATGGGGCACATTAAAAAACACCAATAATCCATGTCAGTATAATGTAAGGTGTACGAAACAGCTATTACATACCTTACATTTAAACTGTGTGTTTTTAACAAATAATTTTGAGTTTATAGAATTATAATAGTTGAAAAGCATTGCCTGGCTACATATAAGGCAATTCCGCTGTCTGTCCATCTATATATATCTGTCTATCACTGTCTGTCTTTCTATTTATCTATATATTTGTCTGTCCAGTCTATGCATCTATATATGTATCTTTCTTATTTCTCTGTCTGTCTATATTTTATTATCTAGGAGATAGATAGATAAGCAGACATGGAGATAGATAGATAGATAGATAGATAGATAGATAGATAGATAGATAGACAGATATGGAGATAGATAGATAGATAGACCCGATCTGGAGATCGATGGATAGATAGGCAGATATGGAGATAGATAGATAAATAAATAGATAGATAGATAGATAGATAGATAGATAGAGAGATAGAGAGATAGAGAGATAGATAAATATGGAGAGAGATAGACATACAGATATGGAGATGGATAGATAGACTGACAGATATAGAGATAGATAGATAGATAGATAATAGATAGATAGATAGACAGATATGGAGATCGATGGATAGATAGGCAGATACGGAGATAGATAGATAGATAGATAGATAGATAGAGAGAGAGAGAGATAGAGAGATAGATAAATATGGAGAGAGATAGACATACAGATATGCAGATGGATAGATAGACTGATAGATAGATAGATAGATAGATAGACAGACAGACAGACAGATATGGAGACAGAAAGATATGGAGATAGATAGATGATAGATTGGCTATCTCCATATCTGTCTGTCTGTCTATGTCTCTTAATATCTGTCTGTCTATCTATCTATATATATGCCTACCTATCAATCTATCTATCTGTATCTGTCTGC
Source organism: Hymenochirus boettgeri (assembly GCA_019447015.1). Classification (NCBI taxonomy): domain Eukaryota; kingdom Metazoa; phylum Chordata; class Amphibia; order Anura; family Pipidae; genus Hymenochirus; species Hymenochirus boettgeri. The sequence goes on along the minus strand of CM033470.1, from coordinate 218,638,827 downwards.
CTATCTATATCTGTCTATCTATCTATCTGCCTATCTATCTGTCTGTCTGTCTATCTGTATCTATTGGTCTATCTGTATCTGTCTGCCTGTCTATCTATATCTGTCTATCTATCTGCCTGTCTATCTATCTGCCTGCCTGTCTATCCTTCTATCTGTCTGTCTGTCTGCCTATCTATATCTGTCTTCCTATCTATATCTGTCTGCCTATCTGTCTGCCTGGAGTATCTATCTATCTGTCTGCCTCTCTATCTATCTATCTATCTCTCTGTCCCACACAGTGAATTGTACTCAATGTTCCATGTAAGTACCAGAATTACAGAAAATAGTTGATCTTTGCTATAAAAAAAAAAAAAGAAGCTACCTCTGGCTCCGATTGCTGCTGCTCTGATCAGGGGAAAGGATTTTCAGTTACAGACTTCCTGTTTTGTGTTGTACTGCTTCAACCACTTCCGGTTACTTTCAAGCAGCACTGAACTCCACTAGGTTCCTATTGGCCAGACAGTGTTAACGTCTTATTAAAGTTTTTTTAAAAATAAACTTTATTTAAAACTTACACTGCACGGCCTGAACAACATATTGGAACTTACACTGCCGGCCAGAACAACGCATTGGAAATCCGGTACAGTTTGGAAGGGGGGCACTTGGGGGGGCACTGCATCTGTCAACTGGGGCACATGCCCCATTGTGCCCCAGTGTAGCGCCGCCACTGCTCACAACGCCCAGCAGGAACACCATCTCCTCCTCTGTGTATATAAAGTGCAAACCACAGAACAAGAATCCGGGCAGGCAGCAGGAGTCAAACAGGTTTTAAAAATTTACTTTTATTCATTCCGTTTAAAAACATCAGAACAAGATAGCGTACAGACCAGCAACAAAATAAACAGAGTTTCTTTTGGTTCTTGCACAGTCACCGTAAATCAGTTAGTGTGACTTTAAGAGGAGAAAGAAGCCCTGCATGCTCGCAACGCTGCCTGGTAGATTCGGCTGCAATAATCTTGTGTGAAGCAGGATTTACTGGCTTAGAATACACTTTAGTGCTTAAATAGAACAGTTGCCAATCCTGCAGAAATTCCATTAACAAATCAATGAAAACTACTGACTGCCTATTGACAGGTCAGAAATCATTGCAAATACAGTGGGAATTTTTTCAAATGACTGAGTTAATAATGGAAAGGCTTTTAAAATAAACACTGAGCAAGTGATTGTCTATTACTGTTCATATATTTTTAATCTGTAAAATTCAAAGCAGAAACACACTTCTAATGTAAAATTTGTTTAGGGCTCTATTTATAAATACGTATTTATTTAAAATGTAAAATGAAGGCCATGATCATACATTTACACCTGCGATCGTATATTTACGAGCGTGGCCGTAAAATAGGTATTGTATAGCCGGTATTTTACTGCTTCCCGGTATCGTACTTCTAAGTTGTATCAATATTTTATGATGTGGCCGTAAATGTACAATGGCCATAAAAACAACGCTCATTAAAACGGCCCTAAATTGGTTACCGCTAATAAACACCAGCTATGTAATTGTACTTTATAATAGTTATACAGTATAATTATAATAGTAATATAATGCAGATATTGTGCAGAGGTCACATTTCCTGCATTCCTGCTGCACTGTGGGAAGGAAAATCATTGTTTTTGGTGAGAATACAGTAATTAGTAGTTGCACAAGTTCCAGCAAAGTTTTTTGCAGGTAGGAAAAAACTTATTGTTGTAAATATATTTGTTAACCAGCTATCTAGTATTAGATAAATGTAATGTTTCTAAATAACTCAGGGTAGCACTGTTGTGTATGTATGTGTGTATAGTTTATTTATAACGAGCCAGTTCGGGATGCAGCGCTGTACAGTAACAAAATACACAAGCAGCCAATCACAGACACGGCTGCCGGCAGTGCAGAACCCCGAGGCTCTGTAAGTACATTACCAATTCTATTTTTTGGAAACAAATATGGCTGTTGGGGGTAGGATACGGTCCACTACACTAGATTTAATGCTAGGGCACAGGGCAGCAAACAGAGATCAGGAGAGGGGGTAGGGTGGGAAAGGCTGCAGTTGGCAAGCCAGAAATCTCTCAGATGAAAGGTAAGTGGCGGAAACCTTTTCACTCACAGCCAGGCTCCTACTCTTCACTTTCTAGAACTTTGGGCAGACATTGCAGGAGAACCATTTGGAGCCGGGATGTAAGGTAATGATTTTTATACACTGCACAGTGGGCCAGTAGTGGGGGAAATTTTAGTTTCGGGGTGGACATGCCCTTTAACTATGGCAATTCTGCTCTATATTTGTACTATATTTTTCTACTTTGTATTTAGAGTACGGTAACTTAATTCAGTGTTTATGTAGGACAATTTAGGACAATATGTAGATGCAAAAGTTTCCTTCAGAGTGAAATCTGTCCTACATTTTCCTCCATTGCAGATTATTGATCTTCAATAAACACGCTTATTACACCACCCCTTTTGTACTTTGGAGTTGCTCATGTCTCTCTGTAGCACTTACCATGTGTTAGGTGGCTAGAGAAGGAGAGTGACAGATATTTTAATCCCATTACATGATTGGTTTTTTTCTCTCCTACAATAAGCTCTAAAGTTTTGCACTTTCCTCATGCTAATGAAAAAAATAATTTCAGGGAGATTTAATATTATTTCTGGGAGTTGAGGATCTGCTATTAATAACAGATAGATTCCCTGAACTTCAGGAGAGGTGGGATATCTGGTTTCATCAAAAAACTTTCAGATAGAGATTTTGTTCTCTGAGATAAATTACCTGTACTACTATACCCATTACAGGAGAACTAAAGCAAACAATTAAGTAATTCCCTTCTGCGCCCCTTTCCCACTGACCCTCTCCTTTCTCTGCACTCTCCCCAGGACTTTGCGCATTACTTTCAACATAAAGTGGAGTCCATCCGCATGCAGATCTCTGTTCCTCAAGATGATTCACAGATTATGTTGCTCTTAACTCCCTCAGCTTCTCTTGGATCTTTTGTTCCTGTGACCGATTCAGAAGTCTCTCACCTGCTTCTATCATGTCCGCTCACAACCTGTCCTCTTGATCCCAAGCCTTCTGGATTACTGAAGCACTAGGATCACGTGCTTACCCCTATACTTATCCACATATTCAATGCCTCCCTTACATCTGGAATTTTCCCTTCCATCTTTAAGCATGCCCTTGTTAAAAAGCCCTCGCTAGACCCCTCTTGTTTAGCTAACTACCGCCCGGTCTCTCTCTTACCGATAGCCTCTAAACTGCTAGAACGATTAGTCTTCTCCTGTATCACTAACTACCTCCATGCTCATAACCTATTGGATCCTTTGCAATCTGGATTCCATCCTGCACATTTTACTGAGACGGCCCTGTTGTGAATGATCTGCAGGTTGCAAAGGCCAATGGTCAATTTTCTATTCTTATCCTCCTTGACCTCTCCTCTGCTTTCAGCACAGTCGATCATTCTCTCCTAATGCAGATACTTCACTCTTTGGGCATTCAGAATGAAGTGGCATCCTGGTTTCTATTCTTTTTCTCTGACCGAACTTACTCTGTATCTGTTGCTAACAACACCTCTTCTCTGGTTCCTCTTAATGTGGAGGTACCGAAGGGGTCTGTACTTGGACCCTTATTGTTCTCACTCTACACTATCTCCTTGGGAGATGTCATTAGCATTGGGCAGCAGAATGGCAGATGAGATTCAATGTTGATAAATGTAAGGTGATGCATTTGGGATTTAATAATCCTGGTGTCACCTACACCATAAATAACTCTGTGTTAAGTGAATCTGTAATGGAAAAAAAATTGGGGGTTCTGGTAGATAACAGACTTAACTGTAGTAAACAATGCCAGACAGCCATGGCTAGAGCTAGCAAGATATTGTCTTGTATAAAGAGAGGAATAGATTCAAGAGAGTAAAGGTTCCTTTACAGTGAGAACTGTGAAACTGTGGAACTGTCTTCCAGCAGATGTGGTAATGGCAAGTCCATTGAATAGCTTTAAAAATGGCCTGGATACGTTTCCAAAACTAAAAAATATTATATTATATATTACTGGTATAAATACATATACTGTAGATCTAGTTGATCCAGGGATACTTTCCGATTGCCGTTTGGAGTCAGGAAGGAATCCCCCCCTTTTTAGCTGTTTTTTTTGCCTTCCACTGGATCAACTGTTAGGAAGGGTTAAGGGTTTAAAAAAAGTGAATAGGTTGGGCTTCTGTCTTTATTCAACCTCAATTACTATGTACTTCAAGTATCACTTATATGCAGACGATACAAAAATCTATTTGTCAACAGACAAATCTCCTCTGTACAGTACAATAACCTGGCTCCCCATTAAACAGCGCATTGTATACAAAATCTTTCTCCTAACTTTTAAATCCCTTCGCTCTGCTGATCCTTCTTATATTTCTTCCCTAGTGTCCCCATATGTTCCAGCCTGTACCCCCTGCTCATCGCAGAACCAGCTCCTGTACAGATCCCCCACTCGGAATGCTTCTTCTCGCCTTAAACCTTTCTCTCTTATGGCTCTCATCCCCTGGAATTCTATTCCCCTCTTTTTACGTCAAGAAACCTCTATTAGCAGGTTTAAATCTAGCCTTACCTATCTAGAAACCAGCGCAGTCTATGATTATTTTATTTGCACTGCATATATCTCACCCTGGCACTTATACCCACTCCATTGTATCTGTATGTTTCCCGCCTAACTAGGTAGTTAAATACAGTTAACTTAAGTTAAATACAGTTTTATACATTGGTTAAGAAAGAATATAAATTATGTATAAATGGATATAAGTGCAACAAGCCTCAACACATTAGGAATGAGATCCCTGCCCAGAAGAACTTACAATCTAAGTGGGAGGGACAACATACAGGTACAAGTGAGGGGGTGGGTACAAAGTGCTTAAAAAGGCTAACAATCATTAGTTATGCTGATGCTCAGAAAGTTAGGAGGACAGTCTAGATTTGAAAGCATTAATGGATGTCACCAGGCGAAGCGAGAGAGGGAGAGAGTTCCAAAGGTAAGGAGCAGCAAGAGAGAATGGTTTAAGGCCGGAGGCAGCAGTGTTAGTTGGGGGTCTGTGGAGAAGATTTCCTTGCGAGGAGTGAAGGGCATGGCCAGGAACATAAGGGACCAAGAGAGAAGATAAATAGGGAGGTGCAGTAGAACAAAGGGATTTAAAAGTTAAAAGCAGGGTATTGAATATGATTCTTTGTTTGATGGGAAGCCACCCTATGGACTAAAGTATCGGGGTTGCGGGTTCTCTTTTGGAGGAGATAGAGATGATCCGAGCTGCAGAGTTTAAGATAGACTGGAGGGGAGAGAGATGAGAGGCCGGGAGTCCAAGTCGTAGAAAGTTACAGTAGTCGAGACGGGAGATTATAAGGGCATGCATGAGCATTTTAGTAGTGGAGAAAGAGAGAAAAGGGTGGATCTTTGCATATACATACATACTATATATACATACATACAAATAAGCCTAATTGAAATCACCATTGAAATCAGTAGAATCGTTGAGAACATACCTGTAATTCTGCACGTTTATGGCTTTTTCTTCTTTACAACAGCCTATCTTCCTGGAATAACAACTGGTTTTTTTGACTGCCCAGTCTTGCCTACAGAGAGGTCATATGCAGGTTATCCAGTAGTCAGCCTTGAAAAGCTTGCCACTCTGAAAAGCCTGAAACCTGCAAAACGAAAAAGGTGATCTTACCCAAATGCTGCTGATAAAAAGCAGAACTATACTGCCCTCCACATTCCCGATTGCAGGAGCGCACTGCCACCATAAGGGAAGTGGCACCAGCATGGTTGACAAGACCAATGAGATGATTTCCCTTTTAAATTTTTTTTTGCCTAAACAAGAATTCACAGTACTGCAACTTGTGTGAAGTTGCATTCTATTTTTCTGTTAATTTGCAACAACCAATTAGATGATGCCTTTAAACTTTTGTCTACTACAAAAAAAAATTTTATTGTCTGAAATTGAAATAAGCCCCTTTTTGTCTTGTTTTTGTATTTTGGTACGTAAGCTAACACATGTAGTACATTATTTGTAGTCCAAGTAATTTTCAAACTTTTCACTTTTCAACAAAAGAAATACACTTCTAACATAAATTAGTGATGTTCTTTATTAAAATAGCAAAAAATAATTCAAACTATAATATAAAAAAGGAAAACATTTGTCCCTTGAAAAAATACATAGACTATTCCCAGTAACAAGCACATGAATGGGCATAAACTTGTCCCTCACAGACTGGCACTGCTCTGGCTCTCATTTCATTTTAAATGAAAACAGCATGAACTAAAAGCATCCAAATAATCAAAATGACATGCTGGCAGCATTCAATTTTGTGTAACAGTCCTTAAGTGCTGAAAAGAAACAAGCACAAAAATCACTAAGCAATGCTAAAATGAATTCACTGTCATTCCAATGGGGGATATTAAACATAAGTATATTAACTATGGCATTCATTTAAATTTAATTATCAAATGTGTTTTTAAACACATATTTATAAAATGTAAACTGGGCAAAGAAATAAAAAGTCATCCCCAAAATGAGTGAAAACTCCAGGTTCACCGATGTGACTTCATGTTAGCATGCTTTTTTGGTTTTTATTTTAGTCATTTTGCAGGGTCTGTAGTATTTCTAAAACTATTTCGAAGATCTGGTGAAATAAGCAGAACTTAAAGGGCAATTACACCAATCCAAATTAAAACTTTAATACAAGTGAATAACCCCCAAACTCCAAACCTGCAATTGTTTGAAAGCTAACAGATGTGGGATTAACCTGTTATGCAGCAAAGTGTTCTTCTCCATTTTCCCTCTTCCTCTTGCAGACTCTCCAAGCATTTTAAATTTAGAATGAGCTTGCACATGCTCAGTGGAGACAGCTTTTGAATATTCAGCCAATATCAATGACTGAAGAACCAGAAAGAAGACATAAGGTTAACCTTAAACATCAGTAAGTTTGTGTACCAGTGTCTGTGTAATGTTAAGCTGGGTACATACAGTAAAGGAGCTTACCATCTTGAAACCATCTTTGCATCCAACGGTATCGGGGCATTATCGTTAGTGTGTGTACCTAACATTTGTTTTTTGCATTTTAGACCATAAAACTAATCTTTTTTTGATAAGATTTAGATTTGGACCAGGATTTCATCTCTAGTGGTGACATTAAACTGTTCTGCCATATAATAGAGAACAGATTTGGACTCTCAGGACAGGTAATTTTCTTACAACTTTCTGAACTTAAAAAAGTTTTCCTAAGAAAACACATTCCACAGTTATCTAACAGTACAATCAGTTATTGCACTCATATAACCCCTGTAATCTCTGCAAACTAGTGAATCATCAATACTCTTCCCATGTTTCCAAAATAAACAATTGGATGATCCTCCACCTACAATTACAGGAACCATAATTACAGGAACCCCAAATTGCTTGTGAGTGGGATATCAGGATTTCAGGTGGGCTTTAACAATTCAGTGGCAGGCAAGTACTGTATTTTCCCCAAAAAACAACAAGCAGGGTGATTTACCCACAGCTGCTTCTCTCTGGGACCTGGGTAGAGATCCAATCTCCCTTTTGCGGCTCTGGGTAAATCCCAAAGAGGATTAACCCCCCCGTGACTATTTAATGCCAGCTATCTACTGGAATTAAATAGTCACACAGAAACATCTGCAGAAGGGATCTTGAATTGCTTGTGCCAGTGTTTTTTGTGACACCTGCCACAAGCCAGGGGTAGATGTTGTACTAACCAGTATTGAATCAGCTGTCATAGTAAAATTCAGCCAAAAATGCTTTTCGAATGTAAAATATAAAAAAGAAATTGACAAAAAGTAAAATAATTAAATGAATTCTGTTAGCATGTCTCCTTTCCTCTTTGTAGCTACCAAACATCAAGACATCTAACACACATATTTAACTACGTTTTTTTTATGCTATTTCGGTTTTCAGTGTTTCTCCTCCCAGCTCCGGTGCCCAATATAGCTCCCCACCTTTCTTTGGCATTTTGCTCTAACCATCCCCTCACACACTTGGCCTTGCTTTCTAGCTTTTTTTGTTTCAAAGCAACAATTTTGTTTTTAGACTCCATCCTGCTCCTCTTAGTCTCCATGGTTACTAAAAGTTTCCTAGGTGTCTCCCCTGACCTGTTGCTTTTATAATGTGAACAATTCCTTAAATGCTGGGTTTAATTGAGCATCGGTAAGTATCACTTACTTGTCTCTGTAAATGATAAATAGAAAGTCATTGACAGAACATCACTTTTAAATATTTGAAGCAATGTACATACAGGAATAAATACAATGTTTAAGATTAGAGATGGCCGAAACTACATAGTTTTGTTACATTTTCGGATTCCCGGATATCGGGAAAATGCCGAAGATCCGAAACCGGAACAAATTTTCGAAGATTTTTGAATGTACGGAGCTATTTTCAATAATTTTCTCGAAAATACGATCGGGGACCACTTTCGAGTTTCCGATCGTATTTTTTCAACGTTTGAGGTTAGTTTCAAAAATAGTTCCGTACATTCGAAAATCTTTGAAAATTTGTTCTGAAGTCCCAAAATCCGGACGATCTTTTGGATTTTGGAACCAAGGGGTTGCGTGTCAGATCTGGTTTTGTGTCGAACCTGCATACCATCTGTATTTAAGATAATGTATTTTTAGAAAGAGTGTTATTCTGAAGCTTTAGTTGTTCTTTAAGTTAAACATGAAATAGGCTTGAAATAATCTGAGAAATACTGTTTACAGTTCTTTTGGCTACATCCAGTATCTTTCGACAATTAAAAAGCTATACATGTTGTCTGCTGTAAATCAATTTCAGTTTTTTAATCTTACCAATTTTAACTTTAATGGCCAGTGGACCAGGCTACTCTGTTCGCCTACTGGTTCATCTTTAGACACCTAATTACTAATTACTGATTACTAATTTAAAATCAAAAATCCTACTGTCATTAATAGCCGGTAAAAGATACCGAATATACTCGAGTATAAGCAGAGGTTTTTATTTCTTAAAATGACCCAGAAAATGTAACCTCAGCTTGTATTCAGATCAGTCATTATATGCGGCTGGAGCATAAGGAGACTGGAGCAGTCAGGAGAAATGGCACAAGCGCGTAGGCTATGTGACTACTCTCAGCTCTTACAATAAAAAGGAAAAAGAACCTGCAGCACTCAGTCAAATAAGTGTGAAATTATATACACTCCTTTATTTGTAACGTGTAAATACACGTATATTTGGGAATAATTATGTGCAAAACGGTACATTTAAAATCATTAAAATGTAATATTTACAAACAGCAGCCTCAACATATTAGAAGCAATATTACTATAAGTGCAGAGCTCTAAGACAGTAGTCTAAACATTTAGATACTCTATTAAGATAAAAGTAACAATAGAGCTACAAGTACAAACTAAATATGTCTAATACTTATCTGTCCCTATGTGTGACTCAACATTTAGAGGCAGAGACAACCCATGGAGGTCCAGGTTTCCAAACAGCTGTATACATTGAGGCTGACTGGGAGATCCAAACACGGCGGGTTCCCCCTGACGCGTTTTGCTCGGTGCCCCGAGCTTTCTCAAAGGTGCAGGGTAGGCATGTAAGTAACCATGTTTTATAGGCCTAAAATCTATGGCCTATTGGTCCCGTCTTGGCTTGTTCGCGCCAATAGGCGTGGTGACGTCATATTATTGCACCAGTGCAGCCTTTCTCGGGCCGCATTGACGTCACTTAGCGTGCATACGTAAGTACGTCTCAATGTAGGAACCTAGCAACCTCGGCTTGTACTTTGCCTATGGTTGCTAAGTTACCAGGAACGCCAGAGTAAGAGACTGTGCCTAAGAAGAAACCTGCAACAACTTGGAGGACCTATTTGCAAATTCTTAAGCATAACCATTCCCATCAAAATTATCTATAAATATATAATACCATTTATGTTACAAGAGTATGCCCATCTATATATGTGTTGCAGTCTGTGTCATAAATAACTGTTTTCCCTAACTAATAGTCCAAATATCCAGTGCCTCATTGATCTATCATCATAGGAGTCCAGACAATTTATAGTAGTCCATCCATATAATGTTCTTACTTGGTATATAGTCACAACTATATTTACTAGAGATCCTTTGTTTATCCAAGTATTTTTTGCAGAAAAATGGGGGCCATAAGGACATGATGTTCGTTCTATATCCAGTATGTATAGAAATATATCACCTATACCGTAGAAAAAATATATCACTTATATCGTGCTCAACTTATATACAGTATCCGGATCCATTGTTAAGATATTTAGTGGAATAAGTAAAAATAGAAATCCCAATTCAAGTAAGTATTGGAGAAGGGCAAATATCCTTCAAAACAGAGTAGGTAGAAGTAGAAATTCCAATTCAAGTAAGTATTGGAGAAGGGCAAATATCCTTCAGAACTCATTCCGGTTTGGAGAGCTCATAATCAACTGATATCCAGGTGAGTTTCTTGAATATAGGATTCATCCAAGTAAATCTCTTTAATATAGAATGTGCATTTCAGATGGATTGTGGATCTGTAACCACATAGCAGGTACATGTTGTTAGTTGCTCATGATCAACATGAGGGAGCTTATTTATATGTAGGGGATGAGGTCCAATGCCTTATTCATTCCTCCCGGTGCAAGGCAGGACAGCTGGTATATCAAACGAGTTTCCATCCTTTGCAAAAGATTTTCCACATCTCCTCCTCTCATGTTCATTTAGCCTGCTGTAACACAAAACAAGAAATGCTGTTAACCCTCCCTCCATGGTAGAACAGATGTTGAGCCACACTAGAGATGGATTTCCCATCTTTTCTGTCCCTATCTTCACTCCTTTACCTTATCTTTTGATAAGGCGGGGGGACCAGTGCCATACCACACATACTGTCTCACTACTCTCAGCTCTCACTGGACATACGTAATGGAGGGGCAAGGACTGACTCTCCTGTAACTGGTGCTGGTAAGAACAAGTGCCTGTTCTACTATGGGGGGCTTAGAGGTGGGCAGGTAAAATGTTTGTTGAATCTTCCCACTCCAGATGCTTACATACTACAACTCCGAGCAACCAAAGCATGCTGGGAGTTGCAGTTTCTAAACACCTGGAGTGTCAAGCAATTGGGGGTTGCTGTATTGGACTACTGTGTGGGAATTCTGCTGTTTATTATAAAAGGGTCCATTTAAAGGGCAACTAATGCCTCAAAAATACTGAAACAGAATGCAGTTATTATCATAATTTCTACCCTTGGCTTATAATCAGTTTTATTTGATTTTCAGGTAAAATTAGCACCTCAGCTTATACTCAGATGGGCTTATACTTAAGTATATATAGTACATGTCTTTGAGTTGCCTGTTGTAGTTGTTAGTTATCCCTGACTCGTGGTGTGTTAATTCTGTTCTTGATCTTTTGGTTCTAACTCATTCTTGTATCCTGTTTAATCTACCTGCCACCTGCCCTGATTTTTGATATCCTTGACCATACTTACACTTCACCTCATGGTACCTATCTTTGCTGACCGACCTCCTATGGTCGTCAGCAAAACCTTGCACTTTAAGTCCAGGGTGTTGCCTTCTGGGAAATGGGGACATGGTTATTGGTAAAGCAAGTGGTTATAGATTGGGATATAGATTGGGAAATCGTCTATTTTCGATTTTCAATAGAAATCGAAGTTTCAGAAAATCTGTGTTCCGTGAAATCCAGTAGTTCCAAAAGTTTCGTCGGGACTTCGAAACACTTAGATTCTATTCGAACCCACATTACATCTCTAATAGTAACACAAAATATCAAATCCAAGTTTTGCCCTGGAGGTAGTTATTTAAACTTGTGTTTGTATTACTGAATTAACATACTTAGTTTAGTTGCACAACACCAAACATTATTATTGTACTTAGGGCACCCTTTGTAATCTATAGGACATTATAAGACACCACTACTAATGATATTTAAGTATGGGCAGAAACACCATGTACCAAAGATATTTAAAGGACAATTATACTTACCTCAGACCTGCTCCTCTTCTTTCCTAGGTCAGTTGTACATAGGGTAAGGATCGAAAGCGCTCGGTCCTCACCCCTTGGTTTAGCCTAAATGACCTAAACTGTAATACTTACATTTGTGCACCTGCCTCGCTCCACTATTCCTGTCCAATTGGAATACGTGCTGTTCAAGAAACATGTTTTCCAAATGGTGGTCCAGCTCCGGACCAAATGGTGGGGTTGATCAATGCAGGGGCACACAACAGTAAGTATTAAAATTTAGTTTGGGTTATACAGGCTAACCCAAGGGTGAGGTCAATCAAAAGAAATCCAAGCGGGCTACCGGAATCCAGAAAGTGTCTAAAACTTCATCTTTATTACAAACATTAAGATCACAGGAACGGTGTATCCCAACAAACAGACAAACAGAAACACAAAAACTCCGCCCTACATTTTTTGTGGTTCCACACACCACTTCCTTAGGAGCTCCTGAGGGTGAGGACATAGCAGTTAAAGTCATTTTATTGGGAAGGGGTGATTGAAAGAATGATTATTGTCCTTTAAATATGGGCAGAACCATTTGGATTTATTATATATTATTACTGAAGAGTAATTGGGGTTGTATCTGTATAAATGAACTATATTTTATTAGTTACACTAAATCAAGGGCCTCATTTAACCAGAGCCATAATCATTGTGGGTAAATGTGGGTTCTGGTATTTAGTACAAGAAATCCCAGCGTAGCTGTAACACCAGTTTTTAGCACAAATGCCTTTACTGAATACTCCTCATTTTAACATTTTAAAATTCATATTCTATATAGGAGTAGTGAACTTTGTAATTGTGTGTGTTGTTGGGGGGGGTGGGGTGGTGGATTTATGGACACTTTCTGCCTGAAATTATACTTTTGTTTGATTGGTTAAGATAAGAATGCCACATGTTTTACAAACAACACATAATTAGGTGTAATAATAAAAAGACATTAAAGTTACTTAAGGTTTTAATTTGTCTAAACACATGCAGAGGTTTTAGCAGTGAGGTGTGGCTAAACCATAACCAATCGCAGTTCACCGCCCCCGCCTTCAATTTAACCCTAATGGACATGAGACGCACCACCTATCAGTTGCTATGAACGAAGTATTCCTTAGGTGCTGGATTCAATAAGCTGGAAGTCATCTGCGAGATCTTTCAAAGTCACACTTTGCTAATTGATCAGGATGCTATTTGCTATGAAACCAGGCTCATTATTCATGGAATTCTTTTTATTTCTTACAAGCTTTGATATAGCCTATTATTTTGACACTTGTATCCTATTGTTTGTAACTCTGCACAATTGTATGCTACTACCCTACCTTGGGCACCAGTGCACAAATTCTCTTATTTCACAATTATCTTCTCATTTGTGGGCTAAACTACAATATAACACCCTGCTACTCATGGACTGTATGGATACGCCAGGAGTTACCCCATACTGGGGACACCTAATTTCACATCTTAAAGCTACATCAAAGCCATTGAGATTTAGGGGCCCACTGTACTCTCCTACATTCCATCCACACTTACATTCTCCTGAGGGTAGATAAAGCATGAATTGACATGTATCCAGGGCCAGATTTACACCTCAGGAGCCTGTAGGCCCAAAGAGCCTGCCGCCCTTAAACACAGACCACACCCATAAACCACACCCATTTTCTCATTTTTGGGGGAAGAAAATAGACTATAATGGGGTTGGATTAGTGGGAGAAGATTGACAGCCGCCCCTCCAACCTAAGCGCGTGCCTATACTGTGCCTAATGGTAAATCCGGCCCTGCATGTATCAAAACCTTCAATTACAGTTATTACAAAGATTTTTTGCACAATGTATGCAGTGTTGTTGAAACACCACTAGAAATATTGTGTCAGTTCAGCAACCAGTATACACATTTAATACATACTTTACTAAACTGTCTCCCATTTTGCTTAATTAGTATCTTCATCAGCTTAGATATATTTACCTAAAGGCTTACTTAATGAGTAAATATAAATAAAACACTGCAAAGCCTACTGTTCGTTAAGCCCTTTAGGGGTAAGAGTATTTAATTCATAGGGCCTCTACCTATATGATTGTTGCTGTTGCACGAAATGTGTCAGGTGGCCTCCTGGATTCAGACACTTATGTTTGAAAAAAGCTTTAGTATTTTACCTGTGGAATTCCGGTTGTTTCAGTGTGCTCACTCCTCTTCTGTTTGGACTGAAAATACATATGTATACCCTGGCGACAGGCTAGGGGGTGATCGCACCTGAGCCATGAGCGGTGAGTGGATCGTGATTGCATTTTTTTAAAAGCTGGGAGTGGATAGAGTTTGGAATGGTGGATAATATGAAGGGTCTGGGGCTAAGGCACCTGGGCCACCTGAGAAATTTTCTGAGTTTTTTTAAAGCTCCCATGTTTAATGTTGCCCTGTCCATTAATTTACCTCTTGAAATGCTGTGTGTGGTTGATTGCATACACTGTTTAATTATCTGCTCTGTCTGCTTGGTACCTCCTACACATTTTGTTTTACACAACCCTTTTGGGTTTTGTAGTAATATTGTATTTTACTCATTTCCTTAAAATGCATGTCCACCCCTTTCCCAACTTTTTGCCAAATAATAGTTCTCCTTCCCCCAGCCTCAACCGCTATAAAAGATTTGTTAGAAAGTGCCCCGATAGTTACTTACCTTCCCTCTATCCTCTGCCGCACAGTCCCGGCCCTCCACTTGCATGGAACTGCAAGCAGGGGGCGGGACCGGCAGTCCCATCCGTGATTGGCTGAGAGGTGGCCAATCACGGACGTGGCTGCAGGCTGCACAGAATGCCGGGGGAGAAAGGGAAGGTAAGTAACTATTGGGGCACTTTCTAACAAATCTTTTATAGCGGTTGGGGCTGGGGGAAGGAGAACTATTATTTGGCAAAGGGATTTGTAGCTAGGGGGAGGGATCACAAAATGGGAGGGAGAGGGAGGAAGGAGATGGCTGCAGTGCGCATGCCAAACTATATGGACTCTACAGTAGTCCTGGTGGGCAGTTTTTTTGACTTTGGGGGGGATTACTGGAGAACCATTTGGAGCTGGGATGTAAGGTAAGGATTTTAATTCACTACAGAGTGGGGCCAGTAGTGGGGGAAATTATAGGTTTGGGGGTGGACATTCCCTTTAAGATACAGTGCCAGATCTAAAGATACAGAGATAATAAAGTTACGTTGGACGAAGACCCAAGAGTGCACTCATTGCGAATGTGGATATTTTTATCCACATTTTATATTTTGTCTTCTTTCTAATTTTGATTTCCTCCAACTTATCTACTTTTTTAATGCTTTATTGTAGCCCACAAATATTCCCCAAAAGGTTCCAATTTACTTTTAAGATCCACCATTTTCTTTTCCATTTCTAACATCACCTTTTTATTTTCCTCCAGTCTTGTACTGTATGCAGCTTCCTATATTTGTTTGAATCTATCTCTGCTTGCTTAATTAGAGTTGGGGGCCACTTTCACCCTTAAGCCCCTGGGAAAATTTTTACTCCGATACATATCCAAGCTAGATTATTCCCACTTGTTGTTGTTAAAGTGTCTTTTACACTATAGTAAAAGTCCACAAGGGTAAAAGGTTTCTGCCTGGTAGGCCCATTGTATCAGGCCTAGGGGTCCAACAGAATGGATAATTATTTTCTGGAGTCAAAAGGTCAAGGGAGCCATCCACAATCTGTTTGTTGCCACACATATTCTGCCAGACTTTGCAGGTAATATATCTGATCACCTGCGTGTATGGCAAAAGATATGTCGGTAAATCGAAGCACAAATTGTGCACTAGGATTCGAGAACATGTTATGGCCACTGAAAAAGGTGATGTGGCAAAACACATAACAGTTAGAAACACAAAATAGGCCACTGAAAACATCATATTTGTTAAACGGTGAAGGGAATTTCTTTTCTTTGTCCCTTTATAGTTATATGGAGCAATACAACTTTACCTTTTGCTAGATTGTATTCATTGTGTTTTAAGGACCCCTAGTGGCTTGTCAGAAATTCTATGACAAACATGACAGATTGCCATGTTCCTTTCTAGGAAATAATCAATATCTTCCTGTACAGTAAGTGTTGTTTATTATTGTTTTATGCATAATGTTTGCGTTGTCTCCATTTTATTGTCCAATCTTTCCAACTTCTTATTTATTACATTACAAATTGTGCAGAACATCTGAAGGAATACAAACTATTAGCCCTAGACATTAAAGAAAAAATGCTTTGAAACCACATAAATTACCATCAGTCTAGGTTGGTGGAAGACATTCAAGCCATTAAGGAAGAAATACAGGCTATACGGTAGTTGCAAGGTGGGTTTCCAGTTTACTGCTTTAAAACCATAAAACTTTCTTCTGAGGAGGAAGCACATAAAAAATTATTCTGTACTATATCATTTAGGCTGGAGCCTCACTGCAACCCCAAAAAAGCACTCTACATTTCTTTGCACTTTTGCCATGCGCTTGTTCCCTTTTGTATCTGCTTTTCACGTGTTTCCCAGGAGATTATGGGTACATTTTTACCTTAAAAAATTTCCTTGATTATTAAATTGTGTCTGCTTTTCACACACTTCTATTTGATTTTGACAAAAAGTGGACCAAAAATGGTGATCACATGTGCTAGAAAATTGCACACTCAGCAGGACCTACTTTCTGTGGTTATAGTTGTGTCATTACGAATCACAATTGGAGCGCAAAACCACAGAAATGGGACTCAGCCTTAAATGTTAACTGTGGTTTCTTGACAAGTTAGGGTTAAATTAAAGCCTGCAGGCTTTCCTTTAAAATCAGGTTTCTGGCTGCAGACTGTGTGAAAGTGTATTGTAGATAATTTAAATTATCTGCTTATAGTAGCTTGAGTGACATTACCTGACCATCTGCTCCACCCCTGTCCCTGGGGGAAAAGCATGTTCACTTAAAACTTATGGTGACCATAGATGCTATGATCGGGGTTGTACAATCTGCTGAACATACAATCGTCAGGCCATGTATGGATGATCAGCCGATATATTTTCCTATCAGGCCAATGGAAAAAAAATATGCTGCCCAATCCAATCTTACGATCTGCAAATTATATGACTGCAATCGTAGCGTTTATGGCCACCATTAATGTTGGCATAGACAGAAAGTACCTGCACAGGCTTTAAAAAGGGGGTATTAATGCAAGAAAAGATTGGTCACATGGCTACAAATTGGTGGAAGCAAGAAGATGTTCAGGTATTCAGGTTAAAAGTTATATAGCTAAAAATTTCCAGCGATATAACTTTTTTAAAAAATATTATGTTTTCTTTTATTTAAAAGGGAAGTAATTTGAGTTTAAAAAGTACTTAAAATGATACAGATGAGAAGTTGGAGGCCAGTTTTTATATGGTCTAAGCATAAAAGAATGAAAACAGTAGTAGTATGACAGCGGAATTTAACAATTTAGACAAAGAAGAAATGTAATAATACCTTCCATGAATACAGTTTATGAATTGGCATCTCCCAATAAAAATAAAGGTCCAATAACAAAGCCAGAGCCACACCCTCACAAGAGGTAGCATCAACAAAAAAATATACAATAAAAAGATCATTTTGAAAAGTAGGACAAAACTGTTTTTTTTTTGCATTCTAACTGCTAATAAAGTTCTCTACCCTCACAGACTGAATTACAGGTCCAAACCACTTGGTTGACCTACAGTATAAGCAATATGTCCAGCAAATAAAGAGATGCACAAGTATGTGCTTAATACTTTATTATGCCAACCACATCAAGCCATTTGTATATTGCGTAATATTTCTCCTAAAACTTCATTGTTTCTTTAATTTTACACATTTGTATTTTGACTATATATTTGTAATTTAAAAAGCTACCTTATTGTGATTAGCAATGCCACTAGTACATGAATCAGAATTAAATAGTTAAAAGTGCTACTGATCTGGATAAAAGATTGCTACAAAAAGTAGAGATGATGAATATACATGTGTATACCTATGTATGTGTAGTGCATTATTAGTATTTCTGCAGGTGCATGTACAAACATAGGAGTTTTACCTAAACGTTTATAATCATAAAGTAAATATGTTTAACTACATTAAGGTACCACATGTATGAAATATCCAAGCTACACTGTAGTTGCCTTGAATTATATATCTGGATAGCAGGAGTTTTTGAGTGAGTATAGCCCTACTAATCCCTAAATTGTGCTTTGGTCTGGAGGGCTTTTACTTATGCAAATGTGATGGTCATGAGGAATCTATTCTAAGACTTCATCAAACTAAGATTTATCAGCAGTATAGGTAGAACACAATGAGAAGACCTTGAAATTTACCTGTTTTAGGACACTGTGAGCTTTTTATGAATTTGTATTTGGGTCAATGTTACATTGGAAAATGTCTCATCAACCACAGATCTCCTTTAAAGGAGAACTGTGATGTACATACAAGATAGGGTTAAAGAAAATCTTTCCGTCTTTAATATGACCCCTATGCCCCCTGGATCATGTATTCTACTGCAGCCTGTCAAAGTTATGGTACTAAAATATTAACGATTCCAGCTTCCAGTAGCTAGAATGACATCTTCTACATTCTCTGCTCCTACACGGAACATGGGGTCTAAGTATGCTCAATAAAGAATTAATTACGCAAAAGACAGGTACTAGCAAAGACATAACCCATTTGATATGTCTTGATAATACCTCTTATCATAAAAATGTACTTACAACTATCTTGTCCATGTTTCTAAGTTTTATAAGTAGATAAAATAAAAAAGCAAACAAAATAATTAAATGATTTATGCAAATTAACTAGACTTTACTCGTGATTTATATTGGGATACTTGTTTTAAAATCAGACTTCATGTAAAATGCATGGCATTATTCATTATCCCATACATCTTGTTCTAACTAGTTTAAAAATGATTATAATTGCTGTGCTCTGGGCTAAACAAACAACATGGTCTTCAGCATCATTTAATGCCATGCTGAAGTGTCTCATAATATAGCATTGTTTCCCATAATTACAGACTAACAGGATTTAATAGACGCTGTAGAAAATGCACTGTAGCATTTAATACAGCTGGATAGGACTATGAATTTGGCTGTATTTTTCATAAAGAATTTGCTTACTTAACCAAATAAGTGAATTGTAAAGTATTTTACTTGTTTCAATATCATAGATTCTGTATCAGATCAAAGAAACTATAAAGATCATTCATTATTACAAAAGAAATAAGAGCTGCTGTTGGCTATTTTGCAAGCATTGTTAAACTGCAAATTCTGTGAAACATTTATTACAAAAATTGTGACTTGACCAAGTGAACCATTGCTGAATAGTCTTCGTATACTTGCAATTAGCTGAAAAGGTTTTCATGTGGGTGCCAGCTGCCAAGTATTCTTCAGGAGTTTGATAGGTCAAGGAAAGTCGAGTAAGATTAGTCACTGAATCACAATAGCTAAATAAATGCAGATCTTTGTTTTTGGACTAATGTATCAAAATACTGCTGTAAAGCAGCATTCATCAACTATTTTTGTGGGAAATAAATTAATCATAGACAGTTATTTTTATACTGTCCCTTAATCAAATAGAGAAAATTGCTCACAATATACAAAAAGTAAATTGATTCTGTTAAATGTTTTCTCTTATCTCAAACAAATGTCCACATTACTGGGGGTTTTTTTTATACTTTTTTTTTCAACCATTTGCTATGGTCATATAGGTTTATTATATGTTAACAAAATGCATCAATGTTTCAGGACATGATGGCCCTTTTTCATATACAGTTTATATATTTAACATTTTGTTAAATTTTAATTTTATTTGCATTTTTATTTATGCAAAACTTTTATATTATTATTATTAGATACTCACCATAATCTTATTGCTTCTAAAAGCTCTGGTTCTCTCAAGTACAACAGTACCAGACATATGTAGATACTGTCAGTCCCCAGAGCTCCTTACCTCAGAGTTCCCTCTGGCTTCTCATGTGACTCTTTCCAAATGTCCGTTTGAAGGGAAATTAGGGTGATTGAACGCTTGTGCATTTAGTTTGCTCTTCTAATTGGCTGATGTAGTTTTGGCGTCAGATTTAAATCTCACTCTGCCTATCTGAGTCCTGCTCTGCTTCTCTAGTGTTTTGTGATTGATTCTGGTTCCCATTATTATTCTCTGCTCGTCATTGACTCATTGCCAGTTATAGCCTGTAGTTTAATAGCAATCACAAGACACCTCTGCACATAGGGAAATATACACAAGGAGCAGGTGCAGTCTCTCCCATAGGGTTCCCCAGGGTCCAGCAATCCAATCTAAAGCAATAAATTCCGGGAAGACGCACACTGCAAATCAAACTTCAACTCTTTATTCAAACAGGACATGTGCACAACGAAATAAACTGATCATAGATGCATGAATGCATGTTATATTTATTGCATTGCACTTTATATTTAAGTAGATAGAGCATGTGCACTTTGTGATAATGATTTTCCCCACCCCAAAGGGTCAAGTTTTGTTCACCATGCAGGAGACTCCCAAAAACTAAAACAGCATGTTCTAGAATTTTACACCAAATTAAAATGTATAAGTCCTTCTGACAGTTAGAATTCAGTAAATACCGCCACATTTGACATATTTTTAAAAACTACATACCCACAAAAGTTTAAACGTGGTGTAAGTTTTGATCAAACTGCAGATTTACAGGCACAGCTATTCATCAAATTGGAAGTTAAGTTTCCCTTTTTTTCCTAAAATAAAAAGTAAAATCAAATTTAACACAAAAACTGTAGCAGAAAGATTGAAACCAACACAAATGTGAAAGCCTAACCTCTTCTAAATAACAGTATACCTTATGCACAGGTTTATTTGGAGATGTTGCAACCAACTAACCACCCAAACATAATGCAAAATTTGAACTCTACCTTAACCCACTTGGCACCCCCCAACCACCCAAACTAAATCTCCCACATGTTGTGAATCAAATTGTATGCTATATACAGAGGACATGCTAAGGAGGGTGCAGCCAATCAGGAGAGAGCGTCAAATAGATTTCAGTCCAGCAATTAAAGGGTATGTCCACCCAAAAATAAACTTTTTATATGTTCTTTATATAATAGCACCAACCTCAAACGCCATGTTCATTTTTCTCAAAATCATTTGCTTTGCCTGATATTTGATGAGATATATATCAGGCTGCACTTCCTCTCCACTTCCACTTTAGTTGACCCCGAGCTGCAGCTTAGAAAAAAAAAAAAAAATTCTTGCCTGTGTTTGTGTGTGTCTCTCTCTCTATCTCTCTCTCTGGGCTGGCTGGCTGCAGCTGTTGATCCTGGATTCCTTCAGTACACATAACTTTACAGCTGTGATTGGATGAGAGGGAAAATCCAGCGATCCAGGGGTCAGACCATAACTGATGCAACTTCCTCTGTTCTCACTGCTGGATGCTAACAGACATGCTCAAGAACATGAAAAGAACAGAGGCAAGGTAATGTAACCTGTCTCTGTTCATCGCTGTATTGGTCCATGCTGCAGGATTAAGCCAGCTACAAAGGTCTGTAACTTTTGAACCACTGGACCGAGTTACATGCTGTAAAGTTTGTTTTGGAGCACTTATTTGGGCCAAATAAAGATAAAAAGTTAGTTTTGGGGGTGGACTTGCCCTTTAAAAGGCATTTGTTTTTGCATTGCTTGCACCCTGCTAATCCCAAAAAATGTGTACACATACAGGGAGATGTAATGCTTATCCTCCATGCTTCTCTTCCTTCCAGGTGATTTACCATGATTTACTGTACCCTCGGAAACCAGCTGGGTAAGCAATGTGGAGGCAAATGCCAACATTTAAAAGGTATTCATTTTCATGCTACTGATGGAAAATTTATAGAAAATGGCACAGGCCTCACAAATAACATAGAGAATTGTATGTTTAACTAATTACACCTCCCCAATAATTTTTATTTTGACTCTTGAAAGCAGCACAAATAGTTGCATCATCAGGTTAGTGTTTGCCTTTTTGAAATTAGAAATATGTAGTTCCAGTCTCCAGTGAGGTATCACCCAACTTTTTTACCATTACTATTATTATTAAATATTGGACATGAGGTTATCCTTACATTTACATACACTTAAAATCTCCTCTACATTTTATGGTGTAGTATAACTTTCGAAGCTCCCCAATCTCTTGCAACAAATTGAGTTTGAGGACCACAGCAAGTAGCTAATTAATATTATCTATGGTAATTACGGATCATAAAAAGCTCAGCAGTGTTGCTTCCAGTATTAAGAAGGAAGATGGAGAAGACAGGGAAGAAGAAATCCCTCCAGCGACAGTAAAAATGACGAATACTGAACTTCTTAATTCAACCATATGCTGCTGACAGGATAAAATATTAAAGCAAAGAGAAGCTCTTAAAAAGAAGATATTCTGTGCAATTATTTTAGTTAAAAGGTCTTCATTGTCAAGTTGTCAAAAGGTTTTTATGTGCCCTTTCCAGCTGGTGAAAGACGGTTATGTTTTAGAGTGTGTTCATTGATCAAATGAATCTTCAGAATAGGGATGAACACAAACACACTGCGTTTTGATTTCCATTTAAAGGAGCTAAACAAGCTTTCCTTTTAATAAGCAAAAACAACATGTGTCTTTTTACTCAACTATCTGAATAGAACAACCAGAATTCTTTTTCAATGCAGTGGGAAAATAAGAAATATGACACACATAGCAAAAAAAAAAACCTGTAATATTGAAAAAGAATTTGAACTATGCACAACACACAATATCTATTTATTAGACTTTTAAGAAAAATGACATTGTAGATATGTGGGATATAATCACGCTGTGCTGAGAGATATCATTAAAATAATAACAGTCAAAATATCAAAGTTTTTTCACATTTTTTAGAAATGGTGCTATGGAACTAATGCTTATGGGTGGTCTTAGATAACATATCATACTTTAGTAAAACTTTGCAACTTTTCTTTTGCATTGAGTGAGATTTAATTCTGAAGAGAAATGCTATGCAACATAAAATGCAGGTGACACCCCAAGGAGTAGTATAGGAAACACCCTGAAACTAAAACAGAAGAGATGGGCGAACTTTCGAAAGTTCGGTCCGTTTTCCAACTTTAGAACTTCTAAAAAAGTTCGAAAGTTCATAAAAGGACCCATAAAAGTCAATGGGGGGTAAATAGTTCGGAAAGTTCGAATGAACTTTCCGAAATATTGCAATGTAAACTTACCTTACAGGCCCCTGGGAGTTGGTCTGGGGTACACGTCCGTGTGCAGGGAACAGCATAAAAACTGGATGTGTAACGAATGTATATGAAGCAGGCTGCACGCTCTCAGTAGCTAAAATAAATCCTTTATTTCACATAAATCCTTAGAAACACATGGCACTGGATACAAACAATATGGACAGACTCGTAGGACACAGGTGTGCCTGACGCGTTTCGTGACGTGAGTCACTTCATCAGAGGCTAAAAACTGGATGTAGTGCACACACGCGATACTTGCGGTTTCCGTGTTCGATCGAATGTTCGAGGAAAATCCCAGAACGGCCGGAGATTCCAGGCGGACGTTCGGGGGTCCCGCAGCTTGAAACCGTTCAGGGATTTTCGGAAGCAGCTGTTCGAGGCCTGCCGAACGTCCGAAAATCCTGCCGAATGTTCGAGGATTTTCGAAAATACTACCGCGAGTCTGGAAAATCAAACTAGTTGGAAACCCAAACTAGTTTGAATAGTTCGAGTTCACCCGAACTCATAAAGTTCGCCTCAAACTCGCGTTCGAGTTCTAGTTCATCCCTATAAAACAACACTTTTTACAATGATTTTCCAAATTGCAATGTATAAGCCCCATGTAACATGGGGCTTATACATAGAATAACTATTATAATAATTGGTAGAATAACTACCAAATAAGCTTAAATACCCCTCACAAGTGACATTTTTAAAACTATATGCCCACAGGTTTTTGATTTGCATATATGTTTTGATAAAAATGCAAATACTTTTCCCTATAATATAAAATCAGAGACAAAATCAAAACTAGCTAAAAGTTCAAAACGAACACAAATATGTTAATAACGCACAAATCTTGGACATAACCCTGAAAACAATATACTTTTAAAATCATTAGCTATGTAATAATGTCCTCTTTCATGCATATATGCTGAATTATAGGTGCAGCTGTAAAAAAAATTCTAAATTGCAAACACTAAATATCAATCTCAAACATGTCCTGAATCAAACTGTATGCCACATGTATGGATGTACACTGAGGCATGGCCACCAACAGTTATAAATCATTTATACATGCAGAATTCCAGGTGCAGTTTTTCTCTGAATTTCCCTCTTAAGGAGATTTTCTCTAAAAATTAAGGAAAAAGACAATGAAAAGTTAGAAAAAATGTAAAGACCCCATGAAAAGTAAAAAAATAAAACAAAAAAACACTAAATTTCAATCTTTCATACAATATTTCCTGAAACATCTATATTTCTCTGTATACAGTACTTATGCCGCATGCATACACAGAGAGAAATGCACTTCACACACTTGTGCTTTATTGTTGTGTGTGGTTTTTAATCTTGATTTATTTACAATTTGCCATTTGAGCTGTTTTTTTGAGTTTTGAGATTAGAGAGTGCAGTGTGCTGATCTGGGGATATTTTTTCTCCTGTTGGTTGGTCATTTATTGTTCTTATAGCCCCAAGCACAACCCTGCATCAGCAGGGTTATGTTCCAACTCCCATTTTTGTGCAGCATGTGCTCCTCCTTTATTATTATTTATAGATTGTTCAGGAAGGCATGGAAAGTATACAAAGAGAACAAACGATCATGCACACTTCCGACTCCTGTCTCTTGACCAAAAAGTTGCTGGGTGCCACAGTATTCTGGCAGGCATGTAGTAGATCAGGAACACAAAGGACTATGCACACCAGACTTGATGCAAAACTAGCGTTTATTGAGGCATCAATAAACACAATGTAATGTTTCTGTGCCCATGCACCTTCGTCAGACACATATACATAAAAAAGAGCCCAACGAGTTTAGATTAATTCACCATCTCTCATTTCCAACCGGTTCTTCCATCAATGATAGCATCAGCCCCATGTTAACAATAGTGAAATTTTCATCTTTTGACAAGGCGCTAGAGCTGTTGAAGCTTAATGGACAAGGCTCGCTCATGGCTATGTGTGATATAAAGTCAGCCTTTAGACTTTTGCCCATACACAATAAGTCTCACCACCTTTTTTACTTCGACAAATGCCTCCCAATGGGGTGCAGTTTGTCCTGTTATTATTTTTAATTGTTTTCAACCTTCATTGAATGGGTGGTGGGACAGGTCTCTGGCACTGACTTTATATTACACTACTTGGATGATTTTTTGTTTATCGGTCCATCCTCTACCAACACCTTTTCTAAAGTCTTCAAGGCTTTTATCTTTGTTGCCGAAAAGCTCAGAATCCCTGTCGCCAGGGAAAAAACTGTGTTGCCCACCTCCAAAATCCAATTCTTGAGCATTACTATCGATTTGCAGAAAATGTTTAGCTTACCCCAAGATATGTTGCAGAAACTGAATCAGCTGGTTAACTATGCCATTAAGTAAAAAAGATGACCCTTAGGGAGATTCAAGTCTTATTAGGTCATCTTAATTTTGCAACAAAAGTAATGCCAATTGGGAGAATCTTCAACAGGAGATTGGTTGACTGCACTATTGGTGTCAGCAATCCTTTGTGGCATATATGTTTGACCCAGGAGGTTAAAAATGACTTGAGAATCTGGAGTCAGTTTCTGCAGTTTTTCAAAGGAAATACTAAATGGCAGGACCATTGGTTAGACAACACTGCCTTAGAATTTTTTACAGACGCGTCATATTCTAGCGGCTGTGGTGCCTTTTTGCAAGGGCAATGGTTCTCAACCATCTGGCCAGAGGACTGGAGCGATTCTGCATGTTTAGCTAGCTTAGGGTATTTGGAAATTATACCAGTATACTTCTCCTTATCATTATGGGGCCATATCCTTCAAAACAGAAGGGTTGTCCAAGTGATTCACTCTTTTTCAGCAAAATCTACTTGTGTGTCCACAGTATTAAGACTGATAGCCCTGAAATCCTTATAGTTCAACATCTGGCTAAAAGCCAGACATATTCCAGGTCACACAAACCTAATCGTTGATGTATTTTCACATTCCCAATTTCAGAAGTTCAGAACCTTGGTGGATCACGCAGAGGAAGCAGGTCAGGCGATTCTCAAAGAGCTTTGGAATGATATTCTCCCAAATTCTGGGACTTGGTAAAGGGTTCACTAGCCAAGAAAACCTGGCTGACTTATAAAGCGGCCTGGAGCTCCTGGTTAGAGTTTTAAAACAAAACAAAAATCTTCCAGTTAGGGACATTAAGTTGTTAATTATCTTTATTTTGGAATTGGTCCAGTCAGGGAAATTACTAGCCTCTATTAAAAAGATGCTAGCCGGAATCTAATTTTTCCACAAGGTCCATTTGAGTTGTGATACTACCAAATCAACAGCGATCACGCAAATTTTAAAAGGGTTGGCTCGTCTGAGGCCAGTTAAGGATACCCCAAAACCCATCACAATATAGATATTAGCTAGGATAGTGAAAGTCTTACCATAAGTGTTCAGTTCCCAGTATGAAGCCAGTTTATTCAAACTTGCCTTTATTTTATCCTTTTTCCTGACCCTTTGGATATGGGAACTCGTATCATATAGAAAGGATACTCTGGGAGGGCTGGACTTTGCTAAGATTAGGCTTGCTTACCTGTCACATTTCCAGCTCTCCACAGTCCTATTCAAGTGCCTTAATTCAGCTATCCTTAAAAGCAGCAACTAAAAGTCCCATTCTTTTAGGTTAGGAGCAGCCACCCAGGCATTCATTTTTGGCTTCCCTACTTCTAAAATTATGCAAATCGGCAGATGGGTATCTTCAAGATTAAAAAAATATATATATACAGCCTGGTCTGGCAGATCCCCCCTCCATCTCTCCTTTTTATTTTAGGTTTAAAGCAGCTCAAAATATGGATAGTGGACCATTAATAAAATTTCTGGGCCAGACGCAGTGCGGAGAACAGGAGATACGGCGTAAACCTATCATTTGAGAATAAGGTGCTAGTATTTCACTGGATGGGAGTTCGGTGGGCAAAATCGCAGGACTAATTTACACTAATATCTCAGCTTATATCTAAATGGGGTAAACCAGACATACTTATAATACACTTAGGTGGTAATAAGATAGGCTATGTAAAATCAGTCAACATATCAGGAAAGATTTAGCACAGCTAACTTTCATCCTGCCAGGGATAGTCCTTGCATGGTCAGAAATTATCCCCCGGTGGGTATGGTACTCTAATCCCAATTTAAAACCACTAAAGAAGTCCTGAAGAAAAATTAATTACAGTGTCTCTAAATTCCTTAAACTCATTATGTGGCTAACTGAAACTCATTGTGTGGCTACCTGAATAATTTAAGGTAGGCCTTCATGGTATTAATTGCTTTAAAAGTGGTGTTTATCTATTAAAAGGTGTCAATTTCAGATAATAAAAAGGATAAGGCTGCAGCCTTCATCTCCACCCAAGATCTTTATGTTTGTCTCATATCATTGTGTGCTTTTTTAACTCACATATTGTTTATACTTATATTATGGGTAGCCCAACAAGTTCCAGGGTCTAATTTAACTTTACATTATTTAGACGATTTTTTGTCTAAATAAACAAGGTTTGTTGTGTTCCAGTCTTTCCCTGAGAGGGGGCAACCTATAGATATTAACCAAAAAATCAAAAACATATAGAACAAGAAGAGTTGTAATCCTATGGTATGCTCCTCTCCTTATTATGCTTTATGTCCCATAAAGGCATTCAGTGGGTTCATCCAATTAGGTACAGATCAGATGGTTTGTTTTTTGTACATGCAGATGGTTCTTTTGTTTCAAAATGACAATTTACTTGAGTCTTTCATTTGTATTTAGTATTTGAGGTTGAATAAAGACAAACGTCCATCCAGTCCAACCCATCTAGCAATATCCTCATTTCCTGTCAACTGTTGATCCAGAGGAAGGCAAAAAAAACCCAACAAATTTATGAAGGGGGAAAAAATTCCTTCCTGACTGAAAAAAAATCTAGTTTATGTATCAATACCAGTAACTTGCAAGATTCCTTGTTTGCAGAAACTCATCCAGCTTTCTTTTGAAACTGACCAATGAACCTGCCATAACAACGTCCACTGGAAGACAGTTCCATAGCTTTACCGTTCTCACAGTGAAAAACCCTTTCCGAGCTTGAAGCCTAAACCTTTTCTCTTCAAGTCTTAAGGGATGTCCTCGTGTCCTTTGACATGTTCTATTGGTGAACAATGCCCCAGATAGTTTATTGTATGGCCCCGTTAATGTATTTATACACAGTAATCATATCCCCACGCAAGTGCCTTTTCTCCAGCGTACATAATTGTAACTTTTTTAGTCTCTCTTTATATTCAAGCTCCCCCAATCCCCTTATTAATTTAGTTGCCCTTCTCTAAACCATTTTCATTTCAAAGATGTCCTTTTTGTACGCAGGATTCCAAAATTGCACTGCATATTCCAAATGAGGCCTTACCAATGCTTTTTAAAGAGGGAGAATTACATTTTCCTCCCTTGAATCTATACCTCTCTTTATACAAGACAATACCATGCTGGCTCTGGCTGTTGCCGCCTGGCACTGCTTGCTACCTTTAAGTTTGTTATCCACCAAAACTCCAAGATCCCTTTCCAACAGGGATTCACTTAACACAGAGCCATTTATAGTATAAGCAGCACAAGGATTTTTAAGTCCAAAATGCATCACCTTACATTTATCAACATTGAATCTCATCTGCCACTTAGCATCCCAATGTGAACGATTGCACATCCTCTGAAGTTTTTAATGGTCGACAAAGTTTTGTGTCATCAGCAAACACAGAAATCTTGCTGACAATACACACTTCCAAATCATTAATAAACAGAATAAATAGAAGCGGCCCCAACACAGAACCCTGTGGCACCCAACTTAGCACTTAGTCCATAATGATAAAGCCTCATTAACAACTACTCTCTGCATCCTATTCATTAACCAATTTTCTATCCATTTACAAATGTGACTCCCCAGACCAACAGACCTTAGCTTATACATTAACAGTAGAAAGAAACACCATGCACATCAGTCTTAAATACCTATGTATTTAGATACTTCATACATAGGATACACAACAGTGTAACGTTTCGGTACACAAACTGTACCTTCATCGGACAACAAGTTGGTAAATACATAGGTATTTAAGACTGATGTGCATGGTGTTTCTTTCTACTGTTAATATCTGACCTTCAACCAAGGTCTTCCATTGCACTCAGTATATATACTCACTGTACAACGACAGGTGTGTGCAGGATCACTAAAGGATTGTTTTACTATTAGCTTATACATTAGTTGCCTATGGGGGACTGTATCAAAAGCCTTTGCAAAATCCAAGTAAACTACATCTACTGCTATGCCAGAGTCTAAATTTCTACGTACTTCCTTATAAAAGCCAAGCAAGTTAGTTTGACAAGATCTATTCCTCCTAAATCCATGCTGGTTACTACTTATAATGTCAGTCCTTGAAACATACCCTAGAACATGTTCCCTTATTAAACTTTCCAGTTCCAGTTAAACTTACAGGCCTGTAATTACCCGGCTGTGAACGACTACCCTTTTTGAATATTGGAATAACATCAGCCTTTTTCCAATCCAGAGGCACACCACCGGACATGAGGGAATCTGCAAAAATCAGAAACAATGACCTAGATAAAACTGAACTTAGCTCCCTAAGTACCCGATAGATAGGATTAGATAGGTTTGAACTGCAAAGATTACAAATCTCACTCATTCCGCATAGAGGCGGCAACTCAGGGTTTCCTGCTAAGATTCCCAACCACTAAGATCATGAATATTGGCAGATTGGAATCGGGGCGATTCAAATCATACATAAATCTAGCGTTAGTTGACTCTATGTAACATTCTTTTATTGCAGGTGCCAGACAGAGCAGGATATGGATAATAGGGCATTTCTATGCCTTTTGGGACAATCAACGAGTGGAAAACAGATCCCATGGCACAAATTTATTATTCCTGTTTTAGAAAATGTATTGGTTTGGCCCAATAATATCACAGATGAAAGAAAAATGGGGAAAATTCATTTAGGTATACACAAAGCGATGGTGCACACCAGACTTGAAAAAACTCTTGTGCTTTATTCACACATGTAACTTTTCGATATACAGTGATATCTTCTTGATATCTTCAACAATAAAGTGCTAAAATGTGCAACAAACTTATATAGGGTGAAGTGTTAGTTCCTATGTCACCACCTATAGGCAAGTATTCAAAGTACTAAACATATCTTTTTAAATTCTCAATGTGCAAATTGTAATATTTGTAATTCCTTGATTGTGGGGGATAAGTTTGTACATCCTCACAGGGGTACCCCTTATAAAATTGGGGGATACTTCACATGTAATACTGAAATGTCCGTGTACATTAACATACATTGCAAAGACCATTATTCCATTCAAGAAACGCTTCCAGAGGCACAGGAGCAACATTAAAGTGGCATATGAATGAGTTGGAACTGATAGGGATAATGTTGAATTCTCTCCCATAGCAGCACATTTTATCCAAGCCAAACATCAAACACATTAGCTTAGAGGTATGGTCATTGACCATATTTCTAAGTTAACAAGAGGGGGTGACCGCAATAATTTGTTACTAAGAAGAGAGTCCTTTTGGATATACACGTCAGATACAATACATCCAAAGGGACTTAACACCAACTTAGGGTTGAGATGCTATTTATGAAGATTGTTTCTCTGAATATTTTATACCCCTGTATAAAACATGTAGAATTTTATTTAAGATTAATTAAGATAATTTAAAGTGGGTCCTATTTAGTATACTGATTGAGTGAATAATTGCAGCATGTTTTTAACGTTTTAGCACCTTTTCTTGCACTTTTTATACAAGAGGAAATGTTTATATCATTGTATTAATATTTATTGATATTTATGGCATGCTGCACCTTATAATAAAAAAAAAAACAGCACCATTTGAGAATTGAAAAAGATATGTTTAGCACTTGCACTTTGAATACTCGCCTATAGGTGGCGACATAGGAACTAACACTTCACCCTATACAAGTTTGTTGCACATTTTAGCACTTTATGGTTGTCTGAAGAAGATATCGAAACGTTACATGTGTGAATAAAGCACAAGAGTTTTTTCAAGTCTGGTGTGCACCATCGCTTTGTGTATTTCTATTTGAGTATATAGCCACTGGTCAGGCTCGATAGGGAGCACCCAGCAGATACAGCAACTTGAGAAAAGTGGTTGTGTGGGAAAGTCCAGATTCACCTTTCATAATCCATTTAGGTGGTAAGGATGTACTGTAGGCCGAAAAAAATCTATGGAGTTGATTAGAGTTATCAGGAGAGATTTAGCACAACTTAGTTTCATGCTACCTGGTGTTATCGTGGCTTGGTCCTAGAATGTACCAAGGCTCCTCTGGTGTTTGGAATCTAACCGTAAACTTCTGGAAAGATGTCAGAAGAAAGTCAATCACATTTCAAAATTCTCCATAAATATAATGTGTTATTGCCACGCAGATCTTGAAAATGGAGGGGAGGGCCTGTATTGGACTGGGTTAGATATCTTCTGTTGGGTTTGCAAAACCTAATAGAGTTAAGCTTGGCCTCTGCAATTTCTTAGGGCAATCCCTTGGCCTGGAGGAATTTCTGTATAAATTATCATCGCCTTTAGGTGCACACGGAGGGACTATTTGTCCCAACCGAGCGCTCGATACGAACGAGCACTCTACTTGGACAAATGTCCGTCGGTGGCGGCAAATTTGGCCGCGGATGAATTTGCAAACGATCAATCGTGCGGTCCCATAGGAAATTACACGATCGATCAGAATTTACTGACGTGTTCGATCGTTCATTCGTCCAATCTGGAAGAACGAACGAGGTCAGTCGGCCCACACCAACAGATATTTTCGGCCGACCAAAAGTGCAGTGAATCTGTCGGTTGCCCGAAAATATCTGCTGGCGTGTACTCAGCCAAAGGGGATGAAAAAATAATATGCTCCCCACAAGGTTAAAGGGGAAGTTTATATGATTGTTAGTATATCAATAGTAAAAAGATAAGGACAGAGAATGAGGGACCATTAAATAATGGAACTGGTTAGAGAGGATGCCAATAAGGTAAATGTGCCAAAAAAGTTCCCCCTCTACACACTATAGAGCAATCTAGTCCTGAAAGCAGAGACTAGTATTAAGAATGGTATAAAAGAAGATTATTTATGATAGCATGAGGTAATATAAAGTAATCGTAATATCAATAAAGCTCTTTGACCTGTTCAGTTTTATCTAAATTATCGTTACTTGCATTTTTTACAGATTTACTTTTTTCTGGAGATGCCACTCTGGGTTGGAAAAAAGCTGATAATACCAATATTCAAAATAGGTATTTGTACACAGTATGGTAGTTATAGACCTGTAAGTTTAACATTAGTAATGGGGAAGATACTGGAAACTTTCTTACAGAATCATATTCTGGATAAGGACTAAGCATGTATTCATGAGGAATACATCTTATCAAACCAACTTTCTTGGTTTTTATGAAGATGTGAGCAAGAATTTAGATACTGACATATCAGAATGCTGTATAGGTTTTTTAAGGCTTTTGATACTGTGCCAACTTATTTGTAAATTAAAGGTCTGTTGGCTTTGCTTGTGAAGGTTCTCATTCATCCAGGTCATGGTATATCTGTTGTATTCAATTATATCAACTGGACTTGAAGACGTTTCGCTAGTCATCCGACTGGCTTTCTCAAGTCATTCTGAATTTAGAAAGCCAGTCGGATGACTAGCGAAATGTCTTCAAGAACTACATTTCAAGTCCAGTTGATATAATTGAATACAACAGATATGTCTGTTGGCTTTGGAAAAAACATTTTGTACATGAAGAGAATAGCTTGATAGGTCACATGCAGGGGAATATTTATAAAGGTGCCGTCTCCCCAGCACTTATAGGTGCCTTTGCGCCAATTAGAAGTATTTTTTGGGGCTTAAGGGGTCCCACAGCCAAACATATTTTAATAATTAATTAAAATATGTTTGGTTAAGATTTCAATTCTAGCAATCATAGCAACACAACTAGCAACACATTAAATATTCAGATTTTAATTAAGTATGATTGGTTAATATGTGATCATATGATTGCTAGGATTGAATTATTAACCAATCACAATCGGATTTGGCCTTTCAGCAAACCTATATAAAGAGGTGCAAATCCCCACGGAGCTCAGAAGTCATCGGAGTGATGACAGAAGAAAGAAGATGTCAGGATCAAGATGCAGTGGCAATATCGGCCATGTCGGTGTCTCCGGTGATGGTGGTGTCACTGGCGGTTGCAGTGACATCACCCGCCGTCATCAGCAGAGTTGGTGTTGCCGCCAATATTGCCAGTGACGTAGGAGAAAAAAGAAAATGCCAGAGACCTGAAAAGGTCCTTTTAAGGACTAGGAGTTTTGAGCTGGGGGACCCCCCTATCAGAAAGGCTCTTATTAGAGCCACAAGGGCTCTTCTCAAAGCCAATGGGAACCTGGTTTCAAGCATCAGGACCTCCAACAAAGGCACTTGTCAGGGCCGGTAACAAAACAGCGAAGTTACCAGACCATTATAACTATGCCCCTTAATATTCATCATGGAAGGCGATGTATATGTTGTTTAAGTATCCTTGTGCAGGATAAAGAAGGAGATAGATTCAAAGGAGAAAAATAGTTTTCTCCTTCATTACAAAGTACTGGTAAAGGCATCATTTGGAATATGCGGTGCGGTTTTTGAACCCTGTATAACAAAGGGAAATCTTGGAAATGGAAAGAGTTCAGAGAGGGGCAATCAAATTAATAAGTGGAATGAAGAGTCTTAATTATTGGGACAGATTAAAAGTTAGGGATTTTAAAGGGGAACTGTGGTCTCCAAACAAGTTAAGTTTAAATGAAAGGACAGTTTACTACCTTTAAAATGAGCCATCAACCACCTCTCTACGTGCTCCACAGCAAGATATACAGAAATGAATGCTCAGAAAGTTAATGGGTGGGAGGCTGACTTGTGACTTTCCTGAGGATTCTCCTGCACAGTGCCGCCAGCGAGCACAGCCTCAGACTCCCTCAGTGTGTGAGGGAGACAGGAAGTCCCTCCTCCTCTCTGCTGTGTGAAGTCCTGACAGAGAAGGTAAGGGAATCTACAGCCCTTCTCTTCCACTGTGTGAAAACATCCTTTTCAGGCAGACTTCTCACTTTTTTCATTTTTTTCCCAGCTGTGGGTGGGATTGTTTTGATAAAGTGCTTACCCACCAATCTAGCAACATTATCATTTGTTTCTTTTATGTCTGGTTGCTCACTTCCAAATAACAAGACAGAGAGAAGCTACAGTGCAACATTGGCCCTTACTTCATTACTAGGTTCAACTGGTGGCTGATCTTCACTAGCATCCTGACCTGCCTCGCTCAGAGTCAAAGTAGTGCCACATCTGTTGATTAGTCACTTTTAGACTCTGATGGCACTTATGACTCTGAGACCATGCAGTAGAATGCAGTCTCTTCTGCACTAAACCACCTATATCTACATTCTACAAATCAAACAAGTCAAACAAAAGCAGAAATGTATATCTGAAAATATGCAACCAAAACAAACCTAAACTTTGTAGAATGCAAGCACAGATATGCAGATATATCCAGTAGTCTTGGGAACCTCTTAAATGTGTTTAATTCTTTAAAACATATTTGTGTCCCAGGCAACGTTTTGGTCCTTGTCTTGCGATGTTCCAGTGCATTGACACATAGCAGCATCCATTATTTTCAATGGAACTAATGTGCCTTAACCCACAAAACAGCAGCAGTGCAGTATGAACAGTGATGTTGACTTTTATTGCACATGCAGCCTAGTGTGAACAAAGCCTAAGAAGGTTTGAGGAAGGGGAATTATATAATAAGATCTTAAATATGTAGATCAACAAAATAAGTTAGGGTTACTAATAAGAAGGAAGCATTGTTCTCCAATAGATTATATCAGAGGACACAAAGGTATTCCTTAACATTAGGAGAGAAAAAAGGGTTCTGGCAGGTTCATAGGTTTGGCGAAAGGGCTTAGTAAATTTCTATGATTTAAGAAAATTCATCCCAATGGACCGGCCCCTCGGTGCAGAGGAATTGGGGCTTAATGGGGACAGGGGAGGGGAACCTCCTACCTATGTAGGGCTGGAGGGTGTTTAGGTGGCGGACGTGGGTTGGCTAAGAGGCAGGAGTCTCGCAAGAGCATGCCCGGCGATTAGAACATCCTGTTCCAGTGGGAACTCATCATGGTGATATCATGGATCCATCAATCACGGTTATGGAGGTGAGACATCAGTGGCAGGTACATTTTTACTTTCAGGATTAAAGAAATTTCTTTCCACGTGGGAGTCAGGAATGGAGGGTTTGAGTTCTGCGGATACAGACCTTTAGGTCTGGGTAGTTTACCCACACCTACATGGCTTACCAGGGCACCAGTGAATTTCCCCTATACGGTGAACTTACATAGCCAAGTAGGACAGATTCCTACGATTCCTGCACCCAATCCATCAACAGGGGTAGGGGAGCACCCTAACATTTATGTAAATAGATATTCTTGGGCATCCTTAACTGGAGTGGCTGAGACAGCACGCCAATGTTCATATGTCTCCTTTGCAGGCCCTTTAGGATTACATGTCAAACCTAAGGTCAAGGAGCGCATCTGGAAAGGGGAATTTATAGAGTTGTTTTCTTTGCTCTCCCTTGATGAAATCCTCGACCTCAAGGATGATGACAATTGAAACAGTAAGAAAATGGAGGAAGAGAAGTCGAAGCGGGAGTTGGCTGAGAGCTTTCTGCACCTTAGCCAGCAATATTTGGAAAAAGATGCCTGAAAAGTGTTCTTCCCTGTTTTGCTATATTGATGGAATTTGGAAAACTTTTCGAATTTACAGCGGCTTGGCATGGTGTAGGTATGATAAACACTTCTGCCAACAACTGGCTGCTTACCCAACCATGCGATGGGACCAGACAAACACTCTGACTAAAATTAATGACTGTGCAAAAGCAGTCGCCCTTTCTGAGAGATTTTGGGGGTCTCAGCAGGTTCCCCCCAGCCTTGGGAAGGTCGGGTTACTGCTGGTTATTCAACAAAGGCAGCTGCAAGAGGGGAGCCACTTGCAAATTTAAGCATGAGTGGAAG
The DNA here is from genome assembly GCA_019447015.1 of Hymenochirus boettgeri. Classification (NCBI taxonomy): domain Eukaryota; kingdom Metazoa; phylum Chordata; class Amphibia; order Anura; family Pipidae; genus Hymenochirus; species Hymenochirus boettgeri. The sequence goes on along the minus strand of CM033470.1, from coordinate 218,602,522 downwards.
GGTTGGGGAGGGGCACACTCCTTCTTCCGCTGCTTCAAACGTCCCAAACTCAGTGCAAAACGTTAACCAGCCTTTCTTCACTTGGGTTTTCATATCCCTTTCCGGGTTAAGGAAAGTTTTCCACATGCAAAAATTTTTAAATCTGTTGCACAATATCCTGAGGTTGTGAGACGCAAGCTGGACAAAGAAATTGCATTGGGGCGAATGGCGGATCTATTTCAGGAGCCGCCTTTTGTCCAGTTGCAAGTTTGCCCTCTGGGAGTTGTCCCAAAGAAAGACCCTGGCCAATTCCACCTAATCCATCACTTGTCATACCCGAAAGGGTAATCAGTGAATGATGACATTTATAAGGATCCTTATCCATCGTTTGACAGGGCAGTGACCTTAGTTAGGTCAGCTGGCCTGGGAGCCGTTGTGGCAAAAGCAGATTAAGTCGGCTTTTCGCTTGTTACCAATTCACCGCAAATGTCACCATGTGTTGGGATGTAGTTTGTGGACTTGTGTCTTTCTATGGACTGTTCAAGCTTGTGCACCCACTTCGAGACTTTTAGTAGCTTTTTGGAGTGGGTGGTATGAATAAATGCATAAGCTGTAGCGCTTGTCACTATTTAGATGACTTTTTGTGTGTTGGTTAAGGTGCCTCGGACACTTGTTTTCACATGTTGGAGACCCTCCAGGAGGTTTTCTTCCAGCTTGGGGTCCCATTGGCTCCTGATAAAATGGAAGGCATGGCATGGCCTTCCAGGGACTAGAGATTAATTCAGTGAAAAGGGAATGTTGTCTTCCATGGGTCAAGCTGGATGATCTGAGTAAGACTATCTCTGGGCTGCTACAGTCAAGGAGGCCACCCTGTGCTGCATTTTGGTGGCTGGGAAAGCTGCCCGTAGACCACATCTTTAATAGACATTTGGCATGGTTAACCTCAGGCTCCCTGTCTCTACATAATCATATACAGATTCCCAGAATGGTGCGTGATGACCTTCGTGTATGGGCCAATTTTCTTAACACATTTAATGGTCTGGTCTATTTTCAGGACACTGAGTGGTCGGCAGATGGTTTGCAATTTTTCACAGACACAGCTAGTACTTCAGGCTTTAAGGCTTTTCTCTCGGATAAGTGGTGTGCATACCGATATTCATCATCGGTATCCAAGCCAAGTGGCGTACATTTGGTCTCCTTAGACATCTTGCTTTCCATGAGTTGTTTCCCATTCTGATATCATTCTTTGTTTGGGAGGCTGAACTCAGGAAGCGCATTGTCCTGTCCTCGGTGTAGTAGCAGGAATCAATGGCTGGACTTCGTCATCCCTAGGGATGGGCGGTTCGCAGATCCGAACCCAGATCCACCGCGGATTTATCCCGTTCGCGAACGGTGGATTTTTTCCCGATTTTCCGAACTTCTGAACCGCGGATTTCTCGTATTTTCGAAAATTTTCTTGTATTTTCGAAAATGTGTGAAAATACGTATTTTTGAAAATTTTCGAAATTACGAGGATTTCTTGTATTTTCGAAAATTTTCAAAATTACGAGGTTTTCTCGAATTTTCGAAAATACGTATTTTCGAAAATTTTCGAAATTACGAGGATTTCTCGTATTTTCGAGGATTTTTTTAATTTTAATGGGTCCGCTCGCGGATTTCCGAATTTTCGAATTTTTTTGAAAATTCGCGGATCCTCGAGCAGACCGGATTTTGCGAAGTTCGGACATCTCTAGTCATCCCCACCAGTGCTTCAGTTGCTGAGGGCTTTAGTTCTCTGCTGTCTTCTCTTGAATGTTCAGTGCGGGGCAGTTCATATTGTAGGCGTAATGTTATTGCTGATGCCCTCTCCAGCTTTCAGTGGGAGCACTTTCGTCAGGCTGCCCCCCAGGCAGAGGTGCCTTTTCCACCCCAGCTCTGGCTGCTTGGGACATCCAACTACTTCACATGATAAAGGCATAAGTGGCAGTATCCACATGGAAAGCTTATGCTTGTGCATGGGGAAAATGACTCAACTTGGAACAGACAGTTGGGTGTTTCCAAAATGGTGAAGATAGGTTGACTAGCCTGATATGGTACATGTTTTGTTTGCAGGATCAGTTGTTCATTCTCCATCATTAGCCAGCGCCTGTCTCGATTAGCATTTTGGTGCAAACTCCTTAACTTTCCTGACCAAGCACTTTCTAATTCGGCATGCTGTATGTGGGTTTAGGCGCAAGTTGGTGTCACATGATTTTTGACTGCCATTCTCCTTTCAGGTGCTTGCAGGCATGTATGCTTACTGGGGTATTTTGCAACTCTTTTTTTGAAACCCTGCTGTTCCAGGTCAATTTTTCTCTTTATTGGCGCATTCAGCATACTGGAGCTAGCAAACAAAACTTGGTTTGCTCTTTCAGGGTGTTGCCTTGTTGGAGGACAGGTCGTTGATTTGACAGGCTGTGTTGTCCAGTCTTCCTGGCAGCAAGGTGTCTCTGGTCATTTGCCTTTGCCTCTACCTTGGAGTGTGCCCAAATGGGGTTATGGTGCTGGGTTTACATCCCTGTAAGTTCAGAACCCATTTATTTTGCATTAGGGTGGCTACCGAGGCAGTCCGAATGGGCCTCTTTGAAGCAGAATGATTAAGCACTGGGAATCCAGGCATTTCCTGAGTTATGTATGGCCTTTCCTAATTCCATGAGGGATTGGTCTGGATCTATGATTTGTAGACAAACATAATACACTTTTCATAAAAATAATGTAATCTTATTTTTGCATAGTGCCTTCCTATCATTTCATTATTCTGGTTCTTTTGGCAGATGGCAGGTTTGTATCTTGGTTCCTTGGTCATTTGTTTATATTCTTGACCAGACAGAGAGCTGCTGTTAAATGACCAGGTGTGCAGCAGGGCTTTCCCAACGACCAGGTCCTGCTTTGTTGGTTTGGGTACAGTGGTTTGAGTTGGATGGAAATTTGGCTTTGGCTTAGGGGCATGGTTAACTCAGGCAGGTGGCCAAATATCCTGGTGCTGCACGCTGGTGGAAAAGATTAGGGTAAGGTCCCTCAGAGCTCAGAGTTAGTCAAACGGATGAAGCAGGACATTGGTCTATACAGCTACAGTTTCCAGATATTTTCTTGGTATAGTCCTAAATTGTGTCACACAAACACTCCTGGTGCCATGCCAAGGATTTGGTGTCAATGGAAAAGACAACAAGCTCATGGCCAGTTTAATATGAAAAACAGGAGGTGTGGTGGTATGCCATTTTGAGCTGGAATAGCGGTTACCGGGTTATTACCGTTCCGATGGAGTCCATATTTCCGATGTGGGCCTAGATTTGTTTATATTGGATTTAGAACAAGGAGCTGAAAAGCAGGGCATTGATCTGTACGGCTACTGTTTCCAGATATTGTCTTGGTATAATCCAAAATTGTACCAAATCTCTCCTGGCACCATGCCAAGGGTTTGGTGTCTATGGAAAAATATCTGTTGTATTCAATCAGATCAACTGGACTTAAAGTTTAGTTCTTGAAGAAAAATGTTGTGGAAAAGTCAACAAGCTCATGGCCAGTTTCATTGAAAAACATGTGGTGTGGTGGAATGCCATTTTGAGTTGGAACAGCGGTTACCGGAATATTACTTTTTCAACGGAGTCCATCTTTACGATGTGGGCCTAAATTTGTTTCTATTGGGTTTAAATCAAGGAGTTGAAAAAGCCGTTTGTCTTGCTGGTGGGAGTCGCCGGTGGCAGGGGCAGCGTAGATAGAGGAGTGGCAATGGAGAAAAGCGGGGCTTTCAGGGGAACTTTATGCATTAAAATGTTTGTTATGTTTGTTTTATTATTATACATGTGTAAAATGCAGTTGCAAAATTGTTATACAGTATGTGTGAAATTATATAAATATAAACTGAAAGATGTTAAGCTGTTTTAATGTCACAGTGGTTTGTAAGAATACTTTAGTTAAGATGCTGCAGCCTTTCCTTATCCAACTCCTTGGTGTATCTCTTGTGTGGGGGTGAATAAAGGAAGGTTAAAGTTGGGTTCTCAGGTAATGTACAAATGAGCAGGGACCAGAGTGAACTGTTCCCCATCATGAAGTTACTGGTATTAATACATGAAAGTTCTTAATCCAGTAATTGCCATTGATATTTTTTTCTTCTTTCAGTCTATTATGTGCCTTTCTCTGGCATCATGGGTAGGGTAAAAAGGTTTAACTGGATAGACATATATTTAACCTCCACTATTACGTTACTATGACACTAAATTGATTCTTTGTCAGTTTACAAAAACCATAAACTCCAGCATGAATCCTCCATTTCATTTTTAGTGTACAGCATTATTAACAAAACATAGTAATGATTAATTGTACATTTAAAAAGGCTATGTGTTCTCCTCAACAGTACTACTGTTCTATGGCTCAAGAGCTTATCATATTCACAGCCCTCTGTGGTCCAACTGAAATAAATGTTTCAATACTTCAGCTTCTAATTCCAATTCTAATCCACAAATTTTACTGTGGTCAGAAAACAGTGTTTGAATTCTCAGCTACAAAAAACAGAATTTATCCCATGGGAAATTAAAACCACCCTGCTTTTTATTACTTGTTTTGATATATTGATTTTACTCCAGTTTGTCTTCTGAGATGCCTAGAAAATGACATGAAAAGTGTACTCTATTCTAAAATATTATGTGGTATTTTCCTAGAGAAGTCTACATGTTTCTCCATTGCATATTATTTTCCATACATACTGAAATGAACCAATCAATTTATTTTATTTGGGTGAAATAGTAAGTCACTGAAACATCAGTCAAAAAATAAAACATATTTTGCAATTCTTTAAGAACTAACCTACAAATAATATGTTGCAATACCAGTGTCTTACTAATTTCAAGGAGGGTTATTACTAGCAGGCATCTGAAACAAAGTATCGGGTCTAAATTGGTAAGTACTTACAGGTGCTCTACCCCTGGGCTGTTCCGCGGCGCACTCACGCTTCCAAAAACCACTCGGCCGTAGTGGTATATAGTATCCTAACGGAAGATCCCAAACGAGCTGGAAGCAGGCTGCACGCGGTTAGTGGTTTAAAAGCATCGCTTTATTGTAGAAAATCCATAAAAAACACACATAGTGCTGGGTACAAATACATAGGCATTTGTATTTATGCCTATGTATTTGTACCCAGCACTACGTGTGTTTTTTATGGATTTTCTACAATAAAGCGATGCTTTTAAACCACTAACCGCGTGCAGCCTGCTTCCAGCTCGTTTGTTTTTTACTAGCAGGCATCAGTATTAACTATTGATTCATGGCACTGACAAAAATAGTAATATACATTACTAATATACATTTAAATAAAGGGGAAATATACTCGCCTACCCCTCGCTCCACACATGTACCTGTACATGGTGAGAACCAAAACCGCTTGGACCTCCCGGCTGAGTTCTTAATCAGTAGTACTTACCTAAACTAGAAGTAGAAATTCGAATAAAATGAACGGGTAAAAGAAAATGTTACAGATGGTACAAAGTTTACTTAGACTTGGTTATAAGACAAAAAATTATTTTTTCAAGAGAACAAATTCTGCTGTATGTACAAAACATTAATCTACCAGACTTATAAAATTGTAACATCATTTAAAATAATGTAATATATATACAAGTTATTTGAAAGAGTTTATTTTCAAACTCTTTTACACTCTTGTCCCAGGCAATGAGATTAAGGTATAAGGGCAATGGGGAAAAAAAAGCCTAGTGGGCAGCACTAACAACCCACCCCACAGTGCCCACACAATTCTTAAAACCACTGTCCCCAGCCCATGACCAGGGCTTAGGTAAGCAAAAAAAATAATAACATCAGGCAGCAGCACCAAAAAACACCTACAGTGCACATTCCAGTGACACACACTAAGCCCATAGGGCATCAAAAAAACCTTACCTCACAAACAGGCCGGACCCCCACTGCCTGACAGACTACAGTGCAGATTTTGGCCCCCTACTAGGGTCCTCAGTCACTCCAGCTCCTCGCTGAGTTGTTCTTCTACTTGTTTCCATACTATGGTATCCCATCTTTTCTTCTTTCACCCATCCTTTCTTAATATCCCTTAATTGATTAGTCCTCTTTGCTGAGTTTGCCTGCATCCATGCGGGAAGGTTTTCGCATGTGCATTGATATATTCTTCGTCCAATGGGAGAAAACATGATCTGGGCTTCCCAATATCCTGGGTCGAAAAGCCAAAGCATGGAGATGCTTGTTCGTGCTGCTGCCTGCAGCATGGAGAAGTTAACATCATTGGCAGAGCAAGATACTGAAGCTGAAGACACAGGTACAACCAAGGCAAGCCCCAGGTAGACAGTTTATTAAGGGGACAGTCCATGATCCAACAAAGCCACAAAGAAAAATGGAGTAAAAAAAGGGGGGTACAAAATCCAGGGGGGGGCAAATGCCCCACCTTGCCCCTATGTGCGGATGCTCATGGATCTGACCTTGTGCTTATATATAAATGTCAATCAATATGTTTTGTTTATCTATACAGTGGGCAGCATCAATAGGCTGATATTTATATTACTATTTAATATTATCAAAACTTTTAAAACTTTTTAGCAGTGAAGAAATTCAAACACATAATAATATTAAGACAAGATTTCACTATGCAGAAACTCCCCTAAACATACATTTAGTGCATGCTAAAAAAGACAGTTACCCACAAAAAGTCTAATTTAGTTACTCATTTAACAGCAAATCAGTTGGGTAATATATAAGGGATAATTTACTTAGAGTGTAATATAAGGATTATGCCACAGAGGAGTTCCATGACCAGGCATGGAAGTACTGTAGAATATTAATTCTTATAATACATAAAGGGGGATTTTATTTTTTCAAAGAAAGTTAATGGCCAATCTTTCTTTTCCAAAGTGTCCCCAATCCTTTACTAAGACTGACAGTTTAACTTCCAAATAAAGACAGAAGGGAACTTTTTATGCAGCTCCTTGCTGTATTTGGAAGTTAAACTGTCAGTCTGAGTAATGGGTTAAAATCCCCCCCCCCATACACATTTAACCTTTGTTAGTCCAAAAACTGTTCCCTCTCTGAGAGTTCTGTCAGAACTGGAATTCATCCCTACTGGTAATAAGGGTGTATTCCACAGCCATCATGCAGGCGAAGGAATTCAGTAAGTGATAGCGGTTCAATGTAAATCTCCCCCATATTGCAGTTCACTGCTAATTTTCACTTTGTTTAAGGTAAGAATTCAGTGTGTGGAATTGCCGCTTTACCTTTCCTGAAGATTAAGACTGTGAGTTCTACTTAAAGAGAATATTACTGTTCTGAAAAACAGTATTATGTATTTTTATATGTAAAGGAGTTTTTAAATAAACTACTCCCCTGTCAAGTTTTACTTTGACTAGTAAAAGGTAACTTTACTGCATACTATAGCATAGTATTTGAGGTTGAATAAAGACAATTGTCCATCCAGTCCAACGTACTCAGCAATGTCCACATTTCCTGCCTGCTGTAAAAATGAATTGGCCTCATCTTAATCTATAAATAAATACATGCAAGTATCCCTTAATCTGAACTGTGTGTATTGCTGAATGCCTTCAATCCAGCACTTGTTTTGCTTAGCCTTATTATTTCCCATGCAAACTTGACCGACTTTTCCTTCCATCTGATATGACTTTCTGAGAAGTTAAGCATGCTTAGTAAATAGTAATCACTATGAGTCAGCACTGGGGGAGGGGACTTCTCATCATGGCATTTACACATTACATCTGTCACTATTTCAGTTATATCAAAACTTCACACAGCAGAAGAGTTTTTGATAATAAGGCACTTGATTGACAGCTGAAGATGTTTCTAAATATAACTGAAGAGATAAGAGGCATATCTAAAAAATGGTAGTGATAGCTGGGAAGAATTATAGTTCACAGTAATGGACAATTAAAATAAAAAAACATTTAAAGTTCCTTTTAAGATATGGAAATTAAGTTAAAACTTTAATCTTATTGTTTAAAAATTTAAATATTACGAAACCTGGGGATTCACATGCATATGGTGCCAGCATTTGCGTTCTCAATCAGCACATCACTTCCCCTAAGGTTTTATCTGGAAGATATGCCAAAGTTTCAACTTGAACCTGGATTTAAGTGGAAACTTGCCATTTCCCTGTCAATATATATATATAATATTTCAGTTTTAGTAAACTGAAGTAAGTTCTATGGGGCAGGGACAACTTTTCCCCCTGTTGCAAGGCTCAAGTACTAATATATTAATTTATATAATTATGTATTTATACATAATTATATGTGTTTATTTTTTGTCCCCCTTGTATATAACTTTTTTAATATCTTGTTATTGTACAGCTAATATGACTCTACATTTTCAGCTTTTTGTCATCAAAATTCTAAAAGTTCTGCCAGATCCGCAAACTGTTAAAACCTGCAGTTCCCCCTTTAAAACAAGGCTCGGTTTGAAACTGGGACTCATCTTTGATAGAATTAGAATTTAATCACTGCCAGGTAAACATGTATTATGAGTTCACAGTGTTGCTTGTATCTTCTTGCATTTATTTTAATGTTAAATTAGCTTGAATGGAATTGAGGTAATTTGTAGAAGCAGAAAGAGTGAACAGTTGAAAATAGGTGACAAGGTTTTTAAGCTATATCAGCAACGTATTTCCAGCTACATTAATTATATGGTACTTCTTAAAAGAGCTATTACGCCTGTCTCTCCTTCACAAAAATGAAGCATTTGTTGTTCTGCAGGGTGCTCTAATAGTCAGCTTGTGTGAAGAATCTGTCTACCATGCATGTCTAATTTCCAAACAGAGTTGATATTCAGCATGACTGTCCTGCTGAGAGGAGGGCAGATGGCACTCCAATATTCAACATGCCTTCGGCTGACTATAAAAACCATTTGCTTTTATTTAGCAACATCATCTCAAGTCTCTTAAATAACCTGCTGCTTAGATGTCCTTTTCCTCTTATTAATTGAGTTAATTCGGCTAAAATGTCCCATGGGAGGTAATTACGTTTTTTCTGTAACTTTAAAACAGATTGAGACTATTGGTGATTATTATAAACAGTGGATTTTCTATATTAATATATTGCTTTGGGTTACTATATATACATTAAGTCTATTAAAACCCCTGCATTGTTTCAGAGGATGCAAGCATGTGGATTCCCAGTCATAATGATCTTGGCATATGGCTTCCAATGCCTCATTTCCAGAAATTTCACAATATACTTTAATTCAAGTGCTTTTATTTTTTTTACCACATCTCAATCTTGTTGATAGATAGTTGTAAAGAAAAACAAAGCAGGGAGGATGTTAGAAGTCTACGGAAATGGCAGACATTTTTTATTTTCTATAAAGCTTAGAAAAAGTGAGTTTTCACATACAAAGAGGATTATTCAATAAAAGTTATTATCATTTAAAATGGTGCTAATTTTACCCAAACCAATCAGATGTAAGCTTACAAATGTTAAATAATATCTGATTGGTTGGGGCAAAATTAGAACGATAAGAACTTTTATTGAATCTCCCTGAAAGTGTGTTTACTAGTGAAGGCACTGAATAAAGTGTCCATTTTCGTTGTGATCCTTATGGTCAGAAATAAATCATTAACTGTGCTTATACAATTTTATTAAATGATTCATATTAGGGGCACTTTCCAAAGATTTCCAAGCTTGTGCATGAGAAATTGATTAAGAATAAAGAGGTGGATATTCTATAGTTTAATTTTGTGCAATCTAGGAATCCGTATGCTCGCCATACATCTTGCTAGACAGTGTTTCCCAGCTTTGTCTGTAATGGGGGACGTATTCATGTTGTCTTCAAGTGTTTATTGTGAAATATGTGCTTATAGGGCATGTCCACCCCAAAATTTAACTTTTGATATGTGGTAGGGCATGCTCCCCCAGCCCCAACCGCATTAATATAATTGTTAGAAAGTCCCCCGATTCTTACTTACCTGCCCTCTCTCCCCTGCTGCAGTGTTCAGGCCCTCTGCTTGCATGGAATTGAAAGCAGGGGGCGGGACCGGCAGCCGCATCCGTGATTGGCTGAGAGGCAGGGATGGCTGCACTGAGCATGCCTCAACCTTGTGCCTGAGGAAGTCTCAGGCACAGCATGAGTCACACACTGCTCCTACACAGCAGTTTCCTGGACTTTGGAGGGGCACAGCAGGGGAACTATTTTGAGCAGGAATGTAAGGTAAGGATTGTTTTAAACTACTTGATGTGGCCAGTAAGGGGTTAAATTTTAGTTTTGGGGGTGGACATGCCCTTTAACATTTTGGGGGTGTACCCTTCGAATGTGCCCCCTTTTATGATAGGTGGGGACACCTTTGCAAACCCTTCAAAAGGTATGTCTATACATTTGCGAGATTTTGCCAGTTGTACTACTCCAGGGGTCATTTACATGCCCATGTGGATTAGCATATGTGGGTAAAACTAAAAGACCAGTTAGAGTCTGCAAAGGAGAGCAAAAAAGGGAAATCTTGAAACATGATCTAGACAAAAATAAACATATATGGTAACTTCAGTGTCCAGACATTTTAAAAGCAAAAGACATAACCTAATGGTTCTGTTAGAGGTGGATAGGAGATCCCCAAGAGGAGGGGACTACGGGAAAAAAACTACTATATAAAGACAAACATGCCAAAGTACTGCTGGGAGCTCCCTCTTCCAGTCCTCTGTGGTGCTCACACGCTCACAAACGCTGCTTGGCCAGCAGATAGGATTTCCAACCAAAAAGACAAAGATCTGAGCAGGCTGCACGTGGGGAATTTCATAAAATCAGACTTTATTGTATATCTTTAAAATCAATCCAATATCAAAAGCACAGCATGGTAAGAGTTTGTTGGTGTTTTTAGGGGGGTTGTTTTCAGATTCTGGAATATAAAAAATTGGGTTTGGTTCTCCTTAAACCAGCCACAGGTATGATGTTTTATGCACCTGACAATGGGGTACACCCCCCAAATGTTGTGCAGGATGGTGTGTGAGGAAATCTACAAACTTAAGTGAGTCCCAGCTACATAATGAGTTTGAATCAACGTTACATCTTTAACGTTGATCATAAAGTTATTTACACACATTTGATTTTTGGGCGAAATGGCCGTTCGTATTTTCATAAGACCTTATTCATAGATTCATAAATTAATGATTTTAATACACACTATAAAAAGGTCACGTTAGCCAATCAAAAGCTTCCAATATATTAACCCCTAGACCATAGCACAAGGTAATGACAAGCAGTTAACAGTCTTATATTAATTAATCCACTTTTGTTAATATATCAATACACATTTTATACTTGAGAGGATAAGCATAACAATTTTCATTTAAAGGCAAAAAAAACCCAAAACCTATCACATAAGAAGAAGACTGACACTTTAAAAATCCTTTTGTTTTCTAAACATTAAAAGGTAAACCCTTTTAATTGGATAAATTAAATTAAGTCTTAAAGGGTATGTCCACTGCTTTTTTTATATTATGTTTAACTAAAGAATGGGAGGTAAATGAGCTATGTCTTAGGAGAGGAGGAAGAACTTCTGCTGGAGTACTAGCAGAACTTAATACAAAGATATCAAATTAAAATAAACTTTTCCTCATTCCTCCCACCTCAAAAGGAAGCTTGTCTTTCCTCTTATATCTCATTAGAAACTTATCTAGACAAATTATCAAAATTATGTCATAATTATTCATCTCTGTTCAGTTTCATATGTGACTCTTAAATGGTTGTAAAGCAAGATTACCCATGGTCACGTATGAGTATGCCCATTGCTTTTTCAAACGTTGCTGGAGTCTTGGTTGTTTTAAAACTGATACAAACCAATAGGCATTATACAGTAAAAGCAGTTTTCTCCTTAGAGCTAAGGATCTGCCAATACCTTTAAGACAAATTGATAGTAAATATGTAAAATGATCCACCACACTGATAAACAAGATCATCAATGTGAACACATTTTAGCTACAATGCAGTCAATACCTTGCATTCAGGTGGTCCCTGACACCTGGCTGTTATATGCTGATTGGAACACATTCCAGGGTTTATTGCCTACAGATTCTTATAAAAGTCATTCTAAATTGAAAAAGCCAGTCGGATGACTAGCAAAATGTCTTTAAGAAGCATATTAGCATTTTTCCTAACAAGTAAATAATCATGCAGTAAATAAAGAAGCTAGTAAATAATCAAAGGCCAATGCTATAGCCTTTTCAGGAGTGTCTGGTTTGTACTTTTCAGCTTGCATCTTCTGGCAAAACCTTAATGAACTGTTCCATCACAACGCTCTCTGTAATTTTCTAATGTGTCTTCAGTTCCTGCTTCATCCATTTATTCTGTGAGATAAGTAACTTTCCTTGGGCTATCAGCAGCAGAATATTTCAACTGATGAAATCTCTGTCTTCTTCACTGACATAGTGTTTTGGGATTGCTACTTTTTGCTCTACTCTGCTTCACAAATATCCATATTACTATATGCTACTTGGACTTGACCTGTAAGATATGTAGTAAGCCTTATGACCCATTGTTCTCTTGACCATTTAAAGGTATGCAATACATTTTTAAATGTTGTAAGGTAGGACTCAATTTCATCATCGTGAGTCAATTTTGGGCCAAGGGTGTAGCTCTGTCAACTGCTGTTGTGCAAGTGAAACTGCAGGTTGCTTTGCTCACAATATCTGTATCTCTGTAGCATTAATCCTGTCTGCACAGTTCATCTTGATGCATCATTGCTTCCTCATGGTGTCGCATTTCTGCCTCAGCATTTGCTGCATGCTTAGTCCTCTCATTATTTCAGTAATGCCCTCAAATAAACACTTTTCTGGTGATCCAGGGCAAACTTTCCCTTTAATACCAAAGCCAGTAATATTTTATTCTCTTTCTAGTTCTGCATCTTTTTTGTGACACTTGGTTTTTACTAGAATCATCAGCTGATCCACTTGCCATTTTATTTTCTGCTTTACCTCAGGCCTGCCTTTGAAAAAATCATGACCCCCAGGCACACAATGCCAGGAAAAAATAAAAATTCTGGCATCAAAACTGCTGCCTCCCTACAGCTCTGTAATGTGCTTCACCTTGCCTCATTAGAGAGGTGGCTCTGTACATAAGTACACCACAGGGTCCAATGCAGTTAATGAAAACGTAAAAATATTTTGTCCGATTATAGGCGATGATTGGACTTTATGGTCAGATACATGCTGTAAACCCCTGAATGTATACACTAAGGGAAGCACAATCTAAATCACACTTGAGAAAGCTGATTCTGTGATTAAATATAAAGAGAGTCTGTTTAGATTTTGGACATGAAAAGCATGTTGTCAATGCCACAATTGCAATATTTATAATGAATTGTTGGGGACACATTTGCACATTCTTATTCAGGAAAGATTTTTAAGATGTCCAGCTAGTACAATTGTAACACACATTACTGTGTCTATTTACTCAAATGTCCCTGTTCCCTATATGGGAAAAACACTGGACCTTAGAAAAAATGATTTCAACATCATAAAAGTGACATAAAACTTGCCCATCAAAAAACTGGACAAGAGGGTAATGCAACAGATGATCCCCCAGTAGCGAGTCACTTCAAAACTTTGAAACACTCAGTATCTGAGTGTCTGGTCAGGGGCGTAACTGCAGTCACGGGGCCTGACTTCGGTCACAGGGGTGGTGGGGGCTGCAGTTACTCCACTGGGTCTGGTACTTAATCAGATACTATCAGGTGATAGAAATAATGCTCCCTTATTGTAAAGAATCCTACTGGATCTTTCACTAGATGTTTTTTACCCAAGGATTCAATTTTAAAGGAACAGTTCACTCTCAAATTGAACTATTCCTTTAATATACTGATTGAAGATCGGGAAGTTAAGGAGCAGTGCCTTACTTCCCAATCTTCAATCAGTAGATGAAGATTGGGAAGTTAACTTACCTTTACACGATCCACCACGCCCATGCTTCTAATCTCCTGTACAGCCATAGCACGCATTACGCGCATGCGTGCTATGGCTGTACAGGAGAGTGAAGCAGTCGGAGATTCCAGCTTGCCCGTGGTGGATCCCGTAAAAGGTAAGTTAACTCCCATCTTCGTTCTCAGGCCCTGCAATACTAATTGAAGATCGGGAGGTAAGGCACTGCTCCTTAACCTCCCGATCTTCAATCAGTGTATTAAAGGAATTTTAATTTGAGAGTGAACTATTGCTTTAATTTGGGCCTATCATGTTTCTTACCAAAAAATGTTTGCACAGTTGCTGTTGTTCTGTATTTCTGATGAGAATGAGTATTTATATGCTTGCTGAAATGGTTAACCTTTTTCCTTTGGCAACATTGTTGTCTGTTTTATATATTGTGGCCACTAGATGGCTATTAAGATATTTGTCTCTAGAGGTTTTACACAATTATTTGTCCTTGTTATTATTGTGGATTTCAATAGCGGCAACATCTTCAGTAGCTTGTGAAGGTTCTCATTCATCCAGGTCATGGTATATCTGTTGTATTCAATTAGATCAATTGGACTTGAAGTTTAGTTCTTGAAGACGTTTCGCTAGTCATCCGACTAGCTTTCTCAATTCAGAATGACTTGCACAAGAATCTGTGGCAATTATGTACCCTGGAAAATCCCAACATATCACAGCCAAGTGTTAAGGGCATGATTGGATAGTGGCTAAGAGGTGATATAGGAATGCCCAGAGTAAGGTGTCAAAACAGCATTGTAGATGGCAGACAGTTGGTGTCGAACCCCCACCTCTATTTAGGCTTGGTCTCTTTATTTTCATATAAATGGCCTCCTTAACGCCTCTCTTGAACCAGTCACATTCCTTTGCCAATATGTTAACCTTACAATCTTCAAAGGTATGTCCTTTATCCTTAAAATGCAGATACACGGCTGAGTCCTGACCCGAGGAATTGGCTCTTCTGTGCATGGCCATATGTTGATGCAGTTGCTGTTTGGTCTCCCCCACATCCAAATCAGAGCATTCTTCACTGCACTGCATATATGATGTCAATTTTCTTGTGTTTCGGTATTGGGTCTTTCGGATGTACCAATTGCTGCCTCGGTGTGTTGTTCGGCTTAAAGTAGACAGGGATACGGTGTTTTTTGAAAATTCTTCTTAATTTCTCAGAGACCCCTGCTACATATGGGATGACCATGTTCTTTCTCCTTTCTTGCTTTTCCCCTTCACTGTTGGTATTCGTGTTCTTTTCTTCCCTTCTACTTCTTTTGACAAAGGCCCAGTCTGGATATCCACAAGTTTTAAGGGCTCCTCTGAGATGTTTCATTTCTTTAGCCTTCGCCTCTGTGCTAGTGTGTAAGGTACTTACCCGGGCGTCCGCTCCAGTGACGATCCGCTAGGCGGCGCTCCGGGCCCAGTGACGCTGACGCTCGCCGTCATGACGTCACCACGCAGGGGCGCCGGCCGGCGTGAAGTTTGAAATAGTCGCTCCTCCCTTCCCTAGACGCCCGCTTGTCAGTTGTTATTGGCGTCTAGGGTCTTTGCTGTTTGGATTAGTACAGTCTCCAGTGGTCTCAGTATCCAGCCACAGTTTTCAGTATCTTCCAGTATCCAGCCACAGTCTCCAGTATCTTCCAGTATCCAGCCACAGTCTCCAGTATATTCCAGTATCCAGCCACAGTCTCCAGTATATTCCAGTATCCAGTCACAGTCTCCAGTATATTCCAGCATCCAGCCACAGTCTCCAGTATATTCCAGTATCCAGCCACAGTCTCCAGTATATTCCAGCATCCAGCCACAGTCTCCAGTGTATTCCAGTATCCAGCCACGGTCTCCAGTGCATTCCAGTATCCAGCCACAGTCTCCAGTGTATTCCAGTATCCAGCCACGGTCTCCAGTGCATTCCAGCATCCAGTTCCCACCACTTCCTCCTTCATCCGACTAAAACGTGAGTCTTCCCTATACTCTACCCCAACGGAGCTAGGGCAGCATTACATAGTGGGGGTGTTCTCAGCTCTGTGTTGCAGGGTTCTGATGACACCCAGCTTGTGATCTAAAGGGTGGTGGGAGTCAAACATCAAATACTGATCTGTGTGTGTTGGTTTTCTGTAAACCTCTACTTCCAGTTTACCATTTTCCTTAACTTCTACCAAGCAGTCCAAGAAAACCAGTTTGTTGTTTTGTACCTCTTAATTTGTAAATTTGATGTTTTGGTCTACCGCATTAATGTGTTCTGTGAAAGCTTGTACTTCCTTCTGGTGGATTTTAACCCAGGTGTCATCCACATATCTGAACCAGTGGCTGGGTGCTATGCCCTTAAAGGTATTTTTCTATCTCCTCCATGTAAAGGTTGGCCACAATGGGTGAAACTGGAGATCCCATAGCACATCCGTGTTTTTGCTTATAGAACTTATCCCTGTATTTGAAATTATCCCTGTATTGGGATTTTCCAGGGTACATAATTGTCACAGATTCTTGTACAAGTCATTCTGAATTGAGAAAGCCAGTCGGATGACTAGCAAAATGTCTTCATGAACTAAACTTCAAGTCCAGTTGATCTAATTGAATATAACAGATCCCTTCAGTAGTGCTTTACGATTACATGGATAATTGCATGCATGGAGGAAACACAAGTATGGAAAAAACATACAAACATGCCAGAGCGATAGCGGTTCTGGGTAAATGAGCCTGTTTGTTTCTTGCAAAAAATTAGAAATTTCTTTTATTAGGAATCCTCCAATAACAACCAAAACATATTTTCTTATTTAAAACTAGCTTTGTAAAAAAAACTAAGAAGACAAAAAAAAAATTCTCTAGTACTAACCAGCACTACTGTCTTAGTGTTGCGTCCCCAAGTGCCGCTTTATAAATAAACTATACATAGATACATACATACATTAGTCACTCGTGATTAAAGAGGTACAAAACTTATTTTTTTTAAATCCTAATGTAAAGCTTTTCACCAAAGAGCACTTATACATTGATACTCACTTATTCTGTTAACTTATTTGACCATCCAACAGCATTATTCATGTTGAACTTTTTATATAAAATTTCTTTAGCATACACTATATGGGCAATTGCAATACAAAGAATAATAAATGCACATAAATGTATTGCTATAAACATAAGCTAGATTATGTAATGCACAGATGCTGACAAAC
Source organism: Hymenochirus boettgeri (assembly GCA_019447015.1). Taxonomy (NCBI): domain Eukaryota; kingdom Metazoa; phylum Chordata; class Amphibia; order Anura; family Pipidae; genus Hymenochirus; species Hymenochirus boettgeri. Next base: position 218,585,457 of record CM033470.1, on the reverse strand, counting down.
CTTGAACAAGAAATTAAAATATGCATTAGGTGGCCAACCTTATGAAAGGAAAAAAGAAACAGATTTTATACCACTCACATTTGCATTAAAAATAAAAGTAGCACTACTTAATACAAAAATATTAAAAATCACAATATACTTCTTCACAATTACCACATGGATTTTAATTTGGGAAGTAATTGATCATTTGTACCATCGGCCAAACATCTGTCCATGTCTGGTTAGGGTAGTGCAGGGGAGATCCAGTTATGGGTAGGGATGGCTCGAGCCTGAACCTGAGTTCTTTACAAGTTTGGCCAAATTTGAACTGTTCAAACTAGTTAGGACTCGAACTAGTTTGTTTTCTGAACTTGCGGCTGTATTTTCGATATTTATCGAATAAATTGATTATTATTATCACCATTCACTAACCCTGGAATGAATGGATGTATTTATAACAATTGGTAAAATTATGTTATTGTAAATCTACGAATAGGAAATCATAGATTTATGACCCCCGTAGAATACCATTGCGTTAGTTTACTACCGCATGGTATTATATGACTGTATGTTTGGTAATTAATGAACGTTCCGTTGTAAGTGTATGATCGTGGTCTTACATTTAAGACCGCGATTGTACATTAACTAATCTGCGGTATCGCTAAAAAGCGTTACGGCGGGTTTATAAATATGGCCCAAAATGTTAGATTTTCAGTAACCCTCGAATGTATCATTCGGTAACCCTTGTATGTAGCTGCTGATTCCGGTAACCCTCAAATGTATCATTCGGTATCCGTCAAATGTAGCATTCATTTTTGGTAACCCTCAAACGAAGCTAGCGATTTCAGTAACCCTTGAATTGGCCATAACCCTCAAATGTAGCTTACAGAAAACCTGACAATTGCCCGATCATGGGGAAGGGAGTGTTTAAACAAGTTTTAGTGACAGGTGTATGTTCCCCAGACCATTTCCTAGGTGCCACAGTTACCATTTTTATTTTTACTGTTATTCACCTGAACTTTCTGAACTATTAGTCTCTCATAGACTGTAATGGGTTCGTTTTCGAACTACTAAACTTTTGCTGAAGTTTGATAGTTCGGAAACGAATCGAACTTCACTAAGTTCAGCCATCTCTAGTTATGACTAATCTCCATGCATAATACCAAGCAATCACCAATAACTGTTTAATACATACTGCCTACTAATGAGCTTCACAGACTTTTTGTATGACACAGTAAGTATGAAAACTAATCAGACAACAATGTTTCAATCTAATCAGAAACAAATTTCAACCTATTCTAAACACTAAAATATATACTGAAATCCAGATGTGCAACATTCTTCACAATGCTCTATTGAGTTCATTTGCACAACTAGATTAGAATTTACAAAACATAGTTACAACTAGAAAAGGAAAGTTCAAGTTAGTGGAGTCAGTTTTACAAGCCAAGTTTTCTAGCCAGCCAGAATCCTCCCTTGTGCTTATAACACAGTCACATAGTACCGTACAGTACATACTGTAAATACAGCAAAGTGTATGCTAGAAAATATTTGATTCTATTCTAATATTAAAATGCTATGGATTTATCTAATTATAATTAATTTAGAAATTACTAACATTATTCTTACACCAGCTTGCAAACTGCTACATTGCTTGGCACAAGTGAATTGAAGCTTCATTAATTTGTATTTGTTTAACTACACTTTGACTTTTTATTTGACAGTTGTGGCCATTTGCAAATCCAGGTACTAAAAGTTTATAAAGGTCACAGGGTACCAAATGATGCAAAGGCAATAACAAACTTTCAATATTTGTGAAATATAGAAGTTTTCCTTTAACGCATCACCGAATAATTGTTCCATCTGTGACTTCACAGCGCAATAAAATTATCATGACTGAGCAGCGATAATTACTTTAATAATTGTGAATGTTCTTAATGATTAAACACAGCTAATCTAATTGGCAATACATTCAGCAGGTGTCTCATTTTAAGGCCATAGTAATCAGGCAATGAGATTTAACTGGTATATTTATGAATTCTTCTTGGGGGAAAAGGGCAACTATAATGATAAAATGGCTTTGCCTCATCTAATTCTATAAATATATGCAAGTGGTCCCTATTAAGGTGTGTTTGTTGTAGTATGCCTTTGAACTAGTACTTCTGTACGCAGCCTAAGTATCCTCCTCCCACTCTTAACCAACTCCTCCTTCGACATGACTTTTTGTGAAGTCAAGCATGCTCGGTAGTCACTTAGAGTCTGCACTGGGAAGGTGGATTTTTCACCATGCAATTCTCACATATCAGCTGTCATGATTTCAGCAAAACTGCACACAGCAAAATAGTTTGATAAAAAGGCACTGGATGACAGCTGAAATGTAAGATGGGTTACATCGGACATCTAAACCAATAGGGGACAGATCAACAATTATTTTCTATTACTGGGCAATTAAAAAAAATAAATCAACATAGATGACCTTTAAAAACTGAACTCCTTTTGACATAAAAAGTAGATTAAAAAATGTCATGTAACTAAACTTTTACTTATTAGAGGAGAACACCTCTTTAACACCTTGTTAGAGGAGCTTAGAACTCCTGACCAATGGCCCTAAGGTGATGGCTAGGTATTTTGCCACCTTGTATCTTACAGAGTTGATGCTGCTGACTATAGGTCTTAGTGGTGGCACATCCATATATACATGGATGTGCCTCACCAGGGTAGAGGCGATGATACATGATACAGGGTAGAGGCTCGATCAATGGCTTTATCCTTTTGAAACTGTTGTAGTAAGTCTATGACCTTTTTCTTGTAATGCCTGGTGGGATCCCTTGTTAAAGCCTCATATGTGTTGTTAGCATCACATCCAGAACTCCCAGGATTTCACCAACAAGATTGAAGATATAGTACTCAGTGCAGAAGAAACTATGGTGTCCTATGATATGACATCTCTCTTCATCTGTATACCCACCAAGGAGGCTGTTGACATGGTGAGAAAACGGCTAGACCAAGACAGCACTCTTACCAGCAGAACTGATCTTAACCCAGAACAGGTGTGTTCCCTATTGGACTTGTGCCTGAATACCACCTATTTTAAATGCAGGGATAAATTCTATAAGCAAAAACATGGATGTGCTATGGGATCTCCAGTTTCACCCATTGTGGCCAACCTTTACATGGAGGAAGTGGAAAAACAGGTGCTTAATACCTTTAAGGGCTTAGCGCCCAGCTTCTGGTTCAGGTGAAGGCTAAAGAAATAAAACATGTCAGAAGAGCCCTTAAATCTTGTGGATATCCAGACTGGGCCTTTGTCAAAAGTAAAAGGATAGAAAAGAACACGTATACCAACAGTGAAGGGGTAAAGCAAGACAGGAGCAAGAACACGGTAATCCCATATGTAGCAGGGGTCTCTGAGAAATTAAGAAGAATTTTCAAAAAACACCATATCCCTGTCTGCTTTAAACCAAACAAAACACTGAGGCAGCAATTGGTACATCCGAAAGACCCAACACCGAAACACAAGAAAAGCAACATCCTATACACAGTGCAGTTCAGTGAAGAGTGCTCTGATTTGTATGTGGGGGAGACCAAACAGCAATTGCTTCAATGTATGTCCCAGCACAGAAGAGCCAATTCCTCGGGTTAGGAATCAGCCGTGTACCTGCATCTTAAGGAAAAAGGACATACCTTTGAAGATTGTAATGTTAAGATATTGGCAAAGGAACATGACTGGGTCAAGAAAGGTGTCAAAGAGGCCATTTATGTGAAAATAAAAAAAACAAGCCTAAATAGAGGTGTTGGTGGGGTTTCGACACAACTGTCTGCCATGTACAATGGTGTTTTGACACCTTACCCTGGCTAGTTCCTATAACACCTCTTAGCCACGTTGCAATCACACCTTGCATTCAGAAGGTCCCTAACACCTGCATGTGATATGCTGATTGGGACTTTCCAGGGTACATAATTGGCAACAGATTCTTGTACAAGTCATTCTGATTGGGCAGCGCAGTGGCTCAGTGGTTAGCACTGATGCCTTGCAGCGCTGAAGTCCTGAGTTTGATTCCACCCATGGACACATCTGCAAAACCCCCGTGTTTGCGTGGGTTTCCTCTGGGCACTCTGGTTTCCCCCACAATTATTAAGACATACTGATAGGTTGTATGTGTCAAATAAATGTGCTTAGATTGTAAGCTCTTCGGGAAGGGCCTGATATGAATGTATACATGTAATTGTAAAGCGCTACGGAAGATGTTGGCGCTATATTAATGCATAATAATAAAAATAATAATAAATAATTGAGAAATCCAGTTGGATAACTAGCGAAATGTCTTCATGCACTAAACTTTAAGTCCAGTTGATCTAACTGAATACAACAGCTAGCTCAAGTTTTTTTCACTTTAGTTGCCCTTTTAGATATGTTTTATATAGATGAATTGGATGGATAGCGTTTACAATAATGTTTTCAAGGATTTATTTGAGATGTTTTTAAAAGAGTAAAATCAATGAATCCAAAAATAATAAAGAATCGGGGAGATCCAATACCCCACCCGCGTTACTTACCTTAGCCCGATCCCGTGATACAATAACGTAAACGAGATTAAGTCAGTTATTGCATCGCGGGATCGGGCTAAGGTAAGGAGCGCGACCTTAACGCTCCTAAACCTTTACTGTTAAGTTTCGTGCTACGAGGTAGTGCAAACCTTAACGGCAGAGGTTCTGGATCGTTAGCACAGCACTGTTTCCAAAAACATTTGGAAACGGCGCTGTGCTCTAAATTCCGTCTAAAAACCATGTTAACCCGAAATTTTTTCGGGTTAACGTGGGTTTTAGACGAAAAAGGGCTATATTGTATCTCCCTGAATAACTACTAATCAAGCTCATAAAATAAATCAATATACTGTAAGTGATGTTGTCAGCATTATAGTAGAGCAGCAGTTACATTGTCATAGTTATGCAATGAAAATGGCTAATGGTACTGCAAAAACCTCTCAAAAGTTTCATTTCTTGCAGGACAGTCCCATTTCTAGGGGACTGGAGGGGCAGGAATTGGATGCATAGGTCAATAGTAGTATGCATGCAAACAATGAATTCTAATTACTGATTCTAAAATTAAGGCATCTATCCTAATTTTGTCAGTCCTGTCAGTCAACAAATGACTGTAGTTTAAAGTGAGTGGGTCTTGTTAAAGTTACTAGGGAGAACCAGCATAAAAGCTCTTAGGTCTGCAGAAAGAGTTGTTCGTGGATAGATTTGGATGCCAAAATTACAGCCACATTCCGTCAGATGTTGCCTTCTACAAAGTTAGCAAACTGGGTTTCGGGCCTAGGCACTCCTTTCTGGCTACTAGCCAACTTCTTCAAAGGTGCTCCCTTCTCAGGTCCTCTACCATGGACCTACTGCTATAGCACAAGCAAAAAAGGTTCATGAGAGTGCCCCTCTCATGAACCTTTTTTGCTTGTGCTCCTACAAAGTTAGGCATGGAATTATTTATGAAGGCTAGATTTATAGATGGGTACTTCTATGGCAGTACTAAATAATTAATTTTAAAAATGAGCCATGTTTGTTAAAAATGATAATCTTACATACTGTATGTTCACTGTAATATTGTTTTGCTTATCAGAAAGAAGTAGGATATTTTGCATTTTACACTGATATAGCAATTTATGGATTAAGAAGCATAATAGTAACTGAGAATAGAGAGAGTGTCACTAAGCAGACTGACAACTTTCGATCAATGGTAAGACTGCTGATGAAGCAATGGGTTTGTTCATGCTAACTTTGCATAGTTGTTTATACATCCAAACAGACAGCAGAGGGAGCAATCACTACATCCGTGTTTCTCAATCTTTTCATCCTTGTGGATCACTAGAAACTATTTTCATGTCCTAGATTTTTATTTTTATACTCTCAGTCATTAAAAAACATAATTCATACACATATATAAATTACTAATAACAAATATATATACATGTTAAAAAAGCACTCAAATTCATCACAAGGGTATATCTGTTCAATTCCTGCACAATCTATTGATAAACCACTACCAATCTTTTAGAGAACTCAAGGGGTTCCCAGACCCTTGGTTGAGAAACACTTTACATCATTGTGTACTCAAAGAAATGGAGATGTAAGTATATTTATCACTGCCTGGTTAAACTATCTGAATCCATTCTTAGAAATGTTTATTAGTGCACAGCCAATCGATATTTCTATCTTCTTATTGCATTTCTAGACATTAAGCCCATAACAATAATGAGCGCTAGAAGCGCAGAGTGCCCCCCTAGGGTCCCAAGGCCATAACCCCCTTCCTCCATGTCTCAAGGCCATACCCCCCTCCTCCATGTCCCAAGGTCAGAGTCCTCCCTCAGTGTCCCAAATCCAGGGTCCCCACTCTGTCCCAAACCCAGTTCCCCCCTGTCCCAAATCCAGGGTCCCCCCTCTGTCCAAATTCCAGGCCCCCCTCTCCCCCTCTTTTTCCCTCTAGTGGTGAGTCTATAGAAACTGCAGTGACACACACACATGGACCACAGCACGGACACAGCAGTCTTTTATTATATAACATTAGCATAGTACCCGACATTGCCCCTTTTTTTCCCCCAATGATCCCATCTGCACCTGCAGCTGAAGTTTAACAGACCCGCTACCTGTCCACAACATTCAAACCGAACCTGAGCTGCAACCCATGCAAACTCACTATGGTTTACCCAAAGCTGAGCTGCAAATTGTGTAAACCACATCGGGTAAATGTAAAAGAGGGACAGATGAAGATGGGAGATGTGGTATGTGTGGCAGCATGCAAATGCATAAAAATCTGAACCTGCCTATAACATTATTTTTAATCTGTCACAGAATCCTTAGATATTGCTTTCAATCTGCCAGCATCTCCTAAAAATTCCTTTAAATCTGACACATTCTCTTATAGGTTGAATTCCATCTGAATACCCTTTAATATTACCTCTTTTCTCAATAGTGTACCTATCTGAAGTGAACGAAACCTTCACTATCTGAAGGTTAATGATCAATCTGGCTTCACATTTTTGTTAATTACTCAATTAAGCCCTGACACATTGTCCCAGCTAGAATAAGAGCTAGCTGAGCCTCAAATCTGGTAAACCTTGGGTGCCTGACACGATGCAGGATTCTAGGCCAGATCTCCTCCCCGGATTTTGGGGTGGACTACTGCATTCCCATGAGGCCACACTAAACTCCTACAACCTGTATAAACCTGTAATGCAGAGCCCCGGAACAACCCCTTTTCATCCACCACACCCCAGAACACCCCTGTCTGACCACAACCACTTTGCTAAAACCAGTTAGAAGAATGACATAATGTTAGGGAAAAAAGTGTGTATGTGGCCTTTAACACTGGGGCTTCACTAGTTTGTGGGGAACGCTTTTCCCCACAAACTAGTGAAGCCCCAGTAAAATTAACCCTTTACAGTGCAGTTGTATTGTAGTGTGGCAGTTCCATTCACAGCTCTTTCAGCCTTTATCAGCTTTCCAGTAAAATATGATTTATTACTTTGTGTTGCACATATACTGTACATTTCATGGCTCTCAGCACCTCGCAATATGAAACTACACATTCCCTTAGCTGCTTTCTTCCTCTGCACCAGACTGCAACAAACTGTGATCTCCATGAGTAGAGGTGGCCAGTTCGCGGATCCGAAACCGGATCTGCAGTGGATTTCCGAGATCCGCGAATTGCGGATCTTGCGGATTTTCCGGAATTCCACTTTCCAATTTTTTTCCAAACTGCGATCGAAAATTTTCGAAAAAAACGGAAAAATCCAAAAATTCAAGAAATTTCGAATATTCTAGAAAATTTGAATTTTTAAAGAATTTTCGAAAATTTGGCAAAAATGATACAGTAACTTGCTGTAAAGGGCCCTGGGAAATGGTCTGGGGAACTTTCTAAAAGAATCCTATTCTGATTAGTTACAATCAGATCAGAATTTTCAGAAAGAATCTGATTGGCATACTAACTAGAGATGGACCGGATTTTCCGAACCCACCTTTGAACATTTTCAAAGATTTTCATTTATCAAATTCACCAATGGCAGCTGTTTTTACCCGTGCCAACCCCCTGGGTATAAAAGGCAGCTAAAGTGAGTGAGTTAAAGTGAGTTTAGTGGAGACCTGACAGTGTAGGAGTTATAGAGTTTTTTTCCATGCTTTTGAAGCTTACTGTGTGTGAATTTTAGTGTGGTGGATTAGCAATGCAGTGCATTATCGATAATGTACAACCGCGGCAGTAAATTAAGGCTGAACGTTCGTTAATTAACAAACCAAGTCTGGAGGACCAAGACAGTGATATGGATGTCAGAATGATGCAACAGCCAGTGCTATGTAGCCCCTCCATTTTAGTGCACTTCTAGCACTGTACGTGCCTTTTGCCCATTGGAATGCTCTAAATCCAGGGGCAAGCGCAGGATTGTTAAGGGAGGGGGGATTTCTGAAGAAGCACAGTAGGAAGTTCATGAATAGAGATGGACTAGACCCAAACTTGAACACACAAATTTGAACGATAATTATCGAACGTTCAAATTCATGTTCCCAGACTTTAGCGCTCCTATACAGAAAATAGAGGAGCAGTCACCTACACCCTCCGTTAGCGGAGCTCCACGTCAGCATGTCCTTGAAAACATTTATACTGCAAATAACAGGCTTCAAGCTTGAGGGTTATAAAACTTCACCTTTATTTGTAAGCAATTCTGATTGGGTACATTAAAATTATTTTAGAAAGAATCTGATTGGTATACTAACCAATAAGATTCTTTTTCAGAATTGGTTACAATCAGATTGGTCTGTTCCCCAGACCAATTTTGAGGTCCCAGAGCCATTTACAGTAAGTTACTGTATCATTTTTTGCAAAATTTTCGAAAATTCCTTGGAAACTCGAAAAATTCCTGAAAATTCGAGAATTTTCTAAAAATATCGAACGCGTCTCCAAAATAGAATGGCAATCGTGAGGAAAGTTTTTTTTTTTTTTTTTTTAGTTCTGGGTATATGTACATGTTCCCCAGACCATTTCCAAGGTCCCACAGCTATGTACAGTAAGTTACCATTGCTGTTTTACCTTATATTTAGGCGGATCTGTGCGGATTTTTTTCTTCCATTGACTTTAATGAGTTTTTATGCGGATTTTCGAATTTTTAATTTTTTCCGAAAATCCGCGAATCCACAGACGAAATGGATTTTAGCGGTTTCGGACATCTCTATCCATGAGTAGCTGACTGTTCAAGCCCCAGTACAAGAGACTTATCTTGGATTGGCCAGGTTACCTCTCAATCTGTTTTTCTGGAACATATGTACATATATACATTGAGTTTTATATATATATAGATCTACAATTCCCCATTTTTTCTCCTTTTGTTCTTTGTAATCCGCATAGGCCACACTGTGTGCACTGTGATCTGCTGCGATTTTGTAATGAATGCAACATTTCTTGGCTGCCAAATTCGCATCTAATACAAGTCTATAGAAGTGCATGAAAAAGCAGGTACTGTATAAGTGGACACAAATCAATAAGTCATGCAATTTGTTAAGGTGCATTTTCCTGCATAATCCCATGAGAAACACAATCACACATATAAGCAGATACAGGGGGACACAAGGAAATGGCACAGAAACACACGGCACTTTTTTGTGTGTTGCAGTGGGGCATCAGCCCTACTGGCCAAATAAGTTGACAACCTCTTCTTCTTCAGATGTATACTAGAAACAGAATCTTTAAATTTGACTACTTTCCTTTAAATGATAACAATCTATAAATTGCCAACTTTAATTTGTTTAGAAAATGACTACTATGTCAGTGTAGTGTTGAGATATTTTTTCCTGGACCATATATGTTAGCTCCACTCTGTTGACTAAAGCAAATATTAGAAGCAATTTAAGCCATTGTGATGCAATAGGTATCTGAATGTTTTGTCAACCCACAATGACTTAAATTGCTTCTAATATTTTCTATAGTTCTGCATATAGATAACTATGTATGTATAGCTACCTGTCTGTATGTGTTTTGCACTTTATTTCAGTTATATTCATGTAATACAACACTGCCACTTTAAGAAGTAACAGGACATGTGCTTATTCAGGCACCCTTATGTATGTATGTATATATAGTTTATATATAAAGTGCCACTTGGGGATGCAACGCTGTACAATAACAAAATACAATAAAGTTGTACAAGGGGGAAAAATACATAGATAGTTCAGGGCATAAATATATAATACTAGACAGTTAAGCCCATTATATAAACGGGCGCTAGACATTAAGACTGCAAGATTATCCTGTGTATGCAGACACACACATGCATCCATATACACACATTTATGCAGAGAGACACATACATGCATGCACACACACAGACAGACACACAGGCATACAGACACACATACATACTAACGTGTGCAGACACACATACATGCATACAAACACATAAATATATGAATGCAGACAATCATGCACACAGACAGACATGCAGACTGACAACCACACATCTCTCTTTAGAGGTGGTGTGGTTGACTTTTTGGTATTGTATGCTGGTGATCCATGGTTCACTGCTGATATTACTTGAATATTCTACCATAATATTGTTATATTGGTTTGATCCACTGATGTGACTAAGACAGGGTAATTTAGCAGTTGGTGCTGCGATCACACAGTGCTCTTTTAGGCTCTTAAAGTCACAGTAATTGGTTTGCAAATGGTTAGTGCGACTTTAAGCCTTGGTTTGCGGCGGCTGCCAGACAACCGGAAGAGACACTTCCGGTGTCAGAGCTGTTGCCGGCCTATTTAGCAGAGACTGTGCACACGTAAGTATTTAATGCCAACTAATAGCTGATATCTGCTACAGGAGATTTGCCCAGAGCACATGTGGCTCTGGAAGAATCTCACTGAATGAATATTTAGTTCACAATATATGGGTATATAATTGCATAGGCAGGTAGAGGTTGATTGATGGGGGATGTTTTTAACATGTTATTTGGGATCTGGTTGTGAGTACATAATATGTAATATAATTTTAATGTGCTAAATAAAATTATAGTTTCATATTCACATAATTATTTTTGACAGTGTGCCCATCTGTGTCCATACTTTGTGCAACACTCATATAGCCATTATATACAGTAGTTTATATCCTGTGCCTAACCTATTGTGTGTTGGGGTTAATTTTATCTCTCAGTATAGAACAGACCTTTAATACACTATTTTGTCCCTTGCCTTTCACTGAACAACGGAAATTCCTATTTGGTTATTATCCCTAACCATTTCTTTACCCAAATCAATACATTCTATGGCAAGTGGTGTTTTATGCCTCTTTCTGTAGGGGGGGTATGGGTCTGAGGTCTGAGTGGGGGAAGGGAAATGTCACCCAAGAGTGGCAGGGGCCATGGGGAGGGGAGGGCTGTAGATTCCCTTACCTTGGGATCCTGGTATCTTCACACAGCAGGGAGGGGAGGGACTTCCGATTTTCCTCACAGAAACAGGAGGCTGTGATTGCTGGTGGCGAGGTGGAGGAGCTGCATTTGGAATGTTGCATGTCATCCTGACACCCCTTATTTTTCTGTTCAGTAATTTCTTTATATCTTGGCTGTAGAGCACATAGAGGAGTGGTTGATGGCTCGTTTGAAAGGTAGGAAACTGGCCTTTCATTTAAAACCAACTTGTCAGAAGACCACAGTTCCCCTTTAAAGGGGATGTTCAGTGCAAATACATGTACTTTTCAGAAAAAAAGAGCATTATTTTTTCATCCCAATGACCTTAATCTGCCAATTCAGCATTTTGTCTGTGTATAAATAAATGCAACTGAAATACTGACTTCCTGTTTGCAGGACCCCTAGTAGAGACCTTTATGGTTTTGCCCTTGACCCAGCGCCTGGGTTGATTCAGTTGCTCAGTAGAGATCTGAGCATCTTTGACCCATCCAACAGCCAATCAGTAGAAATAACTGTTAGGAACATTCCAAGAATGTGGTGCATCCTGGGAAGAAGAAGGACCATTAGAACCTGAAATGGCAGCTCACTAATGTCAAAGAACATGAAAACTGATTTTTCAAAATGGAAGAGAATATGTAGAATAACTAAGTATGCATTACACAAACTAACAATTTAACAAATATTGATAATTTCCACTGAACTGTCCCTCTCAGGTAAATATTTTCCATTGACAAAGCTCTGTCAAAGTACCAGGCAGTTATATAGCTTAATGTGAGGTGAGCTTAAAGGAGTGAAAAGCCATGCACAGAACATAAAATTAAATAGAGAATTTTTAAAACAGATGGTACCTTACAGTCTCATGCTTTAAAGGGCATGTCCACCCTTATTATCAACTTTTGACATATAATAGAATAACTACCCCCAGCCCCAACCGCTATAAAATAAATTTAAGAAAGTGCCCCGATGTTTACTTACCTTCCCTTTCTCCTCCAACGAGACACTGCAAGCAGGGGGCGGGACCGGCAGCCGCGTCCGTGATTGGCTGAGAGGCAGCCAATCACGGACACGGCTGCAGGCTTCTCAGAATGCCGGGGGAGAGAGGGAAGGTAAGTAGAGTTCGAGGGTCTTTCTTAAAATTATTTTTTAGCGGTTGGGGCTGGGGGAAGTTATTCTATTATATGGGCAAGGGGTTTTATGGTAGGGGGAGAAATCGCAAAATGGGAGGGGGAGGGAGGGGGAAAAGGGCTGCAGTATGCATGCCAAACTTCTCCCAGAGGCCAGATAGGAGGCAGAGTCCTGTATGGACTCTGCTATCCTCCTGGTGGGCAGTTTTGGGGATTTTGGGGGGGGGGCTACAGGAGAACCTTATGGAGCTGGAAAGTGAGGTAAGGATTTTATTACACTACATGGTGGGGCCATTAGTGGGGGGGATAATAGTTTTGGGGGTGGACATGCCCTTTAATAACACAATTGCCCACAATAATCTAACAAAAAAGGAGCTTCTCACTCCCAGGACTCCCAGAGAAATTGGTGGAGACATGCAAAGGAGAAACTTTGCATGTCTCTGCTTATTTCTCTAGCAATTGTTTCTTAGATAATGTTGTATGGGCTGGTTAGGCTCCATTACATTCTAAACCTCTGTTAAACTAATTTTAAACTCAACAGATTTAGCAAGGAAATAAATAAGTTCCAAAATGCAAAAGCATTCCAATATTCTTAATTTGTTTGCCAGCACCTGCTAAGTCTGCTATCATCATGTGTTTGAAATCCAGCAACACATCAGTACTTTTCTTTAACAACAACAAAAAAAGTCAGGACATGCCATACGAATTGAATTGTCATAACTGAGAAGAACATGAATCTTGACAAAGGCCCATTAGGAATCCCTTCAACTTCAGTTTATAGAGAATATGTGATCTGTGAATCAATTAACAAAAGGAAGATGGATTGTTTAAACTATTGTCACAAAGACAGATATAAGTTAGAGTATTTTATAAATTTATGAAACAAACAGCACCAGTCTGCCTCTGGCTTGAACAATAATGTCACCTTCAGCAGAGAAGACTAAACAAAAGTGATTGCTTTTATTTTATTTTAAAGCTTTTTTTCCCATAGGACCGTTCATCTGCAATCTAGAAATAATATCATGTTATGCCCATAGCTAATGCTTTGCAGCATCAATCTATAATTACTATAAAAAGATATATATAAAAAGTGTTTTGTTATTTTATAGTGACTGCTTAATTTAAAAACAAATGCTTTGAGTTTGCTTTTGAAAGTTGCAGGGCACTGCATGAGATTATTGGATAATGCTTTAAAGGATTATAATGCCGTAAATGTCTTTATTTGCATGGTATGTCTTTTCATGAGAGTTGTGTGGTTTCTTTTAGATTTGGAACAAACAAATAACACGCAGAGAAACATGCCGCAGGAAATGTTCATTAAATCTACATCTGCTTTAGAATAATATTCTGTCCTTGTCTGCCCTCTTTTGGTGCAACACCAATAGGTCGGAGAAAAACTTTATTTTATTATTATTTACTAATAATATTGTTTATGATGGGGCAAAAATTCTGAAACATCATAGCTATGCACATTACCTTAGCAAAGACAAATGAGTGAATGCAGTAATTGCTCTATTAAAACAGTTATGTGTGTGTTTTAGAAGAAAAGTTTTGCGGAAGTTCCACAACATAATCATCAAAGGGCATGTCCACCATTTAATGATATTTAATATTTTGATATGTTGTAGGGCTTCCTCCCCCAGCCCCAACCGCTATAATAGAATTATCAGAAAACATGAACTGCGCATGGCAAAATTCTCCCGGAGGAGGGACAGGAGGCCGAGTCCTATATGGACTCTGCTAGGCTCCTGGTGGCCAGTTTTTGGGACTTTGTGGGGACATTACAGAAGAACCATTTGGAGCTGGGATGTAAGGTAAGGATTTTATTACACTACAGAGTGGGGCCAGTAGTGAGTTACATTATAGTTTTGGGGGTGGACATGCCCTTTAAAGGGCAAAAGAAAAACATTTCTAACCACCCACTATCAAAAAAAGGACCCCGAATAAACTGCTTAGTCTTTACCCCTAGGTTAACCTTTGAATTTCCCTGCCCGCTTGGGCCAGACAAATAGTAAAATGCACTAAAGAAGCTGTTCATTTGTCAGGTGCTCGGTAGAAGCAGGTGGTCTAGCTGGAATGAACCAGCAATCACAATTAAAGTATTACAAGTGATCAAAGCTAAAACTAAGGGTACAGATGGTTTAGGTCCTCATCCTGGATTCTTTTAATGGGAGGGGTGTGGTTACAAATGCTTTTATTGCCCTTTAAGTTTTAAAAGGGGCAACATACCTTCCTTATACCCATAATGTAACGTAGTTACATACTAATTGAGGTTGAATAAAGACACACATCCATCTATCCATCCTCCTTTTAAACCCTACCTAACAGTTGATCCAGAGGAAGGCAGTACGAGACACAGTGAGCTTGCTGCATTGTGGGAGCGTGGAAGGTATGCATGCATTTCACTCGTTCTGTTATCTGGTGTGTCAATCAATTAATTTGTAGATTTTTAATGCAAACAATTTTCCTTAGTATTTAAAGCAGAGATGTCGAACCTGCATGTTTGGTAACTACAACTCCCAAGTTCTTAAAATGTGTTTTAAACCCAAAACCAAATGGAATTTGTTTAATTTGTCTGTCGCAATTTGATTTTTGATATCTAAGTTTCGAAAATTCCTCATCCAGTCCATACTACACTATGTAACTATAGATAGATTGCTCCATGGTTCACTCACAGAATTATTACTCTTTACACTATGCACTACATGGTCAACAGTACTCATTAAACTTCTATTCATTTATTTTATCTTATACAAACCCATGTGTTTTTGTTTAGTTCCGCTATACATACAATGGCTATGAAAATTATGAACTGGGAATGTGTTTTCAGCCATTGTTCCCAAAATAAAATAAAACAGAACCCCGTGAAGAGAGCTTTAGAGCAGAAAACCCAATTAAATTCAAAAAGGAAATAACAGAACAAATCCTAGATCAGAAGCTGAACAATTTCTCTAAAGGTAAATAAAACGTCTAGTGTGCATCTGGAATGTTGCCTCTCTGCAGGAAATATGCCTAAAATCTATTCTGCCTTACTCCACATCTGTAATGATTTTCCATTCTGGGTCAACAAGAAGGTGATTATGCCAATCAAGCAAAATATGTTTTAGCTCTACCTAATTTAACTTCATTGGTAAATCATTTATTGTCTGCAGAAATTTAAAGGGGACAATTTTTTTTTTTTAAATCCTAATATAAACACCTAATCATTGTAAGATTATTTTCTAGTAAGTTGCATTTAGTACATGTAAGTAATAGATGATGTAACTAAGAAGGTTTCCATGTTATTGCCAGTACAACTTGCAGCTCATGTAGTCTTCAAAGAGCTATGCCACACTGCTCCGGAGTATTTTCTACACAGATGTCTCCACACTTGATCCCTGATAAGACATTGAAAGCTGCAGTTTATTTCAGTGTGAGTTGCACTAAGCTTTCCTGGAGCAATGGAAAATAGTCAGCTGATTTTACTAACAATTTAAAAAATTGATACATGAATACTTCATATGTGCTGTGGTGGCTCACCTGATAAAGTACTTGTTTGAGAAGTATATAGCCCATAAGGTCAAAGGTTCAAATCCCCAGACTTTTTTGTTTCCTTTACATTCCTAGCAACAACAAAAAATACATGTAGAGGTGTTCCACATAGTATGTCTGTTAGGTTAGGGTCAAAAGCTCTGCTTTTAGAAAAACAAGAGTTCCCCAGACTTACTTTTAATTTTTAGTGAAATGTTAATATTCTGTTTCTTACATCCATGGAAGAAAGGGAATACACTGCAAAGATTAGTAATCTTTTTTTGTATGAGAAGCAAAGTATTATATCATTATTAGGACAGAAGCATTGAATGTGTTTGAAGAAAACAAAAAAATGAAATCCCTGTTCGGTGTCAGGGAGAGGAAGGATCTCTATGCTCTTATATGATTGGCTGTCTGCTTCTAGGAAGAAAGGCTCCACCTTCCTTGATTGGATCTATTGAGCACTATAGGGCATGTGATGTGTACTGCATACACTTAGCTGGATTTCACCCAGCTAAGGTGGATTATGGGAGCTGATGACCCCTAGTACCCTAGTTTCATAAATCACCCAGCAGCCACAGCAAAGGGAGAGGTGAGACACATCTTGTTGTATGTTTGTGAATGTGCTCTATCTATTAGGACAATGTTGTCTGGAGACTTTAGATCCCCTTTCAATACATTTCCTTTAACCATTTTGAATGGCTGAGAGAAGTACAACTTGCCTAAAGTGCAAGGATTCAATGCATTGTTTGTTGTTATTGATTTTACCAACAGTAAAACTTGAACAGCTCTTTTTTATATGCTCAAACGGCAATCAATTAAAGGTTTTCATTAAGAGTATTTTAATTGTTTACTCTATCAAAATGGAAGTTGAATTGGGAAACAATCAGAAAACAAGTTTATAAACTGTTTAGAACATCAGATACTGTTATCAAATTGATGCCAACTTTAACCCCAGAATGTTGCTGAAAGCCACCCGTTACCCATATGGTGAAATTTTAAAAATGCTAGTATAAAATATCCACTTTCTAAAACCAGAAAATGTATTTCAATAATATAATTGCAGTAGTAACTCTAGGACTACACGGTCACCTTGTACAAAAATACCATTATTTTTCATACTCCATACATACCAATAAAAAACGACTAAATGTAATTGCAAAAAAATGAAAACTTCTTGCAAATTTTTAGCTCAGGACCGATTGATGGAAGTATAATAATTGAGGATCCGGATATTCAGCTCTTTGGAATGGGTTATTTAAGCCCACTACAATATGTGATCACCTTGGACATTTGTTTATACTAAGTACTTACCCCTTTAACCCACTGGGGAACAGTGTAAACAAGAACTATTCACCTCTAAATAGGGATATTATAAATATAAAATTTTATCTTTATTTATACTAATTATTTATGCTTTAACCCATGGGGGAGTTACCAACAAGGATGACCTACTTTTTAAGATTAGACATCATAAAATGTAAAAAACTATAATTGACTTGACCCAACCTATGTATATATTAATTTCATTTTAGATAAACTGTGGGGACTTGCCAAATGTTAAAGTTTTGATCTGTGACTCTGTAATATAAGTACAATAATCATTTATATGTGGTTATATAGGACTGTCTGTAACAACTTTAATAATAAGCCGAGCGCATTAAACAACCTCCCATCAGCATCTCATACACGTATGTGATGACGTCATCACGTCATGTGATGTGCCGTGTGACTAATAAGGAAATAGCCTTTAAAAACGGAAACCCGGTAAGCTCAGTACTTGCCAGGAGGAGTGAAATGCATCAGGAAAGTCTGCTGCTAGGGTCCACGGATGTATTGATTAAATTGCTGCGAACGTTCAGAGGAGCCTCACTTTGCTGTATTTAAAAAGGGCATTAGCCAGCAGGGACAGATGAGTATAAGATTTTCTATGTGGACAGACTTAAAGCACTATGCACTTTACTTGCAGTCTATATGAATTCCCTATTTGCTGCTCCTATCTAGATTGACTACAGTGGTTTGATGCATACTAATGACATTTTTGGTTATATTAAGTTAATGAACTTCATGATTACAATGATATGAGTGTCAGTGGCAGGTCAGATTATACAGAAATTTTAAATGTTTTTAATCTGTGATTAATTCTTGGTATTCATTCAAATTTCCCCACTTTTTGCACAAATTATTAAGGTAAATAAAGGGTTTTATTTAATTGGTGTGCCAATATTTTATGGTGGGTCAATTTGATTGAATCGTCAAAAAAATGACTGCTGTATCGGCTGAACTAAGTGGGCGTGGCTTGTTGGTGTTATGGGCTGACTAACACTGGCTTGTAAACTGGAGGGCTGTTAAGGTCTTCTGGGGGAGACTCCCACGAGACCCTCCTCTGGGCACGGAGTCTAAGCACCTGCCGGTCTTCCCCAGAGCCTCTGATAGTGAGGATGTTGTGTAGAATAATAGAGATCACCAGAAGCAGGAATACTGGAGTTGAGTAATGGAGTAGGATGCTGAAGCTGGATACTAAAGCTGAGTAACAGCTGAATTATAGAGCTGAGTAATGGAGCTGGATACTGGAGCTGGATACTGGAGCTGGGTAATGGAGCTGAGTAAATGAGACCAATGGGAAGCTTCTTTAATGGTTTTAGCAACATCAGCATGTAAGAATAGGAAGTTGGATTTAGAAAGGATCGTATCAGACTGTTTTGAAGTACTGTCTTCGGTAAATTGTCTGGAAAGGGCATCAGCCTTGTTGTTCTTAGAGCCTGGCCAGAATGTTATATGGAAAATGAATCTGGTGAAGAAAAGAGCCCACCTGGCTTGGCACGGTCGTAAGCTTTTAGCAGTCTGTAAGTATTCTAAATTCTTGTGGTCCGTAAAAATAACTATTGGGTGATTAGCACCCTCCAATAGATATCGCCACTCCTCTAAGGCAGATTTAATGGCTAATAGTTCTCGATCTCCTAAGTCATAATTTCTTTCTGAAGTTGAAACTTTTCTAGAAAAGAAAGCAACCAGATGTGGTAAAGATTGTTGTGACAGTATATCTCCCAGAGCTTACTCGGACGCGTTGACTTCCAAAATGAAAAGATGGATCGTCATTAAGATGGATGAAGAAATGGATCGTGATTAATTTAAACAAGAGCAGAAGTGAAAGTTGTTCAAAGGCCGATTGAGCTGAATCTTTCCAGCAGAATTAAATTCGAGTTCTAGTCAGCAGTGTCAGTGGGAGAATAATGGAGGAAAAGTCTACGATACAAGTTAGCAAACTTTATCTACGATAAAAGTTAATAACCCGAGGAACTTTTGAACTTGCTTATGGTTAGGCGGAACAGGCCAGTCTTGAATAGCGGAAATCTTTTAAGGATTCATTGTTAATCCCAAGGAAGATATGATGAACCCCAAAAATGGGATAGAACCCTTCTCGAACTTTTCCAGCTTGGCATATAATCCGTAAACTCTGAGACAAGATAATACTTTTCTAACTTGAACTCGGTGCTCTTTAAGATTAGAGGAGAATATTAATATGTCATTGAGATAGACAGCTAGGAAGTCATCCACGATTCACAAAAGATGTCATTTACAAAATGTTGAAATGTTGCAGGAGCATTACATAAACCGAAAGCCCTGACAAGGTATTGGAAATGACCGTATCTAGAATGATGTTGTTGAGAATTCTATAGTCAATGCAGAGTCGAAGTGAGCCGTCCTTCTTTTCCAGAAAGAATATTCCTGCTCCAGCTGGGGAAGTGGAATGGTGAATAAACCCCTTTTGTAGAATTTCTTTTATATACTCTTTAAGGACCTTCTGTTCCGGTTTGGATAGGGGATAAACCCTTCCAAAAGGAATCTCTGCTACTGGTAACAATTCGATGCGGGAGTAACACATCTGCTGCTTTCTTGTCAAACACAACAGTCGCTGTAAGCAGATAGTAAAATAACTTCGGAATGAGACTCCTTTATACTGAGCAGAGTAGAGGGAAAACAGGACTGCTGACAATATTGAGTAGAAAAGGAGATCTCTCTGGAGACCCAATTTATTAAGGGATTGTGAACTTTCAACCAAGGAATACCTAAAATAATAGGAAATAAAGAAGAAGGCAATACATTTAAACATACAAACTCAGTATTATAATTATTCTTGACTAATACAGGTAAAGTATTAGTCCGCCAAATAAATAAACAGAGGAGTGTATTTAAGGTGTGTAGGAATTCCCCAGTCCTTGGTGAAAGACCCTAGAATGAAGTAGCTGCAGGCCCTGGAATCAATAATGGCTTGTGTCTCGACAATTTGGTCTGTTCCCTGTAACGAGACATTAATTGCAAGATAGGACATAGTAACAGGACAAGGAGGATAAGAGAATGGTAATATATTCTTACTCGTAGACCTAATCGGACAACTATAAAGAAAATGGCCGGACTCCCCGCAGTACAAACCGAGATTCGGGTGATGTCTGCCAGCATGTTCCTCAGGCAAAAGAGAAGGAAAGGCAAGACCCAGTTGCATTGGGTATGGGGTCTGTAGTTGAAGAAGAAGAAGTAGTCGGAGAAAACTCAGTGAAAACTTGATTAGCGCCTAACATCCTTTCTCGTAAATGTCTGTTGATCTGAACAGATAGCTCGATTAGGACCTTTAAAGTTTCAAGCGAGCTCGTCTTTAAGAGTTTCAGAAAGCCCAAGCCTGAATTGGTGTTTAAGGGCTGCATCATTCCATTGAGTTTCAGCAGTGACCCTAAGGAAGTCGGCCATATAATCCTCCACAGGTCTCTTGCTTTGGGATCATCCAGCTATTAGATCAGATGCTTAAAGTTCATCTTGAAGGAGGGAAATGATGAAACCCATCTTAACTCTCTCTTCACTCTTGAATTGACTAAACTTTGAGTGGTCTCCTGCAAATCTATCCGGTAGAGAGATCTTGCTCTCAGAGGTGATTAATTGGGTCAAAACTTGTAAAGAATGAGGGACACCGGGAGATATAGCCTCTAATCTTGCATCAAGCTGGAAATACCCCAGTCATGCCTCCTGAACGGTTCGTTGTAACTTGACTACCTGCCTATAGAGATCTTCAACTGGGCTGGCCTCCCCAGTGGGATTCATTCTGGCTGCCAGTTAAGTTCTTCCGAGCTGAGTAATGGAGCTGGATACTGAGCCAAAGAGCATTGGAAAAACCAAAGACAGGGCTGGAGAACAGAGAAAGCAACTCTGAACAGGCAGCACGATCCCATAGAGCATGGAGGGCTATATAGGACTGGTGACATCATCTACCCACACCGCGCACGCCTGTGCGCAAACACCAGCGCACGCATTCGCACAAAGCCAGCCTGACCTAAAGGAGGACTTAGAAGAGGACCAGGATCTGCGGTGCCCGCGCCTGTGTGAGAACAGTGGCGCGCACATGCATGGAACACTGGCTAAAGTGTAATGCCCGCGCCCCCGTGGAAACGGGAGCGCATGCCCATGGAAGCAGGTAAGTTCAAAACCCTTACAAGGGCTTACTTACTGGTAAATGAAAATCATTTTTAAACAAAAATTATCCATAGGGTTTTTAAAAGAGTTTTCATATTTTTCTTACAATAGGCAAATGTTAATGATGGGTTTTGCCTTGTTGGAAATTAGTGTAATTAATGTAAATTTGCCTTATTATAAATAAATAAATAAATAAAAACAACAAAAAAGCACTCCTTTATAAAAAGGACCCATTTTCTTTAAAAAAATAAACAGTTATAGTCTTTTTAAATATATCTCTTAAAGGGGAACTGTGGTCCAAAAATGATATTAGGTAAATTGATAGGAATTGCTCTCCTGAGCAATATTGTTTATTTTGCATAGTTTTGGAGATATTTGCATTTTTGTGTGTGATATGGCAGAGACATCACCTGGTCCCCTGCACTTCCTGCTTTCTGCTCTGAAACCATGTGACAGTCACTCTGCCCTATGTCTCCTCCTGCCCTTGCAGCCCCCTGGTCCCTCCTACTCATCAGCCCCATGCCCCCTCCTTTGCAGGCCCCCATTGGCCCCTTCCCTTACAGCCCCATTTGGCCCCACCCACTCACATGTGCATTGGCTCCACCCACTCGTGTGTGCATTGGCCCCACCCACTTATGTGTGCATTGGCCCCACCCACTTGTAGGTACATTGGTCCCACCAACTCACAGGTGCATTAGCCCTGCCCACTCAACCCCCCGCCTACAGAAAACTGTGTGAAAACAGCCTTTTCAGGCAGAGTGGGAAGGTAGGGCTGTATATTCCCTTACAGTGGGGCAGACCAAACAGCAACTGCACCAATGTATGGCCCAGCACAGAAGAGCCAATTCCTCGGGTCAGGACTCAGCCGTGTACCAGCATCTTAAGGATAAAGGAAATACCTTTGAAGATTGTAATGTTAACATATTGGCGAAGGAACGTGACTGGTTCAAGAGAGGTGTTAAGGAGGCCATTTATGTGAAAATAAAGAAACCAAGCCTAAATAGAGGTGGGGGGGTTCGACACCAACTGTCTGCCATGTACAATGCTGTTTTGACACCTTACTCTGGGCGTTCCTATAACACCTCTTAGCCACTATCCAATCACACCCTTAACACCTGGCTGTGATATGCTAATTGAGATTTTCCAGGGTACATAATTGCCACAGATTCTTGTACAAGTCATTCTGAATTGAGAAAGCCAGTCGGATGACTAGCGAAACTCTTCAAGAACTACATTTCAAGTCCAGTTGATCTAATTGAATACAACAGATATACCATGACCTGGATGAATGAGAACCTTCACAACCAACAATATGAACATAGATTCATTGAAAAAGAAAAACACAGTCTCCATTCATCAAACTGAGATGAGGAATGTGCAGTATCATAGGAATATGTGGTTATCATACTGAATATTATTATTCTCAGTTCACAGAACTTTGTACTACTGGAAATAATTCTAGGTTCTCTTAAAGGCCAAACAAACCTTTACTGGAACTGCTACTGCCCAAAAACCTGTCTATCTATCTATCCATCTTTCTATCTATCTATCTATCTATCTATCTATCTATCTATATGTCTATCTATCTCTTTCTCCCTATCAACCACTATCTGTCTGTCTATCTATCTATTGCGTTCCAGTAACAGCGCAATTAATTAGGCCCTCTGATTGCATAAGCAATGCAAATTCGAAAAATTCGATCAGATGCAAAACATATAAACATGAATAATGAAGTGAACCTAATGTGAGCACAGCTCTGTGCAATGCATTTCTTGTGAAATCACATTTGGGATCACTCGGTTGGTTGGATTGAATTTCAGAAGTGATTTATGGGAGTAATGATAATGATTACAGAAGGGGAGACCATCCCAGACTTATGGGAGTAATGATAATGATTACAGAAGGGGAGACCATCCCAGACCCCAATCTCCTTCCCATCATGCCCCGTTTTGGACGTCACGCCCCCAGAATACCCTAAGGGCTAGGCCACACTAGCGCGTTTTTCGGGCGTTTGCGCATGCATTTCACGCTTGCGTTTGCGCCCGCGATTTTCGCTAAAATGGAAATCGCGAAAATTCCCGCGATTTCCGATGCGCATGCAATTGCACGGCCGTTCGCGTTTTGGTAACGCATGCGTTCACCATTTTTGGTGCGTTAACGCATGCGTGTCCATAACGCGAACGCGAGTGCGAAACGCGCAAGAATCGCGTGCGATAACGCTCGCGATTTTGTTCGCGATTCCTGTGCATTGCAGTGTGGCCTCACCCTTACTCTGCCCTTTCCAACACCTGACCATTTAGCTCCACCCCCTGTATGATGCTTCTGACATTGTGCCCCTAGCCACGCCCTGCCCTGATACCTTAGACAGCAGGGTGGGGTGTCTGTAATATTTGTATTTAATAAACGTTATTTAGATTTACAGAAACATCTGGAAAACAAACCAGGCGCTGTGGTTGTCATGGTAACCAGATGTTCTCAATTAACAAGGGTGTCAGATGATATTGTAATATCATCAATCATTAACATAACTTACTAGCTAAGTTTGAGGGAAGCATCTAGAAGATCTATTCTAATTATCATATATATAGTTCTCTACTTACTAATGTAAAATCTCCTAAAGAAGGTCTCAATAATAGCTCGTTGTTCACTACAGACACAATCACAAGTGACAGTCCTGCAGCTCTGCAACACACCAAGTGATATCACAAGTGTAAAATGCCCTTTTATACTCTGCTTGATGAAACCCTTGTTACCATGACAACCACAGCACCTGGTGTTTTCTAGATGCTTCCCTCAAACTTAGCTAGTAAGTTATGTTAATGATTGATGATATTACAATATCATCTGACACCCTTGTTAATGGAACATCTGGTTACCATGACAACACAGCGCCTGGTTGTTTCAGATGTTTCTGTAAATCTAAATAACGTTTATTAAATACAAATATTACAGACACCCCACCCTGCTGTAAGTATCAGGGCAGGGCGTGGCTAGGGGCACAATGTCAGAAGCATCATACAGGGGGTGGAGCTAATGGTCAGGTGTTGGAAAGGGCAGAGTAAGGTGAGGCCACACTGCAATGCACAGGAATCGCGAACAAAATCGCGAGCGTTATCGCACGCGATTCTTGCGCGTTTCGCACTCGCGTTCGCGTTATGGACACGCATGCGTTAACGCACCAAAAATGGTGAACGCATGTTACCAAAACGCGAACGGCCGGCAATTGCATGCGCCTCGGAAATCGCGGGAATTTTCGCGATTTCCATTTTAGCGAAAATCGCGGGCGCAAAGCAAGCGTGAAAGCATGCGCAAACGCCGCAAAAACGCGCTAGTGTGGCCTAGCCCTTAGGGTATTCTGGGGGCGTGACGTCCAAAACGGGGCATGATGGGAAGGAGATTGGGGTCTGGGATGGTCTCCCCTTCTGTAATCATTATCATTACTCCCATAAATCACTTCTGAAATTCAATCCAACCAACCGAGTGATCCCAAATGTGATTTATAGAAATCCCCTCTTTAGGCATAATCTAAATTATAAAATCTATTTCTAATTATCTACATATATAGTTCTCTACTTACCAATGTGTAAAATCTCCTAAAGTAGAATCTCCTAAAGAAGGTCTCAGTATAATGGCTTGTTGTTCACTACAGACACAATCACAAGTGACAGTCCTGCAGCTCTGCAACACACCAAGTGACTTCACAGGTGTAAGATGCCCTTTTATATCTCTGCTGATGACATCACAATGTCACCTGACACCCTGTTACCATGACAAACACAAGTAATTGGTGTTTTCTAGATGTTCCGGCCAACCCAAATAAAATATATTAGTACATATATCAGGGTTTATTATACTAACATAAACACTCTGTCATTAATATAGTGGAAATAAATCCCTCTGTAATCATATTATCATTTTATTACTACCATTGCTTCATTCCATATTACACTGACATACTAAAACCACAACTCCCATAATGCTCATTAAGACCTTAAACCATTCAGCTGCACAGTAATAATATCTATCATATCACTAGAATGGAATGTGTAAACGATGCACAAACTGGAAATAAAAGAGCTGAATTTTCAAAAAAAGGATAAAATAAAAACAAAAATCATGTATTCTGAGATCCCAGTCTATACAGAGGTGAAACAAAACAACAGTTGCAAAAGGGAAAGTATGTTATAGGGCTAGGCCCATACGCGTTTTTTACCCGCGGTTGAGATGAAAATCAGGGGAACGCACAAAATCCTCTCATGTTCCAATGCGCATGCGTCTGTATGTTCTCGTTTAGGTAACGCTTCTTTTTTGTGTTAGCGCATGCAAACGCACGTCCAAACACGCAATGCACAAGAATCGCACGCACAATCGCATGCGATAACGCACATGATTCTGTGCAGTGAGGCCTCGGCCTAGCAAAAGGCAGGACATGGGTGTTACCGGTTGCTCTTGGGTGTGGTCAGAGCATCCAGTGGAGGGGTTAGACAGGGCTTTAGTAAACCCTGTACCGGCCCACTTTGGGTTGGGAGCTACGGTAGTGGTTAGTACTCCATACAACAAAAACTATTTCATTCACAGTTATTGATAGAGGGAGAATAAAAACCTACTCTCACCCACTATGGGACCAACCAGACAGGTAACTGGATACCTAGCAGGGCAGAGCGTCCATGATCAAGAAAGATAATATGTCTGATCCCTATTTGTACACTAAGAATAAAGCGGAGATGGGCACATGATGTTGGGTGGGATTTAGAACCTCCTTTTACTCTATTATATTTACCAATATAGATCTTATTGTGACCATGCGAGGATAGTAATTGTATATTATATTTCTTTGTTTGGTGTGTTTAGCAGCGTCCTCCATAATATAAATTGCAGGAGGGTACAGCTTGATGTGTGCACAGGACATTCCCTTTTTCTTTATTATATAGAGGGTGGAGCTGCCTTACTGTTTGCATTAAAGGGTACGTCCACTCCTCCTACACAAATTTGTCAGCTAAACACCCCCAAAAACCTAAACCTCGCAAGGTTTATTTGTTTCAAATCGGCCCCTAGACAACTTACCAGCCCTCTTTCCCTGCTACCTCTGCTTGTCCCCTGTGCACGAAGCAAGCAGAAGGGACCCGAACGGTAGCCGTGAAAGTGATTGGCTAAGGTGCAATGTGCCAGCCAATCACTTTCGCGGCTGCCGGTCGAGCCCCTTCTGCTTGCTTCCTTGCACAGAAAAGGCATGTGAGACAAGCAGAAGGCTAATACAGGTATGGACTTGCCCTTTAAGGAGGCCATATACAGGTGATGCACAGGAAGCTGGAGGTAACAAGTGGTGATAACATATATGGCCCCGACTGATCCACCATATGCGGTATGGGAACCTGTTGGCCGTGCGCCTATACATAAGGCCGATGTATGGCTCCATTTACTAAGCTATTTTGGTCATATAAAGGATTTTTATCTACCTTCCTCTGCGATTCCCGGGAGTTTCATTTGACATTGGTCCCATCCGACAGTGATGTCAGATTTCCTCAAGGGCCTTTTCACATTATAATCGGACCACAACGGACAGTCCCCTGCGTCAAACGTTTCTGTCTGGAAACAAACCCAGTGTTAAAGAGTCCAAACTCTGGAGGTCCAGGCAGGGATTTAAAGGGCACACACACCTCCAGAAAAAAGGACAATGAGGTCATGCCCAATGACTGTCTCTTCTTCTGCTGTATGCAAAGTAGATGATTACAATTGTTCTGCAGCATCGGGGCAGTCACAATCCAATAGGAGCATCTGTTTCACAAGAAATGCATTGCACAGAGCTGTGCTCACTTAGGTTCCTTCATTATAGGTTTCGCATTTGCCCAACACGATCCTCACGCCCAACTCAGTCCTATAGATTTTATAATAATGTCACTATTTATTTAAGGTAAGATGCCTAAGGAGGGGATTTCTATAAATCACATTAACGAATCACTTAGTTGGTTGCAATTCTGAAGTGAATTATGGGAATTGTAGTTTTAGTATGTCAGTGTAATATGAAATGAAGCAATGGCAGTGATAAAATGATTACAGAAGGGGATATATTATCCACTATATTAAAGATTCCACTCAGTAATACAACAACAGCTTAATGTACGGCTATACAACTCAGAGAGCTGCACACACAGAACAACAGCTTCTATAACAGAGGGAACACATTTCCCTTAGAGCTAGGCCACACTAGCACAATATATCGCAGATATGCCCCATCCACCTATTCCAACCAGGACATTTGGGGGGTATAGTACACAGGAATTACATGCATTACCTGGACTTAAGCACCAGAAACACACTGC
This sequence comes from Hymenochirus boettgeri, assembly GCA_019447015.1. NCBI lineage: Eukaryota > Metazoa > Chordata > Amphibia > Anura > Pipidae > Hymenochirus > Hymenochirus boettgeri. Next base: position 218,557,622 of record CM033470.1, on the reverse strand, counting down.
CCACATGTCACACACTTCACAGACAGTTACAACTAAAAAAACAAAGACATCACGGCACTTGAGCAAGGATAAAGTAAAGTGCAAACAAGGTGACATACTGCTAACAAATTTGCAAAAAATTGAGCACGCTTAATAAAAACTCACTACGCTCAGACAGCGCAACAGAATGAAGCCCGGCTTTAACACAGGCAAAGAGTCACATGATCAGAGACACTGACTCCCATCAGTCGCTCAAGTGCTGCGTTATTCAGTTGCATTCAACATGTTTTCCCAACGGCTAATTCCATGTAGCATGTTCATGAGTAGGTTCACCACAACATTTGTATATTTATGCTCCAAGTGGAAAAACTGATAACGTTGTATGTAAGGTTTTACAATAAAGATATGTGCTATACGTCCCTCAAGCAATGTCACCTCCTCAACTCATAACTATAAAATACATGACGTACATTACCAACTGTGCACTTTAAAAAAAAATAAATAAATAAATAAATTAAATGGATCCGCTTGGTTAATAGAATTTATTGCAATGCTTTAAATTCTTGAATTGCATTGTGGGATATGTAGGTTTACAGCATTTCATGTTTTCTGATTGTAATAAAACTGTCTTTGTTTGAAAATGAATATCTTTTTTTATTTTAATTTTGTAGTAATGATGTTTAAAAACTTCAAAATGAGAGTCGGACATTCCTTCGGAAATGAGAGCGAGGTAAGGCTGCTACCAACTTTCATAATGATAACTTATCAGATAAGAAAATGAGGCTTCTAATGGTGTAGAATGGGACATAATATTTATTAATTTAGCTTAAAGACCCAAATTACTGTTCTTCTTCTGTTTTACTATTCCGCTTTTTTGAACTGTCTCCTCCTAGAGTTTTTGAGTTAGACACAAACTTTGGTACAGATGTGTGGGTCATATAGAAGAAGTGTGTCAACCTGTATTACACACCTACTGAACTACACTTCCATTCCTGTGGTAGCCATACTTAAAGCTAGCTAAAGTCAAAAAACAAAATTTAACCAATCATCAAAACCCCCCAAACCTGATACAGGTACAGACACCTACACTTTCATTCATGTGACAGTCATATTCACTGGGTAACTAAAGTAAAAAAAATACATTTTGAACAATCATTAAAAAAGTTGTTTTTTTAACCCCCAACCTGACACAGGTAAACACACCTACACTTTTATTGATGTGGTAGCCATACTTAAAGGGTAACTAAAGTCAAAAAAATACATTTTGACCAATAATCAAAAATGTTTATTTTTTAACACCCAACCTGATATAGGTACACACACCTAGCCTTTCATTCCTGTGGCAGCCATACTTAAAGAGTAACTAAAGCCAAATATAAATTTTGAACCAATCATCAAAAAAGTTTGTTTTAAAACCCCAACCTGATACAGATGCACACACACCCTTCCATTCTTGTGGTAGCCATCTTTAAAGGGTAACTAATGTCAAAAATACATTTTGACCAATTATCAAAAAGGTTTATTTTTTTAACCCCTAACCTGACACAGGTAAACACACCTACCCTTTCATTCATGTGGCAGCCATACCTAAAGGGTAACCAAAGTCAAAAATAAATTTTGACCAATCATCAAAAAGGTTATTATTTTAACCCCCTACCTGACACTGGTAAAAACACCTACCCTTTTATTTGTGTGGTAATTATATGTAAAGGGTAACTAAAGTCAAAATTTAATTTTGACCATTTATTAAAAAAGTTTGTTTTTTAACCCCTAACCTGACACAGGTAAACACACCTACTGATCTACCCTTGTATGTATGTATATATTTATTTCTAAAGCGCCCACTTGGGGATTGCAGCGCTTGTACAGTATTAACAAACAAATAAAAGTCATACAAGGGGGATAAATACATAGATAGTTCAGTACATAAATATATAACTTATCTAAATAGAAGTGCTAGGGCTTTGCCACAAGAGGTAATGAGGTCCCTGCCCCATAGAGCTTACAATCTAGTTAGGTGGGTAACATACAGATACAATGGAATGGGTATAAGTGCTGGAGTGAGATGTATGCAGTGCCCTTCCATTCTTGTGGTAGCCACACTTAAAGAGTAACTAAAGTCAAAAAACAATCATCAATAAGTTTTGTTTTTTAACCTCCAACCTGATACAGGTAAACACACCTGCCCTTTTATTGTTGTGATAGCCATACTTAAAGGCTAACTAAAGTAAAAATATGTTTTTTACCAGTCATCAAAAAAATATATTTTGACCAATCATCAAAGTTAATTTTTTTTTAACCCCCAACCTGATACAGGTAAATATACCTACCCTTGTATTGCTGTGGTAGCCATTCTTAAAGGCTAACTAAAGTAAAAATATGTTTTTTACCAATCATCAAAAAAGTTAATTTTTTACCCCAACAAGTACACACATCTACTTTTTCATTCTTGTGGCAGCTATACTTAAAGGGTAACTAAAGTCAATAAACAAAATTAGACCAATCATCAAAAAGTTTATTTTTTAACTCCCCAACCTGACACGGGTAAACACACCATACCCTTTATTCCTGTGGTAGCCATTTAACTAAAGTTTAAAAAAATTCACAAATTATCAAAAAAGTTTATTTTTTTTATCCCCCAAGCCAGTGCCATAGGAAGATTAATTGTTTTAAGATTTATAATTTAACTTTCCCTTTCTAACAATTAGGCCTGTAAAAGCGAGATTATAAAGGTGACTGTGTTTAGTGAGATTATAGGGATGACTGTATATAGTGAGATTATAGGGATGACTGTATATAGACTGTTGGGGTAACAGTAATATAGCAGATATAGAAGTGGACTCGTATATAGCAAAGAGAAATTATACTAAATTTCCAAATTAGGTCACAGCTTAGATGTAAGATCCATGTATTGATTTTACTGTTTATTTAGAGCCTATTAACGCATCCCTAATGGAATGTCTATAATCTTATATACATTAAAACCAACTCTACTATAGGGCTAGTGTCTGGATTATATTTCATGGTTATTCTTATTTAGAATCCCAGCAATGGGATATTTCAGGAGAATGATAAAGTTTCCAATGAGGAGCTTACCAACGTGGAGGAAATTATCCCTGAAAAGAAAGGCCTTTCCCGTTGGAAGAGATGCAAAAGACGGATCAAGAAAATCTTCCTTTGTAATTCCTGTAAAGGAAGTTCCAAGAAGAACAAAGCAAAGGAAGTAGAGGAAAGATCAGGTACGATATTCAAGGATGTAAAATAAATATAAATTATAACATAGTGTGATAGTTAGATGGACTATAGATGAACAAGAGACTGTGACAACTCCAGGTACAGTATTGGGGGGATCAATGTCTGTGTTAAACTCTTATTATTATTCTGTATAACTAGTGATAACATCACAAACCATCACATGTTATACAGGAGCCATCACTGGTACCATGCTGGTACTGAAGGTTCTAAACTAACTTTCTGACTGATTTTATAATATTTTATCTCTGACATTGATTCCTTTATTTTTCACAGATTTAATTATTCAACATCTGGAAATCAATGATTCTGTTCCTCTCCCTGATGGTCATATCGATATGATCATTATAAAGAAGGAAGAGGAAATAGCACTAGAGGACAGTCAGCAATTTACTTCCGGGAGTTTCCATGATGATGTCCCTTCCATGGTAAGTACATTGCCCCACTGATACACAGTAACCCAGTTAGGAATCTTGTAATGTTCCTGATAATAATCCATAAAATAAGTCACAGAAAACAGTTGGGTTGGAAAAAGAAAGTGGTCAGTTTCTTTTACTTATAAACAACAGTTTTTCTTTTTTTAAAAATGTTATAGAAATAGATCGGTGGATGGCCAGAAAGGTATGGGGGCTGCAGTGGAATATTTTCTTATAATAATCAGTGACATAGCTAAGCGATTATTGTAAGAAGATATTCCACTGCTGCTTCCATTATAATTTGAACCTCCTATGTATTATAGCTGTATAATTATACCACCCCCTTCAATGTGTTATAAAATAGGATGTGTTATTGGTATTATAGAACCACGTGAATATTGTTTAGGGTTTTTTTTAGTGACATGGTTGTAAAATACCATTATTATTATAGGGACAGTTAAATCCCTATATTTTATTTTACCAGCTTGTTTAATTAGACTCTCCATAGCCAAAACCATTAAACATATAATACTTATTCCAAATGACTAATTTATAAATATTTCAGGATCAGGTCATTGTTGTGGAACTTGAAGAAGTTGCTACTGTAAACACCTAACAAAATATATGTCATGGAAATGATTACATTATTGTAATGTGGTTTAAAATACGTAATAAATATATCTGTAACATTATAAATATTATATAAATAAAACATGGACTAACCCCCAGAGCATTAAAATCTCCATAACTACAAACATGATGTGTGATAATTATTTTGAATGACTTATTGTTTTACATTATAATTTATATAGGAGGAGCCATATTACAAAATATTGGTAGCAAAGAAGGAGAATAATCCAGTGTCTTTACAAGTGGAGGAAGCTGATAAATCTCCAGGTATAATATAGAGAACCTTTGATCTATTAACACTATTCTGTATATATTGTAATCACTATATAAATGTAAACAACACACCACAAGTGCCCCAGTATAATGTATATATTAAAACTGTTGGAGGCATTTATTAATTGTTTCTTATAAACTGTAAATAACCTGCATATAAGCATAAGGTGCTCATTAATTTCACAGTAGATTTATTATATATCAACTTTTACACACGTTTTTCTCACTCTAATGGCTAGAGGCTTCTACTTATTATTTATCAATATACAAATTGTGATTTTATATAAAAATAATATATAAGTTTAGAATTGTCATAACATTTCTTTGTAAATAGATATGTTATTTGGAAGTATTCGATCTATGGACTGTTACATACATTATTATAACCATATTATTGTTTTGGTAGAATGCCCTCCCCAGAAGAAAATTAAGCCAATGGAAGAAGAGAATAATATAAACATTGAGAAGCCTCAGCTGAACCTTTGTAAACTGGGGTAAGTTAAACAGAATTTGTAACTCATTGGGATTAACCAATATCACATAATATGGTTTAAAATGGGACATTGCTGCTGACTGTGATTGATGACGGACCAATTGTGTCATAGAGAATTGTACCGTATTAGATGAAAATAAAAGACATCTTGATGAAATTGATGAAAATCAAGACATCTTGGATATAAAATAATACATTTTATTGGCTAACTAAAATGATTGAAAATGCAAGCTTTCCAAACACTTAGGTTTCTTCCTCAGGCATGATACAATATTGAATCTTGTGATGTACACTAGTTTAAACATACTAGAACAAAGACTTACTGATATTGCACAGATGTTATGTTTTGCCCCATGGACCAATTATGTTTAATTCTTGATTCTTCCCTTTCAGTACTAATCCAAACCCTGAATTATTATTCCATGGCTTTACATTCTGCAGTTGGCTATGTGAAGGATCATATGGCAAGGTAAGTTATTCAGACAAGTAAAAAGAATGTTATAAAAAAAAGTTATTCAGGGCAAGGCCACACTGCAACGCAAACACAATTGCACACGGGATCGCATGCAATTTTATGTGCGATTTTGTTGCATGCGTTTTGTCATTAAGTATTAAAAAACGCATGCGATTGTGGTTTAAAATGTGGAACGCAAATCGCAATGCACCCGAAAGCGTGCGTTTTCAGTGCGTTGCCGCGTTTTCAATGATATGAAAAAACGCAAGCGTAAATGCAAAAAAAGCGTAGCAGTTTGGCCTAGCCCTCAGTCAGTAATTAATAATCCTTGTTAACTTGTTCAGGGTAAGTTATGAAATGTTTTCTTTCCAGGTTGCCCTTGCAAAATATGAAGGAAAACATACCAATGTGGCCTTGAAGACTGCAGATAAGAAGGACAAATATATCCGAGAATGGTCAGTGGAAATAGATTTCTATTGGACAGTGTGATTTTGGGTTAGGGCCAATGACCATTTCCCAGGACAATTTATTATATGTTACTGTATAGATTATCCATAGAAATAGAGATTTTATATCTAATTAATGTTATTTATATAATTAAATATATTTGTATATTTTTTAGTTTTGAAACAGAGAAGAAAATCCTGGAATTGAACCAGAGTAATAAAAGCCAATTTGCCATCGGATTAGTTAAATCCTTCGCCATCGAAAATGAGGATTATATAGCGATGGATTTTCCTTCTATGGGGGACCTGGCAACAATGCTGAAAAATCGTCCTATCCTAAATAGAACAGCTGTGTGAGTATTATATGTTGGGGACATTATGGCAGTAACTTATAATTACTATGAAATAACTAATAATTAGTATAAAATTATAGATTCTATAAACCAGCCTGTAAGTGATGTAGAACCTCGTTTATAGGGTTTGGTAGAGAAATAGCCCACTCAGTTCACATTAGAAACATCCTCATGGCTATACGGTGTCCTGTAAACAGAACCACCCAAACCCAGAGTATTATGGGAAGAATGGGTTCAGTGACAATATAGACTTGGCTGTGTAACATACAATATTTTGTTATTGGTAAACGATTGTCTGTTTCTAAATGTGAGTTTTATTTAAATATCTGCAGATTTTACGCTTCCTGCATTGTGCTCGGTGTTCAATATTTACACGACAATAAGATCGTCCACCGGTAAGTGCTTCTAGGAAGGACATGGTATGTCTATTTATATGTTTGGAAAATTATATAATTATTATAATGAAGAGGATTGAAATGGTTAAAGGGAAAGTTATTACACTAATTAAAGGGCAGATTAATAGATTTATACTAGAATGTACCTCATTTAATACGGTTTATTATTTACTTAATGCTATTTTCATTTGTTTTTTTCCAGAAATCTGAAGCCAACGAATATAATGATAAGTCAATTTGGATTCCCCAAAATATCAGATTTTGGGTTGAGTGTCGAAGGTACTTTACATAAAACATTATCTGTTTATAGCTCATGGTGCCATCTGTTTTACAGCCAAACCATCTACCATATGGCAGTGTCTGTAACTAACTTCACTACCAGTAATAAACACCGTAACAGAGACGTCTTTATGTTAACTTTAAATGTTTTGTTTCCATTGAAGGAATCGACTTTGGGGATGAAATGTGCGGAGAATGCGGAACCCCACAGTACAGAGCCCCAGAAATGTTGAAAGGTGGCCCCTACACCCGATCCATTGACTGGTGGGCTGTAGGACTTATTATTTATGAAATGATGGTCTGTGATGTAAGTACCAAACATTAATATTACTGGAAATTCTCTGTCTTCCTATAGGTACCACCCATGTATGTAGCTTTGTACCTTATCAATAGTAACCTTGCAGTTGGTCTTTCATTTTCCTCTCCTGTTTCTTTTTCAATCCTTTCCTTTATAGCCTGTAATTAAAATGCTATTTGGCTACTTAGATCATTGGATGTGAATACTAGGAAACTGATTAATAGTGAATAGAGGAAGGGAACTGTTTAAAAAGGAACCAATTTATTTAAAGGTATCGATACTGAGCCTCTCTTAGGCCTTTGCCTTACCATGGTAACACCGTGCCTTTATTAATATGGCCCATAATTATTATCTGTTTTTGTGTTTATTCATCCTGGTCAGTTTTACATTACAAGATAATGTGTTTACTTTACTTTTATATATTATTATTTTTCTATTTCTTTAGTTTCCATTTCATGGAAAAACAGAGGAAGAGGTAAAAGACGAAATTTTGAATAAAGAGCCAAGGTTTCCCGTGAAAATTAACGTCCCAACTAGAATTTTAGTGTTCAAAGTAAGTAGAACAGTTCCATGTTGAGAAAGAGCTAGATGTGCAGTTGGTATTTGTAAGAATATGATGGAAAATTCCTGATAGATACCAAGTGGTAACATCCAGCCCTGAACTGGGACATTGGGCTGGTCCCATTTCACTAAGGTTGGGTGCAGTCTTTCTGTAAAATCGACATACTCTTTGCTACTCATAATATTAAAAGGTATCAGCCAATCATCTATTGAGGGTTGTGCAACTATTGAGGTAACAGATGATTTTTCTTTGTAGCTTTTGAATAAAAACGACAAGAAACGCCTTGGAGCAACAAAGCGAGGAGCCCAGGAGATTATGGAATCCGAGTTCTTCAATGTAAGTTTATATTGCAGACACTTTAGTTGAGTCAAGGACAAATGAATCTGTGGATCAGCCATTCACAAATAGGGACATAGGGATTGGGGTTTGTGCTTAATACTGATTTTGTTTATTTCCTGTTACATAGAGAATTGACTGGGCTAAACTGAAGAACGGGACCCTCGTACCACCAACAACCTTTTTACCGAGGAGTCTGTTAATTAAAACAAAAAAACAGCAAACGAGAAAACAAAAAAAATAATAATAAGTATTTAAGAATTTTGAAGCCGTTGATAAGATGATAAAGATGCTGAAGACTGAAGAACTTGTGATAAAGGATATCCATATACAATCCATGTGTGGCCATGTATAAAGAATTGAATTGAATCAAAATGTCCTCCAAGAGCAACTTCTCCCAACAATGCAGGTGCAGTTGGTGATGATCTGTGTATTTCCCAACATGATGGACACAAGGCAAATATTATAACAAAGCAGAATGCCACAAATGACTGTTACTAATAGATATAGTAGATCCAGGGATTTTTTCCGATTGCCATTTGGAGTCAGGAAGGAATTTTCCCCCATTTTTTGTTTTGGGGTTTTTCGCCTTCCTCTGGATCGAATGCACCAAATATCCAAGAATTGATCAGCATCATTCAGGACTTGGCCCAGAAGCCAACCATGGCAGAGTGAATTGGAGAAGTTATGGAGAAGAACAATTTGCTGTATTGACAGTGAATATTGAATATAAATATTGATTGTTTGTATAAATTTGATGTTTTTGTTAATAAATACCTTTGAAACATAGTTAATGTTTATAATTGTTTTTCTGCACATTTCTAGAAATTTAGAAAATAATCCCTTCTACATTGTTCTAATGGCTTCTAGATGTGGTATTAGCTTATTAGCTGGTTTATTAGAGAAGGTCGGATGCCTGCCTAGAAGAAAAGTTACTGGTATTTTTTATACTATAACCCCTTGTTATATCTCCCGTCAGACCTCTTCTAGATCAACTTTTAAGTATGCATCAGAAGTAGGCTAAAAAGATTGCACTAAATGGACACCAGTGGCCTCAAAAAAGAAGAAATTTCTTGGTAATTTTTCACTGCCATTGCAGTAATTAATTGAATGCCATCCCGTAGCATTTTAAAGCATTACACAACCTTGGTGAAAAACCAGAGGGCAATTTGTAGATATTATAAGCATTGTCCTTTTTATGTGAAGCAGGCCATTTGTACTAAATAGGGCACTGAAGCTCAATAAATTTATGTTTATTAAAAAAAACTCATCAAATCATTTACAAGGACATATCCATACAGTTCCTGTCACTATCCCACAGGGGACCCCTAGCAAACTCTCTAGGACCCCAGGGGTCCCAGGCCTCTGGTTAAGAAACACTGGACTAGAGAGTGTCCAATTAAAGCTGTTGTAATGCTGTTCTTCTGTATTTTTACATTTTTCTTCAAAAAATGTCTTCAAGTTTAGAGACTAGACAGTAGTTTGGCTCATTTGACCACAGCAACCAATATTTTGGTTGATAGTGCTGCAATATTAATTAGAATTACCAAATTTCCAGGTAGTTAAAACTATTTTGTGTTGTCCCAGGTAGGCTGTCAATAATGCACACTGGCTGGAAAATAAATTGCAGGGTAACAAGCAATTTTCAATTGGACTGGTGTGTTTTGGTTTTGTTTGTTTTTTATACTAACTAATTACTACTTGAATAAGGTAGTAGGAATTATTTGAGTAAACTCAAAGCAATGGGTTACTAAAATAAATACTGGTGTTTAAAAATAAAATAAATACTGGTGTTTAAACAGCACTGTTACCTGCAAGGTGGGGGCTCGTAAGAGACAAAGGAAAGGCATTTTTTTTCCTTTTCTCTCTGATTGGATGGAGGTGTAGCTAATTGGTTTAAATTGGCTGGGAGCTTTGGTTTTGAACCTCATTTAAGTCATTTCTCCAGAGCGATCAGCTCTTGAGCCATCTTCTTTCAATGGGATTTTCTGTTTTAAAGGGAAAAGCGTTAAGAAACAAAAGCGTTTAGAACAAGAAAGGGGTTAAGAACAAGACTGCTGTTTAACTGCTGTGTATTGCTGTTTCTTTGTGTATTACTGTTTCTCTGGTGTGTATTGCTACTTAGTATGGACAGTTTTGTTGGGGCTACGCAGTGTGCATCCTGCCGCATGTATGGGATCTTGGAGCAGCCGCCCCAGGGGACCTATGTATGTGTCAGGTGTGAGTGGGTTGCCCATTTGGAATCTGAGGTCAGAATCTAAAGGGGAAACTTGCAGCATTGCAGGGCTTGGCAAACCTGGGGGAAATGCAGGTACTGGCGGGGGACAGTAAACTGGAGGGTGGAGATGGGGCAGATAAGGTGGTAAAGGGAGATAGATTTGTAAGAGTCACCAGGGGAAGTAGGGGACGGAAGGATAGGGGCGCTTCTTCCCAGCTCGTCGGTCCCAGAAGATTTGCCATTTTAGGCGAAGATGTGGAGGATGATGGCTCGAAAGCAGCATGTATGGAGCGGGCCTTTCCCTTGAGCACCCAGGGGACGGCCATCTCCAATACAAGGGAGGGAGAACTGGGGGCTAGGAAGGATAGGCAGGTGGTAGTGGTAGGGGACTCCATTATTAGATGGGTAGATAGGGTAATCTGTCGCCAAGACCCTGCATGCTGAAGAGTGTGTTGTCTGCCTGGTGCTAGGGTTCGACATGTGGTGGATCATGTAGACAGATTATTGGGTGGGGCTAGGAGTGACCCGGCGGTCTTGGTTCACATTGGTGCCAATGACAAAGTTAGAGGTAGAGGTACAGGCTTTTTAGTAAAGACGGATTGCACCTCAATGGTGATGGTGCAGCTGTTTTGGGGGAGAAGATGGCTAGGGGGTTGGAGGAGATTTTAACTAGTATGGGGGGGAGGGTATGTTGAACTACACAGGTAGATAGAGAAGTTAGGGATCAGGGGGCTATTAACACAACGGAGATGGAAAGGGGAGGGGGGGAGCATAGAGGATAAGGAGGCCTGTACGACCATGTATGGAAGTAAATCATTGATAATCAAAATGTATGTTTACAAATGCAAGAAGTCTGGCTGAAAAACCGGAACTTGAAATATAGCTTTAAAGAAAGGTATGATGTGATTGGTATAGCAGAATCATGGCTTAATGATTCACAACACTGACAGTAAATATTGAAGGATACTCCTTATTTAGACATGACAGAGTTAATAAGAAAGGAGGAGGAGTATGTGTGTATGTATGTTAAACAGGAATTGAAGCCAAATTTAAAATATGGAATAGATGGGGAGTAAAAGATACGGCAAAACAATATGGTGAACTGTGTACAGAAAGCAAGAAGGTAGGGAAATTAATGTTGAGTATGTTATAAGCCGCCAAATGCCGGGGAGAGTGGAAATGAATCTACATATGCAGTTGGCGAAGGCTGCTGGTATGGGGCATGTTCTGGTTATGGGGGATTTTAACTACCCTGACATAGATTGGAGTAAGGGAACTGCCAGCACCTCCAAAGGTATAAAGTTCTTAAATTTCCTATATATGAGCATTTTCTTTCACAGATGGTAGAAGTTCCTACTAGACAGAATGCGTTGTTGGATCAGGTGATATCTAATAACCCTGAGCTCATTTTGGAGATGAAGGTAATTGGAAGCTTAGGGAATAGTGACCATGATATAGTGTCATTTTATATAGGTTGCAAAAAAACTAAAGTGCACTGGGTTAACCAAAACTTTTAACTTTAGGAAAGCTAATTTTATGCTGTTAAAGGAATCACTCCTGCTCATAGACTGGGGGAAATTGTTTCTAGGTAAAGATACAGAGCAGATGTGGACCACTTTTAAAGGGATATTAAACTATTACATTTCTAAATCGGTACCTTTAGGGAACAAGTGTAAAAAAATTAGGTCCTCTCCTGCATGGCTTAATGCTCAGGTAAAAAGGGAAATGGAAAAAAAGAAAAAGGCTTTTAAAATTTTGAAAACAGAGGGAACAGAACAGGCTTACAGGGAGTTCAAAAGCTGTAATAAAGAATGTAAGAAAACAATTAAACTAGCTAAAATAGAAAATGAAATACGGATTGCCGAACAAAGCAAGTCCAACCCCAAAATGTTTTTTAAGTATATAAATGGTAAAAAGATGAGGACTGAGAATGTGGGACCATTAAATAATGGGGCTGAGGTGATTGTAGAGGATGCCGAAAAGGCTAATTTGCTAAACCGTTTTTTTACATCGGTTTTTACTGTTGGAAATCCTTGTCCTTTACAGTAGGGATTGTAATAAAATGCAGGAAAGAAATGAAGAGTATTCCCATTGGCTAACAGAGGATATGGTACGGAAACAATTAGACAAAGTTAATATCAATAAAGCCCCAGGACCAGATGAATTGCATCCTCGGATTTTAAAAGAGCTTAGTTCAGTTCTATCTAGACCACTGTTTCTCATCTTTTCAGATTCACTTTGGTCTGGGGATGTACCGCTGGAATGGCAAAAAGCCAATGTAATACCAATATTCAAAAAAGGTAGTCGTTCACAGCCTGGTAACTATAGACCTGTAAGCCTAACATCAGTGGTAGGGAAGGTGCTGGAAACTTTGTTACGGGATCATATCCTTGACTTTGTCTCCAGAGCTCATCTTATTAGTAGTAGTCAGCATGGATTTATGAGAAATAGATCATGCCAGACAAATTTAATTGGTTTTTATAAAGAAGTGAGTAAGAAGTTAGATTCAGGCACAGCAGTGGATGTGGTATATTTGGATTTTGCGAAAAGCTTTTCATACTGTGCCACATAGGCGACTAATGTATAAACTGAGGACTGTTGGCCTTGAAGAAAACCTTTGTTCATGGATAGAGAACTGGTTATTGGATCGCAAACAGAGAGTGGTGGTAAATGGAGCTACATGTATGTGGACTAAAGTTCTAAGCAGAGTGCCTCAGGGTTCTGCACTGGGGCCGCTTCTGTTTAATCTGTTTATAAATGACTTAGAAGCAGGGGCACTTCTAGGGTTTTTGCTGCCTGAGCCAAACTTTAGAATGCCGCCCTGTATCCTTTCCGGGTGTGCCGCCGCCGAATTAAAGTGGGTGTGGCTTTGTTGGTGGGTGTGGTTTTGTCAATGGCCGTGGCTAACATTTTAAGATTTCGAGCTTCCAATCACATATTTAAACAGTCCCTCAGTCAGTCGATTAGCTATAATGTAAATTCCTATAAAGAAATATTACATCCCTTTCTCAAATAGCTTGTGTTGTCACTACCATATTGCTCCTTTCAGGTTTTTGTGGATCCAACTAACTTGTTTTATAGCCTGTGCTATACATGTTACAAATACATAGAAATGCCATACTTTCTGTAGTATAAAAGATTTTACCCAAAAGATTTGTAAGCCTGCCACCACGTCAAGGTAGACTCTTTCAGCAGGGGCCTTACTAACCCAACTAGTCTAACCTTTTGGTCAAAATCTTTCAATACTAAGAAACAAAACTCCATAGCATACTCCCAGTTATAGCCAGATTAGGCCCAATCTCTCGCTCTCCCTCCCCAAATCCCCCCCACCCCATAAACACCCCCCCAACCCACCCCCAGATGGTGTTTTTTTTATCCCAAATAACCCCATCGCCATCAGACATCAATCAGTCCTCCTGAGAGAGAACTTAGAAATCAATCTCTGTCCACTGATCTGGACAGACAGTTACTTACAGTTAGTTAGCACTTCCAGTCAGATTTAGGAATCCGAATCAGGCTTCTTCACAGTGTCAGTGACAGGCACAGGCTCACTCTTTGGTATTGGCAAGGTGGCACTTGGCAGGCAGCTCTGCCTCTGCAGCTCCTTGACCTCCGGCTCCTCAAGGCACTGGCTGGCTCCTGGCTGGCTGGCAATGTGACTGCTCTGGCAGCTATGCAGTGCTCCACTGTCCACACAGTCTGGCTGCTCCCTCCACAGTTTTGCCGCCACCGTGCAACTCCTCCTCTCCTGACCAGTACTACTGATGACCACGTGACAGTACGCTGTGTGGCCAGGGAGGGAGCCGCGAGAGCCGAGAACTTTAAAAGCAGCCAACCAGATCTAAGTAAGCATGGCTTCTTGCGCCGGTCCGTTTGCGCATGCGCGCTGCTGACGGCCGCACTGAAATCCATTTCTAGTGGCCGCGGCGGACAAATCAAAGCATTTAAAGGTACATGTTTTTTTCCCTTAATGTGCTGCCTTTGTCGGGGTGCCGCCTGAGTCACATGACTCAGTGTGCCTCATTACAGATGCGGCCCTGTTCCCTTAGCTTCTTTGTGGGGATCTTCACACACAGCAGGGAGAGGGAGGGACTTCTGTCTCCCTCACACACTGAAGTGTGAGGCTTTGCTTACCAGCGGCGAGGTGGAGGAGCAGCCTTAGGAATGTCACATGTCATCCTCCCACCCATTAACTTTCTGGTCTGTAATGTCTTTATATCTTGGGCTGCGGAGCACGTAGAGACCACAGTTCCCAATTGTTCCCAAAATATATATACAGTAACTCAACATTTTTAATATCTGTTTTTAAATTAAAACAGATATTGAAAATTACTTTACACCCATATATTTAATATTACAATATACCTGTATTTTGTGCACTATGCAAATATAAAGTGCTTATTTATGATTATATGGGCTACATTTGCAATAGAAACACACTGTCTAATGCTCAATCTTTTTGTAGTCTTTGAACTTGGAAGGTTACACATTTACTAACAAAGTATGAATCTATTTTAAAGATCTGTACTCAATGTTCCTAGAAATTCCAGAAAGGAGGAAACAGCTTACAGTACATCTAAAGTTTATAGAGAATGTTTTTACATATTTCCTTATTCCTCTTCTAATAAATATAAACGTTCCAGGGCACAATGACTTCAAAATTGTAGAAAAAGTTTATTCAATGTTTCAACAATGCTAAGTGCATCTTCATCGGATTAAACAGTGAGAAATGTGCTCACTACTCTTATTCCCAGTAGCCAATAGAATTAAAAGTTAACTGTATTGCCTTCAATTAGCCATGCTGTGAAGGGGGCGTAACAATTCTGTTTGCCTCAAACTGTCACTCAAAGCTAGCATGCTTCACTGGCAGAGGAGGAGGAGAGAGGTTGTAACAGACAATCTCACCAGCCAATGACAAGTGATATGTTAATCAGGGCCCTGGACCCTCTAGGAAGCGGGCTTTTAGTACTCATCTTTGTTGTGTGATATCTACAGGAGGGCAGCATGGTTGTAAATGTGAGTATGCAATTTCAAGTAATGGAAGTGTGGACATGTAATGGGGTGATGTTATTTTTTTTTGATATTGTTGTCCTTTAAGCAAAGAGTGGAAATCATAATTTTTCATACCTAGTACTACTGAGCTGAAATTACAAAATACAGTAATAAAAATTGTAAACAGATGTGGAATTGTGCAGAGGAAAACTGCTTGTTTTTAAGACCTGCCAAGTCTCTTTAAAGTAACGAGGAATGCAGTCATTTTTGGGCTCATTACTGAAAGCAGTGCACCACCATAAAACCAAAAATGGAATAAAGGTTTCTTGCTACTATTGCATTACACTAAAAAGTGTAATGCATCAGCCGGGAGATTCAATATCCTTTATCGCAATGTCTTACCTTTCCGCGATCCCATGATGCAATACTAGGTGTAACGTTATTGTGGTAAGACAACAAGATCAGTTTGTGATCTTTTAAAGTCCCTATACAAGGCACCGTTAGGTTCCGCATTTCAAGGTAGCGCAAAACTTAACCAAAGTGGTTTGTATAGGGACCGCTTTGCTATTTCCAAAAACATTTGGAAATGGCGCAGTTCCCTAAAATAAGGGTAAAACCCATGTTAACCAGGTATTACATTGAGTTAACATGGATTTATAACATTATTGAATCTCCCTGCAGGTGTTCACACAGGCCCACAAAGTCAATGTAACACCCACACTAACTCAATAGTACATCAAGTAGCGTGGGTTTTACACAGGGGTATCTCTCTAATAAGGTAATATGAGCAAAATGCTCAGGACAGCGCCCCTGCTAAATATCAGAAAGGTGGGAGGCAGAGCTCACTTTAAAAGCAGCAGGCAGAGCAAAAGCAAAATATAATCATGGGTGCTTGATTTTTAGCTCTGCACTAACTGCTGCCTTTATACAGGCCCTGCACTGATCGTCATAGGCTAAGTAGGATTATTGTTTGTGTGTGCAGAGCTAGGTACATCTTATTTTCAATGTAGTTTGGGTGATCTGGGCATTAGGGCATGTTATTTGTACCAGTCTGTGTGATCTGGGCATTAGGGCATGTTATATGTACCAGTCTGTGTGATCTTGGCATTAGGGCAACTTATATGTACCTATCTGTGTGCTCTTGGCATTAGGGCATGTTATATATGTGCCTATATGTGCTATCTAGGTATTAGGGCAGGTTATGTACCTATCTGTGTAAACTGGCAATAAGGGCATCTTATATGTACCTATCTGTGTGAGCTGGGCATGAGGGCAACTAGGTTAGGTTAGGGTCCTGCTGAAAGAATCTACCTTGACGTAGTGGCAGGGTTACAAATCTTTTGGGAAAAAAATCTTTTATTCTACAGGTGTTGATCTTTTGGTGTTAATAAATGTCTATTTGAGGAACTGTATAAATACTGCCGTGAAGTTTAAAAAGAACAAATGTTTAACCACACCCATTCCTGGAAGCCACGCACACCTAACCCTGGTTGAGGTGGCGCACTTCTTGGTGCCTAGTGGTACATAAGGGCAGCATTCAAAAGTGTGGTGCTATGTGTAGTCACAAACTTTCCGTTACTACCAACACTAACCTCTGGTACATTGCCAGAAACATTTAGTTAAAAACACCAATATATGTTACGAACCTTAGTACTGGGTTCCTCTTACCTTGATATTGACTGAAATTTTAAGGTTTTCACTGATGTAGAATACATTGTTTGCAGCCTACTACCGTATATACTCGAGTATAAGCCGACTCGAGTATAAGCCGAGGCACCCATTTTTGCCTCAAAAATTAGAAAAGATGATTGACCCGAGTATAAGCCGAGGGTATACAGTAACCCTAATACCTTTCTACTGTAGATGTTTGGAAACTACAACTCCCAGCATGCTTGGTTGCTGGGAGTTGTAGTTTCCAACCACCTATAGTAGAAAGGTATTGGGGGTTACTGTATGGCATACTGTCCCCCACCCTAATACCTTTCCACTGTAGATGTTTGGAAACTACAACTCCCAGCATGCTTGGTTGCTGGGAGTTGTAGTTTCCAACCACCTATAGTAAAAAGGTAATGTGGGTGTCTGCATGGCATACTGTCCCCCCAGCCCTCCCCCCAGTACCCTTTTTTAACCTACAATTTTAGGGCTAAGCCCCACATGCAGGAATCGAGCGGCGCCGCGAAATCTCAACGTCGCACGATTCATGTTTGCTTTCCTGCGCGTGCGCTACAATTGCTTTAATGTACCCCTATCGCAGCGCATGCGATGAGCACCAAAAATGGTAATAGCGTGTGCTGCCAAACGTGCCGGCAGCGCAGGGCAGGGCAGCGGAGGTAATGGGGCCATGCCCATCCTCTTCTTTTAGTGTGCGACAGCGCACTCCAAAATAGGCTAGTGGGTCCTAGCCCTTACTGAGATTTAACCCTTGTTTTAATTGAGAAGGCGAAAACCCACTCCTTTTTTCAGTATAAAAACCTCCACTATTTTCAGTATGAAGTTTTATGAATGTATACAGCTTATTATGATATATGATGTCTTTACTATATACATTTTCCATCTAAATATTGAACAATGGCTGGAAAAACCCCAAAACTTGCAAATTTAACCTTTATAGGGGGCATATTTATAAAGGTTCACAACATTTTGCTATGTCCGCACTTTGCCATGGCAAAGACCTTTATTTTTGCTGTAATTATAAAGTTGATCATTTTCACTGTGAAAAGTACAAATGACTAAACGCAATGAATACTGAAATGACGCTGGTACACACGAGGGAAATATTTGTCCCTACCGAGCGTTCGCTACTTGACCGATACAACCGATAGTATCGGTCTATTGGGCCTAAAAATCTGCCCATGTGTACCCAGCCTTAACTTAAACGTAATTTAGCCTTTCAACAATACAAATCCTATAAGCCATGTGTCATAACAACACAGGAAACATATTTTTCCCAAACCTCCAAAATTTTCAAATCCCCATTATCACAATTTCTTCTCATTAAGAGCCCAGCAAAAACTTGTGTTTCACTCAAGTTCCATAATTCTCCCTCTTTAGATAAGGAGGGACATTACATAATTTTATACTGCAAAATAAAGTATCGTATAAAAACTAGGTACTCAAATTGAGCTGAGAACCCCCCCAAAAAAAGACCCACTTTACTCTGGCACTCACAGGGTCATGGATAGGGAAATAATGACCCGAGAACATAGATAGGGGAATATATAAAACATGCAGGGAGATTCAATAAAAGTTCTTATGGTGGGGGGGTTCGACACCAACTGTCTGCCATGTACAATGCTGTTTTGACACCTTACTATGGGCGTTCCTATAACACTTCTAAGCCACTATCCAAACACGCCCTTAACACTTGGCTGTGATATGCTAATTGGGATTTTCCAGGGTACATAATTGCCACAGATTCTTGTACAAGTCATTCTGAATTGAGAAAGCCAGTCGGATGACTAGCGAAACGTCTTCAAGAACTACATTTCAAGTCCAGTTGATCTAATTGAATACAACCAGATCTACCATGCCTGGATGGATGAGACCCTTCACAAGAATACACACAAGGAAAACAGCAAACACACCACAAAGGGGAAAACAGCAACACACAGCAAGAGTAAACAGCAATACACACACGAGAAACTAAGGGCAACACACACAAGGGAAAACAGCAATACACAACAAGAGAGAAAACAGCAGTCTTGTTGTAACCCTTTCTTGTTATAAAAACGCGTTTTGTTGTTAAGAACCCCACTTAAAAAAACAGACAAACCCATCTTTAAAACAGAAATCCCTTTACAAGGGAATCGCTCTGGGAGCTATCGATATGTGTGGTTCAAACCCCTTTTGTTTTGTTTACAGAAATTCTAACATGGTAGAACGAGGAGAGCAGATCAGATTTCAAGTTCTATTCCAGGGAAAATAGACTTTTACCGTATCCACTAGGAATGGGGACCCATATAACAATCCGTCCAGTGAGAGGGTGGAAGATATTCCTAAGGCTTTACTTGAAATAATATTTAGGTTTATATACCTTCCAGATGCATTGAATGGGGCGAATATATCTCAAAATGTAAATAGCTGCTGGGATACTAGAACTGGGCGAAACTGTTAAGTTCGTTAGTTTTCAGAATACGGATTAGAAAATCCCGAAGATCCAAAAATGGAAAAGGAACACTACTTTCAAGACTTTGGAGGACATTTTCGAGATTAGTGAACGTTCGAGGATATTTTCGATAATCCTCGAAAATATCATTGAAGAAGTCTCCTTGGAGGATTATCGAAAAATGCACGAACGTTCGGTAATTAGAAATGCGCCTCTGAAAGGTCCTGAAATCCGAATGATCCGTAGGTGTCAGAGGAAATATTTGGATTTCGGAACTGATGTGGTTCCGTCTTGATTCCGATCCCCATCTCTGCTGTCTAAGGTTGATTCTAAACAATTAAGCTGGACTTGGAAACCGAGTTTAGTGCGCCGTTATAGAAAATAAACTAATTCCTAATCTACATCGAAATGTAGAAAATAAAGAGGAAATGAGAAACAGGAAAACATATTGTGAACAAATGAGAGAAAAAAATCGGTTAATGCAAACAAACAAAAGCCAAACAAAAAATCTTCCTAAATAACACAACATTTGTCAAGAAGCCAAAAAAAGGAGCATTCTGATAGTTTGTTTTGGTTCCACCAGCAGGATTTTACATGGTATTTGTCGTGGAATTGAGTTTTTTTTTTTTAGATCACATGATAAATCATGCCGCAATAGGAAGCAGTAGAGTAGTAGCTTCTGTCTGGGTACACACCGTACGATCGGGAAAGGCGCAAGCAAATGGAAATTTTTAGGTCATTCTTGAGACTACGAACGGTGGGCCGGACTCACTCGTTCGGAAAACAAAGGTACCACAGTAGAGTTAAACCCCGATACGTAAGATGTTGAAAAGGCTACGTTGGGTCCAGTTAACCTTATATAAGGAATCTCTGTGTATTCAATTGATCAAATGGACTTGGAATGGTAAGTTTTGAAGAGCGTTGCTAGGCATCCGACTGGCTTTCTCTCAGAATGACTTGTACATGAACTGTGGCAATTATGTACCTGGAAAATCCCCAATTAGCATATCAACAGACAGGTGTTTAAGGGTTTTTTCTTCAAGAACTACATTTCAAGTCCAGTTGATCTAATTGAATACAACAGATATACCATGACCTGGATGAATGAGAACCTTCACAAGCATATTGGCACATGATCATTTTTGCCATGTGAAGCTCCTATTAGAAAAAGACGCCCCGTTAGATCTAAGGAATTCAAAAATATTATATTATTATATTATATCAAATTCTATAAGGTCATTAAATATAATACAAATTTTATCTGGTTTAAAATCTAAAAATAAATTGTGGTGATATTTTTTCAGGAAAATATAATGAACAGAATATTAAAAGGAGATTTTGGGGAGGGGAAATATTTTTAAACCATTAATTTATATTACACTTACCTGGATATTCTGCATATTCTCTTTGATTTTGGAAAAAAAATGTTTTCAATCCATTTGTGCTGTGGTCAGTAGAGAGCTGGTCTAGGCTATTGACGGTCCCTTCTTATTAGTAATGGCCTGAGGACTATTCACATAGAACAAGTTATTTTCCTGCGCTTGTTTCTCTTGTTTAGCTTTTATTTTAACTTAACATACATGATTGCATTATTTAACCTGTTCTTGGGTCAAGCCAGGGATTGGCTTTTCTGGAAGGGAGGGGGGAGAATGTGTTTGTGGTGACGTCATTCCCCTCCTAGTCACTGAAAATGCAGAAATGCAAAGATGAATTGGATTTGCAGTTTGATTCTAGAAGTCAGGGTAAGATGATTTAACTTATTTTTAAGGACTGTTTATTAAAAGACTGGATACCTTAAAAATTAAAAGTCTAGGGAATTGACCTGCAACCTCATGTACTAGAGATACTGCAGGACAAACTAGTACATGTAGGAACGAACAGGGAGAATATGGGTCAAATCTGTTTAAAACCCAAGTAATATTGGGTTAACATGTGTTTTACACAGATTTTAGGGCACAGCGGTAATTCCAAATATTTTGAAATAGTGCTGTTCAATCGATACAACCCCCTTTTGTTAAACTGCCCTCACTTTTATGGAAATGCCCTCACTAAAGTGACCAATCTAGTGCTAAATCTAAAGGTCACTACACTGGCCTCCTTCGGTATCCAGGATACTGCACTTTCTTGGCTATCCTCTATCTCTCTGGTAGGACCTTTAGTGTTTTCCAGCCCTCGCCTCCTCCCTGGCGAATCTGCAAGGCTCAGTACTTGGTCCTCATCTTTCTCTATCTACACCTATGACCTTGGACAACTCATTAGTTTGGATTCCAGTATCACCTGTATGCGGATGATACCCAAATTTACATCTCGCCCCAGATCTCCCTATAATGACATCCTGGGTCCCTGACTACCATAGTGCCATCTCTGCCTTATGTCCTCCTGTTCCTCAAACTCATCCTGGAATTGTCCTTTTTGCCACCCTCACAATCTGTTCTCCTCCGTAGGTTTACTATTAACAATAAACCTTTATCCCATCTCCTCAGGTTCGCTGCCTGGAATAACGCTAGATTCCGATCTTTACTTCAAACCCCATGTCAATTGTTTGCCAACTTCTGTCGGATCCAACTAAAAACATCTCCCGCATTCGACCCTTCCTCTCGAATGAGGCTACAAAAATCCTGTCCATGCCCTAATCTTACCCGGCTAGACTACTGAACACACTCCTATGTGGTTTACCAAACAACTGCCTGGCACCACTTCAATCCATTCTAAACTCTGCTGCCCGGTTCTTCATTTCTCTCCCTGCTTCTCTAATGCCTCTCCTCTCGTCAGTCCCTCTACTGGTTGTCTATCAAGCAAATCCAGTTCAAGCTACTTACCCTATCCTGTAAAGCATTATCCACTACAGCCCCTCCATATATCTCAAAGCTGATCCACCGACACCATCCCAGACGCAACCTCCGCTCCGCAAATGATCTCCTCCTCTTACCCACCCTTGTCACCTCTTCCAATGCCCGTATTCAGGACTTTGCTCATGCTACCCCTCTGCTCTGGAACTCTCTTCCTCCATCTGCCCGTCACTCACCTTCTCTTAATACCTTCAAATGTAACCTTAAAACCCACCTCTTCAGGCAAACATCCATGATCCAATATGATCCAATCTGCCTTTCACACTCCACTGCCAATCTATTTACAGCCTACCGATTCCCACAACCTTGTGTCTCACCCCCATATCCTCTAGACTGTAAGCTCTTTGGGCAGGGTCCTCTCTTCTATTGTATCACGGTATTGCTGTAAGAAACTCGTCACTCTGTTTACTTATATTGTGTATTACCTGTGTATGTAATATGTATGACTTTGTATAACATGTATTACCCTGTATGTAATGTATGACTATGTAATTGTAAAGCACCACGAAGATGTTGGCGCTTATAAATCCATAATAATAATAACACAGTGTCAGGAACAAAGCTAAGGTCAGTCCAGGCAGCAGGAAGGATTAGTCAAGAAACAGGAAAACAGATCAAGAAAACACCAAGGAGAGTAACAAGCAAACACTATACAAACATAATTCGCCCAATATAACTTCTTCTGGAACAAAGTTTCACAAATCACTGTTCTTACTGTATTGTCAGATGATAGTTATTGCAGCTTTAATGGAACATTCAAGGCCAAATTTTGCATAAACTATAGAAATTCAAGATGAAATCTTATATTAATCACACACAGAAAAATCTTTTGTAATGCTTTAATCTTTATGAAGGATATTACACAATACAGTAATCAAAAGCTTACTTAAAGGCATGTCCACCCTTAATATAAACTTTTGTCCTCTAATAGAATACCTTCCCCCAGCCCCAACATATAAAACAAATTTAAGAAAGTGACCAGATCTTTACTTACCTTCCCTCTCTCCTTCGACGCCCAGTCCGGCCTTCTGCTTGCAAGACACTGCAAGCAGGGGGTGGACCAGCAGCCACGTCCGTGATTGGCTGAGAGGCAGCCAATCACGGACGCGGCTGCCGGCTTCTCAGAATGCAGTGGAGAGAGGGAAGGTAAGTAGAGTTGTGAAGGTTCTCATTCATCCAGGTCATGGTATATCGTTGTATTCAATTAGATCAACTGGACTTGAAGTTTAGTTCTGAAGAGTTTCGCTAGTCATCCGACTGGCTTTCTCAATTCAGAATGACTTTTACAAGAATCTGTGGCAATATGTACCCTGGAAAATCCCAATAGCATATCACAGCCAGGTGTTAAGGGATGATTAGATAGTGGCTAAGAGGGTGTTACAGGAACGCCCAGAGTAAGGTGTCAAAACAGCATTGTACATGGCAGACAGATGGTGTCGAACCCCCCACCTCTATTTAGGCTTGGTTTCTTTATTTTCACATAAAGGCTCCTGCACCTCTCTTGAACCAGTCACGTTCCTTTGCCATATGTTAACATTACAATCTTCAAAGGTATGTCCTTTATCCTTAAGATGCAGGTACACGCGCTGAGTCCTGACCGAGGAATTGTCTTCTGTGCTGGGCCATACGTTGATGCAGTTGTTGTTTGGTCTCCCCCACATACAAATCAGAGCATTCTTCACTGCACTGCATGCGTATATGATGTCGCTTTTTGTGTTTCGGTATTGGGGTCTTGGATGTACCAATTGCTGCCTCAGGTGTTGCTCGGTTTAAAGCAGACAGGGATACAGTGTTTTTTTTAAAACTCTTCTTAATTTCTCAGAGACCCCTGCACATAGGGATACCATGTTCTTTCTCCTGTCTTGCTTTTCCCCTTCACTGTTGGTATTCGTGTTCTTTTCTTTCCTTCTGCTTCTTTTGACAAAGGCCCAGTCTGGATATCACAAGTTTTAAGGGCTCCTCTAAGATGTTTCATTTCTTTAGCCTTAGCCTCTGTGCTAGTGGGGATGTTCTCAGCTCTGTGTTGCAGGGTTCTGATGACCCCCAGCTTGTGATCTAAAGGGTTGTGGAAGTCAAACATCAAATACTGATCTGTGTGTGTTGGTTTTCTGTAAACCTCTAATTCCAGTTTACCATTCTCCCTGACTTCTACCAAGCAGTCCAAGAAAGCCCGTTTGTTGTTTTGTACCTCTTCCCTTGTAAATTTGATGTTTTGGTCTACGCATTAATGTGTTCTGTGAAAGCTTGTACTTTCTGGTGGATTTTAACCCAGGTGTCATCACATATCTGAACCAGTGTGGGTGCTATGCCCTTAAAGGTATTAAGCGCCAGTTTTTCTACCTCCTCCATGTAAAGGTGGCACAATGGGTGAAACTGGAGATCCCATAGCACATCCGTGTTTTTGCTTATAGAACTTATCCCTGTATTTGAAATAGGTGGTATTCAGGCACAACGTCCACTGGAAGACAGTTCCATAGCTTTACCGTTCTCACAGTGAAAAACCCTTTCCGAGCTTTAAGCCTAACATTTTTTCTTCAAGTCTTAAGGGATGTCCTCGTCTCTTTTGACTGTTCTCTTGGTGAACACAGTAACTTTTCGCCTTTTCTCCAGCGTACATATTTGAACTTTTCCAGTCTTTCTTCATATTCAAGCTCCCCCAATCGCCTTATTAATTAGTTGCCCTTCTCTGAACCCTTTTTGTACACAGGATTCCAAAATTGCACTGCATATTCCAAATGAGGCCTTACCAATGCTTTGTAAAGAGGGAGAATTTCATTTTCCTCCCTTGAATCCATACTCTCTTTATACAAGACAATACCATACTGGCTCTGGCTGTTGCCGCCTGGACTGCTTTCTACCTTTAAGTTTGTTATCCACCAAAACTCCAAGATCCCTTTCCAACAGGGATTCACTTACACAGAGCCATTTATAGTAGAAGCAGCACAAGGATTTTTAAGTCCAAAATGCATCACCTTACATTTATCAACATTGAATCTCATCTGCCACTTAGCAGCCCAATGTGACAATCTATCTATATCCCCCTGCAACGATTGCAAATCCTCTGAAGTTTTTAATGGTCGACAAAGTTTGTGTCGTCAGCAAACCCAGAAACCTTGCTGACAATACCCACTATTACAACTATCTCTGAATGTTGTAAAAGTTATATTAATATGATGTTTAAATAGAAAGAGGAAAACTGAGAAATGGAAAGTATAAACTGATGGGATTCACTTGCCCCATTAATTTTCTCTTTCACATTGAGGAGACTGAACTGGAAAAATTTGATTAAATAATAAAACAGTGATATCATGTGACATGATATTGTCCAATGATACATTAGGTAGCAGAACTTAAACACTCTTCACAAACTTTTAATTTGCCTTCTTATTGAACCTGCGCTGCTCCAACCAATTCTAATGACTATATCTTGTGTATTCAGTTAGATCAACTGGACTTAATGTTAAGTTCTTGAAGACGTTTCGCTAGTATCTGACTGGCTTTCTCAATTCAGAATGATTGGCAATAGGTACCATGACAAGTTGCAATTAGCATATAACAGCCAGGTGTTAGGGACCTTCTGATGCAAGATGTGATGTATTGTGGCTAAGAGGTGTTATCAAAACTGCCCAGGGTAAGGTGCATTGTAACAGAATAAGGTGCATTGTACATGCAGACAGTTGGTGTTGACCCCCGCCACCTCTATTCAGGTTTGGTTTCTTTATTTTCACAAGAGAAAAAGGCAGCTAGTAAGCTTAGGGAGAGAGGGGACAAAAGGAGAAAAAGCCCTTCATGGCCTCTGACACCTCTCTTGAACCAACATTTTCCTTTACTAGGGGTGTCTTTAGGGTTTTTGCCACTGAGCCAAACTTTGATCGCTTGTGGGCTGGCATGTGGGTGGAGCGCGGCTTGCTATTTTGTCATTTTGAACTTGGAATCATTTATTTGTACAGTTTAATAGACATTTATCCACAACAAAATTTTAGCCAAAGAGCCTGCCACCACGTTAAGAGCCCTAACTTTCCTAACTAGTCTAACCTAGCCTAAACTAACAAACTATCTATAGCTAATCTAACTGTATGAAAGCCTTTTAACAATATTCTTATAGCAAAGTATTGTTTGGTTGAGCAATCTACCACTCATACAGTGAGAAATGACAGTAAGGTTCCATACAGTGAGGACAGCAGTACGGTCCCATACAGTGAGAACAGACAGTAAATTGTTGTATTCAATAGATCAACTGGACTTGAAGTTTAGTTCTTGAAGATGTTTCGCTAGTCATCCGACTGGCTTTCTCAATTCAGTCCAGTTGATGTAATTGAATACAACAGATATACCATGACCTGGATGAATGAGAACCTTCACAAGCAACAGACAGTAAAGGTCCCATACAGTGAGGACAGACGGTAACGGTCCCATACAGTGAGAACAGATAGTAAAAGTCCCATACAGTGAGAACAGACAGTAAAGGTCCCATACAGTGAGAACAGACAGTAAAGGTCCCATACAGAGAACAGACAGTAAAGTCCCATACAGTGAGAACAGACAGTAAAAGTCCCATACAGTGAGAATAGACAGTAAAGGTCCCATACAGTGAGAACAGACAGTAAAGGTCCCATACAGTGAGGACAGATGGTAACGGTCCCATACAGTGAGAACAGACAGTAAAGGTCCATACAGTGAGAACGACAGTAAAGGTCCCATACAGTGAAGACAGATGGTAACGGTCCCATACAGTGAGAACAGACAGTAAAGGTCCCATACAGTGAGGACAGATGGTAACGGTCCCATACAGTGAGAACAGACAGTAAAGGTCCCATACAGTGAGGACAGATGGTAACAGTCCCATACAGTGAGAACAGACAGTAAAGGTCCCATACAGAGAGAACAGACAGTAAATGTCCCATACAGTGAGGACAGATGGTAACGGTCCCATACAGTGAGAACAGACAGTAAAAGTCCCATACAGTGAGAACAGACAGTAAAGGTCCATACATTGAGAACATTCTTCTATCTATCTCAACCTATATCTCTATCTATGCTACACACATGCACATACGCTTACCCACACATATAACACACACACTGAACACAAACGCCCCAACATACAAACATGCACTGACATTCTGACAACCACACACATTGACAACACACACACCCACATACATTGACATACACACACACACACACACACAAACCCACATACATTCACACCCACCCACAGACAACCAGATAC
Source organism: Hymenochirus boettgeri (assembly GCA_019447015.1). NCBI lineage: Eukaryota > Metazoa > Chordata > Amphibia > Anura > Pipidae > Hymenochirus > Hymenochirus boettgeri. The sequence goes on along the minus strand of CM033470.1, from coordinate 218,530,059 downwards.
ATGGACAAAAACACAACACAAGACACCCACATACATGGACTAACAGACGTACTGACACACATGCACTGATATATCTGACACATTCAAACCTACACCTGACACCACCATGCATGATGCTGACTCACCTAGAAGAGATTTTAAAATGGTAATGTATAAACAGACATTAAATAAAAAAAGAAAACAAGGCAGGGGGAGTATGACCCTGCACAGCAACACGTGCAGAAACCCTTAGACTTAAGTGCAAGTCCACCCCATTTTAAATTTAATCCCACATGATGATGCTCGTGTGGAGCACGGGGGATTCATTTTATAAATGCAAGTGGACTTGCAGTTTAACCACACAGTTAAACAGCAGTTAACACCAAGACAGAGGACGTGAAGTAATAATGATTTATTAACACTGACCTCTTTGCAAATATGCCACTCTGACTGTTCGTGACTTCGCTCCCAGCTTTGGCTCTGCTTGTCTGGTGGACACTGAACTCTCTGACACACCAAACCCGTGCATCACTGTTGCCTCATTAGCGAGAAGGTCCTGGGCTTTATAATCATCAAAGATGTGTCCTTTTTCCTTAAGATGCAGTTACAATGCGGAGTCCCGGTTAGTTGGCTAATTGGAACTTTCCAAGGTACTTAATTGCAACAGATTCTTTTACAAGCCAGTTGGATGACTAGCGAAACGTCTTCAAGAACTAAACTTTAAGTCTAGTTGACCTAACTGGTTACTACAGATATGCCATGACTAGGATGGACTAGAACTCGAACTTGAACCCGAGTTCAGACGAACTCGAACTATTCTAACTAGTTCAGGTTCCAACTAGTTTCATTTTCCGGACTCGCAGGACTATTTTGAAAATCCTCAAACATTTGAGAATTCTCGAATGTACGAGGATTTTCGAACATTTGCAGGCCTCGAATGGCTGAAACGCTCGAAGATTCCTGAAAGGGCCGCTCGCAGATTGCCGAACGGCCGACAATGAAAAACAATAGCAAGTACATCTTTTCCTTGTAATTCCTCTTTATGGTAATAGTTCAGTATATCAACATGGGTGTCCAATTGCTTAAAGTCCTCACACTAAGGCCGATGCCACTACTACAATGCACAAAATGTGAGTGATTTCTGTGCGTTCGCGCATGCGTGGTTTCGCTATTTACAAAGAGAAAACATACGCGATTGCGGCGAAAAGTTGGTTTGAACACAAAAGCAAATGAGATGCACAATCGCATGCGCGTTCCCGTGATTTCAGGTTTAGCGAAAATCGTGGGCGACAATTGCGAGCGCAAAACAACCTGGTTGGGCCCAGCCCTAAAGATGTGTTAAAACTAGAGATGTTAAACCAGACGATTTTGAAAATTACCAGTAAATAGACACTGAAATTTTTAGTTCCGATGGTAACATTATGTTGTCAAAACTGGTAATTTGGGCACAAAACCAGTTTGGTGAATAAAGGTTGTACACGTGCATTAGGAGATCCGCATGGCCGTCGGGCAATGATCCTCAACCGAGCAGCCGTTTGGCCGAGTAAGTGCACGGCATGATTATCGCCCGAAACGGCCGTTTTACACATCATGCATCGTGGGTCGGCACCCGTGCTCGCACGTTTGTACGAACCTTAAGGCACATCTCTAATTAAAACCAATTAACCACCTGATATTTTAATTAAACTACTTACTATTAGATGAATATCCCGTCGTATTACAATTACTCTCTGGTCTGCTGGATGGCATGGGTGGGTTCCTCTGCTGTATTGGAATGGGTGTGTTCCTCTGCTGTATTGGTACAGGTGGTTCCTCTGCTGTATTGGCACGGGTGGGTTCCTCTGCTGTATTTGCATGGGTGGGTTCCTCTGCTGTATTGGCACAGGTGGGTTCCTCTGCTGTATTGGCACAGGTGCGTTCCTCTGCTGTATTGGCACAGGTGGGTTCCTCTGCTGTATTGGCACAGGTGGGTTCCTCTGCTGTATTGGCACGGGTGGGTTCCTCTGCTTATTGGCAGGTGGGGTCCTTGCTTATTGGCACAGGTGGGTTCCTCGGCTGTATTGGCACAGGTGGGTTCCTCTGCTGTATTGGCACAGGGGGGTTCCTTGCTGTATTGCACAGGTGGGTTCCTCTGTTGTATTGGCACAGGTGGGTTCTCCTGCTGTAGTTGCACAGGGGGGTTCCTCTGTTGTATTGGCACAGGTGGGTTCCTCTGCTGTATTGAATGGGGGGTTCCTCTGCTATATTTGCACAGGTGGGTTCTCCTGCTGTATTGGCACAGGTGGGTTCCTCTGCTGTATTGGCACAGCTGGGTTCCTCTGCTGTATTGGCACAGGTGGGTTCCTCTGATGTATTGTTATGGGTGGGTTCCTCTGCTATATTGGCACAGGAGTGTTCTACTGCTGTATTGGCAGGGTGGGTTCTCCTGCTGTATTTGCACAGGTGGGTTCCTCTGTTGTATTGGCACAGGTGGGTCCTCTGCTGTATTGGCACAGGGGGTTTCTCTGCTATATTGGCACGGGTGGTTCTCCTGCAGTATTGGCAGGGTGGGTTCTTCTGTTGTATTGGAATTGGTGGGTCCCTGTGCTCTATTATCAGAGACATAAAAGCAAAGTCCACACTATGCCAGAGAGCAATGCGCATCATATGCAGGTCGCAGCACATGCTGCCATCCATATTGACATGCACTGCCCTGCAATTCTCACGTGCAAACAGACCGCAAATGCGATAGCATATGAGAGAACATGGCAGTGTGGCCTAGTCCTAAGGGCTGACGTAATAAGCATGCCTGAGCTAATTGCAGTCATGCTTGGTCGCTGCAAATCAATAACACGTCACAGACAAACCTTTGCACCTCTTATTACATCAGCCCAGTGTTTACATTATTACATTCCATTTCCCAGCAGCTATCAACTTCCACTTCACAGCACAGTAGTCAAGGCTGGAGGTCATGTCATTAGTTTCCTGTGGGTTCACAGTAATCAGAAATAGTATACTGAAGAATAAAAACACACCTATTGCATACATTCAATAGAACATGGTTATATTCAGTTTATAATCCACCCCCTTCCATGGTCTCTATGGGACCATTCTGTAAATAATATACTTACAATCGCCACGTACTGCATAGTTATTATAAGTGGGAGGTCGGGTTGCGTCCCTCACTTCCTGGTTATAGAGAGCAGCGATCATTCGAGCTGTCCGGTGACTGTAGCAGAAGCACAAACATCCCTCAGGGCTTAAACAGCATAAGGTATGACCACGGCGGGAGGCAGTATTGCTGCACAGGAGCATAACTACCAGGGGAGAAACCGCAAGGGGGCCCAAGAGCCAAGGGGGCCCCATCATCTTATTTTTCCTATGACAGATATAGCCTCATCATATACTCCACATAGCCTAAGGATCAGAGAGAAGCACACAAAGTACTGGGAGCTGTCTGTAATGACAGAACCCTGCCTTTCAGAATAAAAAACTTGCCATACTTACCGTAAGGCAAGAATTTGGCCAATCATTTGGTTGTTACGATCTCCTGACCTTAGAAAAATCTAAGCCTAATCTTTTTTGGAGCAACCCACGCCCTGGTTGCTATAGGTGTCCAGACTGCATTACTTGCAGATCTATGTTGGTGGGCGGAGAATTTGCCCCACCCAACAAGAAAAAGATTATCGATTAAATATCGATTCTCTTGTGAAAGTAGTTTTGTGGTATATATAATTATTTGCCCTTGCGGGCTTTATTATGTTGGAAAAACAAGGACCACCTTCAAGGAACGCATGGTTAATCATCGAGCCTCGATATGACAAGCATTTAACTCTACCAAAATTGACAAACCTGAGAAAGATTCTCTGATGCACCAGTAGCACGGCACTTAAACAGGTTAACCATTATAGGCCAGCCTTAAATGCATGATAATCGATGGGTTATCCAACATCGAAATTAAATCTAATCTTGACAGGGATAAATGTTATTACGCAAAGAAGCTCGGTGGATACATTATTTATATACTGTATCTCCGAGGGGACTTAATGAACAACTTTCATTCCACTGTTTCTTGTAAAAACTATAAGCCTATTTTTGATTCTTGTGTGATGATTAGTGACAGTTTTCGATGTCATGCCCAAATGTTCTTCCAGCTACCATTTTTAGATTGATTGATTTACTGTTATAATAAAGCCTTTTAGGTTTCCCATATAAAGGTTTTATTTAGTTTTTAGATTGTAAATATGTCCACTAATGGGTTAATGGATTTTTATTGTGATGTGTTCCTCGTGGGTTAACTGGTATGTATAAATGAACGTCTACTGGGAGTGATGTAATATCCGAGGACGGCTGCTTGAGCTGAACGCGTTAGTACATTTAACATGTTAATATGTCAAATAAAAGTTTACTTACTATGTCCCGTTATGCCAATTATCCCATTATCTTCCCCAATCGACTTTAAATAGCATAAATACCATATATCCCTAATAAGTAATGCCATATGATTAATACGATGACCCATGTCCCCCTACTGTTTGCTTTGGCAATGTCAAAATGTAAATTGATCCTGCCAATAAAGCTCAATTTGCTTTGATTTGATAGATAGATAGAAAGAGGATAGATCGACAGATAAAGAGGATAAATAGATAGAAAGAGGATATAGACTCACAAAATGCATCTCTTGTTATTAGTAGCTGGAACATTCAGGGTCTGAATGCTTCAGCTTTTGGAACAAAAACAAATGACACAGATTTCAAAAAAAGTTTGTGCAAAGTGGACATCCAGATCCTCTTAGAGACATGGACCCAATCAGAGGATAGCTCAGTCTCGGTTCCTATTGGTTATAGGGAACTCTCTGTTGCAGCCCAAAAGAATAAACATACCAAGCATGGTCGCTGTTCAGGAGGGATAATAATTTGGTATAAGAAAACCTCATGAACACATTCAAACAATCAAGAGAGGGAGAATCCTATATGGCTGAAGATAAGCAGCTCCATCACCTCCACTCAAACTGATATATACTTATGCGCAGTATACTTTGCCTGGTCAGAATCCCCATATTATAATCCTGAGGGCTATGAGATACTGCAAAAGGAGGCATCACACTTCCAAACCCAAGGAAAAGTACTAATCTATGGGGACATGAATGCCAGAATGGGCAGAGAGAAGGATTACCTCACCTCAGATGGCAATTGTTATATTTTTGGAGCAGAGACTTACTGCCATGACATACAAAGTGACAGAAACAGCTATGACAGCACAATAAATAAAACTACTGCTAAACCTATGTAGAAGCCTAGGACTTCACATACTAAACGGAAAGAACCAAGGGAGACTCCTTTGGGAGATACACCCTAAATTCCCACGTGGGCAGTAGTGTGGTAGACTACGCCATTACAGACATGGACGTTTCAAATATAAGTGCCTTCATAGTTGCTCCCCAATCACACCTGTCAGACCACATTCTAATATATATCAACTCTTCAAATAAATCACTCAAACACAACAGTTCAATTGGTCTTTATAACTTGCCATCCTCCTAAGAATGGACTACACAGTCAACCACAACCTATAAGGAGGTCCTTAACAGACCGGAGGTGAAATAAATGCTTCTAAACTACGATAGAAAGGCTTATGAATATAAAAGTGAATGGGAAAAGAACTTCATACTTCCTGAAAGGTCGGGGAGTCAGACAAGGATGTAGTCTGAGTCCAACTCTCTTTAACATCTACATCAACCAACTGGCAGCCAGCTCTAGAAACCTCATCAGCATCAGGATTTAATCTACATGACACCAATGTAAAATTCCTGCTCTACGCAGATGAGCTCTTACTGCTATCACCAACAGAGAGTGGCCTACAAGACAGTCTAGCTATCCTGGAGATATTCAGCGCAACCTGGGCACTTCCCATAAATCCAAATAAAACGAAAATTATGATGTTCCAGAAGAAAAACAAAAAATCAACACACGACCCTTCATTCACATTGAATAACGAGATACTCAGCAGGACAGAGAAATATACTTATCTCGGCCTGGAGATCAACCATTCTGGGAGCTTTAGGGCAGCTAATGAGACTTTGAACCTTCTATGCAATAAGAAAACAACTGTATCACCTCAAATCACCGGTAAAAGTCTGGCTTAAAATCTTTGACAGTGTCATCTCCCCAATCCTACTCTATGGCAGTGATGTATGGGGCCCTGTCTCCTATTCAGACCAATCAAAATGAGAATCTGGCCCACCAAAAATACTCCATCTCGAATTCTGTAAGCACCTCCTCCAGGTCCAACGCAGTACATCAAACAGCGCTTGTCGGGCTGAGCTGGGCAGATTCCCATTACTGCTTGAGATGCAAAAAAGGGCCCTATCATTCTGGGATCACCTAAAGAACAGTAACCCCAACCCCGCCAATTGGACTATGTGGATGAATGGAAGAAAGAAATAAAAAAGTCCCAGAAACTAACTATATAACAGGTACTGGACAGAGACTACAAACTGGCCCCCTACCTGGAGAATATCACAAACCCTAAAGAGAGACAAGTCCTGAGTCTCTACAGATTGAGTGCCCACAGCCTAGAAATCGAATCTGGCCAACACAGACAGACATATAAACCAAGAGAGAACAGACTGTGCCAGCACTGTGACCAGGGAACCTTAGAAGATGAAACCCACTTCCTTCTACACTGCCCCAAATACAAAGCAATACGGGACCCCCATTTCAAGATGCTGTTGGACTTATCCCAGACTTCAACTGCTTAGATAGAGAGAGAAAACTCTATATCCTGCTGGGAGAGGAGGAAGCCACAGTAAATATTGGGGCACACTATGTAACGGCATGTCACAGACTGAGAGGAGCATAAATGAACTCAATGTCCAAGGACTACTTACCCAATTATCCCTTTATCCTTCCCCATTCGACTTAAAAACTAAAACCCAATATACCCTTTATAGTACTGTCCATATATAATTATTCATATAACCCATGTCCCCTACCGTGAACCTCTAATACTAACATGTTTTATTATTTTATTATTTTTTGTTTGCTTTGGCAATATCAAAATGTAAATTGATCCTACCAATAAAGCTCTTTTTGATTTGATTTGGATAGATAGATATATAGAAAGATAGATAGAAAGAGGCTAGATAGATAGATAGATAGATAGATAGAAAGAGAGATAGAAAGAAGATAGATAGAGAAGAGAACAATTTCACTTAATGTCCATGGACTACTTGCCCCATTATCCCTTTATACTTCCCCAATGGTTATATCCCAGGACTGAAACCCAATATATCCCTTATTGATACCCATTACCCCTACTGTGAACCCCTCTAATGTGTTTTATTTAGCATATTTAGCATAATTAGCATATTGGGATTTTCCAGGGTACATAATTGCCACAGATTCTTGTACAAGTCATTCTGAATTGAGAAAGCCAGTCGGATGACTAGCGAAACGTCTTCAAGAACTACATTTCAAGTCCAGTTGATCTAATTGAATACAACAGATATACCATGACCTGGATGAATGAGAACCTTCACAAGCAAGTTGATTTGAACAACAAAAACAAGAAAGGAGCAATATGGTAGTGGCAACACAAGTTGTTTGAGAAAGGGATGTAATTTCTGTTTCTAGTAATGTACATTGTCTGAGAAACTGTTTAAATACCTATGTGATAGGAAGTTCAAAGTCGTAAAACTTTAGCCACGTCCATCCACAAAGCCACGGCCACTTTAATGTGGCAGCGGCGCGTGAAAGGGCGGAAATAAAAAGTTTGGATCAGGCAGCAAAAACCCTAGAAGTGCCCCTGATAGATAGATAGAAAAAGGATAAATAGATAGAAAAAGTTATAGATAGATATATAGAGAGATAGAAAGAGGATAGATGGATAGATAGATAGATAGATAGATAGATAGATAGATTACTGTGTATAATTACTGTGTATAAATACATTAACGGGCCATACAATAAACTATCTGGGGCATTGTTCACCAATAGAACATGTCAAAGGACACGATGACATCCCTTAAGACTTGAAGAAAAAGGTTTAGGCTTCAAGCTCGGAAAGGGTTTTTCACGTGAGAAACGGTAAAGCTATGGAAACGTCTTCCAGTGGACGTGTGTAATGCAGGTTCATTGTCAGTCTCAAAAAAAGTGGAGTTTTGCCAAACAAGGAATGTTGCAAGTTACTGGTATGATCATAAAGTAGAGTTGATCCAGGGAAAATTCGATTGCCTTGGAGTCAGGAAGAAATTTTTCCCCTTCATAAATTGGTGGTTTTTTTTTTTTGCCTTCTCTGGATCAACAGTTTAGGCAGAATGAGGTATATGCTAGATGGGTTGAACTGGATGGACGTATGTCTTTATTCAACCTCAAATACTATACTATACTATACTATACTATACGATAGATAGATAGATAGATAGATAGATAGATAGACAGATAGAAAGAAAGAGGATAGATAGATAGATAGATTGATAGAAAGAGGATAGATAGGATTAGATAGATAGAAAGAAAGAAAGATGATAGATAGATAGATAAATGAATTAGTTAAATGAACTCAATGTCCAAGGACTACTTGCTCAATTATCCCTTTATCCTTCCCCAATCGACTTAAAGACTAAAATACAATATACCCCTTATAGTACTGTCCATATATTAATAATACATTGATACCCATGCCCCCCTACTGTTTGCTTTGGCAATGTCAAAATGTAAATTGATCCTGCCAATAAAGCTCCATTTGCTTTGATTTGATAGATAGAAAGAGAATAGATAGATCAAGCCATGGCTTGATAAAGGTCCAAGAAGGGGGACCAAAACATTGCTACTTATGTGTTTTGCACATTGAATAAAATTTTGTTTTTGCACAAGACCTGAGAGTGTCTGGAACTCTTTTACTTCATTAGATAGATAGATAGATAGATAGATAGATAGAATAAGGATAGATCGACAGATAGAAAGGGGATACATAGATAGAAAGAGGATAGATATATAGAAAGATTGATAGAAAGAGGCTAGATAGATAGATAGAGGATAGATAAAAAGAGGATAGATAGATAGAAAGATGATAGATAGATAGATTGATAGATAGAAAGAGGCTAGATAGATAGATGATAGATAGATAGATATCCATCGAAGTAAAAATTCCAGGGCACTCTCAGGACTTATGCAAAAAAAAATGTGCAAATAACACATAGATAGCGAAGTTTTGGTCTCTCTCTTAGACCTTTCTCAAGCCATCTAAGAGAGAGACCGAAATCTATGTGTTATTTGCACGTTTAATAAATTTTTTTGCACAAGCCCTGAGAGTGCCCTGGAATTTTTACTTTGATGGATATGTAATTGAATCACATCCGGTGGCACCTAGGCGTGATAAATGTTGAGGTAGAGTGCAACGACATCGGATTGGTTAGAAGATAGATAGATAGATAGATAATGAATTGTTAAATGAAATCAATGTCCAAGGACTACTTGCCCAATTATCCCTTATCATCCCCATTCTCAACTTAAAGACTAAACCCAATATACCCCTTATAGTACTGTCCGTATATTAATAATCCATTAATACCCATGTCCCCCTACTGTTTGCTCTGGCAATGTTAAAATGTAAATTGATCCTGCGAATAAAGCTCGATTTGATTTGATAGATAGATAGAAAGAGGATAGATAGATCCAGCCATGGCTTGATAAAGGTCCAAGAAGAGGGGCTGAAACGTTGCTACTTATGTGTTTTGCACATTGAAAAAAATTTAGTTTTTTGCATAAGACCTGAGAGTGCCTGGAACTCTTTTATTTCATTAGATAGATAGATAGATAGAGGATAAATAGATAGAAAGAGGATAGATAGATAGATATATAGAGAGATAGAAAGAGGATAGATAGAATAGATAGAGAGATACGATAGATAGATAAGATAGATAGATCTAGATGATCGAGATCGATGGATATTAGATACGATAGAAGATAGATAGATAGATAGATAGTAAATAGAGGATAGATAGATTAGATAGATAGACCCTATTTTGCCAAATTAATTAAATAAGTTCTTTGACTGGTTTGACAAGAGTGATGTCTACCCCCAATGTTATCATTCCTTCTCTATCTTCTCAATAATAAAAGATGTTAGGAGATTGTTTGCAATGCAGAACTACACTAAGGGGGCAGGACCTGCTGGTGTTTCATCAGCCACTATAAAGTTCTGCACTGGACGCTTGCACCAATTTTTACGGAAATTAACAATTCATCTCTTACATCTCCCAGAATGTTTTAAAACCACCACCATAATTCCTGTCCCTAAAAAACGAAAATTGCCTGTTTAAATGACTACAGACCAGCTTTAACACCAGCGGTTATGAAGATATTTGAAATGTATCACATTCGGTCTCCGCACTCCCCTTTAACATAAAGCTGATACTGCTGGGTGCTACTATATTTGAGTGGTTGGTGTTATCTTTCTTAAAATCAGCCACTGTAAAAGTCTTTACATCCCTTGCAATTTGCATACAGAGAGAACAGATGTATAATGTTAAATTTGTGTTTGTTTTAAATTTGAAACCTAATTCACCAAGTTATATTCCTGCATATTGAATACTGGCAATAAACAAATAATAATAAACTTACAGGGTTATTCAATAAATGTTCGTATCGTTTAAAATGGTGCTAATTTTGCCCCAACCAATCAGATGTTAGCTTTCAAATGTTAAATAAGATCTGATTGGTTGGGGCAAAATTAGCACCATTTTAAACGATAAGACCTTTTTTTGAATCTCCCTGTTAATGATTAAAATATTAGAAATACACTGCAAAGATTACTTTTCTTTTTGTATAGAAGGAAAAGGATTATATCATTGTTACGACAGGTTCATTGAATGTATTTGAAAAAAAACAAAACTAAAATCTCTGTTCTGTGTCAGTAAGAGTGAGGATCCCTGTGCTATAATGTGATTGGCTGTCCGCTTCTAGGAAGCAAGGCTGTAGCTATAACATTATTGAATTTCCCTGCAGGTGTTCACACAGGCCCACAAAGTCAATGTAACACCCACACTAACTCAATAGTACATCAAGTAGCGTGGGTTTTATACAGGGGTATCTCTCTAATAAGGTAATATGAGCAAAATGCTCAGGACAGCGCCCCTGCTAAATATCAGAAAGGTGGGAGGCAGAGCTCACTTTAAAAGCAGCAGGCAGAGCACAAGCAAAATATAATCATGGGTGCTTGATTTTTAGCTCTGCACTAACTGCTGCCTTTATACAGGCCCTGCACTGATCGTCATAGGCTAAGTGGGGTAATTGTTGAAATCTTATTTTCAATGTAGTTTGGGTGATCTGGGCATTAGGGCATGTTATATGTACCAGTCTGTGTGATTTGGGCATTAGGGCATGTTATATGTATCAGTCTGTGCAATCTGGGCATTAGGGCAACTTATATGTACCTATCTGTGTGATCTTGGCATTAGGGCATGTTATATGTGCCTATATGTGCTATCTAGGTATAAGGGCAGTTTATGTACCTATCTTTGTAAACTGGCAATAAGGACATCTTATATGTACCTATCTGTGTGAGCTGGGCATGAGGGCAACTAGGTTAGGTTAGGGTCCTGCTGAAAGAATCTACCTTGACGTGGTGGCAGGGTTACAAATCTTTTGGGGAAAAAATCTTTTATTCTACAGGTGTTAATAAATGTCTATTTGAGGAACTGTATAAATACCGCCATGAAGTTTAAAAAGAACAAATGTTTAACCACACCCATTCCTGGAAGCCACACACCTAACCCTGGATGAGGTGGCAAACTTCTTGGTGCCTAGTGGTACATAAGGGCAGCATTCAAAAGTGTGGCTCAGGTGGCAAACCCCCTAGAGATGTCCCGGGTTTTACACTAACTTTTACAAAAAGAAAAGGTATTGCATCTCCCTGTAAATGTTTAAATGTTAAGCAGTAAAGGTAAATAAATAACTGTCCTTAACATTATTTAACTTTCTTAGAATGTGAATGTTTTATTGACAATGCTGCACCCATTGTTTAAACTATAACATTGTTAGATTTACTCAAATATTTACTGCAGTTCTAGCTAGTGTAGCCATTAAAAATAATATTAATTTTTCCTAATATTCTTTTTGTTATAAATTATGTAACACTAGGCAATTAAGCCCGTTAAATTAATGGGCACTAGACATAATCAGGGAGATTCAATAAAAGTTCTTATCGTTTAAAATGGTGCTAATTTTTGCCCAACCAATCAGAACTTATGTAACATTTGAAAGCTAACATCTGATTGGTTAGGGCAAAATTAGCACCATTTTAAACTATAGAACTTTTATTGAATAACCCCCAATGTGTGTTACGCAAACAAACATGTAGAGATACATACATGCATTCACACACACAAATTTCATGCAGATAAACATACACACCTGCATACACACACACACATGTATGCAGACCCACACACACACATTGCTTGCCGACCCACACAAACACACATGCATGCAGACACACGTGCATGAAGATACACATATGCATACAGACACGCATACAGATACAGATGCATGCACACACATACACATATGCATACACACATATAAATGCAGATACACACATACACATATGCATACATGCACACACACACATTCATGCAGACATATACATACAGACACCAACATGCATGAAGACCCACACATACACACATGCATGCAGATCCACACAGACACATGCATGCAGATCCACATATACACACTTGCATGCACACCCACACATACACACATGCATCCACACCCACATGCAGACACACACTCAGAAAGCTCCCCAGACCTACATCACACTTATCACAGAATCGACTCCTTCCCACTCTCAGTAGGCGAAGGTGGTTGTCTCAGTGCCCTCACTTCCTATCCACTGTGCACTGTAAGGTATGAATAAAGTTGGGGGGGGAACTGAACTTCAATTTTTTTTTACTTTATTTATACCTGACAGTCAGGACATTGCTGGAATCTGGGAGGTTTGCGATGTTGGTGATTGCGGACAGGAGTTGAAATCAGGGAATGTCAGATTTGGACACAGAATCGGGTGCAGGTAAGAGTTCTCAGGAGGGAAACAGCCGGTGGTTTTTGGCAGCGGGAGCAGGGGGTAGTGTGGTGGACACCTAGTGGCTAGGGGAAGGAAGTGCAGTGACACACACACACGGAGGCACGGAACCAGAAATTGGCAGTTAGAAATTTTATTATATTATTGTCACAAACGCCAATTCGCTGGGCACGTGATCTGACTAATCAATCGGTAACCTGCTACCACCACGCCAATTTTACGGCTTTTGGAGATGCCCCCCACATTCACTCTTGACTCTCTGACTATGCACACCCCTGTCCCGGCAGGTAAACGGTGAACACAACACCATTCCCTCCAGCAACTAACTGGTTAATTAGCAACAGTTATATAAAATAAAAAGGATAAAAATATTCACAGACCCTAACTATTCACTAGAAGAAGTCCTGTGTCTCGGGGCGAGAGGGAAACATATGATCCATACCCATTTAGCATGCTCCCTTTAACTTGATTGATACTTAAGGTGAACTTTATGTATCCACCAGACCCCTAGCTATATAGAATTCCAGATAAACGGTTCGGCCCCACATTGTCTGGAAGAGAAGATCTGGTTCTGTGCTTCACTAAAGCTAGGTACACACCTAGCGATTTTTCCTCCTGACCGACCGTTCGATACTTTTGACTGGTCGGCCAGGAGGAAGGACTGTTGGTCGCGTCAAAAGCAGCCGCGTCCGATAGTTACCGCAACCGATCGTGTGGTCCATAGAGGACTGCACGATCGGACGAGGTTTTCCACCATGTCCGATCGTCCGATTCGGACGAACGGTCGGTCGGACATGGGAGCATTTGGATGCGATAATTCCGGTCCGATCGACCGATACACAGAACTATCAGTCAATCCGACCGAAATATCTCATCGGGTGTACCCAGCTTAACCCTAATATAAACACTGGGGACTGTTTTCAGGGTGGAATGGCATATTTATTGGTCCTTTGAAAGAACTAATACCAAAATTTAACCCATTCATGCCAAGTCACTACACACTGTCCTGACATATATGATAGGGCAATATTTATAAAGGATGGGTTATTTACAATTGTTATCATAAATGTACAATAGCCATTGAAAATCTATGACCGCGATAGTAGATTTACGATCGTTCATTGAATGCCATTGCAGCAGTTTACTACTGTATGGTATTCTATCTACGAACGAACACTCAAAGATTTCTGAACATTCATCAGAAATATAAAATCCTGCCTGATTTTATGGCCTCAGTCGTACAGTAAAGAAAACTTGCGATACCATGTGTTTTTATATATGGCCCATAGTAACGTAGTAATTGAGGTTAAATAGAAACATACGTCCATCTAATCTGACCTTTATATATTCCTACAGTTGATCCAGAGGAGGGGAAAAAAACAGCCCTAACTTGTCTAATCTGCCCCTCAATTGCCCCTATTATTTTAGTTGCCCTTCTCTGAACTCCTTCCATTTTTAAGATTTCCCTTTTGTATATGGGATTCCAAGACTGCACCACTTATTCCAAATGAGGCCTTACACTTTAAACATAAAAAAGAGAGTCTGTCTCCTCCTGTATCAAACAAACAGAGCCGTTTCACGAAATTGGGATAAAACATAACATTTAATGAACACAGTTAAAATGTTACAGATAGCGATACAAGCTACTCATCCCTCAAGGAAGTCATGGTTCCGGGTATTCCCATCGAGAGCAGCCACTCCAGACCGGTCTAAGGAGGGTGAGTTTTATATCTACAGCCGCATTGTTTGTTACAAATGAAGGCTTACCTGGCATCTTTTTTCATTGTGGCCCAGCATCTTCCAAGAGCCAATTCTACAGAAAAGACATACAGGTTTATTTATAAAGGGGTGCAAAAAATTGCCCTTTATGATACTTTGCAGTCAATAAGATTTTTCCTTTTTACTCTACTACAGTTAGAAAACAGATTTCACCAGTTTCACAACTTACTTACTGTGAAACTCTGCCCTCTTAAATAACCAATCCCAATACACCTGCGCAAGACACATACGGTATGCGGAATTCAAAAGGATTGCTTTAAGTGTAATAAATATGCAATGGGTTTTTAAGGGACAAATACAATATGTTGTTCAATGTTTATATCGATTTCTCAAGCCTGCTCAGGTTCTCTAGATGGCACTATAGGACAAGTTTTTTTTTTTAACAATTATCTAACTCATCCAGAAGATATATTATTGGGGTTTATTATACAGTATAATAATTACATTATTATAGCACTTAAGGTCCAGGATAACTTTGCCATACATTCTTACTAAATATCAAAACATATTCTATCTGATAATACCTTAAGCAACTTAATACAACTATAACCTACCCCTGTAGTGGATTTCCATGGGAGGAACTGTAAGATTATAGCCTTATAATCTTACAGTTCCAGGAGGAGAAGGAAACCAGAAGCCACAAAGGAGTAGGTTATAATAAATAATGCACCCCCAACTGTAAATTAAAGGTATATTTGAAGTCACCTTGGAGTTCCGTGCCCTGTATAAAAGGTACTCGGCCTGCGGCCTCGTGCTTTTATATGGTTACGGAACTCCTCAGTGACTTCTAATATCCTTATAATTTACAGTTGGGGGTGCATTATTTATTATATATTGTATGATGTAGAGACCTGATATACCAGTACTGCTTATAATACTACTATGTATTGCTCATATTGACCATCCCATCCCTTAGTTACTGAGATCCACACCTTTCCCCCTTCCAACCCTCCCTTACCTTTCCATACCCCTCTTCACCTGCTGCCTATTAAAATACTGGATTGCAGCTACCCTGCAGGCCATTTTGCCCAGTCTTGGATAACACTATTCATAGGTCTCTCATTAGTTGATTAAAAAGTTAAAATGTTTTTGTTTATTTTTTTAACCTACAATGTTAGGGCAAAGCCCCACATACAGGAATCGAGCGGCGTGTGTTACAATTGCTTTGATGTACCCCTATCGCAGCGCATGCTATGAGCACCAAAAATGGTAATCGCATGTGTTGCCAAACGTGCTGGCAGCACAGGGCAGGGCAGCGGAGGTAATGGGGCCATCCCCATCCTCTTCTTTTGGTGTGCGACAGCGCACACCAAAACAGGCTAGTGGGTCCTAGCCCTTACTGAGATTTAACCCTTGTTCTGATTGAGAAGGCGAAAACCCACTCCTTTTTTCAGTATGAAAACCCCCACTATTTTCAGTTTGAAATTTTATGAATGTATACAGCTTATTATGATATATGATGTCTTTTACTCTATACATTTTCCATCTAAATACTGAAAAATGGCTGGAAAAACCCCAAAACTTGCAAATTTAACCTTTATAGGGGGCATATTTATAAAGGTTCACAACGTTTTGCTATGTCCGCACTTTGCCATGGCAAAGACCTTTATTTTTGCTGTATTTATAATGTTGATCATTTTCACTGTGAAAAGTACAAAGGACTAAACGCAATGAATACTGAAATGACGCTGGTACACACGAGGGAAATATTTGTCCCTACCGAGCGTTCGCTACTAGACCGATACAACCGATAGTATCGGTCTATTGGGCCTAAAAATCTGCCCATGTGTACTCAGCCTTAACTTAAACGTAATTTAGCCTTTCAACAATACAAATCCTATAAGCCATGTGTCATAACAGCACAGGAAACATATTTTTCCCAAACCTCAGCTCCAAAATTTTCAAATCCCCGTTATCACAATTTCTTCTCATCAGGAGCCCAGCAAAAACTCGTGTTTCACTCAAGTTCCATAATTCTCCCTCTTTAGATAAGGAGGGACATTACATAATTTTATACTGCAAAATAAAGTATCATATAAAAACTAGGTAGTCAAATTGAGCTGAGAACCCCCCCAAAAAAGACCCACTTTACTCTGGCACTCACAGGGTCATGGGTAGGGAAATAATGACCCGAGAACATAGATAGGGGAATATATAAAACATGCAGGGAGATTTAAAAGTTCTTATCATTAAAAATGGGGCTAATTTTGCCCCAACCAATCAGATGTTATTTAACATTTGAAAACTAACATCTGATTGGTTGGGGCAAAATTAGCCCCATTTTTAATGATAAGAACTGTTATTGAATAACCCTGATGGTGCAAAGAAAAACCTTCCAACTAAAAAGTAGCATAAAAAACTGTTTATTAAATGTAAAACATAAAAAACCTCAAATACCCTACCATAAATATATACCAACAAAGCTGGACGTCCCCAGAATAAATAGTCTCTAACTAGAGTGTCTCCAAGTATAATAGCTGCTTGAAAAATAAAGTGCATTGGTTAGAAGCGTGAGCAAGCCAGAAATATCGCTAGGGCACATCCGTGCTACCCCCTCTTCTCGGGGGTCAGGGTAACCCGCACCTGTGAAAAATTATAATTCAAGGGCAAGGAGCGACAAGCAGCAAAGTATAACAAGCGGCAGTTATTAATGTATCTATATACAAAAAAGTGGCACGAAATACTTAAGTAAGAGGACAATCCTGTGGGTAAGCGTATTCAGTTCCCTTTTCCATTCCTCCTTTATACTAGGCATTCCGCTACCTCAGCATCCGAATAGCCGCTTCAATACAACTGTGCTATACGCTCAAACTCCCTCTCACACTGTCTACCTTGGATCCACCATCAGACCAAAGCACATTTCGGAGGACATGCCCTCCTTCTTCCGGGTCACATACCCACAGCACACGTATTAACATATAAAGGGCTACGAGGGTTTATACTACTGATATTCCCAATTATATTGTAAAATAAAGTATCGTACCTGAAATGTCCCGTTAAAACTCTGTCTCTCTCTAGTAATGGTTCCACTGCCCAAACCAAATTATACCCAATATTTCAAAATCCAAAGGTTAGAGAGGTTCAGACATTGATTCAGTGTAAAGAGTGCATATTTATATTTACATATACGAGCAAAAATAAGGCAACGTTTCAGGCCCACACTTGACCCTTTATCAAGCCTCAAGCTTATAAAGCGTCATATTTTGTGCGACTTTTAAACATCAGCAGATGTCTTGCATAGAAGGTTAAGATGGGATCGCAATGCACCAAGACACTGATATCAGTTTATAGCATGACAAACCTGATTGCACCAGTTAAAGATAGCGGCTATCGGTGCATCACCCTGATAATGTTTCTATACATGTAATTGTTTCTGGACTCACAAGAAAATGTTATCTATAATAAATAAATAAAAGCTTAATTGCTTCAAACAGAAGCAGAATAAGTGATAAGCCTTGGGATTTTTTTTTTAAATATGTGTTTAAAGCACCTATTGCTAATCTACCTGCCTCTGTTACTGAGATTAGAGCAAGATGTGCAGTAGCTACTTTGAGAACTAAGAGAATTTGATAATTCTTCTAGGGTTTAACCTACTGACTACTTCTTAAAATGGTGGAGGCAGACAACAGTTTTTTAATGAAGAATAAAAGCAGCAATTCCCATCCAGTGACTAACAACAATGAGTTGTTCACTGTATCCATTGATGGAAATAATACTGGGTCCAGCGTGTACTGTTTGCTATGGACCCACAATTTCCAGGCCATTTGATTAGACATTGATGAGATATTTGAACAAACATATACACTGTAGAAAGAAAAAAAAACACATATGCTGAATTTAGAAACCTTTATGCAAACTAAGACATTTTGCAGTAATATTTATAAGAACGATGTTTATCAAGTGTGGTAGGTTAAGTCATTTTTATTATTATTATTATTATTATTAATTATCAATATTCCCAAGAACTGTATCCACATGGCATGGATCAATATGAATCAGCCTTTATTGATACTAAACAAACATCTATATTTGTCCTTTACAGCATTCATGCTCACTCTTTAGTTTGGATTTATGATGTTTTCTTGCCATTACGTTCACACTCCCACACTTTTATGTCACCATATATTTAACAAGTGAGAAAATGCAATGAGTTTAAAAAGCTTGTCATAAGGGCATTTGAGGGAACTCGCTGGTTCTATTGGTTTATAAGGACAGAGTTTACAAGCCTAAAACTGAACTTGTTTCTTAGATGGAATCCACCATGCACACATACTCTTTTTAGTCCATATATGGACTCTAGGTTCTAAGGGACGTTTACACGACATCCATTATAGGACCTTTATTGATTGGATACCATCTGTATGTAGTTTACTGCTACGGACCACTAACCACATATATATATATATATATATATATATTTCTATACACGCTATGCTAGAAATTGGACACTTGAATACAGTGTTTCATCTGTTTATGGCCATATATTTATTAGGAAGGATTTTATGATATTGACGGGGTTGGGTTTTTATTGTAGCTGGCCATCTATATTGTATGTTATATTAATAAATGGTGTATATGTTTTTATATATTTCTGGATTGGATTGTTTTATCGTGCTTGATATACACACAGGTTGCATTTATATTGCTGTTTGAGCGGGTGGACTACTTGTACCGCTGCATCATTTGTGGCAGCGAGCCGAGTTTCTCCCCCTCTCGTTGTCTTGTGTCCTGTGTGGGGTTCTGTATTGTAGCACATCTTATTATTATATATAGAAATGAGCTGATAGGTCAGGTATCCTGAAGTGGCACTCAATAAATAGTCATAAAAATGAACTAGCACAATTTCTTTGAAATTTTATGAAGCTGCTGATCTTGGTTCGCTTATTAAAGGATTGTAGAAAAATGACAACACTTTAGACTTAAAACTTTTTATTGCATTTCACATAGTTTAAATAGTGGATAAGGTAGAACTCTCGCAGATATAGTAGTTGAAGAAATCAGATAAGCTATTTACTCGTTATCATACATTTAACTTTTTTTGACTTTAATATGGATCTGCTTACGGTAACCACACAGTTACATGCTGATCTGGTTTTCTGTAAAATCAATAGTACAGTTTGTGATGGTATGTCCTGCTTATTACCAGAAGATAATTTCAATGCAATTTAAATACAGTATTAAGTACTGTAATTACTATAATGCTGGCACTGATCATGTTTTCTATGGGTTGCACCGTGGACGTATACAAATTTTGGGGACACATAAACGTCCCTGGGGTATTGCTGTAGGATTTCTTTGCCAGTTTGGAATAATGCCGCTTACTGCATTTGTATTGTCCATTGCATTGATATCTCCCTATTCAAGCTGTTCTCATAATTATGGGGTGCTGCCCTGGTGGAACTGGCTCCAATATCTTGGCATATTGGGTGGATGGTGACATGGATTTGAGGTTAGTTCTATTCTTATTCTTATTATTATTATTGTGGACTTATATAATGCCAATATCTTCTGTAGCCATTACAATTACATGTATACACTCACATCAGGTCCTGCTCAGAAGAGCTTAAAATCTAAGCACATTTATTTGACACATACAACCTATCAGTATGTCTTTATGATTGTGGGGGAACTGGAGTGCCCGGAGAAATCCACACAAGCAGAAGAAATTTAAACATAGTGCTTGTCACTGAGCCACCGTGCTACATTAAATTTGATTCAGTATATACTGTACAAGATATACATATACTGTACAGTACACAATATAGGGGCAATTACAACATTATGTCTAACATTAAGAAGACAGGTGTCCCCTAAAAATGTTTGTCATTGAAGGTGTGCCACAAACTGAAAAATTTAGATTTCACATTTAAATAACCTTTACTCTGTTCATTTTGGGGTTTTTTTGAGACATTTCAGTTGATTACTCTTCAGTAACAAGAATGCATATTTAATCAGAAATGAAACAAACATTCATTCTTACATGTGGTACTGAGATCAATAGTTTTTATGAACAAGTTGATGTTAATCAAGATGATCTAAAAATGTAAACCTACTGAGAATAATTCTATACATATATAGAAATGTGCTCAAAATACTTCAAATGCTCCATTCATATCATGTACTTTATATTGGTCTGCACAACCATAAATTGGTACTTAAAACTGAGTGCTAAAACTGTTATTACATTATTAAATTAAGGTCTGGCTGGTGGATCAGTTACAGTATTATTCCTTATTATTACTTTATTTCCTAGCAAAAAATAGCCATAAGCATACACTAGCATAAAACTGCGGTTATTTTAAGACCACTAATTGCAGTATTTTCTATTCTGTCCACACATACATTATTCAACACTGGAACACATGGAGAAGGTGACAAGGCCCATGAGAAGAGTAGGTGAATACATTTCTTCTTTCAGCATTAGAATCCCATAACCGAATGACTTATTTTAAGATCAATGTAAACTCCCACTCATTTGTATCGTTGGACTAGCCTTGTTTTTAAAAAATAGGATTTTGGCTTCTATAAAGTTTATTTACAAATGCCAAAAGTTTTTTATTAACTCATTATATTTATTAAATCATACAATATATCTATATCTAATATTCCTATAACTGTGGGAAACTGAAATCTTACAACAATGCTGAAGGTTTCAGTTGTTTATATTTTTTAAATAATATAGAAAAATTCCAAATCTGTGGAAAGTCACAAATACTGGGGCTAAATTAGTTATTCTCATATTATTTGTTCTGTCATTGGTTTATTCTTTCTAGCACAGTACCTTTAATAAAACAAGGGTAGGGACCTAGGAAATCATTTATGTCATTTTTTTATATGCAAAGTTATATGTAGAGACAAATTTTTTGGAACTTAAAAAGTGAGATCATATTGAAAATCCTGACTGGTAAAAAAAATCAAAAATGTAGTTTAGAGTCAAAAAACATTTCAATTTAAATTGGATTTTCGCTATTTGTAAAGGTTCTGCGGAATCACTTGTAGAATGAAATTCAATAGGAAGAAATATTTATTGGGATCATGGGGCACCTCATTGAATTAGGAGCGGATCTGAAATTCCCATGTTCAAAATAAAATTGCATTAACTGTTTATCCTTTGTAGATTAAGTTTTTACACCAATTTATAGAAACAATTTGACATAAGAAAAAAACTATTAGCTTTATATCAATTCTCAGGAATATTTTATTATGTCTTTATGGTTAAGGTCTCAAAGAATAGTTATATTTCGTTGCTCTCTATAAACAGGGAGTTGCATCCCATGCTAGGGGAAAAATAAGTGCAAAACCCATGCTAAACGCTGTAATATAGGATTAGTGAGGGGTTTGTACTCATTTTGCATTGCCTGCACCATTTCTAGTTTGTTTTGTTTTTTAAAATAGCAATGGTTATTGTGCTATTTTCTGCACACCAAAATTAAAGGAACTGTAAACTCAACATTTGAAGTCTTTGCCCTTCGTTTGTATTATTCACAAGGAGGTGGAACGCTTATTCTCACCTCCCTGTGAATAATATTTGCTCAGGGGACCGGGAACTTACCTTTGCTCCGCTCGCAGCCGCTTCTGCACAGAAAAGCTGTTCTGTCCTGATCGTGCACCCTATCTCTTGTATTGGCGCACATGCGCCTAAGAGAGCGCGCATGGTTGAGACAACGGTTGTTAGAGCAGGAGCGGCTGCGAGCGCAGTGAAGGTAAGTTCTCGGTCCCCTGAGCAAAATATTATTCACAGGTAGGTGAGAATAAGCGTTCTCACCTCTCTGTGAATAATACAAACGGAGGGCAAAGACTTCAAATGTTATGAATGGGTTTACAGTTCCTTTAAAGCCTTTTCAATGGTGGTTTTAAAGCCGTGCACTTATCACAATGCAATGACAGTTGCAAAGTGATTGCTACATTGCAGGAACAAGTGCGGTAAGTTGCGATAGGAAAATTTATTGCATCTCCCCCTATATTTGCTACTGTTGCTGTAAAACTTTTTTTTTTTAGAAATGTAATTTATCTCTTTAGTTTACATAATCTGAATTTATAAACCCTTTTCTGCTTTATCCTGTTTCGCAAAGAAATATTTAAACAATTACTTGGTATTATATACTGCGGTTTTCAGCATTGATGGATTGGGATGCACATTTAGTTGTCAATTTTTAAATGCAGAAAGACATTAATATGGTATATGTGCATTTTTTCAGCATAAGTATGACAACTTGTTCAACTCTACTGGCCATGGGAATGAGCCGTTATGTCTCTTCCTCTATACCAGAAATGGGTGGATTCTGATTCTATTGTGATCCCCTATGACAGCATGGTTAGTTGATCATTTACATTCCTAAACTGCATTTTATCACAAATGTTATTGTCTCAGTGTGTTAAAGGGCTGTCTACCCCAAAACTAAATTAACCCACTACTGGCCCCACTGTGAGTGTTAAAAAATCCTTACTTTACATCTCTGCTCCAACTGGTTGTCCTGCAATGACTGTTAAAAGTTGAAAAAAGTGAAGAGTAGGAGCTGTCAGTGAGTCATCTGGTCCTCGCTTCCTCTCTGTGCTCTGAGAGTTTATTTGGCACATCAGCAGAGAGCCCTTTTCCCCCTCCCTCCCTCTGGATCCCTTGATGGCTGCCTTTTCCTTGCTTAAAACACTTTCTGTCGTGTAGGAAACCCAAGTTGCAGAACTCTACTTACATCGCTTTGTTACCTCGGCGTTCTCTGTTGCCGGCAATCGCGTCTGAGGTTGGCTGCCTCTCAGTAGTTCTGGCAAGAGGAGGGCCTGGAGTGCCGGGGAATCAAAGGACTGTAGATTCTTGTTTCTTTTTTTAACTAAACAAACATGGTGGTTGGTGGTAGGCTAGGGTGCCAATTATCGTGCAGAGTATGGGCACTTTGTTGGCCAAAACGGCTGTTCAGTATCGCTGCCAGACCAGCCACAGATTTTTCAACCGAACGGCCGTTTCGGCTAACAAGTGCCCATACACGGTACGTTAATCGTCAAAAATGAGCATGCATACACATTGTGCGTCGTGGGTCATCTCCCGTGATCACGTGTGTATGAAGCTTTAGAATGACCAGTCAAGTGTTTATTAATGGTTCACAATCCAATGCTTGGGTAAATAATGAGTTAGCCAGTAATACAATGCATCAAACACATTTCAATAATATTGCTTAGATAGATATGCAATTTTAACGGCATGTGTTAATAAGTGTTAATATAGCAAGTGTTAATTGTGCCAACTGCAAAGATGTTTCGGGGAGCTTCTTTCGCTCTTCCTCAGGAATGGGACAAGATGCTCCACAAAATGTTGTGTGATGTGATTGGGACAATAAAAGATTGATGAAAGTGAACAGTGTTCATTAAAAAAAAAAACCTAAATTGTTTAAGGGTGCTAAGGGTATGTGTATCTAGTCAACCAAAATAAGTTATCTTACTCTTTAACTAATGACAACAACAATGTAAAGCATCAAGGGAAAAGGCACTTTATATAGGAATTCAATGTTTTTCTTTTTATATCTCTTTCAGGTATTTCACTAGTAACTCTGGTAATTCCTGTTGCAATAGGAATTTTTGTTAACCACAATGGCCCAAACAGCAAAGAAAATCCTCAAGGTATACATAGATATTTACTAACTAGACCTTAAAATGATGGCTTCCATTCTTTCCTATTCATTTTTTAATATAAAGGTGTTAAAAAAAACATATTATTGAATTGAAATAAAATCTACATTTATGTACAGTCATTTGCATTTATGTAGAATTCAAATATATGTTTGATTTGGAGTTTTTTGAAAATGTCCATATTTGTTCTGTAAATATAGACCACCACAACAATTTGTTGAAAATGCAACCATGCATGCTGGGAGTTGTAGTTTCCAATCATCGTGAGCCAAGGATTGATTCACTGCTATAGGACTCAGGGAACAAAATGATCAAAAAACCTGGTTTAACCTGGTCTAGTTTTTCACGTGACAAAAAAATATTTTAAAAGTACTATTGGTTTTGGGAGTGGAAGAGGAAAGGCAGCCTTTTCACATCACATCTTAAAGGAATGATTTAATTTACTAGAGAATTACAGACTAGAGGAATCCAACAGTGTTAAAAGAACAAAATCAAATTTTAATTCCTCTCATTAAAAGTTACCTTGGTAAAGGAATAAACCACCAAATTGCAAGATTTAACCTAGCAGTTTAGGGCCTCCCCCTGGTTACTTTAATAGGAGGGGGTGGGTTAGGAGTGTTGTTGTCATTAAACAAGCCTTCCAGCTCTCTTTTACATCGGGTCTCTGAGGAAGAGGTGTTCTCATCGTTATATGGTTATATGTCTCTCTCCCTGTTTCATTTGCTACTTGTGCACATATGCAGTTATGGGCTGATTTTGTTCCTATAAAGTTTGATGTGCATGCTTCTCTACAGGAATTATTTATTTATTAATTTTTATTTCATTTTTCAATTTTTAGAATGTGGAGTATAATAACAAAACTTAATCTGAATTAACAGATGAACGAGTTGCTATCAGAGTTGGCCAAGGAGAAGATTAAGTTGCCTGCTATAATGTGATTTTTCTCTCCTTACACTGCCAAATCATTTTAGAAATTCCTTTAGAAGAGAAATGATACATTGTTTCGAATCAGTAGATTTTTGTGTGAACAATCTAGTTGGAAGTTCTCCTTTAAAAAAAAGAAGTTTAAATGAAAAAACAACAGGAATGGTTCCATGCAGTTCATTACTCCATACTTTGTATCTGAATAATGATGTTGCTGTGTCAGCAGATTGAAGCACCAAATTAGAATTGGAAGCTTTGTAGTTCCTTCTGCCGCTGTTACCAGGAAGACTTATGCTAGTTTAGAATGCTAATGGTTTGAAGGCATTACATGTAAATGGTAGCAATAAAAGTTGAAAGTGGCACAGACCTGTAAATTGTAATGGATTATGTATTTTATTTTGCTCTATAATGGAGCATTTTCATTTTTGACTGTTGTATAACCATAAATTATGAACAATAAAAAATTAAACTGCAATAAGACTGCAGATAGTATAATAGAGTAAACTGCACTACATATTAACTTAGCTATCCTCCTGGTAACTCAGAGAGGACAGTGTATGTACAATAGATATGGCACAAACACTTTTATCAGCACAACAGCTATACCTACAACTGCATTACAATAGCTATATGAGAAGACCATAAGGATATTGGATAGGTATTGTTTTAATTGGGCATTGGGCATTATAGTTCTTAGGATCACTGAAGGTGTCCTGGCTCTACCAGACATAATATATGCTTTTTTTTATTTGTATTTTACCATTTTAGATTGGATCTGTTACAGGTGCAATTCTTATTGTGCTAATAGCTGTTGTTGGAGGCGTTTTGTATAAAGGATCTTGGGTAATTTCTCCATCATTATGGATGTGGGAACAATATTTCCAGCAGTAGGTTTCTGCTTGGTTTCTTCTTAGCCTACACATCTAATCAATCATGGAAGAGGTAAGCTGCCTTTTCTATTATTGTTTAATGTACTTTATCTAGATTCAGAAAAATCAAGAATGATGATTATAAATGTTATATTTAAGTTTCCACCATCATTGGTCATTGTTAGAATGTACTGTTACTCGCTGTATATGCACACTGAAATATGAAATCTTATTTAAACAAAGATAAATACATGCACAAATGCACATATGGACTGGATTGCGAATCTGAACCTGGTTCCGAAGTGGATTCCTGAGATTGGCGGATTATGGATTTATCCGATTTTCCGCATTTCCGCTTTTTGGGTTTTTCTGACCTGCACTTGAATTTTTTGAAAATTCCAGGATTTCGGAAATTTGGGGAATTGTAAAATTTCTGAATTTTTTGGTAATTCCTAGAAATTTCAAAAAAAAATTTCATTTTGTAAATTTAAAATTTGTAAATTTTCAGTGGAACAGATTTTCAGAAGTTTGGCCATCTCTAATATTTACAATTTTATTGAGACAGAAAAGGTTGCAATCATCATAGAGTGGACATGTTCATTTTTTATTTCTGGGACGGATTTAATTAGGAACTTATCAGTGTAATTATCCTTACAGTGAGCCCTGTGTATTATTGCTGGTGATTTGTATATTACGCTGAGTAGCAGACTTACTTAAAACAAATGGTTACAAGCATACTTGGCACATGATCTATCTGTGGTTCAATTAGATCAACTGGACTTGAAGTTGTTTTGAAGACATTTTGCTAGTCTCTGACTGGCTTTCTCAATTCAGAAAGACTTGTGCAAGATAAAGGACATACCTTTGAAGATTGTAATGTTAACATATTGGCGAAGGAACGTGACTGGTTCAAGAGAGGTGTTAAGGAGGCCATTTATGTGAAAATAAAGAAACCAAGCCTAAATAGAGGTGGGGGGTTCGACACCAACTGTCTGCCATGTACAATGCTGTTTTGACACCTTACTATGGGCGTTCCTATAACACTTCTAGCCACTATCCAAACACGCCCTTAACACTTGGCTGTGATAGCTAATTGGGATTTTCCAGGGTACATAATGCCACAGATTCTTGTACAAGTCATTCTGAATTGAGAAAGCCAGTCGGATGACTAGCGAAACGTCTTCAAGAACTACATTTCAAGTCCAGTTGATCTAATTGAATACAACAGATATACCATGACCTGGATGAATGAGAACCTTCACAAGCATATTGGCACATGATCATTTTGCCATGTGAAGCTCCTATTAGAAAAAGACGCCCCTTGTAGATCTAAGGAATTCAAAAATATTATATTATTATATTATATCAAATTCTATAAGGTCATTAAATATAATACAAATTTATCTGGTTTAAAATCTAAATAAATTGTGTGATTTTTTTCAGGAAAATATAATGAACAGAATATTAAAGGAGATTTTGGGGAGGGGAAATATTTTAAACCATTAATTTATATTACACTTACCTGGATATTCTGCATATTCTCTTTGATTTTGGAAAAAAAATGTTTTCAATCCATTTGTGCTGTGGTCAGTAGAGAGCTGCCATTTTCATTTTTGCAGTAGAAGCATTGTATTACTTACTGCACAGACAAATCACTGGACTGGTCATTGGAATGAGAAAATATTCTTTTTCTATAAACCATACAGTGATATGCTGGCACAGAATATTCTAAACGTTTAAACTACTTACTGCACAGACAAATCACTGGACTGGTCATTGGAATGAGAAAATATTCTTTTTCTATAAACCATACAGTGATTCTAAACAGAACATTCTAAACGTTTAAACTATTGCATTCCTAAATTTCTACTGTAAGGTTAGACATACCTAGCTCAACTGCAACTCCATTTTGCCGATTGACAAATTGATGTTAAATCATAAACTGATTGGTAGTCTGTTGAAGTGCAAGTTTGACATTTAATTTATATATCCAATTAGCAATCCGGGTTTTACTTCGCTGTACAAAAAAATTTTAAAAATCAGAGAAACTGCAATTTGGAAAGGAACTTAACTATACATTAACGTTAAATCACACTAAATGTAAATGTTTTAAACAATAGGGTATTTTAGAACCACTACAACAAAACAGAAAGAGGCACCGATTTATGGATCTCTGCATTACCCTTATGAAACTTATAAAATGTTTTGTTGTTAAAGGGTACCTGTACTAAAAAAAATACTTAAAGGCATTTAACAGTATAATTCTGAGTGTGGGACATTACTTCAACCTCCATAGTTGCTTGATGATGAGTTATTTAATGTTAAACTTGCAGCCATGACAGCATGGAGGATACAGTCAGGAGACTGTACCCTGGGCACTGCACATCCGCAAGTTTAACTCTAAATATCCCAGCAATTATGTAAGTAACAGAGGCTGGAGTTATGTCTTCCAAGAATATTTAAATGTGAAGCTTAAGACAAAGCACAAAATTTTTTTAATTTCTTATATTTTGCAGATGTCGCACTGTGGCCTTGGAAACAGGCCTGCAGAATACCCAGCTTTGTACAACCATTGTGCAGCTCTCATTTTCCCCTGAACAGTTAAATCTGATGTTTGCTTTCCCTCTTATCTACAGTATTTTCCAGCTGGCTTTCGCCTTCATTTTCGTAGGAGGTAGGTCACAAAGAAAATTTATGTCAATCTTGTGCATTATAGGCTCTCTTAGAAAAAACACAGAAGAACCTCTTTCCCCAATTCCCAACTGCAAATTTCAAAATATATTAAATAGTTTTTAGTCTTTTATCCTTTAACTGGTGCTCAGGTCCAACAACAACAGGTACAGAAGGCACTAGCCTAAAGGCCTAACGTTACATGGAATTTGTACAATATATTCATTCTAGGGTATTATTGTTAACATGTTTTTGTCAATGCTTTTTAATTGAAATGTATTTGATTATATACTCAATATGATAGTTGAAAAAGTAATCATTTCCTCATTCTAAAAATGTTTATGCAAAAATGATTTCCACCAGTCATACTTACTATTATTGTTAAATCTAATATGAATATATTTTAATACAGTAAATAATGCACCCCTATTGTAAAATAAAAGGATATTTAGGGCTAGGCCTCACATGCTTATGATCACGTTTTGCGATCCGTTTGTGTGTGAGAAACACAGCAAAGTGCGTTGTCAATGTTGGTGGCCACTGTGTTTTTTTGCAAATCCCATGCGCAACATTGCATGGATCGCAGCACAGACAGACAATAACATGCGTAATAGGTGCATTGGTGTCTGTTGTGGTAGTTTCATTACCATATTAAAGTAAAAGGAAATTATGTGATTTTGGGTGAAATTTACCCAGAGCCTAACTAGAGTGACTGCGGCATTATGTAAATTTCAGTGATTAGCGCATTGTGTGGTAAGTTGCATCTCAGAAAAAAATTGCATTCCCTTACAGAGATGGCCGAAACTAACTAGTTCCATTCCGTTTTCGGATTCCTGGATCTCGGGAAA
Organism: Hymenochirus boettgeri; assembly: GCA_019447015.1. Lineage (NCBI taxonomy): Eukaryota > Metazoa > Chordata > Amphibia > Anura > Pipidae > Hymenochirus > Hymenochirus boettgeri. Next base: position 218,500,310 of record CM033470.1, on the reverse strand, counting down.
ATCCCAAAGATCCCAAAATGGAATGAATTTTCAAGGATTTTTGAAAGTTTGAGCCTATTTTCCATAATTTTCGAAAATAGCATTGAACATTCGAAAATCCTCGAAAATATGATCGGAGACTATTTTCGAGTTTCCGATCGTATTTTCGATGATTTTCAAGGCTATTTGGGGGGGGGGCGGAGGCGGTAGTTATGCCACTGCGTATTAAGAGACAAGGCTAGATTTCAAGAATCAATTCATTATTAAATATTAATAAGGTTGTGTATCGAGATCCACTATCTGTAAATGTACCAAGCGAAAAGTGGCTCTTTAGGACAGAATCTTTAACACCAGTAAAAAGCTGTTGTCGAAGACTCAATGGGTCCATTTCCAATATATAGAAAGCCACTATCAGCTCGGTGCATTGCCTTAAGGGAGTCATAGAGAGCGATAGAGGCTCTCCATTTTTTGCCCTATAATATTTTTTAAGTTGAAATCTATTAATTGGGTGTTACCTAACAAGGGGTGGCAGAGCATATGCCAATAACTTTAATGCAAACATTCATTTTATGCGTTGAACCAAAAATTGATGAGCACATTAATACATGTGAAAATGTGGTCAACCGGTCTAAAACAAAAATGATTGGAAATGATAATTATATAGTCTAAAATATTAAAATATGCCCATTTGAATTTGTAGGCTACAAATTGTATCTACGACTTTGTAGAAAAAAAGAAGATAACATAAAAGGAGAAGATGAAAATAAACTTGATGGACTTCGTGGTGAAATAAATGGAGGATTTCAGATAGATAACAAAGTTTGCAGCTGAATTGTTTCTTTACAATGACTGTCATTTATGAATGGGCTAATTAGCTACATTAAGATTTGTAGGTCATACTTTGCATATACACATCTGTACCAGGCTGTACACAGAGAAGATTTCCTCCAGTTTTCTCTTGAGAAATATGACCTGCTGGTGTTCGCTGAATATGTGTCATAGCAATGTAATGTAACACACCTGGATTTATATAAACATACAACAGTACATTGAATATTTATTCTATAGAATGTTTTCATGTGTTCAAACTACATATATATTGTCATGAATTAAGGATGTACTTGTATATTGCTGCACTCACTGGGATAATACCTAATAAAAGGCAGTGAGTATTATATCATGTTCTAAAAGCTGTTTTCTAACTTTAAAAAAATGGCCAAACCATGTGGTCACTATATACCAATGGATTTTTTTATAATGGTTCAGACAATGTCTGAAATTGATTTTGGGTAAGCAAAAAATTGTCAAGATTTGATGTATATAAATGATCACTCAAAAGAGTCCAGTTATTAAGTAGGGTCTGATAGCAGTATATACAGTTCACACAATACATTTACTGGCTTCCATGCAGCAAAATCTAGTTTAATGTGTTTATGATATTTTAGGATTAAATGTTGACACTACAATTTTCTATGTTTTTTTCTCAATATTAGGGGTTATGAAGGTTCAAGAACACACATCAAGAACTATGTTATAACATGTCTGTTTGCAATAATCTTCTTTTCCTTCTGGAATGTTCACACAGAATAAAAATAAAATATGGTGTGTGCAATCTGTAAACAAACACAGAGCAAATGTCATCACTCTTGCATAAAAGCTCTTGACTTCTAAAAATGCCTACAACAGTGTAAGGATAACTGGTTATGGGATATGGAATTCACAGCAAACAAAAAAATCCATTTAACATTTAGCTAAATTGTGATTTGTGATATTATATTTATCATCAACACAGTCTTGCATAGGATTTTGTAGTTCTATTTATTCTATGCCAATTCATTCATACAGTTGTTTCTCATGGTTTGTGCATCTTAAAAACATCATATCAGATTCAATAAAACAGATACTGTACATTTTTCCTAGTGTTGTTTTAATTTAAATGTCCCGGTTATATTATTAGTTTGATTAGTTAGGAGAGTCAGCTTAATAGCATGTTCATTTCCAGAAAAGTGTAAATATTTTCTTTCTATTTTCTTTCTATAAAATATGCACATGTTTAAAATAATTTGTTTATTTTTTTTTTTTTTAATTAACCACAACTCAGACCCACCATTTAAAGAGCATGAAACTAAAAAAAAAATGACTTTGTCTCATATTTCTCTATAAATTAATCCATGTTAGTAGTACATACTCTGAGGTGTGTGTGTTGCTGCATATCTTTAATCCAGTACTTGTTTTACTCAGCTTCAGTGTCCCCCATCCCACTCTTAAAGGATGCCACATTATCAGATACAACTCTCAGGGACATATTTATAAATATGACGATCCCCATAAAATACCATTGCGGTAGTTTACTACCATATGGTATTCTATAAATTTATGAACGTTCGGCATAAATGTACGATTGTAACTACATTTACGGGGCCGTTGTAATTTATCGATAATGCGTGGTATCACTAATGTGCGTAACCGCGAAATTATAAAAATGACCCTCAGCGAGTAATCACTATGATCTAGCACAGTTTTTCTCAACCAGGGGCCCCTGAGAGCTTGCATGGGGGTCCTCAAGAGATTAACAGAAACTGTATGGATCCACCATTTTGATGAATACAGATTTTTTTTTTACATATTTATCCATGTTTTGCATAAATTATGAGTTAGGTTTATTGATGTCTGAGAAATAAATAAAAAGTCATATTTTTATGTAAGGGTTCCCCCCTGCAGTGAATTTGAGTGCATTTTTTTTTTTTTTTTTAAAGAGATATATTTATAGATCTATCATTTATTCAATTTATATAAATGATGTATTATGATGATTTTATGGCTGAGAAAGAAAAGGAAAAATAATAACATATAATCATTATTCTAAAATTGATCCAAGCGGTCTCCACCGATAAAAAGCTTGAGAAACACTGATCTAGCACAACAATTACAATATGTCAATCTTTAAAATAATGCAAATTCCTAAAGAAAAGAGAGGAGGGTGTAAGTTATAGGAATAAATTGTTCTATGTTGTAAGCTTTGGGTGACTAAACTTCTGTGGTCAATGCAAATCTATTTTATACTCACAGCTTCATTTGCAAAATAAATAGCAAAAAAAAGGTAGGAATAGAAGAAAATATAGAAATTACCATGAATTACCACAAAAAAAGGTTAATGCACCAAGTTGAATGTTGTTCATAACTGCTGCGTTGCCTAAAATGGGAAGTTCAGCACAATATGTATGCTTTCAAAAAAAAGGGAGTATTTTTATATTTTAAAGGGCATGTCCACCAATAAAACTACATTTCGCATATACAGGTACAGTACCTGACACAGTACCTGACACCCTCCCATCCCCCCCATCCACCCCCCAAACCCTAGTTATGTTTTGCTTACCTTCCCCAAAAATGCAACTGAACATACTTACAAGACCCTACCTGCGCTTCCCCTCTCTGCTTCCTGGTCGCGGCTATCAGTCAAAGGTGCAAAATTGACGTCATGCTCAGTAGAAATCCGAACATGTTTAACCCATCCAACAGTCAATCAGTAGAAATGACGGTTGGAAGCATTTCAATGAGGTAAGTAAGCATCCTAGAAAGAATGACCATTTCAGAACCTAAAATTGCAGTTCATTACTGACTAGAGCTGGCCGAACTTCATGAAGTACGGTTCGTTTTTGAACTTCCTAACTTTAGTAAAAGTTTGGAAATTTGAAAATAAACCCATTAAAGTCAATGGGGAGAAAAAGTTTGAATAGTTTGCATTTAATACAAATGTAAATATCTGTGGCAACCAGGAAGTTCAGAAGAGTTCAAGTTGGTCCAAACTAATAAAGTTTGGGTCGAGCTCGGGTATGGGTTCGGTCTATCTCTACTACTGACCAGCAAAGGGAATGACATGAATTGATTGAAGTGAAGACAATATTTACAATATCTAGGTATGTGCAATATAGAAAACTTATATTAAAAATAGCAGTTTTCATCCACTAAACTTCCTCTTTAAATTTGCCTTAACTGCTCTAAAAAAAAACAGACAAAATGTAACAGACTCATCTACAAAATATGTAGATACCTTTTTACAGCGATTTAATACATAACGTTACAACAAAGGTGAGCTCCCTTGAATTAGTCTGATTCTGTACTAGTCAAATATATATACAGCCCAAATAAATTGCTGCTAAGTGTCTGACTTAATTATGTCTCCTCATAATTATTTAGTGAATTTAAGCCAAGGTGGCATAAGTAATACACTAATCTCATGATTGTGTACTATGATTATTCATAACCGTACTGAACAGACAATGGAAATTCCATTAACTTTTTGATAGAGCTAAGCACAGTACTGTCTTAAACATGAATACAAAGTATACCAATTAATCCAACATTGTCTACCTTGTCTGTTGTTACTTTACAAAGTTACTGTGCAAGACATCTCACTTTTGTATAATGTATGTTTAATTTTATTTATAAAGCACCACTTGTGTACGCAGCGCAAGTATACAAACAAGGGGATAACTGCAAGCAATTATACAGATAAATAAAAATTAAATAATGTTTAATGCATAAGTTAAGAATACATATGTGGCGTGCCTTGATACATTAGGAATGAAATCCGCAAAGAGCTTACAATCTAAGTGATCCCCTTTGGGATGATGTATTCCTGCAAAGTGATTCCATTTTAGAAGATTTTGCTATGATTCTGTGTGTCAATTACATAAATGTTTCATCAATGTGTACATTGTTTTAAAAACATATTTAAGTGCATATTTTAACTGCATAGTTTAAATGTGAGTAGCCAGATCTGCCAAACCTTTTTATTTAATTGACTCGTTTTGTTTCCATTGAATCTTTATGTATGTTAAGATGTTGGTGCATAATAATGTATATAATACCTAAACTATGTTTCTATATTCGCTACATGGTACCAGAGGCATTCTATAAAAAAAGATAGAAGGACAAAGATATTGAGCGAGGAAAAATGGGGTAGAATCCAAAAAGGGTGCCATGGGCTGTTGGTTTTAGAGTCGAATAAAAAGGTAAGTGAACCAGAAAAAGGTACATATGTTTAAGTGTTTAATATTTAGGTGTTTAAGGAATTTGTTGTAAAATACTATGTGCTAGTGGTAGTTTACTAAGTTGCAGAGTTGAATGGTTTGGAATTTATAAGCTGATTAGACCAAATTAAATTGACAGACCTTTGTGTAAAATTTGTGTTCAGCAACACTAATTAGAGGTAGTACTTAAAGCAGGAGAGAAGGGATGAACGAAACTGGCAGAACAAATAATTTGATTCAAATGCAATGTTTCGGTTTCCAACTATGAGTTTTTGACAGTGATTTTCTATTTGCAGATTAGAAAACCGAGTATTCTCAAGGAAACAGGCAGCAGTGGCTTTCAGCTCATAAAAGGCAAGTACTGGTAGAGTAGGACCAAGCTAAAGCAAGCAAACCTTATAGTGGTTGCTGGGCTTAAAATAATTTGTTGATGTCATTAAACTAACTGCTTTCATTTATCCACAGGAGAAATGAAGCATGTAAGCAATACCAATTGAATTTGCACTAGGATTCTGTTTTGTTCTATTCCGAATTTCAAACTACCCGAAATTTCCCAACTTTTCGATAATTATCGAATGTTCGATTGAATCAATAGCCCTCAACTTCATCACTCCATAACCCTTGAATGCGGCATTCAGAAACCCTCAAAATCAGCCATAACCCTCAAATGTTGCATTCAATTTAGGTAACCCTCAAATTCAGGGTATTACCCTCGAATGTGGCATTTGGTAACACACGAATGTAGCCTTCGATTTCGGTAACCCTTGAAAATTCAAAGCGGAAGCCCAACAATTGCTTGATCGTGGGGAAAGTTAGTGTTTAAACACATTTAGGTGATATATACATGTTCCCCAGACCATTTCGCAGAGCCAATTACAGTAAGTTACCATTGTTATTTTAATTGTATTTAATCCGAACTTTTCAAACTCATTTACCTATTGAATTTAATGGGTTTGTTTTCAAAGTTCAAATATGAACCAAACTTTAGAAAGTTCAGCCATCTCTAGAGAGAGATACTGTACAATGACTATATCACCATTGGGAAGGTAGGGCAGACAATACAAGAGCAGCGATACTTATAGAGGCATATGGGCAGAACTGACAGGGTTAAGACAAGCTTTGACAGAGGCAAACAAGCAGTCAGACATATAATTAGGCAAATGCATGAACCATGAATTCCAAGAATATAAACCCCACTAAAAATAGTGTGATCAATCAGTGTTATTGGCCATTCGTATTAAATAAGGGAATGATAATGGTGGTAGGTAACATGGTTCACATGCATCTTTGCACTTATTGCCAAGTACTGTTTGAGTCAACAATCCAGCTTTATGCTTATTGCTTTAGTAGCTAATTTAACATGTCTGACATTATATGGGGGGAAAAGTCATAATATAAGCAGATATTTTAGTCCCTTTTTGCTCACATTTCCTATTTTGGCATGTATTGGTTCATTTTATAGCTATCATAGTTAGGTGTCACATATGATAAAAAAGCGTTAGGGAGGTGCAGTGGCAGAATCACTGAGTGACTGTAATAAGATACGTGCCACTGCACCTCCCCCCCTCCATACTCCATACAAGAATTTAATTTCAAGCATATAAAGGGTTAAGATTCCATTTGTATTTAAATGTACTGACCAGGTTACACTCTGTTCTCTCCCATCTGGTTCCTGTCACTGATTGAACTGCATGGAAGATAAGCAGCAGTTTCGCATTCCAATGAGTCATAAATGACTCTGCTGGCGGCTGGACCTGCTGCTTATCTTCTGTGCATTGTCAATCAGTGACAGGAACTGTATGGAGAGAACTGAGTGTAAGCTGGTATATATATAATGATGTATTCTTGTGTTTGGGTATTGGGTCTTTCGGATGTACCCATTGCTGCCTCAGTGTGTTGTTCAGTTTAAAGCAGACATGGATACGGTGTTTTTTGAAATTTTTTCTCAATTTCTCAGAGACCCCTGCTACTATGGGATGACCATCTTCTTTCTCCTGTCTTGCTTTTCACCTTCACTTGTTGGTATTTGTGTTCTTTACTTTCCTTCTACCTTTTGACAAAGGCCCAGTCTGGTACCCACAAGTTTTTAAGGGCTCCTCTGAGATGTTTCATTTCTTTAGCCTTCCCTCTGTGCTAGTGGGGATGTTCTCAGCTCTGTGTTGCAGGGTTCGATGACACCCAGCTTGGATCTAAAGGGTGGTGGGAGTCAACCATCAAATACTGATCTGTGTGTGTTGGTTTTCTGTAAACCTCTATTTCCATTTACCACTTTCCTTCTACCAAGCAGTCCAAGAAAGCCAGTTTGTTGTTTTGTACCTCCCCTTGTAAATTTGATGTTTTGGTCTACCGCATTAATGTGTTCTGTGAAAGCTTGTACTTCTTCTCTGTGGATTTTAACCCAGGTGTCATCCACATATCTGAACCAGTGGTTGGGTGTCAAGCCCTTAAAGGTATTAAGCGCCTGTTTTTCCACCTTCTCCATGTAAAGGTTGGCCACAATGGGTGAAACTGGAGATCCCATAGCACATCCGTGTTTTTGCTTATAGATTTTCCCTGTATTTGAAATAGGTGGTATTCAGGCACAGTCCAGTAAGGAACACACCTGTTCTGGGTTGAAGCAGTTCTGCTGGTAAGAATGCGTCTTGGCCTAGCCGTTTTCTCACCATGATAACAGCCTCCTTGGTGGATATACAGGTGAAGTGATGTCACATCATAGGACACCATAGTTTCTTCTGCACCGAGTACTATATCTTCAATCTTGTTGGTGAAATCCTGAGAGTTCTGGATGTGATGCTTAGAACTTCCCACCAATGGTCCTAAGATGTTGGTTAGGCATTTTTCCACCTTGTATGTTACAGATTTGATGCTGTTGACTATAGGTCTTAGTGGGGCCCCTTCCTTATGTATCTTTGGAAGTCCATAATGCTTGGATGTGCCTCACCAGGGTAGAGGCGATGATACATTGCTCGATCAATGGCTTTATCCTTTTGAAGCTGTTGTAGTAAGTCTATGACCCTTTTTTTGTTTGTAACGGCTGGTGGGATCACTTGTTAAAGCCTCATATGTGTTGTTATCAGCCAGGAGCATGGTCACCTTATCATGGTAGTCTGAGGTGTTGAGTACCACTGTGCATCTTCCCTTGTCTGCCGGTAGAATGGTGATACTGGAATCTTTCTTGGGGGATGTTAAGGCTCTTCTTTCCTGTGTGGTCAGGTTAGATGAAGGAGTTTAATCTTTTTTATATACTATTAAATATTCTGCTTTTTTTAAATTTCACATTATTGTAGTGTGTCAGTTCTGCTATTTTATTACATTACGTAGCATATACTAAGGCATCCAAAATCAGTGGCAAATCATTCCAGAGAAGAACAGATAACAGGACTATTTCAGGGATATAAAACAAAAACTATTTAACTTAAAGGTAGAGCAAATCTTTGGTTTTAATGTTTAGTCATTTAAATCTTACTACACATTATTGGCAAATGTTTAATAATAATTAAACTGGACGGTTTTCTGGTAAAATATTTTTAGACTTTCATCACCTAAATACCCCATTGTCATTGATCTTTTCTTCTTTTGGAATCACTGGCCAAGCTAAACATTACTACATTGAAGATCCTGTACCATTCAAGCCCAAACAAAATCCCTGCAATGGACACCTGTAGTATAAATGCTAAAATTTGCAGTGGTACCTCTTGTTTGAAGCCTGTTGACAATTCTAATGCTATTCTTAATGTTACATTAAGTACAGTAATTACAACTTTGTTGGCACTAGTCATGTTTTCCCTTGGCTGTAGTGTGGAGTTCCAGAAATTTTGGGGTCACATAAAGAAGCCATGGGGTATAGCAGTAGGTTTCCTTTGTCAGTTCGGAATAATGCCACTTACGGGTTTTGTGCTGTCTCTTGTATTTAATATACTACCTATTCAGGCTGCAGTAGTTCTAATTATGGGCTGCTGTCCAGGAGGTATAGGCTCCAATATCTGGGCATACTGGATAGATGGTGACATGGATTTAAGGTAAGACAAAATAAACAGTAGCCTGCAATTGACCAGAAAACATTGCCCAGAATGTTTGTGTGTGTGCATGTCTCATTATTATTGTTTCCGTCTGTGAACATAGATCCTTAGAATGGTCAGGTGGACTATGTTCAACAGAAAGACAGATCCCCTGAAGATGTGTTGCTTAGCAGCAAGGAAGTAAGGATTATTCTTGACAAAGGTCATATTTAAAAAAACAAGCCTGCAATTTGATTAAACCCTACACACAACCATTTGCATTTACTCCATAGTACATCAAATCACTGATAGCAATGTCTAAGTATTTAATACCTGATAGCAATGTCCTTTGTAAAAATGTTGATTACATATCGAAATTAATATTGAAAAAAAATTGTTATTATGCGGATAATGCTATATGTGCCTGGTGTTTGCCTTTATATAAAATGTTTATATTAATATGTGCATCTCCACATTATGTAACATTGCTGATACTGCATTAGAGAGTAAAAATTGATGCAAAAATAAACAGATTTGTTCACAACCAAATGCAAAAAATAAAAAAAGAGATAAAAATGGTTTTATATCTACGGATCCCCTTGAACAGTCTATGTCTGTAAAGACCTGTTCCAGGAGCCAAAATAGAAGGTTATACAAGTTATAACTTTTTTAAGTAATGTGTTTCGCTATTGTATTTGCAGCTTTCTCAATATTGTATAACCAGCTCCTAGCTTCTCTCTCTTTAAAAGCGTCATTTTCTCACTTTTTTCTTAACTTCCGCCTTTTTTCGTTCCCCATGCATTCCACAGCCATTTTGAAATCGTGTCTGGAATAAAGATCTATTTTCCTTCTATAAGCTCAGTTTTAATGCATTTTGTTCTTGCACAGACTTCCCCTCTATCCAATACAAGGTGGTGTTCGCTAGAAGGTGTAAAACGGCTCATAACTAGGTTTGCACAGCTGTTTGCCATAGTGATCTATAATTCGCTATGGTGGTTAAAACTTATTATGGCAATATACCAAATATTTCTGGCTAATCTATAGGTCTAAAATAGCCTTATTCATCAACTTAAATATGTAAAAAGTATAAAAGCTTATATGAGAATAAATACAAATAATAGTCCAAATGTGTAGAATACGGCAATGCTTAGACAATAAGATAATAATTAAGACAGTGATTAAGACAATAAAAAGTATAAGGGATGAGAGGAGGATCCATCATGGTATGCTGAAAAAAAACCTCTGTACAGGAGAATGTAGAGCTAGTGATATGAACATGTATCCCCGTGAGATAGAATCTAGTAATCTACTACTCGTTCACGCAGTCAGAATGACGTAACATCTGGAAAATTAAACATAGGAATAATGCTTTCACTTGCATATCTTTTGTAATGACTATTTCACTAAACCTGTATGGTTATTTTTACAGTATAAGCATGACAACCTGTTCCACACTCCTTGCTCTGGGTATGATGCCTCTGTGTCTCTTTATTTACACACAAAAATGGGTTATTCAGATGCTATAATAATTCCATATGGCAGTTAGGTAAGTAATATAAAAACATTCTGATCTATCTGTTGACCATGTTCTTTCTGAGACATGTGAAGCCCAAGGCAATACTCTTTCTGCCCTGCTCTACAAACATCCCTGCCAATTTTTAAATATATAAGATCCTTTAATTGGCTACATTATTTCTTAACGGGTCTTAAAGGTCCATTCTTTCCCAAGAAACCCTTTCCCAGAAACCCCAAACATGCCCTGGAATCCACTTCAAAATTGCTAGTTTTTTTTAAAATTAACAATGAAAATTGGGTAATTAAACCTTAAACAGGCAATAAAGCATTTTATTGACATCCAATAAAAACAATCAAGTGAATTTGCCTCCTTATGGAACCATATTTATTAAATGTACAGGTGCTTGATTATAGTAATTATAAACCTAATAATAAATAGATGTATAGCAGCACAGGTGCTGACATATGTATTAGTTAAAATGTATAATGAATAGACCCAAATGAAATTGTTTAATTTTAGAATGTGTAAATATCCTAGAACAGGACCGTGATATATTGTATACACTTTTGCAACTATTATAGATTAAACTGGTTTTTGTCATGTAGCAAAGAGAATTCATTAACCTAACACAGTAACATATTTACCAGCTAATAAAGTTGCTCTTTAATTCTTAACTCCATGTGTACCATTTTCAGTGTAATCACATACTTCCATATATAATACATCTTATTTTTTCTATAAATAATTGTGGTCAGTTGATGTTATAGCATAAGGTAAATTAAATAAATAAAAAAATAAGCATGCTTACAAGAAGCTGAAATTTGCTTTGAGTAACTACATTTATATTGTGTTAAGACATGCTATTTTTAACTATTATTTTTTTCAAATTAAGTTATGTCCACCCCCCAAACTAAAATTTATATGTTGTCACAAATGGCCATAAACCTCGACGTTGCGAGGTTTATAGCATGTAAAGCTCTCCCCAAACATACTTACCAGCCTTCATTCCCCTGCTGCCTTCTGCATAACTCCTGTGCCTTTCCCGTGCACAGAAGTCAAGCATAGGAGTAATTAGCCAATCACTCCTGGATTGGCTAAGGCATCGCGCCTTAGTCAGTCACAGTACGGATGCTTGTTGTGGATAAAAATACTGCTGTTTGGGTTATTACACAAAAATCAGTTTATTACACAATAAATCTAAAACATATATTATTACACTTAGACTTAGTTTTCCTTTAAGAACATTGTCAGCACAGGATTGCATGTAATTAGGAACATCTCCTGACTACAAGGTTTAAAATTATAAGGTTTAAAGTAAATATGTCTAAAGAACAGAAAGCAATATTTTTACGTTGTGATTGGCCAAACTGCATTGATACACTCATTCGGTTCTCAGGTTTTAATTTGATTGAGGACATACAAGTCTTGCCCCTTTGACATCCTGTTTCATGGCCATATCTAAAAAGAGATTGTGCCAATTACCAACATCTTTATGTGCAGGCACCGTACTGTTGTAAGTTGATATGGTATTTTATTGGGTGTGGTTTTGGGAATTAGCTTTCTGTGCCTACAGGCTACTTGGATGTAAAAAGAGAAATGCATCTGCTGGAGAGTGTGAAGTTTTACCCATAACTCTTTCCTGATTTTGTTGGCCTCAGCCAGAAGTGGCGCACTGTATGATGACACATACACAAAGGTATTTGCTACAGCGAAATAGTGCAAAGGGAGGGTTTAGAAATCCTGTAAGCAGCAGGAGAATGATTAAGAACAATTCTGGTATTTTATACTACCAAATGATATCTATTACAATTGATACCAAAAATAAATGTAAACCAAAAAGACTTGAAGATATTTCCATACCACTATTATATTTACTGATATGTTTATACAATAGATTTTTTTTCCATTATTGATCCTTTCATTTAAGTTACTGTATTTAAAGATTTTGTGCAATTTTCTTTTTTTTTAGGAATTTCACTAGCAACACTGTGATTCCTGTAGCAGTTGGTATGTTTGTAATTACAAGTGGCCTAAAAAAGCAAATATATATAAAGTAATAAATTGATCATTCCTTTATTTTTAATATACTTTATAAAAAATAACAAAAAGATACAAATACACTAATACTAATAAAAATCAAAGGAAAAGGTATAAATAAGCTGACATTTTTTATATCAAAACATTTTGGATATAAGTAATAGCTTTTACAGGCTAACTAAAATGATTAAAAGGCAAGATGTCAAACATATATGTTTCTTCTTGATATACACACAAAACAATACACTATAATGTACAACTCTGTCTGGGTATATAAAGTGGGCCCACACCTTCCAAATGATCGACCCAGCAGTTAGTTAGTGCTTCACATATATTGAAAAAAGGGAAGGAGACTCCTAACAGTGCGGGAGCGTTCAACCCTCCAGTCCACCAGCCAATGTTAGTCAGCCCTCCAGTTCAACAGCCACTGTTTGGTCAACACTGGCGGTAAACTGAAGGGCTAACATGCTTCTGACCCTCTAGCCGTCCAGTTTAGCAGACATTGCTGAACTGGAGACGTTCACTACCACAAGGTCAGGCCACAAGGTCGCCACTTGCTTTATATCCAAGAAGTCTTTGCTTTAATCAATGAGTTTACACCGTACTTCTCTACTACTACATTTTTTAAATCATTAAGGCTTACAAAATGTCCCTAGTGCATAAAATTGTGGGGAAGGACAATTTGGATAGGGAGGAATATTGGATGTTGAGAAAGCAAATATGATGGTGGCAGATATGGGGGGTGATTTAATTAATGGTTAAATAAGCAGAAATGGAGGAATGGATAACAGAGAGTGAATGGAATTTTAAAAAAGTTGCACATTTTATTGGATGGAACTGATTTGACGGAGATGGAAGACATTTGATGGTGTGGGTAGCAGACTGTAAGAAGAGAGAGTAGCACTTGATGGAGAGAGGAGCAAATGGATGGCGGGGATAGCATAATATGGAATGGATGTAGACAGATTAAAATCGTATGGGTAGCAGCATGGATGGGGAAGGAAGAATAGATGGAGATGGCTCATATCAAATGGTGGTGCATTGGAATAAGAAAAGGCAAGCGAATGAATGAGGAGAAAATAACTGAAAGTAGAAGATCTCTGCTATCTATGATCTTTACCAAAAATGTAATACATAAAGTTTGCACATTTTTTTTGATACAGCTACAACTTTAAACACAATCCATGTAAACAGATAACATATAAACAGTGAAGATTATATGACACCAAAAGCCATTAATAAGTTTCTTTTATACAGTGTATTTTAAGGTATTGTAAATGATTTCATGATTAATGACATAAATTATTTCTTTTTTCAATCACCTAAGTATGTTTGTTCCCGTATGTATTTCACATGTACTAAGAACATCCAGGATACATGTTTATTTAATGTCACAGCATCCTTGGGGCTTACCTTGCAGCTAATAATTCTTTTTTGCAATAATTTTTAATAAATATAGAGTTTATCTTTTAACTGGGTTACTGCATTTGTTAATCTGATTGGTTACTTTAGATTAATAGTACGGGCAAGGGGGTGTGTGACCTGACAGCGTTTTTGCACCTCTTATATCAGTGGTGCCCAACCCTTTGCCAAGGCTGTATATGGCCTGTTTGTGAACTTGCAGTCCCCAAGGGGACATGGCTAGGGGGTGGGCATTTTGGTGGCAGGGCTTAGTGAGCAGCCTGGTCAAGGCCTCTGTTGCAGATAGTGCAGCCCCAGCCTACGCAGGTTGGGCAGGTGTGCCTTATGGAATCAGGCCATAAATGTTTACATCTGTGATAAAAGCATTTCGGACACATTTTTCCCCCCAGGTAGGCTCTATCATTGGAGGCATTCTCATAGTTGTTTGTAGCTGTGATTGGTGGCGTACTCTACAAAGGTGCCTGGACAATTCATCCAAAGTTGTGGATTTTAGGAACAATATTCCCTGGAATCGGCTTTGCAGAGGATATACTTGGCTTATATATCAAATCTATCTGCAAGCAGTACACAATATATTATATAAGGGTAAAAAAAATCCCAGATCCTAGTCCTCTGTAGCTGCCTTTTCTTTCTCCTAGTGCAACTCTAGTCATTTGTCCATATGCACATCTCACAAAAGGAAGGTAGCTAAATAATAGTGGATATATATAATATATATATATATATATATAATATTATATATATCTGAAGACGGCACTTGTGGTGCGGAAACGCGTTGAGTACATTTTAAGGTGACCAATAAATATTTGTTTTAACTTTTTTTAAGTCCCAGAGTGTGCTGTCATTCCCTATTTTTATGTTTTACTCTGTTGGAATTTGCACCCGGGCGACAACTGGATTTGAAATGGTGTGCTCACCTTTCCACTATTCCTTTTATATATATATATATATATATATATCCAAATAGCAGGATGTAGTATGCTCACAGCTCCCTCCAGTCTTGAGCATGCCATTCCCTGGTACCACCAACTTAATCCATAATCATAAATGTAACAATATACTGTAGATGTTCTTGCACATATGGTCTTCTTATAATTTGAAGGTAAGCTATACATATTAGATATTAAAGTCAGATCAGTAATATAGTAAATTATGACTAGATTAAAAATCCTTAGAATGCTATGGTTAAAAATAATCACAATTTAACACATGAATTAAATTAGTACGGTAATTAATACCCTAGATAACACACAAATGGATACCATAAACTACTTAAAAGTTTATCAAAGAAAGTGCAATAGTGCAAAAAAGTGCTACATGATAAAAAAAGTGCTAAGATTCTAATTTATACCAATGGATACAGGTATACCAAAATAATAGACAGGGGCAGTTTTACACCTAAGGAGCCTTAGCCCCACCCCTAACACAAGATGAGTCCCCTAAACCACACCCTTTTTCTCTTTTTGGGGGAAGAAAATAAACTTTAAAGGGGATGGATTGGTGGGGGGAGATTGAGTCGCCCCTCCAACGACAGGTGCCTCTATGTGCGTGCCTATTGTGCCTAATGGTAAATCCAGGCCTGAATAGACTCACAAAAGCCATTTCTGTCAAAAATGAGTGTTGTGTCACTAAAACCCATCAGCACTCTTTTTTTGTTATATATGATTATCATACATTGCTTTATTTATTTTGTTTTATAGTATAAGATAAATTAGAGCTACAAGCATGTGAAAAAAACATCCTCTTTTATTACACAATCATACATACATTTTTTGTAAAATGTCACAAATCAAAAAAGGATACAAATGGTATTTTTCAAATGAATCCATAGAATATTCAATGATGGCCAAAGAGCACCAACATTTCCATACATGTTCATACATATTCCTGTATCTCTGTTAATACATATAGCTTTGCATTACGCTGTTTAGAAAGTAAACTTTTTTTTGCTTCTGTTCATTAGATGTCGTACAGTGGCTCTTGAAACTGGCATCAAACACCCAGCTTTGTACAACCATTTACAGCTATCATTTTCACCTGAGCAGCTTGAGTTAATGTTTACGTTCCCACTTATCTACAGTATTTTCAAACAGCGGTAGCAATGTTTTCTTAGCAGGTAAGTTTCATATTTTTCAGTTTCTCTGGCTGACATGTAAAAAAATGAGCTTAAGATTGGGTCTCTGCATAGTTGCCCCCTTAATAATATTGAATTCATAAAATTCAATAATTTGAATTATTTGCACTTGTATTACTTGCACTACCATCGTATTGTAACATGTATGTTTTCCTCATGTGATTAATGCAACTGTAAAGCGCCATGGAAGATGTTGGCCCTATATAAATCCACAATAATAATAATTGTAGATAAGGTCTTTAGAACACCTGAAAAATATATAAAATATGTAATTACCTTTGACTTTAGTATTAAAGCAGGTAGGCAATACAAATAAAGCTACTTGAGCTATTTTGATCACTACTAATCATTGGCTCAGAGGCAGTTCCAAGCAGGTGCCTTAAAGGACTTCAGGAACATCCACCCTACATAGTAATTAAGGTTGAATAAAGACATTCGTCCATCAAGTCCAACCTATCACTTTTTTTTTTAACCTACCTAACAGTTGATCCAGAGGAAGGCAAAAAAACCCAGCTAAAAGGGGGGAAAAATTCCTTCCTGACTCCAATGGCAATCGGAAAGTCTCCTGGATCAACCAGATCTAATGCATTAATACCAGTATTCTCAATATTTTTTATGTTTGAAACTTATCCAGGCCTTTTTTAAAGTTTTCAATGAACTTGCCGTACCCACTCTGCTGAAGACAGTTCCACAGTTTCACCGTTCTCACTGTAAAGAACCTCCTCTAACTTGAAGATGAAACTTCTTTTCTTCCAACCTTAAAGGATGTCCACGAGTCCTCTGATATGACCTATTAGTGAACATGCACCAGAGGTTCACATCATGGGTAGCACACAAAGTCACCTGTTACCATAATTCCAGAATTAAAAGTACTGATTTTATTATATTTTATGTGCATTAAATTTGATAGGGGGTTTGCAAACTGTGCAAAAAAGTTAAACAGTAATGTAGATGCTTTGTAGTATAAGTTGTTTTTCTTTCTGGTGCAAATAAAAAAAGACTCAATTCGACAGATATTTGCAAGTTTTTTAACTTCTTTCTTTAACTTTTTTTTTAAACTTGTTTTATTTAATTACACAATGTCATTTGATACAATCTTACATATTTCTTTGCATATATTCTGTATAAATCTTGAGGTGTTCACAGTACGTTTCAAATGGTTACATTTAAAGATAGCTTTACCTAGGAATTATTATATTGGGGGGGAACATTGTAATCAACATACACCATAATCAACATCAACTTAATACCTGTTTATGAATTGTTCTTACTTTGTATACGGTGTTTAGTGTCCTTCTCAGCTCTGGTCCCCGGTGCCCGATCCATCCACCGCCCCCGTCGTTAAATATATCTGCCTTATTCTCTTATATTATTAAGACAGTTTAAGGTGTTGTAGTAGGTGAGTCAGTTCATAGGTCCATCTGGGATACTGTAGAGGTGATTCAATCCATGGATCCCATATTTTTTGATATTTGTCTGGGCATCCTCTGTGCTTGTATAATATTTGTAGTAATGGTAAATCTGAGTTTATTGTTTAATCCAGGTTTTAGTTTTGGGTCCTTTGTGTGAGGCCCATCTTAGTATTATCTTTTTTCCTTGCGTAGATAGTGTTGCCTCCAGGAATAGTAGCTCATATCTAGACTAGATACTTCTTCCATCACCCCAAACAAACAGGTCAGAGGTTCCTGGCGTACAGGGTGAGGGGAGTTGGCCTAATATTGAAGACATTTGTCCATAGTGTTAAATACGGCATTATCCAGATGACATTTATTGCATGCCGTTACTCCTTGGAGGGTGAAGTGTCTCATCATCTGGGGGAATAATATGCTTTGTTATAATTTTAAACTGAATCAGTTTATTGTTTATGGATGGTGAGGGTGCATGTGAGAGCTGGTTATTCCATCCACTGTTCCCCATCCAGGTTCCCTAGCATTATTGCCCATGTACGTTTGATCGCTTCTACAGTCTCTTGGGACTAGTTTGTATTAGGTATGTATTATCTTAGAGATTATCCCTCTTAGTCTTGGTTTGGATAAATCCTATTATGGGGTGTGGTTTGGGCCGTTAGCCATCTACTCCATATATGGTCTAAGGGCATGTCTGACTTGTAAAAATCGGTAGTGCATTATACCTATAGCTTGTATTTATTTTGTAAATCTTCATAGGGAACAAAATGTTTTCACCCGTTTGACAAGATTTCCCATTCTACTTCTCCTGCTGCTTCTGACTGTGGTGCTCCTAGGCCACCACACAACTCGGTAGCTGTTTGTTCATCCAGAGCGGGGTGTGCATGTAGTTCACTTAATTCCAGTAATTTATTGGCTTGGAACCAGGTCTTATGGGCCTGTTTGAGTAACCCCGGGTCCCACTATATGTAGCCTGGGGATTCTAGATATGCCATAGTGTCCTGTGAGGTATGAAGCTAGCATCATATCAGAGGCAGTTGGTTCTATAGATGGGTTAAACCAGCATTGTGGTATTTAAGTGTGAGGGCCTAGTAGTATAACTGAATTTTAGGGAGTGCTAAACCACCCGTTTTTGGGCACATGTAGTTTAGTTAGCCTTACTTTTGCTCTCTTGTTATTCCAGATGAATAATGTTATTAGCCTGTTGAGCCGTTTAAAAGAAGACATGGGTATATATATCAGAGAATCCTTCCCCACAAATTTATTGATACCTGTCTCCATGCTTGCGTTTTTGTACGGGTATATTCAAGCAGTGGGTTTAAATTTAGTGAGTAGAAGTGATGTGGATTTTTGTTATTATTATACCCAGTTATTTGAACTGTGTTGTTAAGGGTATTGGACTGGGGATGATAAGTTGTTGAGTTGGTATGTCATCAAGTGATGGCTGATTTTGCCAGTTAATGGTGAGTCCCGAGTATGTTCCAAATTCGATGATCAGGCCGAATGTGTTAGCGAGTGATTGCTTGGAATTATCTAGATAAAGTATTACGTCATCTGCAAGAGTCCCAATCGTTCCTCGTACCTATCCAGCTAATCCTGTAATACCTAAGGATTAAGGTATAGCGATAGTTATTGGTTCTATAGCCAACGCAAAAGGTGAGAGGGGACATCCTTGTTGTGTGACCCTATACAGTTGAATGGAGTGGAGAGGCTACCATTTACCAGTATCCGTCCATTGGTGCATGTATAAGAGTTGAACCCACTTGATGAACCCAGGGCTAAAACCGAAACTTGTCAATACTCTCATCAGATAGGGCCATTCCACTGAATCGAATGCCTTAGTGGCATAAAGTGACAATATAACTCGGTGTCCTCCATTGTCGTGGTCTATTTGTGTTTGGGTAAGGGTAAAGTGTAGGTTAATGGAGGTGGTTTTACCAGGCATAGCCGTTTGGTCTGCGTGGATTATGTCCAATATTACTTTTTTGAGGCGCGTTCCAATAGATATAGATCTGTATGACTCGCATTCTGCTGGGTCTTTGTCTGGCTTAGGGAGCACCACTATATTAACTATAGTTGCCGTATATATAAGGGGGAAATTCTCTTCCTCAAACGAGTGGTTGTACATATTAGCAGCGCCAATATTAGCTGTTCTTGATATTTCTGTAGATATCTGGGGGACACCATCTGGGCCCGGGGCCTTACCTGGTGGCATATCCCGCATTGCTTCCTGTATCTCCTCTAATGTCAATGGGCTGTCTAGAGCCTGTGTTTGAGCCAGGGTTAAGTAGGGAATGATATGTTGTTTAAATAGTTTGTCGATATACCCTTCTGAGTGTTGCAGGCGTGACTTGTACAGGTCTTTATAAAAATCTGTAAATGTGGATAGTATTTGGGGTGTAGTATGCAGTCTTTCTCCTTGCGGAATGTTTATGGAGAAGATTGTATTTGATTGGGAGGTTCCTTGATCAGGAAAGTGAGTAATTGGCTAAATGACCTCCAAGAGTTTTGGCACATGAAGAATCATTTTTGGTTAGCTTTAGATACACATCATGTTATTGACAATTTGTAGCCATGCTGTTTGAGCATCTGTTGTGCCTTCCTTCCTGTATATATTTTTTTTCAGTTTACATAAGTTTGTCATCTCTGTTTCATTTTTTCCTTAGTTTTCCTTTTAATAAAGGATATGGTAGAGTGCAGTCTAACTCTCCGGTATGCTTTAAGTTTTTCTATATTGTTCCCATATTGGGGTTATGTGTTGGTTGTGTTGTAGTACGTTATATATTCTTCCATATATAATGGTAGTGGATCTGGCTCTGGAACTGAGTCAGCCAAAATGGATGAAATTTTCACAGCCTTGTGGTGTGTTAGTATATTTAGTTTAGGTGCTTGCAGTTGGCGAGTGATCCGATATTCCGAGGGCGAGGTGTGACACCGGGGTTACCAAGGGGACTGTCTTTTTTGAAAGGAATATATAGTCTATTCTGGGAGAGAGAGTTGTGTGTGTGAGAGTGGCATGTATATCCAGATCTCTTGGGAATCTCTCCCGCCAGGCATCCACCCAGTTCCATGAATGCATGAGTGTCACTAGTGGGGTTTGGGGGGGTGGTGTTTTTCCGGTTGATTATGGGGGTAACCAAATCGGTCCAAATGTGTATTCATAACGCTATTAAAGTCCCCCATACAGAATACATTTGCCTCTGGGTAATGTGTCATTAAGGGAGCTATAGCTCTAAATACTGCTAGGGCCCGTTCCAGGTGGGCTGTATATACCCAGAACCACCACGGGGAGGAATCTATTTCTGCCACCACTTAGATGAATCATCCAAATGGGTCGGTCTTAAAAGCAAGATCTTGAATGAAGAGTTTTTCTTAGTAGGATTGACACTCCCCCTAGAATATGCGGAGCTCACGCTGTTAGCGGCCCACCCAACCCAGGAACTCTGAATTAGTCAGTTAGTGATTCCATAAGTGAGTTTTCTGCAGGCAAACTATCTCGCATATATTGAGCATGATTGACCCAGCCCTCTTACATTCTATGTTAACAATTGAATTGCAGTCGTCGACCACCCATGGTCCATTTCTTTTTTTATGTTGGTGACGGCTGTTTCTAGAGCAGTCCTCCAAGGACCCAGGCGCAAAGGAATTCTGTGTCCACTAGAAGATCATAGAAATATGGTGGTTTAGTACACAATTAAACTTTTAAATAACCATTTTTCTCTTAAGGAACACATTTTTGTCCTAACTAACTTCCTAATGCCTCTAGGTTAACTTGAACCGATATTTGGTTCTTATGCCTTTTGGCAGGGGGGATCTGAGCAGTAGGTAGTACAAATTATCACACTTGGGATGGGGCTCTCCTGGTCAGTCGTCTTGTTATAGTGGGCTACCTTCTTTAATATTATTGCTACATATATTAACTAGTAAATAATAATATCCTGCCAATTCTCCTATCTTAGTGACAATCCCTCGAGTTTCTAAACATTTCAGTGAAATTGGACTATTTTCAACAAAAAGGTACATGGACAAATACATTCCCCACCCCAGAGTTTTCAGTTCCCTACATTCTCCCCTTCTTGATGCCCACCAACCGGATGGTTTTCCAGTCCTCTGACCAAGATTGCTGGGCCTTGAGTTGTCTTTTAAGAGATGCTATCTCCTCAGTTTATTGGTCTATTGTGTCCTCTGCTGATGAGACCCTGCCATTTATCTCTCCCACTCTGTGTCTCAGTTTTTTGTAGATCGTGCCTTACCAGGCCAACATCTACTCTAACCTCTTACATAAGAACTGTGAGCGAGGCCTTGGATCCTGGATGGCTGCCAGAAGCTGGGATAAGGTGGTTTCACCAGTCCGGGTCCTGCATTATTAGCTGCTGGTGGCTCGGGCTCCAATAATGGATCTGCCAGTGCTGCATCGCCATTTTGCGAGGGAGGAGGCTGCGTGCTCCTTGCTTTGTGGGCGAATTTCTCCAGCTTCTCCTGGTATGGGGAGTTTTTCCAGGTTTGCCGTATTTGGTCATTGCTCTGGCTGCTGGTCTCTTGTTTTAGTGGCAGAATGGAAAGGTTAGCCCCTTTGAGGATGTTCGTGCGCGGATTTTAGACCAGGGAGCCCGGATCCCACTTCCACTCAGGTTGCCATCTTGTCTTTTCTTTACTTTAAAAAAGTTACACAAATACAGTTACGATCACTAAAAAAATACAATAAACTTCACATACCGTGTGCACTTTCTGACCAGAAATTTAGGAGATGTTTCAATCCTTTTATTGCACTGCTTTTACTTTCTGGCTGTTTTTCAAAAGTAAGGCTTTGTCACATGTAACTGTTATATATATATATATATATATATATATATATATAATACATACTAAAACTGGAGCATTCACAGGCACAGGTCTTGTGAAACAAAAGTCAAATTATTATATCATGTGGATGAATCCAATGTTTTGGTATGGTGCTAAGACCTTTATAAGCCATCCTTAATAAAGGTCTTAGCACCAGACTGAAATGTTACTATTCGGGCACATGATATAATAATTGACTTTTTTTACACAAGACCTATGAGTGCTCCAAGTTCCCTGAGTGCACTGGATTTCTTTGGACTCTATGTACTTTTCTGTAGCAATCTTTGGTGATGCTTCCAAGGATTCAGATGCCTCAATCTGCTGTATATAAAGAATGTCCTAAGCACACCTAAATAACTTTTTCTTTATAACATATTCTTTATTGTATATATATATACCCTTATATTATATAAATAAATTTATATTTATTGCATTGAGTTTTTCGGAGCAACTAACTAGGTGGGGGTATATATACAATTACACATAGGAAAGGTCTATCTGTATTGTGTGTAATTATCACTATTTAATTAAAATCACCATAACAATAACACTATATAGTATATTATAGTAATACTACCTACTACTGAATACAAAACAAATTATATACAATTAATAAAGTATACTTACTTTACTGACACCCCTAAATTTGAATGGAAAACTCAAATGGTAGGTTTAGCCACACCTCTTGGATTTCTACATGGGTCTCTAAAGGAATAGGAACACTAAAAGGAAGTGGAATTCTACTAACGTCTAATGAGGTTCTGATTTACACTGTTAGCAAATCAAAAAATTCTCTAAGGCATTGTACATGACAAGACAGGAAGTGTAAGGAAGTTCCTGTATTACACCACATTATGTGCTGTTTGTAAAAATTTAGGATTTGTAGTTTTCAAACATGTGAACATGTTCAACACCCCTGCTCTATACCATTAGGATGATTACATCTAGATACATGCCCTTAGCTACAGGCAAAATAAGATACTTTGCATGTCCCCATCCATTTCTTTGGAAGTGAGAAATGTGTGTTTAATGTTAGATTATTAGGGCAATGCTATTATAATAACATGAGGCTTTGAGGTACCTTCTGTTATAAAGAGGCTCTACATAATTTTATACTCTGTGTGGACTTTTAGCTCCTTTAAAATCATCCCTCCCTAATCTTTTAGCTAATCACTACTGTGCTGTCCTAACCCCATAGGGAATTGTAGATCTGGAATCAACTGGGGTAAATACTAATAAGTATGAGCCTAGCATGTTATGTTGGATCCTGTATAAGGTTTCGGGTTGTCCATTGGTGCTATTTAGTTTGATCTGCTCATGTGGCAGAATTGCCTGCATCGTGTCTTGCATGTCAAATAGATAAGGGTGGTGTCAAATAGATAAGGGTGTTGTGTTGTGTGTGTGTGTGTGGTGTTTGTTGTGTTACATTATAACCCCATTACACTAGTATTTTTTATTGCAATACTTATAATTACAATAATTTACAATAATTACAAACAAGAAAAGCAAACAAAACATTTCCTTGATATTAAGCCGCAACAAATAGCGATAAACTAATATCCTAACTTTTTTTGCCAGTTTACCAGATATACCGAAAGACTTGTGGTAAAATACTAAACAAGATAACACACTTGGATCCCCTACGCCTTGCAAATGGTGGATTCCATCTTGAGGAAAACACAAATAAGGCAAAAGCATCAGCTGTTCTGGATTAAAATTAGACATGATGAGACATATAAGACAAAACAAAACTTAATAACCCATGACCAAGGACATAGTATGTAGGTTTCTCTTAATAACCAGTCTGTATTTGTGCTTTGTATTTACAGGCATAACTGTATTTTGGTAACTATGCTGGAAGTCTTTACCATGACAGCTTCAGAAATGACCATGTGGCATATGTACAATGTGACTAATCCAAAAAAATTATCAGTTATCACATGATACAAGGACTGAATAATTCTCTGTTTTTTTCAACTTTCATATAGGAGAGCGGTAAATTGTTTTTAGTCCCCTTGACAGAATGTATAAATATGAACGTGAACTTGATTCAAACTAATCTTGTGAACAATAAAAAAAACTTCTTATGTTCTTAGTGTTTTTTTTACAAAAGAAAATCCATTTTTTCTGCATAGTCAATATTTCTAATTAAGTAGTTGATAGGAGGTTGTAAAACACAACAATTGTAGTTATTGTATTATGTTAGTGGCTTAATTCTAACAAAACAGGAAGACGAGCATAATTAAAGTTTTCTCTGCTCTAAGCAAATGGTGTTGCATGCTCCACCAATTTCATTGCCCTTTACTAAAAGTGCAGGAACGATGTTTCAAAACATGAATGGTAAAAAGGGATCTAAAGTCATCAGGCGCCATTGTTCAATAACAAATAAAATACATTCACAAAGATACAACAAAATGCATCTAACCACTCCCTTGGCTGTGGCTGCTGGTGATTTATGAAATGAACCTGTGGGTACGGTGTCTATTTTAGGACATCATCATGTATCAGAATCATTTTCATTCTTTATGTATCAGATTCAGGTTTCATACACTCATGTTCACAGTCATGTTTCATAACTTCTATATCAAAATCATGTTTACATAACTCATGTATCGAGTCAATCTTCATTTATCAGATTTAGGTTTAATAACTCAGAAGCCACGCACGATTCATGTGCTGCCTCGTCTGCCGATAGGCAGCATATAAAAGTGGTTTCAGGTGTCAAAAACCCTAGGACACCCCTTGCATGTATCATAGTCATTTTATTATCCCACGTATCACGTTTCAATTTTAAGCTTCATTTCTAGAATATTTTGATTCTGATGAATGATGAATGACGAGGTTTTTTACTGTACACTATAATTACAAAGAGACTTTCAGGAGATCGTTAAAAATGGGGCTAATTTTGCCCCAACTAATCAGATATTATTTAACATTTAAATGCTAACATCTGATTGGTGGGGGTAAAATTACACCATTTTTAATGATAAGAACTTTTATTGAATAATACTGAAAGCGTTTAACTAGAACAGCACCATCTATTGCAAGGATAGAGACTATAATTATGCAGTTCATTTTTAGTACTGTCATGTATATACATATATATCTTATGTAAAATTTAAAAAACTAAAACATTATAGTCTGAAATAAAATGTTGGTACAGTCAAATGAATTTGCATTTCTCTCATTTTTGCATTTGTATTTTCTATTATTAACATTAAAATACATGTAATAGCAGACAGTAATGCTGAACCGATTACACCACAGGTTATTAATTTTTTAATATTGTCGGTTATTGTAAAGTACATTGTGGATGTACAAACCTTTGTTTCTACAATACCATGCAGAAGCAAAATACAGCAATGGTATTGTATGGGTGTGCATTTTTGTCTGCATTTGCCTATACTGTTTTCCAAAGGATGTGGGTAAAATACACCAAATAAACAGATCAATGTCTGTATTTCCAATGTTGTTTAAAGGGTATGTCCACCCTTCTAAAAAATTTTTACATAACATTCCCCCTGTCCCCCCAGTCCCAACCCCTATATTTGTATTATCAGAAAATGCCCAAAACATTACTTACCTTCCCTCTTTCCTCCCCGCGCTGCCAGGCCCTCTGCTTGCGAGAAAATGCAAGCAGAGGGGCGGAGAGGCAGTCCATCTGTGATTGGCTGAGCGGCAGCCAATCACGGACACGGCTGCCGGGATTTCAGTGCGGCGGAGAAAGACGGAAGGTAAGTGTTGGGCATTTTCTGATAATACAGCTCAAATAGTAGTTGTGTCACCCCTAGTTATTTTTAATAAAAATATAATAGTTGTGCAAAATAAATTCAGCTACCTGTTGAGCATTTTTTTCATATATATTTTTTTTTATATTGGATTTAATATTTTGCAGTAAAATTATTATGATTCTGACTATGATAACTGATACCAGATAACTGATCCCAGATACCTGATGACTAATACCTAATGACTGATACCTGGTGACTAATAACTGATACCTGATGGCTGTCCCCTGATGACTGATAACTGATCACCTGATGGCTGTTCCCTGATGACTGATAACTGATGGCTGTTACATCCATCAGAAGCGCTAATCCTAGATTTAGTTTTTTATTATGATCATTTAGATTGTATATATTATCAGCAGTATTTTATTTAGGTAAAAATTTAAAATTCCACTACAAACTACAAACATTCACCATATGTAAAAAATGAAGGGTAAGTCCACCCTTACTACAAATCACCCCCAAAACCCGTTATCATTTTACTTGCAGTTTAATCGATGCTTTCCTTTGTTAACATTTTTTTTTTAATTATTAGAATTGCTTGTGAAGGTTCTCATTCATCCTGTCAAGGTTGGAGTGGCCAACTTTCGAAAGTTTGGTCCTTTTCGAACTTTCGAACTTCTAAAAAAGTTTGAAAGTTCGAAAGTCTGAAACTGACCCATTAAAGACAATGGGGGATATATAGTTCGGAAAGTTCGAATGAACAGGGTAAACTTATCTTACAGGCCTCTGGGACCTGGGAGAAGGACTGGGGAACACGTCCGTAGCGGGGAACAGCATAAAAAACCGGATGTAGTGCACACGGTTTTCAGTGTGACAGCTTTACTATACTTTTTTGTGAATGGAACTCAAATGGGGACAGAGATCAAATTTGGTGATCACTTCTGATCACCAAATTATTGATCTTTACGAATGAATGAAAAAATCACCTCCTGGAAAATGATTTCCAGGAAGTGATTTTTCCGATCGGATTTCGAATTGGAAAATGGGCCCGTATTCCAAGTTCGTTATCATTCGCTAAGATGATTTGATGATCATCTTTGGGAATGATCAAAAAAAAAAGGAAAATGCGCACAAAAAAAATTCTTAAAGTGATACACACAACCTTTTTTTTTTTTATCCCTAAAAACTATAAATTAGCAAAAAAACTGTGATATCGGTAAAGTAAACGCAGATCATTATTTGTTCGATTTCAAGGGAAACTAAGCCTATTTTAGTAGGAAATTTTGCGTACCAAAAAAAAACCACATTGAATTTTTAGGATCAGTAAGTGTGTAAAAACTTGTGTGACTCTGTACTAACTGGTTTTCACTAAAATACCACTAAAAGGGGGAGCGTGTGTGGGGATGGTGGTGGGTTGGGCGTTTTTTGATTTTTTTTATTGTAATTGCATGGGTCCCATTTGAGCTAGTTGGTGGTCCTGTCTCTGTTTGCACCCACCCATATGGCATACCGATATATTCAGGACATGTGGGAATTGCCATTTAGTGGGGTTTTTTATTTGCCAAGTGGGTTTAGGAAGGATTTCAACCTTTGAGTCCTCTTATTTTATTTTTTCACAAAATCTCTTAAAAGCACCGAGTACTATGTCTGGAATTCTTCATGTATGTAGAAAGCAGACAAGTTATGTAAGTGAAGTTGTGTAGATTCCAAAATATATGTTTGTGGGGGGTATTTCCAAGTTCTGGGGCTGTTTCCTTTAAAAAAGCGTAGGCTGTTCAAATTACAGAGCCCTTTCATTTTTTGTTGTAATTGCACTTGGGCATGTGTCCAATTTGAGCTAGTTGGTTGCCACTCTCTGTATGCACCCACGCATATGGCATACCATTTGATCAGCACATGTGGGAGATTGATATTTTGTGGGGTTTTTTTGCTTGTCAAGTGGTTTTTGATTCCAAGAATATATAGTTTTGGGGGGTATTTCTAATTTAGAGGGGCGTTAGTGTGACAATTCTGAAAAGTTGCTGTAATTGGGCCACTGTGATTTGGCTCACTTTGTGGCTAGTAAATTCCACATACGATGTGTAACCATCATATGGCATACCGTTTGATTCGGGACGTTTGGGAGATTGATCTTTGGTTCTTTTTGTTACATTTCATGGGATTTTGCATGATTTCTACCTTCGAAAGTGATTTTTGGTTTATTTTTTAATAAAATCTGCGAAAAGTATGAATTTTTGCGAAGAACTGCGCCCACACCACTGATGGTATGAATAAACAAACAACAGCATTCCGTAGTTGAAAGTGTGTAGATTCGAGGAATATATAGTTTGTGGGGTTTGTTTTGTGGGGAAAAACTGCAGACTGTTCAAATTCAGAGTTGTTGAATATTTCTGCTGTTTTTGAGCCATCGTGCATTGTCTCACTTCATGGCTTTTCGCTTCCACTGCAGCATGTGTAACCATGCATATGCATACCGTTTGATTCAGGACTTTGGAGATTGATATTTGGTAACTTTTTCTTAGATTCCCTAAGGTTTTGGCATGATTTCTACCTTTTGAAGTTGTTTTTTGTTCATTTTTTCAGAAAAATGCGACCTTCTACAACAAAACTGCGCCCCACACCATTGATGGTATGAATGAACACACTACAGCACTACATAGCTGAAGTGTGGTAGATTTCAGCAATATATGTTTGTGGGGGGTATTTCTGAGTTCCGGCATTGTTTTGTGGAAAAAACTGCAGACTGTTCAAATTAGGATTGGCTAAATATTTTCACTTTTTCGAGCCATCGTGCAATGTCTCACTTCGTGGCTTTTTGCTTCCACGTCCACGTGTATAACCACACATATGGCATAACCGTTATATATATAGTTTGTGGGGGTATTTCTGAGTTGGGGGTTGTTTTTTGGAAAAAACTGCAGACTGTTCAAATACAAGCTGGATAATTTATTTTTGCTGTTACTGACATTTGGCATTGGTCCCCTCTGGGTTAGTTGTTACCCATGTCTCTGGGTATACACATGAATGTGCATACCGTTTTTTCGGGAGGGGTTAGACTTTCATATTTGAGATGCGTTTGAACTTTCCTCCGCAGTTTTTAGCTGAAATTCGCATTTGATTTTGTCTCTGATTTTACAGTTGAGGAAAAAAAAAAAATGTGTGAAATTAACTTACAATTGGATGAAGAGCTGTCCAGGTATCTGCATTTTGATCGAAACTTACCACACTCATAAATCCTGCGGGTAAGTGTTTCTAAAAATATCTCACTTGTAGGGATTTTAGTTAATTTGGAAGATATTCTGTGTTAACCGTCAGAAGTGGTAATACATTTTAATTTGGTGTATATTCTTGAAGGTGCAGTTTTAGTTTGGGGGGGGTCTCCTGTACAAGAAAATGGGGTCACTACATATATCTGGTATCGTTGTACTCGGGAGTATCAGAGCTTTTGAAAACAGTAAGATTTTTGTGTGTAACCTTAAGATACTAATAAAAAATGGGAAAATTCCATGAAAATTTGCAAATTTTTTTGACATATTTACCCATAATTCTGGTAAAATTTCTGGAAAAGTTACAAAATTTTGTTACCATGTTAAAGTACACTTTTTGCTGAAAAAAACAATGTATAATATTCCGATTTACTGGGGGTTTCCTACTGTAAACTTTGACTGAACCAAATGTGTCTAAAATCCTGAAAATTCTTCTGGCAGTTAACCCACGCAAAGTGGGGAATTGGGCTGGCACTGAAAGAGTTAAGGGGTCCCGCAGCTTGAACCGGGGCCCCCTCCCTGGCCCTATCAGGGCCCTTGTGGCACTAAGAAGTGCCCTTGGGCCCTAACAAGGGCAGTTTGGGGCTTAAGGGGTCCCTCAGCTAGAACAGGACCCCCCCTCTCCGGCACTTCTAAGTGCTTTTGCGGCCCTTGGGAGGGTCCTTTGGGGCTTAAGGGGTCCCGCAGCTTGAACCAGACCCCCCTCCCCAGCCCTTGTAAGGGCCCTTGCCTTTGTTGGGGGTCCCGCAGCTCGAACCGGTGGGCATAACGAGGCTGATGTTACCGCATCTTGATCCAGCATCTAGATCCGACTTCTTATTTCTTCTGCCATCTACTGCGATGACTTCTGAGCTCCACTGAGGTTTGCACCTCTTTATATAGGTTTGCAGAAAACCCTAATCCGTTTCTCATTGGTCAGAAAAAAATGTGTAATTTAAACCGTAAAATGGTTTACATTAACCATCAGATTTTGGAAAATCGGAAAATATGATTGGTTAATGTAAACCATGTAAATCAAGCATTGAAAAATTTACCAATCAGAAACGGATTAGGGTTTTCTGCAAACCTAAATAAAGAGGTGCAAACTTCTGCAGAGCTCAGAAGTCATCGCAGTAGATGGCAGAGAAAGAAGAGGTCGGATCAAGATGCCGGATCAAGACGCCGGGTAACATCAGCCTCGTTATGCCCACTGGCGCCGGAGGTACCCCTGGCGGCTGGAGGGGTACTTCTCGGGGTCGGTGGCCTCACGGAGCTGGTGTCACCGGATGGAAGACAGAAGATGCTGCCCAAGGACTCTTTTAAGAGCCGCAGGGAACTTACAGGCCGGGTGGGGGGTCCCTTCTCGAGCTGCGGGACTCCTTAAGCCATTCAAGGGCCGCAAAGCCACTTATAAGTGCCTGGGAGGGGGTCCCGCTCGGCTCCGGACCACTTAAGCCCCAAAAGGCCCTTGTCAGGGCCACAAGGCACTTCTAATTGCCGAAAAGGCCCTGATAGGGCTGGAGAGGGGGTCCCTGTTCGACTGTGGCCCCCTTAAGACCCAAAGGGCTCTTCCAGGCCGCAATGGTCCTTGTAAGGACCTGAGGGGGGCCCGGTTTCGAGCGTGGGACCCCCAAAATCACCCGCGGGGCCGGCAGTACCATCTCTTGAGAATTCTCAAATGTTTGAGGGTTTCCAAAATTGTCAATGAAACATGTCTAGA
Organism: Hymenochirus boettgeri; assembly: GCA_019447015.1. NCBI lineage: Eukaryota > Metazoa > Chordata > Amphibia > Anura > Pipidae > Hymenochirus > Hymenochirus boettgeri. Next base: position 218,469,247 of record CM033470.1, on the reverse strand, counting down.
GTGTACAAAGTATTACTCGTTTGGGCAGGCTACACATCTAACATGACAGCCACACTACAATTAATATTCAGTTACTGCAAAGGCCTGGTACCCATAATAATCTACCTGTCCTAGATACTATACCCTATATAATTATATATAATTATATTATTAAATATAATAAATATAAATATACTTATTTTTACCCGAAAAACAAGTAAAACTGAGTATAAGCCAATTGTAGAAATTGGACCACTACCCTATTTCTATATTATATTGCTGTTTGCTTGGGGGGTTGACACGCCTCTGGGAAATGTGTACTCCACCCATAGGGTCATGTGTTCGAGTACTTAAAGCTAGAGAGTCAGTCCCAAGAAAGCAAGCAAAAGAGCAGCAGGGACTTTTATCTCATAAAAGGCAGTGTACTGATATAAGAACAAAGTTTGAGAATTACATCTCCTAAGAAGGTAAAAAGATACTAAGGTAAAAAGGATTAAAAATTAGGACCCAGCAGAATAAAGCAAACCGTAAAGTGGTTGCTGGGCTTAAAATAATTTGGCCAGGTTATTGAACTAATTCCTTTAATTCATCCAGAAGAAGGGAGGGCTTTTTAAGTCACAATACAATGGTAAAGTAAAATGTACAAATTAATTGGATGTGCACTAGGCTTCTATTTTTTGTATGTATTGATTGTGACCACTACTCGCCTTCTGATTCTGTATTGTTTTTAGGCTTTAGTTGCCCTTTTAAATAAGCGACTTGGATTTGGGCCCAGGCATCCTCAAATGTGGCTATTAGCCAGTTAATCTTCAGGAGCCCCCTTCACAAAAAGTCCTCTACCTTGGACTTAAGCTATAGCACAAGCTTGAAAATATGTGAGGGGCACACTTCAATTCAATGTGGGTATTTTATTAAATCACAGCACAACTTTCAGGGATCACAGTGTCCCTTTCATCAGGTGTAACCCAACCAACACATCTAACCCTTATTCAAACCAAATGGATTTTAATGACATTTTTTTAACACTCAATTAAAATTTATACCACTCCCCCTTTTGGGCAAGAGATGGGAGGAGCTTCACTCTAGTTCTATTTTAAGGTTTAAAAGGTTTATTCATGTGGCTTTCCTTGTAAACACAATAATAAAACAGAATGTATCGCTATACTGAGACAAAGAAACAAGAAATTAATAAAAAGAGCCAATTCCAGTTAACAGAGTTTCAATGGATAAAATGAATGAATTGAAACAGAAAGATGAAAAAGGTCAAATTCTTCCAGCAATAGAACAAAACCAACATTTACCAAACATATTCAATTTTGTTGCTGCTATGAATGATTCTGTAATAAACACGGGTACTCAGACAAAGGATGAAAAGACTAATCTGACTGGACCCGCTTATGATTTCTATCCAATATTGTTAAATAAACTGTTTCTTAAAACTTACAGGGAGATTCAATAAAAGGTCTTATCGTTTAAAATGGGCTAATTTTGCCCCAACCAATCGATCTTATTAACATTTAAAAGCTAATCTGATTGGTTGGTGCAAAATTAGCACCATTTTAAACGATAAGAATTTTTATTGAATAACCCTGATAATTTTTTAATTTCTTATATTTTTGTTTTTTTTACATTTCGGAAACTAAATACCGGATTAGGTGTTAGCGTCAGGCGCAGAAAGAGCAAAGAGCAACAGAAAATGATAATTCATTTTCCTGATCTTAATGCTGAATCAATTAGTTATGCAGTGACAAAGAAATAAGCTTACTTTTACAGAATGGATAGTTTCTACATGTAGTGTGCAAGGGGGAGGGGCTGGGTGATTGACAGTTCTTTATTGACTAGCTGTGATGCACCCTCCTTAAAAAGTAAAACTCCCAGAGCTAAAAAAAAAAATACCACTGTTTAATTAATATCCTCCTTAGTCTTATGCTTACAAAAATAAACCTTTTACCTGTGTCTCAATATGATAATTTACCAGTGTTTAAATGTCATATTGTATCTTTGCCCACAGGAAGTTCAGATTTGACTTTGGTCTGGCCCAATATTGTGGAAGAAATAGCATGGATTTTTTGTTACTGGGGCTAAGCATTATTATAAGCTATACCAAGATCTTAAAGGTACAGTTAGCAATTCCATTCACTTTTTTGTAGCATTAAAGTTGAAGGATGAAAACAGGGCCCTCTATAGCCATCTTGGTGCCCTAGCGTGATAAGATCACAATCTCATTCCGTTTAAAATCTCAGTAGTGTGGCCTAGTCCTCTAAGAGTTTTGGATTCAACACTAACAGTGCCAGCACTTTCCCAGAGTATTGAAAATTATCCCTTCACTGCCAGCAGACTTCCCTAGAATATTGTGATTACCAATTTCAGTGCCAGCAGAGTATTACCATTAACCCTTCAGTGCCAGCAGACTTTCTTATTAATAATTTCAGTGGTAGCACTTTTCCAGAATATTGCCATTAACCCTTCAGTGCCAGCACTTTCCCCAGAATATTGGCATTAACACTTTCAGTGCCAGCATTGACATGATATACAGTATGTACCTGCTTTCCATGTCTCCTCCATTGAATTGTTCACTCCTCACCCACTCTAGGTTCTATTTAGAGAGTAGGTAGCAGTCAGAATGTTACACTAGGGTAAGCAAGAAATTTAACACATACACAATTTTTTTTTTTTAGCTCAGGAACTACTAATTAAATCAATGATTGAATTGTGCTCCAATTAGCTCCTGCGCACCCCCTATGCTGTGTATAAGAATGAAGGAAAAAGCTACAGAACCTGAAGTCTACACATATGTATCTTTTGTTTAAAGGCTATGTACACCCTAAAATAAACTGACTTGTATTTGGGAGCTGCAGCTTTAAGTAATGTGTTCTTTTTTTTCCCTAGGGCCCCCCTGAGCATTACCTGTGACTATCTGAAGTTACTGACATCTTGGGTTATGGTTGCAGTCTCTTTAGCTCAGCCCCCGAGATTTCCTTCCTTTCCTGCTTTGTCAAAGAAAGCATGCTTGACGTCGTTGCGCCGCACTTACAGGCTCTATGGCAAAAAGGACAATATCCATCTGTATGGCAAAAAGGACACTATCCATCTGTATGGCAAAAAGGACAATATCCATATGTATGGTATATAGGACAATATCCATATGTATGGCAAAAAGGACAATATCCATAGATTTTTATCTTTTCAATTTTTTTGCAGAGAAACATGTCTCTTTAACATACATTATACCAAGAAATGATTACCAATGAGACAATTGACCATGCATTTATACAAGCAATGAAATACATGAACGCAGGAGATAAAGCAGCATGAAATAAGACGCTTGCTTATGTATCAGGAAGTGCAAAATATTTTATATATTTATAAATAGGATTTATTTAATTTACTTTCTTTGTGGAGCACAAAGCATAAATTTATGTATTTGCACCTTATAAATGGGAAATGGCTGGTTCCTCCTTTTAATTGATCGGACTGAAATATTGGCTGAAATTTACCACGCGTTTGATCCTTTTACTAAAAAAAAGTGGATATTGCCAATATATTGACCAACTGTGTCCTACTGAAGACTGTACAGTTAGTTATGTCAAATTATTGTCAGTACAACTTTCATTTCAAGTTTACTTGAAACAATATTTTTTTTTTAGCAAAATCGTGACAGGCAAAGGAGAGGTTTAATGGCTAAATCTAGTTCTAGGAACACAACATTTTCAGCACAACGGATATTTTTGTGAAAATCAAACAAAAAATGGGTCAGTGGATTTTAGCCGATTAGAAAAGCAGTAAAATTGCCTGTACAGATTTCATTGTTGACAAACTAAAAATTGGTATATTGATCCACCGATACCATCCTAGACGCAACCTCTACTCCGCAAATAATATCCTCCTCTAATCCACCCTTGTCACCTCTTCCTATGCCCGCATTCAGGACTTTGCTTATGCTGCCCCTCTGCTCTGGAACTCATTTCCTCCGTCTCTCCGCCATTCACCGTCCCTTAATACCTTCAAACGTAACCTTAAGACCCACCTCAAGCATATAACATGGCCTAGACATTACCCTTCTCACTGACCCAACCTGATCTTAACCGCCCCTCACACTACACTGCCAATCTATTTACTGGCTACCGATTCCTGTCACCTTATGTCTCAAACCCATTTCCTCTTGTGGGGGGCATTTCCAAGTTTTGCAGCTGTTTCGTTTGAATAAGAGTAAGCTGTTTGAAATTACAGAGCACTTTTTTCCCCTTGTAACAGCACTTGTGCATGCTTCCTATTTGAGTTAGTTGGTGGCCACGTCTCTGTGTGCATCCACGTATATGGCATAACACTTGATTCAGGACATGTGGGAGATTGACATTTAGTGGGTTATTTTACTTGCCAAATGGGTTTAGGTAGGATTTCAACCTTTGAATCATCTTATTGTATTTTTTTACAAAAATCAAAAGCACGGAGTTTTATGGATTACAGCATCTGGAATTCTTCATGTACTGTATGTTTGAAAGCATGGCACTGTTATGTAGCTGAAGAAGTATAGATTCCAAAAAGATTTAGTTTGTGGGGGGTAGTTCCAAGTTTACAGTGTTTCCTTTGAAAAGGTGTAGGCTGTTTAAATTACAGAGCACTTTTTTTTGGCATACCAAAAAAAACAGGACATTTCGGAGATTGATATTTGGTAACTTTATTTGCATTCCATGGGGTTTTGGCATGATTTCTACCGTTTGATGGCATACCGTTTGATTCAGGGCGTTATGGCATACCGTTGGATTCAGGACATTTGGGAGATTGATATTTGGTAACTTTTTTTACATTCCATTTTGGCATGATTTCTAACTTTGAAAGTTGATTTTTGCTAATTTTATCAGAAAATCTGCAAAAACTCAGCGAACAACTACGCCCACACCATTGATGGTATGAATGAACAAACTACAGCGTTACATAGCTGAAGGTGTGTAGATTCCAGAAATAGGTATTCTGTTCAAATTCAGCGTTGGCTGGATATTTTCACTGTTATTGAGTCATCATGCATTGTCTCACATGGTGGCTTTTAGCTTCCACGTCCACATGTGTAACCATGCATATGGCATACTTTTTATTCAGGACATTTGTGGGATTGATATTTGGTAACTTTGTTTTACATTTCATGAGGGTGGCATGATTTCTACCTTTGAAAGTTGATTTTTGTTAATTTTTCAGAAAATCTGTGAAAACTGCGAACTTCTTCAAAGACCTGGACCCACACCATTGATGGTATGAATGAACAAACTATAGCATTACATAGCTGAAGGTGTGTAGATTCCAGTATAATGTATAATTTGTGGGGAGTATTTCTAAATTAGGGGGGTGTTTTGTGGAAAAACTGCAGACTGCTCAAATACCGAGCTGGCTTAATTTCTTTTGCTGTTACTGCCATTTGACATTGGTTCCCCTATGTGTTAGTTGGTAGCCATATCTCCAGGTGCACCCATGAATGTGGCATACCATTTTATTCAGGAGGAGTTAGGCTTTCATATTTGAGATGCTTTTGAACTTTTCTACAAATTTTAGCTGACATTTGCATTTGATTTTGTCTCTGATTTTAGAGTTGAGAAAAAAAGAAAATGTGAGAAAATAACTCACAATTGAATGAAGAGCCTGCATTAACCTCCATTTTGGGCTAATAATGAATCTGCAATGTATCCAATTCAGTACAGAGATAATATTTACTTTGATACACACCTGTACTAGTTCTGACTGATGCTGTTTTGACACCTTACTCTGGGCGTTCCTATAACACCTCTTAGCCACTATCCAATCACGCCCTTAACACTTGGCTGTGATATGCTAATTGGGATTTTCCAGGGTACATAATTGCCACAGATTCTTGTACAAGTCATTCTGAATTGAGAAAGCCAGTCGGATGACGAGCGAAACGTCTTCAAGAACTAAACTTCAAGTCCAGTTGATCTAATTGAATACAACAGATATACTAGGTAAGTAATGTTAGAACTCTCTTCATTGTGCAGAAATAGGAGAATGCAGTAAGGTTACAAGTTTAAAAATTTTAAATACAAATAATATCCTAACACATAGAGCAGCAAATATTGTCCTTAATATAAATCAAAAGTCACAGAAATACTTTAAAGGTACAGATAATGAGAAGCGAAGTTACTAAAAGAAATAGAGATGTTTGAAACTGCTGACTTTCGTTCCATTACCCATAGAGGTCTATGAGAGAAAATTTTGAGGGACAAATACTAATAGTAGGTTACTGTAAATGACACAGAGACCTGGGGAATGGTCTGGGGAACTAGTAAATATATTTTTTATTTTAAAACTATGTTTTCTCACGATCGGGCTGTTTTCAAGCTTCTGCATTCTATTTTTGAGAGTTACCGAAATCGAGCGCTACTTTCGAGGGTTACCGATATTACAAATTCAAGGGTACCAAGGGTGCTTTCGAAGGTTACCGAAAATTATTCGGCAACTCATTTGGAAATAAGAATAAATCCACGCAGCAACCCTCTGCCACACAGTCCTTGACCAATTTATGGTAGAAGTTTGTTGGAATAATATCTGCAAATCAGAAATAAATGTCCATTAATATGTAGTAATCTTTTATTGCAAAACTGTACATGAACATATTAAATGAATAAACAATAATATCTTAAATATTACAATAACAATTCAATCACCAAAACATGCTTTTATACAAAGGAGAACTATAGATGTTCTAAACTTTTTTCAAAAAACTTTAAAATGAAAACTACCTGGGGCAGGGAGGTAGGATTGATACTTTCTCATCCTAATATAATTTCAATCAGGAGCAGCAGCACAAAGAAAACTGCTTCTGCCAGGCTTCCAGAGTGCTTCAACACTATCTTTAATACAAGAAGGCCCAGGGCCATAACCTGCCCGATAAAAACTCAGTCAGTGCTGTAAGCTCCTCAATAAAACAATATTGGGAAGTTGGAATAATAAATCCTACCTCCCTGTTCTAAAAATTAAATTTTTACAGTATAGTTGACCTTTAAGCCACAATGTAAATGAATAAAATAATAGTTTTCAGTGGCTATCAAAAGTTGTGGGTTTCAAAGAAAGTAGGGTACAAACAGGACCTAGACAATGCACTGATAATCTACTATGACTACTATGAACACTATACAGAATGTATTGGAGAGCAATAATTTTGTGCAGTATTTTAAAGGGTAACTGTGGTCTCAAAATAAAACCTAAATCACCTTGATATCATTTCTCACAGGGTGAACCCAGAGATGTGATTGTTGGCTCATTATAAAGAAAATACTGCAGCCTTTGTTCCATTGCTGCGTTCTGCCTGTCTTCCATGCCTTTTCCCTGCACGGAAGACAAGCAGAAGGGGTTCGACCGGCATTTGCTCCTGTTATTGGCTAAGGCACAATTCCGGCAGAATACTAAATTTTAGTTTGGGGGGTGGACATACCCTTTAACTTTACTTCACGTTTAAGTATTTCAGCAGGATTTGTAATTGATTGCATTTTGGGCACTTTCTTCAGTTACAGATCCACATAATTTGACATGAGAAGTTATCTCTGTAAATATTACCTTTTCAATGGGTAGAGCTTTATGGAAAATAAAGAGCTTTCCAGCACAATCTGCTGCCTAAGTAGATTTAAATGTTTTACTTTTACTAAAATGTTTAATCAAAACTATTAAGAAAAAAATAACAAAACATCAAGCAAGCCTTGCTGCATCCGAGATATAAAAACAATGTTGGGTTCATATGGAAATGCTGGTATAAATTGTTACCTTCAATGCTTCCAATCCATCTTGAACAACAGGAGCAAATACAGTTTCTGTTTCAGCAAACATCTCAGGAATCTGCTCCAGCAAACTTAAAGGGCATGTCCACCCCAAAATTTAACTTTTGATATGTGGTAGGGCATGCTCCCCCAGCCCCAACCGCATTAATATAATTGTTAGAAAGTCCCCCGATTCTTACTTACCTGCCCTCTCTCCCCTGCTGCAGTGTTCAGGCCCTCTGCTTGCATGGAATTGAAAGCAGGGGGCGGGACCGGCAGCCGCATCCGTGATTGGCTGAGAGGCAGGGAGGGCTGCACTGAGCATGCCTCAACCTTGATGAGGTTGAGGAAGTCTCAGGCACAGCATGAGTCACACACTGCTCCTACACAGCAGTTTCCTGGACTTTGGAGGGGCACAGCAGGGGAACTATTTTGAGCAGGAATGTAAGGTAAGGATTGTTTTAAACTACTTGATGTGGCCAGTAAGGGGTTACATTTTAGTTTTGGGGGTGGACATGCCCTTTAAAAAGTAAAAAAGCAAAATGGCAAGAGATGCCAGCAAAATAAATTTGCCTCGTTACATTTTCAGACTGGATATCTAAAGAAACGGGACAGATCAACAACAAAAAAATAGTACAGTGATAGTTAATAAGAATTTTAGTTTCCAGTAATGGGCAAGTAAAAAAACACATTTTTCAGTGTACATATCCTTTAAATAATTTGACTTGCCATTAGGATGTACAGAGGAACTAGGGACTTTAAAGGAACACTAAACCCAAAAAAATAAGTATTTGCCATTCATTTGTATTATTCACAGGGAGGTGAGAACGCGTATTCACACCTCCCTGTGAATAATATTACGCTCGGTGGACCTGGAACTTACCTTACCGCGATCCACTCGCAGTCGCTTCTTTACTGACAGCCGATCTGTCGTGACTGCGCGCCCTATCTTAGGCACATGCGCGCCAAGACAAAAGATAGGGCGCGCGATGAGGAGAGAACAGCTGTTCTGTGAAGAAGCGGCTGCGAGTGGAGCAGCGGTAAGGTAAGTTCCAGGTCCCCCGAGCGTAATATTATTCACAGGGAGGTGAGAATAAGCGTTCTCACTTCCCTGTGAATAATACAAACAAATGGCAAATACTTTTTGTGTTTAGTGTTCCTTTAAGAGTAGAAAAGGATCTATCAATGTCTTCAGTCACCACCAGATGAAACCTCTTAATAGCTGCGCTGGCGTCTACTGTATATCAGAGCATGGCTGCTCCACACATTGTTCAAACTGCCAGGGGCAAACTTGTTGGGCTGGCTTTTGGCTCTTCAACCTCAATATGCTCAAAATCTAATGCCATGTACACAATAAAAGAAAAACAATAAATCTTGTCTGGAGCAGTAGATCCAAATGGGATTTATGTAATAAACTCCAGACAGTAACCAAGCAGCCGGTTCTGTATTATAAATAAGCATTAAGGAGATTTTTGTAGCTTTGGTTTGTGGCAATGTTAAAGGATAAGTACAGTCAGAAAACAAATAAAGTTTAAAAAGAAGATCTATCCCTAACTAACCCTTTTCTGTTTTTTGTTTTTTTTAGGTCTCTCCAGAGCCTACCTGTGGCCTTTTAAAGTGCTGGCCATCATGGATACTGTGTTCTATCAGATAAGCTCCGCCCCCGAGACCTGTTGGACCTCGTTCCCGTGCGCAGGAGTGACGTCACGATGCATGCAACGTGTGCACTGAGGGAACTGGCACTAGATACTTTGACACAGCAAGGAACGAGGTCCAAAAAAAAACAAAACAGAAAAGGGTTAGTTAGGGATACATCTTCTATTTAAACTTTATTTGTTTTCTGACTGTACTTATCCTTTCAGTGATCCGGCAGGATGGACCACTTACTGTTGTGTGTACTGTGTACACACAGTAGATAATTGTATGCTGTTTCAGATGTGTACAGAGCTTAGTAGTAGCGTATATCAACTGTAAGACTGCTAGAGGTTCCTTAGATGTAGTTTGGACTATCAGAATAAATAAATACACTGATTTGACTGCAGTATCTTAAAATAAATGCCTCCAGCTGTAGTGAATTCTGGCATTTACAGTTGATTACCTTTCTAAATTCATTCACATTTACAAGGAAGCCATCAAGAAGAGAAACAAACATATCGGATATATCTCAAACAACAATTATCTGAGGCTGCACCAGAGTGCTTTTCACATTATAGAAGTGGAGGACTTCTTTACAAAACCAACACGAATTACAGACTCTTCCATGTTGCCTTAAGGCCTTGAGAAGAAAATTTTTTTAAAAATATTTTCACCAAATTCCCAAATCCTAGAAGCTGCAATGCGCAGGTTACAATTATTACATTATTCTTAAAATGTCTGACATAATAAAATGTATTTTCTAGATTATCCGTGGTTTCTTGATCCAAAAAAAGATTTCACAGTGTTCTATCAATGTTCTGGACCAAGCTGGTGATGTAATTTGACTACAAGAAACAAACTTTATTTCTTTCAACAATATATGTAAAAATCCTGAATTGCATGGGCATCCCACAGTACGTTCTCAGTCTACACTAGTGTACTTTCCATATTGATGGAAATATTTGTTTTGAAATTCAGAAGGTCCAGATAGATAGGAGGAGTATATATGTATATATGGCTCTAAATATACCCTATGATATGATATATGATAGGCATATATGATCCCCCAACGGCCTAACTTCAGCCCCTGTTAGCTGTACTTTACTTTCTAACTCCACATGGCACCTATAGTTTGCATGGAATATAGATAGATTCCAATCTACCAGACAACAAAGGTTAACTCCAATAGCAGAATCAACACTCAACTAATTAGGAGCTCAGATAGATTGACGCATGGCGCTTCCACAACCCCTGCTCTAAAGAATATACTTGTCACACTAAAACACACAACTCCTTGTCACGTATAGATTATATATTTCTGAAGAGGAAAACAAACAGAGCAGGGGAAGGCATAATCCAGCATAATCCTTGGCTCTCCCAGATTTCCAGATTTATTATTTAGTAGGTCAACTGAAATATTTTAGGAATCGCATCTCTATCTTTGCCTATATGAAGCTGAAAGACTACCTTATATAAGCCTACCTGCCCTCTTTTCCACTAAACCTTCTGGATGCAAAAAAATATTGTATTATTGCGGGAGGCAAACAGGGAGATTCAATAAAAGTTCTTATCGTTAGAAATGGTGCTAATTTGGCAACAACCAATCAGAACTTATTTAACATTTGAAATCTGATTGGTTGGGCAAAATTAACACCATTTTTAACAATGAAAACTTTTATTGAATAACCCTGAAAGTTTTTTTTTAAAAAAGCTAACTCTTTTATGAGGTACACAGTTCTCCCTGGTGAAACATCATTTTATCACAACGATAAAATATCCACATATTAATACATTTGCAGCTTCCTCTAAGGGAGAAAATGGGAATTAATTTTTTTTCCATCAAATAATTCAAGACAAACACATTTACGCAATTTAAACAGCAATTCCAGGAACCTAATACTTTAGATACTTGCAATTACAACATTGCTAAAATGGGAACTGTCTCTACACAAGTAGATTTTTGATGAAAGGTTAAGATGCTGTACAGCCCAAGATATAAAGAAATCTCTAATTAGAAAGTTAAGGGATGGATTGATGAAACATGACATTCCAAAGGCTTCTCCTCCACCTCACCGCCGCCAAGAAAAGCTTCAGACTACACAGAGTGTGCGTGAAGAACACCATACGTTCCTTCCCTTCCCTTGAGTGTGGAGATACCAGATGAAAAGGAAAGTGAATTTATAGCCCCTACCCTCCTCATGGCCTATCCCACTTACAGGCCACTCATGAGTCCCGTGGCCCTTCCCCCACTCGCACCTCAAAGCCATGCCCCCCTGCCACACAGAAATCTGTGTGAAAAAGCCTTTTCCGGTAGAGGCGGAGAGAAAGTTTAAAACTGCCTGACTCTGACTACCTGAAAAGGCTATTTCACAGTTTTCTGTAAGAGGGGTATGGGTCTGAGGAACGAGTGGGGGAGGGGCCATGAGTGGGCAGGACCAAGTGGGCTGCAAGGGGAGGGGCCTGCCATCAACAGTTTGATGGCAGGCAACTCATTTCCAGACTTTTCTCCAAACTGCTGCATCACTCAAATCATCAAACTGCAATCATTCAAATACGATACCCCTAAAATACTTGAGAAATGAACACAGTACATTCCCTTCATTACAGAGGAAAACTGGAAAGAACTTGCCGAATCACACACATTGGTCTCACCAACAGCCCCAAATAAATGAATCCAGTTTTACATTCTTCACCAATCACTAGGAATATATAACATCACACTCCTCAGAATTTCCTAAATGCTCCTAGAGACGGGATCCAGGTCTGACTTGGAACCCCTCAGTTCCGAAATCCGAATGACCCATCTGAATCCGGACGGATCATCCGTATTTTGGTACTTCGGATACTATTTTCTATAATTATCGAACGTTTAAAGCTGTTTTCAAAAATAGCCTTGAACATTAGATTATAATTGAAAATTCGTTCCGTTTTTGGATTTTCCCGAGATCCGGGAATCCTAAAATGGAATGAAACTGGTGAGTTTTGGCCATCTCTAAATGCTACCAAACCCCAGCAGACTTTTGGTATATTACATGGGCATGCCCAATAATAATGCAGTTCTGGACAATGGTCACAAAAACTATTTCTAATCTTCTGCAGTTCCCACTAGATTCCCTAGATTATGTTTACTGGGAATACCAGATAAGGATGAATGGAATAAATTTATGAATTGTTTTTCAGAAAAAAGTATATTGCAAAAAACTATTTTTCTTAACTGGATGGCCCGGTCACCTCCCGGAACTAAACAATCTATTAAAATACTGGATTGCAGCTACCCTGCAGGCCATTTTGCCCAGTCTTGGATAACACTATTCATAGGTCTCTCATTAGTTGATTAAAAAGTTTTTCTGGACTCACAAGAAAATGTTATCTATAATAAATAAATAAAAGCGAATTGCTTCAAACAGAAGCAGAATAAGTGATAAGCCTTAGGATTTTTAATTGCTTCAAACAGAAGCAGAATAAGTGATAAGCCTTAGGATTTTTTTTAATATGTGTTTGAAGCACCTATGGCTAATCTACCTGCCTCTGTTACTGAGATTAGAGCAAGATGTGCAGTAGCTACTTTGAGAACTAAGAGAATTTGATAATTCTTCTAGGGTTTAACCTACTGACTACTTCTTAAAATGGTGGAGGCAGACAACCAGGGGCATAGGGATCACCATAGCAACCATAGCGATTGCTATGGGGTCCAGAGCCAAAGCGGGCCCTACCAGGTTCCCTGCAGATATGTCCACCCCCTAAGAAAAATTTTACCTCACATAGTTCAGTCCCACAAACTCCTTTTTAATTTACTTAAACCTTTCAAAGAGGCGCCAAGGCTCAGATATTCTATTTACAAAAACGCTGCTCCTCTCTTCATCCATGATAGGGACGTTACAGCTAATGGCTGACACCCGCTACAGAACGAGACTCCTCTGCTACTGTGCATGGTCGTAACCAACCAGCTCGCAACAGCATCAGAGGAGGGGTGTAAGTAGAATATCTGAGCCTGGGAGCATCTTTGAAAGGTAAAAGTATGACAAAAACGGGGTTTGTGTATGTAACTTAAAATTTTTCTTAGGAGGGTGGAAAAAAAACCTGCCCAGGTTGGGTTGAACTGCACTGAACTGTTTTTTTTTGTGGGTTGTGGGCCCCCATTTAAAATCTTGCTATGGGGCCCTGCGATTTCTAGCTACGCCACTGCAGACAATTGTTTTTTAACAAAGAATTAAAGCAGCAATTCTCATCCAGTGACTAACAACAATGAGTTGTTCACTGTATCCATTGATGGAAATAATACTGCGGTCCAGAGTGTGCTGTTTGCTATGGACCCACAATTTCCAGGCCATTAGATTAGACATTGATGAGATATTTGAACAAACATATACACTGTAGAAAGAAAAAAAAACACACATATGCTGAATTTAGAAACCTTTATGCAAACTAAGACATTTTGCAGTAATATTTATAAGAACGATGTTTATCAAGTGGGCTAGGTTAAGTCATTGCTAGGATTTAATTATCAATATTCCCAAGAACTGTATCCACATAGCATGGATCAATATGAATCAGCCTTTATTGATACTAAACAAACATCTATATTTGTCCTTTACAGCATTCATGCTCACTCTTTAGTTTGGATTTATGATGTTTGCTTTGCCATTACGTTCACACTGCCCACACTTTTATGTCACCATATATTTAACAGAGTGAGAAAATGCAATGAGTTTAAAAAGCTTGTCATAAGGGCATTTGAGGGAACTCGCTGGTTCTATTGGTTATATAAGGACAGATGTTTACAAGCCTAAAACTGAACTTGTTTCTTAGATGGAATCCACCATGCACACATACTCTTTTTAGTCCATATATGGACTCTAGGTTCTAAGGGACGTTTACACGGACATCCATTATAGGACCTTTATTGATTGGATACCATCTGTATGTAGTTTACTGCTACGGACCACATAACCACATATATATATATATATATATATATATATTTCTATACACGCTATGCTAGACATTGGACACTTGAATACAGTGTTTCATCTGTTTATGGCCATATATTTATTAGGAAGGATTTTATGATATTTGACGGGGTTGGGTTTTTATTGTAGCTGGCCATCTATATTGTATGTTATATTAATAAATGGTGTATATGTTTTTATATATTTCTGGATTGGATTGTTTTATCGTGCTTGATATACACACAGGTTGCATTTATATTGCTGTTTGAGCGGGTGGACTACTTGTACCGCTGCATCATTTGTGGCAGCGAGCCGAGTTTCTCCCCCTCTTGTTGTCTTGTCCGGTGGGGGGTCTCTAGACGCTCCTGTGTGGGGTTCTGTATTGTAGCACATCTGCTTATTATATGTAGAAATGAGCTGATAGATCAGGTATCCTGAAGTGGCACTCAATAAATAGTCATAAAAATGAACTAGCACAATTTCTTTGAAATTTTATGAAGGCTGCTGATCTTTGGTTCGCTTATTAAAGGATTGAAGAAAAAAGATGACACTTTAGACTTTAAAACTTTTTATTGCATCTCACATAGTTTAAATATGAGTGGATAAGGTAGAACTCTTGCAGATATAGTAGTTGAAGAAATCAGATAAGCTATTTACTCGTTATCATACATTTAACTTTTTTTGATTTTAATATGGATCTGCTTACTGTAACCACACAGTTACATGCTGATCTGGTTTTCTGTAAAATCAATAGTACAGTTTGTGATGGTATGTCCTGCTTATTACCAGAAGATAATTTCAATGCAATTTTAAATACAGTATTAAGTACTGTAATTACTATAATGCTGGCACTGATCATGTTTTCTATGGGTTGCACCGTGGACGTATACAAATTTTGGGGACACATAAAGCGTCCCTGGGGTATTGCTGTAGGATTTCTTTGCCAGTTTGGAATAATGCCGCTTACTGCATTTGTATTGTCCATTGCATTTGATATCCTCCCTATTCAAGCTGTTGCAGTCATAATTATGGGGTGCTGCCCTGGTGGAACTGGCTCCAATATCTTGGCATATTGGGTGGATGGTGACATGGATTTGAGGTTAGTTCTAATTCTTATTCTTATTATTATTATTGTGGACTTATATAATGCCAATATCTTCTGTAGCGCATTACAATTACATGTATACACTCACATCAGGTCCTGCTCCGAAGAGCTTAAAATCTAAGCACATTTATTTGACACATACAACCTATCAGTATGTCTTTATGATTGTGGGGGAAACTGGAGTGCCCGGGAGAAATCCACACAAGCACGGGGAGAAAATTTAAACATAGTGCTTGTCACTGAGCCACCGTGCTACATTAAATTTGATTCAGTATATACTGTACAAGATATACATATACTGTACAGTACACAATATATGGGCAATTACAACATTATGTCTAACATTAAGAAGACAGGTGATAGATAGATCAATAGTTTTTATGAACAAGTTGATGTTAATCAAGTTGATTTAAAAATGTAAATCTACTGAGAATAACTCTATACATATATAGAAATGTGCTCAAAATACTCCATTCATATCATGTACTTTATATTGGTCTGCACAACCATAAATTGGTACTTAAAACTGAGTGCTAAAACTGTTATTACATTATTAAATTAAGGTCTGGCTGGTGGATCAGTTACAGTATTATTTCCTTATTATTTTACTTTATTTCCTAGCAAAAAATAGCCATAAGCATTACACTAGCATAAAACTGCGGTTATTTTAAGACCACTAATTGCAGTATTTTCTATTCTGTCCACACATACATTATTCAACACTGGAACACAATGGAGAAGGTGACAAGGCCCATGAGAAGAGTAGGTGAATACATTTCTTCTTTCAGCATTAGAATCCCGATAACCGAATGACATATTTTAAGATCAATGTAAACTCCCACTCATTTGTATCGTTGGACTAGCCTTGTTTTTAAAAAATAGGATTTTGGCTTCTATAAAGTTTATTTACAAATGCCAAAAGTTTTTATTTAACTCATTATATTTATTAAATACATACAATATATCTATATCTAATATTCCTATAACTGTGGGAAACTGAAATCTTACAACAATGCTGAAAAGGTTTCAGTTGTTTATATTTTTTAAATAATATAGAAAAAGTTCCAAATCTGTGGAAAGTCATAAATTACTGGGGCTAAATTAGTTATTCTCATATTATTTGTTCTGTCATTGGTTTATTCTTTCTAGCACAGTACCTTTAAATAAAACAAGGGTAGGGACCTAGGAAATCGTTTATGTCATTTTTTTATATGCAAAGTTATATGTAGAGACAAATTTTTTGGAACTTAAAAAGTGAGATCATATTGAAAATCCTGACTGGTAAAAAAAAATCAAAAATGTAGTTTAAAGTCAAAAAACATTTCAATTTAAATTGGATTTTCGCTATTTGTAAAGGTTCTGCGGAATCACTTGTAGAATGAAATTCAATAGGAAGAAATATTTATTTGGGATCATGGGGCACCTCATTGAATTAGGAGCGATCTGAAATTCCCATGTTCAAAATAAAATTGCATTAACTGTTTATCCTTTGTAGATTAAGTTTTTACACCAATTTATAGAAACAATTTGACATAAGAAAAAAACTATTAGCTTTATATCAATTCTCAGGAATATTTTATTATGTCTTTATGGTTAAGGTCTCAAAGAATAGTTCTATTTCGTATGCTCTCTATAAACAGGGAGTTGCATCCCATGCTATGGGGAAAAATAAGTGCAAAACCCATGCTAAACGCTGTAATATAGGATTAGTGAGGGGTTTGTACTCATTTTGCATTGCCTGCACCATTTCTAGTTTGTTTGTTTTTTAAAATAGCAATGGTTATTGTGCTATTTTCTGCACCAAAATTAAAGGAACTGTAAACTCAACATTTGAAGTCTTTGCCCTTCGTTTGTATTATTCACAAGGAGGTGAGAACGCTTATTCTCACCTCCCTGTGAATAATATTTTGCTCAGGGGACCGGGAACTTACCTTTGCTCCGCTCGCAGCCGCTTCTGCACAGAAAAGCTGTTCTGTCCCGATCGTGCACCCTATCTCTTGTATTTGCGCACATGCGGCTAAGAGAGCGCGCATGGTTGGGACAACGGTTGTTAGAGCAGGAGTGTAAGTTCCTGGTCCCCTGAGCAAAATATTATTCACAGGTAGGTGAGAATAAGCGTTCTCACCTCTCTGTGAATAATACAAACGGAGGGCAAAGACTTCAAATGTTATGTATATGGGTTTACAGTTCCTTTAAAGCCTTTTCAATGGTGGTTTTAAAGCCGTGCAACTTATCACAATGCAATGACAGTTGCAAAGTGATTGCTACATTGCAGGAACAAGTGCAGGTAAGTTGCGATAGGGAAATTTATTGCATCTCCCCCTATATTTGCTACTGTTGCTGTAAAACTTTATTTTTTTTTAGAAATGTAATTTATCTCTTTATGTTTACATAATCTGAATTTATAAACCCTTTTCTGCTTTATCCTGTTATCGCAAAGAAATATATTAAACAATTACTTGGTATTATATACTGCGGTTTTCAGCATTGATGGATTGGGATGCACATTTAGTTGTCAATTTTTAAAATGCAGAAAGCATTAATATGGTATATGTGCATTTTTTCAGCATAAGTATGACAACTTGTTCAACTCTACTGGCCATGGGAATGATGCCGTTATGTCTCTTCCTCTATACCAAGAAATGGGTGGATTCTGATTCTATTGTGATCCCCTATGACAGCATAGGTTAGTTGATCATTTACATTCCTAAACTGCATTTTATCACAAATGTTATTGTCTCAGTGTGTTAAAGGGCATGTCTACCCCAAAACTAAAATTTAACTCACTACTGGCCCCACTGTGTAGTGTTAAAAAATCCTTACTTTACATCTCTGCTCCAACTGGTTGTCCTGCAATGACTGTTAAAAGTTGAAAAAAGTGAAGAGTAGGAGCTGTCAGTGAGTCATCTGGTCCCTGCTTCCTCTCTGTGCTCTGAGAGTTTATTTGGCACATGCAGCAGAGCCCTTTTCCCCCTCCCTCCCTCTGGATCCCTTGATGGCTGCCTTTTCCCTTGCTTAAAACACTTTCTGTCGTGTAGGAAACCCAAGTTGCAGAACTCTACTTACATCGCTTTGTTACCTCGGCGTTCTCTGTTGCCGGCAATCACGTCTGTGGTTGGCTGCCTCTCAGTAGTTCTGGCAAGAGGAGGGCCTGGAGTGCCGGGGAATCAAAGGACTGTAGATTCCTGCTTCTTTTTTTAACTAAACAAACATGGTGGTTGGTGGTAGGCTAGGGTGCAGATTATCGTGCAGAGTATGGGCACTTTGTTGGCCAAAACGGCTGTTCAGTATCGCTGCCAGACCAGCCAGGCAGATTTTCAACCGAACGGCCGTTTCGGCTAACAAGTGCCCATACACGGTATGATAATCGTCAAAAATGAGCATGCATACACATTGTGCGTCGTGGGTCATCTCCCGTGATCACGTGTGTATGAAGCTTTAGAATGACCAGTCAAGTGTTTATTAATGATTCACAATCCAATGCTTGGGTAAATAATGAGTTAGCCAGTAATACAATGCATCAAACACATTTCAATAATATTGCTTAGATAGATATGCAATTTTAACGGCATGTGTTAATAAGTGTTAATATAGCAAGTGTTAATTGTGCCAACTGCAAAGATGTTTCGGGGAGCTTCTTTCGCTCTTCCTCAGGAATGGGACAAGATGCTCCACAAAATGTTGTGTGATGTGATTGGGACAATAAAAGATTGATGAAAGTGAACAGTGTTCAAAAAAAAAAACCTAAATTGTTTAAGGGTGCTAAGGGTATGTGTATCTAGTCAACCAAAATAAGTTATCTTACTCTTTAACTAATGACAACAACAATGTAAAGCATCAAGGGAAAAGGCACTTTATATAGGAATTCAATGTTTTTCTTTTTATATCTCTTTCAGGTATTTCACTAGTAACTCTGGTAATTCCTGTTGCAATAGGAATTTTTGTTAACCACAAATGGCCCAAACAGGCAAAGAAAATCCTCAAGGTATACATAGATATTTTACTAACCTAGACCTTAAAATGATGGCTTCCATTCTTTCCTATTCATTTTTTAATATAAAGGTGTTAAAAAAAACATATTATTGAATTGAAATAAAATCTACATTTATGTACAGTCATTTGCATTTATGTAGAATTCAAATATATGTTTGAATTGGAGTTTGTTGAAAATGTCCATATTTGTTCTGTAAATATAGACCACCAACAACAATTTTGTTGAAGAATGCAACCAATGCATGCTGGGAGTTGTAGTTTCCAATCATCTGGAGTACCAAGGATTGATATCACTGCTATAGGACTCAGGGAACAAAATGATCAAAAAACCTGGTTTAACCTGGTCTAGTTTTTCACGTGACAAAAAAATATTTTAAAAGTACTATTGGTTTTGGGAGTGGAAGAGGAAAGGCAACCTTTTCACATCACATCTTAAAGGAATGATTTAATTTACTAGAGAATTACAGACTAGAGGAATGCCCAACAGTGTTAAAAGGCAACAAAATCAAATTTTAATTCCTCTCATTAAAAGTTACCTTGGTAAAGGAATAAACAACCAAATTGCAAGATTTAACCTAGCAGTTTAGGGCCTCCCCCTGGTTACTTTAAATAGGAGGGGGTGGGTTAAAGGAGTGTTGTTGTCATTAAAACAAGCCTTCCAGCTCTCTTTTACATCTGGTCTCTGAGGAAGAGGTGTTCTCATCGTTATATGGTTATATGTCTCTCCCCTGTTTCATTTGCTACTTGTGCACATTATGCAGTTATGTGGCTGATTTTGTTCCTATAAAGTTTGATGTGCATGCTTCTCTACAGGAATATATTTATTTTATTAATTTTTCATTTCATTTTTCAATTTTTAGAATGTGGCGTATAATAACAATAAACTTAATCTGAATTAACAGATGAACGAGTTGCTATCAGAGTTGGCCAAAGAGGAAGGGATTAAGTTGCCTGCTATAATGTGATTTTTCTCTCCTTACACTGCCAAATCATTTTAGAAATTCCTTTAGAAAGATAAATGATACATTGTTTCGAATCAGTAGATTTTTGTGTGAAACATGTAGTTGGAAGTTCTCCTTTAAAAAAAAGAAGTTTAAATGAAAAAACAAACAGGAATGGTTCCATGCAGTTCATTACTCCATATCTTTGTATCTGAATAATGATGTTGCTGTGTCAGCAGATTGAAGCACCAAATTAGAATTGGAAGGCTTTGTAGTTCCTTCTGCCAAGCTGTTCCCAGGAAGACTTATGCTTAGTTTAGAATGCTAATGGGTTGAAGGCATGACATGTAAATGGTAGCAATAAAAGTTGAAAGTGGCACAGACCTGTAAATTGTAATGGATTATGTATTTTATTTTGCTCTATAATGGAGAATTTCATTTTTGACTGTTGTATAACCATAAATTATGAACAAATAAAAAATTAAACTGCAATAAGACTGCAGATAGTAATAAGAGTAAACTGCACTACATATTAACTTAGCTATCTCTCCTGGTAACTCAGGAATGAGGACAGTAGTATCAATAGATATGGCACAAACACTTTTATACAGCACAACAGCTATACCTACAACTGCATTACAATAGCTATATGAGAAGACCATAAGGGATATTGGATAGGTAAGCTGTTTTTAATTGGGCATTATAGTTCTTAGGATCACTGAAGGTGTCCTGGCTCTACCAGACATAATATATGCTTTTTTTTATTTGTAATTCCCATTTTAGATTGGATCTGTTACAGGTGCAATTCTTATTGTGCTAATAGCTGTTGTTGGAGGCGTTTTGTATAAAGGATCTTGGGTAATTTCTCCATCATTATGGATAGTGGGAACAATATTTCCAGCAGTAGGTTTCTGCTTTGGTTTCTTCTTAGCCTACACATCTAATCAATCATGGAAGAGGTAAGCTGCCTTTTCTGTTATTGTTTAATGTACTTTATCTAGATTCAGAAAAATCAAGAATGATGATTATAAATGTTATATTTAAGTTTCCACCATCATTGGTCATTGTTAGAATGTACTGTTACTGCTGTATATATGCACACTGTAAATATTGAAATCTTATTTAAACAAAGATAAATACATGCACAAATGCACATATGGACTGGATTGCGAATCTGAACCTGGTTCCGAAGTGGATTCCTGAGATTTGCAGATTATGGGTTTATCCGATTTTCCGCATTTCCGCTTTTTGGTTTTTTCTGACCTGCACTTGAAATTTTTTGAAAATTCCAGGATTTCGGAAATTTGGGGAAATTGTAAAATTTCTGAATTTTTTGGTAATTCCTAGAAATTTCAAAAAAAAATTTCATTTTGTAAATTTAAAATTTGTAAATTTTCAGTGGAACAGATTTTCAGAAGTTTGGCCATCTCTAATATTTACAATTTTATTGAGACAGAAAAATGTTGCAATCATCATAGAGTGGACATGTTCATTTTTTATTTCTGGGACAGGGATTTAATTAGGAACTTATCAGTGTAATTATCCTTACAGTGAGCCCTGTGTATTATTGCTGGTGATTTGTAGATTTTACGCTGAGTAGCAGACTTACTAATAAAACAAATGGTTACAAGCATACTTGGCACATGATCATACAACCAGATTTACCGTAATACTCGGGTATAAGCCGACTCGAGTATAAGCCGAGGCACCCATTTTTGCCTCAAAAATTAGAAAAGATGATTGACCCGAGTATAAGCGAGGGTTATACAGTAACCCTAAGACCTTTTACTGTAGATGTTTGAAACTACAACCCCAGCATGCTTGGGTTGCTGGGAGTGTAGTTGTCCAACCACCTATAGTAGAAAGGTATTGGGGGTTACTGTATGGAATTACTGTCCCCCACCCTAATACTTCCACGTAGTGTTTGGAAACTACAACTCCCAGCATGCTTGGTTGCTGGGAGTTGTAGTTTCCAACCACCTATAGTAAAAAGGTAATGTGGGTGTCTGCATGGCATACTGTCCCCCCAGCTCTCCCCCCAGTAAACCCACCCTCCCCCCAGCCCCCCCCAGCTCACTACCCTACCTGGTCTTCAGTCTTCCTCTCTCTGCAATCCAGAAGCAAGCGAGTCCGGCCGGCCAGTTCCCATTACTGCTTCGCGGCTGCGCGATGAGTCATCGCGCAACCGCGAGAAGAACTACTGGGAACTGCCGGCGATCGCGGTGCCTTGCGATTGCAGGTAGTTTCCTTGTGACTCGAGATATAGCCGAGTCAAGGTTTTTAGGTTAATTTTTAAACCTAAAAACCTCGGCTTATACTCGAGTATATACGGTACCATGGCCTGGATGAATGAGAACCTTCACAAGCATATAACACTAGGCAATTAAGCCCGTTAAATTAATGGGCGCTAGACATAATCAGGGAGATTCAATAAAAGTTCTTATCGTTAAAAATGGTGCTAATTTTGCCCCAACCAATCAGATCTTATTTAACATTTGAAAGCGACTATCTGATTGGTTGGGCAAAATTACACCATTTTAAACGATAAGAACTTTTATTGAATAACCGAATGTGTGTTATGCAGACAAACATATATAGATACATACTGTACATGCATTCACACATCCGACACACACAAATTTCATGCAGATAAACATACACACGTGCATACACACACACACACACACACCATGTATGCAGACCCACACACACACATTGCTTACTGACCCACACAAAACACACATGCATGCAGAGACACATGCATGAAGATACACATATGCACACACATACACATATGACATGCAAAAATCTACATGTCGACACACACATACACATATGCATACATGCAGAGACACACAAATCCATGCAGACATATAAATACAGACACCCACATGCATGCAGACCCACACATGCATGCAGATCCACACAGACACATGCATGCAGATCCACACATACACACTTGCATGCACACCCACAAATACACACATGCATCCACACCCACTTGGAGACACACACTCAGTAAGCTCCCCAGACCTACATCACACTTATAACATAACCGACTCCTTCCCACTCTCGGTAGGCGATGGTGGTTGTCTCAGTGCCCTCACTTCCTATCCACTGTGCACTGTAAGATATGAATAAAGTTGGGGGGGGGGGACTGAACTTCAAATTTTTTTTAAACTTTATTTATACCTGACAGTCAGGACATTGCTGGAATCTAGGAGGTTTGCGATGTTGGTGATTGCGGACAGGAGGTGAAATCAGGAAATGTCAGAATCGGATACAGAATCGGATGCAGGTAAGAGTTCTCAGGAGGGAAACGGCCAGTGGTTTTTGGCAGCGGCAGCAGGGGGTAGTGTGGTGGACACCTAGTGGCTAGGGGAAGGAACTGCAGTGACACACACACACGGAGGCACAGAACCGGAAATTGGCAGTTATGATTTTATTATATTATTGTCACCAACGCCAATTCGCTGGGCACGTGATCTGACTAATCAATTGGTAACCTGCTGCCACCATGCCAATTTTACGGCTTTTGGTGATGCCCCCCACATTCACTCTTGACTCTCACTGACTATGCACACCCCTGTCCTGGCAGGTAAACGGTTAACACTACACCATTCCCTCCAGCAACTAACTGGTTAATTAGCAACAGTTATATCAAATAAAAAGGATACAAATATTCACAGACCCTAACTACTCACTAGAAGAAGTCTTGTGTCTCGAGGCAAGAGGGAAACATATGATCCATACCCATTTAGCATGTCCCCTTTAACTTGATTGATACTTAAGGTGAACTTTATGTATCCACCAGACGCCTAGCTGTAGAGAATTCCAGATACACGGGTCGGCCCCACAATGTCTGGAAGAGAAGATCTGGTTCCGTGCTTCACTAACCCTAATATAAACACTGGGATGTTTCAGGTGGAATGGCATTTTTTATTGGTTCTTTGAAAGAACTAATCCAAAAATTTAACCCATTCATGCCATCCACTACACACTGTCCTGGACATCATATGATAGGGCCATATATTTATAAAAGGATGGTTAATATACGATTGGTTATCATAAATGTACAATAGCCATTGAAAATCTATGCCGCGATAGTAGATTTACGATCGTTCATTAGAATGCCATTGCAGCAGTTTACTACTGTATGGTATTCTATCTACGAACGAACCTCAAAGATTTCTGAACATTCATCACAAATTAAAATCCTGCCTGAATTTTATGGCCTCAGTCGTACAGTAAAGAAAACTTGCGATTTACCATGTGTTTTTATATATGGCCCATAGTAACGTAGTAATTGAGGTTGAATAGAAACATACGTCCATCTAATCTGACCTTTATATATTCCTACAGTTGATCCAGAGGAGGGGAAAAAAACAGCCTAACTTGTCTAATCTGCCCCTCAATTGCCCCTATTATTTTAGTTGCCCTTCTCTGCTCTTCCTTTTGTACCATGGGATTCCAAGACTGCACCACTTATTCCAAATGAGGCCTTACACTTTAAACATAAAAAAGAGAGTCTGTCTCCTCCTGTATCAAACAAACAGAGCCGTTTCACGAAATTGGGATAAAACATAACATTTAATGAACACAGTTAAAATTTACAGATAGCGATACAAGCTACTCATCCCTCAGGAAGTCATGGTTCCGGGTATTCCCATCGAGAGCAGCCACTCCAGACCGGTCTAAGGAGGGGGAGTTTTATATCTACAGCCGCATTGTTTGTTACAAATGAAGGCTTACCTGGCATTTTTTTCATTGTGGCCCAGCATCTTCCAAGAGCCAATTCTACAGAAAAGACATACAGGTTTATTATAAAGGGGTGCAAAAAATTGCCCTTTATGATACTTTGCAGTCAATAAGATTTTTCCTTTTTACTCTACTACAGTTAGAAAACAGATTTCACCAGTTTCACAACTTACTTACTGTGAAACTCTGCCCTCTTAAATAACCAATCGCAACACCTGCGCAAGACACATACGGTATGCGGAATTAAAAGGATTGCTTTAAGTGTAATAAATATGCAATGGTTTTTAGGGACAAATACAATATGTTGTTCAATGTTTATATCGATTTCTCAAGCCTGCTCAGGTTCTCTAGATGGCACTATAGGACAAGTTTTTTTTTTAACAATTATCTAACTCATCCAGAAGATATATTATTGGGGTTTATTATACAGATAATAATTACATTATTATAGACACTTAAGGTCCAGGATAACTTTGCCATACATTCTTACTAAATATCAAAACATATTCTATCTGATAATGCCTTAAGCAACTTAATACAACTATAACTACCCTGTAGTGGATTTCATGGGAACTGTAAGATTAAGCTTATAATCTTACGTTTCAGGAGGAAGGAAACAGAAGCACAAAGGAGTAGGATAATAATTAATGCACCCCCAACTGTAATTAAAGGTATATTTGAAGTCACCTTGGAGTTCGGTGCCCTGTATAAAAGGTACTCGGCGCGGCCTCGTGCTTTTATTATGGTTACGGAATCCTCAGTGAATTCTAATATCCTTATAATTTACAGTTGGGGGTGCATTTTTACTATATATTGTATGATGTAGAGACCTGATATACCAGTACTGCTTTATAATACTACTATGTATTGCTCATATTGCATCCATCCCTCTTAGTTTAGAGATTCACACCTTCCCCCATCCCCAACCCTCCCTTAACTTTCCATACCCCTCTTCACCTGCTGCCTATTAAAATACTGGATTGCAGCTACCCTGCAGGCCATTTTGCCCAGCTTGGATAACACTATTCATAGGTCTCTCATTAGTTGATTAAAAAGTTAAAATGTTTTTGTTATTTTTTTTAACCTACAATTTTAGGGCTAAGCCCCACATCAGGAATCGATCGCGCGCGAATCAACGTCGCAGATTCATGTTGCTTTCCTGCGCGTGCGCTACAATTGCTTTGATGTACCCCTATCGCAGCGCATGCGATGAGCACCAAAAATGGTAATCGCATGTGTGCCAAACGTGCGGCAGCCAGGGCAGGGCAGCGGAGGTAATGGGGCCACCCCATCCTCTTCTTTTGGTGTGCGACAGCGCACTCCAAAATAGGCTAGTGGGCCTAGCCCTTACTGAGATTAACCCTTGTTTAATTGAGAAGGCGAAAACCCACTCCTTTTTTCAGTATAAAAACCTCCACTATTTTCAGTATGAAGTTTTATGATGTATACAGCTTTTATGATATATGATGTCTTTACTATATACATTTTCCATCTAAAATTGAACAATGGCTGGAAAAACCCCAAAACTTGCAAATTTAACCTTTATAGGGGGCATATTTATAAAGGTTACAACATTTTGCTATGTCCGCACTTTGCCATGGCAAAGACCTTTATTTTTGCTGTATTTAAATGTTGATCATTTTCACTTGAAAAGTACAAGACTAAACGCAATGAATACTGAAATGACGCTGGTACACACGAGGAAATATTTGTCCCTACCGAGCGTTCGCTACTGACCGACAAAACCGATAGTATCGGTCTATTGGGCCTAAAAATCTGCCATGTGTACCCGCCTTAACTTAAACGTAATTTAGCCTTTCAACAATACAAATCCTATAAGCCATGTGTCATAACAACACAGGAAACATATTTTTCCCAAACCTCCAAAATTTTCAAATCCCCATTATCACAATTTCTTCTCATTAAGAGCCCAGCAAAAACTTGTGTTTCACTCAAGTTCCATAATTCTCCCTCTTTAGATAAGGAGGGACATTACATAATTTTATACTGCAAAATAAAGTATAGTATAAAAACTAGGTACTCAAATTGAGCTGAGAACCCCCCAAAAAAGACCCACTTTACTCTGGCACTCACAGGGTCATGGATAGGGAAATATGACCCGAGAACATAGATAGGGGAATATATAAAACATGCAGGGAGATTCATAAAAGTTCTTATTAAAAATGGGGCTAATTTTGCCCCAACCAATCAGATGTTAGTTTTCAAATGTTAATAACATCTGATTGGTGGGGCAAAATTAGCCCCATTTTTAATGATAAGAACGTTATTGAATAACCCTGATGGTGCCAAGAAAAACCTTCCAACTAAAAAGTAGCATAAAAAACTGTTTATTAAATGTAAAACATAAAAAACCTCAAATACCCTACCATAAATATATACCAACAAAGCTGGACGTCCCCAGAATAAATAGTCTCTAACTAGAGTGTCTCCAAGTATAATAGCTGTTGAAAATAAAGTGCATTGGTTAGAAGCGTGAGCAAGCCAGAAATACGCTGGGGCACATCCGTGCTACCCCCTCTTCGGGGTCAGGGTAACCCGCACCTGTGAAAATTATAATTCAGGGCAAGGAGCGACAAGCAGCAAAGTATAACAAGCGGCAGTTATTAATGTATCTATATACAAAAAAGTGGCACGAAATACTTAAGTAAGAGGACAATCCTGTGGGTAGCGTATTCAGTTCCCTTTTCCATTCCTCCTTTATACTAGGCATTCCGCTACCTCAGCATCCGAATAGCCGCTTCAATACAACTGTGCTATACGCTCAAACTCCCTCTCACACTGTCTACCTTGGATCCACCATCAGACCAAAGCACATTTCGGAGGACATGCCCTCCTTCTTCCGGGTCACATACCCAGCACACGTATTAACATATAAAGGGCTACTAGGGTTTATACTACTGATATTCCCAATTATATTGTAAAATAAAGTATCGACCTGAAAGTCCGTTAAAACTCTGTCTTCTCTAGTAATGGTTCCACTGCCCAAACCAAATTATACCCAATATTTCAAATCCAAGGTTAGAGAGGTTCAGACATTGATTCAGTGTAAAGAGTGCATATTTATATTTACATATACGAGCAAAAATAAGGCAACGTTTCAGGCCCACACTTGACCCTTTATCAAGCCTCAAGCTTTAAAAGCGTCATATTTTGTGCGACTTTTAAACATCAGCAGGTCTTGCATAGAAGGTTAAGATGGGATCGCAATGCACCAAGACACTGTATCAGTTTATAGCATGACAAACCTGATTGCACCAGTTAAGATAGCGGCTATCGGTGCATCACCCTGATAATGTTTCTATACATGTAATTGTTTCTGGACTCACAAGAAATGTTATCTAATAAATAAATAAAAGCAATTGCTTCAAACAGAAGCAGAATAAGTGATAAGCCTTAGGATTTTTTTTAATATGTGTTGAAGCACCTATGCTAATCTACCTGCCTCTGTTACTGAGATTAGAGCAAGATGTGCAGTAGCTACTTTGAGAACTAAGAGAATTTGATAATTCTTCTAGGGTTTAACCTACTGATACTTCTTAAAATGGTGGGGCAGACAACCAGGGGCATAGGGATCACCATAGCAACCATAGCGATTGCTATGGGGTCCGAGCCAAAGCGGGCCCTACCAGGTTCCCTGAGATATTCCACCCCCTAAGAAAAATTTTACCTCACATAGTTCAGTCCCACAAACTCCCTTTTTAGTTACTTAAACTTTCAAAGAGGCGCCAAGGCTCAGATATTCTATTTACAAAAACGCTGCTCCTCTCTTCATCCATGATAGGGACATTACAGCTAATGCTGACACCCGCTACAGAACGAGACTCCTCTGCTACTGTGCATGGTCGTAACCAACCAGCTCGCAACAGCATCAGAGGAGGGGGTGTAAGTAGAATATCTGAGCCTGGGAGATCTTTGAAAGGTAAAAGATGACCAAAACGGGGTTTGTGTATGTAACTTAAATTTTTCTTAGGAGGGTGGAAAAAAAACCTGCCCAGGTTGGGTTGAACTGCACTGAACTGTTTTTTTTGTGGGTTGTGGGCCCCCAATTAAAATCTTGCTATGGGGCCTGCGATTCTAGCTACGCCATGCAGACAATTGTTTTTTAACAAGAATTAAAGCAGCAATTCATCCAGTGACTAACAACAATGAGTTGTTCACTGTATCCATTGATGGAAATAATACTGCGGTCCAGAGGTGCTGTTTGCTATGGACCCACAATTTCCAGGCCATTAGTTAGACATTGATGAGATATTTGAACAAAACATATACACTGTAGAAAGAAAAAAAAAACAAATATGCTGAATTTAGAAACCTTATGCAAACTAAGACAATTTGCAGTAATATTTATAAGAACGATTTTATCAAGTGGGCTAGGTTAAGTCATTATGCTAGATTTAATTATCAATATTCCCAAGAACTGTATCCACATGCATGGATCAATATGAATCAGCCTTTATTGATACTAAACAAACATCTATATTGTCCTTTACAGCATTATGCTCACTCTTTAGTTTGGATTTATGATGTTTGCTTTGCCATTACGTTCACCTGCCACACTCTTTATGTCACCATATATTTAACAGAGTGAGAAAATGCAATGAGTTTAAAAAGCTTGTCATAAGGCATTTGAGGGAACTCGCTGGTTCTATTGGTTTATAAGGACAGATGTTTACAAGCCTAAAACTGAACTTGTTTCTTAGATGGAACACCATGCACACATACTCTTTTTAGTCCATATATGGACTCTAGGTTCTAAGGGACGTTTACACGGACATCCATTATAGGACCTTTATTGATTGGATACCATCTGTATGTAGTTTACTGCTACGGACCACATACCATAATATAATATATAATATATATTATATATATTCTATACACGCTATGCTAGACATTGGACAACTTGAATACAGTGTTTCATCTGTTTATGGCCATATATTTATTAGGAAGGATTTTATGATATTTGACGGGGTGGTTTTTTATGTAGCTGGCCATCTATATTGTATGTATTATTAATAAATGGTGTATATGTTTTTATATATTTCTGGATTGGATTGTTTTATCGTGCTTGATATACACACAGGTTGCATTTATATTGCTGTTTGAGCGGGTGGACTACTTGTACCGCTGCATCATTTGTGGCAGCGAGCCGAGTTCTTCCCCTCTTGTTGTCTTGTCGGTGGGGGGTCTAGACGCTCCTGTGTGGGGTTTCGTTTGTAGCACATCTGCTTATTATGTAAGAAATGAGCTGAAGACAGGTATCCTGAAGTGGCACTCAATAAATAGTCATAAAAATGAACTAGCACAATTTCTTTGAAATTTTATGAAGGCTGCTGATCTTTGGGTGCTTATTAAAGGATTGAAGAAAAAAGATGACACTTTAGACTTTAAAATTTTTATTGCATCTCACATAGTTTAATATGAGTGGATAGGATAGTAACTCTTGCAGATATAGTAGTTGAAGAAATCAGATAAGCTATTTACTCGTTATCATACATTTAACTTTTTGATATTTAATATGGATCTGCTTACTGTAACCACACAGTTACATGCTGATCTGGTTTTCTGTAAAATCAATAGTACAGTTTGTGATGGTATGTCCTGCTTATTACCAGAAGATAATTTCAATGCAATTTTAAATACAGTATTAAGTACTGTAATTACTATAATGCTGGCACTGATCATGTTTTCTATGGGTTGCACCGTGGACGTATACAAATTTTGGGGACACATATAAGCGTCCCTGGGGTATTGCTGTAGGATTTCTTTGCCAGTTGGAATAATGCCGCTACTGCATTTGTATTGTCCATTGCATTTGATATCTCTCCCTATTCAAGCTGTTGCAGTCATAATTATGGGGTGCTGCCCTGGTGGAAATGGCCCAATATCTTGGCATATTGGGTGGATGGTGACATGGATTTGAGGTTAGTTCTAATTCTTATTTTATTTATTATTGTGGACTTATATAATGCCATATCTTCTGTAGCGCATTACAATTACATGTAACACTCACATCAGGTCCTGCTCCGAAGAGCTTAAAATCTAAGGCATTTATTTGACCCATACAACCTATCAGTATGTCTTTATGATTGTGGGGGAAACTGGAGTGCCCGGGAGAAATCCACACAAGCACGGGAGAAAATTTAAACATAGTGCTTGTCACTGAGCCCCCGTGCTACATTAAATTTGATTCAGTATATACTGTACAAGATATACATATACTGTACAGTACAACAATTATGGGCAATTACAAACATGTTTAACATTAAGAAGACAGTGATGATAGATTCAATAGTTTTTATGAACAAGTTGATGTTAATCAAGTTGATTTAAAAATGTAAATCTACTGAGAATAACTCTATACATATATAGAAATGTGCTCAAAATACTCCATTCATATCAGTACTTTATATTGGTCTGCACAACCATAAATTGGTACTTAAAACTGAGTGGCTAAAACTGTTATTACATTATTAAATTAAGGTTGGCTGGTGGATCAGTTACAGTATATTTCCTTATTATTCATCTATATTTTCCTGCAAAAAATAGCCATAAGCATTACACAGCCTAAAACTGCGGTTATTTTAAGACCACTAATTGCAGTATTTTCTATTCTGTCCACACATACATTATTCAACACTGGAACACAATGGAGAGGTGACAAGGCCCATGAGAAGAGTAGGTGAATACATTTCTTCTTTCAGCATTAGAATCCCGATAACCGAATGACGTATTTAAGATCAATGTAAACTCCCACTCATTTGTATCGTTGACTAGCTTGTTTTTAAAAAATAGGATTTGGCTTCTATAAAATTTATTTACAATGCCAAAAGTTTTTATTAACTCATTATATTTATTAAATACTACATATATCTTATACTAAATTTCCTATAACTGTGGGAAACTGAAATCTTACAACAATGCTGAAAAGGTTTCAGTTGTTTATATTTTTTAAATATATAGAAAAAGTTCCAAATTTGTGGAAAGTACAAATTACTGGGGCTAAATAGTATTCTCATATTATTTGTTCTGTCATTGGTTTATTCTTTCTAGCACAGTACCTTTAAATAAAACAAGGGTAGGGACCTAGGAAATCATTTATGTATTTTTTTATATGCAAGTTATATGTAGAGACAAATTTTTTGGAACTAAAAAGTGAGATCATATTGAAAATCCTGACTGGTAAAAAAAATCAAAAATGTAGTTTAAGTCAAAAAACATTTCAATTTAAATTGGATTTTCGCTATTTGTAAAGGTTCTGCGGAATCACTTGTAGAATGAAATTCAATAGGAAGAAATATTTATTTGGGATCATGGGGCACCTCATTGAATTAGGAGCGATCTGAAATTCCATGTTCAAAATAAAATTGCATTAACTGTTTATCCTTTGTAGATTAAGTTTTTACACCAATTTTAGAAACAATTTGACATAAGAAAAAAACTATTAGCTTTATATCAATTCTCAGGAATTATTATATGTCTTTATGGTTAAGGTCTCAAAGAATAGTACTATTTCGTATGCTCTCTATAAACAGGGAGTTGCATCCCATGCTATGGGAAAAATAAGTGCAAAACCCATGCTAAACGCTGTAATATAGGATTAGTGAGGGGTTTGTCATTTTGCATTGCCTGCACCATTTTTAGTTTGTTTGTTTTTAAAATAGCAATGGTTATTGTGCTATTTTCTGCACCAAAATTAAAGGAACTGTAAAACTCAACATTTGAAGTCTTTGCCCTTCGTTTGTATTATTCACAAGGAGGTGAGGAACGCTTATTCTCACCTCTGTGAATAATATTTTGCTCAGGGGACCGGGAACTTACCTTTGCTCCGCTCGCAGCCGCTTCTGCACAGAAAAGCTGTTCTGTCCGATCGGGCACCCTATCTCTTGTATTTGCGCACATGCGATAGAGAGCGCGCATGGTTGGACAACGGTTGTTAGAGCGAGCGAGTGGTAAGTTCCTGGTCCCCTGAGCAAATATTATTCACGGTAGGTGAGAATAAGCGTTCTCACCTCTCTGTGAATAATACAAACGGAGGGCAAGACTTCAATGTATGTATATGGGTTTACAGTTCCTTTAAAGCCTTTTCAATGGTGGTTTTAAAGCCGTGCAACTTCACAATGCAATGACAGTTGCAAAGTGATTGCTACATTGCAGGAACAAGTGCAGGTAAGTTGCGATAGGGAAATTATTGCATCTCCCCCTATATTTGCTACTGTTGCTGTTAAACTTTATTTTTTTTAGAAATGTAATTTATCTCTTATGTTTTATAATCTGAATTTAAACCCTTTTCTGCTTTATCCTGTTATCGCAAAGAAATATATTAAACACATTACTGGGATTATATACTGCGGTTTCAGCATTGATGGATTGGGATGCACATTTAGTTGTCAATTTTTAAAATGCAGAAAGCATTAATATGGTATATGTGCATTTTTCAGCATAAGTATGACAACTTGTTCAACTCTACTGGCCATGGGAATGATGCCGTTATGTCTCTTCCTCTATACAAAGAATGGGTGGATTTGATTCTATTGTGATCCCCTATGACAGCATAGGTTAGTTGATCATTTACATTCCTAAACTGCATTTTATCACAAATGTTATTGTTCAGTGTGTTAAAGGGCATGTCTACCCCAAATAAAATTTAACTCACTATGGCCCCAGTGTAGTGTTAAAAAATCCTTACTTTACATCTCTGCTCCAACTGGTTGTCCTGCAATGACTGTTAAAAGTTGAAAAAAGTGAAGTAGGAGTGTCAGTGAGTCATCTGGTCCCTGCTTCCTCTCTGTGCTCTGAGAGTTTATTTGGCAATGCAGCAGAGCCCTTTTCCCCCTCCCTCCCTCTGGATCCCTTGATGGCTGCCTTTTCCCTTGCTTAAAACACTTTCTGTCGTGTAGGAAACCCAAGTTGCAGAACTCTACTTACATCGCTTTGTTACCTCGGCGTTCTCTGTTGCCGGCAATCGGTCTGGGTTGGCTGCCTCTCAGTAGTTCTGGCAAGAGGAGGGCCTGGAGTGCCGGGGAATCAAAGGACTGTAGATTCCTGCTTCTTTTTTTTAACTAAACAAACATGGTGGTTGGTGGTAGGCTAGGTGCAGATTATCGTGCAGAGTATGGCACTTTGTGGCCAAAACGGCTGTTCAGTATCGCTGCCAGACCAGCAGGCAGATTTTCAACCGAACGGCCGTTTCGGCTAACAAGTGCCCATACACGGTACGATAATCGTCAAAAATGAGCCTGCATACACATTGTGTGTCGTCGTGGGTCATCTCGTGATCACATGTGTGTATGAAGCTTTAGAATGACCAGTCAAGTGTTTATTAATGGTTCACAATCCAATGCTTGGGTAAATAATAGTTAGCCAGTATACAATGCATCAAACACATTTCAATAATATTGCTTAGATAGATATGCAATTTTAACGGCAGTGTGTTAATAAGTGTTAATATAGCAGTGTTAATTGTGCCAACTGCAAAGATGTGTTCGGGGAGCTTCTTTCGCTTTTCTCAGGAATGGGACAAGATGCTCCACAAAATGTTGTGTGATGTGATTGGGACAATAAAAGATTGATGAAAGTGAACAGTGTTCATTAAAAAACTCAATTGTTTAAGGGTGCTAAGGGTATGGTATCTAGTCAACCAAAATAAGTTATCTTACTTTAACTAATGACAACAACAATGTAAAGCATCAAGGGAAAAGGCACTTTATTAGGAATCAATGTTTTTCTTTTTATATCTCTTTCAGGTATTTCACTAGTAACTCTGGTAATTCCGTTGCAATAGGAATTTTTGTAACCACAAATGGCCCAAACAGGCAAAGAAAATCCTCAAGGTATACATAGATATTTACTAACCTAGACCTTAAAATGATGGCTTCCATTCTTTCCTATTCATTTTTTAATATAAAGGTGTTAAAAAAACAATATGAGGCCATTTATGTGAAAATAAAGAAACCAAGCCTAAATAGAGGTGGGGGGGTTCGACACCAACTGTCTGCCATGTACAATGCTGTTTTGACACCTTACTATGGGCGTTCCTATAACACTTCTAAGCCACTATCCAAACACGCCCTTAACACTTGGCTGTGATATGCTAATTGGGATTTTCCAGGGTACATAATTGCCACAGATTCTTGTACAAGTCATTCTGAATTGAGAAAGCCAGTCGGATGACTAGCGAAACATCTTCAAGAACTACATTTCAAGTCCAGTTGATCTAATTGAATACAACTACATTTCCTTATATTTGGTATCCTGCTTACATACAGTGTACATTTCTTTATATATGGTATCCTGCTTACATACAGTGCACATTTCCTTATATATGGCATTCTGCTTACATACAGTGTACATTTCCTTATATAAGGCCTACTGCTTACATACAGTGTACATTTCCTTATATATGGTACCCTGCTTACATACAGTGTACATTTCCTTATATAAGGCCTCCTGCTTACATACAGTGTACATTTCCTTATATAGGCATCCTGATTACTACATACAGTGCACATTTACTATATATGGCATCCTGCTCACATACAGTGTACATTCCTTATTATGGTATCCTGCTTACATACAGTGCACATTTACTTAATATGACATCTTACTTACATACAGTGTACTTTTTTTATATATGGCATTTTGCTTACATACCTGTGCATTTTCTTATATATGGTATCCTGCTTACATACAGTGTACATTTCCTTATATATGGTATCCGCTTACATACAGTGTACATTTCCTTATATAAGGCCTCCTGCTTACATACAGGGTACATTTCATTATATATGGTACCCTGCTTACATACATGTACATTTCCTTATATAAGGCCTCCGCTTACATACAGTGTACATTTCCTTATATATGGCATCCTGATTACATACAGTGCACATTTACTTATATATGGCATCCTGCTCACATACAGTGTACATTTCCTTATATATGGTATCCTGCTTACTACAGTATACATTCCTTATGT
The DNA here is from genome assembly GCA_019447015.1 of Hymenochirus boettgeri. Classification (NCBI taxonomy): domain Eukaryota; kingdom Metazoa; phylum Chordata; class Amphibia; order Anura; family Pipidae; genus Hymenochirus; species Hymenochirus boettgeri. The sequence goes on along the minus strand of CM033470.1, from coordinate 218,433,131 downwards.
AAGGCATCCTGCTTACATACATTGTACATTCCTATATTTGGTATCCTGCTTACATAGTGTGCATTTCCTTATATGACATCTTACTACTACAGTGTACTTTTTTTATATATGGCATTTTGCTTACATACCGTGTGCATTTTCTATATATGTATCCTGCTTACATACAGTGTACATTTCCTTATATATGGCATCCTGATTACATACAGTGCACATTTCCTTATATAAGGCCTCCTGCTCACATACAGTGTACATTTCCTTATATATGGTACCCTGCTTACATACAGTGTACATTTCCTTATATAAGGTCCTCCGCTTACATACATGTACATTTCCTTATATATGGTATCCTGCTTACATACAGTGTACATTTCCTTATATAGGCATCCTCTTACATACATTGTACATTTCCTTATATTTGGTATCCTGCTTACATACAGTGTACATTTCCTTATATGATGTATCCTGCTTACATACAGTGCACATTTCCTTATATAGGCATCTTGCTTACATACAGTGTACATTCCTTATATTGGTATCCTGCTTACATACAGTGCACATTTCCTTATAGTATAGTATAATATTTGAGGTTGAATAAAGACATACATCCATCCAGTTCAACCCATCTAGCAATATCCTCATTTCCTGCCTAACTGTTGATCCAGAGGAAGGCAAAAAAAACCCACCAAATTTATGAAGGGGGAAAAATTCCTTCCTGACTCGAGTGGCAATCGGAAATTTCCCTGGATCAACTCTACTTTATGTATCAATACCAGTAACTTGTAACATTCCTTGTTTGCAGAAACTCATCCAGCTTTTTTTTGAAAATGACCAATGAACCTGCCATAACAACTGGAAGACAGTTCCATAGCTTTACCGTTTTCACAGGGAAAAACCCTTGCGAGCTTGAAGCCTAAACCTTTTTTCTTCAAGTCTTAAGGGATGTCCTTGTGTCCTTTGACATGTTCTATTGGTGAACAATGCCCCAGATAGTTTATTGTATGGCCCGTTAATGTATTTATACACAGTAATCATATCCCACACAAGCGCCTTTTCTCCAGCGTACATAATTGTAACTTTTCCAGTCTCTCTTCATATTCAAGCTCCCCCAATCCCCTTATTAATTTAGTTGCCTTTTCTGAACCCTTTCCATTTCAAAGATGTCCTTTTTGTACACAGGATTCCAAAATTGCACTGCATATTCCAAATGAGGCCTTACCAATGCTTTGAAGAGGGAGAATTACATTTTCCCCCTTGAATCCATACCTCTCTTTATACAAGACAATACCATGCGGCTCTGGCTGTTGCCGCCTGGCACTATCTGCTACCTTTAAGTTTGTTATCCACCAAAACTCCAAGATCCCTTTCCAACAGGGATTCATTTAACACAGAGCCATTTTTAGTATAAGTAACAGAAGGATTTTTAAGTCCAAAAGCATCACCTTACATTTATCAACATGGAATTTCATCTGCCACTTAGCAGCCTAATGTGACAATCTATCTAGATCCCCTTGCAACAATTGCACATCCTCTGAAGTTTTTAATGGTCGACAAAGTTTTGTGTCGTCAGCAAACACAGAAACCTTGCTAACAATACCCACTTCCAAATCATTAATATAGATTAATAGAAGCGGCCCCAGCACAGAACCCTGTGGCACCCCACTTAGCACTTTATCTATAGTGATGAAGCCCCATTAACAACTATCTCTGTGCATCCTATTCATTAACCAATTTTCTATCCATGTACAAATGTGACTCCCCAGACCAACAGACCTTAGTTTATACATTAGTCGCCTATGGGGGACTGTATCAAAAGCCTTTGCAAAATCCAAGTAAACACATCTACTGCTATGCCAGAGTCTAAATTTCTACTTACTTCCTCATAAAAGCCAAGCAAGTTAGTTTGACAAGATCTATTCCTCCTAAATCCATGCTGGTTCACTTTATAATGTCAGTCCTTGAAACATACTCTAGAACATGTTCCCTTATTAAACTTTCCAGGATCTTCCCACCACTGAATTAAATACAGGCCTGTAATTACCCGCTGTGACGACAACCCTTTTGAATTTTGGAATAACATCAGCCTTTTTCCAATCCAGAGCACACCTCCGGACATGAGGGAATCAGCAAAAATAAGAAACAATGGCCTAGATAAACTGAACTTAGCTCCTTAAGTACCCGAGGATGTATTTTATCCGGTCCAGGAGTATTATTAATATTAACCTTCTTTAGTTCATTCTGTACCATATCCTCTGTTAACCAAAGTGCATTGAATCTTTTATACCATTATTGCTACTATACTCTATGATATCTGTACTTGGATCTTCTATAGTCTATATAGAGAAAAAAAATTATTCAAGACATTGCTTTATTCATCCTCCGTAACTAACTTATCCCATTAATTAATGGTGCCACATTCTCAGTCCTCATCTTCATGCTATTAATATAGGCTTAGTGATGCTTTGTTCAGCTATCCTAACTTCATTATTAATTTTAGCTAGTTTGATGCTTTCTTACACTCCTTGTTACAGTTTTTATATCCCTAAAGGCCCTTTCCGTTAAAGGTTTTAAATGCCTTTTTCTTCCTTTCCATTTGCCTCTTTACATCAGAATTCAGCCACATGGCGCGGATTTATTTTTTTTTACATTTATTTCCAAAGGGTATTTTAGATGTGAACTCGCTTAAAATCCCTTGAAACAGTCCACTTCTGTTCAGTACATTTACCTGATAATACGTTATCCCAGTTGACATTCTGAAGAGCTGCTTTAACCTGGGAAAATTTGCTTTCCTGAAATTAAATGTCTTTGTTAACCCAGCGCACTTTTCCTTTCGATAACAAAGTCCAAATGCCACTATTTCATGGTCACTATTCCCTAAGCCTCCAGTTACCTTTAATCTATAATGCGCTCCACAATGTTAGATATTACCATACCAGATCCAACAGAGCTCCTTTTCTAGTAGGAACCTCAACCACCTGTGAGAGAAAATTATCCTGCAGCAAATTCAGGAACTCATCGCCTTTTTCAGTGATGGCAGTTCCACCACACCAATCAATGTCAGGGTAATTGAAGTCCCCCATAAGGAGCACACTCCCCAAACTTGCAGCCCTGCCAACTGCATATGAAGTTGACTCACCTCCTCTCGTTAGCATTTGGCGGCTTATAGCAGACACCAACAATGACATTACCCCCTTTCCTGTTGCCTAATTCCACCCATATTGCCTCCACTTATCATCCATATCACCAGTTATCTCTTCTTTTAAATTTGGCTTCAATTCTTTTTTAACATAAATACATACTCCTCCCCCTTTCCCCCTTTTCTGTCCTGCCTAAACAAGGCATATCCTTCTATATTTACAGCCCAGTCAGGAGAACTGTTCAACCACGTTTCTGCTATACCTATTACATCATACATTTCATTCAATGCCATCATTCCAATTCACCCATTTTGTCAGCCAGGCTTCTCGCATTTGCAAACATACATTTTAGATTATGATCCTGTAATTTATAGTACACTTTAATACACATGCTTCCCTATCCCCTATGCTAGCCCACCCCCCTTTCCGCCCACCACTGGCCTATCTACACCCTGCTTTCCTCTCTGGGCTATCTATCCCAGGAGAGCTGCTAATACCCTCCCCCCAACACCTAGTTTAAAATCTCCTCCACCCTCTAGCCATCTTCTCCCCTAAAACAGCTGCACTGCCATCAGTGAGGTGCAACCCTCCCTACTAAAGAGCCTGAGCCACAGCAAAGTCTGCCCAGTTCTCAATAACCCAACCTCTTCCTTACACCACTCTCTTAGCCACGCATTAATGCTCCTAAGCTCCCGCTGTCTCCCTGGCTTAGCACGTGGCTGCGGTAGTATTTCTGAAAACACTACCCTGGAGTCCTCGCTCTTATCTTGCCCCTAGCTCTCGGAAATCATGTTTAAGGACCTACCTCCTCCTCTACTTTGTCATTGGCACCAATGTGAACCAAGACCCGCGGTCACACCCGGCCCCACCCAATAATCTGTCTACACGATCCACACCATGCCGAACCCTAGCACCAGGCAGGCAACACACAGTTCGGCATGTAGGGTCCTGGCGGCAGATTACCCTATCTACCTTCCTTATAATGGAGTCCCCTACCACTACCACCTGCCTTGCATTCCTGACCCTTCGTTCCTCCTCCTTTTATATATGGCATCCTGCTTTATATAAGGCCTCCTGCTTACATACAGTGTACATTTCCTTATTTGGCATCCTGCTTACATAGTGTGCATTCCTTATAAGGCATCCTGCTTATATAAGGCCTCCTGCTCACATACAGTGTACATTTCCTTATATAGGCTCCTGCTTACATACATTGTACATTCCTATATTTGGTATCCTGCTTACATACGGTGTACATTTCCTTATATATGGTATCCTGCTTACATAGTGTGCATTCCTTATATGACATCTTACTTACATACAGTGTACTTTTTTTTATATATGGCATCTTGCTTACATACCATTTACATTTCCTTATATATGGCATCCTGCTTACATACAGTGTACATTTTTCTACATATGGCATCCTGCTTACATACATGTTACATTTCCTTATAAATGAAATCTTACATACAGTGAATTTCCTTATATAAGGCATCCTGCTTACATACAGTGTACATTTCCTTATATATGGTATCCTGCTTACATACAGTGTACATTTCCTTATATATGGCATCCTGCTTATATAGATTGTACATTTCCTTATATATGGTATCCTACTTACATACAGTGTACATTTCCTTATATATGGCATCCTGCTTATATAGAGTGTACATTTCCTTATATATGGTATCCTGCTTACATACAGTGTACTTTCCTTATATAAGGCATCCTGCTTACATACGTGTACATTTCCTTATTATGGTACCCTGCTTACATACAGTGTACATTTCCTTATTATGGCATCCTGCTTATATAGAGTGTACATTTCCTTATATATGGCATCCTGATACATACAGTGTCATTTCCTTATATATGGTATCCTACCACATACAGTGTACATTTCCTTATATAAGGCATCCTGCTTACATACATTGTACATTTCCTTATATTTGGTATCCTGCTTACATACAGTGGTACATTTCCTTAATAAGGCATCCTGCTTACATACAGTGTCATTTCCTTAATATGGCACCCTGCTTACATACAGTGTACATTTCCTTATATAAGCATCCTGCTTACATACAGTGTACATTTCCTTATATATGGTATCCGCTTACATAGTGTGCATTTCCTTATATGGCATCCTGCTTATATACAGTGTACATTTCCTTATAATGGTATCCTGCTTACATACAGTGTACATTTCCTTATATAAGGCATCCTGCTTACATACAGTGTACATTTCCTTATATATGGTATCCTGCTTACAGTGTGCATTTCCTTATATATGGCATCCTGCTTATATACAGTGTACATTTCCTTATATATGGTATCCTGCTTACATACAGTGTACATTTCCTTTATATAAGGCATCCTGTTTCATACAGTGTACATTTCCTTATATGGCACCCTGCTTACATACAGTGTACATTTCCTTATATATGTACCTGCTCACATACAAGGTACATTTACTTATATAAGGCATCCTTCTACATACAGTGTACATTTCCTTATAATGGTATCCTGATTACATAGTGTGCATTTCCTTTATGACATCTTACTTACATACGTGTACATTTCTTATATATGGCACTTGCTCAATACCGTGTGCATTTTCTTATATATGGTATCCTGCTTACATCATGTACATTTCCTTATTATGTATCCTGCTTACATACAGTGTACATTTCCTTCTTACACACTTTCCATCTTACACACTGGCTCCATATAACAGGCTCTCTCCCTTCCCCCCCAGCCCTTTGGTTTTTTAAAAATGAGGGAAGAGCCATCCAGTGCTTTATATTAAAGGCATAGGACCTCCCATACTACAGTGTACATTTCCTTATATATGGTATCCTGCTTACATACAGTGCACATTTCCTTATATATGGTACCCTGCTTACATACAGTGTACATTTCTTATATAGGTATCCTGCTTACATACAGGTACATTTCCTTATATATGGCATCCGGCTTATATACAGTGTACATTTCCTTATATAAGGCGTCCTGCTTACATACAGTGTACATTTCCTTATATATGGTACCCTCTTACATACAGTGTACATTTCTATATATGGTATCCTGCTTTCATACAGTGTACATTTTCTTATATATGGTACCCTGCTTACATACAGTTACATTTCTTATATATGGTATCCTGCTTACATCAGTGTACATTTCCTTATATATGGTACCTGCTTACATACAGTGTACATTTTCTTATATAGGCATCCGGCTTACATAGTGTGCATTTCCTTATATATGGCATCCTGCTTATATACAGTGTACATTTCCTTATTAAGGCGTCCTGCTTACATACAGTGTACATTTCCTTATATATGGTTCCTGCTTACATAGTGTCATTCCTTATTATGGCATCCTGCTTATACAGTGTACATTTCTTATATATGGCATCCTGCTTAATACAGTGTACATTCCTTATATATGGCATCCTGCTTATATACAGTGTACCTTTCCTTATATAAGGCGTCCTGCTTACATACAGTGTACATTCCTTATATATGTATCCTGCTTACATAGTGTGCATTTCCTTATATATGGCATCCTGCTTTATACAGTGTACATTTCTTATATATGGCATCCTGCTTATATACAGTGTACATTTCCTTATATAAGGCATCCTGCTTACATACAGTGACATTTCCTTATATATGGCATCCTGCTTATATCGTGTACATTTCCTTATTATGAAATCTTACTTACATATTTTGTACATTTCCTTATATAAGGGATCCTGCTTACATACAGTGTTCATTCCTTATATATGGTACCCTTGTTACATACAGTGTACATTTCCTTATATATGGCATCCTGCTTACAACAGTGTGCATTCCCTAGTATTACATTTTTTGTTAGGGATGGTTTTTTTGGGGGGGGGGGTGTTTGCTCTCTGATCACGCCAGTCTTGCCAGAGGAGCAAGTATTTTAAATGTTTGAAGCTTTACTTCACATTATGTATAGATGAAGCACCCAATGTCTTCTGCTACTCACCATAGAAGGTATGGACTTTTGTGAAGATAAGAAAACGGGAATTACTGGGTGTATTTACGGATTTTTTTCCAGATTAACCTTCCACATGGCATGAAGAGCATGAAAATTAGAATGTTTTGTATCTTTTTTTATCTAATCCTCATTTTTAAATCTCATATGGAAAGGGAAGGCTTACATTTCGCTAATAATAGCTTCACTCTTAGTGAATGAGATTAATTTAACATGGCTAAACACTAATGACTTGTCAGCACCTTTAATTTTTTTTCACTTTTATGACGCACTTAATGAGATTGTTAAAAAAAGGAGAGTAATCTCAACATGGGTTAGCACAAAACGAATTCTAATTAACTTGTTTACATTTTCAATAGAAGCTACAATGACAAATGAATTAACAAGTATTTATTATTAATCGTATTTATTATTAAATCAGTTTTACAGAATAGAATCCTGTATAGGATACTTTCCTAATAAGAGTACAAGGTATACGGCTTTCTTACTATGATAAGATGGATTGGTGAAGTTTTCTTAGTTTAAGCTTAGGCTCTGTTATGGAGATGCAATAAAATCAAAGGGTTATCACCTGAGGAAGGGGTTGGAGCCCCAGAAACGTTGTGTACCTGGTTGTTTCAGCATCTAATAAATTATTAATGCTAAAAAGCCTTTCACGTGTTCCTTCCTCTTTAAATATAAATACTGTGAATTACCGACGGTGGCACGGACTATTGGGGGAGCACCTCACAACTTACCTTTTACTACTCCTCACAACACCTCACAACTTACCTGTATTGTACAATCACAATGATAAAAATATCGCCCGTTAAAGACGTGGTATTGTGAAATAGCGATATCGAGCCTTTATAAATAGGCCCCATGTTGTCTCTGCATCAGGTTTCTGTAGATCAATGCTGTTACACATGATGCTATTTGCACTTGTATTAGAAGGCAGTTTGCTCCAATCTTATCTGGTTGTCATGCCTACCAATTCCAAGAGACTATAGAGAATGGCTGCCCATGATACAGTTTCAAATAAATAAAACAAAGGCAATAAATAAATGTCGGCTATTGTGCACTGTTATGATAACACAGCAATGTTAAATAACAACCCTCTTCCACGTGCAACACTGGTGATGCATTATTATGCTAATTACCTGTCTGTCTTAATAGCATGGAGAGGATAACAGGTGAGCAGAGGATCTAGGGAAATCCTTCTGGAGCACTGTAAAGCTAGATACACACAATAGCTTACCCACAAAGCACGCGGCCACTGAATGTACGGGTCGGCCTCCCAGTTGTTTGTGAAAGGGAGTCGCCTAGAGAAACACACAGTCCCGTGCATTCTCCCTATCATGTGACTTCTATACGGCCAACATACAATCGCGAGGTCCCGTTCATTACCATTCATTTCCAATCGTAGTTCAGTCGCAAAGATAGTCTGGAAAGATTGATGTATGTCGTGGATCAGTCTGTCAGGTAAGCAGTATGGGCACCTTAAGGGTGGTACACACTGGATTATTTTTCATCCCGTCCAGCTGCTGCTAGCTAGGGTAAACCGCCACGATCAGCAGTGACGATCATCCAATCTGGCAAATCAGTGACTGACAAAGGTCCCTGCTGCCAGCAAAATCACCTCAGATTTTTCGGCCTGACTGGAAATACAGTTGGTTGGACCGAAAAATCTGCTTGTGTGTACCCAGCCTAAGGGCATTGTCAGAGAAGCTATTAAAAGTGCAAGGGGCATCTCTTATCTTTATACAAGATGCAATATTTCGGCCTGATCAACCAATTGTTTAGTGTATTGGTCGATTGGCCCTGAAAATAATCGCATGGGTTTTCACCCACGACCGTCCATTCATTTGGCCGATTTGGCCGAATGGATGATCCGACACATCCGAAATCCACGACCGATCATCCGTTCTCTATGGGCCGAACAGTCAATCTATTACAATACTATTGTTAGTAACAAATAAAAAGAGTATCACATAATTCATTTATCATTTGAGAATTTGGAAGCATTGTGCACGGGAATATCAGATTATTGTAATAGAATTGGGGATATTCATCTATATCAAATGTATCTGTCTGAACTTTCCCTTTAAAGAGTTTCATGTACAAGTAGTAACAGTCAAACTGATATTTGAGTCTCTTATGCATGGATTGTAGTACATGTATATAGACCTATTTTATACATAACTAGCAGAGTACCCGGCATTGCTCGTTTTTTCTAAAGATCCAACCCGAACCTGCATCCAAAATTCAACAGACCCGGACCTGCAGCATATCGCATAAACTACCCCTTTAACATTTCACACCAACTTCCCCTTTAAAGGCATATCACACACAACTCCCCTTTAGCGCATATCGCACCAACTTCCCATTTAGCGAGTGTCACATCAACTTCCCGTTTAGCGGGTATCGCATCAACTTCCCCTTTAGTGCGTATGGCATCAACTCCCCTTGATGCATCGCATCAACTTTTTTTAGCGGGTATCGCATCAACTTCCCCTTTAGCGCGGATCACATCAACTCCCCTTCAGTGCTAGATGGGTTGAACTGGTGGACGTATGTCTTTATTAAACCTCAAATACTATACAGTGCCTATTTGCATCAATTTCCCCTTTAGCGCGTATGGCATCAACTACCCCTTTAGCGTGCAGCGCATCACTTCCGCTTTAGTGCATATTGCATCAAGTTCCCCTTTAGCGCATATTGCATCAGTTTCCCCTTTAGCGCGTGTCGCATCAACTTCCCATTTAGCGCATGTCCATCAACATCCCCTTTAGTGCCTATCGCATCAATTTCCCCTTTACGCGTGTCACATCAACTTCCCCTTTAGCGCATGTCGCATAAACTTCCCCTTTAATGTCTATTGCACTCAACTTCCCCTTAATTCGTACCGCATCAACTCTTTAGCACCTTTCGCATCAATTTCCCCGTTAGCGGGTATCGCATCAACTTCCCCTTGAGTGTTTGGATCACCTTTTTTAGCGGGTATTGCATCAACTTCCCTTTTAGCGCAGATCACATCAACTTCCCCTTCAGTGCCTATTGCATCAATTTCCCCTTTAGCGTGTATGGTATCAACTTCCCCTTTAGCGTGCAGCGCATCAACTTCCCCTATAGCACGCATTGCACAAACTTCTCATTAGCACCTATCAATTTCTCCTTTAGCGTGTACGCATTAACTTCCCTTTAGTGCATATTGCATCAAGTTCCCCTTTAGCGCGTATTGCATCAATTTCCCCTTTAGCGCATTGTCCATCAACATCCCCTTTAGTGCCTATCACATCAATTTCCCCTTTAGCACGTGTCGCGTCAACTCCCCTTAGCGCATGTCACATCAACATCCCTTTAGTGCCTATCGCACAATTTCCCCTTTAGTGCGTATGGCATCAACTTCCCCCTTAGCGCATGTCTATAACTTCCCCTTAAGTCACAGCGCATCAACTCCCATTTAGCATCTATCGTATCAATTCTCCTTAGCGTGTATCGCATCAACTTCCCCTTTAGTGCATATCACATCAACTTCCCCTGTACGCATGTAGCATCAAAATCCCCTCATTGCCTATTGCATCAACTTCCCTATAGCGTGTATCGCATAAACTTCTCATTTAGCACCTATTTTACATTCTCCTTAGCGTGTATCGCATTAACTTCCCCTTTAGTACATATTGCATCAACTCTCCCCTTTAGCGCGTATTGCATCAATTTCTCCTATAGCGAGTATTGCATCAACTTCCCCTTTCCCCCTTCAATTTCAACATCCCATAGCGCGTCGTATCAACATCCCCTTTAGCGCTTGTCGCCACCATCATTCCCTTTAGTGCCTATCGCATCAATTTCCCCTTTAGCGTGTATCCATCAACTTCTTCTCACATATTAATTTATCTGAAAACGCACTCTTGAAGACGTTTCTCACTTTAACTTGTGTTTATTTTTGACATATGTGCACAACCCTTCCCCTTTAGCGCGTATTGCATCAATTTCCCTATAGCGAGTATCACATCAACTTCCCCTTTAGCGCCTATCACATTAATTTCAACATCCCCTTTAGCACGTGTCGCATCAACATCCCCTTTAGCGCATGTTGCATCATCATCCCCTTTAGTGCCTATCGCATCAACTTCCCCTTTAGTGCATATTGCATCAACTTCCCCTTTAGCGCCTATCGCCTCAACATCCCCTTTAGTATAGTAGTATTTGAGTTGAATAAAGACATACGTCCATCCAGTCCAACCCATCTAGCAATATCCTCATTTCCTGCCTAACTGTTGATCCAGAGGAAGGCAAAAAAAAACCCACCAAATTTAAAGGGGGAAAAAATTCCTTCCTGACTCCAAGTGGCAATCGGAAATTTCCCTGGATCAACTCTACTTTATGTATCAATACCAGTAACTTGCAACATTCCTTGTTTGCAGAAACTCATCCAGCTTTTTTTTGAAACTGACCAATGAACCTGCCATTACAACGTCCACTGGAAACAGTTCCATAGCCTTACCGTTCTCACAGTGAAAACCCTTTCCGAGCTTGAAGCCTAAACCTTTTTTCTTCAAGTCTTAAGGGATGTCCTCGTGTCCTTTGACATTTCTATTGGTGAACAATGCCCCAGATAGTTTATTGTATGGCCCGTTAATGTATTTATACACAGTATCATATCCCCACACAGCGCCTTTTCTCCAGCGTACATAATTGTAACTTTTCCAGTCTCTCTTCAATTCAGCTCCCCCAACCCCTTTAATTTAGTTGCCCTTCTCTGAACCCTTTCCATTTCAAAGATGTCCTTTTGTACACAGGATTCCAAAATTGCACTGCATATTCCAAATGAGGCCTTACCAATGCTTTGTAAAAGAGGAGAATTACATTTTCCCCTTGAACCATACCTCGCTTTAACAAGACAATACCATGCTGGCTCTGGCTGTTGCCGCCCTGGCACTGCTGCTACCTTTAAGTTTGTTATCCACCAAAACTCCAAAGATCCCTTTCCAACAGATTCACTTAACACAGACCATTTATAGTAACATAGAACATAGTAACATTAAACATAGTAATTAAGGTTGAATAAAGACATTCGTCCATCAAGTCCAACCTTTTTTTTTTTTTTTTTTTTTTTAACCCTACTAACAGTTGATCCAGAGGAAGGCAAAAAACCCCAGCTAAAAAAGGGGGGAAAAAATTTCCTTCCTGACTCCAAACAGGCAATCGGAGATATCCCTGGATCAACCAGATCTATATGCATTAATACCAGTAATTCTCAAATTTTTTTATTTTTAGAAACTTATCCAGGCCTTTTTTAAGTTATTCAATGACTTGCCATTACCACCTCCGCTGGAAGACAGTTCCACAGTTTCACACGTTCCACTGTAAAGAAACCTCTCCTAACCTGAAGATGAAACTTCTTTCTTCCAACCTAAAGGATGTCCACGAGTCCTCTGATATGACCTATTAGTGAACAATGCACCAGAGAGTTCACTGTATGGGCCATTATATATTTATAAGGTATCATGTCCCCACGCAACGCCCGCTTCTAAAATGTAAACAGCCCTAACTTGTCTAATCTGCCTGCATCAAGCCCCTCCTTCCCCTTATAATTTAGTATAAGTAGCACAAGTATTTTAAGTCCAAAATGCATCACCTTACATTTATCAACATTGAATTTCATCTGCCACTTACAGCCCATGTGATAATCTATCTAGATCCCCTTGCAACGATTGCACATCCTCTGAAGTTTTTAATGGTCGACAAAGTTTTGCGTCGTCAGCAAACACAGAAACCTTGCTGACAATACCCACTTCCAAATCATTAATAAATAGATTAAATAGAAGCGGCCCCAACACAGAACCCTGTGCACCCCACTTAGCACTTTAGTCCATAATGATGAAGCCCCATTAACAACTACTCTCTGCATCCTATTCTTTAACCAATTTTCTATCCATGTACAAATGTGACTCCCCAGACCAACAGACCTTAGCTTATCATTAGTCGCCTATGGGGGACTGTATCAAAACCTTGCAAAATCCAAGTAAACTACATCTACTGCTATACCAGAGTCTAAATTTCTACTTACTTCCTCATAAAAGCCAAGCAAGTTAGTTTGACAAGATCTATTCCTCTAAACCATGCTGGTTACTACTTATAATGTCAGTCCTTGAACATACTCTAGACATCTTCCCCACCACTGAAGTTAAACTTACAGGCCTGTAATTACCCGGCTGTAACGACTACCCTTTTTGAATATTGGAATACATCATCTTTTCCAATTCACGTATTAGCACGTATCGTATCAACTTCCCCTTTAGCGTGTATTGCATCAACTTCCCTTTATACTATTGCATCAACTTCCCTTTAGAGTGTATCGCACAACTTCCCCTTTAACAATGGGTTAAGACATCCACATTAATTTCTTTTTACTGCTATCAATCAAATTGATTATTGACACACAATGTCCCCCAGAAGCAAAAAAAAAACCACATAAAAAGGTGAGCGATGAGTGTGCACGTGGCCTTAATACTGAGGTTTCAGTAGTTTGTGAGGAAAAGAGACACAAGGTGTGAAGTAAAAGAACCCCTTACAGTGCAGATGATTGCAGTGTTGCAGCTCCATCCCATTCACAGCTCTTATTGTCTTTACTTAAGTAATTTGGTTGTACCTGTGCTGTACAAATCATTTTGTGGCTAACAGCACCTGGGATGGGAAACTACACATTTCCTTAGCTGACTGTGATCTCCATGAGTAGCTGCCTGCCCAACCCCCAGTACAAGAGACTTATCTTGGATAGGTCAGTTTACCTCTCAATCTTGACTCCGGGCAAACCACAAGTGAGAGGAGGTGATTGAGTGTGTGGTCACATGACATTATTACATCACATGGTCTGCTGCTCCTCATGATTGACAGATCTATCCTCCTATCACACAGCAACAACAGAACAAAATGAAGCAAAGCATTTATTCCCTGAACAATCTGTGACATTAGGAAGGTTGGGCGATTAACTCGCTTCACCACCAGATGGCAGCACACAGGTTAGTTAACCTTAAAAATGTTGAAAAAAGGGGGTCAGAGGCATTTTGTTGACAAAGTTGTAAGTAGCCTGTGCTTTTCCCCAGGTTCTTATACATAAGTGTACCAAGTCTCATGAAAATTGTCCCAGCCGTTTGGAAGTTTTTCTGAACATACAAACACACATACACACATACATACATTGATTTTTATGTATATAGATAAATGAGGATTCGCTGGATCCAATGTGCAGATAGAAATACACATATACAGGTGACAAATACTCATTTAATTCATCTATTTCTTACAATGAAGGCAACAACTTGTATTAAACTGTTTTAGGATTCATTTCTGATCACATCATGCATTTCAATCGTGTGATTAGATTCCTTTTATATCTGCTTAAAGGGTATGTTCACTCTTAAAACAAAAACCTGCTAAATTGTCAGTTACCTACCCCAACCCCAACTGATATATTTGCATTTTATTACCTACAATACTAACCAGATATTTTAGGATTTTATTGCCCCATTCTGTCAGAGTAAGCTGGCTTCTCCCTCCATGCAGTCAATCAAGGCGTGACAACTGACATCATAGCCAATTTGACTGCTGTTTCCCCTGCTGCCTCCTCTGCACATGCTAAAGGGCATGTCCACCCCAAAACTATAATTCCCCCCCACTACTGGCCCCACGTGTAGTGAATAAAAATCCTTCCTACACCCCAGCTCCAAATGGTTCTCCTGTAACCCCCCCCCTCCCAAAGGAAAAAAAAAACTGCCCACCAGGAGGAGTCCATATAGAACTCATATAGACTTTCTGGAAAATCTAATAATGTGTTGGGGCTGGGGGAAGGTGCCCTAACCACATATCTGTTTGTGCTGTTTGCACATCTTAAGTAAAACCATACACATCATCAATATTTGGAGCAATGCCGCAGATTCGATAAATCACCCGAAATATTGAGTGTGGACAATATCAAAGGGTTTATCGAAAAAATTCAGATTGGGTCCGACAGAAAATCGGCCTGCAAGATTGCCAACTTCTTTGGTTCTTTGGATCGGATTAACATATTAACCTAACTTTAGGACACAAACTTGCGATAATGGCTCTTGGTACATTGCCCCATAGAGTTTTCTATGATTCTTAAGTTAAGCTCACATGCTCTGTAATGCTCAACAGATCAAAACTAGGAAATTGCAGCCTTACTACTCCTAGAAGCTAGCAGCCTGTCATATAACAGCACAGAGATCCTCCCTCTCAATGACACAGAAACAGGGTTTCAGTTTTCTGGGTATTTTCAAACACATTCAATGCTCCTGTTCTAAATGATATACATTCATACAAAAAAGGAAAAGTAATCTTTGCAGTGTATTTCTTAGCTAGAATGGATGTAAGAAATGGAATATTAAATTTCAGTAAAAATTAAAAAGTCTGGGGAATTGAATCTCCAACCTCATGTAAAAATCTGAGTTTAAACCCCTAACCCAACAGACATACTATGTTGAACCCTTCTACAGTACGTATACAATCTTACTTTTTGTTAAGTGCTTTAACAGGTAAGCAACCACAAGCACATGCAAAGTATTCAGGATATTTAGAAGCTTTTCTTTTGCGAGAACAGAATTTAAAACAAATGTTAGTAAAATCAGCTGATTATTTTAAAATGCCCCAGGAAGGCTGTATGCAATTCACACTGGATGGTAAAATAAACTGCAGGGTTTTTAGGCATAGGCCATGTTAGGGCACCTATTTTTCTCCCCTAGCATCTCCCTGTCAGCTTTTATTTGCTGTGTTAGAACTGCTCTCCTAGTCTGCAGAAATTGCAGCATTGAATTTAGTAGAGAGCCCCGAGCTCCACCACACTCTACTTAGCAACAAATGTTGCAAATGAACTTGGTGAAGGAAGGAGGGGGGGGGGATGAGCTCTGAAGCTAAAAGGACTGAGGGAACAGTTTAAAAATAACAAGAAAAAGCTGCTGCAGATTTTATATTAAAACTAGAGTGAGTGAGGATGAACGATTTAATGGAGGAGACAGAGCCGGATTTTCACCTAGGCTCAAATAGCCTGGCACCCTTAGCCCCACCCCTAAATCACAGACCACCCCCTAAACCACACCCACTTTCTCTTTTGGGGAAGAAATAGACTATAAAGGGGTTGGATTGGTGTGGAGGAGATTGACAGCCACCCCCAAACCTCAGGCGCCCCTAGGCGCGTGCCTACTGTGCCTAATGGTAAATCCGGCCCTGGGAGGAGACATGGAAAGCGTGTGTGGTTTGAGGGCACCTAGGGCACTAAGATGGCTATAAATGACCCTGGTAACAAGCATCTTTTCAAGTTGGGTATGAAGATACCCGATAGAAATACTCTATGCATAGAGACAGTAAATACTGGGGTTGGGGGGTGTGTCTCTTTTTGAGACTTCATGGGCTGTGGGTTGTACTGGCAACAACATGGGAAGCCGTCTTAGTTACAGAATCTGTTACTTGATTGTACTTAATGCAACTTACTAGTAGAGATGGCTGAACTCAATCCTTGCAGATTATCGTATTTTTGAACAAATCTGAAAATTGTAAAGTCAATGGGAGCTAAAAAATCTGAATTTTCCGCCTAAAATGAAGGTATAATAGCAATGGGAACGTACTGTAAATGGCTCAGGGGCCTGGGAAATGTCTGGCGAACACGTATCAATGCCCAAAATCTTATTTTTTACACCCGTACCGGACACTTCATGCAATTCTTGTTTTGCCATTCTGCGTTCTATTTTCCAGATTCCTACAAATTTCGAGCATTTTATTTTTTTTATATTTGAAATTTCAAGAATATTGCAAATTTTAAATTAGAAATTTCTCGATTGTTTGATAATTATAGAAAATTGGTGGAATCAGCTTAGTAACCCTTAATGGTCTTACAGCAGCAGTGTAGTATAGTCTTTTATTCTTGATACCTAGCAGATAATTTAAGTAAAGTCCATGGAGTCTTTACAGATAAATTGTGAGTGCTCCCCTTACCAAGATTACCATGACCTGGATGAATGAGAACCTTCACAAGCATATTGGCACATGATCATTTTTGCCATGTGAAGCTCCTATTAGAAAAAGACGCCCCGTTAGATCTAAGGAATTCAAAAATATTATATTATTATATTATATCAAATTCTATAAGGTCATTAAATAATACAAATTTTATCTGGTTTAAAATCTAAAAATAAATGTGGTGATATTTTTTCAGGAAAATATAATGAACAGAAATTAAAGGAGATTTTGGGGAGGGAAATATTTTTAAACCATTAATTTATTTACACTTACCTGGATATTCTGCTTTCTCTTTGATTTTGGAAAAAAAATGTTTTCAATCATTTGTGCTGTGGTCAGTAGAGAGCTGCCATTTTCATTTTTGCAGTAGAAGCATTGTATTACTTACTGCACAGACAAATCACTGGACTGGTCATTGGAATGAGAAAATATTCTTTTTCTATAAACCATACAGTGATATGCTGGCACAGAATATTCTAAACGTTTAAACTACTTACTGCACAGACAAATCACTGGACTGGTCATTGGAATGAGAAAATATTCTTTTTCTATAAACCATACAGTGATTCTAACAGACATTCTAAACGTTTAAACTATTGCATTCCTAAATTTCTACTGTAAGTGACATACCTAGCTCAACTGCAACTCCATTGCCGATTGACAAATTGATGTTAAATCAATAAACTGATGGGTAGTCTTTTAAGTGCAAGTTTGACATTTAATTTTATAATCCAATTAGCAATCCGGGTTTTACTTCGCTGTACAAAAATTTTAAAAAATCAGAGAAACTGCAATTTGGAAAGGAACTACTATACATTAACGTTAAATCACACTAAATGTAAATGTTTTAAACAATAGGGTATTTTAGAACCACTACAACAAAACAGAAAGAGGCACCGATTTATGGATCTCTGCATTACCCTTATGAAACTTATAAAATGTTTGTGTTAAAGGGTACCTGTACTAAAAAAATACTTAAAGGCATTTAACAGTATAATTCTGAGTGTGGGACATTACTTCAACCTCCATAGTTCTTGATGATGATTTTTTTAATGTTAAACTTGCAGCCATGACAGCATGGAGGATACAGTCAGGAGGACTGTACACTGTGCACTGCACATCCGCAAGTTTAACTCTAAATATCCCAGCAATTATGTAAGTAACAGAGGCTGGAGTTATGTCTTCCAAGAATATTTAAATGTGAGCTTAAGAACAACACAAATTTTTTTTAATTTCTTATATTTTGCAGATGTCGCACTGTGGCCTTGGAAACAGGCCTGCAGAATACCCAGCTTTGTACAACCATGGTGCAGCTCTCATTTTCCCCTGAACATTTAAATCTGATGTTTGCTTCCCTCTTATCTACAGTATTTCCAGCTGGCTTTCGCCTTCATTTTCGTAGGAGGTAGGTCACAAAGAAAATTTATGTCAATCTTGTGCATTATAGGCTCTCTTAGAAAAAACACAGAAGAACCTCTTTCCCCAATTCCCAACTGCAAATTTCAAAATATATTAAATAGTTTTTAGTCTTTTATCCTTTAACTGGTGCTCAGGTCCAACAACAACAGGTACAGAAGAACTAGCCTAAAGGCCTAACGTTACATGGAATTTGTACAATATATTCATTCTAGGGTATTATTGTTAACATGTTTTTGTCAATGCTTTTTAATTGAAATTTATTTGATTATATACTCAATATGATAGTTGAAAAGTAATCATTTCCTCTTCTAAATGTTTATGCAAAAATGATTTCCACCAGTCATACTTACTATTATTTTAAATCAATAGAGATATATTTTAATACAGTAAATAATGCACCCCTATTGTAAAATAAAAGGTATTTAGGGCTAGGCCTCACATGCTTATGATCACGTTTTGCGATCCGTTTGTGTGTGAGAAACACAGCAAAGTGCGTTGTCAATGTTGGTGGCCACTGTGTTTTTTTGCAAATCCCATGCGCAACATTGCATGGATCGCAGCACAGACAGACAATACATGCGTAATAGTGCATTGGTGTCTGTTGTGGTATTTTTCATTCCATATTAAGTAAAAGGAAATTATGTGATTTTGGGTGAAATTTACCCAGAGCCTAACTAGAGTGACTGCGGCATTATGTAAATTTCATGATTAGCGCATGTGGGGTAAGTTGCATCTCAGAAAAAAATTGCATTCCCTTAAGAGATGGCCGAAACTAACTAGTTTCATTCATTCGCGTTTTCGGATTCCTGGATCTCGGGAAAATCCCAAAGATCCCAAATGGAATGAATTTTCAAGGATTTTTGAAGTTTGAGCCTTTTTTCCATAATTTTCGAAAATAGCATTGAACATTCGAAAATCCTCGAAAACTATGATGGAGATTTAGAGTACGATGTTTATACGTCTTCGTATTTGATGATTTCAAGGCTATTGGGGGGGGGGCGGAGGCGGTAGTAATGCCACTGCGTATTAAAGACAAGGCTAGATTTCAAGAATCAATTCATTATTAAATATTAATAGGTTTGTATCGAGATCCACTATCTGTAAATGTACCAAGCGAAAAGTGGCTCTTTAGGACAGAATCTTTAAACCCCATGTAAAAGCTGTTGTCGAAGACTCAATGGGTCCATTTCCAAATATAAAAGCCACTATCAGTTCGTGCATTGCCTTAAGGGAGTCTAAGAGCGATGAGGGCTCTCCATTTTTTGCCCTATAAATTTTTTTAAGTTGAAATCTATTATTTGGGTGTTACCTAACAAGGTGGCAGAGCATATGCCAATAACTTTAATGCAAACATTCATTTATGCGTTGAACCAAATTGATGAGACAATTAATACATGTGAAAATGTGGTTCAACCGGTCTAAAACAAAAATGATTGGAAATGATAATATTAGTCTAAAATTTAAAATATGCCATTGAATTTGTAGCTACAAATTGTATCTACGACTTTGTAGAAAAAAAGAAGATAAATAAAAGGAGAAGATGAAAATAAACTTGATGGACTTCGTGGTGAAATAAATGGAGGATTTCAGATAGATAACAAAGTTTGCAGCTGATTGTTTCTTTACAATGACTGTCTTTATGAATGGGCTAATTAGCTACATTAAGATTTGTGTCATACTTTGCATATACACATTGTACCAGCTGTACACAGAGAAGATTTCCTCCAGTTTTCTCTTGAGAAATATGACCTGCGGGTGTTCGCTGAATATTGTCATAGCAATGTAATGTAACACACCTGGATTTATATAAACATACAACAGTCCATTGATATTATTTCTATAGAATGTTTTCATGTGTTCAAACTACATATATATTGTCATGAATTAAGGATGTACTTGTATATTGCTGCACTCACTGGGATAATACCTAATAAAAGGCAGTGAGTATTAACATGTTCTAAAAGCTGTTTTCTACTTTAAAAAAATGGCCAAACCATGTGGTCACTATTACCAATGGATTTTTTTATAATGGTTCAGACAATGTCTGAAATTGATTTTGGGTAAGCAAAAAATTGTCAAGATTTGATGTATATAAATGATCACTCAAAAGAGTCCATTTATTAAGTAGGGTCTGATAGCAGTATAACAGTTCACACAATACATTTACTGGCTTCCTGCAGCAAATCTAGTTTAATGTGTTTATGTTTTTAGATTAAATGTTGACACTACATTTTCTATGTTTTTTTCTCAATATTAGGGGTTATGAAGGTTCAAGAACCCACATCAAGAACTATGTTATAACATGTCTGTTTGCAATAATCTTCTTTTCCTTCTGGAATGTTCACACAGAATAAAAATAAAATATGGTGTGTGCATCTGTAAACAAACACAGAGCAATGTCATCACACTCTTGCATAAAAGCTCTTGACTTCTAAAATGCCTACAACAGTGTAAGGATAACTGGTTATGGGATATGGAATTCAGCAAACAAAAAAAAATCCATTTAACATTTAGCTAAATTGTATTTGTGTATTATATTTACATCAACCAGTCTTGCATGATTTTGTAGTTCTATTATTCTATGCCAATTCATTCATACAGTTGTTTCTCATGGTTTGTGCATCTTAAAAAACATCATTCAATTCAATAAACAATACTGTACATTTTTCCTAGTGTTGTTTTAATTTAAATGTCCCGTTTATATTATTAGTTTGATTAGTTAGGAGAGTCAGCTTAATAGCATGTTCATTTCCAGAAAAGTGTAAATATTTTCTTCTATTTCTTTCTATAAATATGCACATGTTTAAAATAATTTGTTATTTTTTTTTTTTTTAATTAACCACAACTCAGACCCCATCCTTAAGAGCATGAAACTAAAAAAAAAATGACTTGTCTCATATTTCTCTATAAATAATCCATGTAGTAGTACATACTCTAGGTGTGTGTGTTGCTGCATATCTTTAATCCAGTACTTGTTTTATCAGCTTCAGTGTCCCCCATCCCACTCTTAAAGGATGCCACATTATCAGATACAACTCTCAGGGACATATTTATAATATGACGATCCCCATAAAATACCATTGCGGTAGTTTACTACCATATGGTATTCAAAATTTATACGTTCGGCATAAATGTATCGATTGAACTACATTTACGGGGCCGTTGTAATTTTATCGATAATGCGTGGTATCACTAATGTGCGTAACCGCAAAATTATAAAAATGACCCTCAGCGAGTAATCACTATGATCTAGCACAGTTTTTCTCAACCAGGGGCCCCTGAGAGCTTGCAGGGGTCCTCAAGAGATTAACAGAAACTGTATGGATCCACCATTTTGATGAATACAGATTTTTTTTTACATATTTATCCATGTTTTGCATAAATTATGAGTTAGGTTTATTGATGTCTGAGAAATAAATAAAAGTCATATTTTTATGTAAGGGTTCCCCCCTGCAGTGAATTATGCATTTTTTTTTTTTTTTTTTAAAGAGATATATTTATAGATCTATCATTTTTCATTATATAAATGATGTATTTATAGATTTTAGGCTGAGAAGAAAAGGAAAATAATAACATATAATCATTATTCTAAAATTGATCCAAGCGGTCTCCACCGATAAAAAGCTTGAGAAACACTGATCTAGCACAACAATACAATATGTCAATCTTTAAAATAATGCAAATTCCTAAGAAAAGAGAGGAGGGTGTAAGTTATGGAATAAATTGTTCTATGTTGTAAGCTTTGGGTGACTAACTTCTGTGGTCAATGCAAACTATTTTATACTCAAAGCTTCATTGCAAAAATAATAGCAAAAAAAAGTAGGAATAGAAGAAAATATAGAAATTACCATGAATTACCACAAAAAAAAAGGTGCACCAAGTTGAATGTTGTTCATAACTGCGCGTTGCCTAAAATGGGAAGTTCAGCACAATATGTATGCTTTCAAAAAAAGTATTTTTTATATTTAAAGGGCATGTCCACCAATAAAACTACATTTCGCATATACAGGTACAGTACCTGACACAGTACCTACACCCTCCCATCCCCCCCCATCCACCCCCCCCAAACCCTAGTTATGTTTTGCTTACCTTCCCCAAAATGCAACTGAACATACTTACAATACGACCTCTCCTGCGCTTCTCCCTCTGCTTCCTGGTGTCGGGCTATCAGTCAAAGGTGCAAAATTGACGTCACGCTCAGTAGAAATCCGAACATGTTTCACCATCCAACAGTCAATCAGTAGAAATGACGGTTGGAAGCATTTCAATTGAGGTAAGTAAGCATCCTAGAAAGAATGACCTTTCAGAACCTAAAATTGCAGTTCATTCTGACTAGAGCTGGCCGAACTTCATGAAGTACGGTTCGTTTTTGAACTTCCTAACTTTATAGTAAAGTTTGGAAATTTGAAAATAAACCATTAAAGTCAATGGGAGAAAAAGTTTGAATAGTTTGCATTTAATCAAATGTAAATATCTGTGGCAACCAAGTTCAGAAGAGTTCAAGTTGGTCCAAACTAATAAAGTTTGGGTCGAGCTCGGGTTGGGTTCGGTCTATCTCTACTACTGACCAGCAAAGGGATGACATGAATTGATTGAAGTGAAGACAATATTTACATATCTAGGTATGTCAATATAGAAAACTTATATTAAAATAGCATTTTTTTCATCCACTAAACTTCCTCTTTAAATTTGCCTTAACTCTCTAAAAAAAAACAGACAAAATGTAACAGACTCATCTACAAAATATGTAGATACCTTTTTACAAAAAAAACATACCAAAAAAGCGATGCATGCAATACCGGACACGCTTTTCTCCTCCTGTCTTGGTCTGCTATGACCTTCCGCCCGCGCCCATTTCCGGCTGTCTCGTTGTTTTTCGCCGCAGTATAACTGTCTCAATCACTCGCTTTCTCCGACCTCCATGCTCTTTACTTCTTCCGCCTCGCTCGCCCGTCCTCATGGGGAGGCTCGCTCTGTCGTTCCGAGATGTCTGGATCTCTGCGGGCGCCCCCAGGCGGTCGGTGTAATTGAAGTCTTGATGTTGCTTCTGTAAACTAGTCAGTCAAATCTATATACAGCCAAAAAATTGCGGCTAAGGTCTTGACTTAATTATGTCTCTCGCCCTCATAAATTAGTTTAAGTGAATTTACGCCAAGTGGCATAAGTAATAATACCCTACTCTCGATTCCATCTCTCCAATATTGTGTATTGATTATTCATAACCGTATACTGAACGAACATGAATTCCATTTAACTTTTTGATAGGGAGCTAAGCCCAGGAACTGGTTTAACCATGAATACAAGGATAGCAACAAAACCAAGTACTCCAACATGGTCTTACTTGGCATGTTTTCGTTACAACAAAGGTACTAGTGGCACAACGCTCTCCGCCACATCTCACTGAAAATATTCTTTTTCTATAAACCATACAGTGATATGCTGGCACATAGATCATTTTTTGCCATGTGAAGCTCCTATTAGAAAAAGACGCCCCGTATCTAAGGAATTCAAAAATATTATATTATTATATTATATCAAATTCTATAAGGTCATTAAATATAATACAAATTTTATCTGGTTTAAAATCAAAAATAAATTGTGGTGATATTTTTTCAGGAAAATATAATGACAGAATATTAAAAGGGATTTTTGGGGAGGGGAAATATTTTTAAACCATTAATTTATATTACACTTACCTGGATATTCTGCATATTCTCTTTGATTTTGGAAAAAAAATGTTTTCAATCCATTTGTGCTGTGGTCAGTAGAGAGCTGCCATTTTCATTTTTGCAGTAAAGCATTGTATTACTTACGCACAGACAAATCATGGACTGGTCATTGGAATGGAAAATATTCTTTTTCTATAAACCATACGTGATATGCTGGCACAGAACATTCTAAACGTTTAAACTACTTACTGCACAGACAAATCACTGGACTGGTCATTGGAATGAGAAAATATTCTTTTTCTATAAACCATACAGTGATTCTAAACAGAACATTCTAAACGTTTAAACTATTGCATTCCTAAATTTCTACTGTAAGGTTAGACATACCTAGCTCAACTGCAACTCCATTTTGCCGATTGACAAATTGATGTTAAATCAATAAACTGATTGGTAGTCTGTTGAAGTGCAAGTTTGACATTTAATTTTATAATCCAATTAGCAATCCGGGTTTTACTTCGCTGTACAAAAAATTTTTAAAAATCAGAGAAACTGCAATTTGGAAAGGAACTTAACTATACATTAACGTTAAATCACACTAAATGTAAATGTTTTAAACAATAGGGTATTTTAGAACCACTACAACAAAACAGAAAGAGGCACCGATTTATGGATCTCTGCATTACCCTTATGAAACTTATAAAATGTTTTGTTGTTAAAGGGTACCTGTACTAAAAAAAATACTTAAAGGCATTTAACAGTATAATTCTGAGTGTGGGACATTACTTCAACCTCCATAGTTGCTTGATGATGAGTTATTTACTGTTCTTGCCAGCCTATGAACAATACAGAGGATCCGTCCAGGAATGACGTCACTGGTGCAACTGGCACATCCGCAAGTTTAACTCTAAATTCCCAGCATTATGTAAGTAACAGAGGCTGGAGTTATGTCTTCCATATTAATGTTGAAGCTTAAGACAAAGCACAAATTTTTTTAATTTCTTATATTTTGCAGATGTCGCACTTGGCCTTGGAAACAGGCCTGCAGAATACCCAGCTTTGTACACCATTGTGCAGCTCTCATTTTCCCCTGACAGTTAAATCTGAGTTTGCTTTCCCTCTTATCTACAGTATTTTCCAGCTGGCTTTCGCCTTCATTTTCGTAGGAGGTAGTCACAAAGAAATTTATGTCAATCTTGTGCATTATGGCTCTCTAGAAAACACAGAAGAACCTCTTTCCCCATTCCCAACTGCAAATTTCAAATATATTAAATAGTTTTTAGTCTTTTATCCTTTAACTGGTGCTCAGGTCCAACAACAACAGTACAGAAGGCACTAGCCTGAGCCTACGTTACATGGAATTTGTACAATATATTCATTCTAGGGTATTATTGTTAACATGTTTTTGTCAATGCTTTTTAATTGAAATTTTTTTTGATTATATACTCAATATGATAGTTGAAAAGTATAATTTCCTCTTCTAAAATGTTTTTGCAAAAATGATTTCCACCAGTCATACTTCTATTATGGTTATCTAATATGAATATTTTTATACAGTAAATAATGCACCCCTATGGTAAAATAAAAGGATATTTAGGGCTAGGCCTCACATGCTTATATCACGTTTTGCGATCCGTTTGTGTGGAAACACCAGCAAAGTGCGTTGTCAATGTTGGTGGCCACTGTGTTTTTTGCAAATCCCATGCGCAACATTGCATGGATAGCACACGACAGACAATACATGCGTAATAGTGCATTGGTGTCTGTTGTGGTAGTTTCATTACCATTAAAGTAAAGGAAATTATGGTATTTTGGGTGAAATTTACCCAGAGCCTAACTAGAGTGACTGCGGCATTATGTAATTTCAGTGATTAGCGCATTGTGTGGTAAGTTGCTCTCAGAAAAAAATGCATTCCCTTACAGAGATGGCCGAAACTAACTAGTTTCCATTCCGTTTTCGGATTCCTGGATCCGGGAAAATCCCAAAGATCCCAAAATGGAATGAATTTTCAAGGATTTTGAAAGTTTGAGCCTATTTTCCATAATTTTCGA
The DNA here is from genome assembly GCA_019447015.1 of Hymenochirus boettgeri. Lineage (NCBI taxonomy): Eukaryota > Metazoa > Chordata > Amphibia > Anura > Pipidae > Hymenochirus > Hymenochirus boettgeri. The sequence continues at coordinate 218,406,820 of CM033470.1, read as the reverse complement.
AAATAGCATTGAACTTTCGAAAATCCTCGAAAATATGATCGGAGACTATTTTGAGTTTCCGATCGTATTTTCGATGATTTTCAAGGCTATTTGGGGGGGGGGGGGGGCGGAGGCGGTTTTATGCCACTCGTATTAAGACAAGGCTAGATTTCAAGAATCAATTCATTATTAAATATTAATAAGGTTGTGTATCGGAGCCACTATCTGTAAATGTACCAAGCGAAAAGTGGCTCTTTAGGACAGAATCTTTAAACACCAGTAAAAAGCTGTTGTCGAAGACTCAATGGGTCCATTTCCAATATATAGAAAGCCATCAGCTCGGTGCATTGCCTAAGGGAGTCATAAGAGCGATAGAGGCTCTCCATTTTTTGCCCTATAATATTTTTTAAGTTGAAATCTATTAATTGGGTGTTACCTAACAAGGGGTGGCAGAGCATATGCCAATAACTTTAATGCAACATTCATTTTATGCGTTGAACCAAAAATTGATGAGCACATTAAATCATGTGAAAATGTGGTCAACCGGTCTAAAACAAAAATGATTGGAAATGAATATATATAGTCTAAAATATTAAAATATGCCCATTTGAATTTGTAGGCTACAAATTGTATCTACCTTTGTAGAAAAAAAGAAGTAACATAAAAGAGAAGATGAAAATAAACTTGATGGACTTCGTGGTGAAATAAATGGAGGATTTCAGATAGATAACAAAGTTGCAGCTGAATTGTTTCTTTACAATGACTGTCTTTATGAATGGGCTAATTAGCTACATTAGATTTGTAGGTCTACTTTGCATATACACATCTGTACCGCTGTACACAGAGAAGATTTCCTCCAGTTTTCTCTTGAGAAATATGACCTGCTGGTGGTTCGCTGAATATGTGTCATAGCAATGTAATGTAACACACCTGATTTATATAACATACAACAGTACATTGAATATTTATTCTATAGAATGTTTTCATGTGTTCAAACTACATATATATGTTCATGAATTAAGGATGTACTTGTATATTGCTGCACTCACTGGGATAATACCTAATAAAAGGCAGTGAGTATTATATCATGTTCTAAAGCTGTTTTCTAACTTTAAAAAAATGGCCAAACCATGTGGTCACTATATACCAATGGATTTTTTTATAATGGTTCAACAATGTCTGAAATTGATTTTGGGTAAGCAAAAATTGTCAAGATTTGATGTATATAAATTCACTCAAAAGATCCAGTTATTAAGTAGGGTCTGATAGCAGTATATACAGTTCACACAATACATTTACTGGCTTCCATGCGCAAAATCTAGTTTAATGTGTTTATGATTTTTTAGGATTAATGTTGACACTACAATTTTCTATGTTTTTTTCTCAATATTAGGGGTTATGAAGGTTCAAGAACACACATCAAGAACTATGTTTAATAACATGTCTGTTTGCAATAATCTTCTTTTCCTTCTGGAATGTTCACACAGAATAAAAATAAAATATGGTGTGTGCAATCTGTAAACAAACACAGAGCAAATGTCATCACTCTTGCATAAACTCTTGACTTCTAAAAATGCCTACACCAGTGTAAGGATAACTGGTTATGGGATATGGAATTCACAGCAAACAAAAAAATCCATTTAACATTTAGCTAAATTGTGATTTGTGATATTATTTATCATCAACACAGTCTTGCATAGGATTTTGTAGTTCTATTTATTCTTGCCAATTCATTCATACAGTTGTTTCTCATGGTTTGTGCATCTTAAAAAACATCATATCAGATTCAATAAAACAGTTACTGTCATTTTCCTAGTGTTGTTTTAATTTAAATGTCCCGTTTATATTATTATTTTGATTAGTTAGGAGAGTCAGCTTAATAGCATGTTTCATTTCCAGAAAAGTGTAAATATTTTCTTTCTATTTCTTTCTATAAAATATGCACATGTTTAAAATAATTTGTTTATTTTTTTTTTTTTATTAACCACAACTCAGACCCACCATTTAAAGAGCATGAAACTAAAAAAAAAATGACTTTGTCTCATATTTCTCTATAAATTAATCCATGTTAGTAGTACATACTCTGAGTGTGTGTGTTGCTGCATATCTTTAATCCAGTACTTGTTTTACTCAGCTTCAGTGTCCCCCATCCCACTCTTAAAGGATGCCACATTATCAGATACAACTCTCAGGGACATATTTATAAATATGACGATCCCCATAAAATACCATTGCGGTAGTTTACTACCATATGGTATTCTATAAATTTATGAACGTTCGGCATAAATGTACGATTGTAACTACATTTACGGGGCCGTTGTAATTTATCGATAATGCGTGGTATCACTAATGTGCGTAACCGCGAAATTATAAAAATGACCCTCAGCGAGTAATCACTAGATCTAGCACAGTTTTTTCTCAACCAGGGGCCCCTGAGAGCTTGCATGGGGTCCTCAAGAGATTAACAGAAACTGTATGGATCCACCATTTTGATGAATACAGATTTTTTTTTACATATTTATCCATGTTTTGCATAAATTATGAGTTAGGTTTATTGATGTCTGAGAAATAATAAAAAGTCATATTTTTATGTAAGGGTTTCCCCCTGCAGTGAATTTGAGTGCATTTTTTTTTTTTTTTTTTAAAGAGATATATTTATAGATCTATCATTTATTCAATTTATATAAATGATGTATTATGATGATTTTATGGCTGAGAAAGAAGGAAAAATAATAACATATAATCATTATTCTAAAATTGATCCAAGCGGTCTCCACCGATAAAAAGCTTGAGAAACACTGCCTAGCACAACAATTACAATTGTCAATCTTTAAAATAATGCAAATCCTAAAGAAAAGAGAGGAGGTGTAGTTATAGGAATAAATTGTTCTATGTTGTAAGCTTTGGGTGACTAAACTTCTGTGGTCAATGCAAATCTATTTTATACTCAAAGCTTCATTTGCAAAATAAATAGCAAAAAAAAGGTAGGAATAGAAGAAAATATAGAAATTACCATGAATTACCACAAAAAAAAGGTGCACCAAGTTGAATGTTGTTCATAACTGCTGCGTTGCCTAAAATGGGAAGTTCAGCACAATATGTATGCTTTCAAAAAAAGTATTTTTATATTTTAAAGGGCATGTCCACCAATAAAACTACATTTCGCATATACAGGTACAGTACCTGACACAGTACCTGACACCCTCCCATCCCCCCCATCCACCCCCCAAACCCTAGTTATGTTTTGCTTACCTTCCCCAAAAATGCAACTGAACATACTTACAAGACCCTACCTGCGCTTCTCCTCTCTGCTTCCTGGTCGTGGCTATCAGTCAAAGGTGCAAAATTGACGTCACGCTCAGTAGAAATCCGAACATGTTTAACCCATCCAACAGTCAATCAGTAGAAATGACGTTGGAAGCATTTCAATGAGGTAAGTAAGCATCCTAGAAAGAATGACCATTTCAGAACCTAAAATTGCAGTTCATTACTGACTAAGCTGGCCGAACTTCATGAAGTACGGTTCGTTTTTGAACTTCCTAACTTTAGTAAAAGTTTGGAAATTTGAAAATAACCCATTAAAGTCAATGGGGAGAAAATTTTGAATAGTTTGCATTTAATACAAATGTAAATATCTGTGGCAACCAGGAAGTTCAGAAAGTTCAAGTTGGTCCAAACTAATAAAGTTTGGGTCGAGCTCGGGTAGGGGTTCGGTCTATCTCTACTACTGACCAGCAAAGGGAATGACTGAATTGATTGAAGTGAAGACAATATTTAAAATATCTAGGTATGTGCAATATAGAAACTATATTAAATAGCAGTTTTCATCCACTAAACTTCCTCTTTAAATTTGCCTTAACTGCTCTAAAAAAAAACAGACAAAATGTAACGACTCTCTACAAAATATGTAGATACCTTTTTACAGCGATTTTAATACATAACGTTACAACAAGGTGAGCTCCCTTGAATTAGTCTGATTCTGTACTAGTCAAATATATATACAGCCCAATAATTGCTGCTAGTGTCTGACTTAATTATGTCTCCTCATAATTATTTAGTGAATTTAAGCCAAGGTGGCATAAGTAATACACTAATCTCATGATTGTGTACTATGATTATTCATAACCGTACTGAACAGACAAGGAATTCCATTAACTTTTTGATAGACTAGCACAGTACTGTCTTAAACATGAATACAAAGTATACCAATTAATCCAACATTGTCTACCTTGTCTGTTGTTACTTTACAAGTTACTGTGCAAGACATCTCACTTTTGTATAATGTATGTTTAATTTTATTTATAAAGCACCACTTGTGTACGCAGCGCAGTATACAACAAGGGATACTGCAAGCAATTATACAGATAATAAAAATTAATAATGTTTATGTCATAAGTTGAATTATGTGGCTTGCCTTGATACATTAGGAATGAAATCCGCAAAGAGCTTACAATCTAAGTGATCCCCTTTGGGATGATGTATTCCTGCAAAGTGATTCCATTTTAGAAGATTTGCTATGATTCTGTGTGTCATTACATAAATGTTTCATCAATGTGTACATTGTTTTAAAAACATATTTAAGTGCATTTTTAACTGCATAGTTTAAATGTGAGTAGCCAGATCTGCCAAACCTTTTTATTTATTGACTCGTTTGTTTCATTGAATCTTTATGTATGTTAAGATGTTGGTGCATATAATGTATATAATACCAAACTATGTTTCTATATTCGCTACATGGTACCAGAGGCATTCTATAAAAAAGATAGAAGGACAGATATTGAGCGAGGAAAAATGGGTGAATCCAAAAAGGGTGCCATGGGCTGTGGTTTTAGAGTCGATAAAGTAAGGTAACCAGAAAAGGTACATATGTTTAAGATGTTTTTTTAGGGTTGTTTAAGGAATTTGTTGTAAAAATAGTGCTAGTGGTAGTTTACTAAGTGCAGAGTTGAAGGGTTTGGAATTTATAAGCTGATTAGACCAAATTAAATTGACAGACCTTTGTGTAAAATTTGTGTCAGCAACACTAATTAGAGGTTACTTAAAGCAGGAGAGAAGGGATGAACGAACTGGCAGAACAAATAATTTGATTCAAATGCAATGTTTCGGTTTCCAACTATGAGTTTTGACAGTGATTTTCTATTTGCAGATTAGAAACCGAGTATTCTCAAGGAACAGGCAGCAGTGGCTTCAGCTCATAAAAGGCAAGTACTGGTAGAGTGGACCAAGCTAAAGCAAGCAAACCTTATAGTGGTTGCTGGGCTTAAAATAATTTGTTGATGTCATTAAACTAACTGCTTTCATTTATCCACAGGAGAAATGAAGCATGTAAGCAATACCAATTGAATTTGCACTAGGATTCTGTTTTGTTCTATTCCGAATTTCAAACTACCCGAAATTTCCCAACTTTTCGATAATATCGAATGTTCGATTGAATCAATAGCCCTCAACTTCATCACTCCATAACCCTTGAATGCGGCATTCGAAACCCTCAAAATCAGCCATAACCCTCAAATGTTGCATTCAATTTAGGTAACCCTCAAATTCAGGTATTACCCTCGAATGTGGCATTTGGTAACACACGAATGTAGCCTTCGATTTCGGTAACCCTTGAAAATTCAAAGCGGAAGCCCAACAATTGCTTGATCGGGGGAAGTTAGTGTTAATAAAAAACACATTTAGAGCCAATTACAGTAAGTTACCATTGTTATTTTAATTGTATTTAATCCAACTTTTCAAACTCTTTACCTATTGAATTTAATGGGTTTGTTTTCAAAGTTCAAATAGAACCAAACTTTAGAAAGTTCAGCCATCTCTAGAGAGAGATACTGTACATGCCTATATCACCATTGGGAAGGTAGGCAGACAATACAAGAGCAGCGATACTTATAGAGGCATATGGGCAGAACTGACAGGGTTAAGACAAGCTTTGACAGAGGCAAACAAGTCAGTCTGTATTAGGCAAATGCATGAACCATGAATTCCAAGAATATAAACCCACTAAAAATAGTGTGATCAATCAGTGTTATTGGCCATTCGTATTAAATAAGGGAATGATAAATGGTGGTAGGTAACATGGTTCCACATGCATCTTTGCACTTATTGCCAAGTACTGTTTGAGTCATAAATCCAGCTTTATGCTTATTGCTTTAGTAGCTACTTTGAACATGTCTGACATTATATGGGGGGGAAAGTCATAATATAAGCAGATATTTTAGTCCCTTTTTGCTCACATTTCCTATTTTGGCATGTATTGGTTCATTTTATAGCTATCATAGTTAGGGTGTCACATATGATGAAAGAAAGCAGTTAGGGAGGTGCAGTGGCGAGAATCACTGAGTGACTGTAATAAGAATACGTGCCACTGCACCTCCCCCCCTCCATACTCCATACAAGAGAATTTAATTTCAAGCATATAAAGGGTTAAGATTCCATTTTGTATTTAAATGTACTGACCAGGTTACACTCTGTTCTCTCCCATCTGGTTCCTGTCACTGATTGAACTGCATGGAAGATAAGCAGCAGTTTCGCATTCCAATGAGTCATAAATGACTCTGCTGGCGGCTGGACACTGCTGCTTATCTTCTGTGCAGTTCAATCAGTGACAGGAACTGTATGGGAGAGAACTGAGTGTAAGCTGGTATATATATATATGATGTATTCTTGTGTTTGGGTATTGGGTCTTTCGGATGTACCCATTGCTGCCTCAGTGTGTTGTTCAGTTTAAAGCAGACATGGATACGGTGTTTTTTGAAATTTTTTCTCAATTTCTCAGAGACCCCTGCTACATATGGGATGACCATCTTCTTTCTCCTGTCTTGCTTTTCACCTTCACTGTTGGTATTTGTGTTCTTTACTTTCCTTCTACTTCTTTTGACAAAGGCCCAGTCTGGATACCCACAAGTTTTAAGGGCTCCTCTGAGATGTTTCATTTCTTTAGCCTTCGCCTCTGTGCTAGTGGGGATGTTCTCAGCTCTGTGTTGCAGGGTTCTGATGACACCCAGCTTGTGATCTAAAGGGTGGTGGGAGTCAACCATCAAATACTGATCTGTGTGTGTTGGTTTTCTGTAAACCTCTATTTCCAGTTTACCACTTTCCTTCTACCAAGCAGTCCAAGAAAGCCAGTTTGTTGTTTTGTACCTCCCCTTGTAAATTTGATGTTTTGGTCTACCGCATTAATGTGTTCTGTGAAAGCTTGTACTTCCTTCTGGTGGATTTTAACCCAGGTGTCATCCACATATCTGAACCAGTGGTTGGGTGCTAAGCCCTTAAAGGTATTAAGCGCCTGTTTTTCCACCTTCTCCATGTAAAGGTTGGCCACAATGGGTGAAACTGGAGATCCCATAGCACATCCGTGTTTTTGCTTATAGAACTTTTCCCTGTATTTGAAATAGGTGGTATTCAGGCACAAGTCCAGTAAGGAACACACCTGTTCTGGGTTGAGATCAGTTCTGCTGGTAAGAATGCTGTCTTGGCCTAGCCGTTTTCTCACCATGATAACAGCCTCCTTGGTGGATATACAGGTGAAGTGATGTCACATCATAGGACACCATAGTTTCTTCTGCACCGAGTACTATATCTTCAATCTTGTTGGTGAAATCCTGAGAGTTCTGGATGTGATGCTTAGAACTTCCCACCAATGGTCCTAAGATGTTGGTTAGGCATTTTTCCACCTTGTATGTTACAGAGTTGATGCTGTTGACTATAGGTCTTAGTGGGGCCCCTTCCTTATGTATCTTTGGAAGTCCATATATGCTTGGATGTGCCTCACCAGGGTAGAGGCGATGATACATTGCTCGATCAATGGCTTTATCCTTTTGAAGCTGTTGTAGTAAGTCTATGACCCTTTTTTTGTTTGTAACGGCTGGTGGGATCACTTGTTAAAGCCTCATATGTGTTGTTATCAGCCAGGAGCATGGTCACCTTATCATGGTAGTCTGAGGTGTTGAGTACCACTGTGCATCTTCCCTTGTCTGCCGGTAGAATGGTGATACTGGAATCTTTCTTGGGGGATGTTAAGGCTCTTCTTTCCTGTGTGGTCAGGTTAGATGAAGGAGTTTAATCTTTTTTATATACTATTAAATATTCTGCTTTTTTTAAATTTCACATTATTGTAGTGTGTCAGTTCTGCTATTTTATTACATTACGTAGCATATACTAAGGCATCCAAAAGATCAGTGGCAAATCATTCCAGAGAAGAACAGATAACAGGACTATTTCAGGGATATAAAACAAAAACTATTTAACTTTAATAGGTAAGAGACAAATCTTTGGTTTTAATGTTTAGTCATTTAAATCTTACTAGCACATATTATTGGCAAATGTTTAATAAATAATTAAACTGGACGGTTTTCTGGTAAAATATTTTTAGACTTTCATCACCTAAATACCCCATTGTCATTGATCTTTTCTTCTTTTGGAATCACTGGCCAAGCTAAACATTACTACATTGAAGATCCTGTACCATTCAAGCCCAAACAAAATCCCTGCAATGGACACATCTACTTTCAGGAGTGTAAAATGCTGGTTTGTTGAAAGGGTTAAAAGACGAATATTTGAAACATATTTGTTGAAAGGGTTAAAAGACGAATATTTGAAACATATAAAATTCAGAACAGAGAGTAAGAGAATGTTATGTACTGACTACTTTTATATTGATACAGTATATACTGATTGTGAGGTTTGTAGGTCTTACATTAGAGTTTCATAGCCATCATTCCTTGAAGTCCGGTCAGATGGAAGTGGGAGTGGTTAAAAAAGGGAGGGGGATACTGCTCTTAAACAAAATGTGTTTGCAGCAACACACACAAATCAGAGTGCTACTTACATGTATTCAATTATAGATTAAGATGAGCCAAAGTCATTTTTTCAGTATAGTGTCCCTTTAAAATTATTGGGCCTTTCACTGAAGACTGGCAATGTAATCCTACCTTGTAATCCTACTCCAATGTAATCCTACTCCCCCATAATGATTGGTTATGATACCAACAAGTAGCCCACTATACAGAATGAATATTGGCATCCCAAATAAACAAAGGGTTCACAACTTTTGAGAAACTGCTACTCAGCCTCAGATAGTAAAAAGAAAATCTCAGCTATATATAGTATGATCAATGAAAGTAGACATAACCTGAAATTGTCATTTATGACTAAATGGGAGGCGTGGCTAGGGGAGACGCTGGATGACACACAATGGGAAGATATTTTCTCCTCATTAAAAAAATGCTCTATTAATTTAATTATCAAAGAAAAAAATTTAAAAATACGACATCATTGGTATTTATCTCCAGCTAGAATTTCAAGAGTCTTTACTGGTGCCTCTGATTTATGCTACAGGGGATGTGCAGTGAGAGCAGATCTTAAACATTGTTGGTGGGAGTGTGAGGAAGTCCAAAAACTGTGGAACTCAAGTAAATAAATCTTTCACATTCCAGATATAGAATAGAATAGGATGTTTATTAACATTGTACTAAGAACACCTATACATTATAAGATACATCTATGGAAAGTTGCATTTACATATATATATAAAAGTATAACTAAGAATGTTTCCATGTTGTTGCCAGTACAACTCAAAGCCCATGTAGTCTTCAGAGAGCCTTGTGAGTATGTTCACCTATTGGCCACACCCCCTGACCCCAGTATTCAATGTCTCAATGCACATATTTTCTATACAGACATCTCCAAACAAATATAGAAGTCCAATTGAAAATTGCTTGTTACCCTGCAATTTATTTTCCAGCCAGTGTGCATTATTGACAGCCTACCTGGGACAAAACAAAATAGTTTTAACTGCCTGGAAATGTGGTAATTCTAATTAATATTGCAGCAATCCCTATGTCCCTATTTGTGAATGGCTGATCCACAGATTCCTTTGTCCTTGACTCAACTAAAGTGTCTGCAATATAAACTTACATTGAAGAACTCGGATTCCATAATCTCCTGGGCTCCTCGCTTTGTCGCTCCAAGGCGTTTCTTGTCGTTTTTATTCAAAAGCTACAAAGAAAAATCATCTGTTACTTTAATAGTTGCACAACCCTCAATAGATGATTGTCTGATACCTTTTAATATTATGAGTAGCAAACAGTATGTCGATTTGACAGAAAGACTCAATAGATGATTGTCTGATACCTTTTAATATTATGAGTAGCAAACAGTATGTCGATTTGACAGAAAGACTGCACCCAACCAGCCCAATGTCCCAGTTCATGGCTGGATGTTACCACCTGGTATCAGAATGTTAATAGATCAAAGGTTCTCTATATTATACCTGGAGATTTATCAGCTTCCTCCACTTGTAAAGCCAACAGTCTATATACAGTCATCCCTATAATCTCACTATATACAGTCTTCCCTATAATCTCACTAAACACAGTCACCTTTATAATCTCGCTTTTATTGTATATTAAAACAATAAATCTTCCTATGCCACTGGCTTGGAGGATAAAAAAAAGAAACTTTTTTGATAATTTGTGATTTTTTTTAAACTTTAGTTAAATGGCTACCACAGGAATAAAGGGTAGGTGTGTTTACCCGTGTCAGGTTGGGGATTAAAAAATAAAAAATATTCTTTTTCTATAAACCATACAGTGATATGCTGGCACAGAACATTCTAAACGTTTAAACTAACCATACAGTGATATGCTGGCACAGAACATTCTAAACGTTTAAACTACTTACTGCACAGACAAATCACTGGACTGGTCATTGGAATGAGAAAATATTATTTTTCTATAAACCATACAGTGATTCTAAACAGAACATTCTAAACGTACTTACCGGTGGACGATCTTATTGTCGTGTAAATATTGAACACCGAGTACAATGCAGGAAGCGTAAAATCTGCAGATATTTAAATAAAACTCACATTTAGAAACAGACAATCGTTTACCAATAACAAAATATTGTATGTTACACAGCCAAGTCTATATTGTCACTGTACCCATTCTTCCCATAATACTCTGGGTTTGGGTGGTTCTGTTTACAGGACACTGTATAGCCATGAGGATGTTTCTAATGTGAACTGAGTGGGCTATTTCTCTACCAAACCCTATAAACGTTCAGCTGCACAGTAATAATATCTATCATATCACTAGAATGGAATGTGTAAACGATGCACAAATTGGAAATAAAAGAGCTGAATTTTCAAAAACTGATAAAATAAAACTACAAATCCCATAGTTCTGAGATCATATCACAAGTCTATACAGAATGCGTGAATACAAAACAACAGTTGCAAAAGGGAAAGTATGTTATTAGGGCTAGGCCACACTAGCGCGTTTTTTACGCACGCGGTTAGAATGAAAATCAGGGGGAACGCAAAAACAGACCTTTCTCAAGCCTGAGAAAGGTCTGAGACAAAGACCGAACCGTCGCTATCTGTTTGCTGCTTATGGAATAAAAGTTAAAGATTGTTGGAACAAGTCCTCAGAGTGCTCTACATGTTACTATGGTTGGATATTTAGAGGATCTGCAGTAGCACCTGGGCATAATATTACTTGAAGGTAGAGTGCACACTGTTTGCTAATTGGTTAGATAGATAGATAGATAGATAGATAGATAGATAGATAGATAGATAGATAGATAGATAGATAGATAGATAGATAGATAGATAGATAGATAGATAGATAGATAGATAGACAGACAGATTTTGGAAGAGGTGACAAGGGTGGGTAAGAGGAGGAGATCATTTGCGGAGTGGAGGTTGCGTCTGGGATGCTGTCGGTGGATCAGCTCTGAGATATATGGAGGGGCTGTAGTGGATAATGCTTTACAGGAGAGGGTAAGTAGCTTGAACTGGATTTGCTTGATAGACAACCAGTGGAGGGACTAACAGAGAGGAGAGGCATTAGAGAATCAGGGAGAGAAATGAAGAACCGGGCAGCAGAGTTTAGAATGGATTGAAGTGGTGCCAGGCAGTTGTTTGGTAAACCACACAGGAGTGTGTTGCAGTAGTCTAGCCGGGATAAGATTAGGGCATGGACTAGGATTTTTGTAGCTTCATTCGAGAGGAAGGGTCGAATGCGGGAGATGTTTTTGAGTTGGATCCGACAGGAGTTGGCAAGCGAATTGACATGGGGTTTGAAGGAAAGATCGGAATCTAGTGTTATTCCCAGGCAGCAAACCTGAGGAGATGGGGATATAGGTTTATTGTTAATAGTAAAACTACGGAGGAGAACAGATTGTGAGGGTGGGAAAAGGACAATTCCAGGATGAGTTTGAGGAAGCGGGAGGACATAAAGGCAGAGATGGCACTATGGTAGTCAGGGACCCAGGATGTCAGTATAGGGAGATCTGGGGCAGAGATGTAAATTTGGGTATCATCCGCATACAGGTGATACTGTAATTCAAACTAATGAGTTGTCCAACGTCATAGGTGTAGATAGAGAAAAGATGAGGACCGAGTACTGAGCCTTGCGGGATTCCCACAGGGAGGAGTCGAGGGCTGGAAAACACTAAAGGTCCTACCAGAGAGAAAGGAGGATAGCCAAAAAAGTGCAGTATCCTGGATACCCAAGGAGGCCAGGATCTGAAGAAGTAGAGGGTGATCAACAGTATCAAAAACAGAGGACAGATCAAGAAGAATGAGCAAAGAGTAGTGACCTTTAGATTTAGCACTAACTAGTTTGGTCACTTTAGTGAGGGCAGTTTCCATAGAGTGGTTAGGGTGGAAGCCTGACTGGAAGTGGTCAAAGAGAGAGTTAGCAGACAGGTGACTGACCAGTTCTGCATAGACATGTCTTTCCAGTAGTTTGGAAGCAAATGGGAGAAGGGAGACAGGCCGGTAACTGCCTTATTATGGAATGACAAACAGGTATTATATAAAACACACGCGAGTAATGGATGAGGGCTCAGGTGCATCTTTTCTTGCCTTGTGCACATTGATTTTTTTTTTTGCCATAAAAACAAAAGCAGGGAGGATTTTGGTTTTCCCTGTACTGTGTGTAAAGTCTAGAATTTGGCTTCGCACAGCTTATTTTCAGAATTGCACAAAGAACAACTAGCCACATGTTTTAAAGGGTTAATTTATTTAAGACTTTACATGACAGCAATAATCAAAAACCCACCCCTTATGTCACAAGGCTGTGCTATCATATAAACCTGTATTGATTTACCAGATAACTTTATCTATGTTATTTGCAACCCTTTGATAGTTATACAAAGATAACAGCAGAGTATATTTCTTTAAACAGTAGTTTTATTTTATTTTATCTCATTTCATATCAAGAAACCTTGACATTTACCAATGATCCTAATGGGTATGTATTGAAAATAAACAGATGATAATAGCATGGCGAGATTAGTGTGTCTTTCTTCTTAGCGGTTATCTATGCACAGCAGTCTAGAGAAACCTTGGTATCTTTATAAAATGTGAAATTTTCTTCAACTATATGAATTTAAAGGGCATGTCCATCCCCAAAACTTAAATATTTAACCCACTACTGGCCCCACTGAGTAGATTAAAAAAATCCTTACCTTACATTCCTGCTCCTTATGGTTCCTCTGTAGTGTTTTTCCAGGAAAATGTAGCATAAAATCCTTTATATTGAAGGGCATCCTCTCCCACCCCCAACCGCTATATTGGAAGTGTAAAAATAGAATCCAAACTGTACTTACAGATACTTACTGCCTCTCAGCCAATCACAGCCGCAGCTGCCAGTCAGGCCCCCTGCTTGTAGCTCCGGCAGTTAGGGAGCCGGATCAGAACGATGCTGGAGTGAGGGTCTGTAAGTAGAGTTTGGATTTTATTTTTACACATCTAACATAGCGGTTGGGGGTGGGAGGGTATGCCCTGCAATGAATCAAGAATTAATATTCAAGGTGGAGATGCCCTTTAAGAAAGTGCATTTTTTAAGTTTAGAAAACTTTACCAGTTAATGACACAGCACAACTGACATTTTATTTGAATTATCACACATACAGTGTGTACAGTGGATATAGAAAGCCTACACACCCCTGCAAAATGATACTGTAAATTCTGTCTGATTTCATCTTACTTTTAAAGCAAAACTGCCATCTATTTAATAAGCAGAGGACCGATTTAAATGCCCTGACCACAATATTTATATTTTCTATACAAATGTCTCCACACTAATATGGAAGTACTGATAAGATAATAAGATTTTTAAAGATGCTTGTTAAATTGCAGTTTATTTACTAGTCAATGTGAATTACATACATGCTTTCCTGATGCAATACAAAATATTAAGCTAATTTTTTTTTAATAATCTGTCCCTAGCTAAATATAAAGCTTCTACATGTACCTTTTTTTTATGTGCATCTGCAGTGGTGGCTCGTGTTTTAAAAACACATAATCCAAAAGGTCACTGATTCAAATCCCCCCCAAAAAATGTTTGCATTCATTATGCTCCTAGCAAAAGATTAACAGGAAGATTCAATATAAAATTTTGGTGTAACTTACCTTTGCGCAATACTGAGATACAATACCAGACGTAAACAAGAACTATGAGGTAGCACAAAACTTAACAAAAGGGGGGTTGTATCGAGCGCACAGCACTATTTTCAAAAATATTTGGAATTACCGCTGTGCCCTAAAATCTGTGTAAAACACATGTTAACCCAATATTGCTTCAGGTTAACGTGGGTTTTAAACAGATTTGACCCATATTGATTCTCCCTGTTCATTCCTACATGTACTAGTTTGTCCTGCAGTATCTCTAGTACATGAGGTTGTAGGTTCAATTCCCTAGACTTTTAATTTTTACTGAAATGTTAAAAGGAATATCCAGCCTCTAAATAAGTCTTTTAAATAAACGGTCCTTTAAAAATAAGTTAAATCATGTTACCCTGACTTCTAGAATCAAACTGCAAATGCCAATTCAATCCTTTGCATTTCTGCATTTTCAGTGACTAGGAGGGGAATGACGTCACCACAAACACATTCCCCTCCTCTTCTGTTTCGAGCATGTTGTGAGCAAAATAATGCATTCATGTTACAGATGAGGAGCTCTCCCCCCTCAAGTAGAGGTTTACAGAAGTAAGTAGAGGAAGTAGAGGTTTACAGAAAACCAACACACACAGATCAGTATTTCATGTTTGACTCCCACCACCCTTTAGATCACAAGCTGGGTGTCATCAGAACCCTGCAATACAGAGCTGAGAACATCCCCACTAGCACAGAGGCAAATGCGAAAGAAATTAAACATCTCAGAGGAGCCCTTAAAACTTATGGGCCTTTGTCAAAAGAAGTAGAAGGAAAGAAAAGAACACGAATACCAACAGTGAAGGTGTAAAGCAAGACAGGAGAAAGAACATGGTCATCCCATATGTCACAGGGGTCTCCGAGAAATTAAGAAGAATTTTCAAAAAACACTGTATCCCTGTCTGCTTTAAACCGAACAACACACTGAGGCAGCAATGGGTACATCCGAAAGACCCAGTACCCAAACACAAGAATAGCGACATCATATACGCAGTGCAGTGCAGTGAAGAATGCTCTGATTTGTATGCGGGGGAGACCAAACAGCAACTGCATCAACGTATGGCCCAGCACAGAAAGACTCAGCTGTGTACCTGCTTCTTAAGGATAAAGGACATACCTTTGAAGATTGTAATGTTACCATATTGGCAAAGGAACGTGACTGGTTCAAGAGAGGTGTTAAGGAGGCCATTTATGTGAAAATAAAGAAAGCAAGCCTAAATAGAGGTGGGGGGGTTCGACACCAACTGTCTGCCATGTACAATGCTGTCTTGACACCTTACTCTGGGCATTCCTATAACACCTCTTAGCCACTATCCAATCACGCCCTTAACACTTGGCTGTGATATGCTAATTGGGATTTTCCAGGGTACATAATTGCCACAGATTCTTGTACAAGTCATTCTGAATTGAGAAAGCCAGTCGGATGACTAGCGAAAGAACAAAACTTCAAGTCTAGTTGATCTAATTGAATACAACAGATAAAACCCCCCATGTTTTTACTGTTTGCACTAGCACAGATATTATGATATATGGGGCCCAGGAATGTGCATTGATCATCTCTTTTCTTGTTTGTTCTAATGTTTTGGTCAGATCAGTAGCACTTCCACTATTTGTTATAAAGTAATTTTGCCACAGGAGTGCTCCCACAGCCTCCCTTTTGTATATATGTACAAAAACAAGCTTCTTATCACATTACTAATACAGGGAGGGGGGAAACAGAGTGTCTGTGCTGGATTTTTCTTTACCTTATGTATTAAATGGAATAATACACTACCTACAGTGTAATATAAGGATATTACTTCACCTCTGAGTTCCCTGACCTGTATAAAAGCACTCGGCCTAACGGACGCGTGCTTCTATATGGTCATGGAACTCCTCTGTGGTGTAATCTCCTTATTTTGCACTGTAGGTAGCGTATTATCCCTTATATAATACATAAGGCTCTGGATTTAGAATGGGGAAGTGCAGTGACAAGAATCTATATAATCAGTCACTCAGTGATGTCACTGAGTGACTTCCTGTATTCCACTGGCCCTCCCCATTTCTCTCTCCCTGACTGTATTAGTAATGTAGATAACAAGCGCATTTGGTGCACTGACTGAATTACTGTGCTGATAAGGAGGAGCGAGCGCATTCCTGTGAGTCATAATGGACTCGGACACTTGCTCTTTCTTATCAGCACAGTAATTCAGTCAGTCAGTGTAACAAACCGGAACTGCACCTGGTTAGAGACAATGTTTATTGTCTTCTTTTAGTTTGAAATAGAAACGGCAGTTAACAATTGTATGTAGAAAAACAAGCATCTTATCACATTACTAATACAGGGAGGGAGAGACAGAGAGGGAGGGGGCTGGAGTGTCTGTGCTAGATTTTTCTTTTTTACTTTATGTATTAGATGGAATAATATACGGATATTACTTCACCTCGGAGTTCCCTGACCTGTATAAAAGAACTTTTCGGTGGCATAATCTCCTTATATTACACTGTAGGTAGCAGAAGAAAAGTAGAGCTGTGATATCTTTTATTGGCTAACTAGATAAAAAAAATTAAGCAAGCTTTCGGGAGTCCTAAGCCCCCTTCATCAGGACTCCCGAAAGCTTGCTTAATTTTTTTTACTTACTTACGGCTAACACGGTACAAACTTCAACTATTGCTTTGACTGTAGGTAGCGTATTATCCCTTATTTCATAACTTATGCCATAAATTCTGATTCATTTACAGTTATGCTGTTTGACCAATGACCTACAGATGCGAGGCAGATCACACAGTCAGCAAGGAGAAAATACCTCCATTAATTTAAATATGACTGCTATGAATTACATAACTGGCTAACTAATGACACCGGAAAAGATATCTGTAATTCCAAAAGCTGCAGGGGGGGAACATCCATCTTGAGTAACCCACATCACATCACATGTGAAAAATAAGACAGAGAGAGAGAAGAAAAACTGCACCATGTTTGGATATATTTCTTTATATACTATTAAATATTCTACTTTTTTAAAATTTCACATTATTGTAGTGTGTCAGTTCTGCTATTTTATTACATTACGTAGCATATACTAAGGCATCCAAACGATCAGTGGCAAATCATTCCAGTGAAGAACAGATAACAGGACTATTTCAGGGACATAAAACAAAAACTATTTAACTTTAATAGGTAAGAGACAAATCTTTGGATTTAATGTTTAGTCATTTAAATCTTACTATCACATATTATTGGCAAATGTTTAATAAATAATTAAACTGGACGGTTTTCTGGTAAAATATTTTTAGACTTTCATCACCTCTTAACTTGCTAGTTATTTCAGTACTAGCAATCCAAAATTATTTAGCAACTAAATACCCCATTGTTATTGATCTTTTCTTCTTTTGGAAACCTACACTGGGCAAGCT
The DNA here is from genome assembly GCA_019447015.1 of Hymenochirus boettgeri. Classification (NCBI taxonomy): domain Eukaryota; kingdom Metazoa; phylum Chordata; class Amphibia; order Anura; family Pipidae; genus Hymenochirus; species Hymenochirus boettgeri. Next base: position 218,389,005 of record CM033470.1, on the reverse strand, counting down.
AAACATTACTACATGGAAGATCCTGTACCATTCAAGCCCAAACAAAATCCCTGCAATGGACAACACTTTGAAATATCTGTCGAATTAGTCTTTTTTATTTGCACCAGAAAGAAAACAACTTATACTCACAAGCATCTACATATACTGTTTAAACTTTTTTTCACAGTTTGCAAACCCACTATCAAATTTATTGCACATTAATATATAAATATCAGTACTTTAATTCTGGAATTGGGTAACAGGTGACTTTGTGTGCTACCCATGATGTGAACTCTCTGTGCTTTGTTCACTAATAGGTCATATCAGAGGACTCGTGGACATCCTTTAAGGTTGGAAGAAAGAAGTTTCATCTTCAAGTTAGGAGAGGTTTCTTTACAGTGAGAACGTGTGAAACTGTGGAACTGCCTTCCACGATGTGGTAACGGCAAGTTCATTGAATAACTTTAAAAAAGGCCTGGATAATTTTCTAAAACTAAAAAATATTGAGAATTACGGTATTAATGCATATAGATCGGGTTGATCCAGGGATACTTTCCGATTGCCATTTGGAGTCAGGAAGGAATTTTTTCCCCCCTTTTTAGCTGGGTTTTTTTGCCTTCCTCTGGATCAACTGTTAGGTAGGGTTAAAAAAAAAAGTGAATAGGTTGGACTTGATGGACGAATGTCTTTATTCAACCTTAATTCTATGTAGGTGGATGTTCCTGAAGTCCTTTAAGGCACCTGCTTGGAACTGCCCTTGACCCATCTGATTAGCTAGTGATCAAAATAGCTCAAGTAGCTTTTTTTGTATTGCCTACCTGCTTTAATACTAAAGTCAAAGGTAATTACATATTTTATTATATTTTTCAGTGTTCTAAAGACCTTATCTACATATTATTATTATTGTGGATTTATATAGGGCCAACATCTTCCATGGCGCTTTACAGTTGCATTAATCACACATGAGGAAAACATACTGTTACATACGATGGTAGTGCAAGTAATACAAAGTGCAAATAATTCAAATTATTGAAATATTATTAAATATCAATTATAAGGGGGCAACTACTGCAGAGACCCATCTTAAGCTCATATTTGTAACATGTCAGCCAGAAAAACTGAAAAATATGAAACCTTACCTGCTAAGAACACTTGCTACCGCTGTTTGAAAAATACTGTAGATAAGTGGAACGTAAACATTAACTCAAGCTGCTCAGGTGAAAATGATAGCTGTATAATGGTTGTACAAAGCTGGGTGTTTTGCATGCCAGTTTCAAGAGCCACTGTACGACATCTAATAACAGAAGCAAAAAAATAGTTTACTTTCTAATACAGCGTAATGCAAAGCTATATGTATTAACAGAGTACAGTAATATGTATGAACATGTATGGAAATGTTGTGGCTCCTTTGGCCATCATTGATATTCTACATGGATTCATTGAAAACTTACCATTTGTATCCTTTTTTGATTTGTGACATTTTAACAAAATGTATGTATGATTGTGTTATAATAAGAGGGATGTTTTTTTCACATTTGTGCTCTAATTTATCTTATACTATAAACAAAATAAATAAAGCAATGTATGATAATATATAACAAAAAAAGATGTGCTGATGTGTTTTAGGTGACACACACCTACATTTTTGACAGAAATGGCTTTTGTGAGTCCTATCAGCCTGGATTTACCATTAGGCACAATAGGCACGCACATAAGAGCACTGTCGTTGGGGCGACTCAATCTCCCCCACCAATCCATCCCCTTTAAAGTTTATTTTCTTCCCCCAAAAAGAGAAAATGGGTGTGGTTTAGGGGACTCATCTGTGTTTAGGGGTGGGGCTAAGGGCTCCTTAGGTAAAAACTGCCCCTTGTCCATTTTTTTGTTATACCTGTATCCATTGGTATAAATTAAAATCTTAGCACTTTTTTTTATCAGTGTAGCACTTTTTTTGCACTATTGCACTTTCTTTGATAAACTTTTAAGTAGTATGTATGGTATCCATTGGTGTGTTATCTAGGGTATTAATTACCGTACTAATTTATAATTCATGTTTTAAATTGTGATTATTTTTAACCAGTAGCATTCTGAAGGATTTTATTCTAGTCAATAAATTTACTATTTTTACTTGATCTGACCTTTTAATATTCTAATATTGTATAGCTTACCTTCAATTATAAGAAGACCAATGTGCACGAACACTACATTATATTGTTACATTTATTTATGGATTAAGTTGGTGGTACCAGGAATGGCATGCTCAAGACTGGAGGAGCTGTGAGCATACTACATCCTGCTATTTGGATATATATATATATATATATATATATATATATATATATATGATAAAGGATAGTGGAAAGGTGAGCACACACATTTCAAATCCAGTTGTCGCCGGGTGCAAATTCCAACAGAGTAAAACATAAAAATAGGGAATGACCACTCTTGGGACTTAAAAAAAGTTAAAACAAATATTTTATTGGTCACCTTAAAATGTACTCAACGCGTTTCAGCACCACAAGTGCCGTCTTCAGGATATATATATATATATATAATATATATAATATATATATCCCACTATTTTTAGCTACCTTCCTTTGGTGGATGTGCATTGGCAATGACTAGAGTTGCACTAGGAGAAAGAAAGGCAGCTACAGAGGACTAGGATCTGGGATTTTTTAACCCTTATATAATATATTGTGTACCTGCTTGCGATAAGTTGATATATAAGCCTGTATATCCTGCTGCAAAGCCGATCCAGGGAATATTGTTCCTAAATCCACAACTTTGGATGAATTGTCCAGGCACCTTTGTAGAGTACGCCACCAATCACAGCTACAACAACACTATGAGAATGCCTCCAATGATCACCTACCTGGGGGGAAAAATGTTGTCCTGAATGCTTTTATCACAGATGTAAACATTTAGGCCTGATTCCATAAGGCACACCTGCCCAACCTGCGTTAGCTGGGGGCTGCACTATCTGCAACAGAGGCCTTGACCAGGCTGCTCACTAAGCCCTGCCACCAAAATGCCCACCCCCTAGCCAGTCCCCTTGTGGACTGCAAGTTTTCACAAACAGGCCATATACAGCCTTCAGGCAAAGGGTTGGGCACCACTGATATAAGAGGTGCAAAAACGCTGTCAGGTCACACACCCCTTGCCCGTCTATTAATCTAAAGTAACCAATCAATTAACTAAATGCAGTAACCCAGTTAAAAGATAACATCTTATTATTTATTAAATTATGCACAAAAAAGAATTATTAGCTGCAAGGTAAGCCCCAAGGATGCTTGGTGATTAAATAAACATGTATCCTGGATGTTCTTAGTACATGTGAATATCATACGGGAACACACATACTTAGGTGATTGAAAAAAGAAATAATATGTCATTAATCATGAAATCATTTACAATACCTTAAAATACACTGTATAAAAAAACTTATTAATGGCTTTTGGTGTCATATAATCTTCACTGTTTATATGTTATCTGTTTACATGGATTGTGTTTAAAGTTGTCCAGCTGTATCAAAAAAAATGTGCAAACTTTATGTATACATTTTTGGTAAAGATCATAGATAGCAGAGATCTTCTACTTTCAGTTATTTTCTCCTCATTCTTCGCTTGCCTTTTCTTATTCCAATCTGCACCACCATTTATATGAGCCATCTCCATCTATTCTTCCTTCCCCATCCTGCGCTACCCCATACGATTTTAATCTGTCTACATCCATTCCATATTATGCATCACCCCGCCATCATTCTGCTCCTCTTCTCCATCCACGAGCTACTCTCTCTCTTCTTACGTCTGCTACCCACACCATTCAATATGTCTTCCATCTCCGTCAATCAGCTTCCATCCAATAAAAGTGCAACTTTTTTAAAATTCCATTTCACTCTCTGTTATCCATCTCCTCCACTTTCGCTATTTTAACCATTAATCTACCCCCCATATCTGCCACCATCATATTTGCTTCTTCCAACATCCATATTCTCTCCTATCCAAATTGTCCTTCCCCACAATTTTATGCACTAGGGACATTTTGTAAGCCTTAATGATTTAAAAAATGTAGTAGTAGAGAATGTACGGTGTATAACTCATTGATTAAAGCAAAGACTTCTTGGATATAAAGCAAGGGGCCTGACCTTGTGGCCTGACCTTGGGCTAGTGAACGTCTCAGTTCAGCAATGTCTGCTAAACTGGACGGCTAGAGGGACGTCAGAAGCCACTGTTAGCCCTTCAGTTCACCAGCCAGTGTTGACCAAACAGGCTGTTGAACTGGAGGGCTGACTCAACATTGGCTGGTGGACTGGAGTTTGAACGCTCCAGCACTGTTAGGAGTCTCCTTCCCTTTTTTCAATATATGTGAAGCACTAACTAACTGCGGGTCTGATCATTTGGAAGGTGTGGGCCCACTTTATATACCCAGACAGAGTTGTACATTATATGTGTATGTTTTGTTGTGTATATCAAGAAGAAACTATATGCTTTGACATCTTGCCTTTTCAATCATTTTGTAGCCTGTAAAAGCTATTACTTATATCCAAATGTCTTTGATATAAAAAATGTCAGCTTTATTATTTATACCTCTTTCCTGTGATTTTATTAGTATTAGTGTATTTGTATCTTTTTTGTATTTTTAAAGTATATTAAAAATAAAGGAATGATCAATTTACTTACTTTTAATATTATCTTTGCTTTTTTAGGCCACTTGTAATTTACAAACATACCAACTGCTACAGAATCACTAGTGTTCTAGTGAAATTCCTAAAAAAAAAGAAAATTGCACAAAATCTTTAAATACAGTAACTTAATGAAAGGATCAATAATGGAAAAAAATCTATTGTATAAACATATCAGTAAATAAATAGTGGTATGGAAATATCTTCACGTCTTTTTGGTTTACATATTTTTGGTATCAATTGTAATAGATCATTTGGTAGTATAAAATACCAGAATTGTTCTTATCATCTCTCCTGCTGCTACAGATTTTTCTATAACCCTCCCTTTGCACTATTTCTGCTGTATGCAAATACCTTTGTGTATGTGTCATCATACAGTGCTGCCATTCTGGCTGAGGCCAACAAAATCAGGAAAGAGTTATGGGTAAAACTTCACACCTCCAGCAGATGCATTTCTCTTTTTTACATCCAAGTGCCTGTAGGCACAGAAAGCATAATCCCAAACCACACCCAAAAATACCATATCTTACAACGCTACGGTGCCTGCACATAAAGATGTTGGTAATTGGCACAATCCCTTTTTAGATATGGCCATGAAACAGGATGTCAAATGGGCAAGACTTGTATGTCCTCATCAATAAAACCTGAGAACCGAATGAGTGTATCAATGCAGTTTGGCCAATCACAACTGTAAAAATATTGCTTTCTGTTCTTAACATATTTACTTTAAACCTTATAATATTTTAACCTTGTAGTCAGGAGATGTTCCTAATTACATGCAAACCTGTGCTGACAATGTCCTTAAAGGAAAACTAAGTCTAAGTGTAATAATAATGTTTTAGATTTATTGTGTAATAAACTGATTTTTGTGTAATACCCAACAGCAGTATTTTTATCCACAACAAGCATCCGTTACTGTGACTGACTAAGGCGCATGCCTTAGCCATCATAGGAGTGATTGGCTAATTACTCCTATCCTTGACTTCTGTGCACGGGAAAGGCACAGGAGTTATGCAGAAGGCAGCAGGGAATGAAGGCTGGTAAGTATGTTTGGGGAGAGCTTTACATGCTATACCTCGCAACGTCGAGGTTTATGGCCATTTGTGACAACATATAAATTTAGTTTGGGGGGTGGACATAACTTTAATTTGAAAAAATATAATGTTAAAAATAGCATGTCTAAACACATATAAATGTAGTTACTCAAAGCAATTTTCAGCTTTCTTGTAAGCATGCTTATTTTATTTTATTTAATTTACCTTATGCTATACATCCAACTGACCACAATTATTATGAAAATTAGATGTATTATATGGAAGTATGTGATTACACTGAAAATGGTCACACGGAGTTAGAATAAGAGCAACTTTATTAGCGTGTAATATGTTCATGTGTTAGTTAATGAATTCTCTTTGCTACATGAACAAACCAGTTTAATCTATAATAGTTGCAAAAGTGTATACAATATACATACGGTCCTGTTCTAGGATATTTACACATTCTAAATTAAAATTAAACAATTCATTTGGGTCTATTCATTATACATTTTAACTAATACATATGTCAAGCACCGGTGCTGCTATACATCATTTATTATTAGGTTTATAATTCATTAATCAAGCTACGTACATTTAATAAATATGTTCCATAGGAGGCAAATTCACTTGATTGTTTTTATTGGATGTCCAATAAAATGCTTTATTGCCTGTTCAAGGTTTAATTACCCAATTTTCATTGTTAAATTAAAAAAAACTAGCAATTTATGATGTGGATTCCAGGCATGTTTGGGGTTTCTGGGAAAGGTTTCTTGGGAAAGAATGACCTTTAAGACCAGTTAAGAAATAATAGTAGCCAATTAAAGGCATTTAATATTTTAAAAATTGGCAGGGATGTTTGTGAAGCAGGGCAGAAAGAGTTTGCCTTGGGCTTCACTTTCTCAGACAGAACATGGTCACACAGATAATCAGAATTGTTTTTATATTACTTACCTATACTGCCATATGGAATTATTATAGCATCTGAATCAACCCTTTTTTGGTGTAAATAAAGAGACACAGAGGCATCATACCCAGAGCAAGGAGTGTGGAACAGGTTGTCTGCTTATACTGTAAAAATAACCAATACAGTTTAGTGAAATAGTCATTACAAAAGATATGCAAGTGAAAGCATTATTCTATGTTAATTTTCCCAGATGTTACGTCATTCTGACTGCGTGAACGAGTAGTAGATACTAGATTCTATCTCACGGGTACATGTTCATATCACTAGCTCAACATTCTCCTGTACAGAGGTTTTTTTTTCAGCTACCATGATGGATCCTCCCTCATCCCTTATTACTTTTTTATTGTCTTAATCACTGTCTTAATTATTATCTTATTGTCTAAGCATTGCCGTATTCTACACATTTGGACTATTTATTTATTTCTCCATATAGCTTTTATACTATTTTACATATTTAAGTTGCATGAATAAGGCTATTTTAGACCTATAGATTAGCCAGAAATATTTGGTATATTGCATAATAAGTTTTAACCACATAGCGAATTATAGATCACTATGGCAAACACTGGGCAACCTAGTTAATGAGCCCCGTTTTTTACACCCTTCTAGCGACTCACCACCTATTGTATTGGATAGAGGGGAAGTTCTGTAGCAAGAACAAAATGCATTAAAACTGAGCTTATAGAAGCGAAAATAGATCTTTATTTCCAGACACGATTTCAAAATGGTGCTGGAATGCATGGTGAACGAAAAAGGCGGAATTAAGAAAAAAGTGAGAAATGACGCTATTTAAAGAGAGAGAAGCTAGGGAGCTGGTTATACAATCTTGAGAAAGCTGCAATACAATCAGCGAAACACATTAACTTAAAAAAAGTTATAAACTTGTATAACCTCTATTTTGGCTCCTTGGAACAGGTCTTTACAGACATAGACTGTTCAAGGGGATCCGTAGATATAAAACCATTTTTATCTCTTTTTTTATTTTTGCATTTGTTGTAACAAATCTGTTTATTTTTGCATCAATTTTTACTCTCTAATGCAGTATCACAATGTTCACAATGTGGAGATGCACATATTAATATAAACATTTTTAATAAAGGCAAACCCAGGCACATATAGCATTATCCGATATAACAATTTTTTTTCAATATTAATTTCTGATATGTAATAACATTTTACAAAGGACATTGCTATCAGGGTATTTAAAATACTTAGACATTGCTATCAGTGATTTGATGTTACTATGGAGTAAATGCAATATGGTGTATGGTATTATTACAAATGCAGGCTTGTTTTTTTAAATATGACCTTGTGTCAAGAATAATCCTTACTTCCGTCTGCTAACACACATCTCTTCAGGGGATCTGTCTTTCTGTTGACATAGTCCACCTGACCATTCTAAGGATCTATGTTCACAGACGGAAACAATAATAATGAGACATGCACACACACAAACATTCTGGGCAATGTTTTCTGGTCAATTGCAGGCTACTGTTTATTTTGTCTTACCTTAATCCATGTCACCATCTATCCAGTATGCCCAGTATTGGAGCCTATACCTCCTGGACAGCAGCCCATAATTAGAACTACTGCAGCCTGAATAGGTAGTATATTAAATACAAGAGACAGCACAAAACCCGTAAGTGGCATTATTCCGAACTGACAAGGAAACCTACTGCTATACCCCATGCTTCTTTATGTGACCCCAAAATTTCTGGAACTCCACCACTACAGCCAAGGGAAACATGACTAGTGCCAACAAGTTTGAATTACTGTATTAATGTAACATTAAGAATAGCATTAGAATTGTCAACAGCTTCAAACAAGAGGTACCACTGCAATTTTAGCATTTATACTACAGGAAAGGGTAGGTGTGTTTACCCGTGTCAGGTTGGGGATTAAAAAATAAACTTTTTGATGATTGGTCTAATTTTGTTTATTGACTTTAGTTACCCTTTAAGTATAGCTGCCACAAGAATGAAAAAGTAGGTGTGTGTACTTGTATCAGGTTGGGGTAAAAAATTTACTTTTTTGATGATTGGTAAAAAACATATTTTTACTTTAGTTAGCCTTTAAGAATGGCTATCACAGCAATAAAAGGGTAGGTGTATTAACCTGTATCAGGTTGGGGGTTAAAAAAAATAAACTTTGATGATTGGTCAAAATATATTTTTTGACTTTAGTTACCCTTTGAGTATGGCTATCACAACAATAAAAGGGCAGGTGTGTTTACCTGTATCAGGTTGGGGGTTAAAAAACAAAACTTATTGATGATTGTTTTTTGACTTTAGTTACTCTTTAAGTGTAACTACCACAAGAATGGAAGGGCACTGCATACGTCTCACTCCAGCACTTATACCCATTCCATTGTATCTGTATGTTACCCACCTAACTAGATTGTAAGCTCTATGGGACAGGGACCTCATTACCTCTTGTGGCAAAGCCCTAGCACTTCTATTTATATAAGTTATATATTTATGTACTGAACTATCTATGTATTTATCCCCCTTGTATGACTTTATTGTATTGTAATACTGTACAGCGCTGCATCCCCAAGTGGCGCTTTAAAAATAAATATATACATAAATACAAGGGTAGATCAGTAGTTGTGTTTACCTGTGTCAGGTTAGGGGTTAAAAAAACAAACTTTTTTAATAATTGGTCAAAATTTATTTTTGACTTTAGTTACCCTTTAAATATGGCTACCACAAGAATGGAAGGATATGTGTATGCACCTGTATCAGGTTGGGGTTTTAAAACAAACTTTTTTGATGATTGGTTCAAAATTTATATATGGCTTTAGTTACTCAACGTTTTTGATTTAGTTAATCAACGTTTTTGATTATTGGTCAAAATGTATTTTTTTGACTTTAGTTACCCTTTAAGTATGGCTACCACATCAATAAAAGTGTAGGTGTGTTTACCTGTGTCAGGTTGGGGGTTAAAAAAACAACTTTTTTAATGATTGGTCAAAATGTATTTTTTTTACTTTAGTTACCCTTTGAATATGAATGAAAGGGTAGGTGTCTGTACCTGTATCAGGTTGGGGGGGGGTTTGATGATTGGTTAAATTTAGTTTTTTTACTTTAGCTAGCTTTAAGTATGGCTACCACAGGAATGGAAGGGTAGTTCAGTAGGTGTGTAATACAGGTTGGCACACTATATGACCCACACATCTGTACCAAAGTTTGTATCTAACTCAAAAACTGTAGGAGGAGACGGTCCAAAAAAGCAGAAGAGTAAAACAGAAGAAGAACAGTAATTTGGGTCTTTAAGCTAAATTAAAATATTATGTCCCATTCTACACCATTAGAAGCCTCATTTTCTTATCTGATAAGTTATCATTATGAAAGTTGTTAGCAGCCTTACCTCGCTCTCATTTCCGAAGAAATGTCCGACTCTCATTTTGAAGTCTTTAAACATCATTACTATAAAATTAAAATAAAAGATATTCATTTTCAAACAAAGACAGTTTTATTTCAATCAGAAAACATGAAATGCTGTAAACCTACATATCCCACAATGCAATTCAAGAATTTAAAGCATTGCAATAAATTCTATTAATCCAGCGGCCCCATTTAATTTTTAAAAAAATTTTTTTAAAGTGCACAGTTGGTAATGTACGTCATGTATTTTATAGTTGAGGAGGTGACATTGCTTGAGGGACGTATAGCACATATGTTTATTTTAAAACCATATATACAACGTTATCAGTTTTTCCACTTGGAGCATAAATATACAAATGTTGTGGTGAACCTACTCATGAACATGCTACATGTAATTAGCCATTGGGAAAACATGTTGAGTGCAACTGAATACTGCAGCACTTGAGCGACTGATGGGCGTCAGTGTCTCTGATCATGTGACTCTTTGCCTGTGTTGTTAAAGCCGGGCTTCATTCTGTTGCGCTGTCTGAGCGTTGTGTGTTGTTATTAAGCGTGCTCAATTTTTTGCAAATTTGTTAGCGGTATGTCACCTTGTTTGCACTTTAACACTTTATACTTGCTCAAGTGCTGTGATATCTTTGTTCTTTTAGTTGTAACTGTCTGTGAAGTGTGTGACATGTGGGCAGTGTGTGTCTGGTGCTTAAGTCCAGGTAATGCATGTAATTCCTGTGTACCATACCGCCCAAACTTCCCGGTTGGAATAGGTAGATGGGGCATGTCTGCGATGTTGCGGTGGGTGGGGGCACGGCATTCTGTGTAGCCGTACATTAAGCTGTTGTTGTATCACTGAAGTGGATTCTGTGTCTGTGTTAAGTTGGGCATCACTCAGAGCCCAGGCCCTTCATGTGTGGAATCACACTGCAAGTGACATGCAGGCTTTTTATTGGTCAAACTGGACTTCATGGGCGTCAACCCTGTCAGAGGCGTCGCCGTTATGGTGAGTCATTCAGGGGTGTGGCTGTGTGGTGAGCATCACCAAGGGTGTAAGATGCCCTTTTATACTCTCTCCTTGATGACATAACAATGTCACCTGACACCCTTGTTACCATGACAAACACAGCCCCTGGACAATGTCACCTGACACCCTTGTTACCATGACAAACACAGCCCCTGGTTTGTTTTCCAGATGCTTCCATCAAACCCAAATAAAGTATATTAAATACATATATATAAAGGTTTATCATACTAACATAACACCCTATCTTTACTATAGTGGATAATATATCCCCTTCTGTAATCATATTATCATCTTATAACTGCCATTGCTTCATTTTATATTACACTGACATACTAAAACTACAATTCCCATAATTCACTTCAGAAATTCAATCCATTGCAACCAACTAAGTGATGTGTCCATATACAGTAAGTCCCCAATACAGTGTCCATATACAGTAAGCTCCAAATACAGTGTCAATATACAGTAATATCCCCAATACAGTGTCCATATATAGGTAAGCTCCCACAATAGTGTCCATATACAGTAAAATCCCCCCAATACAGAGTGTTCATATACAGTAAGCCCCCAATAGTGTCCATATACAGTAAGCCCCCACAATACAGTGTCCATATACAGTAAAACCCCCCCAATACAGAGTGTCCATACACAGTAAGCCCCTAATACAGTGTCCATATAGAGTAAGCCCCCAATACAGAGTGTCCATATGCAATAAGCACGAATTTAGTTTAGGCCTCACCCTAGGTCAATTAACTGGGGTAGGGTTGTATGGAAGGATATACTTGCCCTTTAATTTAATTAATTGTAATATTGTTATATTTACATGCAGGAAAGCGTTAGAATACCCTTTGGAAAGAAGTATCTTGATGCTGTGATCTCTCTTCCTGTGTCTCCTAAATCACTAAGGCATGGTGTTATTCTCACACATGGAGCAGGAGGAGACATGAACTTTTCCCATTTGGTGTCTTTGGCAAACCATTTAGCTGCACGTGGAGTATTATGCCTCAGATTTACATGCAAAGGACCTAATCTTGTCTATAGGACAAAGGCTTATAGCACTGTTTTGGTAAGCATCTAACCATTACACTAAGAACTAAAATTGTGCTATAAACTGTAGTTTACACACTTTTCTAGAAATATACACTGATGAATTGTTCCTACACTAAATTATACTGTTGTTTCAGAACCAGAGCTTATTTGTTTTAAACAATATACTTAATTAAATTATAATGTGTACACATATATATGTATATACATGTATATATACGGGTTGGTCAATGTTTGTCATATTAATTCTGATAAGGGTGCTCAGTGCAACACTAAAATGTTAGCATTTGTGTGCATGACTTAAACTCCCATTTGATATGCCAATAGCGTCATTCCATTCTGGCACATTTTAATGCCAGCTAATGGCATTAATTAGCAAAGTTAGAATTTTATACTCTTTGCCAGTATGATTACTGTAGAATGATTTAGATGGTTTCATATAATGACATACAGTACAACAAGGGAGGCCACATTTATAGCAACCTTTCAGCCAGGTCCTCTTAGACCCTTGTGAGGTATATAGACTAGGGGCCACTGCGAGCTTTTCAAAAAGAGAATTTCGGTTTCTCTGGTAGGTGATCCACTAATTATGGATCATCTAAAAATAAATTCCAATATTTTGATATTGTTAATGGTTTCATATAATGACATACGGTACAACAAGGTAGGCTACATTTATAGCAACCTTTCAGCCAGGTCCTCTTAGACCCTTGTGAGGTATATAGACTAGGGACCACTGCAAGCTTTTTAAAAAGAGAATTGGGGTTTCTCTGGTAGGTGATCCACTAATAATGGATCATCTAAAAATAAATTCCAATATTTTGATATTGTTGTTCTTATCCTATGGCGATCTGTGGAATAAGACAATGTGTAAATTGGAAAATTATCTATTTTAGAATTTACGCTATTTTTACTATGTCCCTCTTGGAAGCTAATAAATCTTCCTTATAAATCAAAACAGCTCTATAATTAGCTGGTACCTATGTTTGGTAGCCCCTTGCTATCAATTTCTCTAACAAGTACATGGCTTCTGATTGAAAATCCCAAGTCGAACTAAATGCTAAGCTGTATAAACTGGCTAAAGGGGATACCTTTTATGGGGGTCTTGGAATGACAGGAGTCTGCAAGCAGGAGCATAGTTCTGAAAAATAGGTTTTTGGAACAGTTCCATGTTGATGGAATAGTTCATAAAGAAAACTTAAGCTGCCCTTATTTGAGAGTCTAATAACTATATAATTGATAAGAGGGTTAAAATATAATGGGAGCAGCAATTGAATATTTTCTTATACCGTAATAATCACTCTGAATGTTCCACTGCAGCTCCCATACTCTTCTGACTATCTACTGTTCCAACCCCATAACAATATTCCTATACTTTATATAGGGAGAACGCTTGTGACTATGTGTAGCCACATCTTTCAAAAATAACAAAAAGAAAGAGCGTCTTTCTATGACTCATAGGCACGCTCTCTCTACTACTACCTGTGTTAAAAATGGAAAAATAAAGTATATGCTGTTTTCCTTTACCATTTTCTTTATAACTTAAAGGGTATCTATAGTGGGAAAATTAACTTTTTTGTCTTTCTTTCCATGTGTTCTATAATTCCCCACAACCCCCAGAGTGTCTTCACTTTTTTCAGATTCCCTCTCTGTCCTGAGATACACCAGTAGGAAGAATATGTGATTGCGTTACTCTACTCCTACTTGGACTGTCAATCAAATCCCTGTGACGTGATCCCCCCTCCCTGCTCTGTAATAAACATAGAGATAAAAGCATTAGCAGGGGGAGAGAGGTAGCTTTGATGGTAGATATAAGGCTGCACTTGACCCCCCTTTTTAATAGCTTTCACTGATTGATGATGGGTCACAAAGTGAGAGATCGTAAACTGTACTGATTCCTTCTTCTTCCGTGTCTCCAGGACAGCTTGCTTTCTATTGGCCACTGTGCGTGGGTGTGTTTTTCAGGATGTTGAACTTTTAACTCCTACTGCACATGATAAGCTTGTCGGTTAGCTGGAGTTGAGACATGGAGGAGGTAACAAAGGGGAGGGGGAAGGGGGGAGTGCTACACAGAGATCTGACACCATGGTTAAACAAAGTCACTGACAGAGATAGGATAAAGGCAGCACAGAGTACATGAATTTAACTTTGCAAAGGGGCAATGTGTTTTTTTTCCACTATAGATGCCCTTTAACAATGTATCAACTATAGACCAGGCAAGGATGTTACAATTTCACTACATAAAAACCTATAATCTGTAGCTTTTCCTTTTTTATGTAAATTGTGACCTTTAAACTTACATGTCAAACTAGAATTATTTATTTATTATACCTGATTATTGTTTAGGTTATCTGTTATTATTATGGCAATGACCACTTTGTCATTAGAAATAAAAGCAAGGTCTGTACTTGACAAAAGGAAGTTTCCTGTGAGTGGAAGCTGTTATTAACTCATTTGGTATAAAGGACTGTTTAAAAGGGACATTTAATCATCTGATGGTTGTATGGTTTGTATAAAAGTTTAAAAATAAGGATTTTTTGTGCTGATAGTGTGCTGTGATAAGGACTGTGAACAAGGAGATACATCTTTCTTAATTGCAAGCAGGTTGTGGAAGGGTTAAAAGTTTTTTCTTTTCCTGTCTCTTTGCACTGATTGGTGAGGGGTCTGGGGCCAATGAGTTAAATAGAATTCACATAAGTGGCTTTTACCTGAAAAAATGAAGTTTCCTGCAAATGGAAATGCAGAAGTGTGGAAGCTGTTATAAACTCCTTTATTCTAAAGAACTGTTTATTAAGGGCATAAAAAAGGGATATTGAAAAAAAAAACGGACAACTAAACAAGTTTGGTGCGTTGGTGTTGTGTATTAGAAGGGACAGTCTTGTTGATACTATGCAGACATTCCAGGGGACCTATATGTCAGGTGCGAGTGGGTTTCCCGTTTGGAAGCTGAGGGGGCAGCTTGCAGGGATTTGCAAAACTGGAGGAACAGCAGGCACTGTCTGGGGCCAGTATAGAGGGGGTGGAAATGGAGTGAGGTGGGGAAGGTTGAGGCAGGAGGTAGTTTTGTGAGAGTTACTAGGGTAAGTGGGGGGCTTCTTCTCAGCTTGGCCATCCCAACAGATTTGCCGCATTGGTGATGAAGTGGAAAAGGACCGCTCAGAATTGGTGAGTATGGAGCGAGCAAATCCCTTGTGCACCCATGAGACTGCCATCTCTAATACAAGGGAGGAAGAACTTAGGATCAGGAAGGCTAGGCATGTGGTTGTTGTAGGGGACGCCATTATCAGAAAGGTGGATAGGGTCATCTGCTGCCAAGACCCTACATGCTGAACTGTGTGTTTCCTGCCTGATGCTAGGGTTTTGGCATCTGGTGGATTGTGTAGACCGATTATTGGGTGGGGCTGGGTATGACCCGGTGGTCTTGGTTCACATTGTTGCCAATGACAAAGTTAGAGGAGGAGGAGAGGTCCTTAAAAATAATTTTTGGGAGCTAAGACCCAAATTAAAGGCAAGGACCTCCAGAGTATTGTTATCGGAAATACTACCGCAGCCATGGGCTAGGCTAGGGAGACAGCGTGAGCTTAGGAGTATTAATGTGTGTCTAAGAGGTTGGTGTAAGGAGAAAGGTTTTGGGTTTTTAGAGAACTAGGCAAACTTCTGCTGTAGTGATGGGTTGCACCTCACTGATGGTGGTGCAGCTCTTTTGGGGGAGATCATGGCTAGAGGGTTGGAGGAGATTTTAAACTGGGATGGGGCAAGGGTAATATTAGTCTCACTGGGATAGATAGCCCAGGGGGTAAGCAGAGTGTAGATTGGATAGTAGTGGTTGGAAAGGGGAATGGGGCTAGCATAGAGGATAGGGAGGCATGTGTATTTGTCACGAACGCCAGTTCATTGGGCACGTGATCTGAGCAATCAATCGGTACTCGCTGCCACCACTTTAAGTTATGGCCTTAAAGACGCCCCAAAAACACTCTTGACTCTCACTGACTATGCACACCCCTGTCCTGGCAGCTAAATGGTTAACACTACACCATTCACCCCAGCAACTAACTGGTTAATTAGCATCAGTCCTTCACAAGCAGTCACAGAGTTAATTAGCATTTACACTGCAAACACTCCATCCAACCACATATAAACTTATCAGAGGCTAACTAAGTTCTTTTAGAGCATCAAATACAAAACTTATACATTTTAGATTTAATATTCCAAAAGGTGGACAGTGCATATAATACAAAAATAAAAGAAAATGGTGTTATAATAAAATGACATACAATAGGTACAACAGTTATATAAAATAAAAAGGATAAAAATATTCACAGACCCTACTCACAAGAAGAAGTCATGTATCCCGGGGTGGGAAGAAACATCGGGTCCATACACACGGTTTTAGCGTGTCCCCTCAGTATGAACTAAGTTATAGGGGCTACAAGGATTTTTTAAGCAATTGATGAACCACCCCCCTCCTAGGTATGTAGGGGGTGGGAGTGTCTAGGAATGTCCAGATTTACGACTAGCCAAAAGCATTCATTCCCCCTCAGTTAGGCAGATTCCATATAAATGTAGATATGTACATTGTATTGGGATATTGACCACATATTCCTCTCCGGTATTAATTATCAATTCCTCCAATACCAAACATGACCTGTGTGTAATCCATATTTCCAAAGATATTAATAACTCGCCTTGGCAAGGAAATAAGGGCTCCATGTTGGGTATCATTTTGAGGGGCCTACCTTTCCATTCACAAATATAATATTGGTTTCTGTCTTACATATTCCAATACTGAAATACATTTATTTTACATGTATGGTTGTCCTTAAAATTACCTCTTAGGGTACCCACCAGACCCCTAGCTGAAGAGAATTCCAGATACATGGTTCAGTCCCACATTTTTCTGGAAAAGAAGATCTGGTTCCATGCTTCACTAATCGTAATATAAACAATAGGACTGTTCCAGGGTGGAATGGTATTTTTATTGGTCCTTTGCCAGAACTAATACCAATAGTTAACCCATTCTTGCCAAGCCACTACACACTTTCCTGACATTATTAAAGAGTAAAAATAAATTATAGGATCATAATCTAAAACGTATGATTGCAAATGTGAGAAGCTTGGCTGACAAAATTAGAGAATTGGAGATAATGGCATTGACTGAAAAGTATGATGTAATATATAGGCACAGCAGAAACATGGTTGAATAATTCTTATGACTGGGCTGTAAATTTAGATGGATACTCCTTGTTTAGAAAGAATAGAGAAAATAGCAAAGGGGAGGGAGTATGTGTTTATGTTAAACAAGAGTTGAAGCCAAGTTTAAAAGGAGATAACTGGCGATACACATGTTAAATAGGAGGCAATATGGGTGGAATTGGGCAACAGAATGGTGGTAATTGTTGGTGTCTGCTACAAGCCACCAAATGCTAGCAGGTAGGATGTGAGTCAACTTCATATGTAGTTGGCAAGGGCTGCAACTTTGGAGAGTTTTCTCATTATAGGGGACTTTAATTACCCTGACATTGATTTGCATTATGGAACTGCCAGCAAAGAAAAGGGTGATGGGTTCCTGATTTTGCTGCATGATATTTTTCTCTCAAAGGTGGTTGAAGTTCCTACAAGAAAATGAGAGCTCTGTTGGATCTGGTAATATCTTACATTGTGGAGCTTATTATAGATATGAAGGTAACTTGAGGCTCAGGGAATAGTGACCATGAAATAGTGCTGTTTAGCGTATGTTATCAAAAGGAAAAATGCGCGTTAACAAAGACTTAATTTCAGGAAAGCAAATTTCAGGAAAGGTTAAAAGTAGCTCTTCATCATGTCAACTGGGATAATATATTATCAAGTAATGTAGCGGACTGTTTTTAAGGGGATTTTAAGAAATTTTACATCTAAATTTATAGATATAAGTCTGCACCCATGTGGCTTATTTCTGTAGAAAAGGCATTTAAAATCAACGGGCCTTTAGGAATTATAAAAACTGTAAGAAAGATTGTAAGAAAGCAATTAAGCTAGCTAAAATTAATAATGAAGTTAGAATAGTTGAACAAAGCATTACTAACCCTAATTTTTTTTTAAGTATATTAATAATAAGAAGATGAAGACTGAAAATGTGGCACCATTAATTAATGGGGATAACTTAGTTACGGAGGATGGTGATAAAGCAAATGCCTTTTTTCCCCCTCTGTATACACTATGGAAGATCCAAGTACTGATAGCTTAGAGTATAGTAGCAATAAACGTGTAAAAGATGCAAGTGCACTTTGGTTAACCAAGGATATGGTGCAGAACCAAATCAATAAGGTTAATATTAAAGTGCATGTCCACCCCCCAAACTAAAATTGAACCTTCTACTGACCCCACTGTACAGTTTAAAAGAATCCTTACCTCACATCCCTGCTCCTTATGGTTCTCCTGTAGTGCCTCTTCAAAGTCCAGGGAGTAGGAAGGCATGCAGTACAATATATAAAAAGTTTTTACTAAGGGTGGAGATGTCCTTTAATTAATCCCCTGGACATCCTCGGTTCCTTATGGACCTTAGTTCAGTTTTATCTAGGCCATTGTTTCTTATTTTTGAAGATTCCATCAGGTGCGGAAGTGTGCCTCTGGATTGGAAAAAAGCTGATGTAATTCCAATATTCAAAAAGGGTAGTCGTTCACAGCCGAGTAATCACAGGCCTGTAAATTTAACTTCAGTTGCTGGGAAGATACTGAAAAGTTTGATAAGGGAACATATTGTAGAGTATGTTTCAAGGACTTACCTTATAAGAAATAATCAACATGGATGTAGGAGGAATAGATCTTTTCAAACTAACTTGCTTGGCTTTTATGAAGAAGTGCGTAGGAATTTAGACTCTGGCATAGCAGTAGATGTAGTATACTTGGATTTTGCTAAGGCAATTGATACAGTCCCCCATAGGCGACTAATATATAAGCCAAGGTCTGCTGGGCTTGGTTGGCACATTTGTACATGGATAGCAAGTTGGTTAATGGATAGGATGCAGAGAATAGTTGTTGTTAACGGGGCTTCATCAATATGGATTAAAGGTTCTAAGTGGGGTGCCACAGGGTTCTGTGTTGGGGTCACTTCTATTTATTCTGTTTATTTAAGGGTATGGCCACCCCTTTTTAGGATTTTTGGGGTACTGTAAGTCTCCCAGCCCCAGCCTCTATTCTTTTTAGCAGAAACTCCCCCGATCATTACTTACATTACCTCTTTCCTCTGGCGTACTGTCCCGGCCCTCTGCATGAAACTGCAAGCAGGGGGCCGGACCGGCAACTGCGTCTGTGATGGCTGCAGTGGAGAACGCCAGGGGAGAGAGATAAGGTAAGTAATGATAGGGGGTGTTTCTGCTAAAACTAATATAGCGGTTGGGGCTACCTACAGTACCCCAAAAGGGATTTACACTAGGGGGAGGGAGAGCAAAACGTGAAGGAGAGGGGGGAGGGCTGCAGTGTGCATGGGAAAATTCTCACAGAGGAGAGACACTAGGCAGAGTCCTATATGGACTCTGCCAGGCTCCTGGTGGCCAGTTTTTGGGACTTTAAGGTAAGGATTTTATTATACTACAGAGTGGGGCCAGTAGTGTGTTAAATTATAGTTTAATGGGGTGGACATGCCCTTTAATGACTTAAGAGTCGGTATTATAAGCAAGGTTTCTGTGTTTGCTGACAACACAAAACTTTGTTGGCTATTAATGTCAAATGCAATAGTTGCAGGTGGATCTGGACATTGGGATGCTAAGTGGCAGATAAGAGTCAATGTTGATAAATGTAAGGTGATGCATTTTGGACTTAAAAATCCTTGTGCTGATTATACTATAAATGGCTCGGTGTTAAGTAAATCCCTATTGGAAAAGGATTTGGAGTTTTGGTGGATAACAAACTTAAAGGTAGCAAGCAGTGCTAGGCAGCAACAGCTGATATTGTCTTGTATAAAGGAGGTATGGATTTAAGGAAGAAAAATATTATTCTCCCTCTTTACAAAGTATTGGTAAGGCATCATTTGGAATATGCAGTGCAATTTTGGAATACTGTTTTTTTTTTTCTTCCTTCCTCTGGATCAACAGTTGGGCAGGAAGTGTAGGTATTGCAGAGAGAGACTTAAATAAAGAATAAAGCCTCATACACACGTGGGATCGCGGGTCCCCACCCGTGGCACATGTGTCCGAACGTTCGTTTCAGTCGATAATCGGCCCGTGTTTGGGCCCTTTATCAGCCGAAATGGCCGGTCGTTCGGAGATCAGGTTGGTCAGGCAACGATCCCTGACTGAACGGCCGTTTTGCCCGATAAAGTGCCCATATACGGGCCTATTATCGGCTGAAACGAATGTTCGGACACATCGTACATCGCGGGTTAGGACCCCCGATCGCACATTTGTACGAAACTTTAGTCTGTATATCTTTTGCTAGGAAAATAATAAAAACAAAAATAATAAAAAGTCAATAAAATAAAAGTTCACTATTTTGTATTGTTCCTAGTAAACTTTCTGCAATTATGTCAGGAAGATAAACCGCAGAATAACAAGCAGCATTAAAGGACTTCCATATAGTTGTGGAGACAAAAATAAAAATATATAAAAAAAGCATTCAACTTATTGTCTTGTATAAAAAGGGGAATAGATTCAAGAGAGAAAAATATTATACTCTCTCTTTACAAGGCACTGGTAAGGCCTCATTTGGAATATGCGGTGCAGTTTTGGAAATTGAGGCAGTTCAGAGAAGGGCAACTAAATTAATAAGGGGAATGGAAGGGCTTGAATATGCAGGCAGATTAGACAAATTAGGGCTGTTTACATTGGAGAAGCGACGTTTGCGTGGGGACATGATAACCTTATACAAATATATTAATGGTCCATACAATGAATTGTTTACTAATAGGTCATATCAGAGGACTCGTGGACATCCTTTAAGGTTGGAAGGGTTTCTTTACAGTGAGAACGGTGAAACTGTGGAACGGTCTTCCAGCAGATGGGGTAATGGCAAGTTCATTCGATAACTTTAAAAAAGGCCTGGATAAGTTTCTAAAACTAAAAAATATTGAGAATTACTGGTATTAATACATATACTGTAGTTCTGGTTGGTACAGGGATACTATATAATATTTAGAATTACTGGTATTAATGCATATAGATCTGGTTGATCCAGGGATACTTTCCGATTGCCGTTTGGAGTCAGGAAGGAATTTTTCCCCCCTTTTTAGCTGGTTTTTTTTGCCTTCCTCTGGATCAACTGTTAGGTAGGGTTAAAAAAAAAAGAAAAAAAAAGAGGGTGAATAGGTTGGACTTGATGGACGTATGTCTTTATTCAACCTTAATTACTACTATGTTACTATGTTATTAGAGAAGTATATTTCAAGGTATAGGTGTTCAGGGTAAAGAAAGTTTAGTTCTCATTTAAGATTTTAGTTAAAAAGTTGCATTTTTAAAAAGTAATTCTGGTCTTGACCTGGATGATTTCATTTAGTGTAGCTTAAAATGGTGGAGGTATTCATGAAGTTTCACATATTGATCATGTCAGTGGCACACGGACATCCCTTAAGACTTGAAAAGAAATTTATAAAAAAGACAATATTTTAGCAAGGAACTCCAGTAACACTCAATATCTATCTATATATCTATAAAAATCTGAATATTCCTTTAATAAAGTGCAATCACATAAACATCTAAAATCCCCACAAAAAATATATAATGCATAAAACTGTTTCCAATAAATGCAATACATAAATATCTGCTACAGTTTATACACAATAAAACAGTGTTGTATACACTGTAGCAGATATTTATGTATTGCACTTTTGTATTGGAACTGTGGCTGTTTTGATCATTCACTTTTATTGCAACTGTGTATTTAGTAGGTCCGACGCTTTTGGTAAGTTAGACCCACTGGGATCCTTCCCCTTTTTTGGATATCCAGTCCGGAGTGTGCCAGTGAGGATCACATGACCAGAGATAGAGGACGCCGCGAGGTCGGAGTTCCTTAAGGATTGCTGAGTCGTGCGGTGTTCGTGGAAAGGAGGGAGCTAGAGAGCGATTTACCCTGCTTGCTGCCTTAGATTGTGGCTGTGCTTGGTTGACTTATCAGTCATGGGGGGGAGTCCACTCTTTGGACTGTACTATGGAACTTACATTTTTATGCCTGTTGCTGTGAATATTTTTTGTATTTATTGGAAACCATTTTATGCAATATATTCTTTGTGGGGATTTTAGATGTTTATGATATTGAGTGTTACTGGAATTCCTTGCTAAAATATTGTATTTTTTATTGGTTTATTGGATAGGTTTTCTTACCTACCTTTGTTGCAAGGTGCAGGACCCACCTTGTTTTTTTAGCAAGGATTAGGAGACAGACTATTGTTATTGAAAATAAATGTAGTCTTCAAGTTTGGAAAGGGTTTTTAACTGTGAGAATGATAAAACAATGGAACTGTCTTCCATTGGAAGTTGTGATTGCATTTTCATTGGATATTTTCAAAAGAAAGTTGGATGCAGGTTACTGGTATTGATACATAAAGTAGAGTTGATCCAGGGATATTTCCGATTGCTACTTGGTGTCAGGAAGGGTTTTTTTTCCCAACATAATTCTGATGGGGTTTTTTTTTTTGCCTTCCTCTGGATCAACAGTTAGGCAGTAAGTGTAGGTATTGCAGAGAGGGTTGAACTGGATGAACATATGTCTTTATTCAACCTCAAATTCATTAATTTATTTCACCCATTTAACCTAATCAGTATGTCTTTATGATTGTGGGGTAAACCAAAGTGCCCAGAGGAAAACTCATGCAAGCACAGCAAACTCCATGCAGATGTATGTACGGTGCACTTAATTTACTGTTCTTGTTGTTTTTTTAGACATTTTTAAAGTTTCATGAAGAACATAAACTTGACAGTGTGTTTCTTGCTGGTAAGTCATAATAAAGAGGTTTCTATACAAATCCAGTAGCAAATAAAAGAGTAAGTTGTTTTTTTAAAAAAAGGCTACCTCCTTTTTTATTTGCAATGTTAGTGTCTTAAAGTGTATGTATACTGAAAAAATGATTTAATCTAAAAATAAAGACGTGTAAGTAGCACTTGCTCTGAGGCTGTTGCTGCATGCCTTCAATACAATATTGTTTTGCTCAGGCTTTGACCACTGACCTGACTATTTTACCACTTACCAACTGTCAAATCTGCATATAGCACACCAACTGTGAAACCATTCCAGCTACAGCAAAACTGCTTACATAAATGTTAAAATGTAAGATGTTTTAGATTGGATATCTAATGAAATAGGGGGCAGATCAACAAAAAAAAACTGTTCAGTCATAGTTGGGACGAATGATATTTTCCACTAATGGGCAATTTAAAAAATAAATTTTCCAGTGTACATACCCTTTAAGCCATCCTTTATTACAGAAAGTGATGAAGCCAGAAGGCAGTTTTCTTAGTGCTGGTGCATCTCACAAAAACATTATTCGAAGTTAGGAATGCTACCTTCCTGCCCAAGGTACTTGTGACTGTTTTGTGTTTTTTTTTTTTTATATTAACCTAAAAAACATAAATTAGAAATTTGTGATAACCATTTTCAATTGAAAGAAATGTGTTAATAAAGTACTGCATCCAAGAGATATGCTGGCCAACTTTTAATCAAAGTTCTTTTCATTATTGTTATTGCTTCCCAGAATTAATAAATATGGTCTTTGGAATGAACCTGGTCATTTTTATATACCCCATTTTTTGGTTAATATTGTTGACTAAACCCAAGCTATTGTTGGTTAAGTCATGAAATAAGCAAGGTACTAGGGGTCAGCTCCCATAATTTAATCTCTTTATGTTTTCTGGGAGTCTTAAGTGAACACACATCCTCTATACTGCACAGCAGATCAAAACAAGGAAGCAGCAGCCTTGCCCCTTATTGACTGATAGCCATATTACATCATATTATAACACAGAAACCCACCTTTTAGTCACAGAATATGTTAACAGTGTAAAATTGTTTATTAAAACAATCTCTGTTCCCCCACACATTATTTGCAGTTTATTTCCTATTGAGCAATGAGGGGAGGAAACAAAATTGCATAAGTGTGGGTATTTAAACCTGTATCCTTATGGCCTGTATGTTAGCGTATTAACACACATTAACGTATAAGCCCACTGAGCTACCAGAGACAATGCTAAGAAGACAGATACACTAAGAAAGGTTGAACATTATTCAATAAAATATGCAAAATTTGCAGCAATCAATCAGATGTTATCAGATATTAACTATAGTAGACAAGTAGAAATGTATCATCTGATTGGTTGAGGCAAATTAACAGCTCAGGCAAATGTTTGCACCTCTTACTGAATAAGTCTGTATATCTTTTGCGAGGAAAAGAATAAAAACAAAATTAATAAAAAAAGTTAATTAAAAAAAAGTTCACTATTTTGTATTGTTCCTGGTTAACTTTCTGCAACTATCAGGAAGATAAACTGCAGAATAACAAGCAGCATTAAAGGACTTCCATATAGTTGTGGAGACATCTGTCAGAGCACATACTCACAAGGCTCTTTGAAGACTACACAGCATGTAAAATGTACTGGCAACAACATGAAAACCTTCTTAGTTACAGAATCTACTTACATGCACATAAATTCAACTTATTAGAGAAGTATCTTTCAGGGTTTAGGTGTTCAGGGGAGTAAAGAAAGTCTAGTTCCCCTTTAAGATTTTCATTAAAAAGTTGCATTTTTAAAAAGTAATTCTGGTTTTGACTTGGCTGATTTAATTTAAACTGTAGCTTAAAATGGTGTAGGTACCCTAAACTGCAGATTCATGAAGTTTCACATATTTGACCATCCCCTTAAAATCATCTGTAAAATATATACATGTCCATAATCCTTGGCACAAGGAGGCGAACTTTTAAACAATATCCAATGTGTACCTGTATATAGCTGATTACATGAGTCGAACAATATAATCCTGTAAACAAAGGTACTTTACTGAAGTCATATAAAAACAGCACATATGCAATTTATGAACAATTCCCTGGCCTGATTCCAAATCTCAATATATACAATTAGTGCATATATTCAATTAGAAAATTTGCAGATAAGTATACAAATGAATATCTGTTGTATTCAGTTAGATCAACTGGACTTAAAGTTTAGTTTTTGAAGACATTTCGCTAGTCATCCGACTGGCTTTCTCAATTCAGAATGACTTGTACAAGAATCTGTTGGCAAGTCATTCTGTTGTACAAGTCATTCTGAATTGAGAAAGCCAGTGGGATGACTAGCGAAATGTCTTCAAGAACTAAACTTTAAGTCCAGTTGATTCAACTGAATACAACAGATATACCATGACCTGCATGAATGACAACCTTCACAAGCATATAGAAACGAGTGTCCCAAAAAGCGTGCAAACTCATGCAGTAACAATTCAGCCAAACCTGTTTTTCTCAATATTCTAATAAGTGAAATATATATGGTCTGGGTGCACATGCCCCAGACTCTTCACAAATCCAATCCTTTCCAATGAGTAAGTTCGGCTCAAAACGCGTAAGGCTATTTTGTTTGCCGAGGTAATGGCCAAATAAAGATGAATTGTTTATATGCCAACTGATCCAGCTTTTCTATCCAGTGTGCGCTCAAGCCTATAGAACTTCATTGCATTTTCAATATAGAAAATTTGCAGAGCTATTTATGCCTTAAAGTCGCATTAACCCTTGGTACATGCAATCAATAACGGCTCCTTAAGACGGAATCTTTATTGCCAGCAGATACTGGCGTTAATTTTTCGGAATGGGTAAACCCCATTTGCAGTGCACTGAGATCCGCTATCGGCTTGGTGACTAAATGGGGCAATAGAGAGCGATATCGGCTCTTGGTACATAGCCCTATTCATCTCTTAGATCCATATGAATTAAAACAAAGGATAATGATTACTGTTGATGTGGCACTTTGCTCTTATTATCGAAGCTTTGAAATTATTGCTGTACTTTGCTCATTGGAGGGCAATACTTGTTGACAAATATATTGCAGGCCACTGTGAGCATAAGCAGTGTTGTCATGCAGATAAAAATGTGTCCAGGACTAAGGTGCTAAAAAAGAAAAAATATACAGGGAGATTCAATAAAAGTTCTTATTGTTTAAAATGGAGCTAATTTTTCCCCAACCAATCAGATCTTATTTAACATTTGTAAGCTAACATCTGATTGGTTGGAGCAAAATTAGCACCATTTTAAACGATAACTTTTATTGAATAACCCTGATAGTTTATAAGAAGCTATACAGTTGATGAGGGATAAATCGACACTTACTGTGTAATATAAGGATATTAAAGGGCATCTATAGTGAGAAAATTAACCTTTTTTACTTTCCTTCTATGTGTTCTATAATTCTCCCCAACCCCCAGTGTCTTCACTTTTTTCAGACTCCCTCTCTGTCCTGAGATACACAAGTTAGAAGAATACGTGATTGCATTCCTCTACTCCTACTTGGACTGTCAATCAAATCCCTGTGACGTGATCCTCTTCCCTGCTCAAGTCCCTCCCTCCTCCCTGCTCTGTTTGCACAAACATAGAGATAAGAACATTAGCAGGGGGAGAGAGGTAGCTTTGACTGCAGAGATTAGGCTGCACTTGACCCCCCCCCCTTCTTCATAGCTTTCACTAATTGATGATGGGTCACATAGAGAGAGAACAGGACATGGAGAGATCTGTGTCTCCAGGACAGCTTGCTTTCTATTGGCCACTGTGCATGGGTGTGTTTTTCAGGATGTTGAACTTTTAACTCCTA
The DNA here is from genome assembly GCA_019447015.1 of Hymenochirus boettgeri. Lineage (NCBI taxonomy): Eukaryota > Metazoa > Chordata > Amphibia > Anura > Pipidae > Hymenochirus > Hymenochirus boettgeri. Next base: position 218,362,140 of record CM033470.1, on the reverse strand, counting down.
CTGCACATGATAAGCTTGTCGGTTAGCCGGAGTTGAGACATGGAGGAGGTAACAGAGGGGAGGGAGGAGTGCTGCACAGAGATCTGACACCATGGAAAAACAGTCACTGACAGAGGTAGGAGAAAGGCAGCACAGCACAGTACATGAATTTAACTTTGCAATAGGGCATGTGCTTTTTTCACTAAATGCCTTTTAAACACAGGTAAGGACAGTTCAACTCAATCTGATGAAGTGACAGTGTGACATCAAGAAACGTGTCAGGGTTTGCACGTTTCTCCTGTTAACCTTACTTTTGTACTTTTTTTTATAGGTGTTTTTCAGGCTGTGCTCTATTCTAGCCATCTACAGGAGTGACATTGTTTGCACATTCAACTACCTACTATAATTCTACAGTACCTTTATTTGTACTAAGAAGCATAACTTTATTTTTATCTTTCTAATTAAGGTCGATCAATGGGGTCTCGTGCTGCTGCTTCTGTAATGAGGGAAGCTTGTGAGCATGATGATCAGTTCGTTCAAGGGCTAATTTGCCTCTCCTACCCATTACACCCTGCAAGTTCAAAGAGCAAACTCCGCAATGAAGACATACTCCAGGTGACAAGTCCAGTATTGTTTATTTGTGGATCTTCTGATGATATGTGTGATCAGGTGAGCTGTTTTCTTATGATGTTTTAGCTAATGATATAAATGATAAGGTGATAGTTGTTTCTGCACCCATGGTAAAGTGATCTGAAGATGAGCTGATTGGCCAAAAGCCTTATGTTAAAGATGGCACATTACATTAATATTTTAAGCAAGAATACATTTTTGTAGTATCTTATACAGTATGTGCTCAGGGTAGGGTATGAGTAGGAGAAAAAAAAGTGGGGTTAGGATTTGCAGCTAACACTAAATCAGTAATTTCTGATACTTGTCTCTTACAACTAAACTATGCCTACGTATAGGAGTTCTGCAGCTCCTTGCCCCTCACTCCACGAACCCTGCTACCCACAATTTTATATATTTTTACAGAATAGTAAAAAAAAAAGTGAAAAGGGGCCTAAAGCAAAAGCTTCTTGCATGCACGTTTAAGGTTAATTTACAGATGTACAATGTTGTTTAGATCTAGAAGACATTAACAAGCTGTCAGCTTGCACCTCTTTAGTGATTGCATTGCAGATTTTATGGTGTGTTTCTGAACTTTTTTATGTTTTAGGACCTATTCTCTTTAATTCAACTTAACTTCAATTTTCCCTGTGCCACTAGCTAAAATTAATTTTGGAGAATTGTTTGCTGCACCTTTTTCCCTCTAAAAATATAGTTCTATTTCGGTTTCATTAGTCCCCAGGACCTGTTGCCACAATGTATCAAGCTTTAAATGTCTATTTGCAAACAATAGATGCTGATTTTTGTGTTTAAGACACAGGGGATGTTTTCATCTTCTATCACGAAGGTCATATTTGTTTTGGTGTTTCTGCACAGTAGAACAGTGCACCGCCTTTCCAGAGTTTGCTATTTCTTCCTGTTTTTTTTAATGCATATCTAAAAACCACAAGCAGTTTTTACAGAAAGTTTTCTTCAACAGGAACAGTGAAGCTCAAGTTGGGTTCTGGATGTCAAATGATATACCGTATCTCAATAACATAAACATCTAAAATACATCTTTTAGCCTCTGTCACTATAGTGAGCATCCATTATTATTATTATTTCAGGTTGCTTAGAAGCTCGGAGCTGTTGATTGTAGGAACAAGTTTCAGTATTTAGAGAATTTATTCAGCTTTGACATCTGTTTCACATGGCCTTTCTTTATGATTACTGTAAACAAACCATAGCTTAATAAGCTAATTAAGGACTGGAACTTTGGCTAAAGAAACGGTGGGTGTAAAGGACTTTTAAATAGTGTTTCTTTCCTTTCCAATTTTACAAAACCAAAATAATATGCAAATCTTGCATTGCTGAAAAGAAATGCCATCTTTAATTTTGATGATCAGTTTGTCTTAAGCTCACTTAACTTATCACACTAATACAAAAAGTGTAAATGTGTAAACAAAAACGGTAAATGTGTAAACAGACAATAAATTTGTTTACACATTTACCGATTGGCATGAAAACAAAGACAGTAAATGTATAAACAATAACGGTTAAATGTGTAAACGAAAAAGGTAAATGTGTAAACAAAAACAGTAAATGTCTAAACAAAGCCAGTAAATGTGTAACAAAAACGGTAAAGGTCTAAACAAAGCAGGTAAATGTGTACCAAAAACAGTAAATGTGTAAACAAAGAGTTAATATGTAAACAGATGATACATTTTACACATTTACCATTTTTACACATTTACCGTCTTTGTTTACAAACTTACCGTCCGTTTCCAAATTTATCGTCTTTGTTTACCTATTTACCAGTTGTTTCCACAGTTACCGTCTTTGTTTACACATTTACCGTCTTTTTCGTGTTTACCGTCTGTTTACAAAGACGGTAAATGTGTAAACAAAAACGGTAAATGTGGAAATAAAGACGATAACTGTGGAAACAAGAGTGCAACATATTCCAGAATTTTAAATATAGAAGTTACACAGATTAGTTTTTTTATAAGACACATTTGCATATTAAACAAGGGGACTAAAGCTATCCCTTATTATCTACTATGAAGAAGAAATCTTTTACTTCTTTTTACATTTATTTTCCCAGACACTCCTGAAAAATGTAGTCGGTAAAATGAAAGCTCCTGTCCAAATTCACTGGATTACCAAGGCAAATCACAGTATGGTAGTAAATGGCAGAGCCATGGAAGATGTTAACACAGAAATAAATAACAATGTTTTTTCCTGGATTCAGCAGACCCTCAAATTGTAATTAATATTTTGTTTAAAAACAATTTTGTAACTTAAAGAATATTTATAAAATGTAGTTTTGTGATTGCGTATTGGTTACACAGCAAGTGGAAATTCATTATTGCACAGAGGTTATTTCTAGCAATCAATGTATATGGCATAAATGGTTCATAAGCAATCATTTATATGTAAAAAAAATGAAATAAACAATTATATTTAACTTGTTAAATGTATTTATTTTACAATCTGCTTTATAGATTAGCTGCTTTATAGATATAGGCAATGCAACTGTTTTCATCAAAACGCAGATACCTGGACAAAGTAAAGGGTGAATTGTACAGAATAACTGTAGCAAAAAAATTAAAAACCAACACAAATATGAAAGTCTAAGCTTTCCTGAATAAAATGGTATGCTATATGCATGATAGGATACAGAGATGTGACCAGCAGCTCCCCAATTGCATAAAAGCAATTATAGCAAACAATTTCAGTCAACTCTTCTTAAATCCCCCACAAAATATTGAATCTACACATCTTCAGCTATCTAATTGTCATTTTTTTTATACATTATTGCGAATTCTGGATGCAGTTCAGGCATCAAGTAAAACAACCTACTAAATATCAATCTCCAACATGCCCAGAATCAAATGGTATGTATTAGTGTACACAGGGACATGGCTGCTAAATAACAAAAAAGATGACCAATGCATAGGTGCAAGTACAGAGAAAAACCCAACCAGTTCTGAATTTGAGCAACATCCAATTTTTCCAAACTAAATGAAAATCCTACATTTCTTGAATAACGATATGCCACACACGGGTGAATGCGGAGAAATGTCCAGCAACTATCACCGAATAGGACTAAAGCATAAGGGCAATTACAGAATAAAAATCAATCTGCTTTGTATTTTAAACAACTTCCCTCAATCTTGGAAATACTAAGTAAAAGTAAAATGTCCAAAGATAGACACCGGCGCACACCAAAGTCATACACAGCGAGTTATACAAATGGTGAACAAATTAATTCTCACAAATCATGAACATATCTGGACTCCCGACGCATTTCAAGCTACCAGCTCTTAATCATAGCCCTTTTGTAGCACAATCAATCAATCACAATCAATCATTAAAAAATGTCCTATTTACAGCACAGACTAAAAATTATCACATTAAAGCTTCATAAAAACAAGTAGTCTTGTCAGCGATAAGAAAAATTAATGATTACCACATATCACTAAAGTTGTCTGATGCTCCGTATGTATAGCTTTACCTAATTATGTGGCTTCTAGGGACCCTCCGATTATGAAACAGTACTAATAAATTTCACATTCACCACAATTATGTTCATACCTTCCCCCATTCTTCACTAAACATTTTGGTATTGGTTTACGAGAATGAAACGCCACAAGCTTCCTTTTTTAGTGCTATTCAGTGGAAACCGAGTGTCACTGTAAGGTGCACAAAATATGATTCTTCTGTAATGACACCTTTGCAAAATTCCTTGCATCTTGTAAGTGAGACTCAGTTTTTTTGAAATGGGTGTATGCAATTTTGTCACAAGTTTTCGTTTTATTGTAAAAATAAATGTGTGTATAACTTTAAAGGGGAAGTTCAGTGCAAATACATATGCTTTTAAGAAAAAAGAGCAGAAATGTTCAATACAAATGACCTTAACCTGCCCATTCAACATTTTGTCTGTGTAAAAATAAATGCAACCGAAATACTGACTTCCTGTTTGCAGGACCCCCTAATAAAGACCGTTATGGTTTTGCCTTTGACCCAGCGCCTGAGTTGATTCTGTTGCTCAGTAGAGATCTGAGCATGTTTGACCCATCCAACACCCAATCAGTAGAAATAACTGTTACGAACATTCCAAGGAAGTGGTGCATCCTGGGAAGGACCATTGGAACCTGAAATGGCAGCTCACTAATGTCAACAGCAGGGAACAGCAAATGGTATGAAGTCAACTGATTTTTCTAAAGGGGAGAGAATATGTAGAATAACTAGGAATGCATAATACAAACCAAGAATTTTTTAAATATTGGTATTTTCCACTGAACTTTCCCTTTAAATGTATGTATGTGTTTATTGTTACCATTCCCAGATCTTTTAACGACCTTGAAATACAGGCATAAAGGCACAATTTCCAAGTCAAATTCAAAACGGAAAAAAATCACTTTTTAGAATAATCTTTGCTACATATAAGTAAAACAGAACCAGGGTTTTGGGGGGTGCTGTTACATGCTCAATTTTTGTGAGAGGTGGACAGGCCCTTTAAGGCTTTTTCTCCATTGGCACAGATCAATACTGCACTGATCTCCTAGTATTGTACTGTGCCTTTAATGTTCCTAAAGGTGGGCATACACGGTCCAATATTCTTCCGTTTTGGATTTGCGATTGTCCAAAACGATCGTAAACCCGATTGAATAACGGGCACCCCTACTATGAAGCAAACAGAAAAATATTCACGTTCTGTGGCAGTTTGAGCCTTTCATGCACAGAACGTGAATATACGTTCTGTAGCACTGAAAGGGTTAAAAGGCGTCAGTTAAAAATAGTCCTCCTTCCTGCAATACTGCACTTAACACCAGTCCACCAATCAGTGTTAGCTTTACAGTTTCCAGATCACCTGCTGATTGTAGGACGCTCTTAATAAATTAAAACTGCATTACTACTGACTCAGCCTTGCTGCATGTGATTTTAATAGGTGTCCTCTGATTTTTCACTGATCTGGAAACACCAAACTCCACAAGCCACACCTATGTTCCCTGATGAAGCCACACCCGCTTCACGTGTTCCCCCCCATCTGCCAATAGGCGGCATTTAAAAAAAAAAATTCAGGTGTCAAAAACCCTAGGAACACCCTTCCTCACCTTGCACTGACAATCTTTCATTGATTTCAGCTTGAAATCTATGGAAGGTCTGGTTCTGATAGATGGGGTCACTGGAAAAATTTTCATCTTGCCCGATCAGGTTTTTCTCCACAGACCAATCGATATTGCCAATCAGTCTAATGAAAACCTGGGAAAGTGTCTTAATATTCCGATTGAAATATGGATGCCGTGTATGCGTACCTTTAATCTTTGCTCACTAGAAAAAACTATTTTTGAATGAATCTCTCTGAAACACTATTGCAAACTTCTATAGCTCAGTGGTAAAGTAAGACCGTGCTCAGTACTGCACTATGTCACCACCGAATGCGGCTCTGGAAAAACAGGAAGTACCGGGCAAAGCCCGATGGGAGATCGAGGGGACCTCTGATGGGCGATTGGCAGCTTCATGAGACCCGAACCACAGACCGTACATTAAATGTCGCTGTGGGGAAAGTGCCCACCTAAGTAGCACAGTAACACTACCACTGGTGCCGTGGAAACCGCGAAGATACTTGGGAATTAAAAACTAGTCATAAGTGTAACTATAGAGGGGGGCGCTTCCTTAACCGCTGAACCAATCCGCTTACATCTATGCTCACGTGCTTGTGATGACAACAAGGGTGCACGGAAGTGGTCACTGACGGATGAGGCGCTTTAACTTTGAAAGCCTATTTGGCCATGTGCGTTGTGGACTTGGGATTGCAGTTACAGACGGGTCTTTAGATAAACATGGCGTCCGAGCCTTGGAACCGCTTGCTCATACCCCGGCCCGCAATTCAGAGTCTGGTATCACTGCCATTGGGAGCGCTGACAGGTTGGTCTGGGTGGGACGGGGAATGACCTGTATGAATACAACTCTGAAAACAGAAATAAGAAGTTTGGAAATGATTAACAGCATTTTAACAGTCCTAAAAATATGTTTTACGCTTTTTACGTTGTAATAGTACTTATGTATGAAAAAAGTTTTCCTTGTGTCAGCTGATATCCATACTGTATTATTAACAACGTGTACATGCTATCCTCTGTAAATCTGTACTGCCTTTAACCCTTTCACTGCCAGGAGATTTTCATTTTTTTTTGCGTTAACTGGCCAGAAGAATTTTCAGGATTTTCCCTCAATCGCTTTTAGACTATAATTTACAGTAGGAAACCTTGCAGTAAATCAGGAATATTATACATTGTTTTTTTCAGCACAAAGTGTACTTTAACATGGTAACAGAATTTTGTAACTTTTCTGGAAATTTTACTGGAATTATGTGTAAAATATGTAAAAAAAAAAAAATGAGAAATTTGCAAATTTTCATGGATTTTTCTCATTTTTACTTATAGTTATCTTAAGGTTACACACAAAAACTTATGTTTCTAAAAGCTCAGATACTCCGAGTACAACGATACCAGATATATGTAGGTACCCGACTTTTCCTGTACAGGAGACCCCCCCCCCCCCAACTAAAACTGCACCTTCAAGAATATTACACCAAATAAAATGTAAACCACTACTGACAGTTACATAGAATATCTTCCAAATTAACTAAATATCCCCGCAAGTGAGATTTTTAGAAACTACACAACGCAGCATTTATGATGAGTGAGGTAGTTTCGATCAAAATGCAGATACCCGGACGCAGCTTCTGTCCAATTGTAAGTTATTTTCTCAAATTTCCTTTTTTTCCTCAACTGTTAAAATCAGAGACAAAATCAAATGCGAATTTCAGCTAAAAAAATGTGGAGGAAAGTTCAAACGCATCTCAAATATGAAAGCCTAACCCCTCCCGAATAAAACGGAATGCCACATCATGGGTGTACCCAGAGACATGGCTACCAACTAACCCAGAGCGTGACCAGTGCCAAGTCAGTAGCAGCAGCAAAAAAAAATTAGCCAGTTTTGTATTTGAACAGTCTGCAGTTTTTCCACAAAACACCCCCCCAACTCAGAAATACCCCCCACAAACTCTACACACCTTCAGCTATGTAACGCTGTAGTTCGTTCATTCATACCATCAATGGTGTGGGGGCAGTTCTTCGTAGAAGTTTGCACTTTTACCAGATTTTCAAAAAAATGAACATCAAACAACATTCAAAAAGGTAGAAATCATGCCAAAACCCTATGGAATGTAAAAAAAGTTACCAAATATCAATCTCCCAAATGTCCTGAATCAAACGGTATGCCATATGTGTGGTTACACACGCGGAACGTGGAAGCGAAAAGCCACAAAGTGAGACAATGCAGGATGGTCAGAAACAGCGAAAATATTTAGCCAATTCCGAATTTGGACAGTCTGCAGTTTTTCCACAAAACACCCCCGTAACTTAGAAATAACCCCCAAAACTATATTCCTGAAATCTCACACCTTCAAGCTATGTAACGCTGTAGTTTTGTCATTCATACCATCAATGGTGTGGGCCAGTTCTTCATAGACTTCGCATTTGTCTGAAAAAATGACAAAAAACAAACTTCAAAAGGTAGAATCATGCCAAAACCTCATGGAATGTAAAAAAAAGTTACTAAATATCAATCTCCCAAATTCCTGAATCAAACGGTATGCCATATGTGGTTACACACGCGGACGTGGAAGAGAAAAGCCACAAAGTGAGACAATGACGATGGCTCAGAAACAGCGAAAATATTTAGCCAACTCCGAATTGGACAGTCTGCAATTTTCCCCACAAACAACCCCCACAAACCATAATTTCTCAATTCCACACACCTTTATCTACGAATTCTGTAGTTTGTTCATTCGTACCATCATGGTGTGGGCGCAGTTCTTCGTAGAAGTTCAGTTTTAGCAGATTTTCTAAAAAATTTGGGAAAAAAACACTCTCAAAGGTAGAAATCATGCCAAAATCCCAAGTAATGTAAAAAAAAAGTTACCAAATATCAATCTCCCAAATGTCCTGAATCAAAACGGTAGCCCTATGTATGGTTACACACGCAAATGTGGAATCAACTAGCCACAAAGTGAGCCAATGAACAATGGCCCAATTACAGCAACTTTCAGATTTGTCAGACTAAACACCCTCTATATTAGAAATACCCCCCCCCAAACTATATATTTTTGGAATCTACACATCTTCAGCTACACAATGGTGTGATTCTTTATGCATACCACCAATGGTATGAGCGCAGTTTCATGTAAAATTCGCTTTTTTACCGATTTCAGGAAAAATTATTAAAAATACAATTCAAAGTTAAAATCGTGGCAAATTTCCATGTCATGTAAAAAAACGTCATTATCAATTTCCAATGCCTGATCAAACTTACGACTGAATAGGATTACACAACCCATACTAACACACAATCCGGCTAATTGACACAAACCGAATTCAAAACGGAAAATTCTAAGAAAAAGGCCTGTTAATTCAAGCACTAACACTGATTACACAGGAAACTGACACAGCCCTTGGAAATGCCCCCCACAAATAAACCCCCCCCACTAAAATCAATCTCCCACATGTTTGAATCAAACAGTATGCCATAGTGGATGTACACAGAGACGTGGCCACCAACTAGCTCAAATGGGACGCATGCACAAATGCAATTACAAGAAGAATCAAAGTGCTCTGTAATTTGAACAGCCTACACTTTTCTAAGGAAACAGTCCCGAAACATGGAAATTCTCCCCACAAACTATATTTTTGGAATCTACACACCTTAGCTACGTTACGATGCCATGCTTTCAAGCATACATGAAGAATTCCAGACCCACTGATCCAAAGAAGTCCGTGTTTTTACGAGGTTTTGTGAAAAATAAAATAAGATGATTCAAGGGTTGAAATCCTACCTAAACCCTTTTGACAAGCAAAAAAACCCACTAAATGTCAATCTCCCACAATCCTGCATCAAACGGTATGCCATATGTGTGGGTGCACACAGAGACGTGGCCACCAACTAGCTCAAATTGGACGCATGCACAAGTCCAATTACAAGAAAAAAATCTGTGTTCGTAATTTGAACAGCCTAATAACTTGGAAAACCCCCACAAACTATATATTTTGGAAGCTACACACACTTCAGCTACGTGATGGTATCATGTTTCGTATATACATGAAGAATTCCAGGTGCTGTTATCCATAGAACTCCGGTGCTTTTAGGAGATTTCGTGAAAAAATAAAAATAAGAGGACTCAATGGTTGAAATCCTACCTAAACCCACTCGGCAAGTAAAAAACCCACTAAACGGCAATTCCCACAATGTCCTGAATCAAACGGTTATGCCATAAGGGTGGTGCAAACAGAGACGGGGCCACCAACTAGCTCAAATGGGACGCATGCGCAATTGCAATTACAAGAAAAAATTAAACGCCACAACCCACCCCTATCCCCACTCCCCCTTTCAGTGGAAAACCAGTTAGTACGGAGAGTTACACAAGTTTTTGCACACTTTAATGATCCTAAAAAATCAATACGGTCTTTTTTTGGTACCGCTGCAAAATTTCCTACTAAAATAGGCTTAGTTTCCCTTGAAATCCAACAAATAAATGATCCGCGTTTACTTTACCGATATCACCGGGGACATTGGGAAGCTTGGAGAAGACAAAGTTTTTTGCTAATTTATAGTTTTAGGGTTAAAAAAAATAAAAAAAAAAAAAAAAAAAAAGGTGTGTATCACTTTAAGATTTTTGCATTTCCCCTTTTTTTGGGGATCATTCCCAAAGATGATCATCAAATCATCTTAGGGAATGATACGGAACTTGGAATACGGGCATAAATGCCCGTTTTCCAATTCGAAATCCGATCGGAAAAATCACTTCCCGGAAATCATTTTCCAGGAAGTGATTTTTCATTCATTGGCAAAGATCAATAATTTGGTGATCAGAAGTGATCACCAAATTTTGATCTCTGTCCCCATTTTTTTTCTAAGTCTTCGCTAAGTAGCAAAGACTTAGAAAAAATCCTATTTGTGAATGGAACTTTGAGTTCCATTCACAAAATGTATAGTAAAGCTGTCAGCATGACAGCTTGTGCTATACAGGTACTGCAGCATGATCTAGATAGAGATCATGCTGCAGTACCTCCACTAGACCACCAGGGGCAGCATCTTACCTCTCTTAGGGAAGACCCCGGTGAAGCAGGAAGCTGTGATGTCACCGGGGTCTCCCTTTCCGGAACGAAGACTGCTCTCCTCTGCTTCTCCACGTGGGACCGGCTGCCGGGCTGCAGGTACAGATATCTCCCGATCCCCCCCTCGGATTTGGACGAAACCGAGGGGGGATCGAGGGGGCTAGGGGGGCAGTTGAATGCTGCCCCCCGATCGCCCCTAGCAGGGGGGAAAAAAATTTTTGGAGGGGGGAAGCCACAGATCGTATATTCACGATCTGTGGCAGTTTGAGTATTCACTGCACAGATCGTGAATATACGATCTGTGGCAGGGAAAGGGTTAAGGTATATGTAAATCCAGACTTAATGCTTCAGGCCACACTTGCGCACGTGATTTGGTTATAATGGAAATTGCGGGAACGCAAAAATCCCCACGATTACCGATGCGCATGCGAATTGCGCATATGTTTCAGTTTTGGTAACGCATGCGTTTTCATTTTGGAAAATGGCAAAACGCACAAGAATCGTGCACAATCGCGTGCACGGTTTTAGTGCATTGTAGTGTGGCCTCTCCATAAATCTATTGTGACATTTACATAGAAGGAACACTGTTTCATATTGGTTAGCTTTTGTGTTTTTTTTGGGGGGGGGGGGGCATTTCATTTGACATTCTGCTATTAATTTCTTTTTATAATTCAGTAAAGCATATCAAAGATGTTGTGGAAAGATGTATCTCGATAAAGTCAACACTGACAAGCGAATCCTTGGCTACAGAGAAAGCTGTATTACATTCAATGCTGTATATTTACCACCACAGACTTTGTTACCACAAGCCGTACTTGGCTTTAAAACAGGTAAAAAAAGCAATGTATATTAACAATGTTTTATGTATTGTGTGGCTGGGTATATATATGTATAAAATAATGTGCACCCCTTACAGTGTAATACAGTATAAGCATATAAAGTCACAGAGAAGCACAAGACTGCAGGTTGAGTGCTTTTATACAGGACAGGGACTCTAAAGGTGACTTTATAAACCTTATATTACACTGTAATGGGGCGTATTATTTCTTATACTAAATGTTTAATTATTTTAAATGTGTTTTGCCATTTTTTTATTAAAAATAATTTACCCTCCCCCTCTAAAAACAGTCTGTCACCTTAACAAGAGAGAATTTATTTCCACAGAAATTTATTTTCCGCAGCAGCACGTTAAATCTGCTTAAGGTTAGTTAAACTATCGGTTGTCCGTGATCAGTGATGCGTCATCCACAGTGCAGCAAGGGAGACCTGGATGTGCTTCCTATGACTCAGAGGAAGTGGTTCGGTCTCCCCGGCTGCGCTTTGGATGATTCATCACAGACGACCTGCAGTTTAACTAACCTGAAGCAGATGTAACACACTGCTGCTCAGCTGATTTCTACTATTCAGGTCCGTGCAGTGTGTTAGTTTTTCTGTGGAAATAACTAAAATTCTTTCTTGTTAAGGAGACAGACTTTCCATTAGGTGGTGCAGTGGTATATATTCTTATAAAAACCTCTTAAAGGGCATGTCCACCCCCAAAACTATAATCCCTCCAACTACTGGCCCCACCATGTAGTGTAGTCTAATCCTTACCTCACATCCCAGCTCCATAGGGTTCTCCTGTAGTCCGCCCCCCCCCAAAGTCCCAAAAACTGCCCACCAGGAGGCTAGCAGAGTCCATATAGGACTCTGCCTCCTACCTGGCCTCCGGGAGAAGTTTGGCATGCGTACTGCAGCCCTTCTCCCCCTCCCTCTCCCTCCCTCTCCCGATTCCCTCCCCCTAGCGTAAAATGTTTAATATATAAGATTCCCAAAGGGCTCCCAGACCAACCGCTATATTTGTATCTTTAGAAAGCTCCCCAAACTTTACTCACCTCTCCTCTTTCCTCCGGCGAAGTGAGCTGCCGGCAGCCGCGTCCGTGATTGGCTGCCGCTCAGCTAATCACAGACGCGGCTGCCGGTCCCGCCCCTCTGCTTGCATTTTCTCGCAAGCAGAGGGCCGGGAGCGCGGCGGAGGAAAGAGGGGAGGTAAGTAGAGTTTGGGGGGCTTTCTAAAGATACAAATATAGCGGTTGGGGCTGGGAGCCCTTGGGGAATCTTATATCAAAATTTTTTATTTTGGCTGGACATACCCTTTAACTACGCAGTTAAGAGGTTTTTATAAGGATATATTCCACTGCACCTTTAATCCAGATGACCGCACTCCTCTCCAACCAAACAAGTGCCCCGGTGCTTTCCCAAAAAAATGCATATAACGTCCGTTTGAGAAGCACTCAGAAAGGGACTTTTTCAAACTTGCAAAAATGCTTGTATTGTAGCTCTACATATATATAATATGGTTTGAGGAAAAGACAATTAGATTCTTTCTGAAAGAATCTTGATTGTAACCAAATCCAGGACCGGATTTACCATTAGGCATGCGCCTAGGGGCGCCTGAGGTTGGACGGACGGCTGTCAATCTCCTCCCACCGATTCAACCCCTTTATAGTTTTTCTTCCCCAAAAAGAGAAAATGGGTGTGGTTTGGGGGTGTGGTCTGTGTTTAGGGGTGGGGCTAAGGGTGCCAGGTTCTTTGGGCCTACAGGCTCCTGAGATGTAAATCTGGCCCTGATTAATTCTGATTAGAAAATAATCTGATTGTAACTAATTCTGATTGGTTACAATTATTCTTCCAGAAAGCATACCAATCAAATTCTTTCAGAAAAAATCTGACTGTAACCAATTCTGATTGGTTACAATCGGGTTGTTTTTTTTTTTAGAAAGAATTTTATTGGTATACCAATCAGATTATTTTCCAATCAGAATTGGTTACAATGAGATTCTTTCAGAAAGCATAGCAATAAGATTATTTCTAAAAGTATCTGATTGTAACCAATTCTGATTAGATACAATCAGGTTCTTTCAGGAAGTATCTGATCGCTATACTAACCAATCAGATTCTTTTCAAATCAGAATTGGTTACAATGAGATTCTTTCAGAAAGAGTCTAATTAGTTAGTATACCAATCAGATTATTTCTAAAACAATCTGATTGTAACTAATTCTGATTTGAAAGAATCTGATTACCGTATATACTCGAGTATAAACCGAGGCACCTAGTTTTAGGAAGAAAAATACATTGACTCGAGTATAAACCGAGGGGGTAGTATTTGCCACTTAAGATGTTTGAAAACTACAACTCCCAGCATGCTTTATTGCTGGGAGTTGTAGTTTTCAAACATCTTAAGTGACAAATACTTGCAAATAGGGGTAAATCCTCTATTTGTGCATACATATGCACAAATAAAGAAGGTTTTACTCTTATTTGTATTTGCCACTGGTGTATAGTTCTCCTACCTTGTCCGGCGGCGGCTCACTCCTCGCTCCGCATCCTCGGTGCGCATCCGGATGATGTCACTACTTGGCGCCGCAAAGTGAGAGGCGCCAGGATCGCGCGGCCGGCGGACAAGGTAGGAGATAGGCTGACTCGAGTATAAACCGAGGTAAGATTTTCAGGCTTTTTTTAAAGCCTGAAAACCTCGGTTTATACTCGAGTATATACGGTATCTGTTCCCCAGACCATTTACCAGGTCCCAGAGCTATTTACATTAAGTTATTGTATCATTTTTACAAAATTTTCGAAAATTCCTTTAAAAATTTCAGTGACCCTCGAAAATAGAATGAATAATCTCAAAAAACAGTTTGATTTTGAGGAGATTTATTTTTTTAAACTTCTAGATGTATGTACATTTTTCCCAGACGATTTTCCAGGTCCACAGGCGGAACAGATTTAAGCAGTTTTGCCCTTCTCTGAAAACCCTGGATTTAAAAATCTTCCTGAATAGATTTATTAAAACAAATCGATAAAACAGAAAAATGTGATAGTGTTGTACAACAAATATAAGATGAATAATGTCTGTCTTATCTAGGTGTTAGGCTGCACTTTATGTATATTTAACATGTATTTCTAAAGCACTAACACTATCTGTACAATCCAAAAGATGTGTGTATATATGTCCCCTCTAATACCTATTGCGGTACACCCAATAGGTTCCCTTTTGCCTCTGTATAATGTGTAAAATAATCATTTAGGGGATGTGACGCTAATAGAACCAAGATTTCATAGGATTTCTTTTATTTTTAACATCTTGTCTTTATTTTTTTTTCGCATCTGCCTTATTGTCAGCTAGCCAGGTGCTTCCTGATATAAGGATACAAAGTAGAGAAGAGTGGAGCACTCCTGGGATTTCTAATATGCTTTTATGTCAAACAACGAATGACGCGTTTCGGTCCACTTGAGAATGGTCCATAGCAGACCGAAACACGTCAATGTTTGACATAATAAAAGCATTACACCCATATATACCCAAAAAATTCACAAAATAGTATCGAGAGAGGTGCATTTGAGTGGTCTACCCTAATTAATATAATGTTAGTGTACAACAAATAAAAGGAGATTTTGTTACCGTAAAATCTTTTTCTCTGAAGTTGAAGGGGGACCCAGGCGCAGCAGGGGTTAACTATTCCACCTCCAGAAGCGGACACTTGAATATTGAAGTTTTGGACATGCTCTGGTGCTCCTCCCCTTACCTCATATTCTGCAGCACCAGCAGCTCCCAAAGAGGGAGCGAAGGAGTTGCCATAAGAAGTTACAACTTTGTCAAGAAACATACTTGAGCTAAACTAATATAGAAACACACGGATCTATATAACTAGAATAACGTTTTAACAACTTGAGTCATAACACATAGGTAGGGTAGTGCCTGGTTCCCCCTTCGGCTTCAGAGAAAAAGATTTTATGGTGAGTAACAAAATCTCCTTTTCTCTTTCAGCCTTGGGGGACCCAGGCACAGCAGGGGATGTCCCAAAGTCCTGACAGTAAGGGGGGGGGCAGAAAAAGTTAATCCTCTGCTGCTTGCAGCACCAGCCAACCTACGGTCCTCTCTGCTGCAGCAAACACATCCAACCTGTAGAACTTTATGTATGTGTTGATGGAAGACCAAGTGGCTGCTCTGCAAATCTGATCTCCCCGACGAGCTGCCCATGAGGCTCCTAGTGCCCTGGTAGAGTGAGCTGCAACCTGCAAGGGAGGAGCAGCCCCAGCTTGAGTATAACCTCTTGAGATGACACTCAGAATCCATCTCGCCAGAGTTTGAGGCGACGCTCTGGAGCCTTTGCGAGGTCCGTTAGGAGGATGAACAGCGCCTTGGAAGAACGAAAAGATTCCGTTCTGGAGATGTATATCCGGAGAGCTCTGACTACCTCCAGTGAATGCAACCTCTTTTCTTGATGAGAAACTGGCCTCTTTTTCTAACTAGTCACACAGTAATGAGGATTAATTACCGCCAATCTTAAATCTTTCACTGCATGGGCTAGTGGATTCTGCAATAAGATCAGGAAAAGAGATAAGCATTATCTGTTTCTCTGTGCTCTTTCTGTGCAGATAAACCCAATCCTGCAGTTAGCTGCTGTCTGTTACTGAAGCCCCTTTGTAGCGCTGTACCTAAAGAATTCAATCAAGTCACACACACCTTTAAACTCCTACAGCTAAAAGAAAGTCTTACTTGATTCAAGCAGTTGTTACAGCTACCAGTGCCGCTTACCTTCCCATAGCAAAGCAGTTTCCCTTTTTCTGTAACACAAAATAACTGTGTGAATGCTATCTGCTGTATGAGGGCACAGATCAACTCCACTGAACATGCTCCACATTCTAGCTGTGCCTCAGTTTTGGGAGGTGGCAGACACAGAAGAGAAATGCATAATAAAAGTAAGCTTAACAGGACTTGAGGAGATCTAGTGACAGGGAGCACTGAGTGCAAAAAGATCAAGTTCCTAAAAATATAAAAAAGGATCAAGGCAAGTAATTTTTTTTTTTCAGTTTAGTACTTTAGTGTTCCTTTAAGCCTCTTACACATGTTGGTGTGGCTTGACACCCAATCAGACCACACATGGTAGAGATATCTGTTCAGGCTGATAATATGGTAAGAGAGATGCCCTCTAATTAGCAACACTGTACATCTCTGTCCTACATAAGCAAGGAACCGGGTTATTTCTTCTTTGATTAAAGGTGGGTTTTTTGTTTAGTTTTGTTTAATGAATCGCTGCACGTCTGTCTAGAAAGCTCTTAAGTCAATTTTTAAATCCACAGATTTTGTCCCTGTTAACTTAAATTAAAATTAAATGGCAACTATAAAGCTAAGGCTGGGTACACACTAGCAGATATTTTCGGCCGTCCGACCGATTCAAGGCACTTTCGATCGTTTGTTCGTCCGGATCGGACATGTCGGTAAATTTCGATCAGTTGTGCGGTTCCCTATGAGACCGATCGATTGTTTGCCAATTCGGACGAGGACAAATTTGCCGCGACTGACTGACATTTGTCGAGCACTTGTTCGGATCGAGTGCTCAGTCGGGAAATAGTCCCTCAGTGTGTATCCAGCCTAACTATGGCTTAAATCACAGTAGCCCAATGACAGTAAGGACCCATGCTTCTTCAGTAGTCAACTAAAACCACAGTCTTGCTGTTTTTTTAATACTATCGGGGAGATTCAATAAAAGTTCTTATAGTTTAAAATGGTGCTAATTTTGTCCCAACCAATCAGATCTTATTTAACATTTGAAAGCTAACATCTGATTGGTTGGGGCAAAATTAGCACCATTTTAAACAATAAGAACTTTTATTAAATCTTCCTGTATATATATTTAAAAAATTGACAGATTACGGAAAAAATTGCTTGTAACAAAGGCCTCATCCTTCTAATTAAATGTGTGTATGGAGCCATAAGCAGGTTAAAGATGAGAAAATGCCTCCACGACACCCAACAAACATCCGTTACAGCAGATAATAGTGAATTGTTTTTTGTTTGTGATCAGTGGGATCCCTAGAGGCCACACCCTTGATTACTAAAAATATAATACTTCTAGACAAATCTTTGCAAGAAGCTTAGGAGCATAATTTAAATTTTGGATTTCATATTTAAATGGCCTATACACTTAGCATAGGAAAACAATTACTTGCCTGTAATGCTTGACACAATCACTAATGCATTGTTGCATGATTATAAGGC
This sequence comes from Hymenochirus boettgeri, assembly GCA_019447015.1. Classification (NCBI taxonomy): domain Eukaryota; kingdom Metazoa; phylum Chordata; class Amphibia; order Anura; family Pipidae; genus Hymenochirus; species Hymenochirus boettgeri. Next base: position 218,344,351 of record CM033470.1, on the reverse strand, counting down.
TTTGGCATTTTCATCAAAAGCTGGGTACACACAGTAACAGTCTTTAAGAGATGACAGACAGAATCTTTAAGAATGTTATTTTTTAAAGATACGGCTTCACATATTCCTGAACTTTCGGACATTCGGGACTGACACATTCCTTTCAGCTGTGGCCAACTCCCTATACTTTATTACAGATTGCCGACCATGGGCGAGAAATTTTTGAACATTCAACGACCTCGGGAACGCAATTTTCTGCGCTACTCATAAACAATAAAGGGGTGATTCTGTCGGATTTGATCGGATTTTTATCATTGGTGTGTACCCAGCTAAAGGATTAAGTCTAGCAAAATAATTGGTCCATATAGCACTTTATTTGGTTAAAGGAGCTAAAACACAGAATAATATATGCTCTTGTCCCTTTATCAGCTCCCAATTTTTACTTAGCTATGCACACTGTACTGCTAGATCTTTGCAAATTGGTAATCCATAGAGTAAGCGCTGCTTTTCTTTCTTTCATCCCCCCCCCCCCTTTTCAATAGCGGTCCAAATGAATGGCTTACATGAACCACTATCACATGGTATATTCCTCATTTATAAGGTGTCGACACCGATCAATAGTGCACCTGATGGTAAATGCAATCAATACTCCCCAATCAGAAACATGTTAAAATACCACCATGCACATCCATCTTAATAAGGTATCTAGCATTGGATGCTACATATATATTCTAGGTTCTGGAAATCTGTGTAACTCAATACTTTTTGTTTTCTGAATAGTAAAAAATAATTTTGGTTGTGTTTAGCTGGTCTTTTGTCTTTCACAGCTGTGCTTGGTACCGTAGCACTTGTATATAAAAAGTATGTGCAAGAACACTGTTTCTTAAATGCTAACAAATATTTTTTTGCAGGTAGAGCAGTGCTTAAAACGTCTAAAAGCTATGGATTTAGAAGCTTCTGTTCAAGAGATGCTGAATCTGTGTCCAAAGTATTTTGCGTAAGTAGACGTTTAGTTACACCACTATAACAGAATCTGTTTCCAGTCCAAACCCCTCATGACATTGATTATCTTAATGATTAGAGCAAGTCCACTGTCCTATGCATTCCTGGAAACAATAATTTTCGAGTGGCCTAGTCAATTTTCTGTTTTGATCCCCAAATTTTAGTACCTCTTTTAAGCTTCATACACACGTGCGATTGCAGGAGCCGTCCTGCAACGCATGATGGGTAGGCATGGCCGTTTGAGCCAATAATCATGGCGTGTATGGGCGCTTTGACGGCCAGAACAGCTGTTTGTTTGAAGATCCGGCCAGTTGGGCAATGATCCCCAACTGAACGGCATTTTCGCCCAACAACGTGCCCATACATGGCATGATTATCAGCTGAAACAGCTGTGCATACTCATCGTGAGGCGGCCCTCGCAATCGCACGTGTGTGTAAAGTTTTGGACCAAATGTGCAGAAGACTAAAAAACTATGACAAAAAATAATTATGAATTTGGTTTATTTTACCTTTAACAAATCTTTGTTTTTAATCCGGTTACTTTAAATTTGTCTATACGGGAAAAATTGTTCAAGCTGCACCACTGCTCAAATCTGGGTCCAGGTCAGGACAATTTAAAATAATACTTTATTTCTTACATGTAAACATGTCGTACATAGAAAATAAAACAAAAGTCAGAACATAGCAGTCTGATGAGTTTTTGGTGAACCCTTAATCATAGACTGATAGTGTGGATTTTCCCTCGACTATTTTAAAAAATATTGGAACAATAATATTCTTATTATATTATATATAAAAAGGATTTCTCTTTACCATTTATAGAGACGGTAACATAATATGTACTCGGTTAGTATAAGGAACAATTTCCACATATAATATCTATCATAATTCTTGTACATTTTTCTCTACTACATTATATTCTAATTTTTTTTGTTGTGTAATATTATATTATTGTAGATTTATATTGCGCCAACACCTTTGTAGCGCTTTACAGTTGCATTAAAGGGCATGTCCACCCCCAAACTAAAATTTAACCCACTACTGGCCGCATTGTACAATTTAAAAAAATCCTTACCTTACATCCCTGCTCCTTATGGTTCTCTAGTGGTGCATCTTCAAAGTCCAGGAAACTGAAGGGTAGGAGCTGTCTTCCTGTCCAAAAGGTTGCTGCCTCTGTTGTGTCCTCTCAGTTGCTTCTGGCATGCGTTGTTACTGAGGGTGGAGATGCCTTTTAACATACATAAAAAAACATACTTTACATACAAGGGTAGTGCAAATAATTCAATTGCTGGTCCAGCAGCATTGTGCGGTAAGTTGTGTTTGCGTTTAAAGATTTGAAGTGATGGCGAGTGACGTATAAAGTGAGGATGGAGTTCCAGATCAGAGGGGCAGCACAAGAAAAGTCCTGAATACGGGCATGGGAAGAGGAGATGAAGATAGATGAGAGGTGAAGATCATCAGCTGTGCGGGGGGGGTTACGCCTTGGGTAGTATCTGTTTATGGTGGGGGGGGGGCTGTAATGGAGAGAGCCTTGTAGAATAAGGTTAAATTGGATCCTTTGGGTAATGGGAAGCCAGTGGAGAGATTGACAGAAAGGGACAGCATGTGGGAAGCGGGAAGAGAGGTGAATGACCCTGGCAAGGATTGATTGAAGGGGTGCTTGGTTTTACCACACAGGAGGGTGTTACAGTAGTCCAGCCAAGAAATAAGGGCATGAACTAGAATTTTGGTAGCGTTCTGTAAAAGGAAGGGACAAATGCGTGAGATGTTTTTAAACTGTAAGCGACAGGAGTTGGGCAGAGTATTAATGTGGTGTTTAAAGGAAATCTAAGGCAATATAAGTACCCTTGAAAGTTCCAATTGGCATATGACATCCAGGTGTTGGGGACCTTCCGAATGCAAGGTGTGGATGCATTGAGGCTTAAGAAGTGTTATCAAAACTGCCCAGTGTATGGTGTCAACATCCCCCCCACACACACACACTCCTCTATTCAGGCTTGGTTCCTATATTTTCACATAAATGAAGAAATGAGTCCATTTAAAGGAAATGAGGCCATTTATGTGAAAATGAAAAAACCAAGCCTGAATAGAGGGTTCGACACCAACTGTCTGCCATGTACATGGCAAACAATGCATCTGCACCTTGCATTCATAAAGTCCCTAACACTTGGCTGTTATATGCCAATAGGGACTTTCCCGGGTACTTATATTGCCAACAGATTCTTGTACAAGTCATTCTGAATTGAGAAAGCCAGTTAGATGACTAGCGAAACGTCTTCAAGTCCAGTTGATCTAACTGAATACAACAGATATACAATGACCTGGATGAATGAGATCCTTCACAAGCATCTGTGTTCTGTAATATTGGAAAAGTTGGTTAGGACATAGATGTTGGTGAAAGGAAGTCTTAAAAATGTAGATTGGACTGGGAGCTGTGTAGAGGAGCCAGAGCATGCAGAAAAAACATTTCCCCAGGTCACCATGGCAGCAGAGTGCCCAAAATGGGTTAATCCCCCACAGGTACCTGGACAGGAAGTTAAAAAAGAACAAAGGTATAAAGGTACCCTCCCCCAAAGCATACCTTGTCTTTTTTTCTTCCTGCCCATGGACGCTACAGGAGGTGTTTCGTTTCAGCTCACCGGCCAGCGCGGCTTGTATTTCCAGATCGGGTCTCTCCCACTCTTCCCGGATCTGATGCTCCCCCGTGTCGCCTCCTAACAAGGAGTGCCTGTGGGGAAAGTAGGCCCGTGGTGACCGGGCATTAAGGGGCTGGCCGTGCCGGGTGCACGCGGTTCCCCTGGTAAGATGGCGGACGCATCTGGCGTGACGTCATGCGTGCGCCGGAAGTGGATGTGTCCTCCTCCTCTCTCAAGCCGATTGGCGACGTTCGGGAGGAGGGGCTTAGTGCCGGCCGAGCGCGTCAGGGCAGCAATAGCTATTGGTTGCTGCCCTGATAGGGGGCGGGGGAGATATGTTTAAAGCCCTGCAGTGTGGCGCGAATTTCCTCCTTGCTGGATTTGTCTGGTGTGTCGGAGTTTTGTTTATCCTCACTTTGCTGAGATTGTATTAAGGTCAGTCCCAATCCTATGTGTGTATAGGGATTGGCCTTTCAGGCATGCTTATCCCTTTGCTTGTATTTTCAGCTCTGGTTGATGTCCTCCAGTATGGAAACTGGTAGCGCCGCCAGAAGTCACCCCAAGGGATCTAGGTGAGCTGGGGTAAGTGTTTAAAGAGTGGGAACCTTGTAAAAAGGTAGGGGGCTTATACCAAGTATTTCTTTTTCAGCCTCACATCGCAAGAGACTTCGTCAAAGACGCAAGCAGAGACGGTTAAAGCGGTGGACATTGAAGAGGCCGCAGCCAAGCCATCCACATCTGAGAAGTCATTTGACATATTGATGAAATGTATCCAACAGGCAGTCACAAAAGGCATGGAGAACGCTGAGCCAAGAAAAAGAGCCAGATACCAGGAAACCAGATCTGTGGAATCAGATTGGGAGTGCTCTGAGGAGGAGACATTGGAGGAACAATCGGGTTTTTCCGAAGATGAGGAAGGGGAAGTAGAAACAGACTTTGATGTATCTATAATTGAACCATTGGTTAGGGCAGTCAGGAATTCCCTTTCCCTGTCAGTAGAGACCCCTAAGTCATCAATGGCGGATAAGCTGTTTCCTTCAATAAAGAAAAAATCTGCAACCTTTCCCTTACATCACTCCATGAAAGAGATCATGGACGCCGAATGGAGAAAGACTGACAAGAAGTTTACATTAACAGGTAAATTCTTAAGGAAATATCCCTTTTCTGAGGAGGAGGCTAAAAATTGGGATGCCTCCCCCAAAGTGGATGCAGCTGTTTCACGTTTAGCACGAAGAACGACGTTGCCGGTGGAGGATGGTGCGGGGTTTAAAGACCCTATGGATAAGAGGATGGAGTTTTCTCTAAGGAAGGCTTATGGGGCAGCTGGTGCCTCTTGTAGATCGGCCATGGCAATGACGTCGGTGTCCAGAGCCATGAAACTCTGGATTCAGAGAATGGAAGAAGCAATACTAACGTGAAACGTCCCAAGTTGAGTGAAATGTTGTCGGAAATGAGAATGGCGACTGACTTCTTCGCCGAGGCATCAGTGGACATGGTCCGTCTTTCAGCCAGATCTATGGCGTTGTCGGTATCAGCACGTAGAGCATTATGGTTAGGTCTGGATGGCCGATAATACTTCAAAGTTGAATCTGTGCATGCAGCCTTTTGAAGGGGATTTGCTGTTTGGGAAGAAACTAGATTCTATTATCAGCAGAGCTTCTGGCGGAAGAAGTACATTCCTGCCACAGGAACGCAAGAATAAGAGACCGAGATTTGAGCCGTCATTCAATAGGGACAGGTCCTTTCGGGATTCAAAATTTTACAAACCGGGAAAAGAGATCAATAGACCAGCTTTCTGGAAGGCGGGAAGACAGTCTTCTAATACACAGAGAGAGAATACATTTCCGGCAGCTCAGTCTTCCCATCAATAGGGAAACGCCGGCCCGGTTGGAGAAGGTGGGAGGGAGGTTGAAACTCTTCTCCGATGTCTGGGCCTCGAACGTAGCAGACTCCTGGGTACTAAGATAATCCAACAGGGGTACAAAATTCAATTCCAGGAGTTGCCAAAAAGAGACAAATTTCTTCCTTTTTCGAGACCCTCCACCAAGGAAGGAAGGAACTGATGAGGGATATTAGTATCGCAGTTGCGGATAAAAGAAGCAATAGAACCAGTACCTCTAAAAGAGCATCGAAAAGGCTTCTATTCGAGACTGTTCTTAGTGAAAAAAGCCTCAGGGGACATGAGGCCTGTATTAGATCTAAGAAATTTAAACAGGTTTGTCAAAAACCAAAGATTCAAGATGGAATCCCTAGCCTCAATAATTCAGGCGGTATTCAAGGATGCTTGGCTCGTAAGTATCGATCTAAAGGATGCTTACCTACACGTACCGATTCATCAGGGATACAGAAAATTTCTGAGGTTTGCTATAGAGGAAAAGCATTTCCAATTCACGAGCCTTCCGTTTGGTCTCTCCCAATCACCAAGAATTTTTACGAAGATTCTAATATCTTTAGTAGCGGAGATTCGGAAACAGGGCATTCAAATATACCATTACCTGGACGATATTCTAATTGTTGCCAAGTCAGAACAAGAGGCGGCAGATCAAACTCAAATAGTAATCCAGATATTACAGAGGCACGGGTGGTTAATCAACAGGGAAAAGAGCAACCTGGTGCCCGTCCAGGAATTGACATATCTGGGAGCGTTGTTTCGTACCCACTTAAACGAGGTAAAATTACCATGGGTAAGGCAGCAAAAAATAATAGAAGAGGTAAAGCATCTGGCACACAGCATACAGGTATCGGTACGCGAAATCATGAAGGTTTTGGGACTTATGGCGGCTACAGTCTTTCTCGTCAGGTGGTCCAGTATGTCCAGTATGTATTGATAAAAAGCGACAATACCACCACTGTTACTTATATTCGCAAACAGGGGGGAACGAAAAGCAAGGCCCTTTTAGACGAAGTCAAGAGGATCTTTATTTGGTCAGAACTCAACCTGCAATTTATAACAGCCGTGCATTTAGCAGGAAAAGACAATGTGCAGGCAGACTACCTCAGTCGACAGGAGATGCAACCGGGGGAATGGAGTCTAGAACCTCAGGTGTTCAGAGAGTTGGTGATCAAGTGGGGTCATCCAGAAATGGATCTCATGGCAAACAGCGACAACACAAAATGTCGAAAGTTCTTCAGTCGGTTTCCATGCCCAGGGGCAGCAGCAGTGGATGCCCTTCAACAGAATTGGGGTTCGGGTCTCCTATATATATTTCCGCCGATTCCTCTAATATGGAGGGTGCTACAGAAGATCAGAACTCAGAAAGCGGAGGTAATAGCGATTATACCGAATTGGCCAAGGAGACCGTGGTACCCTCTGCTTCGGATGTTAGCAACCGAACCTCCCATAGAATTAGACGAAATTCCTCAGCTGCTGACTCAGGGGCCAATAGTCTGTCAGGATGTCAGCAAGCTGAGGCTAGCGGCCTGGAGGTTGAAAGGGAAAGATTGAGTAAGCTAGGCTTTCAGAATGAGATGATAGAATTTTTGTTGAAGTCAAGAAAAGCTGCAACTTCAGAAAAATACTATAAGATATGGAGTCTCTTTGCGGATTATGCCAGACAAAATAATTTCATACCACTCCAATCTTCCCCAAGGAGGATTGTGGAGTTCTTGTTTCTCGGGGTTAAGAAACAATTAGGTATAAATACCTTAAGAGGCCAAGTATCAGCCTTGTCGGCAATATCTGGAACGAATTGGGCAGCAAACCCTTTAATCCAAAGGTTTTTTGCAGCGATGAGTAGGATGAGACCAAGAGCTTGTCCTAAACCACCACCGTGGAGTCTACCGCTGGTGTTACAGGTCTTAACGGAATCGCCTTTTGAACCAATCGAAAAAATCTCTCTATGGCTTCTAACCCTAAAAGTAGTCTTCCTAACGGCAATAACATCAGCCTGTAGGGTGGGAGAAATTGGGGCTTTGTCTGTGAAAGAACCGCACATACAGTTCTATGAAGATAAAATCAAATTAAGGCCAGCTTTTCAGTTCAAAGGTCATATCGGAATTTCACATGGATTTGGAGATCGTGTTGCCTGCATTTTTTCCAAACCCAAAGTCGGATGCGGAGAAGAGGTGGCACTGTTTAGATTTGGTTAGAAATTTAAAGGTATATTTACAAAGAACGAAAACTTTCAGGAAATCTGACCATTGTTGTGGTATCGGGAGGTTATCGGAAAGGTCAAGCTCCTAGTAAAAAGACCATAAGTGGATGGATCGTATCTTGCATCACAAAGGCGTATCAAACTAGAGGCATAAAGATCCCAGAAGGTTTAAAGGCGCATTCTACCAGAGCGATAGCATGTTCCTGGGCGGCCGAAGCCAAGGCGCCGAAAGAGTTAATTTGCAAAACAGCAAAGTGGTCGTCAATGAGGACGTTTATCCGACATTATAAACTAGATGTATTGTCGGCTGAGGATGCGAAATTCGGACAAAAAGTCCTTCAGACTGTACGAATAGGGTCTGAATAAAGTTTTTGTGGTTGAACAGATTTATTGTGCCCTCCCATTATTTTAGCTTGGGTATGTCCCATTTTGGGGACTCTGCTGCCATGGTGACCTGGGGAAAACAGGAAATCATATCATACTCACCGAGATTTCTGTTTCCCAGTCACGTTCATGGCAGCAGTCACCAAAATGCCCGTCCCCTTATTTAGGAATTACTTGTATAGGAGCGACATATGAGCTTTTGAAAGAAGACAAGGTATGCTTTGGGGGAGGGTACCTTTATACCTTTGTTCTTTTTTAACTTCCTGTCCAGGTACCTGTGGGGTATTAACCCATTTTGGTGACTGCTGCCATGAACGTGACTGGGAAACAGAAATCTCAATGAGTATGATATGATTTCCTGTTTTCTTATATAAACATTTTTTTTTCTGTGAAATAGGCGGCAATTTCATCAGCAGATAAACAGGGTGTTGAGGAGGAGGTGGCAGACAGAGCAGAGAGTTGAAAACTTTAAAAAGCTGTTTTGGATTGTTTAGAAATCAGGGAGGAGAAATAGGTTTGTTTGGGCTGAAGACAGTGTTCCTGATCCAATGAAGAGCATTTTTGAAATGAAGAAAGTCATTGGCCTTGTTGCTTTTGGGCCATTGTCGCTCAGCTACACGGGACTGCCTTTTCATCTTTTTAATCTGATCTGTGAGCCAAGGTTGCGGGTTAATGCGATTAAGGAGAGAGCTGGTTAGGGGACAACATTGTCTAGGGCGGAGGAGACAGTGTTGTGGTAGTGGAAAGCAGCAAGCTTGGGGAGGAGGCAGCCATATTGATGAGTGGTTGGAAAGGAAGGGAGAGTGAAAAGGGGTCAAGGTTGCACAAGTCTCTGCGTGTGTGCAGGAGTTGGGGTAGTGGCTGGGATTGATGTAATAAGATTATATTTGAGAAGGGTGTGATCGGATAACTGAAACTGAGAGTTAGAAAAGTTAGATAAGGTCAAGCGTGTCCATTATGGTGACTCTGTGTGGATGACCACTGAGAGAGTTTAAGGGAGAGGAGGTATGCGAGAGAAGTTTAAAGGTAGCAGAGTTGTTGTCAATGGGGATGTTGAAATCCCTTAAAATTACAGTGGGAATGTCGGTGGAAAGGAAGTCAGATAACCATGCAGAGACTATGTAAAAAAAAAACTAGTGAAATCTGTAGGTGTGTGGGAGAATAAATACGAACGGAGTGAGACTCAAAAGAAAGATGTGGACAGGGCAGGTAAAGCAGTAATGGGTCTCAAACTGCAGTGCTCAGACAGAAGAATGCCAACTCCACCACCATGTTTGATTCCAGGCCATGGAGTGTGACTGAAGTGTCTGCCTCCATACGAGAGCGCAGCAGGCGAGACCATATCAGAGGGAGACAGCCATGTTTCAGTGAGGCCTAGGAAGGTAGTTAGAAATGAAAAGGTCATGTATGTGTGGGAGTTTATTACAAACAGAACGTGTGTTCCATAGTGCCCCAGTTAAGGGAGCTGGAGAAAGGGGCATGGAATGTTTATAATGTTACCTGGGTTTAACTTATTAGAGGACTAGGAATGTGGGGTAGAAGACAGTTGGGATGGGCTGATAGTATATGGGCAGTGTGGGAGAAGGGACAGGATTTGGGGAAATATCCCCAGCAGCAAGCAGGAGAGGAGGGAGAGTGACAGTAGGTGAGAGTGTGTATGTTGCATGACAAAAGAATGTAGTTGTAGTAGAGATACATGAATGTACTGATAACATAGCCTACTATTTGGTTGGTAATGAGAAATGCTTTTAAGAGAATATCATTGGTTGTAATTTCTTTATTTTTTAACGGTGAAGGGAAAATCCACACGGTCTATGATCAAGGGTTAGCCAGAGGGCTTTTTGCTCCTTTTGACCCAACTCACCCTAAGCTATTTATCTGCCTTGTCTGTTGTGCGTCCAAGTCCTACTCCATAGAGCCATGAATCTGTATCTTGCACTGACATGGTCTAACAAGATCGAAACATGTCATGTCTGCAGGTCAGATGATTTGCTCTATACAATAGGCTGTACTGCATGTTATTAAGCCAGCGCTTCTGGACACATGCATTATCCAAAGAGCATAAAGGAGAATTTTGCATATCTTTGCCCCTTACTCTAGGAGTAAGACATTACTTCTTGTAGTTCATATAGCATGAGACTGCAAGATGCCTTCTGTTATAAGAAGGTGCTGTGCCATTTTTATGCTCTGTGGAGGGGCTTTTTGCTCCTTTAGCCTACCTCACCCTAAGCTATTTAGCTGCCTTACCCGAAATGTGTCAGACTACTATTTTCTGAACTCTGTTTTGTTTTCTGTGTGTTACTCACCATGTTTTAAGTATTATTTTAAATCATCCGGACCTGGTCCCTGATTTGAGCAGAGGTGCAGCCCGAAAGTATAGACAAGATCGGGAAGGGCATCCCAAGGGCGTTCATGCTGTCTGCATCAAGATTGTAGGAACGTGGGGAGGAGAGTGGAGGAAGAGACTAGAGCCGCTAACTATTACCATTTGTTTATGTTGAATTTGTGTTACACAGGAAGGATGAATTACAAACGGAAAAACATTGCTCTGTGCCAAGTCAACCTATCATTGAACTGGTTTCTGTAAAAATCCTGGGTGCCTGCAAGTTAATATTGCGGATAATGGACTGCTGTATAAAGGCCTTTCAGTATCCTTTTAATGGTTCCATTACTGGTTTTTACATATACATTTGGAAATAAATGTTGATTTTTTTTTTTTTTTTTTTTAGTTCAATATTTTATTTTCTGTGTTCAGGTATACTGGTCAGGTAAGTAACCATTGCAATGCGAACCAGCTGCTTCTTCTCACCCCCTTTTTGGGTATTGACTATGCTTCACATAGGAAAAGAGAGGGGCCCCTCCAATTAGTAACACCTTGTAGCTTGTTTTTTTTTTGTTTTTTTTTTTTATTGAAAGCCCGGTACGTGCTTTCGTGCCTCACACCACCTTGTAGCTCTGTCCTACATAAGCAAGGAACTGGGTTATTTTTGCTTTAATTTAAGGGGTTGTTTTTTTCCCACTGAATTACTTTGTCTTTCTAGAAAGCACTTAAGTCAATATTTAAATGCACAAATTTTGTTCCTTTTTAACAACTTTTATTAAATGGCAACTAAAGCTAAACTGTGGCTCGGTATAAAAATGGCATTATGCATTCTGTTCACTGTGCTTGTTCAATCACCATAGCCCTATGACCATGAGGACCCATACTTCTTCAGTGGCCAACTGGTGCCACAGTCTTGCTGTTTATTGTACACTGGCTGAATATACACACATGCAATGTAACCTAAACTCTAGCATGTTGGAAATGCAATGTTATTTGTTTCAATTAATTTTAAGGACTTTTTTTTTTTTTCTCACCTTATATACTCTTACCTTAAAAGTTGTGTTTTCCTTTGTTTGTTTTTTCCTGACATTTTGTAAATGTTAGATTTACACTATTTTACCAGCCTTCCTTTATATTTCAGTCTGCTCTCATTACTAGTGTGTCAGCAGTTGTCAGGTGGATTGGTAAATTACATGACCTTGGTAGGCACTGACGCTAAGATACTTGCCACATTTAAATTTACCTATCATACTACCTCATAATAATAACACAAACCACATTTTATTGGATCAAAACATGTTGGTTTTATTCATTTAGAAAAATACATAATTTATTAAGCATTTCATAAACATGTATAACCATACCCATAAGAAAAATACCCAGATCATCAGCCGCAATTTCCTAGCTGATGATCACCATAAACGCCGGCTACCCCACTTTGGGGTTAGACCATCCCACATAATCCGTCGTACTGATTAATCAATATATAATACAACGAATCTATCTACCCCCCCAAACTTGACTTTTTTTATTAAATATATATAAATCCTACCCAAGACCATCTACCTATATCCTTCTTCCTAATAAGATGAACAAGATCACAAAATGGGAAGGGGAGGGCGGGTTTAACCATTCAAAGTTGTTTTGGCACTCTTGCTTTCCTCCTCCCTTAAGAACCTAACTTCCTGACACACCCCCTTACAACTACCAATCCTAACTTCCTCTCGTAGTGCAACCAGGCCATGTGCCCCTCCAAATAGCTGTGCTTATTTCTGTGGCTAACTAAAATGTGGAGCTGGCTTTAGCTACTGTGAAGGTTTCATATGTATGTGCCAGTTTCTATATGTACAAAAACGCAAAAGGGAGTGGAGGGAGAAACATTTTCGATGTTGTGACAAATTGATCAGGAAGAGGCAGCAATTTTTGGACACACTGAGAAACTGAAAGTTTCATTAGGGAAATTGTGGCAGAAAACTGTGTTATGCTAAAATAAGCTTCACTTCATTATCCAGTTTGTAAGAGATTGAAAGATTGGAAACAATTGTTTTAGGAGATTTGGCCTGATTGACAGTCGTAAGCAATACAAAATATAGGGGGTAGTTCTTGACTGTCACAGACATTTTGACCCGGAGTCTGGTCAAAACTGCCGATCTGTTGGCTGGAGGCAAAATATCGCCCCATGTGCACCCAGCCTTAGGCAGAACCAGATTAATAGATTAATGTTTTGTTGACAATTTTTGTGTCTCTAAGAAGATCCAGTAGTCTGGGGGGCAGGCATGGATGGCCTTATTTGTCTGTGCAGGAACTTACTGTTTTTCCCAATATTAAAGTCTTAAGTGAGTATGCTTCCTACCCTGGAAAAGGGGGGAAGAAGAGGGTGATGTCACAAGCTACTGGAAGCAGGGAGTTTGAAGTTTGGGGCAGGGTATTAATCTTTATACATATTTTTGTTGAGAGGGTGGATTAGCCCTTTAAGTACGATGATAACTTTCTATTCATGTTACTTGTGTTTGGGGGGGGGGGGGGGGTTGCATTTTTATCTAAATACTGTAGGCCATTTAATTTCTAGTTCCAGGACAATTAAAGACTAAGCAATATTTAAGGTGTGTTGTAAAGACTGAGTCACTTTATTTCTAATTTTATAAACCCTTCTTTTTAGCTAAAAATTTCTCATTAACTTTTGCAGTAGTAAGGAAAACCTTTTGTATCTTTACTATAAATTAAATATAACCCACCCCTTCCATATGTCTCTATGGGGCCAAACTGTAATAAATATCCCTGTAATCAGCATGCTACTATGTATATATACATATAACAGGAAGTGCCTCAGGAAACTATCCCTTTGATGTAATGTACAAAGATCAACACAAGGAAGCAATTTTGAGAAGTCGGGTTGTGTGTGAGGGAATCCAGGAGGAAACGGGGTGCAGTCTTAGCTGCTAGAAACCAGAACACTAAAAATAACGGGGTGGTCTTATCAGGTCCCGTAGCTGCCACATACCAGGAAATTAAGGGGTCAGCTGACATTGTAATGCTGGTGGTTGAGATACTGCACAGTAACATGGGGGAAAGAGAGCACAGAGGAGAGGAAACGCAAATATTGCAGGAGACCTACTGGAACCCGCATGGAGCAGAGATTTACCCAGAAAACAGTGAAGTTTGGTGGAGGCAAAATCATGCTCTGGGGTTACATCCAGTATGGGGGTGTGCAAGGGTTGTGCATGGTGGAAGGCAACCTCAATAGTGTAAAATACCAAGAAATCTAAGCTACCACATATATTCCCAACCATAAAATAGGCCAAATTCTGCAGCAGGATGGTGCTCCATCGCATACTTCCATCACGTCAAAGTTCCTTAGGCGAAGATCAACATCATTGAGCATATGTGGGGTAGGATGAAAGAGGAAGCATGGAAGACCAAACCAAAGAATATTGATGAACTCTGGGAGGCATGCAAGACTGTTTTCTTGCCTATTCCTGATGATTTCGTCAAAAACATTGTGTGAATCCTTGCCAAACTGCATGGATGCTGTCCTTCAAGCTCATGGAAGTCATACAAGATATATTAAATTTGGATCTCACAGCACCACTACTTAAAGGGTATGTCCACCCTAAAATCACATTTTTAATCTAGCCTTCCTCCTGGTCCCCCAGCCCCAACCGCATAATTTTTATTTTAAGAAAGCTCCCCAAATTCTTACTTACCTCCCCTATTTCCTCCGCCGCGCTCCCGGCCCTCTGCTTGCGAGAAATGCAAGCAGAGGGGCGGGACCAGCAGCCGCGTCTGTGATTGGCTGAGCGGCAGCCAATCACGGACGCGGCTGCCGGCAGCTCACTTCGGCGGAGGAAAGAGGAGAGGTAAGTAAGAGTTTGGGCGCTTTCTTAAATAAAAATTATGCGGTTGGGGCTGGGGGAAGGAGGAAGGCTATATTAAATGGGATTAACGCGAGGGAGGGAATCCGGAGGGGGTGGAGGGGGAGAAGGGCTGCAGTACGCATGCCAAACTTCTCCCGGAGGCCAGGTAGGAGGCTGAGTCCTATATGGACTCTGCTAGCCTCCTGGTGGGTAGTTTCTGGGACTTTGGGGGGGGGGGGACTACAGGAGAACCCTATGGAGCTGGGATGTTAGGTAAGGATTAAACTACACTACATGGTGGGGCCAGTAGTTAGGGGGATTATAGTTTTGGGGGTGGACATGCCCTTTAATTTGTTGACATATTTTTGGATGGACTGTAAAGTAGATCATTTTGTGTATAGACGACTACACTTTTGTCTTGCAACATTCTGACCTTTCTGTCTTGATTATATGATAAATCCTTTTTCAGTGAAACTATTTTTACCAGTACATTTAATATTATTTGGGAGGGCTTTAGCTTTTCATATTTCTAACACCAATTGATCAATTAAAAATCAGGTTAATAGCAGGAGTTACTGCAAAATACACAGACAAGACTTTTGTCAGAAACTGTATATATATAATCCAATATCAACATATGGAGCACTCGTGGATCTTTTCACAAACCAATTTTTATTTCACAACCAATCTAAGCGTTTCGGCTGGCTACAGCAGCCGTCCTCAGGATGTGACATCACAGCAAATACGTGGTATTTAAAACTACAGGTAAACCCCAATCCCTCCCCCATGCTCCTCCCCTCCAGACAACGTTTAACCATAAGTGATACTCGCTTTGGGAACACTATAAATATATAAAAATATCCAATCATACCATAAATTAGGTAATGTTAAAAATACAGTAATACATAAAACATTCTAAAACAGTGATAAGGTGTCTCTGTCTAACCTTAAATAGACGAATATTTAAACCTCTAATGCAGGTTTTTTTTTTTTTTTTTTTTAAAAAGCATGAATTAGAAACCCCAACAGTGAACCCCAACAAATTTGTAACTGTTTCCCCAACTGTAACCCAGACCAATATGATCAAATGAGACTGTAACCTTTTGTATCAGCATAGATTCTTAAAGGGCAGGCATTGATTATTTTACATGGTAACAGTATTACTATTAGTAACTTCTCTCATCAAGGGGAATGCCCTAAATTTCAGTAGATATGTTAAACAGTCTGTCCACTGCTCACATAAAGCAACGGCTACAAATCAATTGCTATATTATCCTATGTTAACATATCGGAATTCACCAAGAATGCTCAAAGAACCAAGAGTGGGCCATTTATACCTCTAGGGACACCCTGCCCCACATCAACCAAACATAAATTTAACCTAATGGTAAGCATTAGGGCCAATGATGGCTACTTTAGGTACTGAATAAAGCAGGCTAATATGAACTGTTCATTAAGCCCCTTTGGAGATAAGGTCCCCAATTTTTTGATCCAAAAGGCCTCGTGTTGAAGTAACAGTTTGCCCCTTTCAGCTATATTCACAATCCCAACCACCTGATCAATGGCCATCCACCTGAATGTGGCCAGGGAATGACCCTTCTCCCTAAAGTGACGGGCCACCAACTGTTCCCCATATTTGTTGTCCCTTACTGGGTCCGTTTCTGTGGCCAGGGCAGAGCGGATTGACAAGCGATGGTTCGCCATCCTATCTCTTAAAGGCGTTGTGGTTTTTCCCACATAATATAACCCACAGGGGCATGGGATAAAATATATGCCATCTGTACTCAGACATGAGTTTGTTTAATTTTGAACCTGCGTCCTGTATGGGGGTGGGGAAAATCCACTCCAGGGGCCATATAGCTGCAAGCCTGACAGCCTACACATTTGTGGCATCCCTCTCTTTTATGGGATAACCAAGTGGTGGGTTTATTTGTTGTTTTTGGGAATGCTTTAAAATTCTGTTTAACCAAGAGGTTTTTAAGGTTACAACCAATTCTATATGCGAAGGTAGGTTGAGAGTTTCTAAATGGGAGAGAGCTATAATGTGTCAATAGCGCTAAACTTCTCCTAACGCTACTCTTAATCACCTCACTAACTGGATAGTATTGTAGCGGGTAGGGGATATTCTCCAATACTGGTTTCCTTTTGTTCATTTCATTATCCCTCCCCCCTCTATTAAATTTCAAGATGGCCCTATTTCTCTGATTTTCAATAAATTTACGGTTATATCCCCTCATAATAAACTTATGACATCACTTTTAATTGTTCGTTCATTTTAGACGAGTCAGAGTTAATTGACAATTGATAACACCTTGTTTTTGATGAGGTGGAAGATAGCTGTCAACGTGCAGCAAAGTGTTTTTATCTGTAGGAATTTTGAACAAGTGTTCCTTTGATTTTAATGTTATTGGTGGTGGAATTCGTAACCAAGGAGTTAACCCTGGTCAGAGAGAAGATTGATGCCTTACAGAAACAACATGCAACACTATTATCTAAAGATTTGATTACTAAAATCAATTCTCGGGTTAATAAGTATTGTGATGACATCTTAACCTTTAAAAAGAAAAAACTGCTGAAAGTTGAAGAGGACTACACACAGGAGAGTCTATGGATTGCTTAGTGGGAACGGAGGTCTGTAGGAGGCACCCCTGCAGACCGACTCTCCGGACCTGAGACAGTTTGATGAGTCACCATCAGAAAGTGACAATATGCACCGCACGGATCCCTCGAGCACTCATCCTCAAACCCCTGACCAACGGTTTTTAGGGGTAAACACGCGTTTAGGAGTCAGAGACCCACAAGGAGAACAATTAGGAGGGGAGGGCACAAAGGTAAGAGGGAGACCCCCTCGACAACGTCGCCCCCGCAATTAGATCTAGTATACAACCAGAGCAGCAGTGTCCTTACTGGTGATGAATATAGGCTATTAAGCAAGGGATTGACGTTTGTGCCTACACCCAAGCATGATCCATTGATGGATGATATTGACCTCTTCCGCCTTCAACGACTTTTAAAGGACCAGTTCTGAAATTCTCCAAATGAATCTACCCCCTTTAGAGTTCCGAGTAAATACGAGCTACCGAACATTGCTCCGGCTATTATAGTCTTCTCCAATATGGTAAGAAATGACTTTGAATCTAGTACTAGAGAGCATACCGCTAAACGTAGACATAATCTAACTAAAGGTGAACTGGCCCTTTCTGCATTGAGGGAAGACCACAATTTAGTTGTAAGGCCCTCGATAAAGGGGGGGGGCGTTGTATTGATGGGCCGTCAATATATATCTGAGTTAATGGCCCAACTGAGTGACCCAAATACATATATATATCTTTAGGGGGTGATCCAACCAACACACTTACGTTGAAATTGGATACTTTAATTGATATGGTCCATACGAAAGGTTGGATCAACGAGCAGGAGAATAAATTCTTTACCACAGAAACACCTAGAGTACCAGTAATATATACAGTACCAAAGGTGCATAAATCTTTGAAGGAACCTCCGGGGCAACCCATCGTGTCAGCCACTGGGTCCTTACTAAAACCAGTATCTAGATTTGTGGATTTTTACCTCCAGCCCTTGGTCATCTGTATGTGGTCCTACCTGCATGATAGTAGGCAGCTGTTGGAAATTGTAAAGGAGTATAAGGGTCCAATACAGAGTACTATGCTACTTACCCTGGATGTACACTATCATTCCCCAAATTGAGGGGATGTGTGTAGGCAAGCCCTTAATAAAACTGGACACAAAAGCCCCCCAATTGAAATTCTTATGGAATTTTTACTGTTTACTCTGCAAAATAATTATTTCTGGTCTGGGGATAAGTTTTATAACCAGGTAAGAGGGACTGCCATGGAATCTAATGTTGGCCTTTGAGACTAAATACATAAATCCAGAATTTGAGCATAAAATGTTGATTTATAAACAATACATAGACGCCCCAACGTTTGTTTGGTACGGGCCCCAAGATTAAAGTACTGCATTTGTATATAAATTGAATTCTTATTGGTCAACACTGAAATTCACCATGGTTTGCCATGAAACAGAAATTGATTACCTGGACCTCAGAATAACTAAGGATGTATATGGCTTCAGCACCAGCTTATTCTCGAAACCTACGGATAACAATATTTCGCTGCATGTTGACAGCTATCATCCACCTCATCAAAAGGGCAGCACGGTGGCTCAGTGGTTAGCACTGATGCCTTGCTGCGCTGAGGTCCTTAGTTTGATTCCACCCTTGGACGCATCTGCAAGGAGTTTGTATGTTCTCCCTGGGCCTGCATGGGCTTCCTCCTACAATCATAAAGACATACTGATAGGTTGTATGTGTACATAAAGTGATTATAATGTAAGCTCTTCGGGGCAGGGCCTGATGTGAATTGAGTAAATAATTGTAAAGTGCTGTGCAATATGTAGCGCTATATAAGAAATAAAATACATACATACATCAAATATTTCCCAATTTTTAAGAGTATTGTCAATTAACTCTGACTCGTCTAAAACGAAAGAACAATTAATGTGATGTCAGAAGTTTATTATGAGGGGAAATAACCGGAAATTTATTGAAAATCAGAGAAAATTTAAATCTTGAAATTTAATAGAGGGGGGAGGGATGATAATGAAATGAACAAAAGGAAACCAGTATTGGAGAATATCCCCTACCCGCTACAATACTCTCCAGTTAGTGAGGTGATTAAGAGTAGCGTTAGGAGAAATTGGGCGCTATTGACCCATGATAGCTCTCTCCCATTTAAAAACTCTCAACCCATCTTCGCATATAGAGGTTGTAACCTTTAAAAACCTATTGGTTAAAACTGATATGGCGTTCCCAAAAACAACAAATAAACCCACCACTTGGTTATCCCATAAAAGAGAGGGATGCCACAAATGTGTAGGCTGTCAGGCTTGCAGCTATATGGCCCCATGAGTGGATTTTCCCCACCCCCATACAGGGCGCAGGTTTAAAATTAAACTATTATGTCTGAGTATAGATGCCATACATTTCATCACATGCCCCTGTGGGTTATATTATGTGGGAAAAACCACAACGCCTTTAAGAGATAGGATGGCGAACCATCGCTTGTCAATCCACACTGCTCTGGCCACAGAAACGGACCCAGTAAGGGACAACAAATATGGGGAACAGTCGGTGGCCCGTCACTTTAGGGAGAAGGGTCATTCCCTGGCCATATTCAGGTGGATGGCCATTGATCAGGTGGTAGGGATTGTGAATACAGCTGAAAGGGGCAAACTGTTACTTCAACGAGAGGCTTTTTGGATAAAAAAATTGGGGACCTTATCTCCAAAGAGCCTTAATGAACTGTACATATTATCCTGCTTTCTTTAGTACCTAAAGTTGCCATGATTGGCCCTAAAGCTTACCATTAGGTTAAATTTATGTTTGGTTGATAAAAAATGTGGGTGCAGTGTGTCCCTAGAGGTATAAACGGCCCACTCTTGGTCCTCTGAGCATTCTTGGTGAATTCTGATATGTTAACATAAGATAAAGCAACGGCTACAAATCCATTGCTATATTATGTGAGCAGTGGACAGACTGTTTAACATATCTACTGAAATTTAGGGCATTCCCCTTGATGAGAGAAGTTACTAACAGTAATACTGTTACCATGTAAAATAATCAATGCCTGCCCTTTAAGAATCTATGCTGATACAAACTTTCTAGGTTGTGTTATGAAAATAAAGTTTTTGGCAAAAATCCAGATAAGCGAGTATTATAATCTTCCATGCACTCATCAGTGCATGTTGGATCAGGTCATCATCAGGATTACAGAGCTGTACACGTACTTCCCTTAAAACAAGTAAGTACATTTAGCGAGCGGTCGATAGTGGACTGCACAATCGGGCGTGGTTTTCAGATACGTCTGACCACCCATTCATCCGATGCGGTCGGTCCTCCTTGTTGGATGGTGTGTTCTTATATTTTCGAGTTTGGTTGGAAAAGGCTACGTATATTTCCATGAATGATGCATACTTTTACACACTTCCAAAAACTAATGTTATTTAAAATAACTGCTAAACTTTTTGATAATAACAGCATGAAGATGAAAATATTGGATATTCATGTAATTAAAATAAATCATGCCAGTATGTTACCAATGTACCATTGAATGCTAGAAAATGGATAATATAGGACTTTGAAAGTCACTTATTTACCCTCCTTAACATAATCTTCAGCTTGTGTGTTCAGCATCTGTACCTGGGTGAATTTATTGTTGCCAATGTTGTACTTCTAGGATTGCTAAGCCGCCTCTGGTTTGTATATTTTGCAGTTATAAAATGAAGCCTATTTAAGTAATTTTCTTGTAACTATGACAGACTAGTGCAGTTATTCTTGAAAACAGATGCTTGTGTTTTTAGGGATGATAAGTGTTACCATTTAATTTTTGTTGACTATAAAAACAAGAGTTTAATTTTAGAATTTTGCGATTAAAATTCCCAAGAAAGACTGCAGCATTAAACCTGTTTTTCTGGTAGACTTTTTGCTTATTACAGTTGTGCATTAAAAGATTAAAGGACATGTCCCCCAAAACTATCATTTAATCCCATACTGGCCCTACTGTATAATACTAAAAAATCCTTACCTTACATCTCAAATTTAACTACCTTACATCTCTGCTCCAAATGTTTCCTCTGCAGTGTCTGTGTAAAGTCCAGGAAAGTAAAGAGTAGTCTTCCTGTAAAAAGGTTTCTGCCTCTTCTCTTGCATGCGGGAGGTATGCAGGCATGCGCTGTGGAGCCCATTCCTCACCTCCATCCGGATCCATTGCGCTGTATATGGATTTTTTGTAATGTAGTTCTCCTCCCAATTCGAACCGCATGGTCAGTTTGTAAAAAAAGATAGAAGTAACTTACTTACCAGCCTGGGAACCCTCTGCTGTTTCAATAGCCAACAGCTGTGTCTGTGATTGGCTACCTCTCCATTCCCAGAAGTTGTGTTGGAGGCTGAGGCCTTAGGATCACAGGCTGGTTAGTAATGTTCCTATATCTTTTTTTAGAAACAGACCATGTGGTTGGGGTTGGGAGAGGGGGGGGGCTATATTATACAAAAATACCATTTTTATGGTGGACATAACCCTTATCACATATATCACATTTTTATTGAAAATCTCTTATAAGTGAGCAAAAAAAAGTGGTAAAATTAGACTATTCTGTATTTACTTGTAGGCTGTCTGCAGTGCATGCTGGCTGAAAAATTAACTGCATGGTAACCGCAGCTTTCATTGGTGTGGAGACTGTATAGAAACTGTGCACAGAGCCAATGTCTAGTTGTGTCGGGATGTGGCCAATAGATGCACATTTTTACAAGGCTCTGAAGACTGTGGGTTGTGAGTTGTACTGACAACAACATGCAAACAGATTTTATAACCAATAAGGCTTCCATGTACAAAAAAAAAAAGTTTAGTTAATGGTCATACAATGTTAATATTATGGAAATTACGTAAATTAGGCCCATGATACATACACATCTAATATTCACGCCGCATCTAACAGTCATTGCATAATGTATAAGTCAATACAGTTCTATACAATTATAACATTGATAAATTATCTCCCTATAATTCCCCTTTAATTGGGGGTTTTGAAGTTATATGTTTTCGTTTGGACTTCATCTTTGATTTAAAAAAAAAAAATTTCTCTTTCAACTTTATTTGTTTTCTAGGGCTATGTACAGAGGCATTTTAAAAAAGCTTATCTCATTATATGAGGCGATCTACTCCTTACTAATAGAAGTAACTCATTTCCAGAATATGACGTATTTTAAAGACTTTACCTTTCCTACCAATATTGAAAATTATCTAGGACCTGTATATATCGATATCATTAAAAGGAAGTTACCTCAAATCTCTAACCAAACTGGAGCTCCACAAACCCTAAACAGGATCTTTTTGTCCCATGACTTGTGTGTTAAAGAGGATGACAGGCCAAAGCCAGACAGCCTAGAGTTTTCTGAAACAAGTGAAAATATCGTTGATTTAGGACTTCCAGTACAAGCCCAAAAGCATAAAAGAGGTAAAATTGCTTTTAGAACATAATTATTGCTGTATATACTATAACTTTATAGTAAAACGCTAGTTGTTTGCTTAGTTGTGTATAGGTGAACACGGGATGCTACTTATGCAATCAAACCTGAAGCTATTTATGGTATTTGATTGCTACATAAATTACCGTATAAACAGAGGTTTTCAAGCTGTAAAATCAGCCTGAAAACCCGACCTCGGTTTATACTCGAGTCAGTAACTTACTAGAAATCTGGCAGCCACTCGCTTGCTCCCTGTAAGATGCGCTGGCTGACGTCCCTGCCCGGCGCTAAGTAGTGATGTCAGCCGGCGCTTCAGAACAGGGAGCGCGGGAGTGGCTGCTGCATTTCTAAAGTTACTACAGAGGATGACCAAAATAGGTTGCCAAAGAAGCCAACGGAATAAAGCAAGCCCACAGAAGGTACTGAACTGGGTTGGATGGTGAGGGTGCAGATCCCAACTAATAAAGCATGCTGGGAGTTGTAGTTTCCAAACATCTGGAGTGCCAAGGCTTTAGTTGTCTTTTAAATGGACAGCATATTTGTCATACAGTAATAGCCATATACAGTATGGCTATTCCTTTATGGGGAATATGCTGTCCATTTAAAGGGCAACTAAAGCCTCAAAACAATACAGAATCAGAAGGCAACAATAGCTACGGTACCATCCTCCTTCTGATTCTGTATTGTTTTGAGGCTTTAGTTGCTGGATTTGGCTATTACTGTATGGGGCTACTGTATGGGAATTCTGCTGTCCATTTAAAGGGCAACTAAAGCCTCAAAACAATACAGAATCAGTAAGCAGTAATGGTCATAATTTCTACCTTTTGGTTTATACTCAAATCAATCAATTTTACATGTTTTTTAAGGTAAAAATAGGTACCTTGGTTTATACTTGGGTCGGTTTATACTCGAGTATATACGGTATGATCTTTCCTACTGTCTTTTAAGTTGCTAGTATAATACCTTTTGTCGGGAAGGTTAAAACTGTTAAATCATGGAAGTAGATTGCACAATAAGAGAATGGGGTGTTATTATTATAAAAGCGAAAGGGGTAGCATAAGCTATTTAATTTGCATGTGCAACCCCCCTTAATGACTTGCACATCCAATATATATATCCTGACAATGACTGTGTGGGGAGCAGAAACACGCCAAATATACTTATAGTTGTTTGATATATTTGCCAAGCCATTTTTAGTGCTTCTAGTTAGTTTTGTTTATCCGTTTAGAATGCACCAGGGTGCTATATGTACACATACGGTATACACTGGGGCTGAGTATGTATTCCACGTGTTTCAGCCTGATGAAGGCTTAAGTTGAATTAAGATGGCGCAGTGTGTATCTGAAATGTGATTACTACACAAGACCCTGGAGTGCTCTGCCTATTGGGCAGGACCGATCAGGTAGTTGATCCAACACACTCACAGGACTTATTCCAAATATTTATTTAATACATCACAGTGCAGACAATGTTTTGGTACCTTCCTAGGTCCCTTCCTTTTTCAAGCCATAAGGGACCACTGTGATCTATGTTTTTTTTTTTTCTTTCATATGTAAGAATTTTTGACAATTTTCACAATTGATTACCACGATAATATGTTACTATTATTAAGGCATCTGTCTTTTCATTTAATAGTTACAAGTTGTATATTTACCTAGGTGATAATGGAACATTTGATGTAAAAGCCTTGTGTCGGCCACTAAGATCTAGCACTCCTAATGTAAGTTATGTAAATGAAATAACATTTAAGATACTAGAAAAATCTCTTTATATGTTGGACTGCACTTAGAAAATATAAAAGGTGGTATAGCAATGCTCTAGTGAAACCACCAGCAAACAGGTTGCATATTGAGTGCAAGTTTGAAGAATAACACCTTTCCATTTAGGGTGCGCCTCTGCTAGTAGCCAGAAAAGCGGCATTAAAAAAATATATATATATCTCTGCTTACCGGAACCCAGGAAGCGATGTGTTCCAGCCCGGAGTTAAGCCCCGCCTCCAGAACTGCCGGTGGGTTAAGCTCCCTTTCCGGATCATGCACAGGGTTAAGGGATCCAAGGAGAGAACAAACTCTCCATACTCAGAGGGAGGCTCATCAGCCTCTCAGCCAATCACCAGTGAGCCTGAGCCGAGCGGGAGATTCAAACTCCTGCACTCGCTGTAAATCACTGCTCTGCACTTGCGATCGGTAGTGCAGAGCAGTGATTTACTGTGAGTGCAGGAGTATGGAGATTATTAGTGCTATGGACCGACAGAGGTGAATAGTGGAGGTGGGGATGTAGCACAGAAGTTCTCCAGCACCAGTAGTAAAGGTATGGGGAGAGGGAGAGAAAGAAGAGGGGGGTAAGTTCAAACTTAACTTTGTACCAGGCACACTGGTGGGCACCATTAAATGTACCAGTCACACCGTGGGCACCATTAAATGTACCAGTTACACTGTGGGCACTATTAAATGTACCAGTTACACTGTGGGAACCATTAAATGTTCCAGTCACACCGTGGGCACCATTAAATGTTCCAGTCACACCGTGGGCACCATTAAATGTACCAGTCACACCGTGGGCACCATTAATAGTACCAGTCACACTGTGGGCACCATTAAAAGTACCAGTCACACTGGGCGCCATTAAATGTACCAGTTACTGTGGGCACCATTAAATGTACCAGTCACACTGTGGGCACTATTAAATGTACCAGGCACACTGTGGGTAAACTTATATGGACCAGTCACACTCACTGTGGGCAAACATTTATATAGTCCCCAGCCACTGTAAGCAATCTTCTTCTATGTAACAGTCTCATTGTGGACAATATTTTATGTACCAGTCACACTGTTTGCAGTATTATATGTTACATTTACACTGTGGGCAGTATTATACGTACCAGTCACTGTGGGCAAATGTGTATGTACCAGTCTGTTTGGTGGAACTCTGTTTAGCACATATATTACCACCTTTCATATGGCATATATATGCCAACATACAGTGACCTAACAGTGTCTGCTAAACTGAAGGGCTGGCCTAACAGTGACTGGAATACTGGAGGGCTGACCTAACCGTGTCCGCTGAACTGCAGGCTTCAGCAGCCAATGTTAGGGCAGCCCTCCAGTTCACCAGCTAGTGTCAAGTCACCCCTCCAATTCTTCAGCCAGTGTCAAGTCACCCTTCCAGTTCACCAGCCAGTGTCAAGTCAGCCTCCAGACACTGTTAGTCCACCACGCCCACCTCCACAATCCACGGCCACATTTTATTTGCACCAAAAGTTCTAGAAGCACCCCTGATAGAGGATAGAGAATTTAGGAGAGAGAGATTGTTTGAGAGATAAATGCTAGAGACTGAATAAGTGAGAGTGGGAAGGTGAGAGATAGAGGATTGCGACTGCAGGAGAGAGAGAGCATAAGAAATAGATGATAGAGAGTATGTGATAGAGTATAGAGACTGCAGAAGAGAGAGAGAGAGAACTAGAGAGAAAGGATGGAGATAAAAAGAGGGTCAGAATTTGAGATAAATACTAGAGACTGCAGGAAAGCCAGAATGTGAGAGAGAGACTGCAGAAGAGAGAGAATGTGAATGAGAGACAGTGTAAGAGTTTGAGGATAGAGACTGCAAGGGAAAAATAATGTGAGAGATAGAGGATATAGACTGTAGGAAATAGAGAGCAAGAATATGTTGGATCTTTACCATCTATTCTTACTGTATGGGCCCTTTACTGTCTGTTCTCACTGTATGAGACCTTTACTGTCTGTTCTCACTCTATGAGATGTTAGATATTGTTAAAAGGCATTTCATATGGTTAGATTAGCTTTAGATCGTTTGTTAGGCTAGGTTAGACTAGTTAGGTAAGTTAGGGTCCTGTTAAAAGAGTCTACCTTGACATGGTGCAGGCTCTTTTGGGCAAAATTCTTTATTCTTCTGGAATTACAGTGTGGATAAATGTTTGTTTATTTAAAGAATCTGTACAAATAAAAGATGCCAAGTTCAAAATGACAAAAGGGCTAGCCACACTCCCACACACAAAACCACGCCCACTCCATTTCGCCAGTGGCACTGAGTTTGGCTCAGGTGGCAAAAACCCTAGAGACACCCCTGTTTCCATTTAATTTGTTCATTTCTGTGGCTGATAAGCAAACGTGAGAAGACTTTGCCATTGAACATTACTATACATGCCTCAAACAGCAGCAGTTCAGACTCCATTGGTTGGGTGTTAACTTTTTATTCCTTATGTTTAATCAGTAGTCTTTACTACTTAGAATAGTCAGTACCTCTACTTTTATGAATGACTGCTGCTGGCTTAAGAGCTTGCAGCAGTAAAATATTTTACTGACTTTACACATCTGCACCTTTGTTAGGAGCTACTGAAAGCTAGGCCATCCTGATGCGCAATTGTAATCCGACCCTGCAATCCGCACTTTTTGCGCATTCGCTCCGATTGCGAAACATCGGGCGATCGCAAACACATGCGCACAGCAACATGCCCTCGCACACCGGGAACGCGCATGTGTGTTAGTGTGGCCTCAGCCTTTAAACACAATTTAGCAAGCCTGTGCACACGGATCAAAATAGAGCACACCTAAAATTCTGTGTATATCTGAAACTAGCTTTTTAGGTAGCCAGTTACCATCATTCGTTGACAGGTATAGAGTTCTAAGAACATTGGTTACCTGTCTTCTAGGATTTGCTCAGCTCAAATGTATGGTATGTAAATGCTTTTTAAAAGCTGTTTTTGTGTGCAATGTGTAATTTGTTACATATATCCAGGAAATGCTTGTTTGGAAAAAGATTAATAATATTTTGTTGTTTTTTTTAATGTTTATTTTCTCAGCGCTGCACCACCAAACAAACATCCAAAACCTATATAAATACTTTATCCTGTGGCAAGTTAGTAGAACTAATGCCCAGAATCCAACAAGCAGAGTCTTTCAGTGAGCTCACTGAGCAGTTAAACTATGCAATCAAAAGTTGCAAACGGGAAAAAATGCGGGCTGAAGTCGTGTTTTTCCGAAAGAAATATCTGAAAAGTAACAGACTTAAACACATTGAAGCTTTTGGGTTCAGGTATGTTGAAAGATTTTTGACATTTTAGAAGGGAAAAAATGCTTTGCCAAGTGAATTGGTAAACATTACAAATTTCAAAAATGCTATTGCTTGCTTTAGCCTTGATTATATGACAAAGATTTGAATAACTTTACAATTAAGTTCGGTAAAGTTTTGTTCAATTTTTGACCTGCCCTTTTACCCAAAGAAATGGGCATGCAGATATATAGTTTTTGGCCACTGGATTATATATAGTGGAAATGACACTTACCAGTGTTCGTCATTTACATCTTTTTAAAGGAGAACTCAAGTCCCCAGAAAACATTGTCACAATAGACAGAGCACATTCACAAACACACAACAAGCTGTGTCTCATCTCTCCCTTTGCTGTGGATGCTGGGTGATTTATGAAAATAACCTATGGGTACTAGGGGTCAGCTCCCATAATTCACCTTTTCTGGGAACACCCAGCTAAGTGTACGCAGTATACTCCACAGGAAACTGCAATCTTGCTTCCTGGAAGCTGACAGCCAATCATGTTACAGCTCAGAGATCCCTCCCTCTGACACAGAACACCGATTTCAGTGCAGTTTTTTTGTGTAAACACATTACAAATGCTCCTTTCCCTAACAATGATAAATTCCTTTGCGTTTCCTACAAAAAAGAAAAGTAATCTTTGTATTGTATGTCTTTACTAGCATAGATGAAAGAAACATTTAACATTTCAGAAAAAAATAAAAGTATACTGTGTCTTTCTAAAAAGAAAGCTTTCTACCTCTATGCCACAAGGGCTAATAAGTAAATATCAAGTACATGTAGAGTCTTTATCTTTTGCTAGACACATAATAAAAACAAAAAAAGGGAGCATGGGAGTCGAACCTGTGTCCCAATAGTCTGATTATTCCTAACCCAGCACTTTAGCAGAGCACGCCACCAGTGAACTTAGATAGAAGTACATTTCAGTAAATGTCAGTACATTCAGTTCACTATTTTGTATTGCTACTGGAAGACTCAGCAATTCACACTTATTGATAAATAACAACAGAGCTGCTATATATAAAGTTTGCACATAAGTAGAAACTTTTTATATTTTTCTAGAAACATGGAAACAAAAAAAAGCAATAAAATCAGGCAGTAGACTATTATATATTTTCATAAGTAAACTAGGGGATTAGAACTTGACTTCTTGGTCTGTTACACAGCATTTACATAGTGCACATAATGACAGTGAATCCTGGGGTCAGGGGGCGTGGCTCTTTGAAGCCAACATGGTCTATGAGTTGTATTGGCAACAACATGGAAGCCTCCTTTGTTACAGAATCTATTACTTATATCTACTAAATGCAAATAACTAAAGAATCTTTCAATGTATAGGTATTCTGGGGAGAAAAGCTTTGACATTAGGATTTTAAAAAAATTAAGTTTAGTTCTCCTTTAAAGGGTAGCTGTGGTCTCAAATTCTTCCAAACTAGTAAGAATTATATAAGAAGCCTTCCATCATACATTGAAAATAAAACCTAAATCACATCTCTCGATAAAATTTGTGAGAAGTTATTGCTGCAAAAGTTCAGCAATGTAACTTCCTGGTTGTATTCATGTGCTAGCCTTTGCCTGCATTAATAGGCTCTCCTTCTCAACTGTCAATTTATTTTTTCCTCAGGAACTTACTGATTTCCCCAGCAATAAGTCCTTACTGAGCATGCTTCTCCCCTGGGGGAAAAGGGCCGGCAGAGGTCAGGTGATGTCACTCAACCTACTGGAAGCAGGAAGTTTGAACATTCACCCCAATATCATTTCTCACAGGCTCCAGCCAGAGATGTGATTGTTGGCTCAGTGTAAAGAAAATACTGCAGGCTTTCATTTTACCCTAACTTATTTTGAGACCACAGTTGCCCTTTAAGCTCTACATTTATAAATCCAATGTAAATAGGATTTTTTTTTATACATTTGAATAACAAAACACTGAAAAGTATGTGTATATAAAGTATATTGTAAACTTTTTTTTTTTCTTTTTTTTTTTTAAGCCTGAAAAAGAAAATGCAAAAGTTAAAAAAGTCCATATGCAAAAGTTTACATCGAGGGGATCTTAAAGAAAGTAATCTCAGGTCGTCTTTGAAAATACATAGACTTCAGTGGACTTTTAAAAAGAAGGTCACTCATAGAAGAAAGAAAAGAAAACATCAGAATCTTGTGAAACGCCAGATTATTTATTCAGAACCTGAAGTTGAAAGAACTGATCAAAAAAACACTGCACATGGTTTAGATCTGAATCTTTGTACTCGAGAAATGAAATCGGTAACTGGAAATATTTTGTTAGAATCATGTAATTTGAAAGCCAATGAAATGTCAAACTCCCTTAGTGTATTAGGATTTTTAGATTCAGAAGTGATGACAGATGACATTGATGACATATTTTCATCAATTGGTGTTTAAAGTGTATGTCCACCCTTGAAAATATTTTTTATATGTTATTCCCCCTGTCCCCCGAGCCCCAACCACTCTATTTATTTGATTAGAAAATGCCCCAAACTTTACTTACCTCCCCTCTTTCCTCCGCCGCGCTGCCAGGCCCTCTGCTTGCGAGAAAATGGACTCTGCTATCCTCCTGGTGGGCAGTTTTTAGGGACTTTGTGGGGGGACTACAGGAGAACCATATGGAGTTGGGATGTGAGGTAAGTATTAAACTACACTACATGATGGGGCCAGTAGTGGGGGGGATTATAGTTTTGGGGGTGGACATGCCCTTTAAACAAAAGTCTTCAGAGATACATATTTGACAGTTTTTACTTTTAAGAGGTTCTCTGTAAAACACATTTTACCCTTAAAGGGCATCTACCGAAAAATAGGTTATTTTAAATTGACCATAACTGGAAGCTATAATTCTTCCCATCTACCACTGTATCATTTTTTTGTTGATCTGACGCCTATTTCTTTAGATATCCAATCTAAAACTTCTTATATTTCAGCTGTCAATCAAGATCCTTGCTCTGGTGACAGAATTTTGACAGTTGGAAAGCTGTGTGCAGGCTTGACAGTTGGTTTGTGGGAAAAAAGTCAGGTTGGATGGAAGTGGTTAAAAGAGGGAGGGGGGATACTGCTCCTAAACAAAATGTGAGCTAGATTTAAGGCATGCAGCAACACATACAAATCAGTGTAAGTGCTACTTACATGTATTCAATTATAAATTAAGATGAGGCAAAGTCATTTTTTCAGT
This sequence comes from Hymenochirus boettgeri, assembly GCA_019447015.1. Classification (NCBI taxonomy): domain Eukaryota; kingdom Metazoa; phylum Chordata; class Amphibia; order Anura; family Pipidae; genus Hymenochirus; species Hymenochirus boettgeri. The sequence goes on along the minus strand of CM033470.1, from coordinate 218,313,790 downwards.
AAAGTGTCCCATTAAAGGTAAAAACTGCAGATTAAAATTATGTATTACTTGACTTATTTAGTATCTTTGATTAGGGATTATATAAAACACTAGAGATTTGTTGTTTTAATTTGCATATTCTGGCCTGTAGCTGTTATTGGGTAAGAAAAGGTCCCAGAAAAAAGTCACTTTTTTGTGTCCCAGGTTAAAACATACCCTCCATCAATTACTTAACTTACCGCGCTCCTCTTGCAAGCCGCTCTGTCCCGACCGCGCGCCCTATTTTAGGCGCATGCCACATATGCTGCAACATAAATAAATACCCTCTAAAACATTCCCACAAACACGGTATTGAAATGCATATGTGAGATTTACACAGATCAATAGAGGCTCTGAGTAAATCTTCCCCCTATGTATGGTAAGGAATGCTGGTTTAAGTATGGTTTAACCAACAACCAAACATCATTTTAACCATGCATTGTTGTGGTAATCATTGCTACCATGATTGAGAGGTTTTTATATCACTTTGTTTGATGGTGGATGATGGGAGGTGTAGATCAACCACCAATCAGGAAAAAGTTACTTAAAGCATATGTACACTGGAAATTTTTTTGTTTTAATTTTTTTATAATTGCCCAATACACTATAACCCAACTATAACTCTACAATTTTTAGTATAGTTTTTTAACTGTATAGTTTTGCTGTAGCTGGAATGGTGACAGTACATAGTAACATAGCAATTGAGGTTGAATAAAGACATGCGTCCATCAACTCCAACCTTTACACCGTCCTTTTTAACCCTACCTAACAGTTGATCCAGAGGAAGGCAAAAAAAAAAAAAACAGCTAAAAGGGGGGGGGGATTCCTTTCTGACTGCAAATAGCAATCTGAAACTATCCCTGGATCAACCAGAACTGCAGTATTTGAATTAATACCAGTAATTCTCAATATTTTTCAGTTTTAGAAACTTATCTAGCCCACTTTTAAAGCTATTCAGTGAACTTGCCATTACCACATCTGCTGGAAGACCATGCCACTGTTTCACCGTTCTCGCTGTAAAGAAACCTTTCCTGACCTAAAGATGAAACTTTTCTTCCAATCTTAAAGGATGTCCACGTGTCCTCTGATATGACTAGTAATGCACCAGAGAGTTTATTGTATGGCCCATTAATTTATTTGTATAAAGTGATCATATCCCCACGCAAACGTCGCTTCCCTAATGTAAACAGACCTAACTTGTCTAATCTGCCTGTATAGTCCAGCCTCTCCATTCCCTTTATTATATTAGTTGCCCTTCTCTGAACTGCTTTCATTTCCAAGATGTATACCAAATGAGGTCTTACCAGTGCCTTGTAAAGAGGGAGTATAATGTTTTTTTCTCTTGAATCTATTCCCTTCTTTATACAAGACAATATCTTGCTAGCTCTAGCTGTGGCTGTCTGGCATTGTTTGCTACAGCTAAGACTATCTACCAGAACCCCCAAATCTCTTTCCAGTCGAGACTCACTTAACGCAGAGTTATTTTTGGTGTAGGAGGCACAAGGATTGTTAAGCCCTAAATGCATCACCTTACATTTATCAACATTGAATCTCATCTGCCATACTGCTGCCCATTTTGATAATCTATCTAGGTCAGCTTGCAGCAATTGCACATCATTTGAAGTTTCCAAAGCTCTGCATAGTTTAATGTCATCAGAGACCTTGCTCTCAATGCCCTCTTCTAAGTCATTTATAAACAGATTAAAAATAAGTGGTCCCAGTATGAAACCCTTAGGCACTCCACTTTAGCCCACATAGATGTAGCCCCATTGACCACCACTCTCTGTTTGCGATCCAATAACCAATTCTCTATCCATGTACAAATGTTTTTTTCTAGGCCAACAGTCCTCAGTTTATACATTAGTTGCCTATGTGGCACAGTATCAAAAGCTTATCACATCTACTGCTATGCCAGAATCTAAATTCTTACTCGCTTCTTCATAAAAACTTGTCTGGCACAATCTATTTCTCATGAATCCATGTTGACTAATACTAATAAGATCAGTTCTGGAGACAAAGTCAAGGATATGATCCCATAACAAAGTCTCCAGCACCTTCCCTACTACTGATGTTAAGCTTACAGGTTTATAGTTACCAGGTTGGGAACGACTACCTTTTTTGAATATTGGTATTACATTGGCTTTTTTCCAATCCAGTGGCACATCACCAGACAAAAGTAAATCTGAAAAGATAAGAGAGTGGTCTAGATAAAACCTACATTACGTGGGAAATTACGTCTTTTAATGCTGCCTCATAGGGATTACTGAGCATGCTTGCCCTCACAGAGTCAGTCTGTGTGGAGGACTGAGCTTGAGCAAAACAAGTACTGGATGGAAGTCGTGCAGCAACACAAACACATAGTAAGCGCTGCTTACATGTATTCATTTATAGATTGAAATGAGGCAAAGTCATTTTTTCAGTGTTTGCAGCAATGATTGTTTTAAACATGTGTTGTGACAATCTTAGTTGATATTGATCTATTAATCCCAGCATCCTTTACAATAAAAGGTAAGCGGTATAACAATTGCACTTTTCAGTAAAATGTAAATGAGATGGATTTAAATCTTTGGAGCCAATAGGCACAAAAAGCCTGGCACCCATAACGTCTCCTCTCAATGCGGACTGCACCCCAAACCACACCAATTTTTAACATTTTTAGGGGAGGAAAAACTGGCTATTATGTTGGAATTTGAGAAATGCAATAAACATGAACTGTTTAAAATATTGACTTACAACAGGATTTGGATGCTTTTTATAAATAAACCTGATGGTCTGCAAATTAAAGTGGCTGCAGTCGAAGAGAGATTAAAAGATACCCCTACAACCACAGGCCCGCTTAGGAACTTGCCTAAAACATATTCATTCAGGGCTGGATCTATTAACAAAAAAAAAAAAAGTTATTTCTTGCCAAATGGCTGAACTACAGGTCCCATCATCCCTTACCATCTGATTAAAGGCATCCTTAATTTTGTTATGCATACCCTCCAACATTCCCCGTATAATAGGCACTCTGAAGAGAAATGCATTACTTGGTTACATAGTAATTGAGGTTGAATAAAGACATGTCCATTAAGTCCAACCTTTACACCCTCCTTTTCAACTCTACATAACAGTTGATCGAGAGGAAGGCAAAAAAAAAAAAAACAGCTAGAAAAAAAAGGGGGGGGGGATTCCTTCCTGACTACAAATGTAATGATCAGCTCTGCACAGTGTTTCTATAATTGAAACTGTTAAATTAATGTTGGAACTTATGCACATAAGGTTGATGTTTTAATAAACATTAAGTTGAGAGAGATTGTAATCTCAAATCTAGACACCTTTGAAACTAATCAGGTGAACCAACACCAGTTATTTGTTCAAATAAATATATTCCCCTTTAAGGGTGTGTTTTTTTTGTTTTTGTAAGCTGCAATCTATGCAGCTCCCATTCATATGTACGTGGATACACACTTGCCAATTTTTCCTCCTCACCGAATGTTCAAAACTTTTGACCGGTCTGCCAGGAGAAAGGACTGTCGGTCGGGGCAAAAGCAGCTGTGTCGACAGTAACCACGACCGAGTGCGCGCTACCGGTCCGACTGACCGAAACACTGAAATGTCAGTCAGTTGGGCCGAATTATTGTATGGTGTATAGCTTAAAGATCTAAGCACTATGGAAAATTCAAAGCTACTAAGCATATCTATCACTGAAAAATGGAGTTCCTTTTTCCACTGAAGTTTCCCTTGTAAGGATTTGTTTTATTTTTATCAAACTGTTAAGGGGTGTGCATTCAAAAAAACAAAAAAATCTACCAATTATAATTAAACATGACTGTGAATTGCTATCTTAAATAGATGAAAGGTACATTAAAGCTAAGTCCTCTACACTGAGGCTGATGCATTATTTTAACAAGGGGTGCTTTAGAATCGACAATGTATCTATGTCTTTTAACACTCTTGATAACATTTAATGAGAGTAAAGAATGGAAAGCTGTAATTTGCAGTTGTTCAATAAACTAACGTGCTGATTTACCAGGGGACGCAGCACTCTTTCAGCCTCTTAAAGACGCGCTAATCTACAATCGGGTAGCGCGACTTTGGGCCTCGGTTTGCGGCCCAAGCAAGCCTATTTATCAGAGGCTGCACATCTGTTTGCACGTAAGTATTTAACCAGGAGGAGGCAGAAACTTTTTGAACAGTAAGACAGCTACTACTCTTCAGTTTCCTGGACTTTGGACAAGCACTACAGGGAACTACTCATTGGGGCCAGTAGTAGGTTAAATTTTAGTTTGGGGGGTGGACATGCCCTTTAAGCCTCCTGCACAGATGATTTATTTTGTAGTTAATTACTGTGTTTCAACCTACACGTGAAAATGCTGATCATTCGCATCTGTTTTTGTTTTATTGTTAAATACAATGGACTAAGTGTGCCTAAAAGAATGGATGCTAGTTTGAATGGCAGAGAGTGATAACTCCAAATATTGATTTGATTTAGCTCACTTTGCATTTCGTAAATTGATTACCATAAACAATGCGTATTAATGAAACATACGCATGTTTAAAAAATGGGACCCCCGGTTCAGTTCCGGACTTTTAAACAGCTGGTAGAGCGTATGTTTCATTCATACGCACGATCAGCTGTTTAAAAATGTCTGATCGCGGAAAAGATCTTGGACTTGTGGCAGGCCCTACTACCATCCGGTCCCCTGTGGGGTAGGGGGGGGGGTGGTAGTTACCCACTGCCATGAGTGGATTCCCATTAAATAAGCATGTCAACTGCTGGGTTTTGTTGCATATATAAACACTGTTAATATAGATTGTAGCACGGTGATGATGAAGACATATGAACATTTCCTCCTGCATTTTATACCTGGAAGCCTTGCTAGAAATGAGCCACAAAGCTTAATCTAAAAACAATGTTCTAATGGTAATTTAATCAGCAGTGATGATCCCTATCTAACTATAATTGGATTTTATACAGTTAAATCATCATCTCTCTTGATTGCAACACTGATTAATTGAACTCTCCAGTCTCAGCATAGTATTCATTTCACATGCCACAAAACAACCCTGCATAAAATAACCTACTAAATTCCAATCATAAGAAAACGAGAAGATTAAAGATGATCTAAAAACTGATGACAATGGTTACTAGGGATACAGTGACAGGCCCAATCATTTATGAACTAGGGGCTTATTCCCCCATGTCAATCTTCTCTTATGACCCAGCTCAAAGCATTTTAGCTGAATAGAACTATATTGATCTATAAACGTCAACCAGCTTTGATTTGACAACATAAAATTAAATTGTGTGTTGCTTCAAGCAAGGGTAAATTATTCTTTTATTTTCCAAGAACCAATTTAGATTTATGGCTTGGGGAACCTGAGAGAAGTTTTGTTAGTCATTATACCAAAGTTTATTTTAAAAGCTTGTAAAAAGGGTTACTGACCCCAGAACTTTTTACATAAGGGGTAAAGTCTTTGCTTTCAATCGATTCACTGTATTGCCAACTGTAATCGCTTAATTACTCTAAACATTACTTAAAGGACAATTATATTCGCTTTTTTCCTTGTTCCACACCTGGGTAGTACCTAGGATGAAGATCTAAACTACAAAGTCCTCATCCCTGGGTTCCTTACCGATCATCTGGAATACTGTACTTACTTGAAGTTTCCCTTGCCGCTCCAGTCCACTCTACCCGTCAGTGACGAAATGTAGCCAGCCATTGAGAAGACAAACTTCTTTGTCTTCCCACTCTATATATCTCAAACTGCCGAAATAAAGACGGAAGAGGGCTGAAGCAGCTTGGGAAACTTAAAGGGGAAGCTTTTAATATAATTTTTCAGCTGATATGTAAATTACCCAGAGGTGAGTCCTTGGGTGGTTTAGGTCTTCACCCTGGGTACTAAGTGGAAGAGGATATAAAGGTATATCCTAATGTCAGTTGGGAAAATTCAAATGGCAAGCTATTTGAAAGTTCTTGCAATTCAATAAGAAAACTTAAAGGAGAACTAAACTTCAATCCTAATTTAAAAGCTTTTCTCCCCAGAACACCTATACATTGTAAGATTCTTATGTAGTAAGTTGCATTTAGTGTACAGTAAAAGTAAAAGATTCTGTAACTAAGAAGGTTTCCATGATGTTGCCAGTGCATCCCACAGCCTATGCAGTTATGAAAGAGCCATGCCCCCTGACCCCCAATATTCACTGTCACTAGAGTATTTTCTATACAGATATCTCTACACCAATATGAAAGTCCTTGATAAGACTTTGAAAGCAGCTTGTTACCCTGCAGTTTATTTACCAGTCAGTGAGTGTTGCTGGAAAATAAACTGTAGGGTAAGAACCAAGAAGCAGCTTTCAAAGTCTTATCATGGATTTCCATATTGGTGTGGAGATATCTGTATGACTTTTTATTTTTATTCTGCTCCTAGCAAAAGATAAAGCTTCTAAATGTACCTGGCTTCTCCACTTATGCACTTATGTGGTGGCACACATGGTAAGGCATAAGTTTTAGAAAAACACACTTCACAAAGTCACAAGATTGAATCCCCAGACTTGCTTTTTTCCCATAGAAAGGTTCTATATGTACTTATGTTCCACATCTGTTAGGCTAAAGGTAAGAGCTCTGCTTTTAGCAGGTATCCTACAGCACTTTCCCACCAATAACTCCGCTCCTGCCCTGCCCCTTTGGTGTTGTAGTGTCAGCCCATCACGCCCCCTTCTTGCCCCAGTCCATACACTGTAAAGATTAATTTTCTCTTTTTTTTTTGTTTAAAAAGGAAAGCATTAAAGCATTGAATGTGTTTATAATAAAAAAAAAACTGAAATCCCTGTTCTGTGTCAGGGAGAGGGAGGATCTCTGTGCTGTTATGAGATTACCTGTCAGCTTCTAGGAAGCAAGGCTGCAACTTCCTTGTTTTGATCTGTTGAGCATTACAGAGCATGTGCATGTATGGTACTTTCATAAATATTAAAGCAGCCACAGCAAAGGAAAAGGTAATACACAGCTTGTTTTATGTTGCTTATATTACAATTTTTTTTAACAAAAACATCCTGTTTTATTAGAAAATTAAATATTTTTTATATCTCTGTACAGAATAAGCCAAAATGAGCCGTGAATATAATGCTTGCCCCTTTCTGACTAGTATAGGCCTCTAACTTGTTCACAAAGCTCAGTGCCTCCTTGTACCACAGGCCATTGTTTTATGTATGGAATCACCCTAGTTTTTTTTATCAAAGGAGTGTGTTCAAAAACAGTTGTTCTGTGTCTGAGAGGCAGAATCTGTCATAGCATGGTCTGTGCCTAAGAGGCTGTAATACGATTTGCTGTCAGCTTCTCAGGGCAAGATGGCAGCTTCATTGTTTGAATCTGCTGGGTTCTAGAGAGCATGTGAAGCATACAATGACCACTTAAACTTCTAGCAAAAAAGTGTATTATGGGAGCTGATCCCTAGTACCTACGGGTTCATTTTATAAATCATCCAGCAGCCACAGCAAAGGGAGAGGTGAGACACAGCTTATTGTATCTTTGTGAATGTGCTCTGTCTATCGGGACAATGTTGTCTGTTGACTTTTAATTCTTAAAGTGTCATTCGTATTAGTCTCTCCTAAAACAGAATGACAGAAGTCAGGTGGGTAAACCTATATAAACAAGTTTTGTAAGGGCACTAATCTAATATCAGTACATACCTCAGCAGGGAGGATTAGACAAATATAAAACAGAAATAATGGAGAGAAAGATTACTAATCTGAAAAAAACTCTTATGGACATAATAGGCAGAGTTTGGATTGTGATCATATGGAGGCCTAGGCAGGGCCATCATTTAGGGCCCCCTTTTTAGCGACATATATTGCATAGACTGTAATATTGTTACTGGCTCCGGTATGACTAGCAAAACACATCCTGCCACTTGAGTTTATTCTGTTTCTGCTTATAGTTATTATTATTATTATTATTATTATTGATTTATATAGCGCCAACATCTTCCGTGGCGCTTTACAATTAGTCATACATTACATACAGGGTAATACATGTTATACAAAGTCATACTTATTACATACACAGGTAATACATAATATAAGTAAACAGAGTGAGGATTTTCTTACAGCAATACCGTGATACAATAGGAGAGAGGACCCTGCCCAAAGAGCTTACAGACTAGAGGATATGGGGGTGAGACATAAGGTTGCAGGAATCGGTAGGCTGTACATAGATTGGCAGTGGAGTGTGAAAGGCGGGTTGGATCATATTGGGTAGTAAGAGGGGTAATGTTTAGGCCAGGTTATATGCTTGCCTAAAGAGGTGGGTTTTAAAGGGCATGTCCACCCCCAAAACTATAATCCCCCTCACTACTGGCCCCATCATGTAGTGTAGTTTAATCCTTACCTCACATCCCAGCTCCATAAGGTTCTCCTGTAGTCCCCCCCCAAAGTCCCAAAAACTGCCCACCAGGAGGATAGCAGAGTCCATATAGGACTCTGCCTCCTACCTGGCCTCCGGGAGAAGTTTGGCATGCTTACTGCAGCCCTTGTCCCCCTCCCGCTCCCTTCCGTTTTGCTATCCCTCCCCCTTGCATAAAACCCCTTGTCCACATAATACAATATGTTCCCCCAGCCCCAACCGCAAAAAAAGAATTTTAAGAAAGGCCCCAGAACTGTACTTACCTTCCCTCTCTCCACATGCATTCTGAGAAGCCGGCAGCCGCGTCCGTGATTGGCTGCCTCTCAGCCAATCATGAACGCGGCTGCCGGTCCCGCCCCCTGCTTGCAGTGTCTTGCAAGAAGAAGGCCGGGCCGGGCGTCGGAGGAGAGAGGGAAGGTAAGTAAACATCTGAGCACTTTCTTAAATTTATTTTATAGCAGTTGGGGCTGGGGGAATGTACTCTATTATATAACAAAAGTATATAACAAAATATATATATATAACAAAATATATAACAAAATATAATCAACATTTTTAAATTGTTAGTTTGTGTAATGCCTTCTTAGTTATTCTACATATTTTGAAAAATCAATTGATTTCATACACTTTGCTGTTCCCTGCTGTTGACATTAGTGAGCTGCCATTTCAGGTTCTAACGGTCCTTCTTCTTCCCAGGATGCACCACGTTCTTGGAATGTTCCTAACAGTTATTTCTACTGATTGGCTGTTGGATGGGTCAAACATGCTCAGATCTCTACTGAGCAACTGAATCAACCCAGGCGCTAGGTCAAGGGCAAGACCATAACGGTCTCTATTAGGGGTCCTGCAAACAGGAAGTCAGTATTTCGGTTGCAGTTATTTATACACAGACACAATGCTGAATGGGCAGATTACGGTCATTGGGATGGAAAAATACTGCTCTTTTTTCTGAAAAGCATATGTATTTGCACTGAAATTCCCCTTTAAACTTATAATAGTGAAGGAAAAGACAAATTCTACCTTTAAAATGAGTATTTACTTCATCAAATGCCCTTTAGTGACTATCTCTGCTACTACTGACCATTATCTAAATGGTCCCAAGTGTATAGAGTAGGCAATAAATTATAATACAATACATGTTTGAGATGTTGGTCATTTGTTATTATAGTGGAACTAACAAATATTTGTTTAAAATATATATATTTTACAATCTGACAATACAATTCCAGTGCCAGTCATTCTTTACCTTGCTTGTGAAGGTTCTCAATTATCCAAGTCATGGTATATCAGTGGTATTAAGTTGGATCTTTGTCTTGATTTATAAATGTACTATACTCATTTGTGTCATCGGGTACGTCAGGAAAGTGTGTAGTGACTTGGCAAGAATGGGTTAACTATTGGTATTAGTTCTTGCAAAGGACCAATAAAAATACCATTCCACCCTGGAACTGTCCTATTGTTTATATCACGATTAGTGAAGCATGGAACCAGAGCTTCTTTTCCAGACAATGTGGGGCCGAACCGTGTATCTGGAATTCTCTTCAGCTAGGGGTCTGGTGGGTACTAAGAGGTCATTTTAAGGACAGTCATACATGTAAAATAAATGTATTTCGGTATTGGAATGTGTAAAACAGAAACCAATATTATATTTGTGAATGGAAAGGAAGGCCCCTCAAAATGATACCCAACATGGAGCCATTATTCCCTTGCCAAGGCAAGTAATTAATATCTTGGGAAATATGGATTACACACAGGTCATGTTTGGTATTGGAGGAATTGATAATTAATACAGGAGAGGAATATGTGGTCAATATCCCAATACAATGTAGATATGTACATTGTATTGGGATATTGACCACATATTCTGAGAGGCAGAATCTGTCATAGCATGGTCTGTGCCTAGAGGCTGTAATACGATTTGCTGTCAGCTCTCCAGGGCAAGATGGCAGCTTCATTGTTTGAATCTGCTGGGTTCTAGAGAGCATGTGAAGCATACAATGACCACTTAAACTTCTAGCAAAAAAGTGTATTATGGGAGCTGATCCCTAGTACCTACGGGTTCATTTTATAAATCATCCAGCAGCCACACAAAGGGAGAGGTGAGACACAGCTTATTGTATCTTTGTGAATGCTCTGTCTATCGGGACAATGTGTGTCTGTTGACTTTTAATTCTTAAAGTGTCATTCGTATTAGTCTCTCCTAAAACAGAATGACAGAGTCAGGTGGGTAAACCTATATAAACAAGTTTTGTAAGGGCACTAATCTAATATCAGTACATACCTCAGCAGGAGGATTAGACAAATATAAAACAGAAATAATGAGAGAAAGATTACTAATTTGAAAAAAACTCTTATGGACATAATAGGCAGAGTTTGGATTGTGATCATATGGAGGCCTAGGCAGGGCCATCATTTAGGGCCCCCTTTTTAGCGACATATATTGCATAGACTGTAATATTGTTCTGGCTCCGGTATGACTAGCAAAACACATCCTGCCACTTGACTTCAATCTGGATCTGTTTTTAGCCCATATTATTATTATTATTATATTATTATTGATTTATATAGCGCCAACATCTTCCGTGGCGCTTTACAATTAGTCATACATTACATACAGGGTAAACATGTTATACAAAGTCATACTTATTACATACACAGTAATACATAATATAAGTAACAGAGTGAGGATTTTCTTACAGCAATACCGTGATCAATAGGAGAAGGGGACCCTGCCCAAGAGCTTACAGACTAGAGAGATGGGTGAGACATAAGGTTGCAGGAATCGGTAGGCTTGTACATAGATTGGCATGTGAGTTGAAAGGCGGGTTGGATACATATGGGGTAGTAAGAGGGGTAATGTTAGGCCAGGTTATATGCTGCCTAAGAGGTGGGTTTTAAAGGGCATGTCACCCCCCAAACTATAATCCCCCTCATACTGGCCCCATCATGTAGTGTAGTTTAATCCTTACCCACATCCCAGCTCCATAAGGTTCCTGTAGTCCCCCCCCAAAGTCCCAAAAACTGCCCACCAGGAGGATAGCAGAGTCCATATAGGACTCTGCCTCCTACCTGGCCTCCGGAGAAGTTTGGCATGCTTACTGCAGCCCTTGTCCCCCTCCCGCTCCCTTCCGTTTTGCTATCCCTCCCCCTTGCATAAAACCCCTTGTCCAAATAATCAATATGTTCCCCCAGCCCCCCCGCAAAAAAAGAATTTTAAGAAAGGCCCCAGAACTGTACTTACCTTCCCTCTCTCCACATGCATTCTGAGAAGCCGGCAGCCGCGTCCGTGATTGGCTGCCTCTCAGCCAATCATAACGCGGCTGCCGGTCCCCCCCTGCTTGCAGTGTCTTGCAAGAAGAAGGCCGGGCCGGCGTCGGAGGAGAGAGGGAAGGTAAGTAAACATCTGAGCACTTTCTTAAATTTATTTTAGCAGTTGGGGCTGGGGAATGTACTCTATTATATAACAAAAGTATATACAAAATATATATATATACAAAATATATAACAAAATATAATCAACATTTTTAAATTGTTAGTTTGTGTAATGCCTTCTTAGTTATTCTACATATTTTGAAAAATCAATTGATTTCAACACTTTGCTGTTCCCTGCTGTTGACATTAGTGAGCTGCCATTTCAGGTTCTAGGGTCCTTCTTCTTCCCAGGATGCACCACGTTCTTGGAATGTTCCTAACAGTTATTTCTACTGATTGGCTGTTGATGGGTCAAACATGCTCAGATCTCTACTGAGCAACTGAATCAACCCAGGCGCTAGGTCAAGGGCAAGACCATAACGGTCTCTATTAGGGGTCCTGCAAACAGGATCAGTATTTCGGTTGCAGTTATTTATCCACAACACAATGCTGAATGGGCAGATTACGGTCAGTGATGGAAAAATACTGCTCTTTTTTCTGAAAAGCATATGTATTTGAACTGAAATTCCCCTTTAAACTATAATAGTGAAGGAAAAGACAAATTCTACCTTTAAAATGAGTATTTACTTCATCAAATGCCCTTTAGTGACTATCTTGCTACTACTGACCATTATCTAAATGGTCCCAAGTGTATAGAGTAGGCAATAAATTATAATACAATACATGTTTGAGATGTTGGTCATTTGTTATTATAGTGGAACTAACAAATATTTGTTTAAAATATATATATTTTACAATCTGACAATACAATTCCAGTGCCAGTCATTCTTTACCTTGCTTGTGAAGGTTCTCAATTATCCAAGTCATGGTATATCAGTGGTATTAAGTTGGATCTTTGTCTTGATTTATAAATGTACTATACTCATTTGTGTCATCGGGTACGTCAGGAAAGTGTGTAGTGACTTGGCAAGAATGGGTTAACTATTGGTATTAGTTCTTGCAAAGGACCAATAAAAATACCATTCCACCCTGGAACTGTCCTATTGTTTATATCACGATTAGTGAAGCATGGAACCAGAGCTTCTTTTCCAGACAATGTGGGGCCGAACCGTGTATCTGGAATTCTCTTCAGCTAGGGGTCTGGTGGGTACTAAGAGGTCATTTTAAGGACAGTCATACATGTAAAATAAATGTATTTCGGTATTGGAATGTGTAAAACAGAAACCAATATTATATTTGTGAATGGAAAGGAAGGCCCCTCAAAATGATACCCAACATGGAGCCATTATTCCCTTGCCAAGGCAAGTAATTAATATCTTGGGAAATATGGATTACACACAGGTCATGTTTGGTATTGTAGGAATTGATAATTAATACAGGAGAGGAATATGTGGTCAATATCCCAATACAATGTACATATCTACATTTATATGGAGTCTGCTAAACTGAGGGGGAATGAATGATTTTGGCTATTTTTAAATCTGGACATTCCTAGACACTCCCACCTTATGAGGAGGGGGGTGGTTCATCAAATGGTTTAAAAATACTTGTAGCCCCTATAACTGTGTTCATACTGAGGGGACATGCTAAAACCGTGTGTATGGACCCAATGTTTCTTCCCGTCCCGGGATACAGGACTTCTTCTAGTGAGTAGGGTCTGTGAATATTTGTATCCTTTTTTTTTTTTATATAACTGTTGTACCTATTGTATGTAATTTTATTATAACAGCATTTTCTTTTATTTTTGTATTATATGCACTGTCCACCTTTTGGAATATTAAATCTAAAATTTAATAAGTTTTGTCTTTGATGCTCTAAAAGAACTCAGTTAGCCTCTGATAAGTTTATATGTGGTAGAATGGAGTGTTTTGCAGAGTAAATGTTAATTAACTCTGTGACTGCTTGTAAATGACTGATGCTAATTAACCAGTTAGTTGCTGGAGTGAACGGTGTAGTGTTAACCATTTAGCTGCTAGGACAGGGGTGTGCATAGTCAGTGAGAATCAAGAGTGTTTTGGGGGTGTTTTTAAGGCCATAACTTAAAGTGGTGGCAGCGAGTACCGATTGATTGGTCAGATCACGTGCCCAGCGAACTGGCGTTCGTGACCGGGTACTCCAATGCTGTTCCAATAAAGCTGCAGATGAACGATGCCTGATCGAATGACTTAACACATGCAACGATTGGTCTAAACTGTCATTTGTCACATGCCTGTCTCACACTATTGGACATGTATTAAATTTTGTGAGTCATTTTTTAAAAATCACACTACATACAGTCGGGACTGCACATTTTCTTCATCCGCGGTCGACTCTTTACTTTTGGTGCTGGGATACATTTTCAGGCAGCTCCGAACGATCCCAAGGCTGAAGGTGAACACTCGGAACAGCGATGGGATGGGCCCTTTATCGTTTTGTACCCAGCTTTAGTGATGAAACTATATCAATGTCTAGATCAGTTCATAATCTGCATTCATACATCACTTAACCAGTATAAGCATACAACCGTCTTCTCAGTAGTTCCTTATTCTTCACTACCACCTAGTGGTATGTCGGCAAAGATATGAAAGCTGTACTGAAAAGCACAGTAAAATACCTTTTCATGGTTACTAAATGTATTTACATCCTATTTACTAGTAACAATAGTTTGTTAAACTAAGTTGTGTGAGTTTGGTGATTTATCACCAGGGTGATTTCTGACAATTAAACAATGAATAAGGTGACTTTAATATGTAATGCAATTTTTCATTTGTTTATGAGCAATGGCTAAACTTATTTATGCTGAAAAACAGTAAATACAATGTAGCTATTAAACTACATCAGAAGGTTTCGTTTATAATTACATTAAGTGACAGGGCCGTAGCATAGCTTAATGCAAAACCAGAGAGCCAGTTACAGACCAATTTTGGCTTTATTAGGCTGGGTACAAACAGAGGGATTATTTGTCCTAACCTCGCTTTCTTATTCAAATGGCTAAAATGGCTTATTCAAATCAGTTTCTTATTCAAATGGCTAAAATGGCTATTTTGCAGACTTTGGTGCCAACTTGCATGCCCAAAATCAATTTGGGCCAGGCTGGACTCAACTGAATTATGTGCCAGGGGTATGTACAAGTCTGTCTGCGGTGTTTTTTCAGTGGCCCAAAGCGGTTTACCTATTGCAATACACCAGTTTCTTATTCAAATATGCAAAAATGGCTATTTTGCAGACTTTGGTGCCAACTTGCATGCCCAAAACCAATTTGGGCCAGGCTGAACTCAACTGAATTATGTGCCAGGGGTATGTACAAGTCTGTCTGCGGTGTTTTTTCAGTGGCCCAAAGTGGTTTACCTATTGCAATCCCAGTTTCTATTCAATATTCAAAAATGGCTATTTTGCAGACTTTGGTGCCAACTTGCATGCCCAAAATCAATTTGGGCCAGGCTGAACACAACTGAAATTATGTGGACCAGGGGTATGTACGTGTCTGTATCTGCGGTGTTTTTCAGTGGCCCAAAAGGTTTACCTATTGCAATACACCAGTTTCTTATTCAAATGTGCAAAAATGGCTATTTTGCAGACTTTGGTGCCAACTTGCATGCCCAAAATCAATTTGGGCCAGGCTGGACTCAACTGAATTATATGCCAGGGGTCTGTACAAGTCTGTCTGCGGTGTTTTTTCAGTGGCCCAAAGCGGTTTACCTATTGCAATACACCAGTTTCTTATTCAAATGTGCCAAAAAATTGCATTTTGCAGACTTTGGTGCCAACTTGCATGCCCAAAATCAATTTGGGCCAGGCTGGACTCAATGATTATGTGCCAGGGTATGTACAAGTCTGTCTGCGGTGTTTTTTCAGTGGCCCAAAGAGGGTATTGCAATACACCAGTTTCTTATTCAAATGTGCAAAAATTGCTATTTTGCAGACTTTGGTGCCAACTTGCATGCCCAAAATCAATTTGGGCCAGGCTGGACTCAACTGAATTATGTGCCAGGGGTATGTACAAGTCTGTCTGCGGTGTTTTTTCAGTGGCCCAAAGAGGTTTACCTATTGCAATACACCAGTTTCTTATTCAAATCCGAATAAGAAACCAACTTCAGTCGGCGAATAAGAAACTAACTGAATAAGAAACCAACTTTTTTGAATAAGAAACCAACTTCAGCTCTAGATCCACTTAAGTTCTTTTTGCAACAAAATTCTCTCTACATCCCCTCCTCTAATGCCCATCTTAATTTGTTCTAGGGCACTAAACCTTATTGTATCCATATTGCCTTTATGTTCTCTCAGAACATGTCTGGCTACACTGCTCCTGTCAGGTTAATTTTTCCAGATTGCTCTACAATGTTCCTGTACTCAGAAGGTGAGGGTCCTTTTAGTTTTTCCTACATAATTTCTCCCACACTTGCATGAAATAAGATAAATCCCTTGTCGACTCTGGCAAGTTATTAGATCATGAATTTAAAACGTCTTTCCCCCTCTACTAGATACTTTGTCTGTTTTCCACATCAGCCAGCAGATCAAACATTTACCGCACTTACAGGGTTATTCAATAAAAGTTCTTATCGTTTAAAATAGTGCTAATTTTGCCCCAACCAATCAGATCTTATTTAACATTTGAAAGCTAACATCTGATTGGTTGGGGCAAAATTAGCACCATTTTAAACGATAAGAACTTTTATTGAATCTTCCCTTTCCTCTGCTTTACCCCCAGCCATTTTTCTATAGACACCCCAGAATTTTGAAAATGACTATGAGATAGAATATCCTGTAAGGAAGATGCTTTTCTGGCTGTCATTATTGGGCTATTACTGATTTTTTTCTCGGAAATCAGGGTCATCCCCCAGTAGATACCAATATTTTTCAAGTGCCTGTTTGACTTTTAACCACTGGGAATTGTACTTAGTAATAAACCTTATGGGGTTTTTTTTGACTTGCCTGTTGGATTTTTTTCTTTTAATAGATCTTCTCTTTTGGACTTTAATGCTCTCTTGAATGCTCTGCCCAAAACATAGTACTGACTGAATCCCTATGGCATTATGGGATTATTTCCCCCCCCACCTGGCTGCAGGCTGCTTCTAATATTTATTTATTATCCATCTGTCACCACGTTATATATGTGTTTTTTAAAATTTTAATGTGTTAGTGTGTGGGGATGGTTTATTTTTTGCTACATTTTATATACATTATAATAAAGGTTATGCATGTGTGAAGGTCTGCTCTGAGCAAGCGAAAAACCTCTGAGAGGACATCTCAGAGGCGGAAACAATTTCCCTGGTGGCCAGGCTCCTGGTGTCAGTTTTCTGGACTTTGGAGGGACATTACAGGAGAACCCTTTGGAGCAGGGATTTAAGATAAGGATTTTTATGCACTAAACAATGGGGCCAGTAGTGGGGGAAATTATAGTTTTGGGGGTGGACATGCCCTTTAAAGGAATTGTAAACTGAAAAATGACTTTGCCTCATTTCAATCTATAAATGAATTGATGTAAGCAGTACTTACTCTAATGTGTGTGTGTTGCTGTATGACTTGAATCTATTACTTGTTTTGCTCCCCAACCCCCTGTCATACTATGCTAATTAATCCCTAGGAGGCAGCAATGGTAGAGGGAATTGACCAACCATGCAGTTCACCTACGAACTGTCACCATTCCTGCTACAGCAAAATTATAACAGAAGAGTTTATGATACTAAGGCACTTGATTGACAGCTGAAATGTAAAATGTTTCAGACTGGATATCTAAAGAAAAAAACAAAAAAAAAATGGTACAGTGATAGCTGAGAAGAATGATAGTTTCTAAACTTAATTTTTTAAAATCCTAAAATAATAGCTTTTCTCCCCCAGAACATCTATACATTGTAAGATTCTTCTCTAGTATGTTGTTTTTGTTCATAATTTATAGATTCTGTAACTAACTAACTAAGAAGGCTTCCATGTTATTACCAGTACAACCCACAGCCCATGAAGTCATCAGAGCAACAATTCCCCATACCCCAGTATTCCCTGTCTCTATGCACAGAGAATTTTCTAAGCATATATCCCCACACCAATTTGGAAGATCCTGATATTGGAAAATCCTGATAAGTCTTTAAAAGCTGCTTCTAAATATACATGGACTCTGCTTATTCAGTGGTGGTGCACCTGGTAAAGCACCAGTATACGAAATAGTCCAGATCATGGGTTTAAATCCCCAAACCTACCTATTTATTTTGTTTCCATTATTTTCCTAGCAAAAAAGAAAAGATTCTTCCTGTACTAGTGTTCCACTCTGCTATGGTAGGGGTAAGAGCTCTGCTTTTAGCAAGACAGTAAATGTGCAAGTTGCAGGTTCAATTCCCCAGACTTACTTTTATTTTTAATATTTTAATTGAAATGTTAATATTCTGTTTCTTAGATTCATGCTATTTTAGAAATACACTGTAAAGATTACTTTTCTTTCGTGTATGTAAGGTTTATATCATTGTGTTCGGACATGAGCATTAAATCTGTTTAAAAGCAAAAAACAAAATCCCTGTTTTGTGTCAGGGAGAGGGAGGATCTCTGTGCTGTTATGTAATTGACTGTCAGCTTCTAGGAAGCAAGGCTGCAACTTCCTTGTCTTTATCTTTTGAGCACAACAGAGTATGTGCCTGTATGAACACACTTAGCTGGGGGTTTACCCAGCTAAGGTGGATTATTGGGGCTGACCCCCTAGGTTAATTTTATAAATCACCCAGCAGCCACAGTAAAGGGAGAGGTGATACATGGCTTGTTGTATGTATGTGAGTGTGCTCTGTCTATTGGGACAATCTTGTCTGGAGACTTTAGTTTTCCTTTAAAAAAATCCCAGTGTACATACCCTTTAACTGTGTGCTTTTTTGGTTTTTTTAAAAGCTTTATATGCACTAAAATATTTTATTTTGTTTTTTGTTTTTCTACTTTGATAGGTTTATATTAAAGGACTCTCTGAATGCAGTGGCTTAAGGGCCAAAATTAGTAATGTTGGGTTGGGTCCTATGAATGCTGATGTCATGTGAAGGAATTCTCTAATAGCCAGTAATTCTACCTAGTTGGCTGTCTATGTGATATGTGCAACTACTGTGCTAAAACTCTGGTACAAATTTAATTTAGCACAGAGTCTTGTAAGTAGTGAATATTGATCTGAATCCACCCCAATGATAGATTCCTGTGGGTTTGACCCCATTCTGCTTGAATGGTAAGGTAAAAGTGAAAAGAAAATTCCCATAGTTCTGGTAGGCAAAAGTCGAGTTTTGTCAGCCACAAAGCATGCTGGAGGTTTCTGCTTCCATCAGTTAGTAAAACAGATTTTTGTCCAGCAGAAACTAATCCATCGGTAGGTCAGTAAAATATTTTTTTCTACATTTTAACTAAATGATTAAGGACACTGCATTTGGTAGGAGAGAAACCATAGAGTTATAAAATTGCATTAGGTTCCCAGCTATGTCAGACCTAGATCCCAGCGGCTCGTTATATTTTACATTTTAAAAATATTCATTTTTACTTGGCCTTTTATCTTTTTAAAGTCTAATATGGTGAATTTGAGGCACTGCAATGGGCGCTGCTTGCGTGCCCACGTATGCAAGCCTCCACCTGGGGATATGGGAAAATACTGATGTTAATTTACATTATTGATGATATGGGTTTAGAACGAAACGTAGCGCTTTCGATGCGCTACATGGATGACATCCTATTGATATGGAATGGTACAGAGGCCTTACTTAAAATGTTTATTGATAGACTCAATGCCAACAACAAAAATATAAGACTTACAGCAGAATGGAGTTGTAGCTCAGTCACCTTCCTTGATCTACTAATTACTAAGGATAATGATACCCTGGTGACAGAAACTTATAGAAAGAAAACTGCGGTTAATTCGGTCTTGCTAGCGTCTAGCCATCATCCACCCAACTTGGTACAAGGAATACCGGTGGGACAATTTCAACGTATAAGACGAAATTGTTCCTCTGAGTTGAAGTTTCTGGAGCAGTCTGAGGATCT
Source organism: Hymenochirus boettgeri (assembly GCA_019447015.1). Taxonomy (NCBI): domain Eukaryota; kingdom Metazoa; phylum Chordata; class Amphibia; order Anura; family Pipidae; genus Hymenochirus; species Hymenochirus boettgeri. The sequence continues at coordinate 218,294,045 of CM033470.1, read as the reverse complement.
AAAATGGAGGTTTCAGATGAGAGGATATAAGAGAAGAGAAGGGCGTCAGCCAATCACAGACGCGACTGCAGGTCCCGCCCCTCTGCTTGCATTCTCGCAAGCAGAGGGCCGGCAGTGCAGCGGAGGATCGAGGGGAGGTAAGTAAGAGTTTGGGGAGCTTTTTGAAAAAACAAAACATGCGGTTGGGGCTGGGGGACATGGGGGAGCAGAATATTAAAATTCTATTTTAGGGGTGGACATAGCCTTTAAAAAAGTGGAGGTGAGTGATGGTCCTATTTGTTTAAAACATCTTATAACAAGGACTGGAAACGTATTAGAGATATATTACAGAAATATTGGTTTCTCTTGACAGACGATGCAGACTTAAAATCCCGAGTTGGCTGTTACCCTCAAATGACAGCTAGGAGAGGGAAAAACCTTAGAGATATGTTATCTCCCAGTTTAAAGCCAAGGGATAGAGATATACGAACTTGGTTGAATATTCCTCCAGTGAAGGGCAATAGAGCCTGTGGAAGATGCAGTATGTGTATCTTTATGGAAAAAATGACACATTTCAAGGGAATGATGGTCATCAGTTTAAAGTGAAAAGTTTAATAACATGTCAGAGCACCCAAGTCATTTATTTACTACAGTGTTGTTGTGGAATGAAGTATGTGGGACAAACCAGGAGAAAACTGTATATACGAATTGCAGAACATGTACATGCTACAATTAACGATCAGCCTGAAATAAGCGCTACGGCTAAACAAATAATTGAGACCCATAAAGAAAATAAAAGTCATTTTAACATTTATGGGAATACAACAAATTTTATTGGGCCAGATAGGTGGAAATATAGAGTCTAGACTGCTTCAAGCCGAAAGCAGGTGGATTTTTAACCTTCAAACAGAGATTCCTCAAGGTCTGAATGATGGCATACAGTATAGCTGCTTCTTATAAATTATTGATTTGAATCTGCATTCCTTAATTGCAAGTAATGCATAAATGTGAAAAGTTTTAAAAATTATATAAAACAATGAAAATGTCAGTGCTGATCGTTTATGTAGTAGTGTTAAGGTTAATTTGGGTTACTTTGGTCCATATGCCAGCCTTAATATCCGAGGGAGAAGGCCATTAAGGGTTCACCCCCAGTGTTTGTGTATATAATTTGCCTTTAACCCATGCCTTTAAGTAGGTATCTGCCCCCTTGGGCTAATAGGTATAACTACAGGTCTTGTTTTGGTAATAGCGAGACCCTGACTAAACTTGCACACGGAAGTCAGGAGCAAGTGAAACGCTAGTCGGCCCATGTGGTCCGGACCGAGCGTGCTTGGACTTATGATTCAGTGAGGAGACACGGCATTGATTAGTACCAGGTACCGTCACTAAGCCCAGGTGAAGCACAGACCAGATGGATACAATTTCGGGAGCTTGGAAGCGGATCTAAGATTGGAGGCTCGAACATCGTAAAAACTACTGGAGCCATGATACCCAAGCAGGATGAGTAGCCCCCTTCTATGTTTAAGATGACTGTCTGTTGTTTAAGTCCTGGGTATGTGTAGGATTGCTATTCTGGTATCTATGTTGCCGAGTGACAATTATCTGACGAACTATATGTATCTCAATTGAGGGGTTCCCTTTTGCGGCTGTTCTTTTTTATTTGCACTAGGCCACTTGTCATATTCCAGTCAGAAAAGTTGGAACGCACACCTTGTGACGGTGCATCATTGTTGTGACGGAGGCCATATCATCACTGAAGAGTGTTTAACTCCAGAGGCTCGAACGTCGTAAAAGCTATGGGCGTCACCTCGCCTAAGCAGGACAAGTAGCCTCCGTATATTGTGATCTATGTACAGCAGTTCTTATTGGGTCCCTGGCAGGCCGTGGTTGATATATAGGCCTGGAGTCATTCCAAACTTGTATATTTAGTGACATTTCACTTTTTTCTATTTTTCACCGAATATATCCAGCACGAGGTTCAGGACCAAATATTTTAAGACCTTTTTAGGGTAATTTTTTCGACTGGGGACGCCCAGTGTTCTATATTGTATAGTAATATTGTTCTTATATATATGGGAGGGGGTTGATACATTTATAGTGTGGGGGGTTTATCTTATTCGGTGCCAATAAATCTGCTTTTATATTCATGGGATATCAAGTGTGCGAGTGCTTTTTAGGGGTATTTGGGAAGGCTATCTTCCTATTTTTGTTATTTTAGTATAGTATTTTTGATCCCTAGCACCACCCAAAGGTAATTTTGGGTAATACATATCCGGTAGAACACGGTGGTGCACCTATATCGGGTATAATTTTATAGTTGTCTTTTTAACACAAATTGGTAAATGGACTGCCTTTAAATGTCTACTAAGCAAATGTGAACACCACAATGCAAAACTTCTGCAATAAAATTGTAAGTGCTGAGATGTGTAAAGGTAAATGTGCATTTAGGGCTCTCAAGTTAACTAGGTGACTGAAAACCTTTATAAGTTTTAAGAAGACAAATACATTGTATAAATAAAAGCAATCAAGCTAATTTTTATTTACATATTTACCGCATTTGTTATAATTTTTACCGTTTTTGTTTATATATTTATCGTCTTTGTTTACATTTTTACCGTTTTTGTTTACATATTTACCATCTTTGTTTACATATTTACCGTCTTTGTTCATATATTTGCCATCTTTGTTTACATATATTAACCGTTTTTCTTAACATATTTACTGTCTTCGTTTACATTTATACTGTTTTTGCTTACATATTTACCGTCTTTGTTAACATATTTACCGTCTTTGTTTACATATTAACCATTTTTGTTTATATATTTACTGTCTTTGTTTACAGTTTTACCGTTTTTCTTTACATATTTACCATATTTGTTTATGTATTTACCGTCTATTTTTACCATTCCTGTTTACATATTTACCGCCTGTTGACATTTTTACCATTTTTATTTATATATTTACCATCTTTGTTTACACTTTTACCGTTTTAGTTTACGTATTTACCACCTTTGTTTTACCGTTTTTGTTACACTTTAACCGACTTTGTTTACATTTTCATTTTTTTGTTTTTGTATTTACCATCTTTGTTTACATATTTACGATCTCTGTTTACATTTTTACCGTTATTGTTTACATTTTTACCGTCTTTGTTTACATTTTTACCGTTCTTATTTACATTTTTACCGTATTTGTTTATGTATGTACCATCTTTGTTTACGTATTTACCATTTGTGTTTACATATTTATCACTTTTGTTTACATATTTACCATCTTTGTTTACATTTTTATTGTTTTTGTTTACATGTTTACTGCTTTTGTTTTGTTTCCGTCCCTGAAAATCATCAAGTCAAGAAAATTTACTGAAGTGGGACTGAATTCGTACGTGAATTTGTACGTTAAATTATAATCATTGTTATTTAACCTGCTGATGAACTTAGATAGTCCATCTATAGAGCCTCTCCAAAGGAGGAGGACATCATCCACATAGAGAAGCCAAAGGAGGACCTCCTCCTTTCTCTTTTTGAGGTCCGCAATGATATCACTCACAGCACGATTTTCCCACAAGCCTAGGTGGAGACATGCTTATGTCGGTGCTCACATCACCTGCATCGTGGTCCCTCTCGTTTGACAATAGAACCTTTAAAGGACAATTATACTCACCTTCCCTCCGCTCCTCTTCTTAGGTCTGTACCTTTTACCCAGGGTGAGGACCTGAACCGCTACGTCCTCACCCCTGGGTTCACGAATGTTAAAGCACAGCATTACTGAAACGCTGCTCTGGCAGGCTCCGCCCCCTTCTCTCCTTGCGCGACGAGGCCAATAGGAAGGCACGCTCATTGCAGAGCGTGACTTCCTATTGGCCTCGTCGTCGACGAGAAGGGGGGGGAGGAGCCTGCATAACATTTAATCTATATACAGACAGACGTGTACTTTCAAGATAAGATAGGTCGGGACTCTAATTTTTCTTTACTTGCTGATTTTCAGGGACGGAGACTTTTTGGAAACAAAAACGTTTAGGGAGGACACAGCTGTGAATTCACTGGGGTGGTGAGTCCTGGTCAATTTTATATAATTACGAGCAAATGCTCTAAGAACTCACATCTTGTGCTTCAGTCAGCGGAGATGATTGATCGATTCTGGGAGGGGGGTACACTGAAGAATGCATAAAAAGGGGGGTAATCAAGTCTCAGCGCAGAAGTTTGAATTCTCTACTGAGATGTAAAAAACCCCAAAGACAATGGGGGCAAGGATACAATCAGATTCATCTCTGCGTATCATCAAGATTGGGATGACCTGAGAAAGATCCTTAATAAACATTGAACACTCCTTTCAGGGGATAAGGATCTAAAAAAATATCTGGGTGAGTTCCCACGCCTAACGGCAAGACGTGCTCCAAACCTCAGAAATAAGTTATCTCCTAGCCACTTCACTGAACTGACCAGCAAGGGCTGTTCCTGGCTTAGATCCCAGAGAATTCTAGTCAATAAGAAATGTAGGAAATGTAAATTATGCCCCTGCATGCAACAGGGATTCCAATGTCAGAAGATGGGTGGCAAATTGTGGAATATCAATCAATATATATGATGTAATACCTGTCAGGTAATATATGCACACTAAAGAAAAGGTGATTTGGAGGGGATATGTTTATAAATACTTTAATGGGCCATACAATAAACTATCTGGTGCATTTTTCACCACAAGAACATGCAGTACATTTCACAGTAACAACAGTAACAATTAGATGTATTGATGGCAGGTTCATTGTATAGTTTAAAAAAAAAAGCTGAATGTTTCATGTTACTGGTATTGATACATAAAGCTTGATTTGATCCAGGGTTATTTCCGATTGCCACTTAGTATAGTATAGTATTTGAGGTTGAATAAAGACATACGTCCATCCAGTCCAACCCATCTAGCAATATCCTCATTTCCTGCCTAACTGTTGATCCAGAGGAAGGTAAAAAAAAAAAAAAAAAAATTTATGAAGGGGAAAAAATTCCTTCCTGGCTCCAAGTGACAATTGGAAATTTCCCTGGTTTAACTCTACTTTATGTATCAATTCTTGTAACTTGCAACAATTACTTGTTTGCAGAAACTCATCCAGCTTGGAATTTTTTTTTTCCCCTTCATACTGTTTTTTTTTTTTTTTTTACTCTGGATCAACCTTTGATTAGGCAGGAAATGTGGGTATTGCTGAGTAGGTGGGACTAGATGGACATATGTCTTTATTCAACCTCAAATACTATACTATACTATAGATATAGTTATTGTTCTGTCTGTTTTATCTTTAGGGATTGTCATTGTGTAGTTTGACTGGGAAAGAACGAGATAAATAAAAATGTTGTGGAATTTGTTTCAAGGGTTTTGCTTGAGCAGTGATGTCAAACCTTGGCACTTCAGATCTTTAAAACTACAACACCCTGCATGCCTTGGGTGCATTTTGCAACTAAGGCATGCTGGAAGTTGTAATTTCCAAACATCTGAGTGCCAAGGTTCAACGTCACTGTGCTGGGGTAAATAGGTTGGCAAACACTGGTCTAAATACTTTCAATTAGAAAACGTGATATAAATATATACAACTACCAGTTGATGTATGGCAGGAGCAATGTTTCATCATTTCAAAAGTGTGAACTTCAACATTCAAAGCTGGCAGGATTTATAATCACAAACATTTCTTTTAAATTGCTTATTGCCTACATAGCCACAATCATACATTTAATATTAGTGGGGATAAGAGTAAAGAAAAATGTATACCTTACACACAATCTTATTAATTGACACATCAGGCATAGTACACACGTGTCTAGGGGCACCTGTGGTTGCAGGGGCGCTTTCAATCTCTCACCTACTGTAGCTACTAAAATTTGCAGCACATCAGTTTTTTCAAAACCATCTGACATCCCCTGTGGTACAGTTATTATATTTAACAGTTCTGCTTCTAATTCCTCCCCTATAAATACAATTTGGCATCATTTTAGGATGTGGTCTGTATTAAGGGGTGGAATTAAAGGAATAGTTTACAGGAAATGTGAACTCTTCCTTTAAAGGATTGATTGAAGACTTGGAGGTTAAGGAGCTATGCCTTACCTACCGTTCTTCAATCAATTTCTGTGGACCCAGGAAAGAAGATAGAAGAAACTTACCTTTCACACGATCCTCCCCGGTCACACTGAAATTCCCGACCGCTTCCTGGTTCAGTTCAATTATAGCACACATTATTGTGCATGCGCGCTATAGTTGAATAGAACCAGGAAGTGGTTGGTACATGTCAGTGTAGCCGTGGAGGATCGCGTGAGAGGTAAATTTCTTCTCTCTTTGTTCCTGGCTCCACAGAAATTAAGGTAAGGCATAGCTCCTTAAAGGGAATATGCCCAGTGTATATCAAAGTTAAGTCCAGTGCAAAGCTGTCCCTTCAAAACACACACTTTGCTACTCTTATTTTTCTAAGTCATTAGCAAAGCTTACCTTTCCCACTTTACTTGCTGGCTCTTCCTGCTCACCTGTAATCTCGTTCAATCCACTACTCCTAAGAGACTTGCTGGTGAATCCCATTCGGTCAGGGCTGCCCTGCTAGCTGTATATTATACTTAAAGGGGAAGTTCAGTGGAAATACATGTACTTTGCAGAAAAAAGAGCAGTATTTTTTCATCCTAATGACCTTAATCTGCCCATTCAGCATTTTGTCTGTGTATAAATAAATGCAACCGAAATACTGACTTCCTGTTTGCAGGACCCCTAGTAGAGACTGTTATGGTCTTGCCCTTGACCCAGCGCCTGGGTTGATTCAGTTGCTCAGTAGAGATCTGAGCATCTTTGACCCATGCAACAGCCAATCAGTACAAATGACAGTTAGGAACATTCCAAGAGTGTGGTGCATCCTGGGAAGAAGAAGGACCGTTAGAACCTGAAATGGCAGCTCACTAATGTCAACAGCAGGGAACAGCAAAGGGTATGAAATCAACTGATTTTTCAAAATGGGAGAGAATATGTAGAATAACTAAGTATGCATTACACAAACTAACAATTAAATAAATATTGATAATTTCCACTGTATAACTGATAATTGTCCCTTTAATAAAAAGTGGACTGGATTAGCAGAGTTTTGCTTCTATGTATATATATGCAATAATGTTTAATGGGCTAACACTGTGGAAAATTAATATTGGTAGCATTGAGCAGCAGTAATCTAGCAATGTGTGACTATATATGTGGTTAATCTTTTGATATGTTCCTGTGAACCTTCTTTGCACACTTCAAATAAAGTGTTTTTCTTTTAAAGGACAACTCTACCTTCATAATAACATCTTTTAGAAAGAATGGCCTCTTTAAAATATGCTGATATATCATAGTTTGTCCTATGAATTCATTACTGTATGCCTGCTATGCTTCTGGATGCCTCAATGAAACCGAGCAATTTAGTGACCTGTACTGAGCCTGTAATGAGCCTGGGCATGCTCAGAAGAGGCAGACAGGGGATTAATATTCTGTCATTGGCTGTGATGTCAACTATCAAATCCATAACTGACAGTTGCTAACTGGAAGAACCAGGAAGCAGAAACAGGGGAAACAGGACATTGTGCAGGCTTTCAGTTTAGACTTATATATTTCAGATTTCAAACTGTTACCATTTAGGGTTTTGGGGGGGGATTTACCTGTATGTAAGTTTTCATTTTAGAGCTGGACTTGCCCTTTAAATATGTAATTTTTTATTTTTGTAAGCATAAATTCTATGTGAGTGTGGCATCTGAATTGTGTTTTCTGAAGGGCATTGTGGGCATTCCAAAAAAAAACACTTTTTGGAATATAATCATTGTATGAACTTAATTTTAAATTTAGAGCAATAGACCATGTGCAATTGAGGAGGGCAGAGCAAATTTTTACTGCAGCAAGAAGTGGGGAGAACTAAAACACTATGGGGGAGATTTTAAAGGGGTTTCCCCGCAGCTTGATTTTAACGCCGGCTTTTGCACAACCGCACATCCGGTGCTAATATGGAGTTAAAGTCGCACTAAGTCACACTAACCGATAGCGAATCTATATAACTATAATAATCCATATATCCTACCCCTGTAGTGGATTTCTATGGGAGGAACTGTAAGATTATAGCCATATAATCTTACAGTTCCAGGAGAAGGAAACCAGAAGCCACAAAGGGGTTGGTTATAATAAATAATACACCCCGAACTGTAAATTAAAGGGATATTAGAAGGCACCTTGGAGTTATGTGCCCTGTATATAAGGTACTCAGCCTGCGGCCTTGTGCTTTTATATGGTCACGGAACTCCTCGGTGACTTCTAATATCCTTATAATTTATAGTTGGAGGTACATTATTCACTATATAACTTCCCAGTGGCTCTGGGTAAATGAGCCTGTATCAGTCCAAATGGTTTCATTAAACATGTCTCATAGAAATGTTTTCTAAATGAGAGCTAATTGCATTTAAATAAGGGATTAGAGCATCACTTTTCTGACCGTTTTTAGAATAACATTATACCATAATAAAGAATCGACTAATTAACTAATGTTTATGATGATTAATGTGGCTGCAGCCTTAATGAGCTGTAGGATTCCAACGCAAATGGATGGGCATTTTGCAGTGATTTCCGATAGGATATAAAACCCATTTTGTAGGGTGTGTAGAGTTGTTATATTCGCCGTATCCTGAGTAGAAATGTGCGTTGGTAAAATAGCAATGATGGAGTTAATGATAGTCTTCCATGCAGTAGGTGGCGACAATATCATTTCACATAGAACAGGGGGATTAGCTACTGCTTGAGGGGAGTGGTAAAGAAAGACACAAGGAAATTGTACCAGCGTCGCTGCAGAAATCTGACACTATCAAATACTCAGCTCACATCTGCTGTTTATTGTGAACAGGTAAGTTAAAACATCATTGCCTGCTCTTGGTAATGTTAATGACTAGACTTGTTAGGGCTGGAAGTAGATGGGAGGGGGGGTCCCCCATATACACTTATGGCTTCTGAATGGTTCAGTTAGAATAAATGTTGTCACCCTGCTTTGCCGTCACATGAACCTGCTGGGGATGTGTGTGCTTGAATGAACAGCTTTCTGCTTTGTTTGTGTAGAGACGTGTTGTCATGGTGGCATGCTGCTGACACAGGCCTTGTACAGTTATTACTAATATTTTTATTCTGGACTAGTAACATGTAGTGCCCGGCCTTTTCAGAGGTTTGCTGGAAATCGTATTTTATCACCCCAGATTGAAATATTAGGTATGTATGTATTTTAAGTTATATCAGCACTTCTTTGAAAATGATGTGTAGAATATCATTAAGCAAAATGTGAAATTAGATTCTTAACTGTATAGCTACTACTACAACTGTCATCTTTAAAACTGAGTACCAATCACCTGTGTTTGATGCTTATGTGCTGGACAAACAATTTCGTTTTGAAATACTGAGAAACAATATATTTTTTTGTTTGTTTGTTTCTTTATTCTAGGTCCCATCTTAAAGATGAGGCTCATCAGCTGAACTTTGCCTTGCTGACCAAAGACTTATTTTTTTTTTCCAATAGTGGTCTCTGTTGAACTATATTTTGCATTCTTCATTCAATGCCTAACATAGAGGCTGACAGAGTTGCAGATGTTTCTGAAAATAACGACCACAAATCCAAGAGTCAGTCTTCAAAGAACAATCTTCATGAAACTCTGAAGTCGTACGCTTTAAGAGATGCTGCTACAGCGAATATTAGGCCTTCTGCAGAAAAGCATTATCCTTGGGGATGTCCTGTGACGCACACAAAAGAAAAGTTTTATACCATCTGTGCAGACTATGCCTTTTTAAACCAGGCAACATCTCTTTGCAAAACGCCTAGTTCTGTAAGCAGCTCAAGCTCACAAGACAAATCTGTTTTGAGCAGTACATTAAATTATATTGATCTTCACACCAGTGAATCTGATTCAATATATAGTGAAGATGCAAATTTGGAATCTTTATCAACTGATCTTCCCCTTGCTTGGGAGATTGACACATCTGACTTCAGCACAATGACTTCAAAATTAAAAAGCAGATCAGGTGAAATAGCGTTAAGTTCATATTTTTTTGTGTCTTATGGTGATGTATGGTGTCAATTACTGTATACCCTCTAGAAACTGACAATTATTCTAAGCTTCGCATAGCATAAGCAGGTTTGGACAAATTATTTTGATTATTAGGTGCCAGTCAGACAACTCTAGGGGCTAATCTAGAGAAACCTGTGAAAAAGATAAACTTTGTACATACTGTATATTGGTGATAGTATGTATGTTATGTCAGTTGATATATGCTATATGCTGCAGCCAATAATAGCTGCAGCATGTATGGCACCTGACCAATCGGTCCCTCTATAATATAAGGAGATTGGTTGAGAATCTGTAATTGTTGATTTGAAGAGTACAGACAAGATTCCAAATTATGAATCATCAGTGTGTGTACTCTGCTATGGTACCCAGGTATAACCTAGGGAGATTAGATACCTGGCTCTTTGTATTGTCCAGCCCCGATGTACAGGTCTATTAACAACTCACTTTTACTTTTCTAAGAGGAATTAAAAAAACATGTGGTTCTGCAGCTGCTGAGAACTAACTAGATTGAAACAGAGCACAGTGGTCCCCCTACCTTCCACATAGCAGCAAAGCAGTTATTATTTAACACCTATTACATTGCAGGAGTGTAGGTGAGTGGCTCTTCTGTGCACCTTCTTTGTGGCTAGATTAATTTCATATTAAGTTTCAAGCTATGCCTCCCTGTTTCCATACATTTATAGAAAACCGCACAGGCCATGCAAATCCAATGAAAACCAACGCCAACCTGATATTACATACAGTATTGTGGGGTTTTCCTCTTGGTTTGGATGATAACACGCCTTATTGCATTTCCCCATAAATGTCCTATTTTTTTCTTTATTATATACTATTTTGGCTTTAGAATATTGTGAATTGGGGTCATCAGCTAAAGTACTGTATAAAGTGCGGTTCCTTAAATTAACTTAAATGTTGACATTTAACTTGAATGTGACTCTCTAGCCTAAATTCTGCATGCATAGTTTGTGTTTACTTTTCTTGTTTTAATGCAGGTGTTAAAAAAGCTCCTAAGAAGAAAATAGACCAGAAGTCGAAACCATTAAAAGAGTGTCCTCAACCATTCATCCTTGATGATGTTAAACAACGGAAAGTACTTGACCTCAGACGATGGTATTTCAGTATTCCGATTAGTTTTAAAGGGATATGAAACCCACATACAGTACATTATGGTTTTATTTTAAATAAAAACCAACAAATTTAAAAATGCTAGGGAGCAAGTTCTCCTCTCTTCCCATCTCTCCCATATTAACTTGTAAGCTAATCACTACCTATCTCGATCTTCCTGCCCTCACCCCCATTCGATAATTTGTTAATTTTTTCCAATCTTTGGTTTCTCCCCCTAAAAGTGAGTTTATTTATTTTTTACTATTGGTGTCCCACATTATTCGGATCAAGACTCATAGCAGTCCATTTCAGAAAAGTCCAGTTTTCTGTTGTTAGGTTCCATGAACCATTACACCATGCAGGCTATAATTTTACCAAACCTAAACCTCCTCCTAATATTAACGAGCATGTTCACAGTAACATAAAGATGTTTGTAGATCTTTGTAACCTGTTTAAAGTTCCTTACATCAGGTATGTGTATTTATGGATTTCTATTTTGTATTTCTCATTATTATAACAGGTATTGTATCAGTCGACCCCAGTACAAGACTTCATGTGGGATTTCCTCTCTGGTATCTTGTTGGAACTTTCTTTACAGTACTTTAGGAGCAGGAAGGTGCATTATTTATATATAATATATTATTATAGCCAGTCATAATCCTAAATTAGTCATCTAGCTTTGCTAGAGTTCTTTTACATTATGGGTATTCGCAAGTGAATCACCCAAACCAGTGAAAAAACAGCTATACCCAGTGTAATATTAAGTAGGGGTGTTTTTCATGGATTTTGCAGGATCTGTGCCATTTCTAAAATAAATTGTTCACAGCATGTAGCTCCCAATGCAATTTCATTCATTTAGGTTTTCTGACATTATTTAGCGTGAAACTTACTGGGGGGAGATTTAACCCGAGCCACAGTTGCTCTGGGTAACTTTCGCCTCCCAAACTTAATACCGATATACCTGCGTGTGTTGGTAAATTCCAAAAGGGTTTAGCTGGTGTTAAAAACTCGTTCTAAATCTAGTGCAAACGCAATATTAAATTCCTTGCCCTAGTTGCACAAGGGTCTTTTGCGATATGAAGGAATTAAAGTCACGCTAAATGATATTAAATTGGTTAGCATGACTTTAGCGACACCATACACGGGGTCAACATTTTGAGCAATCCGATTTAAAATTTTATCCCATCTTCAGGCCCTATCTCAGCGGGTTATAAGGGGAAATCTGAGGAAAGATCAGAGCCTCAAGTTGGGGAAATATGAGTGGTTCTTCCTATCAGATTACTGTCTGTTGCACTTGATTGGAAATCCGTTTGGAGGAACATCTGCTTGTGTAGGGGTAGCTTTTAACTCCCAAAACCAGCGCACTTCCTCCCTGTAAATCCGGACCATTGTGAATGAAATTAAGACACGGGGAGGTGCAGTCATGGGATCATGGAAGGTAAGGGGAGTAGTGCCCTCTTTGTTTGTTACATCATTCAATGGATTTTGCACCACACTTTATAATATAGATAAATAAGTTTCCCACACTCCAATCTCATTAGGTGTTCATAAAAAAGCTTATTTGCTGGGTGTTGCTGATCCACCCTGGCCCTGTATGTACACCATACAAGTATAGTGATTACATAAGCACACACCCGTCTTGATTCAAAGTGTTTTTTCAATTGGAGAGATCAACTAGAACTATATATATTAATACCATATATAATACCATTAACTTGATATTTTTTAGAAAACTACACAGGCCATGCAAAACCTGTGGAAACAAACTAACCGGATATTACATCCAGTATCATTGTTTTTTTTCTCCCCTAAATGTCCTATTTTTTTAATCATATACTAGTGTGGCTTTCAGATCACCAAAAGTCATATCTACATTTTCCTTCTGTATTCCCTTTGTTTTTCTACATTAAAGACTTCTCTATGGATAAATGAAGGCAATTAGTTAACAAAATGGACAATTTATAAAAACCCAACAGGCGAATCTAATAAGTGAAGGGTGGAGGGAGGTGATGAAAACCCAGAATTCCTTGTCACGCTTAAGTTGAATTTTACATATATTTCATACTTTTTTCTTATTTTTTCAAAGCCTTCCCCCCATCACTCAAGAAGAAGCTTTACATATATTAGGTTTCCAGCCACCCTTTGAAGAAATACGTTTTGGTCCTTTCACTGGAAATACAACTTTGATGAGGTAGGTATTTCCTTAAAGGGACAGAGGCACCAGATAAGGTGCATACACAAAATTCTGTGGTCCGGAAAAGTTTCTTTTTTCCAGCCAGAGGTCTGCTGCTGGAGAACTGCTGAACTGCCAACCCTACCTCCCCCCATTCACCTCTATTACTGCTTCTGGCCAGAATGATGCACATAACTGCTCCCTACTGCTCTGCACTTGTGATCGGTAGTGCAGAGCAGTGATTTATTGTCAGAGCAGGAAGCTCCCTCTTACCCAATTGCGAGTGTGCAGAGGGAGCTGGAGATTCAAACGCCTGCTCTAACTGTAAATCACTGCTCTGCACTCTACCAATCACAAGTGCAGAGCAGCCAGTCAGCTGTTTTGTTTGCTACATTATGGACAAAAGCAGTGAGAGGTTCAAGGGGGAGTGGGGATCAAAGTATCAGCAGTGAAGTTAAGGTATGGGGAGAGAAGGGGTGGGGGGAGAGGGAGAAGGGGGGTTGGGGGATGGGTGAATCTGTGCCTGTTACTGTGCTACATTTATATATTGATGGGGGGATATGTGCCTGTTACTGTGCTACATTTATATATTGATATTATGCTACATGTATATATTGATTGGGTGTATCTGCCTGTTATTGTGCTACTTATTTATATTGATAGGGGGTATCTGCCTGTTAATAAAAGAGAAGGAGAATGGCTAAAAAGCAAATGCGACTGAAGCGCAGATAACAGTCAGGATCTCCTAGACCTCTAGCCTTGTTTTTCGTTTAGCTTAGAGTATAGGTGGGAACAAAGGGCTCCATTACCTGAGCCAGGTAGAAAAAGTGGGCTGAGCTAGCAAACGGCTGGAAAATAAGGGTAGGAGTTTTAGGTATATAAAGTGAGCCTTTGAATATTGAAATCAGAACTAACCTTTTTCTTAGCAGCACTGAGCTATGCATTCAGGTTGCATTAAGGTGGGCCAAGTGGATGGGGCACCTGGGGTAGGTATGGACGACGGGAAAATCCTGATTGTCTAGACCTCCACACACCAGCTAATGTGCAGGAGGACTCAGCTGGTGGGAGAGCGATTTAGGCCAGCTGATGTGCAGGGGGACTCAGCTGCCTAGGGCGGTGATTGATTGGTTAGGCCAATCAAGTTAATGACAGCTGATATGCAGGGGGACTCTGGCAAGGGCGGTGAATGATTGGGGCTGTAGTCAAAGCCCTTCAATACCAATAATTTAATGCCAGATGATGTGCAGGGGGACTCAACTGGCAAGGGCGGTGAAGGATTGGGGCTGAAATCAAAGCCTGTTAATACCAATCAATGCCAGCTGATGGGCAGGGGGACTCCACCTGGCAAGGGCGGTGAACGATTGGGGCTAATCGAGCTGGATAATACCAATCATCTATGGGGGAGGAAGACCGCATTTAGTTTTGAAGGGGACTCTGCAATGTGCTTGTTATATATATCGTTTTTTAGGAATAAAGTGACCTCCCATTTTTTGCTACTTAGAAATTGTGTTGTGTGTTTCTTTCAGGTAAAGTAAGATAGTTATAGAAATAAGAGTTTCATTGTGGGTTATATGAACATTGGTGGTTTAAGGTAGCGGGGACTTGTGGGATCTCTGACCCTTATTGTGCTACATGTATATATTGATAGGGGGTATCTGCCTGTATTGTGCGACATGTATATATTGATATGGGGTATCTGCCTGTAATTGTGCTACATGTATATATTGATAGGGGTATCTGCCTGTTATTGTGCTACATGTATCAATAATCCCAGTATGTACTTGAATCAAAAATGCTGGTTTACTGTACTGGTCTCATTAATTTGTGAATCTATGTCTATCTCTTATACAGACATTCTCATATATAGATACAGTGAGACACAGTCAGGCAGAAAGTCTCTGACTGTCTGCATCTCTCTGTATCTCCCAGTCTATATATCTAACATAATGGGTGTGGCTTAATAGGGGAGGGAAAGGGGATGGGCTTAAAAAATATCCCAGTGTCCTTCTCAGATATTTTTTCAAAATCCTAGCTACACCCCTGACAACCACCAAAATGATTGACATGTTCTAAACATTATCTCCCAATTGAAAAGCTAGTCAAAACACTTTGTAATTTTAAGAGAAGTGAAGGTGCTTGCTTCCTTAGTTCACTTCTTTTATAAGGCCTTTAGTTTTATAGATGTTGAAACACAATTAAATTTTAAAAAGTGTATAACTTTTTATTCTATTATGTATTAAAAATCTAGCGCATAGCTTAGCTCCTCTATTATGTATTAAAAATCTAGTGCATAGCTTAGCTCTATTATGTATTAAAAATCTAGCGCATAGCTTAGCTCCTCTATTATGTAGCGCACAAAATTTAATTTCACTTAACAAATTTTGCACACATGAAATTATGGTGCGCACACAGGGTATTAAAAATTAGAGGGAACGTTGCAGTGGACCCAGCAATAAATGATTATCAGTATAAGATTAGCAGTGAGACATGGATCACCAGTAAGATACGATACCCATACATGGATCACTTAATGAAGAGGGAGAACCGAGGGCCATTAAAATACCTGACTCCACAGGCCAGACACGTTTCGTCCACATGAGCGGACTTCCTCAATGGCGCGGTCCACATGAGCGAACTTCCTCAATGGCGCATAATGGACACGGAGAATATGGGAAATGTTTTTAATGTTTTTTGTCAGGTTGCTACACGGTGATTTGTATAATTATTAAAGGGTATGTCCACCCTAAAATTCATTTTTAAATATAAGATTCCCCCTGCCAGCCCAGCCCCAACTGCTATATTTATATGTTTAGAAAGCTCCCAAAACTTACCTCCCCTCTTTCCTCCGCCGTGCTCCCGGCCCTCTGCTTGCGAGAAAATGCAAGCAGAGGGGCGGGACCGGCAGTCGCGTCTGTGATTGGCTGAGCGGCAGCCAATCACGGACGCGGCTGCCGGCAGCTCATTTCGGCGGAGGAAAGAGGAGAGGTAAGTAAAGTTTAGGGAGCTTTCTAAACATATAAATATAGCGGTTGGGGCTGGTCTGGCAGGGGGAATCTTATATATTAAGGGATTTACACTAGGGGGAGGGAATCCTGAGGGGGAGTGGGGCTGCAGTACGCATGCCAAAATTCTCCCGCAGGCCAGGTAGGAGGCAGAGTCCTATATGGACTCCTATATGGACTTTGGGGGGGGGGCTACAGGAGAACCATATGGAGCTGGGATGTGAGGTAAGTATTAAACTACACTACATGATGGGGCCAGTAGTTGGGGGGATTATAGTTTTGGGGGTGGACATGCCCTTTAATGATGAGCTAATATAATTGTATTTTATATTTTACATTTATAATCCGGTCAGTGTAACCATTGTTATATCCACCTTTGTTTTTTTTTTCTATAAAAATTTGTGACTTAAGTCATTTATAGTTTGACAGTAATTTTAACATTAGCACACGACATCTTAAACTGTAACTGAAAAACAGTGGCGTATCTATGTTAAAACATTCGGGGCACGTGCCCCCGGATATTTGGCAAAGTGCCCTGAATGTTTTAACTGCCCTTACCTTTAGGAAGTGCCCTGAACCTTCTGCAAAGTTACAGAGTTCCGGACTCCCCAGCGGGACGTCACACATACCGGCGCTTTCTGCTAAATTGACTTCCCACTACACTGTGTAGATAGATAGATAGATAGATAGACCGATAGATAATAGATAGACAGATAGATAGACAGTTAGATGGTGAGATTAATAGATAATAGATAGACAATTAGATAGATAGAGAGACCGTTCAATAGATAGACAGTTCGATAGATAGACAGATAGATAATAGACAGTTAGATAGATAGATAGACAGACAGTTAGTTAGATACAGTAGATAGACAGTTAGGTAGATAGACAGATAGAGAGGTAGATAGACAGATAGATAGACAGATAGACATAGATAGATAATAGATAGAAAGACTAAAACCCAATATACCCTTTATAGTACTGTCCATATATTAATTATCCATTGATACCCATGTCCCACTACCATGAACCTCTAATACTAACATGTTTTATTTTTTGTTTGCTTTGGCAATGTCAAAATGTAAATTGATCCTGCCAATAAAGCTCTTTTTGATTTGATTTGATTTGATTTGATAGAAAGTTAGATACAGTTAGTTAGACAGATAGACTGTTCGATAAATAGACAGTTAGATAGATAGATGGACAGTTAGATAGATAGACAGATAGTTAGATAGACAGATAGATAGACAGACAGATAGATAGATAGATAGATGGACAGTTAGATAGATAGATAGTTAGACAGACAGATAGATAGTTAGATAGACAGACAGACTGATAGATAATAGATAGACAGTTAGATAGATAGTTAGATAGACAGATAGATAGACTGTTAGATAGATAGATTGTCTATCTCAAAGAGAGATAGACAAGAGGAAGAAAGACAGTAAAATAGAGATAGAAACAGAAAGAGCCAGATAAAAAAGAGGTAGATATATAGACAGAGATAGATATACAGAGAGGGGGAGGGACAGAAAGCGATAGATAGGTGCAGATGTCTCCCTGGCCAAAGGTGTGGGCAAGCGTCTGACTACAATTGACATTAAGTTTAAAATTACAAGATTGCTACCAGTATATAATGAATTTGCCAGTATACTGTGCCTTTGTGTCATTAATTTGTCCAACTCCTATCTCTGTCTATTTCTCTGTCTTTTTGTCTGTTTAGCACTATCTGGCTGTATATCTATATTTATGTCTGTCTGTGTCTTTGGTCTCTATTAAGTGCATATTGGGTGTGGCTTAATTGGGGCATGAGTGGCCTTAAAATGTTGCTATGCGCGGCACATGAAGTGCCCCTGATCTTCTTAGACCCTAGAGACGCCCCTGCTGAAAAAATTAAGACATTTAGGAAAAGTCAAAACTTAATTCTAAAATCCAGTATAACTTATGTAGTGCTGCTTTAACAGTATGTCACTGTTCATCATAGATTCTTCTCTTATCAGATGGTTCAGGCAAATCAATGACCACTTCCATGTAAAAGGGTGTTCATATGTCCTGTACAAACCTCATGGCAAGAACAAGACAGCAGGAGAAACTGGTGAGTACTGTGGCATTTTTAAAATGCACATTGTTATGTGAAAAATGATTAAAGGTAAAAGTATACCCTAAAAATCATTTCCCCTGACTTGCAGGGCAGAAACTGCTGATTAAATCAATGTATCCCATGTCTTTTCAATAATAAATAATGATGCACAGAAAAATCTTTAAGGGAAAGTGTATCCTGTTTGCAGGCAATAGTGCTCCGCTAATTAAAGAGATTAAAGAGCATGTCCACCTGCGATATCTACAACATGTAAAAGAGGGCTTAAGACAGGCCCTCTAACAAAAAAGACCCTTAGAAACAGGCACTATCACATTAAGTTCCAAAATATGCAAAACACTGTTTATTGACATCCAAGTGTACACATTCCACATTGTCCCTTATGAACCATAACCTTACGATGTGTAAAAGTGTAACAACAATAAAACCACCCACATTCACAATAAATACTGAATAAAATAGAAAAATTATAGCACTGGGCGTCCCCAAATGCTTGTACCATAGTCCAGCATTGATGTAGTATACTGAGTCGCTTCTGATACAACATCCATTAATCCCCGTTCAGTATAAACCCTCCAGATATAGATATTCCTTGGGTTCTTCCCATTCTAATTACTACCAAACGGAGACAGTGTTACAACTTGTATCGGGACTACGTGAGAAGCCAGGACCGTGAGCTACTTAGCCAGGACGGACCACACTCTTCACCGATATTAGGCGATCTTAGAAGGCGATCCGGATGGTAAGGTTACTGGTTCCTCCACAGCTTTCCAATTCCCGTATCAAAAAAGAGTGGGATTTTGGTGACAAGAACCCATAGAAAAGAGACTGCAGTGAATTCGTTATTATCAGCAGAGAGCCATCATCCAAAGAATTTAATAAATGACATTCCTGTTGGACAATTCGGACAGATCAAACATAATTGTTCGAGGAAAGAAGATTGGTTGTTACAATCTGATGAATTGGCAAATAGGTTTTGAGCCAGAGGGTACACAGAACAGGCTATCAAAAGAGGACGTGAGAGGTCCACAAAAAGAAGACGTAAATCTCTGCTAACTCCATCAAATAATAAAATGAGAAAGGATGAGACCATTAGGTTCATCTCAAATTATAATCAGAATTGGAAGGAGATAAAACAGATATTACAAAAACATTGGAGGCTGATCTCTGGGGACAGAGATTTAAACACGTGTATAGTACTGTACCCTCAAGTAATCTAAAAGATAAGCTGTCCCCGAGCCACTATACAGATCCCAAAAAAGGTAGATGTGGGTGGCTGAAATATATTGGCAACAAGTGTTGTGGAAGGTGTCGAATATGCCCACGTATGTCTCAGGACAAGTTCTGCAGAGGCTCAGATGGTAAAAAGTGGGACATAAAGCAGTACATTTCTTGCCAAACCATGCAAGTAATTTATTTGATAACATGTGAATGCAATAAAAAGTATGTTGGTAAGACCAAAAGGGCGTTAAAAACAAGGATCTTGGAACATGAGAGAGCCATTATGAAAATGGAAACAGAGAGATCCGCTGTAGCCAAACACATGTTGGAGGTACATAAAAGACAAGTAGCTTGGTCTTTTTGTGGGATAGAAGCTGTATTCCTCGGAATGAGAGGAGGAGACGTGGACAAAATCTTATTGCAAAAGGAGTTACGGTGGATATATAGATTAAACACGCTAATCCCTATGGGCCTTAATGAGGAAATGCAATTTGCATGTTTTTTATAGTCATGCGAGTTAGACACTTTGATTTCCGAATAGATACAGATCAAAGAATTCAGTATATATTTTGTCCGTCCACCCCCTTCTCATACATGTAATAATAATGTCAAGCTGATTTAGCATTATGGAACAGCTAATATTGTGTCCGTCCTATCTACATACCAATGGTTTACATATAAAAGGAGTTCTGAACTCCTCCTATAGGTCCCCAAATGCAAATGTATAATGTATTTTATAACACCACACTAACTGAGAGAGTGTCAACAGCGTGCATTGATGCTATCCAAAACAACACATGACCAAAACACTAAAAGTTCTATCCTGGAACGTTAGAGGCCTCAACAACCCCCACAAACGAGTAACGGTAACCAGTCTAATTCGCAATACACAGGCAGACATTGTCTGCCTACAAGAAACACACTTACTACCATCCAGCACACATTACCTCCAAAAACCCTGGGTGAAGTGGTCTGCACATAGCACCTATTCGGTGTACTCCAGGGGTGTTTCACTGATGCTCAACAGTAATCTGATATTGATATAGATATTGAGTCTATTCTATATGTTCTGATTGGGATATATGATCCACCCCCGGCCTCACAACAACCACTTCGAACTATACTCCCCTTCATATTTAAATACCCCTATGCGAGAATAATTTGCATGGGGGATTTTAATACAGCCATGGACCCCTCCATAGACAGACTACCCCCCCCTCCCTCTGCTAAAAAATCTATACTGAACGATCTTATAGCTGAACTGCAATGGGTGGATGTGTGGAGACACCGTCACCCCTCACAGAAAGGATACACCTGCTTCTCATCCACCTTCAACACTTTATCTAGAAGAGACTACATATTTACAAACAAAAGAGCTACCCCATATATAGCACAGATACTCCATCTTCCCAGGGGGATCTCTGATCATTCTCCAATCTGTGTTATGATGCAGGGCGTGTGGGTGTCTCTCCGGTCTGGTCTGGAAGAATCCATCCCTTCTGGCTGACTCAATTCCCCCAGACAGACCAGGTCCCCAGTCATATTGATTTATATTTCTGACTCGACCACTCACCCGTATCCCCGCTAATACAGTGGGGCGCTTTCAAAGCCTTTTTACAAGGACATCTTAATAGCGCCATTAAACACATTAAACACAAAACATCACTATCTGAGACTGAGCTCTCCAGCAGACTGATAGAGGCCGAAAATAGATATGTAGCAAACCCCACAGATCAATCCAGAGCAGAATGTAACATGACACAAATGCTATTTAACACTGCTATCACAGAAAAAACGCAAAGGAAAATGTTTTTTACCAAAGCCAGTTATTTAGAACACGGGAGCCAATCGGCTAAACTCTTGGCCCACGGCCCAAGGGTTACTAACAGTATTCTCGCAATCAAAACCTCAGATGGTACTACCGTCACAAGCACGCCAGACATAATACAAACATTCACGGGCTTCTACCAGATGCTATACCAGTCACAACTAAACGTCTCCCCAACACAATTGAAAAGATACCTAGACAGCATTGAATTTCCTAGACTCACTGATAGCGAAGGGGCCTGGTTAGAGGCACACGTCACTATAGCAGAGATGGTAGAGGCCATGGGAGATATGTCGGGTGGCAAGGCCTCTGGGCCAGACGGACTACCAATTGAGGTAAACAGGAGATACAGTGAACAAATACTACCTCAATATTTCCAACTACTACAATACATAATGGAATCCCAAACTCTGACACCCTCAATGCACGAAGCACATATCACACTCATCCCCAAACCCGGGAAGGATGTATTAGATTGCGGATCTTACAGACCCATATCACTACTCAATACTGATTGTAAAATATTTGCCAAAATTCTCGCAAACAGATTAAAGAAAGTAATATCTCATATAATTCACCCAGACCAGACCGGATTCATGCCAGCCAAGTCCACCTCAATCAATATACGGAAGACTTTAATCCACAGCCAAGTCGACCATGATAACGCAGGTACACGTATTATACTCTCATTAGATCCCCAAAAGGCATTCGATTCCGTTGAATGGCTATACCTATGGCAATGTATGAATAAATTTGGTTTTGGCCCCAGATTTATCAGTTGGGTCCGTCTCCTATATGCCCAACCTACAGCCTCGCTTCTAATTAATTGAACACACTCTACACAATTTGCACTCAGCCGAGGTACGAGACAGGGATGTCCACTCTCCCCATACCTATTTGCCATTGCAATAGAACCCCTCGCGATACAACTTAGAACAAACAGATTTATTAAAGGTCTTACACCCAAACCTCATTGCTTAGTTTATATGCAAACGATTTAATTTTATACCTGGTAGACCCCAACCAATCCTTAATCACAGCACATAATATAATCTCTCAATTTGGACCAATCTCCGGGCTATTTATAAACTGGAACAAGCCGAGTCTATTCACCCTCGACTCAGACATCACACTACCACCGGGTATACGTGGATTGGTCCCCGTTGTCCCAAGTTTTAAGTACCTGGGTATCACCGTTACTCATACACCCGAACAGTTCCTTACACAAAACATATACCCCTTACTGGACTGGGTGCAAAACAAAGTTAAAGTGTGGAAACAACTCCCCATCAACTTACTGGGCAGGGTGAACTTGATCAAAATTATAATTCTTCCCAAAGTATTATACACCCTTCAACACTCTGCAACTACTATACCCAGAACCTTCTTTACCGCCCTGCAAAGCGCACTACTCTCATTACTCTGGGGATCAGGTCTCCAGATGCCTAAGATGTCCGCTGGCCTGGCACTACCTAATTTTTACCTCTATTACTTGGCTGGACAGATCAAATATTTTACAGATTGGGTGGTCCCACCCCCACCGGACCCGCAGGATACCCCCCCACCATCAATATATGATATGGAACGAATGCTCCATGCATATATTCCCACAATGACCATCACATTCCTAGAGGCCCCAAAAAATATTATTCCGGGCGGAGGTACAGCTTTGTACAAGCAGATGCGTAGGGTCTGGCAGGACACGACAAAACATCTAGATGTGTGGGGTGTGCTGGGAGACTCTGTTCTATGGCACAACAGTAGATATCAGGTTCTGGCTAGTTTTGGAGCATCTGAGTACTGGGAAAACAAGGGTGTCCTGTATTATTCTCAATGACTCATTTATGTCGTTTCCAGAAATGCAGCAGAAATTTTCACTGACACATTCAGCCTTTTTTCGCTATCTTCAGCTCCGGTACTGTCTTGTCTCCGGACAGGGAGGCACCTCACCTCACGTATTTACTCATGTTTAATTAGTCAAAAGACTACTGAGATGCAGGTGACTCTGATGCAAAAGTGGAACAAATATATACCCACACTACGAGAGTCCGACTGGGAAGAAATCGCACAATCACATACACAAGTATCCCCATCGGCCAACCATAGAATTACACAATTTTACATCCTACACCAGGTCTATTTAACACCCCGGCAATCTAGCACACATATCACCCAACAACCCCTCATGTTGCCCCAAGGAGTCCGCCGATTTTTGGCATTTGATTTGGACCTGCCCAAAGGTCTCTGCCTTTTGGGACAAAGTTCTCAAAACCCTGACACAAATACTCCACATACCAGTACCGCCCAAACCTGAATTATGTATATTGGGGATTGATGAGGCTGAGAGATGGACAAATGCACATCTTAAACTGCTGAGTAATTCCCTCTTCTACGCTAGACGCACCATAGTACTCAACTGGATGTCCCACCAGGCGCCCAGGTATGGAATATGGAAAGCCATGATCAAATCCGATCTACCCCTTATTCGCTTAATATATTTAAGCCGAGGTACACTGAGTAAATTCAACAAAATATGGTTACCTTGGTATGAATAACTGGGGATGCCTGCCCTGACCATTCCACAACACACGGAATAGATCCTGCCCATGTTGCTAAAGATGTATATGAGAAGTACATGTTTTTGACACTCAATCAATATAAAGTATCTGTTTGGGAAATTTTTCAGTTTTCTATGTGCTGGATTGATGGAGACCTTTGCTGAGACAGTATTATAACTGACTGAATATCAACAGATGATCTATTAAAGGAACACTAAACCCCAAAAATTAACTATGTCCCATTCGTTTCTATTATTCACAGGGAGGTGAGAATGCTTCTTCTCACCTCCTGTGAATAATAGGACGATCGGGGGACCTGGAACTTACCTTACCTGCCGCTCCACTCGCAGCCGCTCCTGCACAGAACAGCTGTTCTGTCCCGATCGCGCCCTATCTTTTGAATTGGCGCGCATGCGCATAAGATAGGGCGCGTGGTCGGGACAGAGCGGCTTTCCGTGCAGGAGCGGCTGCGAGTGGAGCGGCGTGTAAGGTAAGTTCCAGGTCCCCCGATCGTCCTATTATTCACGGGCGGTGAGAATAAGCGTTCTCACCTCCCTGTGAATAATAGAAACGAACGGGACATAGTTATTTTGGGGGCTTAAGGGGGTTTTACAGGTCCTTTAACATTGTACAAACCAAGAACCCCCCCTCCTCTTCCTTCCCTCCCTCCCTCCCATGTTAAGTTACATATTTATGTTAGTATATAAAAGTATAATGCGGGACATGGATGTACAGTGTAATATAAATTTTATTTACAACCACTGTTAACAATTGACGATGTTGTGTATAACTATGACCTGTTTTTTCTAAATAAAACATGTTTAAAAAAAAAAAGGGAGTTCCGAAAAAATCCCCTATAAATAGAGTTGGGATATCCTCATTCATTGGTTAACAGGATGTAGTGCGTTTGTTTATTACTATACTGCATCAATTAATGAGTTCTCCTAATTATGTGAATCCCTATATCCCTCATCAAATATTATTTTTTGTGTATGAGGATGAGTCCAGTGGGTTTTTATTCCCTTAAGTGGGTGGTATAATGTATGATAAATATGTTATTTTGGATTAGCGAATCAGTGCACACACCTGCACATTGTCCCTCATTAAGGTCCCTTTTCCCTAGAATGAAATGATGTAAAAGGAATAAATGTATACACATAGGGATTTTATAAGGGACCTATTTTTGGATGTTTGGAAGATATGCATATGTTTGTAGCAGCAATGGAATAACCAACAGGTTTGTTAAAAATGGGTATTGCACCTGATATAAGATTTGGATATAGATCTGTAGGTGTATGCCTTTAAGGGATGAAAGTGGATAAATAAGGTCTCACCCGAAGGTATCGCGAGACCCTGAAGAAGCCATTGCGCAATTATGCGCGTAGGTTGTTTGTAGTTGGGGAGACCGTCCGGCATCTGGTAGATGAGTCGGTGGAACTTTTTGATACGGGAATTGGAAAGCTGTGGAGGAACCAGTAACCTTACCATCCGGATCGCCTTCTAAGATCGCCTAATATCAGGTGAAGAGTGTGGTCCGTCCCGGCTAACGTAGCTCACGGGTCCTGGCTTCTCACGTAAGTCCCGATACAAGTTGTAACACTGTCTCCGTTTGGTAGTAATTAGTATGGGAAGAACCCAAGGAATATCTATATCTGGAGGGTTTATACTGAACGGGGATTAATGGATGTTGTATCAGAAGCGACTCAGTATACTACATCGATGCTGGACTATGGTACAAGCATTTGGGGACGCCCAGTGCTATAATATTTCTATTTTATTCAGTATTTATTGCGAATGTGGGTGGTTTTAATGTTGTTACACTTTTACACATCGTGTGGTTATGGTTTAAAAGGGACAATGTGGAATGTGTAAACTTGGATGTCAATGTCAAACAGTGTTTTGCATATTTTGGACCTTAATGTGATAGTGCTTGTTTCTAAGGGTCTTTTTTGTTAGAGGGCCTGTCTTAAGCCCTCTTTTACATGTTGTAGGTTTATACCTACCCTTTTAGGCAGCGCTAGATTTGTAGCATTTTCTCTATGGTCCTAGAAACTCAAGGGAACTGTGCCACATCAGACCAATTATAGACAACCAACCACTTGCGATATCAAAATTTGTATTCAGACAACACCCCCCAATTCTATGGAACCATTCCACTTGACCTGCTCAATACTGCTTTTACAAGGAGATATCCTGCAGGATTCCAAACCCCATCCCTCCTTTCCTGAACGATACAAAAGCTCTGATTTTACACAGGCTCACTGAGCTTTTGCAGCATTGAGAAGTGAAGAGAATACGCTGCAGGCATTGGCTGTGACATCACCTGTTACATCCATGACTGCATCGTGAACTTGGAAGAGCTTGGCGCTGTGAAGGAGTAAGGAGACATTGTGACAGTATTAAGCAGAGATAGCAAAGACTTTCTGACATTATACAGATATTATCTTTTGCCCCCATGCCTGGCAATGGCTGTTGTAACTAAAACAGTAAATACACATTCAATGATCAATGTAGGTAATAAAAGAATTGCCAAAAGGTTAAATAGGCAAGGCAGCTATATAGCTAAAGCTGACCATACACTAGGCAGACATTAGATCAATTTCAGATATCTATCTTATGTCTAAAGACCATATTTTACAAGCAGCAGTTTTTATCTTGAGATGTTCCTATCTGACCCATTATTTGTGATCTCAAATTGATTGTATGAAAGAACGGGCTAGACGGTTCTAGATAGATTGGACATTTATCTTATGAGAGATTGGACATCTGTCTAATGTCTTACCTGGTGTATGGCCAACTTTAGGGAGAGGTGGGCCAAAAGGAGCAAAAGCCCTCCACAGATCATAAAAATGGAGCAGACGATATGTTGCAGTCTCATGCTATATGAATAGCATTGCCCATAAAATATAAGAAACAAGAAATCAGTTTCTCCAGAGATATGCAATATTCTCCTTTATGTGCTATGGCTAATGCATGTGTCCAGAACCGCTGGCTTAATAATATGCAATAATGCCTATTGAATTTGACCTGCAGACATGACATGTTTTACTCCAAGGTTCCCCAGAGTTAGAGGTGGAGATATGCAAGGTCTAATTCACTTCACCTGAAGTGTCAATGGAGGGTTTGGTATAAATGAGAAATGTATGGGTTTGGGTGGTTTTGGTCTGATTAAAATAGTGCTTGCTTTTTCTGAAAACTGAAATAGGACATGCATTGATTTTTCCCAAATACCTGCATATAGCCAAGAAAACCTTTTGCTACAAGTCTTTCAGTCACTTTATTCCCCTCACTGGATAGGTTTGAGCATTCCCAGTACCCTTTACCCTGGGGAGGATATTTACAGAAAGCTAGTCAGTTGCATCCCCCATACTAAGGATAAAGATGAAGTGACTGGACTACTTGGCCTTCCTTACTTTTCACTGCTTGATCTGTATGTAGCAATTACTTTTTTTTTAATTGGCATTTTCTGGGTATAATTCAGGAAAACTGTATTTTCTTCCTAATGTTGTAATGTTTTAGCAAGCATTAATTGCCGTAGTCAATCACTTTGTATAAGAAACATTACCTTACATTTTGTTTTAATTTATATTTCTAGCTGTTGGGGCATTGTCAAAGTTAACACAAGGTTTAAAAGAGGAGTCAATGGCCTATATATATCATTGCCAGAATCATTATTTTTGCCCTATTGGGTTTGAAGCCACCCCTGTTAAAGCCCCCAGAGCATACAGGTAAGCAGCGTATGTTCCACTGTATGAATTATGTATGTACCAAAAATATTGCATAGTATTCTGACAAATAAATATGTCAAGCATAATTTTAAGTAATGTGCATTTGAGAGTTGAACTTTTATTTATCTTTTAGGGGTCATCTTTTTCAACATGAAGTTGAGTACTGGATATTAATTGGTGAACCAAGCAGAAAACACGCCACAATTCACTGCAAAAAGTAGGTAACTATTCCTATAATAAACTGCTAACATATATTTAACATGGAAAAACACCCTGCTCTCTGTGTACCCTTGCTTCTCATCCAGTAGGTTGCTAAAGGATATTTTAAAGATTCATTGTGCTATAGAGGAAACAGTGATGTTTGGAACAAAAAATTGGTGGGAGATTATACCTTATGTTCAGTCACTGGTAAACTTCGTTGTGATTGTAATTAAATGTAGAATTACATGGACTGCTGTTTTTCTGAGTGCAGCTCTCTTTGCAAGGATAAAAGGGGAACAGAAAATAAAGCTGAAAAAAGGGTAGTGGGTTGAAATTTTGGAACTTGAATGAAATAAAGGGGAAATAGGAATAGAGTGGAATAAAGTGTAAAGGAGGATGAACAGAATAAAATGAGGAGAAAAAAGGAAACAGATAAAAAGATGTGATGAAAAAGAGTTTAAAATTGAAAGGGAAAATTATGAAGAGCGAAAGGAGAAATCTAAAGTGACAAAATGAGAAGACAGAAACTATAATAAAAAAATTAAAAGGGAAACTGCAGATAGAAACGTAGACAAAGACAGATGATATAAATTTGAAGTGGCACAGTTTAACAGAACAGATAAATGTTCAAACATGTACACACATGGTCTTCCAATAGCTAACAATTCCACAGCAGTAAATGTGAGCAGCTTTAAAACAACTCTTTGTTATTACCACCTGCTTAGAGCACAATCTGTCATTATGAACAGGGTGGTAATTTTAGAAAGTCTTTTATTTCAAAGCCTATGTTATCTGCAGACATTGTCAATGCAATTTGTGAAAGCAGTACAAAGAGGGGAAAGCATAATAGATATTAAATGACTAATGAGTAATCGCTTCAGTTACTCAATGTAAACTGCACTTGTCTATTATTTAAAAATGAAACTGAGCACTGTAGTATGCAACACCCTTAAGATGTGGAGCCTTACTAATTGATTAGTAGATGAGTAGAAGTAGTATTTACAGACTAAGTGCGATTGTATTGTGGCTCAAATTTTCTTATTGCGCTGCTTAAAACTCCTTCAAATTCAGGACACCAAGCTTCTCATACTTTCTCATCTCATTTTGTTTGGTCAGTCTTGCTTTTACAAATGAACTGCATAAATAAACAAATTTCACTACTCCCTTTTAGGTGGGCAGATATTGTCACTGATTTGAATACTCAAAATCCAGAATATTTTGATATTAGACACACTGAAAGAGGCCTTCAATACAGAAAAACAAAGAAGGTAAGGCCATATTTGTATAAACAACTGATATGCCACGTGGACAGGATGTCTGAGTGTGAAGAGCCCTGTCAGAATAAAACTTTGACCCTTAAAACAACCCCAGCTAGTTTTTACTGTAGATAAAAAAGTAAATGTCCTTGTGTCATGTCAGGTAATTGGTTGAACATCTATTCAAATCTTTTAGGACAGTATTCAATCAAATCTTTTAGGACAGTGTATGTAGTGTCTCTATCAATATTTAATTATGTTTATTCTTTAAAAAAAACAGAATAGTGGTAAAACAATAATAACTGGTGTGCTAAAGTTTGCTTTCGCGATCGTTATATAGGGATATCGATGCTTTGTAATTACTGCTCTTCGTTTGATACATTATTAAGTTTATAAAGGTTATAGTTATTGCGCCCCTGTATTTTCAGACTTTTTATGTTAGAATCTTGGTATATTAAAAGTAATTGAGAATGTAGTCTGTTATAAGGATTGTGTCTGTTGTTGTGTTGATTGTGTTGTTGTCTCAATGATTATCATCCATTAAAAATAATAACTATTATTCTTTTAAGTACTTTCTTTCTGAAACTCTGTTGATCATATCTTTTTAATTATTAAAGTTAAACATTTAAGAAGTTTCAATTCCACAATTCCAGTGCTATATCCCTCTTCTGATTTAGGTGGCAGCAGGATAAGCTGGACACCCTTGTGCCTGGTTCCACCTTTTGACTGGTATCTGGGGGAAAAACTGTCAGCAGACTTAAAGGGGAAGTTCAGTGCAAATACATGTATTTTTCAGAAAAAAGAGCAGTAGTTTTTCATCCCAATGACCTTAATCTGGCAATTCAGTATTTTGTCTGTGTATAAATAAATGCAACCGAAATACTGACTTCCTGTTTGCAGGACCCCTTGTAGAGACCGTTTAGGTCTTACCCTTCAGTTGCTCAGTAGAGATCTGAGCATCTTTGACCCATCCAACAGCCAATCAGTAGAAATTACTGTTAGGAACATTCCAAGGATGTGGTGCATTCTGGAAAGAAGGACCGTCAGAACCTGAAATGTCAGCTCACTAATGTCAACAGCAGGGAACAGCAAAGGGTATGAAATCAACTGATTTTTCAAAATGGAAGAGAATATGTAGAATAACTTGGTATGCTTTACACAAACTAACATTTTAACAAATATTGATCATTTCCACTGAACAAATATTGATCATTTCCATTTAACTTTCAATGTATTGTAAACTCTTTTTAATTAAAGAAAATGTGCCTATCCTGTAGCTCTAAAAGGGACAATTATGTGGCCCTAAACCAAAGGAATGGTAAGATAGAAATTTAAATTTAATAACCATGCCCACCCTCACAGAAATATTGCCTTTTATTGTAACATTTCTATCAGTGTGAGCATTCACAAGCAGGTGTGTTGCAGATTCTCACAGCAATGGTGCATTTGCTTTTCAGGTTGGAGGGAACCTTCACTGTATCCTGGCCTTTCAAAGACTCAGCTGGCAAAAATTTGGTCCATGGTCATTTCAGCTTGGAAACCTCAGACCAGATCCCCATCCTGCTATCCATGCAAGGAGAATCCCTAAATCTGAAAGTGGGGACAATGTCTCCAAGAAACAGCATGGGCGCTTGGGAAGATCATTTAGTGCTGGTTTTCACCAAGAGCTTGCATGGAAAAGAATGTGTAATATTCATGATCGTCAGGACAGTGGTTCACCTGATAGTGATACGGACTATGAAGGAAATGATTAACCTACAAGCTGACTACAAAGCTCTATGGCTGCTTTCACATGAGTGGCATGCTCGTTCAGGTTTATTCAGGTAGCGTTTTATTAACAGTCACTGTTGACAATATGCTACTTCTGGATCAACACACAAATCACACTTCTGCCGTTAAACATCTGGATCCTCTCAGAAGTCTCTACAATACCGTTCATGTGAAAGTAGCTTTACTGTTTTTACGTTTAGAATTTTGTTAAGGGGGGCAGGATACTTTTCACAAATACCTGATATGTTTAATCCCTCCATAAGGCATTACTGTTTTTTTAATTTCGTTAAAAATGGTACAATAAAGCATAGAATTTCTTAACTGTTTATCTGATATTTAATATTAAAGTGAAAGATAAGATAATGATAATGAAAGTCTAATAGTACATTATTATGTACTGATGACCAAAACTGCTATAATTGAATCTGCTATATTAGAAATCCTATCAGTTGCTTATAAGCTAGGCTTTGTTTTGTGCTCCATTCTCACTTTTCCATCCCCAATGACGTCTTTTAAAAATGTACAAGAAGTAGGCCCTACTATGTGCGCTGTGACCTGTTGCAATGTTCCAACGTCTGTGATCACCATTTTTGGTCTGTGTCTGCCAAAATTGCACTTAATACAAGTCTATGGAAGCACATGGAAAAGCAGATACAAATCAATAGGTGTAAACAAAAGTTTCCCCACTGCACCATCAGACCTCCCTTCTTATAAGGTAAATGGCAGGAAATTCAATCAATAGGACTTTCAATTGTCATTATAGCATATAGCAGATGAGATCCTCAATACATTGGGAATCACCTGAACTATATTTATTATTAGACTTGCCACAGTTAGTCTTACACAGGCATGGGGAAAACACTCTCCCGCTATTCTGTTAAAAAGGTGAAATCATGTAAAATGCAATGTCCAATACAAAGTATGTAAAAAGTATAATCACTGGAAAATGCTGAATATGTTTTATTCTCGAACAAATTATACAGAAGTCCAATCAAATCTTAAAGGGTGATCCTATATTTATTAAGCGCAGACACAGCACAATGTTTCGGCCCAAGGGCCTTTCTAAAATGCTTACAGGACATACCCATGTGCTAGTATTTATACAAAAATGTGCAGCTCCCTCTAGTGTTAGGGTGAACAAACCAAACAACACCCTCAAGGGGAAGAAAAACAGTAATACATAAATTAGTTCATAATCATATTTGGAACAAATAAAATGTCTCTTAATCCTCAGGGTTCCTGGTATGTTAATAATTTTACCAAACTAATTCCAAATTAAAGTGTGTTTGGAATTTGTTTGGACTCTAAAAGGATCAATAGGACACCAGTAACCCTGAGGATTAAGAGACAATTTATTTGTTCTATATATGATTATGGACTTCTATAATTTATTTATTACTCATTTTCTACTGCTTTAGGGCGTTGTTCTGTTTGTTTACCCTAACACTAAAGGGAGCTGTGCATTTTTGTATAAATACTAGCACATTGGTATGTCCTGTAAGCACTTGAGAAAGGCCCTGGGGCCTTGGAAAATTGGCAAAATAAGGATATTAAGTCACAGATGAGTCTTGTTACTGTAAATAGTTTTGTAGGCTGAATGATTTAACGTAATTTTAAATATCCTTTAAAATAGGAGGTGTCAGTGCATTATTAGCTATAATACAAATGTTTGTGAGTCATGTGACACTAATGACCTAGCTATGCACCACTTAGTTTCGGGATATTTATGGCTTTTGTGTATTTTATTTTTAAAATGGTGCTTAGAAGCCATGTGGGTCTCTCCATAAAATATAAGGTTGTTAAAGCCACAGAAGTATTTCATAGCTGCAGGCTGAGGCTAATTAAACATGGGTCAATATTTTTTGCCCAGACCAACTGCCCGGTGAGATATTTCGGTCAGATCAAAATATTGATTCAAATCTATATTACAAGGGTTTAGTAATTCCTATAATTAAGAAGCCATCCTTACAATATATATTTTTACGAAATATGGAGGAGATGCTATAAATGCCACTTTTTGCCAATTTGGGTTAGTGTGGGTTTTTTCAGAAAAAGCACAGCACCCCCAATGTAATAACTTGATAACTCGTTGAATGAGTATGTTAAGCCGCCTATGTAATCATAAAAAAAAGAGGTGGATCCTTAAAATTACTGATTTTTATGGAGAGATCAATCTTTGTGATCAGACTTTTCATACTGTACACTCACATCTAAACCTTACTTTGGGTAAAAAAATTAGTTAAATGATTTTACGAAAGCTATTTTGGAAATGTTATTTTGCTTTCTACATTGGGGCTCTGTGCATTTTATTAGTTATTATCAAACAGATGTTTCTAATCCTGGTTCTAATGGATGCAGTGCTCATTATTGGGTGTATTAAAGGACCAATTTTACAATGAAAAGTGCATACTTATAGATGGTTTCCAATATGTAATGTTTAAGCATGAATTAGCTTTTAGAATTAAATGTAATCTTAGCTCAAAAAAATGCTTTTATCTGGCAGACGATTACTAAATATAAGAAAGGCATAATCAAACTGAATGTGTTACAGTCCTGCATGTTGTAAAAGCACATAAATGCAGGAATGACAGCCAGTCAATGTACAAAAGTTTCCTTTTGATTCTGAGACCTGAGGGTAAAAGATCTTATAACAGTTTTTTTTTAGGAATCCATGTCAGCTCAGATTTCTATAGGGTTTTGTTTTTTTAGAATAAAAGCTGCAAATTGTGTAACATAAATGTCCTTATTTATCAAGACTTTCCTATAAGTACTATCAGTGATTTCTGTTGACGGAGGATTTGCATTATAAAACTACAACATTGGCAATGTTGGAGAGACTGTTTTTTGCTCAATGCATGATTGGAATTATCATCAAAATGTGTAACTTGTTTTATTCATCTAAAATCTTACTATAAAAACATTAAAATGTTGTTTAACCATTAAAATTTTAACCAGATAGGTCAGATGAGTAGCCAGTTGCCATAGGCTTCAATCTATCTTCTGTATTATAAACAGACAATACTTTGTGGTATCAAATCTTTTTTCAATGGCAATAATGCTCAAGATGGCTTTGAATGACTAGAATTTTGACAGTTTATATATGAGCAGATTTATGTGTGCCGTATGAGCTGGAAAAACTACAATACAGGGTTTTCCTATCTGTAATTGGCAGTAATGTCTAAAAACCATTTCCTTAGTAAAATTATTTTATACTTTTATAGTTCTATTTTAGCATTGTATCTTTCTTTGATACTGTAACCATCTTGTCTAAAAGATAAAAATATATATCATATATATACATATACTTGTGTTTGTGTTTCTTAGATAACTATACTTAATATAGTATAGATTGTGTGGCAACACAGTCTCTTGAACCAGCACTCACTTGTTTCCGTGGTTGATGGTGCAGGTAAAGATACTGAACAGAAGTGGACTGCTTATAAAGGGATATTAAACTATTACATTTTTAAATGTATATCTTTAGGGAACAAGTGTAAAAAAAAAATTAGATCTACTCCTGTGTGGCTTAACATTAACAGGCTTACGTGAGTATAAAAGCTGGAACAAGAGTACAAGAAAGCAATAAAGCAAGCTAAAATATAAAATAATATACAGATAGCTGAACAAGCAACCCCAAAATGTTTTTTTTTAAGTATAACAATGGTAAAAATAATTAAATACATTTTTAAAAATTATAGGGCAAAGATAGAAGATGCTGAAAAGTCTAACATCAGTGGTAGGGAAGATAATAAAAGCTTTGTTTCGCATTATATTTTGGACTTTGAGCCATATTTATAAAGGCACAGTATAACTTTTTAGTGATACCGCGCCTTTAACAATCATTAAACCGATTGTTAATTTCCAATCAGCTAAACGATCGTTAATTTACAATACATAAAGTAAATTACAGGTAACGTTCGTCAATTAACGATAACAATCGTAAATCTACGATGAAGCAATCCCTATAGAATACTATTGAGGTAGTTTATTAAGACTTTAGATTCTAGCACAGCAGTGGATGTAGTATACTTGGATTTTGCTAAAGCTTTTCATACTTTGCCACAAAGGTACTGTAACTAATGTATAAACTGAGGTCTTGGCCTAGAAAAAAAACATTTGTACACGGATAGAGAATTGGTTGTTGGATTGTATACAGAGAGTAGTGGTCAATGGAGCTATATCTATGTGGGATAAAGTGGAGTGCCCCATTGTTCTGCACCTGGGCTACTTCTTTTTAAATGACTTGAAGTGGGATTCTGAGAGCAAGGTCTCTGTGTTTGCTGATGACACAAAACTATGTAGAACTTTGGAAACTTCAAATGATGTGCAATTGCTGTAAGCAGAACTAGATAGATTAAAATGGGTAGCAGAATGGCAGATGAGATTTAATGTTGATAAATGTAAGGTGATGAATTTGGGGTTTAAGAATCCATGTGCCACCTTAATCATAAATGGCTTTAGAAAATCTTTATTGGAAAAAAATTGGGGTTTTTAGTAGATAAAAGTCTGAGCTGTAGCAAGCAATGCCATACAGCAACGGCTAGCGCTAGCAAGATATTGTATTGTATAAAATGTGGAATAAAATATAATTCTCCCTCTTTACAAATCACTGGTAAAGCCTCATTTGCAATATGTGTAATCATATCTATAAAAGGGACATCGTGGAAATAAAAGGTGTTCAGAGAAGAGTAACTAAAATAATAAGGGTAATGGAGAGGCTTGAATATGCAGACAGATTAGTAATCTGTAGTAGTTTACATTGGTGAAGCAGTGATATGATCACTTTATAAACACCAATTATATTTTGTACTCATGCATGTTCTGTTATATATGAGACATTGTATAACACTATTACTAAGATATTTACATATGGGCAGAGACATTTGAAGGCAATAAAGACTTTGCAATAGTCTTTATTGTTTGTGACTTTGGAACCATTTTTATGGACTCTCTTTGGAACTCTCTCTTGGGCATTCTCTGTAATGTATGGGACATTATAAAACACCACTAAAGATATTAATGTATGGTTAGAGACATTTGGATTTGTGGGGCTACTGTATGTGCACAGTTTTTATAAATATTATTACTAGAGATTATTATTTGGCTTGTATTTGTATTAATAAACTGGACTCAGTATTCTATTACAGTTGCCCAGCACCAACAGGAAGATTTACTCAGATCTGCAATAGCTCTGCGTAAATCTCTGTTTGTGGGGGAGAGGAACATGGATATGTGGAGAGTGTTTATTAATCATTGTGTATGTGCTATATTTATTA
The DNA here is from genome assembly GCA_019447015.1 of Hymenochirus boettgeri. Classification (NCBI taxonomy): domain Eukaryota; kingdom Metazoa; phylum Chordata; class Amphibia; order Anura; family Pipidae; genus Hymenochirus; species Hymenochirus boettgeri. The sequence goes on along the minus strand of CM033470.1, from coordinate 218,257,763 downwards.
TGGAAGCACGTAGTTACATGTACAGCTGTTTGGAACCCTGGAGCTACTTATTCAAACTTCTGTTTGTATCACTGAACTGGTATCGTGTCATAATTACACAGCAACATTATTTTTTGCCCCATCTGTAATATATTTAACATTATATGGGCCGAGGCATTTGTGTCATTTATGTGGGTAAGTGTACAGACACCATTACCAGAGGTATTTTTATATGGGTAGTGAACTTTTAATTCATGTATGTGTAGGGAGATAGGGACAAACAGAAAGATGGGGACAGACATACTCTTACCTGTGCAGTAAAGTTCCCTTGTTCCAGCTTCTCCCCCTACTTTTTTCCTCCAGGCTGTACACATGCTGGTGCTGGCCCAGTCCCCACCAGGAAGTCCTCCTTCTGCATTTAAAGATGGGAAGAGCAGCAGGTTCAGCTGCTGATACACATACATTATTTCCTGCCTAGGATAAGTACTTTTTTTTGGATTGGCTGAGATTGCCACATGTTTTACAAACAGCACATAATTGGGTGTACTACTGAAACAGTCATTAAATTTATTTTAAAAAAATGCTACATACCCTACAAAATAGCAGGGTTATGTTTAATAAATAAAAAGGAAACAAAGGCAAGAAGATTTAAACAAATCAGTTTAGTGAATAAATCCTGTTAAAAATACCTAATCTTGTTAAAAATCAGTGTAATGTCCCTAAACTTTGTTGAAGTACTTTTTTGTTTTCAACAAAAGTCTATCAGTTTGGTTTATCTAGACTTCACAATTTTTGCCTACTATTTATAGAAATGTCAGGGGAAATGTTGACCAATGTGTGGGTACCATAGTCTACTTCCCAACTGTGCCGGATTGTCCAGGACATTAACGGATTTACCGGTGTCCCGCATTACATGAATGTCCGGGATTTTAAAGTCCCGGTTGCTATGATGTTCAGGGTTTTTCTGTCACTTCTACTCTGTCCTGTTTTTGTCCCTGTCCAGCAGTGTCAGGTATGAGTAAAGCTTTTTTAAAAGAAAATTTTACTGAGAACTGACACTGCCGGCAGGTATGAATAAATGAGAGGAAAGGGCAATTCCTGATCTGAGCACAGGACAACAGAAACTCCTCCATCTCTGCTGCTTTGTTCAATTTCAGAGTGGGAGGTCAGTAAAGCCTTTAGTAAAGGTTTGGGGATTCTAACATTTATATGCTACCTTGGCTGGAAATGTGTGTGTGGAGAGTGAGAGAGGGGTAGCTACTGTTCGCTCTTTGTCTGTTCTCTGAGACCCACGTTCATTGCTCTGCTCTGGGCTTCCTTCAAAGTCCTGCCCAAACTGTCACAATAATAGAAGCAGCACAGCAGTGTCTGAAGTTTAGATTTTCAACCTGGGCAGGACATGTGTAAACAAAGACGGTAAAAGTGAAAACAAAGATGGTAAATGTGTTAACAAAGGCGGTAAATGTGTTAACAAAGTCGGGAAATGTGTAAACAAAAAAAACGATAATTGTCTAAGCAAAGACGGTAAATACATAAGCAAAGACATTAAATATGTAAACAAAAACAGTAAATGTGAAAACAAAGGTGGAAAAAGTGTAAACAAATACGGTAAATATGTAAACAGACAGTAAATGTGTAAAAAAGGTAAATTTGTAAACAAAGACAGTAAATTTGTAAACAAAAATGGTAATTGTGTAAACAAAGCTGGTAAATGTGTAAACAAAAACAGTAAATATGCAAATAAAGATGGTAAGTATGTAAACAAAAACGGTAAATATGTAAGCAAAGACATTAAATATGTAAACATGAACGGTAAAAGTGTAAAGATGGTAAAAGAGTAAACAAAAAGGGTAAATGTGTAAACAGATGGCAAATATGTAAAACCAAAATGATAAATATGGAAACAAAGATGGTAAAAATGTAAACAAAAAGGTAACTATGTCTTTCCTTACATATTTTCAGTCTTTGTTTATATATGTACTGTCTATTGGGGAGCTTGGAGAAGACAACTTTTTTTCTAATTTATAGTTTTAGGGTAAAAAAAAAAAAAGGGTGTGTGTATCACTTTAAGAATTTTTTTTGTGTGTATTTCCCCATTTTTTCCCCGATCATTCCCAAAGAAGAAGACAACTTTTTTTCTAATTTATAGTTTTAGGGTAAAAAAAAAAAAAGGGTGTGTGTATCACTTTAAGAATTTTTTTTGTGTGTATTTCCCCATTTTTTCCCCGATCATTCCCAAAGATGATCATCAGATCATCTTAGGGAATGATACCGAACTTGGAATACGGGCATAAATGCCCGTTTTCCAATTCGAAATCCGGTGCCGTCTTTGTTAACACAATTACCGTTTTGTTTACACTTTTACCTTCTTTGTTTACACATTTACAGTCTGTTTACACATTTACCATTATTGTTTACACATTTGCCGTCTTTGTTTCTATTTCCCATCTTTACACGTTTACCGTTTTTTGTTTTAAAAAAATTACTGTCTTTGTTTACACATTTACCATTTTTGTTTACACATTTACCGTCTTTGTTTTCTATTTTACCATTTTTGTTTACATATTTTATATTCTTTACATATTTACTGTTTTTGTTTACAAATTTACCGTTTTTGTTTACACATTTACCGTCTGTTTTCTATTTTACCGTCTTTGTTTACATATTTACCATTTTTGTTTACACATTCACTGATTTTGTTTACATATTTTCTGTCTTTGTTTACACATAATTACCGTCTTTTTGTACACATTTACCGTTTCTGTTCACATATTTAACCGTCTTTGTTTACACATTTACCAGTTTTGTTTACACACTTAACGTCTTTGTTTCGAAATTTACTGTCTTTGATTACATTTTTACCAACTATGTATACATTTTTACCATCTTTGTGTACACATTTACCATTTTTGTTCATACATTTACCATCTTTGTTTTCACTTTAACCGTCTTTGCTTACACATTTACCGTATATACTCGAGTATAAACCGAGGTTTTCAGGCTTTAAAAAAAGCCTGAAAATCTTACCTCGGTTTATACTCGAGTCAGCCTATCTCTTACCTTGTCCGACGGCGCGTGCGATCCGCTCCTCGACTCCACAGCCTTCTGGTCATCCGGATTGATGTGTCACTACCGGCGCCGGCAAAGTGAGAGGCGGCCGAGGGGTTATTCAGGGGGGGTACGTGACATCATCGGCATGCGCAAGAGGCGGGTAGAAGGGATGCGGATCGCGCGGCCAGCGGGACCAAAGGTAGGGAGATAGGGCTGCTTTGCTTTTCACAGGTGAATTGCAATACTTTACAATAGAGTAAAAACCTTCTTTATTGTGCATAGTGTATGCACAAATTCGAGGATTACCCTATTTGCAAGTAATTGTGCCATTAAGATGTTGAAAAACTTAAAACTACCACCAATAAGATCTGGGAGTTTGTAGTTATCCAAACATCTTAAAGCGCAATTGCCACCTTAAGAAGTTTGATACTACAACTCACAGCATGCATTTATTGGTGGGAGGACTTTCGTGTTTTCAACATCTATATAAGTGGCAAAATAATTGAAAATAAGGGGGGAAAATTCTCCTATATGTGAGCATACAGTATGCACAAATAAGAGAAGGTTTTTACCTTTATTTGTAAGTATTGCAACTAAGTGTTTGAAACTACAGACGTCCATCAGCATATAAAGCATGCTTGGGCGTTTGAGTGTTCCACACTGCATCTTTAGGGGCAAATACTAACCCTCAGGTTATACTCGGGTCAGGTTGTGTTTCTATCTGTTTTCCTCTAAAACTAGGGTACCTCGGTTTATATCTGAGGCGGTTTATACTCGAGTTAGTAATATAAGGTACTGCTTTGTTTACACATTTACGGTCTTTTATGACTTTTGCCGTCTGTTTACACATTTATGTTTTTGGTTACATAATTTTCTGTCTTTTTTAACATTTACCATCTTTGTGATACAACAACATTTACCATCTTGTGTTTACATTAATAACGTACTTTGTGACACGATTATGTTTTGTTGCATCTTTTATTAGTCGTTCACACACAACTTACCGTCGTGTTTTGAGAAAAGAATATTACCGTATTTGTTAGTACGATTTGTACTGACCTTTTTGTTTACAAGTTTACATTTTTGTTTACAAGTTACCATTTTGTCGTACATAGCGGGGACAAAGTACCATGTCTTTGTTTATACTTTAATGTTTGTTTGTTTACAATTACCTATCTTTCTTTACACGTTTACTGTTTTTGTTTGCACGTTTCCATCTTGGTGTTTCATGTTACCGTTTGTTTAGACATTAACATCTTTGTTTTCTATTTAAACCGTATTCTTAACGTTTACTCTTTGTTTACATGATTACTGTTTTTGTTATGCACTTTGACCATCTTGTTTTCACATTAAGTTTTGGTTTAATATTTACCGTTTTCTTTGTTTTCATTTTACCAGTTTTGTTTAACATTATAGTTTTTTTTTACACATTTGCCAAGCTTGTTCACATTAACATTTTTGTTAAAATTACTGTCTTGTTAACACATTACAGTTTTTATGTTTAACACATTTACTCAACTTACCATTTTGTTTGATTATTTGTCCCACGGGAGGCAGCCACCTAGCAACAGCTGGTGGGCTTGGCGGCTGCTCTCCCGAATCCGCTGCTAGAATTTTTACGGCCGCGGCGCCTCCAGGAACTAGTGCCTGGTGCGCGCGGGAGATCTCGCGAGGTCCGAGATCTCAGATCTTCCTAGTCAGATTTTTTTAGCGGCGGGCCAATGGAGGCAGGACAGTGTCAGTGGGCTGCAACAGGTAGTTGCCTCCAAGCCAGACA